>CM024961.1:742500-2133977 GCA_014282245.1 Rhododendron simsii | reverse complement strand
GTTTTTAGTAATCTTTATCTACTTGTTAGTCAACTAATACAAGAGTTGAACTTCTTATGTTATAGTAATTCAAGTTTTCTAATAATTCTGAGTGTAGTCTTAATCCTTGATGTAGGTTCATTTATCATGATTTTGGAATCATATCACCTAAAACAGTCATCACTGTAAAAAAAATTTAATAATTTGTTTTATGAGTCAGTGATCAATTTAGTAAAATGGAAGATCGAATATTCCATTAATTACAAATTCTACGGCCGAAACATAAAGAATCACAATACTAAGGGTTAAAGTGTAATAAAGATATAAAAACTTAAGAAGAAACCCGTGCATGTACAGTAGCGTTTCGTTCCATTTTTTAAAACAGAGCGCATGAGCGTTTTCCAAAATTTTGATGCGTGGTCTCCAGTAAAACTTGCCAAAATCGACATGTAAAAACTAAATATACTTAGGAGGAAGTAGGGGAGCGATTAATTTACCTTTAATCCGGACAAAGCGATTCGGTGGAGTCCGGTGAGTTTTTGTTTGGAGGCAAAAAATTGGTATTTTAGCAGCAACTTTGAACTGGAATAACTTGACCAAAAGTTTTCCGTTTTGGATGATTCTTGATCTAACGCGAAGCTCTTGAAACGCTCTATAACTTTTGTGAAGAAGTCTAAGCCTGAATACCACTCTAAGTAGGAGAAAAATGGGAATTTAGAAGGGTCGCTGGATCTGCCTGGATATCAGAATCCGAGAATTTTACCAAACTTTGCATGGCGATAACTCTGTCAATTCTTGACCGTTTTGGGTGATTCTTGGGTCGAAATCGAAGCTCTTGACACCCTCTACAAGTTTCATGAAGAAAACACAGCCCGAAATGAATTTAACTAGGAGGAAAATGGCCATAAAAACAGGTACGTGGAATGAAAGAAAATAAAATTTGTGGTGGTGCCTTCTTCCTCTGCTCTTCTTTCTTTTCTTCTCCTCCTCCTCCACTGCACAACACTCTCTCTTTCTCTGCCAAATTAAATGGAAAAGAAGTGGGTGTTCACTTTATAAAAAAAAAAAGGGGAAAAGGTGGAGATAATGGAGAGGAGAGTGGGGTGATGGGTCCGCAGGAAATTAACAAGGGAAGAGAGAGAGAGAGATTCGGGAGAGGTGAGAGGGAGTCAGGAGAGATGAGAATTGGCGAACACAATCCCACAATATTAGGGAGCAATTACCATGTACACTAACATAAATACGTGTATATATTTATATATATTGGATATTAAGATTTTGACTAATATAGAAATAAGATATATGACTAGCTAATTATTATCAATATTATTTTTTTTAAAGAGATAATTTTTGAATAAAAAAAATACTTATAATTTAGTTAACTAATAAAATTTTAGGGTAACAATACGAGTTTTTATTTGAAAAATTTAGGGCCAAAATTAGGGTCGTTACATGAATGGTCATACGCCATTGGTGTTGAGTTAGTGGTCAAGGTCGGAGACTTAATTAGGGGGACATTGCTCTCTCTTATAGTCTCAGGTTGGAAACCTCTCAGGTGTTATCAACTATTTTTAGGTTTACTTTATCTTTAATTGAAACCCCCGCAAGTGGGCGTTGAAATTGGTCTCTCAAAAATAGTCGATGTGATAAACTGGCCCGAAGAGCATAGTTATTAAAAAATAAAACATGGTCATCCATTTGGAATGCTAGCAATATTGTGACTGCTATGTGTTTGTCTATTTTTGTGGATAGTCGATGATCAACTAAGGAATTGTAGTGTGTGCTGGAAATGTGGTGTTTGTGGTGGTGGAGTTTGGTTCCTTGCCGTGTTTCAGGACTTCTCTGGAAGCAAACTTAATGAAGTGAATGGAAATGAAAGAAGAATAACAAAATGGACTTTATTATTCTTCAAAGTAGAAGTCAGTCGACTGTGAGAACACAATCGATTGGACGATTACGTTACAAGCTACTCCTAGAGCGAGAAAAGTAAAGTACAGATAAAAAGTAGAAGCCTTTGGGCGATTGAGTGGGGGTTCAAATCGTCTTCAACTTTAGTATTTATAGGCTGCCACTTCGACTTGAATTTCAAACTGGGCAGAATTCCCTCTCTAAATTTGAATCAAGCGGTTGTTGCATTTCCCTCTTCTCCTCCATGTTCTCTGAGCAGACGGTTACTTCACACGATCCCATGTTGTATTAGAAACTGATCCAAACACACGTTCTCTGGATAGATTGTGTTTGATCATTTCAACTTCCTTCATCAACCGCTACACGTGTTGCTCATTTGTAACTTGTTCGTGGACACATGTCCTGCATTTAAAAACTCTAACCGTCGACTAGTCCATTTGATTCTGTAATACTTAATTAGGTGTGATCAACACGTGTCCCAACTTAGTCTAGTCGATTCACGTTGACGAGTTTATGGTATAAACACTATGCCGATCAACTTTCATTTTTAAAGTAGGAGAAAAGAGGTGAAAGCAACATAGAATAAGGCTAATTCTTGTGGCATGCCCATCATATTAAATATATGAAATTAGTTCAAAACTGCAGAATGGATAAAAGTGAGTGTAATAGTGAAAAATTGAACCACCATTCGATCGAGAAAAAATTTTATCATTCTTTCACTTAGAGCATCTGCATTAGGCTGGTCAAATCAGTCATCTTTGTTATTATAGCGAGAAATCATTCAAAAGTGACACAAAATCAGTCTCGCTCACAACTCAGCAAAAGATAAAGTAGCAACAATTTCTCGTTTCTAAGACGAGCCACTGTTCACTTGGTATCCCTTATTTTAATATTTCTCTATAGCTACACCTGTCTCTCTTTCTCTCTCAGAGGCAAGGGAGAGTTTAATGGAGTATTTAATTGGGGTGAGTTTTGATTATTTATTGGAGAAGAGAGTGCCTAATACAATAGATATTTTAAAAGTGAGTAGCTAAAGTTATAAAATGACTCTTTGAGGTGTAAATTGGTCCAAAATGTACAGAATTTGGTGCGGATGCTCTTAAAAGATTATCATTTTGGGAAAGACTACAATACACACCCCTTAAAAAGGTGTACCATATGCACCTATTTTAAGGTTTATTCATAACATTATAGAGAAAATGTTATGAATTGGGTGTGTATCGTATGTACCCCCAAAATGTTATGAATTGCAGAGAAAATGTTACGAATCGTATTGCTAAAAAGTTACGAATCGTATAAAGGTTACGAGATATACCAAAATGTTATGAATCATAATGAAAATGTTAGGAATCATACTGCTAAAAGATTATGAATTCTAGAACAAAAGTTACAAAATATACTAAAATATTATGAATGAACTTTAAAATAGGTGCATATGATACACCATTTTAAGAGGTGTGTATTGTAGACTTTTCCTATGATTTTTTACTGTTGTCCCTTGAATTGTGAATTATCCTCCATTATATTAATTCTCATATTGACCTGGGAAGTAAGAAATATTCATGTGTCATGGCAAATGTAAATTACTTCCCGCACAAAATCAAATCAAATTGCATAGGAGAATTAATTACTAATTTAACCCGAAGAATAGAAATAAATGAATTTTGTTTATTGATTTACATTTACAATATTTCCACCTTGTATTTCCTTATTTAACCATAACCAAAACTAAACTTTTTCAGCTCACAGCTGATTTCAACCGTCAAAATTGTTGCATACGGCTTAGTGGCCTGGACCTCTAGGACTGGGTCCGGACGCCAGGCGTTCGAGCCAACATGCCATGGTGAGCCTTGCATTCTCATACACTGACGGGTACGCTTGAAGATGGTTTTCGTTGGCAAAATCCTCAGATAACACCCTCACGGCCCCCACTCGCGGATGACTGAAAATGAAGACGATGATGACAAGAGTAATCAAAAGAGCGTTTTCTCGGCGGAAATACATATCTAAACACCACCTCAAACCGCAGAAAAAAAAAAAAAAAAATCTTCTTTTTGACAAGGGTGTGGATCGACTATGGAGGGAAAGAGGTTTTTTGTATTGGGTTCTTGGAAATCTGTATGAAAGAGATAGAGAGAATGAGTTTTGTTGGAAGTATTTATAAACATGGATTTGCATGTTGTGGTCTACTTTGGATACAATTACTACGTGTTGACGAAGAAAATTTGGAACTAGTCTTGCATGATACTCCGGCACTGATCTGGCGGCCAAAAATGAGATGTGTGTATCTTGATTTTGAATATGTCAAAGCTTATCATGAATATCAAACTATTAATTTCCGAGAAGGCCCTTGTTGGTGAGGTGAACTATGGATGGGTTAAGGGTAATTTGGTCTTTCACTACGAAAGGGCAGGAGTAGTACTTCCAAGGGTTGAAAATTATGAACTGACTTAGTGCCCTTTGTTCTCTCTCTTTGAATGGCACGTGGCAGAAAAACATGCAAGCTCAGGTAATGTTGATTAGGGTGTTCCTTAATTTTCACTTCTAAAATTTCTGTGAACACCGTTACTCAACTAGGTCAACTTGTGTGCACCTCGATCGACTAATTTCGGATCCTAAAAAATGGCTTGACAAGCCTTCTAATTAATGATCATGGCTTCGATTCTTGAAAACAACCTCTTGGTTTGCAGGAGAGTAAGACTAGGCATTCAACCATTCCCCAAATCTAAGCATATCTGTCAACTTCATGCACTGAGTATGTTGTTTGTAAAGAGAATATACAAAAGGGTTCTCTCCCGTTCAGTTAGTGCTATTTTAATGGATACGTACGGGAGGGGTGCCGAGGCGCTCGAACCCCCTCACAACTCCAAATGTTCTCTTTAACTGTACTGCTTTCATGCAAATTTAAAGAAGTTGTATAAAATTGACAAGTTCTCCCGTATTATTCTTGCAAATTTAAAGTTCTATAAAATTGGCAAGTTCTCCTGTATTATTCTGTATGCTCATTTGTTTGGTCGAATATGAGTATCGAAATGGACTATAAATCAAAAGTGGTAAAATATATATTCGGTTTTTGTTTCAAAAACTTACGACTTGGATCAATTGAATGAAACATGAGTTTGATATATTATCCCACAAAGTGCAGGGCACACAATACCATAAGAAGTACATGGTACAATTAATCTGATTAATATCAAATTTTTTTGACGATTATATATCCAGTTACATATTATATATTCCTACGAAAATAGTTCTGTCGAACAAACGGAGCCTTAGTGTAGTAGCCAAGTCGAAAAAGTGTGGTATTATTAATCAGATTAATATTAATTTATTAGGATTATTTACCCGTTTAAATTTTATATGTTCCTTCAATACTGGAGTAGTTTTGTCGAACAAACGGAGCCTTAGTGTAGTAGCCGAGTCAAAAAGAGGACAAATGGAAGAAAACTTGATGAAGTAAAAAGAGAATTTAGTGCATTAGGCAGGCACCAACACCATTCAACTTAACAGGGGGCAGAACTCCCACAAGAATCAAAGCACACCATTTGAACAAACCACTCTGTTGAAACACCTTGGTTTGAATTTGAATAATCAAAACTGTCAACAAAACTCCCCAAATTGATCAAAATGTCAAAATACATTTTTCACATAAATTTTTTTTTTTTTGGGACATAATTTTGCACATAATTAACAGTAAGCCCGTGTTTGAGTTGCGGAATTTCAGAAAGATTTATCAAGGGAAACGGGAATGACGGGTAGGAAACAACCATATTTTAGCTTCACCATTTCTCTAAACTTAAAGATTGTTCCTCTATATAGTCCTCCATATAAATATACACTTCAAATGCGATTATGATGTAAGAAAAGGTTAATTATGATATACCACTCTCATTATTCATCCGTAAGTATACAATAATTATGGTACCCTTCCCTAAAAACTATGATTTCATCTGAGGCTTTGACCGATAATCTATAAAAATCGGTGATGCTGTGTGTCGAAACAAAGCCAAATCCAGATAGCTAAGAATCAACAAGATATGCACAAGAATTGAAATTTATATATCCTTGGACTTTTGTCTCAAATCATTGAGCTCATTCTCAATCTGAGCATCTCTAAATGGAAAAGCCTTGTTTCCGCTTGGAACAGCTGTGTTTCCAGCCGGTAGTTCTCCTTTCTGTGTAAATATGTCACGAAAAAGAAACCAACTATGACAATCCGTCAAAACTCACCAATCCTTTACATCTATATTGGCGTGTCCCAAATTTTGAGGCAATCTTATGCCCATGTTAAAAGCTTGATTAGGGTTCCACTTTCAAGAAAATGAGTTTTGGCAAACATCATCCTACAACACTGCTATAGGCATACACGGATACACCAACAGATATGAACAATCAAAATACTTCATGCAACCTAAGAATATTAAAATCAATAACTCAAATTCCAAGTAATTAGGGTACCCTAGATTTTATGCGCAATCTAATGCCCATCTTAAAGCTGGATGAGGGTTCTGTTTTCAAGGAAATGAGTTTTTTTTTTTCCCTTTAATTTACTGAATAAACATTGGCAAATATTACTCCTACTGTCCTACAATACTGCTATGGTACAAAACTACTTCATAGTACCTGTACTACACGAGAAAATAATTACACTTATGTTAAGAAGTAATGTAATATCCACGAAGATAAAATGTAATATGCACACATCCATGTTCATTACCTTTATGAAAGAACATATATACAGGTAGAATATCAACACGTATAGGTAAGACCAATAATTCTATTCCAAGTGGTTTTAGGTATTAAAGCAGGATCATAGTCTCTTTGTTAGTCAACCCTTTGCTATACAAACTAATGGCATTTCCATTACTATTACTTTGTATGTCATTCGAGTTGTTATAGCATATTCGTGCCTACTCAATTTCATTCCTGGGAACCAGATAAGAAGATTAAAATATTTGAACCAATGCTTGCCAAAGATGCTTCTACATTTTCTAGTAAAAAGTAAAATAAGTACAAATGTACACCAACAAATGACCGATCCATATTTAGATACAACAGATCTGCATACCTTAAAGCTCCCAGATAATTCTTTCTTCAAATTTGCAAGATCGTCATCAACAGAAGAGCTCTCTAGTAACGCAAACTGTCAAAAAAGGGGAAAAATAAGGTTCATCAATCAAGTAGAAAGCAAAAGGACAAAAACTATGGAGCTCATTGACATACAGTATATTTACATGCAGAATGGTTGATGACAGAGTTCCTAAATGAGTTGAGCACTTCACTCAATTCAGAGGAAACAAAAGGGCTACTTCACTCACTGCATCTACATGGTTGAAGCCACCAATTGCCATAACAAATGCACCATTTTCAAGAGGTACAATCTTTTCATTCATGTGATTCTGTAAGTATTTCTTCCAATTCAATGACTCAATGTATTCATACAACCTACCAGATCTATGTCGAAAAATAAACCAGAGATTCTTTAGTTCATCCAAATAATTTACTTACAAAAAAACCAAAGAGCTCCACAATATTCGTAGTGTTTCTTAATAAGAGATTTTCAAAAGGAACAAACACCACCTTCAAGCCAATTCAAGAATGAGTCAGAGCCTATTCGAGAGTGTCATAGACAAAGCCAATTGGAGTGATGGTCGAACCAAGTTAGCAACAGAAATGCAAGAAAAGATAGGTCATTTGGCCCAAGCAATGCCCCAAGACTAGATCTAACCAACTGCCCATCTTACGTTCTATATATCTTTTACACATGTTTGTTGTCCTTTGTAGTCTAGTGACTCTAGTGTAACCAATAACCACAAAAGCCTTTCAATCAACTAAGAAGGTAGAGAGGATTTCGTAAGAAAATCCAATTTCCTCTGTCGGAAGCCTCCCTTTCCCCGTCCCTTACTCGACCTTTTAGATTGCTGGTAAGTCAAACAAAAGAAAATGAACGGGGGCGAACCAACGGCAGTGCCCGTGGATGAGTTCCAAGTAATCCTTGGGTGGACTAGCCGTACGTATGAGGTCTGGGGTTGGTCATATGACTAGAATAAAACAATCCAGAAAGAATAAATATGCCACGAATTTCTTACTCACTTCCAGCTTAATAGAAAATGTATTAAACGGGGACAGCCCCAAGGAGAACATCAAGATGCCATCAGTTTATATGACTTAGATGTCTCGTATTTCCGAAGAAAGTGATTCGATTGATGAGCATTTTCATGCTCAGAGCATAGCATTGTTAAGCTATGTCATATATATGGAAGAACTATTACAACATATTTGGTGTCCACAAACCGCAGCTGTGAGCACCAAGCGAACTATTGAGTAAAGTAACTGACACTCAATAACTTATTTTGGGACTAGTTAAATTTTGGTGTCGAAGGAAAAAGTTTGTTATTCACATCTACTACCTCTGGAGCATAAAAACTAGAAGAGTATATCTAAGAAAGTGCTCACTTTCAAGATGTAGTTTAAAAGATTATTTATTTCGTAATTTTCATCTGTTATTATTTGAAAATGCAAACAGAAGGGGATGATCATGGCAACAACATTCAGACACGAGAATCGAAAGGGAATTTTAAGAAGAGACATAATAGCTACCTTCCCATCGAGATCATCAGTAGTTAACTGACCAAGCGCTTCAGCTTGGGATTCCATAGCCATCACTATTCAGACAGAGACTTCTGATCAAGAAACATCACTAATATTCGAAATAATATGGTACAACGAACGTGACTGACAAAAGTTAATGCGGTATTTGTATGAGCACATCAGCTTGCTAAAGGCCATAATAAGCAAGGAAGAACCACTGTAATTGGTATCTAAAGTAACAATATGTGCCAATCCAAGACTTATTTGATCTAGTACAATTTATCAGCTTGTATTATTTTCCACAGGTGTGACAAATTTACGATGCAATTGTATTTGTCGAAAGACAACTGCACCCATGGAAATCATTTGGCAGTCATAAGCCATTTTATGAAAACAAATAGGAAAATTGAGGCAACTGAGACAATTTAATGGCATGATGAGAAAAGTTGTGTTGAGGCAGCTATTAAAGGAGGTTGGCCTTTGCTTTATCATTACTTAGGTATTTGATGAGCAAGAAAGCCAACAGGAACAAAACCTGACAGAAACTTGGGATAACTAGATTTACAACTTCTGACTATGATAAAAGGATCATACAACAACAGCAATACAATAATAGGGGAATCTTTTTGAAGAAAACCAGACGCAAGATTCAACTCAATAAAGAATAAAACTATGAAATTATCCCAAGAAAAAGCCATACTCATACTCATTTATTAACTTCATAACATGTATAACCAACATTTATGATATTTATGTCCTTCAAAGGGCAAAAAAAAGGAGGAACATAGACAAAGCAAAGCTTTGGACATTCAGCTCACCCTTTTCTTCCATCTTCTCGAAAGCTGAAAGAGCACTACTAGTATTGACATTCCCCAGCATCTCATTCACTTTCGTAGCAGTCCTAAAGCAACAACAAAGTGCTTAGCACTTAGTAGTACTATTAAAGAGTTAGACGCTACCTAAAACACTCTAAAAGGTGAAATAAGATAAAAAATGGCTGCAAGGACAAACTTGGCAGATTGTGCGCGTGCTTTCAGCGTATCTTTCTTCGACCTTGCCTCCTGTATCTTGCTCTCCAATTTCTACACGAAGTCAGAATCATAGAATCCAACTGTAATGAGTCAGTAATAGGAATTGCGTGATTTACTTGGTGACGAAACCAAAAAGTAAAGAAAGACAAAATGACCAACGACAACAAATCCAAAGAATTGAAATATGCCTCAGTTGTTCAGGCTTGAAGGACAAACAGAATGGACATTTCACTGGTCTTTTCATGAATTTCAAGAAAAAAAATAATAAAAAACAAATCATGGCCAGCTTACTGTCTTAACTTCACATTCCAGCTTGGTGGTGACGGGAAACTAAAGTACAATAAAAGGATGCACTGCTTCTCCCCTTGCTGCTTTCTTGTTCTCAAAATTAGTTTAATCCATATTGGTGAAACAGGCATCTACAATGCATTTCGAGAATACGAAGTATTTTTAAGTAGAAAAAGAAGACAATGATGCACGTATTTTGTTACGGTCTGATCTTGCAAGAATTATGCGAAGCATGACTTCCCACATGCCTGCTCATACTAATGAATGTCAGAATAAACCAAAACATGTAATCACGAAGCATGCCTGTATTTCCCAATGTGATGTTTATTTATTCCAGCAGTCAAGTGGAAAGTCAATGGTGAACAGGAACTAAATGTCAGCATACCCGTGTGTTGGAGACCAGATTGTCGACAACAATCTTCTGTTGTTCAAATTGAGCTTTCAAAGAACTAGCATTATCCTGTAAAACAGAACAAAATGGATATTTTATGGAGGAGTCCCATCTCTAGTATTACGCTATGCAAATGTCGTATTAAACATAATTTGTTCATTTGGCTTCCATTTCCGGCATAGTGGAACTTATAATCTACAAACTCTTGAAACAAACGACTTACGACAGTTGTGGAATTTCAAATGCCTTCACCCTGAAGTAGGTTTGGTGTACACTTTTGCCACACTTTATTGACGTACACCCCATCAGATAAGTCATATCCGCCCTAATAAACCAACTAATTTGGGGGACCAATCCCACCATCCAAGTGGGAGCCCAATTAAATCCTGGACAACGCCCTGTATGGACTGGCCAAACACAGGAATTGATAGCACGCTCGTGAGTCCTCCCTTCATCCTATTGTATGCATTCTATTCATGAACGATGGTAAGATGACAAAGTGATTCTCAGAAATGAGGCTTCTACAAACAGAAAGCCGAACACATGAAATGGGACGGAGGGAATGTTGTTCCAGAAGAGAAATTGTTCGTACAACCCTCAAGAAAGAGCAGCGCTGCAGCAAGATTCTGCCAAAATGCCCTCCTTCCAATTGTTTCCTGTCTTTTTCTGCTTTATGTGCCATTCAAGCTTCTGACTTTCCACCTTCAAAACTAATATGGAGGTCATATGTTCCCAGAAAAATCTTAGAATGGTTGGTTTCTCTTTACAATCTTTGCGAACTCAAGGTTTACCAGTCCATTTCAAACAACGTCGCTCTTCCAATGTCCTTCATGTAAGCAAAAAGAAGAAAATTACACTATTTTGGATCACTCATATTTTAGGGTTTCCTTTATATCAATCAATAACTACTTGGATAGGTGACTGTATTGACAGTTTACAATGGGAAGTGCGTCAAGTGCCTAACAAACTAAATAAGCAGTTAAGCACCCAGCATGATTTCAAAGAATGATGACAACTTACAGCATAAGATTTACGCCTCTTGAGAGCTTCACGAGCAAGATCCTCATCACCCTTTCCAAGAGCAAATTGTGCTTTACGATACCTATTGCAGTAAATCATGAGGGTAACGGGGAAAAAAACACCACCACTATTATTATGGAAAGGACTTCCTTTCAACATTACCATTCTTCAGAGGCTTGCTGTGCAGCTTTGTACTTATTCTCCAACCGCTTTTGAGATGCCAATACCTTGAGGAAATTATGATATTTAGAAAATATATATAGAAAGGAAATGATCCTAGAAAAATGCAAATTGCATTCAGGAATGAAGAATCAGAAGCTTGCCAAACCTTTCATTTGTCATAGCACAAAAATATGAAAAAACAACAGAGAGAAAACTAAATATGAGAAACAGAATTAACAACACGAAGATAAAATTGCAGATTAACATAAGAGAGAACTATTCATACTTGGGCTGTGGCTTGGCGCATTTTTGTCAAGTCATCGGTCATCTCAAGCACTGTCTGTTCTAGAATCTTCTCTGGGTCTTCAAAGGTACTTATGAGTGCATTAGCATATGACTGCAACCAGGAAAGAAATATAATTTAATTCTTTGTGTACGACAGAAACAAGAACATATTTTCTGGTCTATTGGAATGATTTTTGGAATAGAATGGTCATTCCTTGGCCTCCATATGGATGGCCATCGACTTAAAATAAATGAACAATGTTTCCATTTGTGGAATCCATTCTTTAGCAAACCAAAAGTTGGAATCAGCATTCCAAGGGAATGACAATTCTATTCTAGCTTCATTCCAACGAACCAAACACTACCTAATTTTTTTGACTAAGAGATGACACATGTATGCCAACTAGGATAGCAAGTGAATGTTTCATGGAATCTCACCTTCGCAACTCTAGCAAATCGATCAAAAAGACTCATGCGCGCGACAAGAGCATTCCCTCTTTGTCTACTGCGTATAGATAGATTTGAGGGAGCAAGCTTTATCCGTGAAACTTTAAAAGCTCCTACTGTGAGTAAAATCCATTTTTACTAAACAGGGAACAAATCAGGAATGGATGCAGCGTATGCATTCATGTGATGAAGACATACATTCGCTAGTGAATACTTCTTTCTTAAGATTAAAAGTTCGAAAGTAAGATTAAGCATCCAGCACTCCAAGATGCTACTACATCCATTTCAAATTTGTTGAGAAGTACAGACAGAAATCAGAAACTATTGCATACTGCAGATGTTCAGACAACCAAATATTATGTTTACTTTGCATCTTGGGGGGTTTCCGAGAAAACTATTTGGCAAGAGGATTGCTAATGGTGTTGGATTCAAACGGAATTCAAGTCAAGGTGGAGATGTGTTGAAAGGGCCTTGAATATGAAGTAGCTCCATCTGGACGGGAGTCACAGCTGTCCGAAACAGTCAATCTTTTGAGGTCCAATCATGGGGTTTTAGGGGTTTGGTTCCCATTTTGGTTTTGCCATTTGTGTTCCATTAGGATCTTGATTTGTTCAAGTTCCACAAAGGTTTTGTCCTTGATATTGGATAAAACTTAGAGAGTGACGGATGTATAAGTCTCTCCTCCTTGTTCATCGTGAAACCTCTCTTGCTCTTCGCCTGTGAATGTACGTTCGGGTCATGCTGAGGCAGAACCACGTAAAAAGTGTTCTTCGCGTGATTGCTTGTTGAATTGTTTTCTGATTTTCATAACAAAGATGAAGCTCAAACAGTTTTTAACTATCCAGATAACAGCAGAACCCCCAACTCCAAAAAAAACCAGACCCTCATTTATCGTACCAACTACCAAAAACTGAAAAACTTCACAAAATGGATAATTTCTACACACAGCTCCACAACCAACTCCATTGTTTGATTTATCACAAATGGAGGAAAGCACAGAAATTTTAAATCTAAACATAAGAAGATTTAATATGCACTGAGGAACTATACCACTCACTCTCACCAAATTCATTAATTCTTCTTCCTTCAATTTCCTCCATTTTCTCAGCAACCAAACAAGGCCAAGTAAAAAACTAGCAAAAAGATTGGAAATACCCAACAACCCACAAAAGGGTACAAGATAAGAGAGTACCTCCACCATTGAAAAGTGATGTCTTGAGAGATCTTTCCACTGTACAGAGGGCAGTGGCAGAGGTAGAAGATGATGGGGGTGACACCGGCAAGGTTAGCCCCGTAAATAACTGGGATCCTATGGCCATTTTCGGAATTTCAAGAATTCAAATGGGAGCAAGCGAACTCTGAGTGCATGAAGAACTTCGGATCAGATAAATATGGACTGATGCTTCACAGCCATGTTTTCTTGATTTTGGGCGGTTTTCTTGAGAACCGGACAAGAACTTTTCATATTCTTTAGCGGTCTGTTACCGGTCTAGTGTGCTCTGAAAGATTTACTATTAGTTTTGACCCCTTCAATATCGAAAGCTTACACATGCACCCCCTGATTGATCAGAATGGAAAAGGTTTCCTTTTTTCCAATAAGAAAATCGAAATCGCCCCTACAATATATCAAATTTGTTAACATTCGCCCCTAAGTTATTAAAGTTTATATAGAAATTCTAAAAATGTGAAAATTTGTTTTAACTTATTTTGTGGAAAATACTTCCCCTAGCAAAACAAGTGGGAGAGCCAGCAATTGTATTTACCATTTAGGGTTGGTTTGGCAAATAAGCCAAATTTCCTTTTTTCTTTACTCAATTATTTTCACATTTGTTGATTTTGGGTCAAATTTTGTGGATAATTGGTTTGTTTCGACGAGATCAATCGAAAAATTTTAAAATTATGATCGAAACTCAATTTTTTTTGAATAAATTCAAAAATTATGACTTTTTAACTTATTTTTGTCTTTATTTAAAAATTTGAGTTTATCCATCATTAGCTTATTCAGATGTGCATAGTTACTAGCGTCCCCCTAAAACCTCTCCAAATCCTTCTTCCTTTTTTTTATGCTCTTTGCAAGGATGATATAAAAGGGCAACTAAGAAAACTCGTGCATTATTAGTTTATCCACCTACTCTTTTATCCATCCATTTTAACTACCAAACAAATCCTATTTTAGAAATCCCTCATTCTTAATTAAATCCCCTTTATAGCATATCCATTATTTTTGATTTAACCCGTTTTCTATCACATTATTCGCCAGCCAAATGAGCCATTAAATCTTCAAAAGTCTGAAAAAGTATATTAATTGAACCAACATTATGATACTCTGTTCTGTGATAGTTCTCTTCATCTCCTAAAATACAAGCATAATCGGATTTGTGATCAAAGAAAAAGAAATCTACTTAATTATTCATAGAACTGTCAAAATTTATTTATTTAGAGTTGATACCACGGAATGGAACAATACATTTGAGTTCAGACCACTTATTCCCTTCATTTCGAGTCACGATACTCGTGACTCATAACCGTTTCATGTGATTAGAAAATCAGCTCTTTTATTGGCGATGGAGACATTATTACAAGGCAAAATAATTAAATAAGTATGTTGCATAGTCTCTCTCTGCAGTGGTGGGCGTCTCGTGCACCAGGCCTTTAACTGTCCTAGCAACTAAGATTGTCGCCAGGCACGACGCTAAGTTGGTCGCAGTAGTCCTTGTAGTACTGGACACGAGCGGCGACCAAGGCAGGTTCGTTTCCACCACATTCCCTACTGTTAATGGCTCGAATCGTTGCACCAAACCCTTGTCCAGAAGTCATGATCGGATGAACGTTGATCATCCAAAACCACATGGCGGCCTTGAAGGAGACGTCCGCGTCTGTTGCCACGGTTTCGGGATTATTAAGCCCGTCGAAGCCGAGGAAAGATCCGGCCGGACCGTAGTTGTAGTTCCACGACAGCTGAAGTGGTCCTCGGCCGTAGTATTTTTTGTTTGCAGCACATGGGTAGTCTGTATAGTCTGGGTCGCAATAGGCGTCGTTAGTACTGGCTCCGCCGTTCTCTTCGATTTTGCAAAAGACTGCACAAAACATAAGAATTTTTACTTGTAAGTTAACAATGAACAAACAATTTATACAGAGAACTCATCCAGAGAGAGAGAGAGAGAGAAATTGGAGAATCTTACATCCAGTCTCATGGGTCGCATGTGCAAAGAAAGCCGCGATTTCCCGCTTAGAATCGTCTGTCGTCCCGATAGTCCCGAATGCCGAAAACAAACTGAGGGAGTTAAGAAAAGCAGCCCGAGTGAAAAAGCTCTTCCCCACGCAATCCGCCGGAGCCTGATTGACAATCCCATCGAAAAAGGATTGCGTCACTATATCAGAAACAGACACCCCGTTCGAATTCAAGCAAGGACCCGATAGGCATCCAGTCCCACAGTGGTCGCTGCTAGTGCCACAATAGCCGAATTTGCTGCAACAATTAGTTGCATCGCAGCCGCAGTTCTGAGCCACCGCGGTTTCCGACAGGAACATCCCGGCGAGAATGCCGGCAACGAGGAGTGTTAGAAAGATGTTTTTGGTATTGAGGGATGCCATTTTGGAGAGAGATGCGTGTTGTATAGAATGGAATGGTTGATATTTATAGTGTTCAGATTTGAAGTTTCTGGGAAATGTATATGTGTATTTAGGACATTGTTTTCAAATTTGAGTTTGGTACGTCATTTGTTTGGACAACATTTTCTTTTTGGTTAAGGCTCTTGACAGATGTCTTGTTCGGACCTAACTTGGTTGAAAATTCAAAAACGTCAACAAGTCAATTGTGTTTTTCTCCGAAACATTGGATGGTGATACTAGTCCGGTGATACTACCGTGTTGAAAGGTTCCCTGGGAGGAGAATTTCGAGCACTTTACAAAAATAGCTTTAAAATTATACTTTGAGGGATAGTACGATACATGAACGCGTTCATAAAATTGGAATCAACGGTTTAAATTCATGGACATTTTCATGTACCCTAACACTTTCGATTATACTTTGGTATTGTTTTACGTTATTAATGGGTAAATCATCAGTGTGGCCAAATTCTCTGTGTTGAAAATCTCTATGTTTCTGTGTCGAGTGGTTTTTCGGTCGTTGAATTTTACACAATTCAACAACCGAAAAGCACATTGATACAAAAGTTTTCGGGACAAAGAATATCGGACCCCTAAATTAGTAGAGTGTACCCAGCAAATTACAAATTTCTAGTTTTTTTTTATAATCATTTTATGACTTTAATGAGGACAAATTGACATCTCTTTCTTTTATATATATATATATATATATATATATATATATATATATATATATATATATATACAATTTTATTACTTTCAATTAATACAAAACGTATTTCACAAGTTATATTTTAATTAGGTCCTGTGGTCAAGTCATGTTCAAATCATGTCGGCTAGCTGCACTTATTATTACTGTATTATTTTTTGGACGAAAAACTTATCCCTCCCATTAATAAACCAAGGTACATACAAGCCAAAGCAGATCTCATCTAGCTTTGACATGAGCTGCCTTGACTACATGTCTATCTACCTTAATAACTTTTACTGTAACAAGATGACTCACTATATCAATCTCTTGATTCTTCACTGACTTGGGTGGGAGATTTCCTCGTTTGGGTTCGGTTGGAGGCTTCTTTGGATTTTCCGCTCGATGATCAATATATAAATGGGTACATGCCGATTGACACACACACAAAAAATAAAAAAGAAAACCCACCAACAGTCATAGCAACATTTGATTCTTCCCCTCAGGTTGAACATTGTGCAAAGCAGTGGATTACTTCCTCCAAGTTGATCCCAAGCTCCAGGAAACAAAACAAAAAGGGCAAATTTTCGTGGTCGTCCCTCTAATTTTACGATTGTTTCAATTTCGTCTCTCTAGTTTCTATTGTCTCAATTTCATCCCTATAGTTTATTTTACATTTCAATTTGGTAAAATTGTTAACACCGTTAATGAAACTAACGGAAAAATATGATTAAAAAATTAAGTACTCCAATTTTCAATCCGATTGAACTAGTGCGAAGATCTTATTTTTTTAATCATTTTATCCTAAATGGTCATAATAACTTTTTGACTCTAAGGCCTTTCAACGAGCACCCGAAGACTCTTTATTTAGTTTCAGGACTTTCTTAGGGTGCTCATTGAAAGGCCTTAAAGCCAAAAATCTATTATGACCATTTTAGATAAAATAAATAGAAAAATTAGATCTTCGCACCAGTTCAAACAAATTAAAAATTGGAACACTTAATATTTTAACTATATTTTTTAATATATAAACGGTGTAAAAAAATAAGTGTTTCAATTTTTAATCCGTTTGAACAGGTGCGAATATCTTATTTTTTTGATAATTTTATCTTGAATGGTCATAATAGATTTTTGACTCTAAGACCTTTCAATGAGGACCCTAAGAAAGCCCTGAAACTAAATAAGGAATCTTCAGGTACTTGTTGAAAGGCCTTAGAGCCAAAAATTCATTACGACCATTCAGGATAAAATGATCAAAAAAATAAGATATTCGCATCGGTTCAACCGGATTGAAAATTGGAGCACTTAATTTTTTAATCATATTTTTCGTTAGTTTCATTAACGTCGTTAACAATTTTACCAATTTGGAACGTAAAACAAACTACAGGAACGAAATTGAGACAATTGAAACTAGAGGGACGAAATTGAGACAACTGTCAAACTAGAGGGACGACTAGAAAAATTTGCCCAAACAAAAAACGTGGGTGGCTTATGCAATTACATAATTAGATAAGGATTGATATCTAGGGCGCGGCTACTCGCAGCCACCTATTTTCTCCCACAGCCCACTATATTTCAATAAGTGGTTGTTGAACATCATAAATAACATTTCGGTAAATAGCTGTTGAAAATAAGATTATATTTCGGTAACTACATGTCAAAAATAAATTCAACTTTCGGTAGACAACTGCCAAACATGCATTTTCGGTAAATAGCTGTTGAAAAAATATCATATTTTGGTAATTGGATGTTGAAAATGTATCTCAATTTCGGTAACTAACTGTCGAGTCTAATTGAAAATTTTTAACGGACTGTTGGAGAAAATAGGTGGCTGCGAATAGCCGCGCCCTACTTTTAAGTCTTAAAAAAAAAAAAAAAACAGGCTTATCTAATTATTTATTTTGTGCACTTGTTATCTTTTGCCCTTGACAAGCACTTTATTGCTTTTGAAAATTGAGACTGCTAAAAAGTTAAGAAGTCTCGGCATAGTACCCTTTGTCAGGTGTTATTTTAAAAAATTTGCCGATAAAAAAACATGAAGTTTCAACATAATGTGAATATGGCATAATGTCTGGATTTGAGCGAATATATCTATTACGTTATACTTTTATCGTTTTACATTATGTTAGGATCGACACATACACGCACACGATTTACGAGTATGAACAATAAAGAATTAACACAGAGATATACGTGGTTCCCCAAAACCGGGTACGTTCACGAGAGCGAGAGCGGCTGCTGTTCTTTATTATCACAGTAATAAATTAGAGTTTACAACATAGAGTATTTATAACTACTCTATTCTAACCCTAATCAGATTTGGTCTGTATCCCAAAAATACCCTTGTACGGACCGAACCGTCGGCATCTGGCATTCTTTCTAGAACTCTATGAGCCACAGTTCTAACACATTAGTTAAATGATTAGTTTAACTTTGTACAAATTTTTGTAATGAGTTGCATGATCTCACTTATTCCCATGATTACTATAAGATAGTTTATCTATACGTTGTGTTTTGACGTACGGATTTAGTACTGAGAATATTTTAATTCTATGCTTTTTTAATTGTTTATCAAAATTTGAGTTTGGTACGTCATTTGTTTGGACAACATTTTCTGTTTTTGGTTATTTCTCTTGACAGATGTCTTGTCGGTACTAAAACTTGGTTGAAAATTCAAACGTCAACAAGTCAAGTGTCTTTTTGTTTTTCCGGAACATTTGGACGATGACAGTTACGCGTTGAAACGTTCTCAGGGAGGTAATTTTTTTAAATATAACGGTGATACCATGTTATTCTGTTGATGTAGTGCAACGAATTAATCATTTTCGATCATGTATGAATTTGGGTCCGTACAGTTGTGATGTGGTGGTTAGTAAGATCTATGTAATTACTCGTCACATGTACATAGCAAGGTCAACATGAACACGTGGAGTTTTATTATTGGGTTGTGATACAACGTCAGTTTGATGACGTGGTATCACCGTTGTAACAAAAATTTATTCCTCTAGGAGGATTTCGAGCACTTTACAAAGATGAACCTTGTCATTCGGGCCGTTTAATAATTTAAAAACAAGTTGAGTGGGCCCTTGAAAAGTATTGTAAGTTCAATCCAATATGTGTAAGTTTTCGATCCAATCTTTCACTGTTTATTCAGATTACAGGATCCTGCAATCTGAATGGAAAAAATGCAAGATTGAATCTAGCACAAGTGCATACCAGATTGAGATGATTTTTCACGCGCAACTCGGGTTTTCGATAGGAACATCCCGGCGAGAAATCCGGCGACGAGGAGTGTTCGAAGGTTGTTTCTGGGAAATGTATATATGAATGTAGGACATTGTTTTCAAACGTCAACACGTCAAGTGTCTTTTTTTCCGATACATTGGATGGTGAGATAACGTGTTGAAAGGTTCTCTGGGAGGAGAATTTCGAGGAATCAACGGTTTAGATTCATAGACATTTTCATGTACCCTAACACTTCCGATTATACTCTGGTATTGTTTTACATTATTAAGGGGTAAATTAGTGTGACAAGATCCTTTGTGCTGAAAATCTCTATGTTTCCGTGTCGAGGGGTTTTTCGGCCGTTGAATTTCATACAATCCAACGACCGAAAAGCTCATCGATTCAAGAGTTTAATTGGGACAAAAAAGATTGGACCCCTAAATTAATAGAAGGTACCCTAGCAGATTACAAATTTCTAGTTTATTTTATCATTTTATGACTTTGATAAGGACAAATTGACATCTCTTTCTTTAAATGCATGCTACAAAATTTAGAGGTCATGTTGATGGCCCTTAACAAAAAGATCAAAGGGTATAAAGGAGTTGTCGAGTTTATTTTTCACAATAAGAGAGTTTTGCCGTCAATTTATTGTGCAGAGAAATTAGAGAATCAAGAAGCAAAAATATCCTAAACATGACGCATGTAATAGATTCAGGAACATTGAAAGACACAATTAGGCGTACGCAATGTCGGCGATGGTACGTTGTGTGGTTTTCAGTACCACCGCCAAAAGTTCTGGAAGAGGCGGTGGCTATAAGTTTGCGGCTGCAGTGGAGGTGACGGCATAGGCTAGGGTTTGGTTTTTAGGTTTCGGGCTTGGCGTGTTAGGGCTTTAGCCCATTAGGTGTGTGTTCGGGCAGGAAGTTATAAGGATGTGGCGTCTTGATTTCTTGGGGTTTAAGCTTTAGGTGTTTAGTTGGCTTCCTGTCAACCAAACTATTTTATTTGAAAATTTGAGGAGTTGAGTGCTAGATTAAGTTATGCGAGTTGCAGCAATAGGAGAGTATAATACTCTTCGAAGCTCTCTTAATGCATTTGTTTTTTCTATTATACTGTTTCCAAATTTGCAACTTCATGATTAATGGAAATTTTCTTTTGCCGTTAAAAATAAAAAATAAAAAATTCCCCTGTCCTACTATTTTATTCACTTTTTTCATCCATCTTTCATATTTGCAATTTTTTCGTCACAATTCATCAAAGTATAATTGATATTTGATTTATTAGAACCCAAATACAGCATACCACCTAATGAAAGAAATACATTTGAGTCTATAACACAACATGTTTCTCTCTCTTGGTCGATCAAGTATCAAAACTATCTTCTAATGAGCCTTTCTTTATTATAGTAGTTGCTTGTAGCTATAAAGATTTGAATAATTGCTCTAGCAATAGAGATTATCTCCAGGCACAACACCAAGTTGGTTACAATACTTGGTGTAATACCCAATCCTAGCATTGACGGTTGTTGGGTTCACGCCATTGCACTCATTTGCTCCGTTAATGGCTCGGATCGTTTCACCAAACCCTTGTCCGGAAACGATAATCTTGTGGACAAAGTTCATCCAGTACCACAAGGCGGTCTTGAACGAAATGAGTGGATCTGTGGCCACGATGTCTGGGTTGTTGAGCCCGTCGAATCCAATGCTGTTTCCCGCCGGTCCGTAGTTGGCATTCCCTGATAGCTGGATGGGACCTCTCCCGTAATAGCCTTTCCCAGCTACGCAAGGATACTGAGTGTTGGTCTCATCACAATAGTCCTTGGATGCACCATTTATTTCCTCTATGTTGCAAAAATCTGCACAAGTGGAACAAAACGAAAAAAAAAAAAAACGTTAATTATGTTTTGCGAAGAAATAGATTGAGAATTTGCGAGTAGCAATATTGTGCACTTTCTGAGGCTCTTCTCGTACTTTTCTTTACTTATTATTATTTCTAATTTGCAAGTAGCAGAATCGAGAATTTACTTTTTTCTCACATGTCAACATTTGTCTACACAAGTAGAGCATCTCCAACCTTAACTTTAAATATGAGTGATGTCAAAAATTTTAATTGAAGGCTGATGTGCCAATTGAAGTATTGAACATGGTAAAATTTGGCATCTCTACATTAATGGTAAAACTTGGCATCTCTACAATGTCCAATCCAACTAATATTCCTAATTTCTTAGTTACTGACATTTATTAAGTTTTGGAGAGTTAACTAGTTAAGTAACCAAAGAAAATATTTGAGATAATATGTCGAATTTGACAGGAGAGAAGAGATGCCAAATAACACATAAACATTCGATATTTTGATTGACATTACTTCACATGCCAATCCTTTCACTTGGCAAATTTCACATCTTTGGTTGGAGATGCTTTGCAAATGTTTCTATGCCATTGTTAGCGTCATTTGTGACTTTTTTATGCCTAGAAATTTGCAAATATTATGCACTAAATTACTACATTCTAACGTAACCAGATTACTACGTATGATGCATGCTATGGGGAGAGAAAGAAAATCTTACTTCCAGTCTCATGCGTGAAATGCGCAAAGGCAGCGGCTATTTCGCGCTTAGAAACATCTATTGAGCCCTCACGACCAAACGAAGGGTACGAATCAGCAGCTTGAAGAAACACGGACCGCGTGTAGAACCCTTTCCCGGCACAACTAGCCGCAGCTTGATCAATGATCCCGTTGAAAAATGCGTCTGTCACGATATTGGAAACCGAGACATCGGTGGCAGTACTAGCACCGGGTGTAGTAGTGCAAGGGCCAGCTTGGCAGCCTGCGCCGCAATAGGCATCACCGGTGCCGCAATAACCGTACTTGCTACAACACAAATCGGCGGCACAACCGCAGTTTTGGCCGGATATGAGCGTCGGTAGGGCAGCCCCGGCGAGGATTCCAGCCAGAATGATTGTGAGGAGGCTGTGCACTGTAGCTGACATTTTTGGAGAGAGAGAAAGAGAGAGAGGAGTTTGTATGGAGTGGGAGTATGGTGGGGGAGGGATATTTATAGGGAAGTCAACCAGAGGCATTTGCTATACGTGTGCGTAGGGGTTTGAGCAAATGCTAATTAGTGGGGCGTCCAATATGTTCTAAAACCGTGTGCACCACTTTAGTAATTCGAAACAGTATGATTCGCCCTGCGATTTTTGAAAAAATCCTTACCGTTGAGTTGATTTTTACAGAAACTTTTAAAACATTATTTTAAAAATAATGAGCGGTTGGAATCATATTAGTGGGAGCCGAGATGGATTCCATAAAAGTGTATGTGCAAGATATGTGTAAAAATTTATGTTCAAATAGCATGACTGTGTTTCCATCTTCGCATCTTTATGATTAATTGAAATTTTCTTCTGCCGTTTAAAAAGAAAAGATTCCGCTGTCCTACTATATTTATTCACTTTTTTCATCCTTCTCTTTCGCAATTTTAATATTTCATCACAATTCATCAGAGTGTAATTGATGTTGATTTATTAGAAGACAAATACAGCATACCACCTAATGAAAGAAATACATTTGAGTCTATAATACAACATATATGTTTCTCTCTCTTGGTCAAGTATATCAAAACTATCTTCTAATGAGCCCTTCTTTATTATAGTAGTTGCAGCTATAAAGATATGAATCATTGAATGCAATGAGCAGATCTGTGGCCACGAGGTCAGGGTTGTTGAGCCCGTCGAATTCGATGCTGTTTCCTGCCGGTCCGTAGTTGGAGTTCCCTGATAGCTAGATGGGACCTCTCCCGTAGTAGCCTTTCCCGGCTACACAAGAATATATACTGAGTGCTGTTCTCATCACAATAGTCCTTGGATGGACCATCTATTTCCTCTATGTAGCAAAAGCACACAATAGAACAAAACAAAAAAAATGTCAATTATGTTTGTGGATATGAGACGCGACGAGGGAGGTTGAGATTTTGCGAGGTGAGTGCCAGTATTGTGCACTTTCCAAGGCTCTCTTGATGCTTTTATTTACTTATTTTATGAATGATTTTTTTTTCCGATCAAAATTAAAGTTGTTTGTTTCATTAATGGCTTCAAGTTACTTTTTAATTTGTAACTTGAATCATTTACTTTTTTGTAACATGTCAAAAGTCTCCAAAAGTTGAGCATCCCCAACCTCGGTTTCAAATGTGGAGATATCAAAATTTTTTTAAGCTTGACGTGGCAATTTGCCATCTCCACAATGTCTACTATTTCAACCAATATTCCTAATTTTGTATTTAAGGACATTTATTAAGTTTTGGAGAGTTAACTAGTTAAGTAACCAAATAAAAGATTTGACATAATCAAATTTGACAGAAGAGAGGAGATGCCAAATGACGCATAAGTATTCGACATGCATTTTGGTTGAAGTTACTTTATATGTCAATTAATTCTAAATTTCACATTCTTGGTTGGAGATGCTCTGCAAATGTTTTTACGCTGCTATTAGCGTCATTTGTGACTTTTTTTATGCCTAGAAATTTGGAAATATTATTCACTAAATTACGTGTATTTATATGCACTAATTAATCTAACAGTAACCAGATTACTACGTCTAATGCATGTTATGAAGAGTGGGAAAATCAAGTGGGGAGAGACAGAGAAATGTTACATAAAGTCTCATGCGTGAAATGCGCAAAAGCCATGGCTATTTCGCGTTTAGAATCACCGCTTTTAAGTTTGGTGGCTGTAATGTTTTTGAAAATTCAAACGTCAACAAGTCAAGCGTCTTCTTTTTCCGAAACATTAATTGGATGGTGACACTACCGTGCTGAAAGGTTCTCTGGGTCCTAGGAGGAGAATTTCGAGCACTTTCCAAGAAAATAGCTTTAAAATTATAGTACTTGAGGGATAGTACGATACATGAAAGCGTTCATAAAATTGAAATCAACGGATTAGATTTATGGACATTTTCATTTACGCTAACATTTTCGATTATACTTTGATATTGTTTTACATTATTAAGGGGTAAATTAGTGTGGCAGGATCTTCTGTACTGAAAATCTCTCTGTTTCTGTGTCAAAAGGTTTTTCGACTGCTGAATTTCACACCATCCAACGACCGAAAAGCACATCGATACAAGAGTTTTCGGGACAAAGAAGATTGGACCCCTAAATTAGTAGAGTGTACCCCAGCAGATTACAAATTTCTAGTTTATTTTATCATTTTATGACTTTAATAAGGACAAATTGACATCTCTTTCTTTTAGATGTAAAATATGAGTATTATATTATACAGTTTTATTACTTTCAATACAGAACGTATTTTCACAAGTTATATTGTAGGTCAAGTGGTCAAGTTATGTTGAAATCAAGTCGGCTAGCTACACTTAAATAGGGGTCATGTCCTATGGAAATATTTAATTATGTCCTAAACCTAGTAGATTTAAAAACTTATGTTATCATCCTGTAATTTAAAAAATGCCCATTCCACCCTTAATAATTGTTTTACTACCTTTTTAAGTTGTATACGCATATGGATTACATCCCATAACTCCCTGAAAAAACAGAGTTTGAGGGAGGTCCTGTTTTAACTCTAATTTAACTCTAATTGGGGATTGGATGACGTATTAGGAGGAAAGATATCTCATTAGTCCTTCACGTAAATTGCTTTGAATGGGTAAATCCATCATTTGTCCTTGGGGATCCGACATTAATCCTCTCATACCTACTAATTGATGTACCTGAGATGCATCTCCTCACGGAAGTTATCACCATCCCAAAAATTACGTGCCCCACCCTTCCCCATTCTCTGTCGTTCAAAACAGAAAAAAGAAGAAAGGGGCACCCGAAACGGTAGGTCCCATTCCGTCATCCCTACATCCCATTCCGTCATCCCATCGGCGATCTACATCCAGTTCCGGCAAAGAAAAACCTATACGAAACCCCCTTTCGTGAGTAACGTTGGTTAGTCCATAAATCCCAAAACTTCACTGACCCGACTAATCAGAATCTATTTCTTCCATCGAATTCAGTTGGAAAACCCTAGGCGGTTACATATATCAGTACATCAGGCTATTTTATGGTGATTTTACAATTTTTGTCATGATTTCGGTACATGAGCGTTGATTTCTCCAAATTTCTGTTGATTGTAGGTTCGTAAAGACAATTTTACAATACGTATTCATGATAATTTATGTTGTATGGTGATTTCACAAAAAAAAAATTCATGATTTTGGTCGGTGCATTTCAGTTTTCTCAAATTTTGTCATATTTTGGTTTATTGTAGTTTCGTCGGCACGATTTTACGATTTATTCATGATTTTTTCTATTTCACGAGGATTCCATAAATTTGGTCACAATTTTAGTATTTGTGTTTCGTCGGCACCTTCCCCATTCCCTATTGTTTTGTCTGTTGCCAATAGTATTGACCATATTATGAGGAACTTCTTGTGGAATTGAAGTGGAGAACGGAAACCTTGTCTAGTAAAATTGGTGCTTCTCTTTATGTGTAGCTAGCTAGAATATTAAGAGTAGCTTCTGCCCATTGTTATAACTTAAAACATATATAGCAGTAGTTAGGCATGGGTTCAGGCATATTATGGTTTCCAGTAGACACCACAGTGATTATCTAAATTAATTGGTGTTTGGATCGATCTTGATTAGTGGAGGGATTTAAGAAAAGTGTGTGAAGAAAGTACTTATAGAGAGAGTGCGAAGAAAAATAGCTTGCACTTTTCTTTTCCTCTCAAATAGGAAACAAATTAATATAGGAGGGAATGAAAATCACAATCTTTTCTTCCTGTTTCTATCTTTCCTTAAGTACAAATTTGGTCATAATTTCAGTATGGTTGTTTCTATTTCTACAAAATTTGTCATAATTTTGGTATGTGTTGTTCGATTTCTCCAAATTTTGTCATTCCGGTTTGCGTTATTCGATTTCTCGAAATTTTGTCATGAGTTCGGTTTAATGTAGTTTTCTTGGGCCAATTTTACGATAAGTATTTATGACAAATTCCGGAAAACCAATATCACATGTACTAGCTATCAACATTCGATCACAAAACTCATCAAAATCATGGTTATCTTGAATGGACACTACATAGCTAGTGTAAACTGATCGGGTTGGGTTACTTATGTGATTTTTTTAAAATCTTTTTTTGCATTTTGGTTTAATTTTGCATAATGTATGATATTTGTTAAATGTGTCATAAAAGTATATTCAATGTTCGAATGTTTTATCATGATATTTGTGCAATGATCGAATAATCCCTTGAATTTTGCTAGATCATGGTAGATTCTATAATACATGGATGTGTTGAATTCATGGTAAACGCTTTCATTACTTAGTGAATGATGGTTGCTCTTCATTATCGTACGAGTTACCCCTACAAAGCAAAAGTCACACCGAGGGCTACTTTAAGGACAAGAGATTTACGGATTGATCATACGCCTACCTCGAAGGATAAAGGCACACCAACGTGGGGTTATTGTTGGCTGCCTCATGTTAATCTTTCAATTGTTCAAGGATTCCCCATCAGTTTTGGGGTTATTGTTGGCTGTAAACATGGTTCTGATCTTTTGTTTTTTGGTTGGCTTCTCGCTAACCTCTTCTCCTTCCTTTGGTTGCAGGTGACATATGATTGTCCTCGACTTAATTAGGTGCCAACCTCTTCCTCTGAATCCTCTTCCCCTTATTTTGTGATGCCCTCTTATCCCGTTTCCTTTTAATCATTGTAACTTCAGTTTGTTGATTAATACAATTTCTTTGCTGATAAAAAAAGAGAGGATTGTATAATGTGGCATGGTCCCCAATTTGGCCATGTAACCCTTAAATATATTGGCTGATCTTGACCAACATATAGAGAGGAGAAAGAGAGAGTTGTTGAACGAAAAAGAGGAACCACGAGCGGTGTCGGAACAATTTTGGGCGGAAGGTTTTTGGGACTGGAGAATGGGGTGTTGATTTGGGGGGGTTACATGGACGTGGTATTTACGTATGGCATGGAATCCCTGATTTTGGGGACGATGGGAAACCCAAATACCCTATTTTCTGGAGGACCGGAAACATCCCTAAGAATAGAGTAAAGCTACAGTTCCCAACGGCTGTTCCCGACGTCCTGCTAGGCACACTCCGGCCATCGGACAGCCGATTCGAGTCGTTCAAAAATTCTAAAAAAAAAAAACCGAGTGAGTTGCTCGGGAATAAACGACATCCGATGTGTGTAGGTGGCCCATCCAAGCACTCCATTTTTTGGCCGATCCAAACACAAAAATAGATTGTTTGGATTAGCCATCTATACCCGTCGGATGCCGTTTATTCTCAAGCGGGCCCCCTCGGTTTTTTTTTTGAGAATTTTTAGACGGCTCAGATCAACCGTCTAGTGGCCGGAGTGTGCTCAGCGAGTCGTTAGAATTCCGATCGACATTTTTGGTCCGTAAGGATAGACTTTCCGCTAAAAATATGGGAAAATCAAACTTGACAGATGTCTTTTTGGAAAATATGGGAAATTTTCTTTTTTTTGTTTACTTCTCTTGACAGATGTCTTGTTCGGAACTAAAACTTGGTTGAAAATTCAAGCGTCAACAAGTCAAGTCAAGGCTCTTCTCGCACTCCACCCCACAATGACAACCCCCCCCCCCCCCCCCCCCCCCCCCGCCGCGCGCCCCGTTTTAGGTTTTTTTTTTAAGTTTCTTTTTTGTTTTACTTTTAAAAGATTTTAATTACTATTTTCTTTTACTTTCTTAATTACTGTTTTAGTTTTTCTTTTTACTTTAATTACTGTTCTAAATTTCAATCCGTTTGAACCACTAGAAAAATTTTAGTTTTCTGATAATTTTATTCGAAATGGTCATAGTTAAATTTTAAATTTAGGACTCTCGTTGATTAGCCCTAAGGGATATTTGATTCTACAACTTTTTTAGGTCTAATCAAAGAGAGTCCTAAAATCAAAATTTAATTATGACTATTTAGAATAAAATGATCAGAAAACTAAAATCTTTCCACCGGTTCAAACGAATTGAAATTTGGAACACTTAATTTTTTAATCTCTTTAGACCGTTTATATATTAAAAAAAATGGTTAAAAAATTAAGTGTTCCAAATTTCAATCCATTTGACCAGGTGGAAAAATTTTAATTTTTTGATCATTTATCCTAAATGGTCATAATTATATTTTGACTTAGGGCTCTCGTTAATTAGCTCTAAGAAAGTCGTAGAATCAAATATTTCTTAGAGCTAATCAATGAGAGCCCTATAGTCAAAATTTAAATATGACCATTTAAGATAAAATAATTAGAAAACTAAAATCTTTCCACCGGTTCAAACGAATTGAAATTTGAAACACTTAATTTTTTAACTATATTTTTTAATATATAAACTGTCTGAAGAGGTTAAAAAATTAAGTGTTCCAAATTTTAATCCGTTTGAACCAGTGGAAATATTTTAATTTTTTGATCATTTTATCCTAAATGTCCATAATCAAAAGAATTGAAATTTGAAACACTTAATTTTTTAACCATAGTTTTTTAATATATAAACCGTCTAAAGAGGTTAAAAAATTAAATATTTCAAATTTCAATCCGTTTGAACCAGTGCAAAGATTTTAGTTTTTTTATCATTTTATCCTAAATGTCCATAATTAAATTTTAATTTTACAACTTTCGTTGATTAGCCGTAAAAGATATTTGATTCTACGACTTTCTTAGTGCAAAAAATTCATTATGACTATTAAAGATAAAATGATTAAAAAATTCTACCGATTCAACTGGATTGAAAATCGGAATCCTAAAATAATATTAAATAAGTAAAAGAGAAAAAAGATACAAAGTATAAACATTATTATGTAAATAAAAAAGGAGAAAATGGGTTCGATATTTCTGGAATGTGTGGGGTATTTTCAAAAGAGGGGAGGTGGGGTCGGCGGTGCGTGTGTCAGGGGGTGCGAGAAGAGATTTTTACCTCTTTTTTTCCGAGACATTGGATGGTGACAAGTCAAGTCAAGTGCCCCTTCTTTCCGAGACATTGGATGGTGGGGTTCGGCTCCAGTCCAGTGTGTTATCATCCATTGTGGTCCATTTGATGGTTGTGATCAACTCTACCAAAATTAAAGCTCTAGATCTTGCCATGTCAAGCCTTCCATTTTGTTGCTCTCTAAAGAAACGGAAGATCCTAACGGAAGTCTTGACGTTAACTCTGCAAAATCCAAAAGAAAAAAACTCCACTCAAGCATGTGTCTTCTCACATAGGAGTACTTTCATGGCACTGACTCATTTTAATTTGAAAGTCCAGCCAAACTAACATTCTGGGTTCTTGAAATTCTTTATTTTGTGTGTTTTGTTCATTTTTTTGAATTTTTGTTAGATTTGCATGATTTTTTTGGATTAATCATCTGTCTCAAGAGTCTGAAAAGCACTCTCTACAATCCTAAATGAGAGTCTATTTTTGACACATGTGATGCACAAAAAAATCGTTTGTATCTCACAATTTTTGATATTTTAAATTTTTGGGATTTTTGGGCTTTTGTTCTTATTCAAAAAAATTTCGCGTTTGTTAGTTTTGAGCCTAACTTTTGTGATTTTCCGATTCTTCTCGTCAAAGCAAATCAGAAAAGTAAAAAATTACGACGTCTACCCAAAAGGCTCAAAAGCCGATTTTTTAGACTTTATCTTGGATATTTCAAAAATTATTTGGATAAAAGTAATAATTTTTTACTTTTCTGTTCGTCTTGACGGGATGACTCAGAAAAGTAAAAAAGTTCATTGCAAAACTAGCAAACGACAAAAAAATTTGAATAAGGATAAAAAAGAAAAAAAAAAAAATCTCTTAGCGAAACGCTAATCTAACAAATTTCACCCCTATTTACTTACGGATATCTGTTGGAAGTGATTTTTTACAGAATCCTATAAAATAATATTTTAAAATTTATGAATAATTTTTTAAATTTTTATAGAATTCGAAATAGACTCCACATAAGATTTAATATAACGGGTAAAAAGATGGACATATCTTTTTTGTTTCATTAATGTGGGCCAAACTCGATCAGTTCCTTGTAAACGTAAGAATTGAGAAAACACGTGGATTGAGTAGAGTTTTGTTTGGATTTTGCAATTAGTTTGTCAAAACTTCTGTTAGATTTTCCGTTTCTTTAGAGAGCAACAAAATGGGGGGTTTGACATGGAAAGATCTTGAGCTTTGATTTTGGTAGAATTAATCCCAGCCGTCAAATGGACCACAATGGAGAATAACACACTGGACAGGAGCTGAACCCTGGATGGTGATACTACCGTGTTGAAAGGTTCTGAGGCTGTTCCAGTTTCTATACTTTTTGAAAAAGTTCTTTTTTCTCAAATTTCAAACTCAAATATAATGAAAATGAAAAATAATTTTATGATTTTTTTTGCACCGTATAAAAGATTTCAATGAAATCTATCAAACAAGATCCATATTGGTAGGAAAATTATTTGCATAAATACATAATTTTTGAGCTTGAAATTACCTTCCTTTTCTAAAAGTTCTTTTTTTAAAAAACCGGAACGCCCCCTCTCTAGGATGACAATTTCGAGCACTTTACAAAAATAGCTTTAAAATTATAGTGCTTGAGGGATAGTACAATATATGAAAGCGTTCATACAATTGAAATCAACTATTTAGATTCATGCACTATTTAGATTCATGCACATTTTCATGTATTCTAACACTTTCGATTATACTTTGGTATTGTTTTAGGTTATTAAGGGGTGAATTAGTGTGGCAGGACCTTTTATGCTGAAAATTTCTGTGTTCCTGTGTCGAGGGGTTTTCGACTGTTAAATTTCACACAATCCAATGACCGAAAAGCACATCGATACAAGAATTTTCGGAACAAAGAAGATCGGATCTCTAAATTAGTAGAGTGTACCCCAGCAGATTACTAATTTCTAGTTTATTTTAGGGAATTGATATTCGCGCTTCAAGATTTACTGAAGGCGCTCCACCTTTCTGTTTTTACACTGTGATGTTACTAGCTAAAATCATAGTATAAAAACAAAATATACACTGATGTTGCCAGCAACATCACAGTATAAAAATAAAAAGGTGGAGCGTCTGCAGTAAATCTTGGAGCGCGAAAATCAGTTCCTTTATTTTATCATTTTATGACTTTAGTAAGGACAAACTGACATCTCTTTCTTTTAGATGTTATAGTTTTATGACACAAGCTGTCTTGACTACATGTCTATCTACCTTAATAACTTTTACGGTAACAAGGTGACTCACTATATCAATCTCTTGATTCTTCACTGACCTGGGTGGGAGATTTCCTCGTTTGGATTCGGTTGGAGGCTTCTTTGGATTTTCCGCCTGATGATCAATAAATGAATACATGCCGATTGACACACACACACACACAAAAAACCCACCAACAGTCACAGCAACATTTGATTCTTCTCCTCAGGTTGAACATTATGCGAAGCAGTGGATTATTTCCTCCAAGTTGATCCCAAGCTCCAGGAAACAAAACAAAAAACGTGGGTGGCTTATGCAATTACATAATTGGACAAGGATTGATACATTTAAGTCAACAACAGGCCGGCTCATCTAATTATTTATTTTGTGCACCTGATATCTTTTGTCTTTTGACTAGCACTTTATCGCTTTTGAGAATTGAATCTGTTAGAAAGTTATGAAGTCTCGGCATAGTACCCTTTGTGGACTCGGGGCCTGTGGTGACCCAAGTCACCACAAAGTTGTTGTGGCCCAAAACGGCGCCGTTTTGGGGCAAGAAGTGGGAAAAAAAAGGGCTGCAAGGCCCTGTTTGGTGAAAAGGAGAGAAAAAAATTAAGTGCTCTAATTTTCAAGTCGTTTGAATCAGTGCAAAAATCTTATTTCTCTTATCATTTTATCTTAAAGGGTCATAATTAATTTTTGACTATAGTACTCTCGTTAGTTTGTCTTAAGAGATATTTGGTTTTACGACTTTCTTAGGGCTAACCAACGAGAGTCCTAGAGTATAAAATTATTTATGACCCCTTAGAATAAAATGATCATAAAAATAAGATGTTCGCACCCGTTTAAACAGATTAAAATTTGAGCACTTAACTTTTTAACCCTATTTTTTACTATATAAATGGTCTAAAGATTGTTGGAAAATTAAGTACTCTAATTTTCAATCCTTTTGAACCGGTGCGAAAATCTTATTTTTATGATTATTTTATTCTAAGGGGTCATAAATAATTTTTGACTGTAGGGATCTCATTGGTTAGCCTTAAGGAAGTCGTAGAACTAAATATCTCTTTGGACTAACTAATGAGAGCCCCAAAGTCAAAAATTATTTATGACGCCTTAGGATAAAATGATCAGAAAAATAATATCTTCATACCGGTTCAAACGGATTGAAAACTGTAGCACTTAATTTTTCAACAATCTTTAGACCATTTATATATTAAAAAATACAGTTAAAAAGTTAAGTACTCCAATTTTCAATCCGTTTGAACGGGTGTGAACAACTTATTTTTATGATCATTTTATTCTCAGGGGTTATAAATAATTTTTGACTCTAGGGCTCTCGTTGATTAACCCTAAGAAAGTCGTAAAACCAAATATCTCTTAGAACTAACTAACGAGAGTCCTAGAGTCAAAAATTAATTATGACCCTTTAAGATAAAATGATAAGAAAAACAAGATTTTTGCACTGATTCAAACGAATTGAAAATTGTAGCACTTAATTTCTTTCCTCTCCTTCACACCAAACAGGGCCTTGCAGCCCTTTTTTTCCCAATTCTTCTTCCTGCAAAACGTCGCTGTTTTTAGCCATAACAACCTTGTGGTGACTTGGGTCACCACAGGCCCCCGAGTCCACCATTTGTCGAGTTTTAATAAAAAAAATTTGCCGAGCAAAAAAAAAATGAAGTTTCGACATAATGCGAATCAGGCACAATGTCTGGATTTGAGCGAAATACATCTATTACCTTGTACTTTTATTGTTTTACATTAGTTAAATGATTAGTTTAGCTTTGTACAAATTTTTGTAATCAGTTTCATGATCTCACTTATTCCCATGATTACTATAAGATAGTTTATCTACACGTTGTGTTTTGACGTACGGATTTAGTACTGAATATTTTGATTCTATGCTTTTAATTGTTTATCAAAAGAAGAACTATTTTTCTAAACCTACTAAAAAGGAGTTGTCAAGTTTAATCTATACGTTGTGTTTTGACGGATTTAGTACTGAATATTTTGATTCTATGCTTTTAATTGTTTATCAAAAGATCGCCGAACTATTTTTCTAAACCTACTAAAACGGATCGAGTTGTCAAAGTTTATTTTTCACAATAAAAAAGTTTTGCCACCAATTTACCATGCAGAGAAATTAGAGAATTGAAAAACATAAATATCATAAATATGGCGCATGTAATAGACTCGGGAACATTGAAAGGCACAAATAGGCATCTGCCATGGTAGACTGTGCGGTTTTTGCCACCATCAGAGGTTCTAGAGGTGGCAGTGGTTGTATGTTGGCAGTTGCGGTGGAGGTGACGGCGTAGGCTGGGGTTTGGTTTTTAGGTTTTTTTTTTTTTTGGGCTTGACCCAATTGGTGTTAGGGCTTTAGCCCATTAGGTGTATGTTTGGGCAGGAAATTAATGTGGCGTCTTGGTTTTGTGGGCCGGTTTATGCTTAGTTGGCTTCTTTCAACTATTTCATTTGAAAAATTGATGGGCTAAAAGGTTGGTTACGCTATGTGAGTTACAGCACTAGGAGAGTGTAATACTCTTCGAAGCTCTTTCAATGCATTTGCCTCTTTCTATGGGAAAATGACGACCCATGACGTGTTTTGATAATTAATACGTCATGACCGTCATTTTCCCTTTTCCTGTTGTAATGTTTTCATCTTTGCATCTTTATGATTAAAGGAAATTTTCTTTTTCCATTCAAAAAAATATTTTTTTTTATGTTGTCCTACTATTTTATTCACTTTTTTCATCCATATTTCTTTTTTGCAATTTTATTCCATCACAATTCATCAGAGTATAACTGATGTTGATTTATTGGAAGCCAACCACAGCATATCACCTAATGAAAGAAATACATTTGAGTCTATAATACAACATGCATGGGCCCGGCCTTCTTTATAATAGTAGTTGTAGCTATAAAGATATGAATCATTGTGCTTGTTAGAAAGAGCTTATAAAATTTTGAGCCACCTAAATTGTTCTGTGTATGTCACATTGTTCTAGCAATAAAGATGATCTCCAAGCACAATGCCAAATTAGTTACAATACTCGGTATAATACTCAACCCTAGCAATATTGACTGTTGCAGGGTTCCCGCCATTGCACTCCAGACCGTTAATGGCTCGGATTGTTTCACCAAACCCTTGTCCAGAAACTATAATCGAGTGGACAAAGTTCATCCAATACCACAAGGCGGTACGTCTTGAATGCAATAAGCGGATCTACGGCCACGAGGTCTGGGTTGTTGAGTCCATCGAATCCGATGCTATTTCCCGCCAATTCATAGGTGAAGTTCCATGATAGCTGAGTGGGACCTGTCCCACAGTAACCTTTTCCGGCTACACAAGGATACTCAGTCTTGGTCTCATCACAATAGTCCTAGGATGGACCATCTGTTTCCTCTATGGCTCAAAAATCTACGAACACCGAAGAAAAAACTAAAACCGTCAATTATATATATGTTTAATTGTTGGTATGATAGTCAGCAAATTGTTTTTGACATTTGTCATATGTTAGAAAAATGCATAAGAAATTGATTTTTACGTTCCTTTTTTATCATGCATCCACAGCACTCATATTTTTATTTTTATTCATGATGAGTGAATTTTTAACACTAGTGTCAAGCGCTACGGGTATGACACGTGGCCGGGTGCTCAGACTTGTTATATCGGTGATAGGTTTACACGGTAAAAAAACCCATGAAACGGTTGGGTCTAATGAATAGGACGTGTATTTAATTTTCTTATTCAAATTTGAGTTTGGTACGTCATTTGTTTGGACAACATTTTCTTTTTTGGTTACTTCTCTTGACTCTTGTCTTGTTCGGAACTGAAACTTGGTTGAAAATTCAAACGTCAACAAGTCAAGTGTCCTTTTTTTTTTTTCCCGGTACATTTGGACGGTGACAGTTACGCGTTGAAAGGTTCTCTGGGAGGAAAAAATTTTAAATACAATGGTGATACCACGTCATTCTATTAATGTGGTGCAACGAACCAATTATTTTCGACCATGTATGAATCCGGATCCGTGCAGTTGTGATGTGGTGGTTAGTGGGATTCATGTAACGACCCACCACATGTACATAGCATGGTCAATATGAACAAGTAGTGTTCTGTTAATGGGTTGTGATAGCATGTATGACGTGGTATCCCCGTTTTAACAAAAATTTACTGCTCTGAGAGGATTTCGAGCACTTTACAAAAATGAACTAGTCATTCGAGCGGTTCAATAATTTAAAAACAAGTTGAATGGGCCCTTGAAAAGTCAGTTCAATTTAATATGTGTAAGTTTTCGATCCAATCTTTCACTGTTCATTCATATTATAGGATTCTGGAATCTGAATGAAAAAAATGCAAGATTGAATCGAGCACCAGCACATACCAAATTGAGATGATTTTTCATGTGCAACTCGGGTTTTTTTTTTAAAAATTATTGAACAGATTAGATCATCCTTGCAGGATCCAAAGTGAGTGTCGCATGCTCGTGGATTCATGGTTGGTTCAAAAACCGTCGATTCCTTTAGACTTTTCGTTACAAAAATAGCTTTACAATAATACTTTGCTATTGTTTAACGTTATTAAGGGGAAAATTAGCCCCGTTAAAAATTTTTGTACTACGACTTTATTGACTTTTGTAAAATTATTCATACTAAACAGAAAAATTTTATCGAAAATTAAGTTATTTCTCCTAAACTAAAACTTTCAACACATTTTTTCTCACAAGTTGTCCACATCTTCTAGTTTACTGGAAACGCCCCCTTGTAGAGTGTGTTCCAGCAGTCTACAAATATTAATTTTTTTTATTTATCATTTTATAACCTTAATAACATGTCGGCTGCACTGTTTGGAGCATTTTCATCATATCCGGACGCATTAAACCACCAAGAGTCACAGCAACGTTTGATTCTTCCCCTCATGTTGCACATTGTGCAAAGCAGTGGATTATTTCCTCCAAGTCGATCTCAAGCTCCAGGAAACAAAACAAAAAAACGGGGTTGGCTTGTGCAGTTAAATAATTGGATAAGATTGATAATTTGAAGTCAACAGGCTTATCTAATTATCTAATTGCTGATCACAAAAAAAAAAAAAAAAGGCTTATCTAATTAATATTTGTTTTGCGCACTTGTTGTCTTTTATCTTTAAGTAGCACTTTATTGTTTTTGATAATTGAGACCGCTAGAAAGTCATAAAGTTTCGGCATAATGGGTATCAAGCACAAAGTCTGGATTTGAGCGAAAGGCATTGATTGCATTGTACTTTTATTGTTTTATTATATTAGTTAAATGATTAGTTTAGATTTGTTTCAAATTTTTTTTTTTTGCTCAGCATTTGTTCAAATTTTTATAAGCACAAAGTCTGGATTTGAGCGAAAGGCATTGATTGCCTTGTACTTTTATTGTTTTATTATATTAGTTAAATGATTAGTTTAGCTTTGTCCAAATTTTTATAATGGATTGTGTTATGATCTCACTTATTCTCATGTTACTATAAGATAGTTTTTTTATATTTTATTCTATGCTTTTAATTCTTTATCAAAAGAAGAACTATTTTTCTAAATCTTGTAGTAAAAAGGAGTTGTCAATTTTATTTTTCACAATAAAAAGCTTTGTCGCCAATTGAGGAGAAATTAGAGAATTAAGAAATATAAATATCATAAATATGGTGCATGTAATAGATTCCGCTGACGTCCTACTATTTTATTCATTTTTTTCATCCATCTTTATTTTTTGCAATTTTATTTCATCATGACAATTCATCAGATTATAATTGATGTTGATTTATAATTAGAAGCCAAATACAGCATACCGCCCAATGAAAGAAATACATTTGAGTCTATAATACATGTTTCTCTCTTCTTCTTTTTTTGGTACATAAGAGGGTCTAGGCCCTAAGAAACAAAAACACTTGACGTAGTAGCTCTATGAACTCCAAGACCATCGCAGTCATTTCGCAAAGCCTCTGTTACTCTTGATGGGACTTGATCAAACACTTGCTCTGCACGATCTAACTGAAGACCCAACCTTACTAGATTATGAGTGCAACTATTAGCCTCTCTCCAACCAAAGCTTAACTCACACATCCAACCCATATTATGTAGCTCATTGATCAACGTAATCAAGTTGCATGCAATTAGGATCGGAGGGATGCTAGTCCGAAATTACCCGGAGTATCAAAACTATCTTCGATCTAATGAGGCATGAGCCCTTCTTTATTATATTAGTTGTAGCTATAATTAAAAGGGAAAGGCTACAATACACACCCCTTATTTGGGTGTGTATCATATGCACCCCCCAAAATGTTATGAATTATAGAGAAAATGTTACGAATCGTATTGCTAAAAAGTTACGAATCGTATAAAGGTTACGAATCGTATAAAGGTTACGATATACACCAAAATGTTATGAATCATAATGAAAATGTTACGAATCGTACATCTAAAAAGTTATGAATTCTGAAACAAAAGTTACGAAACATGCTAAAATGTTATGAATGAACCATAAAATAGGTGCATATGGTACACCCTTTTAAGGGGTGTGTATTGTAGACTTTCCCTAATTAAAAATATGAATCATTGTGGTCGTTGGAAAGAGCTTTATAAAATTTTGAGGCACCTAAATTGTACTTTCTGTGTATGTCACATTGCTCTAGCAATAAAGATTATTCCCAGGCGCAATGTCAAATTGGTTACAATACTCGGTGTAATACCCAACCCTAGAATTGACAGTTGCAGGATTTTCGCCATTGCACTCCAAACCGTTAATGGGTTCGATCGTTTCACCAAACCCTTATCCGGAAACGATAATAGAATGGACAAAGTTCATCCAATACCACAAGGCGGTCTTGAACGCGATGAGCGGATCTATGGCTACGAGGTTCGGGTTGTTGAGTCCGTCGAATCCGATGTTGTTTCCCGCTGGTCCGTAGTTAAAGTTCCATGATAGCTGGATGGGACCTCTCCCGTAGTAGCCTTTCCCGGCTATACAAGGATACTGAGTGTTGGTCTCATCACCATAGTCCTTGGATGGACCATCTGTTTCCTCTATGGCGCAAAAATCTACAAACAACAGAAGAAAAAACTAAAATCGTCAATTATATATATGTTTAATTGTTGGTATGATAGTCAGCAAACTGTTTTTGACATTTGTCATATGTAGAAAAATGCATAAGAAATTGATTTTTACGCTTCCTTTTTATGATGCATCCACACTACTCATATTTTTATTTTTATTCATGATGAGTGAATTTTTAACACTAGTGTCGAGCGCTATGGGTATGACACGTGGCCGGGTGCTCAACCTTGTTATATCAGTGATAGGTTTAGGGGCTGTTTGATAAAACTGAAACTGAAAGCTAAAAAATTAAGTATTGGAAACTGAATGCTGAAACTTTTAAGCTAAAAAACTGTTTGATAAATATATTAAGTACTGAATTAAAAAAAAGATGAATTAATTTTGTTCCAATTCTCTCTTAATTTACTAACGGTCACAATATACTTCTGGTAATGGTGGTGGTGGTGAAGTGGCGGTGGCGGAGTGTGGTGGAGGTGGTAGGAGTGGTGGTGTAGTGGTGGTGGTGGTGAAGTGGCGGTGGTGGTGATGGTTGATGATGGTGGTGGAGTGGTGGTAGAAATGGTGGTGGTGGTGTAGTGATGGTAGTGGTGGTGGAGTGGTGGAGTTGGTGGTGGTGATGTGGTGGTGGTGGTGGTAGGAAGGTGGTAGTGGTGGTGGTGGTGGAGTGGTGGTGGTAGTGGTGGTGGTGGTGGTGAAGTGGTGGTGGTGGTGGTGATGATGGTGGTGGAGTGGTGGAGGTGGTGAAGTGGTGGTGCAATGATGGCAGTGGTGGAGCTAGTGGTGGTGATGTGGTGGTGGTGGTGGTGGTAGTAGTGGTGGTGGAGTGACGGTGGTGGTGAAGTGGTGGTGATGGTTGTTATGATGGTGGTGATAGAGTGGTGGAGGTGGTGAAGTGGTGGTAGGAGCGGTGGTGGTGGTGTAGTAATGGGAGTGGTGGTGGTGATGGAGTGGCGGAGCTGGTGGTGGTGATGTGGTGGTGGTGGAGTGGTGGAGCTGGTGGTAATGGAAGAAGTGGTGGTGGTGGTGGAGTGGTGGATGTGATGTGGTGGTGGTGGTGGTGGTGGTAATGGTGGTGGTGGAGTGGTGGAGTTGGTGGTGGTGATGTGGTGGAGGAGAAGTGGTGGTAGTGGAGGTGGTGGAGTGGTGGAGGTGGTGGTGGAGTGGTGGAGGTGTTGGTGGGAGTAATTGTGGTGGTGGTATGATAGTTGAATGTAAGTACATAAAAATTCAGCCAAAATTAAGTAGCTCAAACCTACTGAATCACTTATTACATAGCTACTTAATTTTTTTCAACTTTTTGGCCTATATTTTAAGTGGTACTTAACTTGTTAAGCAATGTAAAATGTGGTTATCAAACCTACTGAATCACTTATTACTTAATTGATTCAGTTTTAAGTGCTGAATTTACGTTATCAAATAAGCCCTTACACGGTAAGGAAACCCATGAAACGGTTGGGTCATCCCACAAATGATGCCACAACTCCCACTAAGTCACCCATGATCTCACAATCGGCACATATCCTGCGCCAAGTCTATATAAACCATTCACACTCACAATTATGAGGTAGACACTCTATTATCCTCTTTTACAATACTTTCTCTCTATCATTCACTAACTAACTTGATCGTCGGAGAGTCTACGGTCAAAAACATGCACCACCAGTCCTCAGACTTGTTTTGCAAGGAATTCTTCCCAAAGGCTCTCGAATGCATGATCATTCGGATTTGGTAGCAGTCTCTTCAAAGTGCTCAGATCAACCGTCCAAATTTTAACATCAACAATTCATATGTACATTATACCTTGATATGTGAGTGATCCGATGAAAGGGTAAAAGGGTAATTTTATGTGAATATAAACAAAACAAAAAAAGTGCGGATGATAAAAGAGGTGTGTAAAAAATTAGTACCAAATATGTATTGTCCAACAAAATGGTGATTAAGGGGCGCTTTTCAAAGGGCACTTTTACAAAATTGCCTTATCAAGTAGTTAAAGAGGCATTCCTTTTTCAAGTGCCGCATTTGGTTAACCTAATGGGGCAATCCAATTTCACACCAATATTTCCTATTTATTTATTTTAGTGTTTATCTAATAGGGCAGCGGTTAGTGCCTCAAAAGCTTGGCATAATAGGGCATTTTTGTGCAAACATCAAACATGACATTCCTGATGTTTAAAAAAAAAAACACGTCATTCATGAACCCAAGTAATAGGGCATTTTCTCTTGTGTGCCTGAAAGGCTGTTAGAGGGAATCAAAATTTCATCAGACGACGTCGTTTCTGGGATTTCCCCCCTAAAATTGGCGCTCTTATTTTCGCACAGTTCAAAATGTTTTTTTTTTTGCTCGGCAATGCACAGTTCAAAATGTTCAATGGTATTGGGAAGCTATCCGCACGATACAAACAAGCAACTCACTCTTCTCTCTCTCCTCTCCTCTGTGTTTCACCAGGTAACCCTATTCTCACTTCTCATTTTATGTAGGTTTAAATTTTTAACGGCATTTAATCTCTAGATTTCATTTCGCAGCAACGAGATTAGGGCTCAATTTTGCTTTGCAACTGCTGGTTAAGGTTAATTTTACTGATTCCTTTCATTAATTGATCTTTATCCCTTGTTAATATTGCACATGCATTGCCAACAAACAAGTTCACGTTGACCTAGGGCTTTCCTTTTGTTATTAATTTGCTCTTCCTGTGTAATTGCACTTTGGATACTTGACTAGAGAACTGTTCAAGAATTCCTTTTGAAAAGGATATTTGAACGGAGTTCTTGAATTTCGCATTTCGTAATGCAAGTATTTGGGGAATGGGTTTGCATGCTTGGGGAATTGATTAATTAGTGTCATTTTTAACGCACAAACCAAATTTATGACATGATAATTGATTTTCACACTCCTTTTTTTGACATTTTACAATGTTACCCCTCCATTAGTGCAAGAGTGTATATATATATATATATATATATATACAAATAAAAGGTTAATCTAGTAAATTAGCATATAAAATGACAAAAAAAAAAAGAGTCTGTATATTAAAAGGGGTCGAAAATCACTAGCTACCCTTCTAATCTAACACTTATTTTACAGTAATCAGATTTCTACGCAGAATGCATGCTATTATTTGAGGAGAAACTGAAGTGGACAGGGAGAGAAATCATACGTCCAGTCTCATGCGTGAAATGCGCAAAGGCTGCGGCGATTTCGCGCTTAGAATCATCAATAGACCCCTCACGACGAAACAAAGGGTACAAATCAGCAACCTGAAGAAACACAGACCATGTGTAGAACCCCTTCCCAGCACAACTAGCAGCGGCTTGATCAATTATTGCGTTAAAAAATGCATCTGTCACGATATCGGAAACCGAGACATCGGTGGGAGTAGTACCGGATGCAGTGGTGCAAGGGCCACTTTGGCACCCTGTGCCACAATAGGCATCACTGATTCCGCAATAACCGTACTGGCTACAACTCTCATCGACATCACAACCGCAGCTTTGGCCTGATATGAGCATCGCTAGGGCAGCCCCGGCAATGATTCCGGTCAGAATGATTGTGAGGAGGTTGTGCATTGTAGCTGACATCACTGATTCCGCAATAACCGTACTGGCTACGACACTCATCGACATCACAACCGCAGCTTTGGCCTGATATGAGCATCGGTAGGGCAGCCCCGGCAATGATTCCGGTCAGAATGATTGTGGGGAGGTTGTGCATTGTAGTACACATTTTTGGAGAGAGAGAGAGAGAGAGAGAGAGAGAGAGAGAGGTGTGGAGTGGGAGCATGGTGGTCAACCAGAGGCGTTTGCTATGTGGGTGTGCAGAGGTTTTGAAAAAATAAGTGGGGCGTGCGATTGTTCGTCTAGAGAAACCGGGTAGCCATTTTTTTCTTTGATTGATTTTGACTCGTTCCTAAGAGGATTAGGGTTGATTTTCTGGTCCCAATAAGTCCGTGAAATGATTCATTTAAATGCATGCCACAAAATTTAGAGGTCATGTTGATGGTCCTTAACAAAAAGGGCAAATTTTTGTAGTAGTCCCTGTAGTTTTACGGTTGTCTCACTTTCGTCCCTTTAGTTTCAAAGTGCTCGAATTTCGTCCCAGTAGTTTGTTTTACGTTCCAAATTGATAAAATCGTTAACGAAACTAACGGAAAAAAAAATAAGTGTTCTAATTTTCAATCCGTTTGAACCGGTGCGAAGATCTTATTTTTTTGAACATTTTATCTTAAATGGTCGTAATGAATTTTTGGCTCTAAGGCCTTTCAATGAGCACCCGAAAACTTCTTATTTAGTTTCAGAGCTCTCTTAGGGTGCTTATTGAAAGGTCTTAGAATCAAAAATTCATTACGACCATTTAGGATAAAATGATCAAAAAAATAAGATCTTCGCACCGGTTCAAACGGATTGAAAATTGGAACACTTATTTTTTTTTCCGGTTAGTTTCGTTAACGGTGTTAATGATTTTACCAATTTGGAACGTAAAACAAACTACAGGGACGAAATTTGAGCACTTTGAAACTAGAGGGGCGAAAGTGAGACAACCGTAAAACTACAGGGACTACTACGAAAATTTGCCCTAACAAAAATTCAAAGGGTAGAAAGGAGTCGTCGAGTTTATTTTTCACAATAAGAGATTTTGCCGCCAATTTATTGCATGTGCGGAGAAATTAGAGAATCTAGAAGCAAAAAAAATCCTAAATATGGCGCATGTAATAGATTCAGGAATATTGAAAAATACAATTAGTTGTCCGCAATGTCGGCAAAGGTAGGTTGTGTAGTTTTCGCCACCACCAGAAGTTCTGGAAGAGGCGGTGGCGATATGTTTGCAGCTGCAGTGGAAGTGATGGCATAGGCTAGGGTTCGGTTTTTATGTTTCTGGCTTGGCGTGTTAGGGCTTTAGCCCATTAGGTGTGCGTTTGGGAGCAGGAAATTAAAAGGATGTGGCATCTTGATTTCTTGGGGTTGAAGCTTTAGGTGTTTAGTTGGCTTCTTGTCAACTAAACTATTTGATTTGAAAAATTGAGGAGCTAAGGGGTAGATTAAGTTATGCGAGTTGCAGCAATACGAGAGTACAATACTCTTCGAAGCTCTCTCATTGCATTTGCTTTTTCTATTATACTGTTTCCAAATTTCCAACTTCATGATTAATGGAAATTTTCTTTTGCCATTAAAAATAAAATATAAAAAACTCCGTTGTTCTACTATTCTAATCACTTTTTTCATCCATCTTTCATATTGATGTCGATTTATTAGAAGCCAAATAAAGCATACCACCTAATGAAAGAAATACATTTGAGTCTATAATACAACATCTATGTTTCTCTCTCTTGGTCAAGTAACAAAACTTTCTTCTAATGAGCCCTTCTTTATTATAGTAGTTGTAGCTATAATTAAAATATGAATCATTGTGCTTATTGGAAAGAGCTTTATAAATTTTTGAGGCACCTAAATTTCTCTGTGTATGTCTCATTGCTCTAGCAATAAAGATTATCCCCAGGCGCAACACTAAGTTGGTTACAGTACTCGGTGTAATACTCAACTCTAGCATTGACCGTTGCAGGGTTCCCGCCATTGCACTCTATTGCTCCGTTAATGGCTCGGATCGTTTCACCAAACCCTTGTCCGGAAACGATAATCGAGTGGACAAAGTTCATCCAGTACCACAAGGCAGACTTGAACGCGATGAGCGGATCTGTGGCCACGAGGTCTGGGTTGTTGAGCCCGTCGAATCCGATGCTCTTTCCCGCCGGTCCGTAGTTGGGGTTCCATGATAGCTGGATGGGACCTCTCCCGTAGTAGCCTTTCCCAGCCACACAAGGATATTGAGTGTTGGTCTCATCGCAATAGTCCTTGGATGCACCATCTATTTCCTCTATGTAGCAAAAATCTACACACAATAGAACAAAACAAAAAAACGTCAATTATGTTCGTGGCTACGAGACACACAGAGAAGAGAAGCCAAATAACACACAAATATTCGATATTTTGGTTGAAGTTACTTCACATGCCAATTCATCCACTTGGCATGTCATGTCAAATTACGTTCTAACGTTACCTTTTATTGTTGTGATGTGATTCTGTTTTGATTTGCTTTAATGATATCAGAAACATAAACTACGTGTATTTCTATACCTATAATCAAACACTAATCTAACAGTAACCAGATTACTACGTCTAATGCAGGCTATGAAGAGTGGGAAAACCAAGTGGGGAGAGAGAGAGAAATCTTACGGAAAGTCTCATGCGTGAAATGTGCAAAAGCCGCAGCTATTTCGCGTTTAGAATCATCAATTGAGCCCTCACGACCGAACAAAGGGTACGAATCAGCAGCCTGAAGAAACACGGACCGCGAATAGAACCCCTTCCCGGCACAACTAGCCGCGGATTGATCAATTATTCCGTTAAAAAACGCATCTGTCACGATATCGGCAACCGAGACGTCGGTGGGAGTAGCACCGGGTGCGGTGGTGCAAGGGCCAGCCTGGCACCCTGTGCCACAATAGGCATCACCGGTTCCGCAATAACCGTACTGGCTACAACACAAATCGGCGGCACAACCGCAGTCTTGGCCGGATATGAGCGTCGGTAGGGCAGCCCCGGCAAGGATTCCGGCCAGAATGATTGTGAGGAGGTTGTGCATTGTAGCTGACATTTTTGGGGAGAGAGAGAGAGAGAGGAGTTTGTGTGGAGTGGGAGTATGGTGGGGGAGGGATATTTATAGGGAAGTCAACCAGAGGCATTTGCTATGTGGGTGTGCAGAGGTTTTGAAAAAATAAGTGGGGCGTGCGATTGTTCTTCTAGAGAAACCGTGCACCCATTTTTTTCTTTGGTTGATTTTGACTTGTTCCTAAGAGGATTAGGGTTGATTTTCTGCTCCCAATAAGTCTGTGAAATGATTCATTTAAATGCATGCCACAAAATTAAGAGGTCATGTTGATGGTCCTTAACAAAAATTCAAAGGGTAAAATGGAGTTGTCGAGTTTATTTTTCACAATAAAAAAGCTTTGCCATCATTTATTGTGCAGAGAAATTAGAGAATCAAAAAGCAAAAATATCCTAAATATGGCGCATGTAATAGATTCGGGAATATTGAAAGAAACAATTAGGCGTCCGCAATGTCGGCAATGGTAGGTTGTGCAGTTTTTGCCACCACCAGAAGTTCTGGAAGAGGCGGAGGCTATATGTTTGGGGCTGCAATGGAGTTGACAGCATAGGCTAGGGTTTGGTTTTTAGGTTTCAGGCTTGGCGTGTTAGGGCTTTAGCCCATTAGGTGTGCGTTTGGGCAGGAAATTAAAAGGATGTGGCGTCTTGAATTCTTGGGGTTTAAGCTTTAGGTGTTTGGTTGGCTTCTTGTCAACTAAACTATTTTATTTGAAAATTTGAGGAGCTGAGGGATAGATTAAGTTATGCAAGTTGCAGCAATAGGAGAGTATAATACTCTTCGAAGCTGCCTCAATGCATTTGCTTTTTCTATTATACTAGTTCCAAATTTGCAACTTCATGATTAATGGTAATTTTCTTTTGCCGTTAAAAATAAAAAAATGAAAAATTCCGTTGTTCTACTATTTTAATCACTTTTTTCATCCATCTTTCATATTTGCAATTTTTTCGTCACAATTCATCAAAGTATAATTGATGTTTATTTATTAGAAGAAGACAAATACAGCATACCACCTAATGAAAGAAATACATTTGAGTCTATAATACAACATGTTTCTCTCTCTTGGTCAAGTATCAAAACTATCTTCTGATGAGCCCTTCTTTATTATAGTAGTTGCATGTAGCTATAAAGATATGAATCATTGTGCTTGTTGGAAAGAGCTTTATAAATTTTTCTGTGTATGTCTCATTGCTCTAGCAATAAAGATTATCCCCAGGCGCAACGCCAAGTTGGTTACAATACTCGGTGTAATACCCAACCCTAGCACTGACCGTTGCGGGGTTCCCGCCATTGCACTCTAATGCTCCGTTAATGGCTCGGATCGTTTCACCAAACCCTTGTCCGGAAACGATGATCGAGTGGACAGAGTTCATCCAATACCACAAGGCGGTCTTGAACGCGATGAGCGGATCTGTTGCCACGAGGTCTGGGTTGTTGAGCCCGTCAAATCCGATGCTCTTTCCTGCCGGTCCGTAGTTGAAGTTCCATGATAGCTGGATGGGACCTCTCCCGTAGTAGCCTTTCCCGGCTACACAAGGATACTGAGTGTTGGTCTCATCGCAATAGTCCTTGGATGCACCATCTATTTCCTCTATGTAGCAAAAATCTGCACAAAGTAAAACAAAACAAAAAAACGTCAATTATGTTTGTGGCTACGAGACGCGCAGAGAGGAGATGACAAATAACGCATAAATATTCGATATTTTGGTTGAAGTTACTTCACATGCCAATTCATCCACTTGGCATGCCATGTCAAATTTCACATCCTTGCATGCATGGTTGGAGATAATCTGCAAACGTTTTTAAACGTCATTTGTGACTTCTTTTTATGTGCCTAGAAATTTGGAAATAACATGCACTAAATTACGTTCTAACGTTACCCTTTATTGTTGTGATGTGATTCTGTTTTGATTTGCTTTAATAATATCAGAAACATAAATTACGTGTATTTCTCAGACACTAATCTAACAGTAACCAGATTACTACGTATAATGCATGCTATGAAGCTAGAGAGGGAAAACTGGAGTGGGGAAGAAAAGAAAATCTTACGTCCAGTCTCATGCGTGAAATGCGCAAAGGCCGCGGCGATTTCGCGCTTAGAAACATCAATTGAGCCCTCACGACCGAACAAAGGGTATGAATCAGCAGCCTGAAGAAACACGGACCGCGAGTAGAATCCCTTCCCAGCACAACTAGCCGCGGCTTGATCAATTATTCCATTAAAAAATGCATCCGTCACGATATCGGCAACCGAGACGTCGGTGGGAGTAGCACTGGGTGTGGTGGTGCAAGGGCCAGCCTGGCACCCTGTGCCACAATAGGCATCACCGGTTCCGCAATAACCGTACTGGCTACAACACAAATCGGCGGCACAACCACAGTTTTGGCCAGATATGAGCGTCGGTAGGGCGGCCCCGGCAAGGATTCCGGCCAGAATGATTGTGAGGAGGTTGTGCATTGTAGCTGACATTTTTGGGGAGAGAGAGAGAGAGAGGAGTTTGTGTGGAGTGGGAGTATTGGGGGAGGGATATTTATAGGGAAGTCAATCAGAGGCATTTGCCATGTGTGTGTGTAGTGGTTTGAACAAATGCTAATTAGTGGGGCGTGCCAATATGTTCTTCTAGAGAAACCGTGTACACACTGCAGTCCTTAGTTGACTTTGACTTGTTCGTAAAGAGGATTAGAGTTGATTTTCTCCTACCAATAAGATTGTGTGATAATTCATTGAGGCCTTGTTTCGCTTCGTGTTTTGTAAGCTCTTTTTTTTTTTTCCTTATTCAAATTATTTTTGTGTTTATGCCTAACTTTTATACATTATCTTAAATATTTCAAAAAATATTTGGATAAAAGATAGTTAGACGCAAAATGACAAATGCAAAAAAATTTTGAATGAGAACAAAACAAGAAAAAATCCAAAAATCTTAGCAGAACTCAGAAGCATGCCAAGCCACAATTTGGTCATGTTCATGGTCTTGTACAAAAATTCAAAGGGTAACCCGTGGGAACTTCTTATAATGCCAGGCCACAAAATTCTTCTGGTCATGTTCATGGTCCTTTACAAAAATTCAAAGGGTAACCCGAGGGAAGTTCGTGTATTTTCCCAAAGGAAAGGAATTTTAACTTCTATGCTGTCTGCGGTTTGGGTTTGGACCGGAAGATCCATCTGAATAATTGTTTGAAAGTATTTTTGGAATTAGATTTATTGACGACTTTTACCGATAGAGCCTCTAACAATTTTGAACTACTGTTTGCCAAGATGGGGTAGACGAGAATCATGCAACTGCTTTCTGCAATCAGTGTTTGGAGTGCAGAGAACCGAGGTACTTTTGGAAACAATTGAGATCAGTTATGTGCATTTAATTTTTCAACTACTCCTAGGTTATAACGGATAGAGAGGTACCAAGAGTGACCTTTCAATCTTCTTTAATTTACTCCTAAATAGGTTATAACGGAGTTTTAGTTTTAGAGATACCAAGACCCTCTTCTCCTCTGTTTGCGTTAAATTCTCTGGCAATTGTTGGGTGATCCTGGGTTGTGGCTTAACGGCGTTGGCTGGAAAATCTGTCGGAAACCCCCGCCGGTTGCTCTGTTGGGTGACCGCCTAAAGAGAAGGATTTCTCATCTTTTTGCAGGTGTGTTTATGGGGGGGAATCTTCTTTCAGGGGCAACAACAGGGGCTGGTTCCCCGGGTTCGTGGATACGATTACTTTTTGATCGTCTTTCCGATGTCGGGCTGTTGTCGGGGGCTGTTGGTTGATGTTTTAGGGGTGTTACTGATTGTAAATAAGCTGGGCTTCGGCTTTCTTGATTGCTTCTTGCCAATTTATCTCTATTGTTCTTTAATTTTTTTTTTCTATTAGCGTAACAATTTGTTATTTTTTTGCTGTTCAAAAAAATAATCAAAGTTTTTTGGATTGTTAGTTCGTCTCGACCAGAAGAATAAAAAAAGTAAAAAAATTATGATTCGAACTTAAGAAATTTTGAGTAGAGAAAAAAATTAGCCAAAAACCATATTTTCGACTTTACTCAAAAAAATGTGTTCAGATCATAATTTTTTCGTTTCCTTTTGTCGAGAAGGACCAATAGTACACAAAAAATTGACACGATACTAACTAATGCGAAACAAATTTTGAATAAACATCAATGTGTCACACTCATATCACACTTCTCTCACATGCATGTGTAGAAATTTTATAATAAATGCTAAGAACCCACATGTATGTGATAGTAGTGTACTTGAGGTGTGGCAAATTGATTTGTCCCAAGCATCTCTCGATTGGAATATAGTAATATACGAATGGTTCTATATATGTCAACTTCTTCGGCCCCAAACTATCCCCACCACTACCACCACCGGTCCACCACAGTGCTTTTTCCAACGCCGTACCCTCTCATCGTCAACTTCGTCATCACCACGGCGTCAACATTTTCGTCACTTTTCCCAATTGTTTCAAAAAGATAAGAGTAAGAAAAAGAAGGAGCATATAAAAATCCCACTTTTCCTGGTAATAAAGATCCTTTTTAAAAACGAGGGAATGAGCCGAGAAGTTACTTGATCAAATTTGTTTTGAAAATTTAATGAGCTTCAAAAAACATGTTAGAGTTTGACTTATTTATGAGTCGAGATGATTTTAAACGAGTTTTTAATTGAGTCCAACACGAGCCGATTTCTAGTAGCTGAAATTCTTTATATATCATAAATCAAATGAGTTGAGTAGTAATTTGTTCAAACTTAATAATTTGAAAGGTTAACGAGCTTGAAAATATATACAAACTTGGTTTTTTATGCAAGTATCTAGTTTCAAATGAGCTTTTGATAAACGAACAAGAGGTCGAACTCGATTAACTAGGTTCACTAATCAGTCCTAGGTCTCATTATTCTAACCTAACCAAACAAGAAAGAATTAGCTTGTTCCATTTTCCTATGACCCACCGACTGAAATTAGCTTGTTCCATATTTAGGTTTTACTAATTCAACCATAGAGGTGTTGGTGGTACTGGTGGATGGTACCTATACATAGTATCATCCATAGAGGTGTAGGTGGTCCTGGTGGATGGTACCCAAACATAGTTTCACGGGCGGTGCTATGCTTAACGCTCTTCCAATCTCACCATTCGTCCCGACAATCAATAGTTTAGATTTTGAAAAAAAAAAAAAACCCTCTCTTCCTTGAATAGTTTTTTTTTTTTTTTTAAATCCAGCTGGATCATTCAAAATATTTTCGGATGGTGAGATTAAGTGTGGTGGGGGAAGCGGCGAAAATGAGCGGTAGGCATAGACTTTTCGTAGTATCACCGCTACACTGACTAATATATTAGGTATTTTTTCGGTTTAATTACGAATAAGTTAGTACCGTTAAAAAGTAAAATTACACATATTTATGGTCAGTGCCGAATTTTGTAGTTTTATAGTGAAATGACAAGAAATTCATTAATAATGAATATTTCTCCAACCCCATATGTGCATCTAATACAACATTGTTGGAAATTGACTAGAATTCCTAAACTGACTAGGATTCGTTTTCCTATTCGGTTTAGGTTTATTTAGTGTTTTCCTTTAAATAGGGACCTTGGGGGTTCCTAGGGTTATGGTCTTTTGTTCAAGGGCTTAGATATTAGGGTTTTGTTCATTTCTTAGGATTCCACCAAGGGTTTGTGTCTCCCTTTTGGGTTCCACCAGAGATTTGTCTCTAGATATTTGTTTGGTGCTTCAAGTAGAGTTATGGGTATAGCCGGCTCTTTGTTTCTCTCCCCGTTTATAGTGAAATCCTCTTGCTCTTTTCCCCGTGGAGCACGTTCTTGCTTTGTGCTTGAACGGAACCACGTATATCCTTGTGTTCTTGTTTATCGCTTGTTGATTTGTTATATTCTCAATTTCGTGTTCGGCACAACAAATTGGTATCAGAGCTCCGGGTTTCAATCCGAGACTTTTGTTTTCCGCTGCGTATTGTGCAATTGGTGATCGTTTCAATGACGACTCGTTTCGAAATTGCGAAATTCGATGAGCAGAGCACTAGCTTCAGTTTATGGCGTATTAAGATGAAAGCTTTGCTTGTTCAACAAGGATTACACAAGACTTTGTTGGGAAATCGAAGAAGCCTGCAGATATGCAGGATAGCGTATTTGAGGATCTCGATGTGAAAGCACTCAGTTCGATTCAGTTGTATTTGGCCGATGATGTGCTTCGCGAGGTCGGGGAGGAGGATACGACTGCCGGTGTTTGGTTGAAGTTGGAAAGCATCTATATGACGAAGTCTCTTACCAGCCGGTTGTATTTGAAGCAGCGCCTTTATACGTTTCGTATGAGGGAAGGTACGCCCGTAAAAGACCATCTAGATGAGTTAAATCGAATTATTATGGATTTAGAAAATATTGATGTTATGATTGATGATGAAGATCAAGCCCTTATTGTGTTATGTTCTTTGCCTGCGTCTTATGAGCATTTTGTTACTACCCTACTTTACGGAAGAGATACGATTTCCATGGAGGATGTTAAATCTAGCTTATATTCAAAGGAATTAAGGAAAAAAGTATTCGATGAAAGTGAAGTTTATGCTGATGGTTTGGTGGCGCAAGGAAGATCTTTTGAGAGGGATAATGGCAGTAGAGGGGTTTCTGGCTCTCGTTCCACAAATCAGGAAGTAAAGTGTTTTTACTATAGGAAATACAGACACATGGTGAGAAATTGTCCTAGGTTGAAAAATAGGATAATTTTGAAGAGAAGGTTGTTGCTGGTATTGTTGAAGAGGATTCCGACGATTCACTTATGGTTCTTTCTGTGAGTGTCGGTAATGTCTGTTCAAATACCGAATGGATTCTAGACTCCGGATGTTCTTACCACATGTGTCCGAATAAGAATTGGTTCGATACTTATGAATCGGTCAGCTGTGGTACAGTTCTTATGGGGAATAATATGCCCTGTAGAATTGTTGGGATTGGAACAGTTAAAGTCAGAATGCATGATGGGTTTGTGAGGACGTTGTTTGGTGTTCGACATATACCAGATTTGAAGAGGAACCTTATCTCTTTGGGTACTCTTGACTCTTTGGGTTGGAAGCATACCGCTGAAGGTGGAGTCTTGAGGGTTTTGAAGGGTGCTCGTGTTTTGATGAAGGGTCGGAAATCGAATAACCTCTATGTGCTTGATGGTAGTACGATTGTGGGTGCTACATCTTTGGGTTCTTCATCGGTGAATTCGAGATTGACTCAGTATTGGGATTTAACTCTGTGGTGGAGTCGTTAATTAACTCCGTGTGGAGTTTGAGCAGATCTTCGTGTGTATCCGAGAGGAATGCGTTGGGTGGGAGGTGCCCGTCGGAAGATAGAGGCTCAATTTGGAGGCATGTGCGGCTGGGTTTCCTGAGTCGCGTTTACAAGGTCAAGCAGGTGTGCTTGAGCCTTGCTCGTTTATGCCATTGGTGATTGCCCCGTGGGGGAGATGAGCAATTGAAGAAGAGGATTGCCTATAGTGTTGAGTTCGATGGAATTCAAGTCAAGGTGGAGATTTGTTGGAAATTGACTAGAATTCCTAAATTTACTAGGATTCGTTTTCCTATTCGGTTTAGGTTTATTTAATATTTTCCTATAAATAGGGACCTTAGGGGTTCCTAGGGTTATGGTCTTTTGTTCAAGGGCTTAGGTATTAGAGTTTTGTTCATCTCTTAGGGTTCCACCAAGGGTTTGTGTCTCCCTTTTTGGTTCCACCAGAGATTTGTCCCTACATATCTGTTTAGTGTTTCAAGTAGAGTTACGGGTATAGCCGGCTCTTTGTTTCTCTCCCCATTTATAGTGAATCATCTTGCTCTTTTCCCCGTGGAGTACGTTCTTGCTTTGTGCTTGAACGGAACCACGTATATCCTTGTGTTCTTGTTTATCGCTTGTTGATTTGTTATATTCTCAATTTCGTGATCGGTACAACACACATGATAAAAAAAACCCTATTATACATAATTGAGACAAATAACACATCAAAATTGAATAAATGATACATTTAGCGATAATTAAATCTAGTAGCTAGCTCCAAAATGTCAAAGTTGAACCTGCAGAAGGAGTTATTAAATGATTGTGTGCAGGCGTAATAGAAAAGAATAGAATTTATCCTTTTCAGATTTATTCAAAACAATTAATTTAATCAGGCAATTGTGTTATCCGTTCAACTACCTCAATTAAGAGGATTTTTCTAAAAATATAAATCAATAATAGATTGATGTTCTTCAATCAGAAAAGATAATTAAAGATAAACAAGCTCGAATTTAATCAAAAGCAAGTTTATATACAATTACTCTTAAGATTTCGACAAGAATAATGCAAGAATATAGGCACACTTGAATTGAATAAAAAACAGACCTATAATCGATTACTCTTTGGTAAAAAAAAAAAAAGGACAGAAAGAAATAAAATAACTTGAATTTAATCAAAAGTAATCTTACATGCAAATAAGTCTTCAAACAAACTTACAAATATTAAACTAATTAATCTAATTCCTAAACTACGATAGATCTCTGAGCAATCATTTTTATTGTCAGATGATGAATTTTTTTTATTTTGCTTCTTCTATTTATTGACGATGAGTCTGCCTTTAACTTGCATTCTTCACGTTTTCTTTTGATGCCCACGTTCTCATTCAAATTTGATTTCAAATGCTCTTATTCCCTCCAAAAATGGTTGCAAAGGGTTTCGAACAGTTGCTTGACTTGGTCTTCTCAAAAAACTCTTCTTCTTCCACATTTGTTGATGCTGATCGTGGCTAATATTTGGGTAGTGGGTTCTTGTTTCTATGCAACATGGATTAGTGGATTATTCAGTTGATTCAATACAAACATAACTGATTTCTCTTATGAAACAATCATTAATCCTTAATGACATCGTTCGATGGTTTTAAGAGTTAATCAACGATTATGCTTAATTATCGTCTTAAGATATATTGCTGACCAAACGTGGTCGTTTCTAATCTAAATGATACCGTATAGTACTATAATAATATCATCATTAAACCTTTCAATTGTCTGTATCTCAGGCCTAAATATAATGTGTTTTGATTGGATTATACATTGTTTGGTGCCACGTGTAATTCTTTCATTGGGTGGCACATTTTAGGATGTAAACAGCGCGACCCAACATTGGCTAGATCTGGAGCGCATAATACCCCACTCGTCGCCCCGGTTTCCTGTAAAACCCCAATCCTCTTCCTGTAAAACAGCCCCTTCTTCGTCGCTTCAACTAAAATGTCATCGTCCAACTTACCCCGTTCAATTTTGACTTGGGCGTTACGCCCTTAACAACAAAGTCAAACGACTGAGACTTCTTGAAAGAGAAATCGCCCACCTTGGTCTTAAAGTGGATGGAGAACCTAGGGTTTAATTTGGGTCCCTATTAGGTTTGAATTTGACGCTCATGCTCATGGGACTGTTGATAGGGGACCCATAGTGTCTGATTCCAATTCGGAACACAAGGGTGAAGGGTTGAGTGAGTCGTTGGGCTTGTAAGCGAGTTTAAGAGATGGGCCTAAGGGGAAGAACGTGGTGAGGTTTAGGGAGAGCTCTTTGGAGTCGCTGGTGATGATGGAGGATTGGAACGGAAGCTCTTTGGAGAAATTGAAACTGGCCTGAGGAATGGTGGTGAAGTAATGGGGTTTGGATTGGGTGCATCATCCCCTACTGGTAACATGTGCAACGGGGCTACTTAAACGGAAAGGAGATGCCAAGTCAGCAATTTTGGGGAAGAAGTGGATAGAATCTAATGGCAGGGGCCTAAATTTGGGGGTTTTGCAAGTGTTTAACTGAAATAAACTTAAATTCAGATGTCTCTGTGACATTTGAGTGAAAGTTCACAGGCCATTTTGACATTTTTTCAATATTTTATTTGAAAAATTGAGGAGTTGAGGGTATATTAAGTTATGTGAATTACAACAATAAGAGAGTATAATACTATTTCAAACTCTCTTAATTTTTTTTTGAAAGGAAAAAAAGATTTCATTAATCTTTGAAAGGAATTAGAAAGATAAAAGGAAAACACATGAGAACGGCATCAAAATATGCCCAATCACGGACCCGAAGCCGAACAAGTCGAAAAGATATCAACAAAAGAAACACAACGATTACAGCCGAAAACTCCACCAAACCGAAATGCAACCATACTTCAATTCATAGAATAGAACGTGGTGGCCAATGGCAGGTCGTCTCGATCTCAATGCATTTGCTTTTCTGATTAATTGAAATTTTCCATCCTCTCATCTTTATGATTAATTGAAAAATTGTCCTGTTTCCATCTTTGTATCTTTATGATTAATTGAAATTTTCTTCTGCTGTTTGAAACGAAAAGATTCCGCTGTCCTACTATATTTATTCACTTTTTTCATCCATCTTTCTTTTTCGCAATTTTAATATTTCATCACAATTCGTCAGAGTGTAATTGATGTTTATTTAATTATTAGAAGACAAATACAGCATACCGCCTAATGAAAGAAATACATTTGAGCTTATAATACAACATGTTTCTCTCTCTTGGTCAAGTATCAAAACTATCTTCTAATGAGCCCTTCTTTATTATAGTAGTTGCATGTAGCTATAAAGATATGAATCACTGTGCTTGTTGGAAGAGCTTTATAAATTTTTCTGTGTATGTCTTATTGCTCTAGCAATAAAGATTATCTCCAGGCGCAACGCCAAGTTGGTTACAATACTCCTTGTAATACTCAACCCTAGCATTGACCGTTGTGGGGTTTCCGCCATTGCACTCTAATGGTCCATTAATGGCTCTGATCGTTTCACCAAACCCTTGACCGGAAATGATAATTGAGTGGACAAAGTTCATCCAGTACCACAAGGCAGTCTTGAACGCGATGATTGGATCTGTGGCCACGAGGTCTGGGTTGTTGAGCCCATCGAATCCGATGCTCTTTCCCGCCGGTCCGTAGTTGAAGTTCCATGATAGCTGGATGGGACCTCTCCCGTAGTAGCCTTTCCCGGCTACACAAGGATACTGAGTGTTGGTCTCATCGCAATAGTCCTTGGATGCACCATCTATTTCCTCTATGTAGCAAAAATCTGCACACAATAAACAAAACAAAACAAAAAAAAAACGTCAATTATGTTTGTGGCTACGAGACGCGAAGAGGTAGGTTGAGATTTTGCAAGGAGCGTGGCAGTATATATTGTGTACTTTCCAAGGCTCTCTTGATGCTTTTATTTACTTACTATATGAATGGATTTTTTTTTTTCGATCAAAAAGTTGTTTGTTCCAATGGCTTCAAGTTACTTTTTAGTTTGTAACTTGAATCATTTACTTTTTTGTAACATGTCAAAAGTCTCCACAAGTTGAGCATCCCCCACCTTGGTTTCAAATGTGGGGATGTCAAATTTTTTTGAAGCTTGACGTGGCAATTTGACATAGTAAAATTTGGCATCTCTACAATGTCTACTTCAACCAATATTCCTAATTTTGTATTTAAGGACATTTATCAAGTTTTGGAGCGTTAACTAACCGAAGAAAAGATTTGACATAATCAAATTTGAAAAAAGAGAGGAGATGCAAAATGACACATAAGTGTTCGACATTTTGGTTGAAGTTAATTACTTTACATGTCAATTAATTCTAAATTTCACATCTTTGGTTGGAGATGCTCTGCAAACGTTTTTATGCCGCTATTAAGCGTCATTTGTGACTTTTTTTTATGCCTAGAAATTTGGAAATATTATTCACTAAATTACGTTCTAACCTTTTATTGTTGTGATATATATGATATGATTCTGTTTTTTTATTTTAATGATATCATAAACATAATTTATGTGTATTTATATACACTAATTAAATAAACAGTAACCAGATTACTACGTCTAATGCATGCTATGAAGAGTGGGAAAACCAAGTGGGAAGAGAGAGAGAAATCTTACGGAAAGTCTCATGCGTGAAATGCGCAAAAGCCGCAGCTATTTCGCGCTTCGAATCATCAATTGAGCCCTCACGACCGAACAAAGGGTACGAATCAGCAACCTTAAGAAACACGGACCGAGAGTAGAACCCCTTCCCGGCACAACTAGCCGCGGCTTGATCAATTATTCCGTTAAAAAATGCATCCGTCACGATATCGGCAACCGAGACGTCAGTGGGAGTAGCACCGGATATGAGCATTGGTAGGGCGGCCCCGGCGAGGATTCCGGCCAGAATGATTGAGAGGAGGTTGTGCATTGTAGCTGACATTTTTTGGAGAGAGAGAGAGAGGAGGGAGTTTGTGTGGAGTGGGAGTATGGTGGGGGAGGGATATTTATAGGAAGTCAATTAGAGGCATTTGCTATGTGGGTGTGTAGGGGTTTGAAAAATAAAATAAGTGGGGCGTTCAATTGTTCTTCTAGAGAAACCGTGTACACACTTTAGTCTTTGGTTGACTTTGACTTGTTCTTAAAGAGGATGAGAGTTGATTTTCTCCCACCAATAAGATTGTGTGAGGATTCATTTACGCTAAGTTCGCTAAGAGTTTTTGGGTTGTTTGTTGTTTTGGCTTTATTCAATTGCGAAATTTTTCGCAGTTGTTATTTTGTGCTTATTTTTTATGGGTTATTGATTCTTCTCATCGAGATATAACTTTTATCTAAGTATTTTTTGAAATATCTAAGATAGTCCACATAAAAGTTAAGAGCAAAATGACAGATGCGAAAAAAATTTGAATATAGACAAAACAAGAAAAAGTTTAAAAACCTTAGTGGAACTTAGCCTTAGAAGCATGCCGGGCCACAAAATTCAGAGGTCATATTCATTGTCCTGTACAAAATTCAAAGGGTGGCCGATGGAAACTTCTTGTAATGCCAGGCCACAAAATTCTCTGGCCATGTTCATGGTCCTGTACAAAAATTCAAAGGGTAACCGGTGGGAACTTCTTGTATTTTCCGAAGGTACTTCTATGCTGTCTGCCATTTGGGTTTGGGTTTGGACCGGAAGACCCATCCGAATAGTCGTTTGAAAGTATATATTCTTAAATTCAGATTTGTTGACGATTTTTACCGATAAGAGCCTCTGTAACAATTTTGAAGTCTAGACTAGTGTTTGTCAAGATGGGTAGACGAGATGTAATTGCTTTATGCAATCAGTGTGTGGAGTGCAGACTCTACGGAGAAGCCATGTACTTTCCGAAAAAATTGAGATCAACTATGTGAATTTTATTTACAACTAGGTTATACTATAACGGATAGAAGGATACCAAGAGTTGAAAAAAACCTAAAGAGAAGCGTCATCCTTCTGGAATCTTCTTTTTACTTTTTGAATGTTATGATATTTAGAGCCCGTTTCAGAATACCTTCTTAAAAAATAAGTATTTATTTCACATTTTTAAACTAAAAAATAATGTAAATGAAAAATTATTTATTATTTTTTTTGCACCGTATTAAAGATCTCAATGGCATCTTTCAAAAAAGATTCATATTGCATATTTTTAGATTTCAATAAGCCCATCATTTTTTAACTTGAAATTGCTTTCTTTATTTAATTTTTTCCGCATTTGTTAATCTCGTGTCAAATTTTGTGAATTATTGATTCATCTTGACCAAAAAAATTGAAAAATTAAAAAAAATATTGTTCAAACTTGTAATTTTTTTAATCGAAGACAAAAACTAGCCAAAAGTCAGATTTTTTGGCTTTATTTAAAAAAGAGAGTTTAGATAATAATTTTTTCTTTTTCGATTCCTCTTATTGAGAAGGACCAGTAATCCTCCAAAAATTGACGAGATACTAAATTAATGCGAAAAAAAATTTGAATAAACACAAAAAAATAAGTCAAGTGACTTATTTGCCATAACATCCCTTGTCCCGAACCATACGAATGGTTCCATATATGTCAAGTTCTTCGGTCCCAAAATGCCCCCACCACTACCACCACCTGTCCACCACAATGCCTTTCCCAACTTACCCTCTCTCATTGTCAACTTTCTTTTAAAAACTTTTGACGTATCTATCCATTCAGTTAGGTGTAATAAACGAGCCGGACGAGCCAATGAGTTAGTTGTTCAAATTTGCTCTGAGAACCTAATGAGCTTCAAAAAAATGTTCGAATTTGACTTATTTATGCAAAGAGATGATTTTAAACGAGCTTTCATTGAGCCTAGCACGAGCCGATTTCTAGTGGTTGAAATTCTTTATATATCATAAGTCAAATGAGCCTAGTAGTAACTTGTTCAAGCTCGATTTGAAAGCTTAACGAGCTTAAAAATATATATAAGCTTGATTTTTTATGTATCTATCCAATCTCGAATGAACTTTTAATGACAAAACGTGAGGTCGAACTAGATTAATTTGATTTGCGCATCAGTCCTAGGTCTCATTATTCTAAGCTAACCAAACAAGAAAAAAATTAGCTTGTTCTATTTTCCTATGACCCACAGAATTATATGCAAGTTTTTGCAAATGATACATTTCTTTTAGATTTTACTAATTCAACCATATAGAGGTGTTGTGTTGGTGGTCCTGGTGGATGGTACCTAAACATAGTATCACCCATATAGGTGTTGGTGGTCCCGGCGCATGGTACCCAAACATAATATAATGGGTGGTGCTATGCCCACCGCTCACTTTTATTGCTCTCTCAATTTTACCGTTCGTCTCGGCAATGAATAGTCCGAATTTTAAAAAATAACTCTTTACTCCTCGAAGAATTTTTTAAAATCCAGATCATTCAAAACAGTTTTAACGGTGAAATTAAGTGCGGTAGAGGAAAGGGTGAAACTGAGCGGCAAGCATAGACTTTTCGTAGTATCACTGCTAAACTGATTGATATACTAGGTATTTTTCTGTTTAATTACGAATAAGAGTACTGTTAAAAAGTAAAATTACACATGGTTTGTGTCGAATTTTGTAGTATTAGTGGAATGGCAAGAAATTCATTAATAACAAATATTATAAACCACTGTGTGCATCCAATAGACATGATAAAAAAATCACCTATTACACACGTCTCAAACAAATAACACGTCAAAATCAAATGAATGATACATTTATCGATAACACGTCAAAATTAATAAAACTCAATGTTTGACTTTGTAAAAGTCCCACATGCAATTGGTCCTTGTCAAAAAGGACGGGAGAACCTTCTTGTACCTGCACTAACAGCTGAATTTCTAGGTCTTCACGGGTCCCACTTGAGAAAATAAACGTGGTCCTATAATTATCCATAACTATTGTCAATAATATCTACATGACAGAGTTTTCAACTTTTTTTTTACAGGTTGTCCCGGCCAGATTATACACGCACTGTTGGGTTTGTGGAGTTTGGTTCGGTTGGTTTGTGCTTTGTTAGCTCTTCGGGGTTCGGCTTAGACAATAGTATTACTGTAATTAATAATGCATATTCTAGATCATATCAACAATATTTGCTATACGCACTAGTCGATGTATGATATCAGGATTACTTATTGGATACATTGTGAAAATTAGTACGAGAGATCTGTGTTTTGTTTGTATTCTGTACTCAATAAAGTTTATTTTATGAAAAGTTGGTCAATAGAAGGCCGATGCAAAGATCATCGGAGTTAAAAAAAAGGCTAAAATACGTTTCCGCACCCATTTACACATTCTAAATTTCATTCAACACGCACATCTTAATTATAAGTTATTTGTCAATTCCGTAAGAGTTTCACAAAGTTCATAGGGCTTTTCCACACATCATCAAATCGTTTGAAACCGTTTCATCATAAGGATTCGCCCAAGGCAAGACTAGCTTGTACATTTACGAAGCCAAATTAGATCGTCTACGCTTCCACCGCTATCGGAGTTTGACCACTGCCCTTTCACCCCTTGAGTACAGTCGCCAACACCTCGACTAGTGTAAGTTCACCACTGTATTTTTACTTTATCTCCATCCAATCAATTGACACACTATCACCACAACAACTTTTGAGACATTTTTCTCATGTTTGATTATACACTTCGTACACATCACGTAGTTCCGATTTTTTAAAAAATTAACAGTCTGAAACTGTTGGAGTTGGAGCGCCTGATCAACGGTTCGATTTTAATTGAACGAATGGATGTCTTTTAAACAAATGGGTGTGAAAGAAACTAATTGCTCAAGGGGTGCGTTGCTCAAATGAAAAGGTGTGATTACTCTTCTAAGTGATGTGATTCTTTCAAGAGTTGTATCCTTTCTCAAAGAGCACTTATGCATCTATATGAACTCCTCCACCCCAACGTTTTTTACTACTACACAAAATTCGTCTCTCTCTCATAATAGCTACAGTACATAGAAAGATTTCTTGGAAGTTTTTCAATTTTGTTGGTTGCAATTCTTCACCCTATGGCTTTGTTGAATCCTGGGGACGATTTTTCCTGAACCCAACAACAAACTCTATCGAGTGGGGGCAAATTATGTTCTAAAGATAGTGTCTTTAGATGTGGTTCAAAGCCTTCGAATCTCATCATCTTAACATTCTGTCCCAACAACAACCTCTCAAATACGTGTTTTAGCCTAACGATTCCAACGATTTTTGTGCTAGCCTTCTTTCTACCTCTCTTTAATATACGAAACTAAAATTTTTTTGTGGTTGGATTTCTACATCTTTTAGTACCTTAAAAGATCTATTTATTGATATACACACACAAAAACTTCCAATAAGGGCGTCCTTAACTTATTAAGGAAGTTCATTTCCCGACCAATTTGCAATGATCAGAGCCGCTCAATGTGTTTAGAAGGTGATTTTAAGGGTACCCATGAGAAATCAGCAAAAAAAATGACCGAAAATGGCTTGATCCTAGCAGTTTTTGTTTGTATTTTATTGAACGGTTCAAATAAAAACTGCTCAAATGAAGCCCTTTCCGGTCATTTTCTTTTTGCTAATTTGACGCAAGTACTCTTAAAATCATGTTCTGAATATATTGAGTGACTCGGATCATCAAAATTTGATCGGAAAAGGAGAGAAAAGGGAACGTCCGCATTTTATTTAAAATGAGGACGCTCTCATAGGAAGAGGACTCTCTCTCTACTCATACAAACATGACCACCCCTCCAACCGTTGGATCTCAAATTCAATAGGTTACGATCGTTGGATTGAAAAACCTATTGCGATCATTGTATTTTTCTCCACCGTGCTTCCTCTCTCCGCCGTGTTTCCTGTCTTCCTCCGAAGTTACTCTCCCGCTCTCTCCCTCCCTCCCTCTCCCCTTCCTCTCTCTCTCTCTCCCACTCCTCTCTCCTGTTCGCTCCTGTTGCCACACCACCATCCAACCCAGCGACCACCCTCCAGCCGTTGTCAACGCCATTTCCACCCCATTTCGAAACAGGTAAACCACTCATTTTTTCCCTAATAATCTTCCCTATTTTTTGATGTTACTCTGATAAAAATCTGTTTGCACTAATTTCCGAAAACCCCAGCGACCACAAAGACGCTGCCCACGATTGAAACAGGTAAACCATTCATTCTCGCCCTAATAATCTTCCTTATTTTTTGACGTTACTTTGATCCTAATAAAAATCTGTTTACCCTCTTTGCTGCATTTAATAAAAATCTGTTTACCCTCTTTGCTGCATTTAATAAAAATCTGTTTACCCTCTTTGCTTTCCAACTGTAATTGGAAAATTTGGCTTAAAACACATAATCTTCAGTGGCTTCCACGTGTTCGATGGAATGCTTCAATTAGGTTCTTATTCTTCCCTCAATTGCTTTCCAAGTATTTGATAAAATCTCCAACTGTAATTGGAAAATTTGGCATAAAAAACATAATGCTTCTGTGGCTTCCACGTGTTTGATGGAATGCTTCAATTAGGATCCCAGTATAGTTTAACAGAAGGGATTGAGTTTAACATAACTGGCCGTATCTTTATAAGACTGTAATTGTCTGGAATGCCACGAAGATAAATATAGTTAACGATTTTCCTCACTAGATAAGATGTTGTCATTACTTTTCTACAAAACTGACCATTAGATTGTGAGAGACACTCGATTGCCCCTGGCAGATGGGAAAAGTGTAAAATCCCTTTGTTAATTTTGGTTCTAGCTTGAGAGAGAGAAATGAAGAAACCACAAATGATGAAACTTAATTCTGACCTCCCCTTTTTTTTTTTTAATCTTCATACAATAGCAGAAAGTACCATAAAAAGAAAGCACCAGCTACCATAAAAATAAGGCACTAGCCATCAAGGAGCAGAAAGTGAGAACAATCTTGGGTAAGAAGATAAAGTGAGAACAATCTAAGATTGTGTCATGTGAACTGAAACTTAGCAACACAAAAAAATTCACATTGATATTTTTTTGAAATATTCTGGAAGCCCAAGTCGAGCCCAAGAAATAAGCTCAAATATAAATGATATTTTTGGAGGAGTCTTAATATTGAGCTTCTAGATACTAGAAGTTCTTTGTCAAAATATCTAAATTTGTTAGAGCACATGTATAAATTTAGAATTTTCTATATATAAATATCTTGTAAGAAATATCTTCAGACTAGAATCATCCATATAGTAGTATAAATATTAAATAGAGGTGAGTTTAGTCATTTTTGTACCAAGTTAAAACATTTGAATTCTATTGTAATACAAGTACCCCTCCCTCCATCATTGTCTTAAACATTTCTTCATCTTTCAAATACTAAAAACCTCCTCTTCTTCCAACACAACAAAAGTACCCCTCCCTCCATCGGTCTTAAACATTTCTTCCTCTTCCAAATAGTAAAAACCAGCGTTTAACCCATTCTATGCACGGGCAAAACTAATCCGTTCTAGCGTTGTGCCCGTTCGATACACGGGACAATTAATAAAAGTAGGTTTGAACGGGCACAATGCTATAACGTGTTAGTTTTACCCGTGTATAGAACGTGTTAGTTTTACCCGTGTATAGAACGGGTTAAACGCTATATTACACGGTTCAGATCAGTTTAGAACCATAACCGTAAACATGAATCCACAAACCAAACCATATAATGCGGTTTCTAATTTTTTTAAACCATGACCAAACCACACTACTAAAAAACCGAACCAAATCTTTCGGTTTGGATTGGTTTGGACTGGATTCACGGTTTGACGGATTTGTTGCTCACCCCTACTCACCGTTAGTTGCTCCGGTCGGTTTCCGCAGCAGAATCGCAAATTACAACCGCTGTAATCCGCACGTGGCATTGGTTTGGCTCAACCGCTGTAATCCGTACGTGACATAGGTTTGGTTCAAGATTCACATGGTGATGTCTTTTCGCGGTGATGGCTTCGTATAAGCACCATCCACCACGTCTTCTCTCTCTCTCTAGTTGGTTGAGAGAAACCCTCACGTTTTTCCTTGCCTTGCAGAGACGAATAGCTAGAGAAGAAGAAGAAATGGCGAGGAACAAGGGCCGTCTGCTCTCGTCAATCATGAACCTATCCGCTCCAAAACTAGGTCTTCCCTACACGAGACCTGAATCGGCGAGTCTCTCCACTTCGAACTCGCTGGTTCGCCTCTTTTGCTCTTCGACTCGGCATCCTCAACAACCACCACCGCCACAAGATCAGCAGATCGAATCTAACATGCTAGGAGAGGAATCAGAAACCAAAGAACACGTTCAAAATGGTGAAGTTGAAAATGAAGACGACGGCGACGAATTGGACTTGAACAAAGAGACCGGGGAGATCGGAGGGCCTAGAGGCCCGGAGCCCACTCGGTACGGCGATTGGGAGCGGAAAGGCCGTTGCTACGATTTCTGAGAATTCCTTTTACCAGTCGGTAACGGACTTGACTTCGACTTTTTAGGGTTTCAATTATTTCGGTTGATAGGAACATTAAATAAGAATCTTATTTTTTTTGGGGGGTAATTAATAAGAATCTCGTATTGTTGTTTCTTTGTCGCTTTTTGTTCCCTTTTAAGTATTATCTAAATCCATAGACTAATAAAGGTGAAAAAAAATTGATGCAGTTGTTGCAAATACAAATGCTTTTTGGATTTGAATGTTATATTTTCCTTAGAATTTCAGATTCTGGATTGTGGGTTGTAAATTCTGGATTACTGTCATAATCTGTGAATGTGAAAAACTGTTTGAATTAGGCTGTGTTTCAGAAACCAATTAAGAACTTATTTTTTGTTCAATAAGAAGGTGTGTTCCACAAAAATAAGAAGAACCCCTGTTGCATTTCAGAATTTACATAGGTACCAATGGGCGCCGGGGAGGGAAACCGTACCGGCGGCCTCGCCGGGCCGTCTCCAGCCACCGGATGGCCGATCCGAGCCGTCCAAAACATCTAAAAAAAAAAAAAAAACCAAGGGTAGCCATCGCGGGAATCAACGGTATCCGAGGTGCGTAGGGTGCTTGATCCGAGCACCCGTTTTCCGTGTGGAATAGGGAAGTCACGGCCGGTCCACTAAAACGGAACATGTGGCAGCTGATGCAGTACGTTGTTGCAGATACAAATGTTTTTTGGATTTGAATGTTATATTTTCCTTAGAATTGCAGAATCTGGATTGTGGGTTGTAAATTCTGGATTACTGTCATAATCTGTGAATGTGAAAAACTGTTTGAATTAGGCTGTGTTCCAGAAACCAATTAAGAACTTATTTTTTGTTCAATAAGAAGGGTGTTCCACAAAAATAAGAACCCCCGCTGCATTTCAGAATTTACATAGGTACCAATGGACACCGGGGAGGGAAATCGTACCGGCGGCCGCGCCGGGCCGTCTCCAGCCACCGGATGGCTGATCCGAGCCGTCCAAAAAATCTAATAAAAAAAAAAAACCAAGGGGGCCATCGTGGGAATCAACGGCATCCGAGGTGCGTAGGGTGCTTGATCCGAGCATCCCTTTTCCGTAGGAATAGGGAAGTCACGGCCGGTCCACTAAAACGGAGCATGTGGCTTCGTGATATGTACAAGGCTGCCTGTTTCGTGCATATTCCATAATTTTGGCCATTAAAAACATAGTAATTGTTTTATTACTCTGTCCCAAGTTGTGCAATTACCAGAGATTGTCCGTGCCTAAAGGTACAAAGCAACGCGTTCTGAACACAATTTAAATAAATTACCCCCTCTCTATTATTGACCACACCGCCAATCAAGCTGACTTCTCCTAAAAGTAGTGTTTTCAAATAAGCTTTAAATAGATTTCATCTAATCAACTACGCTTAGATTTCATCTAAGCATGCATCAATTCAACGCACCCAAAAAATGTCAAAAAATAGCATATTTGCTGTAATACTTTAGAAATGCCTAAAACATAAATAAATCTCACATGGAACATTAACCAATAAACAAAACAAAAAATGAATATCAAAACAGAAGTGTAAAGAGAGTATCTTCCTCGTAAAACTTCTTCCCGATCTTTTTATTTGTCACTTCTGATCATGAATGTCTTTAAACTTTATCATCATCAATTTTCGAAATGTCTTCAATTGTCTTCATCACTCTTGAACACACGTCTATATACTTCGTCCAAAGAACAAAATTAAGAACATGAACAACAATATAAAAACATACAAAAAAATAATTACATGAGTAAGAATTCCCACTTGTAAAGCAAAATGGTGATGAAATAAGAATTCATTTATTCATCCTAACACGGGCGATCATTACCTGTATAGATGTTATCCTAACACATCTCATTTACTTTCATACAAAAGAAAATACATCCATGGAGAGAAACAGTGTACTACTCCACACAACACGACACGAAAGTGCCTCAAAACATCTAACCTAGAGAGAGGGAGACAATGTGTAGAAATTAGAATAACGGAAAAAATAAAAAGATTTGATTGTCTCTTGTTCTGTCAAAGCAAAGGTAATGACCCTCTCTCTTTCTCCAATCAAGGTATGAAGGAAGCTGATTTCTTCTCTTATTGGAGAAGCTTACGAATTAGATTATTAAGGAAAACATAGATTCATTTCTTGAAAGAATGCTACTCCGTTTTAAGGAAACAATGTAATTATCAACTTTAAAAAAGGATTGTTTCCTTTTAGTATATGAATCAAAAAAGGTTTGTTTCCTTTTTGAATGTAGAAAAATCAGCCTAAAAGGAAACAAAATTAATTAAGGGAAATGATATTGGCACTCCAAAAATTAATGCATGCGAACAAGCATTTTAACCATTCAAACCACACATAAATAGGAGTTTGAGAGTGTCCGGGGCAAGTCCGCAAAGTTTGACCTGTTTTGCAAATTTATTGCGCCTCAAGCGCACTTCAATGCGCCCGGGCTCATCCTCAAAGCTGCACAACAAGTCAAATTTTGCGAGCTTTCACCAGACACTCCCCAACTCCGTTTTGCGGGTGGTTTGAATTGTTAAAAAGTTTGTTCAATGCACTTTCCAATCCAAGTACTTTGGATAAAAAACTATTTATACATCAAAAGACGTCCCCATATTAGTCTTAGTGGGTCAACAAAACTATTCATTTTGGTAAAACGCTCACATCTCTCTCATTTTTAATCGGATCATGACCAATTGTACAACGATAAATAAGGTTTTGAAAGTATTAAAAGGTGATGGAAACAAACAATGAAAATGATAAAGTTTAGTTTATGAAAAGTTGGTCAAAAGGAGGCCGGTTCGAAGATCATCGGAGCCAAAAAGGCTTAATATGCTTCCGCACCTATCTACACATTCTAAGTTCCATTCAAGACGCACATTCCTAATTTTAAGGTATTCGTCAATTCCACAAGAGTTTCACAAATTTCATAGGGCTTTCCACACATCATCAAATCGTGACTTTCATAAGGATTCACCCAACGCCAGACTTGTACATTTACGAAGCCAAATTTGATCGTCTATGCCACCGGCACCAATGGTCCAACACTGTCACTTGACCATTTCGAATACAACTCTAACACCACTATCGGAATTCGACAACTGCCCTTTCATCTCTTCAATACAGTCGCAAGAACCTCGACCGCTATAAGTTCACAAATGTATTTTTACTTCATCTCCACCCAATCAATTGAAACACTATCACCACAACAAGCTCTCAAGGACTACACCACCATCGCTTCTCCGCCACTTCCAGTTTTGTTTCACCACCACCGAAATCACTAAATAAGTTTAAATGATTGCAATATTGAAATCTACTGCCTTCAATCATTTTCAGTGACATAATAACCGCTAACAAAGAACACATGTAGACTATTTGACAATTTTAACAAAGAACATAAAAAAGATTGAGAAGTTCTTACTTTTAACTAAGTTCGAGAAATATAAAATTTGTATTTTTAAGAATTTTTAAATTCAACTCACAACCAGCTCCACCACGATGGCCACCAACGTATTTTAGTGGGAAATGAAGTTTAAATCCTATTTGCAGTCTAGTGGTATGGGATGGATAATCGATTTTGGAGGCAAAATCCAACTTCACTGAATAAAACTAAAAATTCAACATTATACCTTTGCTTGACAGTTAAAAGTTTTTTGTATTGAAGAAATTCCAGTTGATTGCTCATCCAATGAGTTCCTGTGCCAAATAACCTCAATTGACTCCTTGTACCAGTTTCACTTCATACATGAAGGTACATCAGTTGTCTTTCTATTTTTTTTTTTTACCTTGCTTCACTTGGATGGTGCCCCACTTATGAGTTATGATTATTTGATGTTATACTTCATTGCTATGGTACTTGTCTTAGTTTTAGCATACCTTAGTTCTGCTGTTCGTTTCGGAGCGAGTGGAAAGTAACTCCAGGGAAGAATTCTGCAGGTGGCAGTGAATGGCGTAACAAGTAATTACGGAGGAGAACTAGAGGGTCGAAATTTCATGAAAGCTCAAATGACTGCAGTCAACAATTCCAAACCATTTTCTTCAAGATGCATCCACCTCTTTTGTTGAATGGGTTAACGTTTCACCAGCTAAGGTTAATTGAGTTGGTAATTGTATTCATTTTTCCAAGTAGGTCACAAAGGATTTCCTCAACACTTAGTTTGCATTATTGACTACCCTTGTCTGTATTAGTTTCTGGTGATTTCAAGCTTAAGCACTCTAGACTTGATTTTACTTTGGCATTATTGTTTTGCTTGAGAAGTATGATAGTGTAGCATCATACTGGTATTATCGACGCATTATGATTTATATGATCATAGAAGTACGTAGGAATCTGAATATCTTAGTTATGTACTTAAGCCTGCTTTGATAATTGTTGTGGAAGACAATTCGAGGAAAGTATCACCAACTCCGCTTAGAAAAGACATCTTCTATGCGTTTAAGTAGGTAGTTGGTTTGTCATTGTTTTAAAGGGAAAGCGTCCCGTGATCAATAGGTTATACTTGGAAGTAGGTATTCAGTACATGACCAAAACTGTATTCTTGTGCCATCTCATGAGGACATGATATTGGTGGTACCAAGAAGCCGACACTCTGAGAAATTGAATTTGCTCCTTTCTTAAATTTATTTTCATATTTGATTTCTGCTTTTTCTGTGATATATGGAAGTGTCTGAAATCTGCATTTTAGTACAGGTTTTGGCCGGAAGAGCTGGACACAATCAAGAAGTCAGCTTCTTAATAGAATGGATCATTGGTTTTTTGTAGTCAAGGTCATAGGTAGGGCTATCACTTGTCAATGGGCCAGAATTTATCTTCTATCTTGGCTAGGACTTCGAAGGGACTCTCACTGTTATATTAGTAAATGGAGACCACCATTCCATGTGAACAGTCGATGATCATTTGAAGAGAATTGCATTCAAATGCCATAACGCATCCTCGAGCTTAGATATTAAAAGAGCATCAGATAACTGAAACAGCTGTTCACAATCTATCTCCCTAGAATTTGCCAAGTTGCCTCATTTATTAGTCAAGCAAATGCCAGTTAGCCATTTATCTTGACACTCTTTTACACAATCTCCTCCTCCTTCACAAGTAATCGTGACCGCACTGTACTTAGTTGTGGACTCTACTGTTGCCTGTGAGAAAGTATGTACAAAACGGATGTAAACATGGACGGGTTACTACCATTTTTCTTATTAGCTCTTTGCATAATCAATTCAGATACAGAAAATTAATGTGATAGCAAGTGACTTTTGCTAAAGTTTAGCCGATTCCCACTTCTTTGTCCTCCTATAGCCGATCACCTCCCTTGCTTTACAGCGTGAAGCCTGTCACCACATCACTAGAATATGGCTTTTCACTTTGCTGCTGCAGTACATCACAGAGTATCGAGTTCTCTCTCCCTCTCCCTCTCCCTCTCCACCCATCACTATGAGCTTCATCTTCTTTTGTTGACTAAGAGTTTTTTATGTATGTGTGTATTAATATCTTCTCTAGATTGATGCATGTTCATGCTTAATTGTGATACAACATCGAGGGAAAACCTCTCTGGCCCTAAGAAAGCAACTAAGAAGAAATGTCAAGTATTCAAAATGGATGGATTAGGTTCACTTGGATGTGCTGTTTTTCAAGACTGTAGTATTGCTGATGTAAATTTACTCGACAAATGCATGTTTGAAATGTTGTGTTGCATATATATGTGCATACAAATGAGTGCGTGTAGGTTTGTGTGCAGACGTGTGTAGATGTTTATGTATGCATACTGCTAGGTTTTGGGGTGATTTGATACATGCATGTATGTAATCTCCTTCACGATCGGACATAAGGGTGGCCGGCTTGGGCGATGGCCTTAAAATTATGATAAAGCTTCACCAGACCCCTAACGGAGTGAGACACTACTTGCTACTTCTTTCTATTACAAACTGAGAAGAGTACTATAAAAAAAGACAACTGTTGTTGGAATCCAAATATCTTGGCCCATCCAAAAGTTTCATAGCTTGATAAGTTTTCCCCCAAGGCTAAATTTTCGCTGTCTTTTTTGTTGTTTTTTCTTAATCTTTATCAAGTTGGTGGCAAACTTTGTGGACTAATTGTTCGCCTTGACAAATAGGATCTACAAAGTAATCGAAAGCCCCCAAAGGTTCACTCATTGGCAGTTAAATCATATATTCTTATTGTCTAGACTTTAGCTGCCTGCAACAGCAGTTTATGCCTTCAACACGAATTTGCAGCATACTATGCTTGCATTGGTAATCTTCTTACTCTTCTGCAAATCTCATTTTTTTTCACATTGTTCTTCCTAATGATTGGAAAATTTTTGTGAAGTTCATAATTCTATGAAGAAGATTGTCCATACTTTCAGTACGTTGAGTGGATATTATGCGACAAGTGAGATTATCCATACTAAAGGCAGGGCACTATTTTTTCTTCGAACTTGTGGATCATCTTGAGCCATCTCTTCTTAGCAAGACAGAAATTTCAGCCCAAGTTGATTCATTCAACTACGACCTCTGTTTCAAAATATTCAAGCACCTTAGAAACAGTCAAGTCATCCTTTTTCATGGCTGCATCACAGGTAATTTTAAATGCCCCCTATCGCCATTTCTCCACATTACAATTTGTCTCTTCTAACTAGAAACAGATGTGCAATCAGCCTCTGTTACAGAAAGTAAATCTAGCCTTGAAGAGGATGCCTTCTGGATAAACTGTAGAGGGTCTACTATTTTGTGGCTAAAGTCGTTGGCATAGACAGATTGAGTCGAGCCTTGAAGAGGATGCATTCTGGATAAACTGTAGAAGGTCTACTATTTTACGGCTGAAATCACTGGCAAAGACAGATTGGGTCGAGCCTTGAAGAGGATGCCTTCTGAATTGAACACTGCTGTTGCTTAACAGATTTGATCTTGAAGGAATCCAGACCCGATATCCCTGCCCTTGATGAGACTAGACCAAGGCTAAACCCACGAAGCCCTGGCTCCTCTAGCTGCCTCCAAGAAGCCACGGTTTGGGAAATAGTTCCTTTCATCATTAGAGCCCGGTATGCATTCAGGAATTTACAAGCCTCCACCCTTGTCGAGCAAGAAGAGCACTATCGACACCCATGAAGTCTGTAAACCCTATTCCCCCACATTATTTTCGCAAAGGCATAGCTTCCCAATTAAGCCAATGGATGCCCAAAGCCTCCAGATCCCCCTTCCACCAGAAATTGCTAATAATAGACTTTAACTTATCTCAACGCTTTTGGTGGAAGGAAAAGTAGGCCATACCAAAATGGTCCAATCATTAGATTTATGTGTAGACTGTAGAACCAATCGAGGCAGCGTGCGCCTCTAGAGATATCAAACAAGATATTCTCATTGTATTTTCACGAGACTTTTGTACAATGAATAATGTTCGAATAGTGTTTTGCTTACTCTAAAGCTAAAATCAATGGCAGGGCTTCTATTGTTCCGGAGGGCTTCTATTGTTCCGGAGTCTTTTTACACTATTATCAGAAGAACAAAGTAGTAGGCCAAAGAGAGGTAGTTTGGTTAAAGTATAGTGGAAGATCTGTGAGTAGACGACAAATAGTACAATGTCTCGTCTGTCGTAAACTCAGGCCATTGAACTACAAATTATAATCTTCTGTACACGGCTTAACTAAACAACACAACACGATTTCTCTCAATCAAAACCATAATCAAAAGACAAATAGAATGAAAAGTTCAACTCTGGACTACTCAAAACAGGAAACATGACATCAACTTTCTTCTTCCCCGTGAAAATACTATTCTCAATATCCGTTTAGTTGTCAGCATACAGCAGAAAACCAAACAGTTCAATGTAATTCGCTTCAAACTCAGGCCTATGAACTTATTTCATCGAGACATGGCCGAATAGAACAAAAAAACAAACACCAAACACTAGTATTTCTCACAATGAAAAAACAAGCAAAAACAAAAGAATGAAAAGAATCAAACTCTACATTAGTGCCAAAAGAAAACATGACCACTACTAATTATTTCAGTCTTTCCTCCCTCTTACTCGCAAAATCCAACTACCTTCTCTTCTATCATCTCTCGTTTATCGAGGATAACATTTCTTACTATAGTTTTTTCATGAATTATTCAACTAATAAGATGGAAGCATACCATTGTCCTTCCCATTCTTTTGATCTCTCTTCTCTTATCCCAAACTGAATCCTTTCTTTTCTTTTCCCTCTTAGTCTCTTCTCTTTTCTCACCCGTTCCGCCAAATCGAGAGTAAATGAAGATGGGAATAAACTTGAAGTGCACATGAATCAGAATTTCATGGTAGAAATGCAAAGGAAACAAGCAATGGCGGCAGGAGCAGAAATTATGGAAATAATAATAAAAAAAACTAGAGAGAGAGAGAGAGAGAGAGAGAGAGAGAAATCTTTGGGTTTTCAGGAATTCGACACAATTCGATTTTTTCAATCGACTTCAACCTATTCGGTTCTCCCCAAGAGAGCATAAAGATCAAAATAAGGAGGGAGATTTTCGATTTTATTGATAAAATTTTAAAAAAAATACAATTTCTAGCATATTCAACATGTGAAGTTATTCAAAACTTATTCACCGCAATGAATTACTCTGGCCACCAATAACTACTCTTGGCGGCATGAAATTACTCTTGGCCGCATATTTTTTCAAGTGTGGTTATTATGCACGATTCTAATGTGCTTTATATGCCTCTTGGCCGCTAATAGCTACTCTTGGAAAAATTCAACACACTTCGCATTTTCAACATGCGAAGTTACTGAAAACTACATCATTTTGAAGTGATCGTGACTCACAGGGATTGCACAGAAAACCTCTACCTGTAAGATTCATCTTGAATTGATCTGAGACAATCACGAATGTACGAAATTCTACAATACAACGAGGTATCCTATGATATATACGTGTATCCTAATTCAGTAAGTATCTAAAGATTACTTTTATTTTTCTCAACATATCTAAAGATTACTTAATAGGAAAAGTCGTTAACCGATTTATCCAAATTCATGGGGCAGACTTTTGGCTTTCTGATTATAAATAGTTGCTATATCAGTTTTAATCTTTAGGTGGCAATTATATTTATCCTTGGTGATACCTACCACCAAATTTGGCTTCTAATGTTGGTAGTGGAGTTGCTTTTTTTTTTTTTACTAATGGTTTCGAATGCTATAGTTATTAGTTACAAAAGCTGTTTTTTCCCATCAGCTTAATTTCTTGTGATGAAGGATTAGGCTCTTTGGGAAAGTGGAAGCCTACTGCAGTTGTGTGGAGGTGAGTGGAGGAGTATGATAAACCAAGTAGGATTTGAACCTGGTGATTCAGGTGATTCTGGGATACAAGATTGGTAGAGAGAGGTTGACATAGAGACAAAGGAAGGTTATGGTGGTGGTGAGAGACTCTAGCCTAGCTAGGGATAGGAGGAGTTCAGTATGTTGGAGGAAACAGAGGTAGGACACTCATGAATGCTTTTTGTTGGCATGTGTTTGGGTTGTTTAGAGGGCAGCTTGAAGCTTCTGCCAGACCCAACCTTTGTAATCAGAGAACGGTAGTAATACAGCGAACTTCGTTTTGGAATTCACCTACGTTCCAAAATTTGTAAATTTAGTGGGAAGTTGGCATACTTCCTGTCCAGTCGCATACCTTCATGGCGGCAGAATGTTGGGGCGATGGGGTTAATGCATAGAAAAAGGTCGTGGATGTTTCGTAAGATGTCTATTATTGTCTACCCTTTTTCAACATTGAAATACTTTAAAATTTTTGGTTTATTGGTAAATTGGAGTATCTAAATCATTCAGAGCTGTTTAATAGTTTTTGGCTTTGTAAGAGTGCTAACTGTTGAGATTAGTCCTTCACCTTATCTTATAGAGTTTTGGAACTGATAATTTTTGTTTGCGAGTTTAAAGTTTACCTAGAAATACATTTCTTCCTACATAGCTGTGTAATTTTATTGATACACCATATTACTTTATCTCAGTTTATATGAGGTTGCTTATTTCTCATTGTTTTTCCTTTTCCTGTTTATTTGATTATGTTTACACATATCGATAAAGGAAGATAAACATAAGAAAGAAGTAACACTATTTTCTATCAACCGTAGCCATCCGGACTATTCATCCTTCAAGATACAAAAAGAGGAGAAAAATGAGCAAACAACTGATTCCAGTCCAAATGAAGGACACTTCCATAAAATAGAGATCTATAACAAGAAAACCTAGTTAAATCAACAAACAAGTCCATTTTGGTTTTGGATGTTGCACTATGTGTGCTTTTTTCAAGGGAGCCATCAAAAAAGGTTCAACTTACCCAACTGAATTTGTAAGAAGGATTAAGGGCCTATGTTTATTAAGGATTCAGGGCCTATGTTTATTAGCCAAATGCAAGTGCATCACAGAGTTACTGAAGGAAAAGAGTCAGTTGTCCGCAAAAGTGCTCTGAAGACCATTCAGTTAATGACAGAGCGCAGACAAGGTAACAAGATGATGACAAAAGTCTCAGGGTTGGAGCAATATTTGGTCGATCCTGAAGCATTGGCATCAGAGCTGTAGAAGAAATTTGCTTGCAGTACATCAGTGGCAAATTACCAGGTTTGGCGACTTATCATCCCTTTCTTTTTGAAATGTCATTTTTTTTTTCAGGTTGTTATAGAACAATATACATAAGTTCTGCGTTTCCATTGAAGTGTTAGAGATGCTCACTTGTTGGTCTTCATCCTAGCCGTTCAATAAATGAGTCTTTAAGACATGAATTGCATCTTGACCTTTTCCTTATATGAATCTGGAAATTTGTTAAGCATACATGCATTATTTTCTTAATGTCTAAGGCGGAAGGTGCTTGATGTTACATGCATCTTATTGGTGGGATCCGAGGTCCTTCTAAATTATTATTATTATTGTTTTTATTTTGTTCGGCGTCCTTACGAATTATTGGTTCTCATTTTAATTTTGATGGTTGGGATATAGGCTTTAAATATATGCATAAGCTCCTGTTTGCTTGCAGATTTCTAAGAATTTACCATTGGAATTGCAACAAAAGCCAATTACAGTGAAAACACATCAAGGAATTGTGTTTCATGAATGGTGAACTCTCGTGTTTCTAACTCAGTTTTCGAGAATAAGAGCACCAACCAACCGGCCCAAACCAAGAACCACAAATTACTTGCATATTTCAACCATTTAGAAACTTTTGAATCATGTGTACTTGAAAATCAAAACATATGTCATTGAAATCTCATGGATGGAACTCATGGAATCAATTCGTAAGGGTTTCTTGTGCCTCTCTTATGCTTTAACGATCCTTCTAATGTTTAAGGGATTGCCTTTTTTAGTCTTCTGCCAATTCGGACTAGAAAAACTCTGTAAAAAAAATACAAAAATTTGTTGCATCCCATGCACCTGAGGTGCAATTCGAGTGCGGTTCAGGCACATTTAAGTTGCGCCCTAGGCGTGTCCTCATTTTCGCTCTTTTTGTTATGTGACTCAGGCACAATTGAATGCTCTCTGGGCGCATCCTTATTTCTCTCATTTCATAATGCGCCTAAGGCGCATTTGAATTGCTCCTTGGGAGCATTCACTTTTTTCTCTGTTGATGTAATGAACCATTGAATTCCATGCCAACATCCAGTGGCTCATAGATTTCAAGAATTTGAAGGTGCAAATTGATTTCCAAAAACAAACCCATGGATAGATCATTAAGCTTCAACGCAGCTCCACTTGGCTTCTTCATCAAATCGTTGTCATTCATACTAATTAGTGTAGTGGCCAACATTTTAATGTTCCAAATCTAAGAGCCATTTTGCTACATATATCCCCCCCATTTTTTCTTCCCATGAGCTCTACATGCGCCAATAACACTCCCAAAATCCTACCACATGGAAAAGTCACTAGTTTCAGAATCATACCAAATGCCCATTCCCAAACTGGCCCAACAAATCCTCATGGCATAAAAGACTCTACAACTTTCACTTAGAAGGCTAGAGTGGCTACAAGCAGATAATAAGCTCAAGATCGAAGGTCATATTATTCGGCTCCATACCTTCTTCCAACAATTGATGAAAAAATTGCAGGGCTTCGAAACCTAGCCCATGTGCTCCACAGCCCTCGATCATTGATTTCCGTGTCACGAGTTCTCTATTTATCACCCTGTCACAACATAGTCTAGTATAAGAAATGCTTCTGCATCGATCATGCGTACAAGTTTAGGATAAACATGGATAAACTGGGATGATTTGGGATTATCAGTAAAACTGAAACTTATTTAACAATCCTTATAAGGTTTGGCAACTATGAGGTCCATGATCTCCGACACAACTTGTAAAGCATTGAAGAACAAATTATGAATCATGTTCACCTGAGAATCAAAGCGTATGCCAATGAAATCTTCATGGATGGAACTCATAGAATCACTTCGCACGGACTTCTTGTTCCCCTCTTATGCTTTTACAATCCTTATAATGTTCAAAGGATTACCTTTTTTCAGTCGTCTGCCAATTCGGACTAGAAAAACTCAGTAAGAAACAAATTAAAAACATTTGCTGCATCACATGCGCTTGGGGCGCAATAAGCCCCCGGCGCATTTAAGTTGCGCCAGGGCGCATCCACATTTTCTCTCTTTTTGTAATGTGCCTCGGGTGCGTCCTATTTTCTCTCATTTCGTAATGCGCCTCAGGCGCATTTGAATTGTTCCTCGGGAGCATTCACTTTTTTCTCTTTCGATGTAATGAACCACTGAATTCCAAGTCAACATGCTCGAAAGTGGCAAAATGTTTTAACTGTGAACTCCATAATTCTGGTTCCAAATACAAATTCACTTCGTATCACTGGGGAAAGTCAAAAGTGGATCATTAATCAGCTGATATTGTAGAAGGAAAAGATATCTAAAAGCATGACAATAAGTTGTAACACAACGGCATTTGTAAACTAATCCTTCACATATAGTACCCAATTCCCTTCTTGCAAATTTTTTATTTTTTGTTGCTTATCCACTTTTTCTTCCCCTCGATGTACCCTTATTGAGCTTTTATACAATCATCTTTTGCCAAGCAAAAAAAAGAACTATGCCAAACTGTCAAATAAATTAATGTGTTTGAAATCAGAGAGAGGTCATGGAGGCAATGGTTGTGGCAAAATAGTTGCAGAGTCAGACCATGGTCGATGCAATATTTATTGCTTTCATGGGAAATCAAAAGTCACAATCCAACATGACAATTGGCAAACAATATCTTTAGTGTAGTTAACATGCTCTTGAAAACTTTAAGGTCAACAAAAACATGATCTTGAAAACTTTTATAGTTACCATTCATGTATGTATTACCAAGTTTCAGATTTTCAGTGAAAAAAATCAAAAGACTTAAAAAGCATCAAATGTAAACAACTTGAACATTACTAAGTGTAATAGGAAGCATTATTGGATTCCAAATCCAAGAGCCTTCAGCTACATATTCCCCTATTTTTTTGTTGCTATTGAACTCTACAGGCTGCCAATAGCGCTTCCCAAATACTACCTCATAGAAAAGCCACTAGTTTCAAAACCATACCGAAAGCCTCGTTGAGCTTCCCAGACCGACTCAACAAATCCACAATACTAGTGTAATGATTTAGATCAGGTTCCATTCCAAATCTCCATTTCATGGCATAAAAGACTCTATAGCCTTCACTTAGAAGGAAGGCCAAGAGTGGCTACAAGTAGATAATAAGCTCAAGAAGGTCAATATTATTCTGCACCAGTCCTTTTTTCACTATTTGATGAACAATTTTGCAGGGCTTCGAAACCTAGCCCACGGGCTCACAGCCCTCAATAACCGATGTCCATTGATGTGAAATTTTAATGTACTCGCAAGCGCACGAATCGTACCGAAGTGTAGTAATGCAAGAGCGAGGTCGAACCCACAGGGACCTGGTGATTTTTTGTAGGAAAACTAAATAAACTTAAATCGTTTAACCCTACCCTAGTTGACAAAATTGTGATTGATTTAATGGAATTAAAATTGAAGTAAATAGCAATAATAAGAAAACAATGAACTAAACTAGCAAGGCTGAGGAAATTGAAGTTTCTTTTTAATCAATGGAAAAATACTAAGTTTTCGGAATCCACACCCATTAACTCATATCATTATATATTCATGATCATTGATTTTATCCAAAATTTCTTTATGATAATCTAAAAGCCAATTCTGTTATCATGGAAAATGTCAACGTGAAAGTTCATCAAAAAGTCTAATGTTTGTTTGCTTCGAATCTTCCGAATAGAAGAATATTACCCAAGCGTAGGGTTTAATATGTCGATTGAAGCATAATAATTTGGTGAAGTCCGAGATCGTACCCAAGGGACTTATGTTATGACTTGGTTGGATTTGTAGGTGCAAGTAAGGATTTCGGCTGTTAGGTAGCCAACCGAGTTTTACTTTGAAACGGTGGAAATGAAAAGGCTAAATTGAAACGAATAAACTAGGTAAAAGATAGGCTAGGTCTAGGAATCACTAGCACTCATGACTCGAGCTAAATCACATTTTCACCAATTCACACAGTTCAAGATACGCAGTTAAGGTTCCTAAACCCGGAAATAGAGATGGTTTGAAAATCAAGCTAGCTATAGAATTCTCTTGGTAAACACTCGTGCGACAGAGCTCTAAGCATCACGTGTGGTGGGTAGTCGATGCTCCCACCTACACGTGATCAAAGAGGTTAACACCTCGGTAATTTACCAAACGAATCCGAACCCCACATCAATTTTCAAATCAAAAGATTGAAGCTTTATTGGTGAAAAATGCAATTTTTGCCCAAGCCATGGGATGCTAATCATCTCATGACCTAACCCTTGAAACTACTCACACATATCTATGAAGATAAGAGCAAGCAAAAATCTACTTAGCATAATTGAAAGACAACACTAGAAGAAACTTGACTTAAAAGATAGATCGGGAAATAAACTACAACTTTAATTAAAGCAAGAGTAGCAAAAGAAAACTAATTAAGGCAGGAAATTAAGAAATAAAGTGCTGGAAATGAAGAACAAAATAAGAACAATGCAAAAAGCAATTTGAATCTAAGCTAGATCTAGAAATTGTACTACCTAATCTACACTACTTGTTTGTACAAAATAATGACATACGCTTTTATACTCCAAGGCTCCATGCGCAGAATATACTATGAGATGCTCTGAAGATTCGCCCCTAAGCCCCTCGGCATCGATGGCAAAGGGCTTAAGGTGCGTAACTAACGGCCTCGGCATCGATGGACCATGAAACCTTACATCGATGCCGAGCTCCTTTGCCCAATTCCACTAATTTCCTCGGCATCGATGGACCATAACTCTTTACATCGATGCCGAGCCTATTATCTTCAGGTCCAGCTTCAGCTTCACAGCTTTCAGCAACTCCCACAGCACCCAATAGTTTCCACCGCATCTTATTTTTATTCTCTAAAGTTAAGTAAAGATTGCATTTTAAACCTTTCTTTTACCTTTTCTTTACTTTAATTTATTTAATGAAAATAAGGAAGTACCCCCCATTTGGAAACAATGGCATTACCAGAATTTTGAGATTTCAATCCAATCAAAATGTTGACCCCCAGCGTTTAGTGTAAAACAAAAAACAACACACTTTTTATCGAATAAATGGCTCAAAACATGACCTTGATCTTTGAATAAAACCTTGAAAATTTGAAATTGCTCTTAGAAAAATTCAAGAATCAATTACCGCCATTTTTTATCTCGAAAATCAATACTTTTTCGAAAAGTGATTTTTCCATACTTAGATTTTCAGGGGCCGATAGGGTCTTCATTGGTTCCTCGGGTACTTGGACACACTCGGGCCTTCCATGATATCAAAACATGCCTTATTCACACGATTTACCTGAAAACACTAAAAACAAACCTTACGAGTAATATCAAATAAAAACGACTAAATTAACGATAAAATCAACTATAAATAGATAACTAGCGCACACTCTATTGCATTATCGGGTGCTTATCATTGTTCCTCTCCGCTCGCAAATATAGAACCAAATCATTAATTGTATCCTCTTTTAACAAATCACAATAAATATCCAGTTTTATAGTTAACAATGAAAAATCAGTATTCAATGCTAAAGAAAATTCCAAATCATGAGAAAAACATGATTGAGCTCATATCCAAAATATATCCCTAACAAATGATTTGAAGTAAGAACAGTTTAATCATATAATCAAACCACGTATTCGGGTAAAACCAAATCTCAAGAATATATAATAATAGTCGTTGATGGGGCTTCATCCTCAACCCTAGTCTAAAAGTTTAGCCACTCATGGAGTACAGAAACATGATCATATAATAAAAGAACTCCATTGAACTAAACCTTACAAAAAGAAAATAGTTATTTTCTTCCCAAGCTTTTCCTCCGCCAACGCTCTTATGCCGAGAGCTGCTGCTGCGTGCCGCTTCTGTTCCTCCAAAAAGTCCTTCCGAGATCTCTCCAAGCAAAACCCTATTGGTCCCCTTTTATAATCTTAATATTTACGAAATATATCATCTTATTAGAAAAGAAGAATTTATTTCCTTCCTCAATTCTAACTCTAATCTTCCAGTAGTAGCAACTAGCAACCCAATAGAATCTAATTAATTACTTTCCAAATTTAATGACAACGTCTAAGTCATCATGCATACTTCAAGATGTGAGCAATTTCTTCACAGGGAAATCTTCCGAATTAACTCAACATTATTCGAGTCCAACGGCTGAAATATTTATTATTCTCATCTTTTCCCTACAAAATTAATAATTCAATGTAAGTAACCAGAAAGATAATAATCTAGTAAACTACGAGCAATTAAGGGCTGACAACATGTGATATTGGGGCCTCTAAGTAACAATATTTTGTGCTCATCATCCATGTCATAAGTTCACTATTTATCATCCTATTAGCCACAGTTTGAATCCGCCAATATTAGTATACACAACGATGAGGCATTTAAAGATGAGATACCTGCCACAAAACTCATCAGAAGAAGGGAAAAAAAAAAAAAAGATATCAGCCACAGGTTCTAGACTTCCATTGCCCATTTGCCGGAATAGTTCACTGGCATTCTCAAAACGGCGGGCATTTTGAGTATGATTTTGAAACTAGTGGTGCTACTCTTAAAGGGAATTTGTCTAAACAATTTGAGTTGCTCTATCCATGTACCTGCACTTTGCATAAAAATCTAAGGAATGAAGCTAGTTTGGAGAACACTGTGATAAAGTCCATTTTTAGTAGCAAAATCATGCAATTTTAGCCTTGAAAACGATTACCATTCTCCCTAGAACCTGAAAATACTTTGTACGGGCTTCTTGTGTCTCTCTTATGCTTTAACAATCCTTATAATGTTTAAAGGATTGCCTTTTTTTAGTCTCCTACCAATTCGGACTAGAAAAAGTGAGGTAGAAAAACAAATTAAAAATATTTGCTGCATGACATGCGCCTCAGGCGCAATTCGAGTGCGCCCCATGTGTATTTAAGTTGCACCCAGGCACATCCACATTTTTTCTCTTCTTGTAATGTACCTTATGCGCAATTTGAATTGCTACTTGGGAGCATTCACTTTTTTCTCTTTTGATGTAATGAGCCACTGAATTCCTTGCCAACATGCTCAAAAGTGCAAAATCTAACTATGAACTCCATAATTCTAGATCAACCAAAAAAACTCCAGAGGTCATTGGTTCTTGTGTTAGCCCATATTTATTTGTATAGGCCTCGAGGCACTTTCAAAAGGAAACAGAACAATTTCATTCCTACATATGACATCCACAGTCGGGCTCATAGATTTCTGGCATTTGAGGGTGTGATCGATCTGCAAGTGCAAAACCATGGATCAAACCTTTGGCTTCAACGCAGCTCCACCCCGGCTTCTTCAGTAAATCATTGTCGTTCATACATCTCCGTAGTTCTTCAACTCCATCCCACCTCTCAACAACAGCTTGAACAGTACAAAGTATGAAGCTCAAATCGTTGTCGTTCATGCGTTTTCTTCTTGCTTACTACTAGTAAAAGCGTGATTAGTGTACATATGATCTGTTTTCAGACATCTTGGGCGCATCTTATTACTCCTGGCAGCATGTTTTGACATTTGGCCTCTATTTTTTAAAGTGTGGTTATGGAACACGTGTTTTAGTGTATTAATCTGTTTTTGGACATCTTGGCCGCTTCTTATCACTTGAGCGCATCATATTACTCATGGCCGCTTGTTTTGACATTTGGCCACTTGTTATTACTCTTGGTCGCATCTTATTACACTTGGCCGCTTCTTATTACTCTTGGCCGCTTCTTATTACTCTTGGCCGCTTGTTCTGGCCGCTTGTTTTGACACTTGGCCGCTTGTTATTACTCTGTGCCACTTGTTATTACACTTGGCTGCGTTTTATTACACTTGGCCGCTTCTTGTTACTCTCGGCCGCTTGTTTTGACACTTGGCTGTGATTTTCTGAAAGTGGGACTAGTATACCCACCACGTGGCTGGAGCGTGGGGCTTCTAATGAGGAATTTGGGTTTTGAAGTGGGCCTCTAGAACTTAGTGGGCTGAATTGAGCTTACCAGTTGACCCACCTCATTTTAAGCCGAAACCCATTGAAAAAATCTTGACAAAAAAACCTTTTAAGAATCTTTCATTTGGCCCAAAATATTTTCCTGGCGCTCTTTTGGGATTTTATACTTTTACAAGATTAATGTTTCCCTAATTTTTTTTATTTTTATTCAATTTTCTTTTGCGTTAGTTTTGCGTCAAAGTTTTTTATGGATTATTTGATCATTTCAACGAGAGAAATCGAAGAACCATAAAATTATGACCCAAACTCAAATATTATTTTAAAAAGCCAAAAAAAAGGTCCGAAAAGTTTGAATATTGTTTGGCCTTTTTTTGGATTTTTCGAAAAATAATTGAGTTTGGGTCATAATTTTCCACTTCTCCGACTCATCTCGTCGAGACGAATCAATAGTTTACAAAAATTTGACGCAAACTAACAAATGCAAAAATAAATAAATGAATAGAGACAAAAAAAAAAATTCCGTTTGGGAGGAAAATAAAAATGTCTGCGATCATTTAACATTTTAATAGAGAGAAGTGTCCAAGCATACACCTCAATCTTTGGGGCCTTCCAATTTCTTGCTTGAATGGAGTCAATGGATCACAATCACGGCCAAAGGATGCCACCAAGCACACAGGTGCCAAGCGGGAGCCGAGCGGCATCTGACCATTCATTTCGGTAGGGATAACTCGAACTGAATCTGAGCACATATAAATCTAAATCGTTCATTGCTTGATCAATATTTGAACATCGATCACCGAGATGAACGGTCGGATCGGCCGCTTAATTGTACCGCTGCCAAGCACGGGCATCTCCAAATCCCAAGGATAGTAGTTTATTGTTAACCAACAATAAGTCTACATTACTTACCCAAAAAAAACAATAAGTCTACATGCAGCTTTGCAATTATGCAACACATATTCATTTAAAGATAGTCCATCAAGATTTAGTCCCATGAGGGCGTAAAAATAATCCGACGAAATCAAATTGTTTACTCAAAATCGAAGCAAATGTCGTAAGTAATGAATGTAGGTACATTGCACCGTCTTTGTAACGAAGCATGTTACTATGGCAACTAACTCGTTTTAATCTCCATTTTATTCTGGAATTTAAGTTCATTTTACAGGGTACAAGGATGCATTTGCAAATCCAAAAAACTCTTCAAAAGGAAAATCCCAATTCTTGGAAGGAAAAACTTAATTGTTTGCTTTGCTTTTAGAGTTTGGAAAAATGCTCAGTTGAATTATTGTATAATAAAAAATGAAATGAAGAGGCAAAACGAAATGATCAAAAGGGTGAAGCATAAATGAACACACAAATACAGGAGAGGATCCGGAGTGAGCAAGAACGAGATTGGTAGCTCCTTCCCCCTCTATAAAATCCAATCGTCCTCATCTTTTCGCTCTAACGCCACCTCCATCCACTGCAAGGATTTAGAAATGCACATCTAAATGCATTATACTCCTAGACGTATACATTCACATATACCAGTTCCTGTTTGCTTGCAGATTTCTAAGAATTTACCGTTGGAATTGCAACAAAAGCCAATAACAGTGAAAGCACGTCAAGGAATTATGTTTCATCAAAGTGAACTCTCGTGTTTCTGACCCAGTTTACAAGAATAAGAACACCAACCAACCGACAGCCTAAACCAAGAACCACATATTACTTTTGAATCATGTATACCTGAAAATCATAACATATGTCAATGAAATCTTTAGGGATGGAACTCATGGAATCACTTCGTACCGCCTTCTCGTGCCTCTCTCATTCTTTAACAACCCTTATAATGTTTAAAGGGATTGCCTTTTTTAGTCTCCTGCCAATTCGGACTAGAAAAACTCAGTAAAAAAAAAAAATCAAACATATTTGTTGCATCACATGCCTCTCAGGCACAATTCAAGTGCGCCCCAGGCGCATTTAAGTTGCGCCCGGGCGCATCCTTATTTTCTCTCTTCTTGTAAAAAAAAAAATGTGCCTCAAGCGTAGTTGAACATCCCCTGGGCACATCCTTGTTTCTCTCATTTCATAATGCGCCTCAAGCGCATTTGAATTGCTCCTCAGGAGCATTCACTTTTTTCTGTTTTGACGTAATGAACCCCTTAATTTCATGCCAACATGCTCAAAAGTGCAAAAATATTTTAACTATGAACTTCATTATTCTGGATCAAAATGATAATTAAATAAACAAAAACTCCAGAGGTCATGGTTTCTCTGTTGTTTCTGGACAGAACTTATTTATACTTTCAATCCGACAATATACAGGCCGCATGATCAAATCTAGAAGTTAGTACTATGTTTTGAGATTTTTTCATCATGTTGTGCTCGTTGATACAAAGGATCTGGTTCTCATTATAACATGTTTGTCGAGACTAATTAAATCCTCTGTCCACAGTCATGTCCACGATCCCTATAATATTCCCCTTTTAGCATCACAATTGTGCCTCGAAATTAGTGTGCATCAAGAATGCAACGAAGGGAACAAAGATTTAGCTAGAAGAGCTAATGGGTGAATAGGCATTCTTGCTTTAAAGGATAATATTCCAAAACTAATGAACAACTTAGATTATTTATCTAGGAACCCAGAATGGACGCCAAGAATCCATCTGTGCGAACTAATCGGTACTCATAGCATTTTTTGTTCAAGCATAATATATCATATTCCTGGATTCATATTTCCTTCAACAGCAACTCTTTCTTTTGTGTGTTGGCTCTGGAAAGAAATACGTTAAAGCGCAACAAGTTGGATCAGAAGTAAATGGGTTGGATCTTTTTTCTTTTAGTTTTGACTGGCCTTTGGTGGATTTCACGGGGGATCATTTGTCCACGCCACACCCTATTCTACAACGTCATGGCTGGTTATGTTATTGCGCTAAAAAGTAGTTATTTCTCAAAATACTTGGATAAAAGTAATAAAAAAAAAGAAAAGATAAGTCAACTTCAAATAGTCAAGTACTAGTAGTATTCAACAAGTTGAAAAAATGGGACCTTTTGGGAGAGGGAATATGATTGTCGCCTCAAGGAATGTGTTCCACTGACTAAAATGAGTGTGCCAGATATATGGGAGTATCCACCCTCCACGACATAACAGATGGCAACACCAGATGGGGGCTCAACTTGGCAGCGACATATCAGCACAGTATCAATAACTAAATAGACTCGTAGCAACATCAACAACATCAAAGCAAATATGTTATCCACTATTGCATCAACACACTGGTTGTGAGAGTGAATATGACTGGCGTCTCGAGGAATAGACACACCAATAATACCACAATACAGATGGATTACAAGTCCGTCTTATTATAGAGACCCGCAACATGGGCCATCCTTCAATGAACTGAATTAACACCACCAGCACTTAGGCCTGGGTCCTAAGCAGCAGACAAAATCAGACCCTTTCTCAAGACGGCACACCTGACAGTTAAAGAATCTCAGTGACCAAGCACCCCAACAAAGGACTAGACTCAAAGAACGACTCCACTGAACAAACACCCGACAAAAGACAAGACTCCAGACCATGCCATACACCAAACACACCAGATAGACTCAAGATTACACCAATACACCAGAAACACACCAAACACCATATCCTGACTCATGACCAAAACGCAAAACCAAGACTCAAGATCCAAACACCATCCCAGGAACACACCAGATCCCATGACCCTCCCCCAACACACTGAGCACAACCAAAACAACCCACACACAATTAGATGACAGTAGTACAGTAGCGCATTTTTCAATGTAAAACCTTCTGGAATAGAATGCAGAATTTTTTTTCCCATTATTCGTTGGCACCCAAGATGCTAAGGAATCGAAGACTTTTTAGATATGGACTTGTCGGACAAAAAGAACAGCTACACTTGTCCGATGGAGACTGATTTTTTATGGATTACTCATAAAATTATTGAATTGCTCGGATTATTTGCGTGGGATCCAAAGTAGGCCCTAAGTGCCGGTCTATACCATTAGTGCACAAGCTGTCGGTTTCCATAGAAGGTTCTGTCTATCAGAGCCCGACCCCAACCTGGCTATGGGGCATATATCGAGATTGAACTTATTCAATCCAACCGTTGAAGAGTCTCTCTCTCTATTTCCATTGTCAAAGTCTCTCTCTACTTCCATTGTCAAGTCCATTTTCTAACATCTTGACCTTTTAATCATTTCTTTATAAAAACATCTCAATAAGATAATCACAAGGACCGAACAAAACTATCTAATTTTTTGTTTAATTTCTGGATCAAAATTTTATAACAAGACACATGTTATTCAATCAAATACCTATCAAAACAAGAATGACTTGCTTGAATTGTTTAAAAAAACAAGCCTAACAAAATGAATGTTTTTCTCATCTGCATGAGGATTGAATTGTTCATGTATCAAACACTGTGAGATGATAATGGGAAAAAATAATAATAATAACGATTAACAAAGAGTTCTGTCTTTTTCACATATAAATGAAGATTTATATTGACAAAATATGAAAGCACACAACCAAATATTCCCAGTATCAGTAAAGGCATGACTCAGAAGAAGATAAACTGCTTGAAAGACATAAGCAATATGTGACAAACACAAGGCTTCCTCTCCACAATTTGCCAAATTTTGAATAAAAGAAAAATGCAAAAAAAGTCCTCCTCCTATATACTAATCAAACTAGCAGTTTGAAACTAGCAGTTTGAGTTAGAATATGCTAAACAGAATCAGCATTTGGCCTACACCAAGCTCCAGCATTGGGATGTAAGAACCCGAAACACTATTAAATATCTAGCGTTGCATAAATTAAACATCAAAAAAAAAAAAAAAACTTAACATGATAACCACCATATGTAATATATTTCTCGTGAACTGAAGACATTTCCCGGCACAATTTTCTTGCCAAGAAGATATGATCAAGAGATTTCAATGGTACGAATTGAGCTGGAAAACTTGGCAGGCAGGCTCGTAAGATCTCTTGGTTGCAGCTTGCTCAAACTTCTTTGTTGCAGGTTCTTTCTCTTCTAAGCTGGTCCGCACAAAGTACCTTATCCACCAAGACGAGCTTCGCAGTTTGGCCTTCACACACAAACACAAAAAGAAACAGCATGTTATGCTTTAAAGCTGACACTGCAGATTTTTTTCCGGGGCGACTGAAACCAGATTGCTGCCACTGAATAGGGGGGCAACATGCAACAAATTAATGTATGGTACGCCAATAAGAGGGCATGACCCCTAAGAACAAATGCATTTACTTATTTGCATGACAGTAGTTGTTAGTAAGATTCATTTTTTAACCTAATTAGACAAACGGGATTTGGAGTTTCGGTAGAAGTACATCATGCAGATATCAAAAGTTCGTGTCATGAGGTTTGCAGAAACCAAAACTCTGGCTGGATAAATTTGAGAGAGACTGATATTTTGTGGATGATGGACAATTAGACATTCATCATAATAATTCAAGCAATCTTTCTCTGTCTTTGAGAAACTTTAGCAGCCTCCAAAGGAGGGAAACTTTTAAGCAGATCACCCCCTGGTTTTTACTGATGGGAAGTCCAGAGCAGAATCTAACTTGGTATATTAGAACATTGTCAAGACTTGATGAAGTCTTTAAGGACTGGTTGAGGGTCTCTTGAACTAAGTTAGAGTCGTGCTCCATGCAGTTACAATAGAATGACAACTTTTGTATCATGTATAAACTTAACTTCTTGTAGTAGCAAGGCAGATATGAGATAAGTGGGAACTTCTGGGATGACAGTTAGAATCTTGAACATAAATTGCTTCAAACAGGAATATCGACGCACACATCTACTTCACAGAGATACAAGATACAGCGGATCTATAAACCACAATACATCGTATTGATAATCCTCAATTAATGAGTGCTGTCACCTATGCGGCCAATCCGACCAACCTAACTGTCAACGATAAAAGCAATGATCCACACAACATTTTTCATCTTGTACGCATGAGCAACTATAAGTCTATAATACCCTTCTTTGACTAGGAACAGAATCAAATCCAACAAAACATTAGTAACTTACCGGTCAACCAAATTTGGATAACTCTGCCACTTAAGCTCTATGCTGGCCTGGGTAACCTACATATGACAACACAAAATAGCAAACATTCGCCAATGTAACCCTTAACTAGAAATATGTGAACATCATCAAGGAAATATGGTATTGACAAATATGCTTGTAAGCTTTAAAAGAGCACCTTTATGTACCAAACATACACTAAACTAACCAAATATCAAATTGAACCACAATGAGATATTTTCCGGGCATTTTTTGCCTGAATCATTTTTTTTACTGGAAAACCATCGACAAGCAAGGAATCAGTGAAACTGCAGGCCTACTAAGCCAGAAATTCCACAAGTAGTTCCAAAATCATTCTTTTGAGTTTTCATCGATCCAGAAAATTCTTATGCCCTTCCTTTTACAAGAGGTTGAGGAGACTCAAACTTGCATTTTTTTGTGTGGGATGTCATCGAATCCGCTAGGGGGTGCGAGGTGCCATAGAAAACTTCATGTAATAAATCACTTGACACGGAAAATTGTAACCCAGAGTTGATACCCCAAGTGTGGGCCAGAACATATGGCTATGGCATAGTAAAGAAATAAAATTGTCTTACCGCTCTCAGTTGTTGAATAGACTTATAAAGCAGCTTTTTGGGTACACATATAACTATCGCATAGTAATCTGCTGCTATTCTCCCATCACGATTTGCAAAAAACCGGACTAGTAGCAATCGAAGAGCCAATCGGGAGAATTCAATTCACTGGGCCAGCTACAGCTGTAACTACTGTTGGGGTGTCTGTCATATGGAAACTACGGGAGAAAATACCATCCATTGCAGCAGTTCACATTCTTTCATGATGTGTTATTGGCACTCTCTGGAGTGGATGGGATATTTTCAAAACAAAATCTGTGCTTAGCCATGACTAATATTGCAATGCGCTTTTTTTTTTTCCTTTCCTAATTCCAAGATCCACACCCTAGAAAGCAATTTTATTAGTCCAGAGATGATACTATCTGCTATGAAGGACTTGCCAAATAGTTCCAGCTTCACAAGTCAAAATGAATCGTCCCCAAAATTAAACATGAATAGGACTGCTAAAAAGGAACATTCTATACGGGACCATACAATTCTGCAAATTCAATTATTCATACCAACATAGATAGTGATCAAGCACGCTCATTGCCGAGAAGGAACTTACAGTTCGTTACTCCTAAAATTCGGGAAAATTGACAAAAAGAAGTCAGCGGATGTTCAATAGAAAGTGTGTCACCATCAGTATTGAGATATTTCAGTATATTCACGAGGATTATCACTGCTTCCATTTCAACCACATCAAGAAGAAAAAGATGTAGAATCAAAGTACAAATCTTTTCCATTTGAACTTGTATTTCCTCGGAGAATTTCCAATGGAACAATAGAGGATTCTGATTCAAATAGGGATAAACCATACCATCAGAGCATGATGCAGATAGAGGATAAGAACGATGAAAGGCCACACTAGTACTCATCGTATCTTTTGGTTGGCACCTGAAATATATACAGACCATATCAGAGCAACTACACCGAATTTCAAAATAAGATAGGGACAGAAAAGAAAAACAAGCACATTAAAGACGGCCGGTCATAAAGTTCAATCTAGAGCACCAACTTTTCTACAACGCACCTTTTCGCGTATGTACATGCGTTTTTGCTCCTCTTAGTCGTAGACTCATAAATCATAATCATATCAGCTTGCTACCCTCATAATCACAACAGAAGGATGAAAGTTTTTGCTCATCTATGTTCTTGTTAGTGCATATCTACTATGGATGGAATTCACCCAAACATACCAATTTCAGCATACTTTTATGGAAGCTACTCATTTCTAGAAAACGGAAGAGGTATTTGAACATAACTATCCATGATCTAACAAAGCATGGTAAAACTTTAAAAATAACATCTTGTCCGACCACGAGTGCAGGGGTGGAGGAAAAATTGAAAACATATTTTAAAATTCGATATAAACCAACACATTTTTCCCTCTCTGCTTCTAGCAATCATGTTATAATCTGCACAAAAAGGGGCATCTCAGACATATGCACGAGAAAATAGAAGCTCAACAATCGTTACCCAATAAAATTAGGAGCAAAATCAACAGTAATATCATCTATCCATCAAGTTAGGAACCAGAAACCTAAAATGTAAAATTGGAGATATATAGCCAAGTAGGATTGCAATGGAGGAGACTTCGCGGAGCCCAGTTTCAAGCTTTTTAATAAGCTTTTGCTTCAAAAGATCATCACAAGAATCAAGAGTCAAAAGGAAAGAAGTCTTTGGACAAATTAGCAATCTGTTTTCCGGGCACAATAAGAATTGTCGTCATTCTCAAAAAATCTCCTATTCCCTCGTTCCTAGAAAACCCAAAATACATGGAATCGCTAAATCTGCTCATAGAAACCCTCTAGCCCAGTAGTGACATGTTGCTTCACTCTATACAAGGCATCAACCCAAATACACTAAAGAGGAAATAACAAGATTCCCCACCTCATTCGCCACTGAACAATGCAGTAAAGGGTGGTTAGTGTCCTCCCCTTCTAGCATATATGCAACACCAATCTACTAAAAAGTACCATCTTGGTCGAAGCTATATATCCAGGGTCAAAATGGACTTCTCACAATCAAAAGCTTAGTGTAACTCAGAATGCAACGACTGCACCGAGTCCAGACCACTCCTCGCAAGTCTCCAAGACAAGATGTGCGCTCACTCTCCTTGAATCTGGCAACATTGGAGCATTTCAAGGAAGTCCCCCGTCGCTACAAATTCCAACTCCCAATTATAGAAGGGCCTCCTCAACTGAGCAGCCCAAGATCTCTACCACATGAGCTTCCTTATTGACTGAAATGTAAGTCATGCCAAAAATAAAATCATGCAACCCTTTCCATATAATCCCCAAACAGACTCTCTAAAAAGATAAGTAAAATACAATACAACTTGATAAACTGGATATAGAGAAATTTGTTTTGTTAATGGAAAGTGCCAACACAAAAGAACTCGACTTTTTGGAGCTTGCACTTTTCACACCCTGAAGATGTAAGAAATCCTACCAGATACTCATAATACTCTTCCAAAGGCCTAACACATATACAACTCCACCAGGTCCTCCACTAAACCAACATGATCATACCATATTTTCCTCAATCACACTCCTCCAAAGACTATGCCTCTCAAAAGTGAATCTCTATGACCGACTTTCCTAGATTGCCTCACAAACATCGAGCTTCCTTCCATCTCCTTTAGCCAGCCTGCACTGAAAGAGTATTCCTAAAAACCTTCCAAACTATAAAAATTTGCGAGAGCGCGAGCATAGAGCCGTAATTGAGAGCGAGTTCGAAGGGTAGGCCTACCGAAGGATTGTTTCCAACAGCTCCGTACAGTGGTAAACAAATACTTGACAAAGCTTAATTAACATTGAAAGCTATGCAAAATCAACATCAGCTGACTGACTGGTTTTGAGTTAGAGCTGAAAGAATGAAGGATTAGAAGAGACCTGTTACAATGGCAGTGGGACAAGTCCATTGAATTCCTTCCTGAGCTATGCAAAATCCCGAAGGCCCTTTCCTCCAGCTGAACAACCATACAATCTCTCTCTCTCTCTCTCTCTCTCTCTCCGCGGAGTGAATTTTCAATTTTCTCCCGTAATAGGAGTACTGAAAAAGAAAAGATATGGGTGTGATCCAGTGCAGCCAAAACTATTTTCAGAAAAATAAATTTACGCCGATCATCTTCGATTATTAAATAATTTGTATTCGATTACCATGATCTTCAACGTTGTTAATCTTCTTGATAAGTTCTACTAACTGAACAGTTTCGATTACGAACTAAATCCAGCACGAGTTCACAATTTACAAATTACCCATCGCAGTCCATGTGGTGGGAGCTTCAGAAAGTGTGCGACGTCGTTTCATTAACCTCGCATGTTGAAAACACGAGGTTTTATGAACTCATCGTTTGATCAAGTGCGACCAATTCTATTTTCAGAAAATTAAGTTCGCACTTATCATCTCCGATTATCAATCAATATGGACTTGATTCATATGATATTATAAAATTACATCTTGTTGACAGGATCTACAACTTGAACAGATTAGATCAAGAAATAAACCCAGAATGGGCTCACAATTTCCTGATTAGAGGTCGCAAATGGACTTCTCAGGTAAGAGTTGCGAAGTCCTAATTAAATCAACCGACGTCGTTTTATAAACCTCTAGTGTTGAAGATGCGAGGTACTATCAAGAAAACGCTTGCCCAAAGCTGGGGAAGATCAACAGCAGTCGTCGTCCCGTTTCCCCCAAGCTCTCTCTCTCTAGGGCGGTGGAAGATCAACAGCAGTCGTCCTCCCGTATCCCCCTAAGCTCTCTCTCTCTCTCTCTCTCTCTCTCTCTCTCTCTCTCTATACACATATGTGTGTGTGCGCGCGCGCGCGCATTTTATATCTCACTACATCTTTGTTCAATTCTCAGGAAACTGATTCTGGTGTCACACTTCAGGTATACAAAAACTCATCTTTGTTAGTGTTTTTTTTTTTCCTTGGCAATTCTCATTATTTTCGCCCGTTTTTATCCCCAAAACTATCATTTTTCAGTTCTTTAGATGTACTTCTATGGAGTATACTACTTCGAGTCTTCGACCCTCTAAAAATCTTGATCAACTTCTCCGGCAACATGCTACTGTACTTGAGAATCTCAGGCGGTGCCAATATCCAAAAAAATCTGTGCCCTTAGTGGTTTTTATTTACTAATTTTATTCGCTTTGCATTAGAGATTTTCTGTGGGCATTGAGAAATTCGGCACAACGATGAAGATTAATTTTTTTGGTCATTTTGAAAAATGCCTATAAAATAACAGCTTGGCTTTTGATAACCTGTGGCCAAATTGCGGCAATCGAAAGTGCTTTGCAAATTATGGAGATGCTCTAAACGCGCCAAGTAATAGATGGTCAACTTTTTCTTAGAAGTGATTCAAAATGTGTTCAAGTTTGGCTTATTAATTATTTGAACCCATTTAAAACGGGTTTCAATTAAGCTTTGTTCGAGTAGCTCAATTCTTTTTACTCATAGTAAGATAAGCTTACCAACGCGAATTTGAGCCAAGCTTGAACTATAAACAAGCTTTAAGATAGTACTTTTTAAGTTGGGCTTGTGTATATAGTAAACAAAATGTTCCAAAGCTGGACTTGTTTGCATAATGATCCGATTTTTAGCAAGTTTTTCGAGGTTTGTTCATCTTACAACCCTGCTGTTACTTGTAAATTTACAGGTACACACCAGGAGAGTTCTCTCTGCCATCTGATAACCAATTGGCAGACTTCTACAAACAGGCTGCAAGTATGTTCTCAAATGCAGGTTACAACCACTACGAAATCAGCAGTTACTCCAAGAGTAGTTTCAAGTGCAAGCACAACCTCACCTACTGGGAGAACAAACCTTTCTATGGTTTGACCTTGGCTCCACCAGTTTCCTTGACGGTGTTAAGATTTTCAAGGCCAAAGAAAATGGAAAGAGCAATGGGTTATGTGCAAAATTTGGAGGATAGGATTGTGGAGTATCGAGAGGCCAGGCTAGTTGTTTTTATGCCAAGGACATGGTCATGGATTCTGTGATGCTATCTTTTATAACTGCCAGAGGTTTGGACTTGAAGTCATTCAAAGAAACATTTGGTAGCTCTCTTGTTCACTCTCTTTGCAAGGCCTATAGACCCTATGTGGAAAGTGGGCATGTGGTCTGTTTGGATAGGCATAAACGGGCCGTGACAAACGAACAGTTCTGCTCCTTGGTATCTGATGAGCATGAGTAGAAGATACAGAGGCCTTTATTAGGGTAAGTGATCCAGATGGCTTCCTTCTATCTAATGACTTGATATCCCTTGCATTCAGAGTCATAGCTCCTTGAACTGAAAACGTAGGTATTTGTCCAAATTTGAAGTTTTGTGAAAGCGATTAGAAGTTTTTGAGCCTTGTCTGAAGTATTACACCAATGTGATGAAAATACAGTGTCCCAACAGCAAGAAGATGGGGAATTTGAAGATCATCACACAAGTGATGGAAGAACAACAACGACAACAAAAGACACTGCAATGCTAACAACATTGTTCCAATTGTAAAGTAACGATCTTGAAGTGTGAATGTATGATTATTCTTGACATTGGATGAGACTTTTCTTCATAAGATTGTGACAAGAAAAATGAAAATGTTTCAGTTTGCGTAACATTGAAATTTAGGCAATAATGCTATGTTGCTTAGCCAATTGAACACCGCCAACCGCCAATATTCACCGGTTGTCATTTTGGTACGTTAGATAGTACAAATCAATGTTCATTACAATTAGTCAACATTAGAGCCAGTTGAGAAGCAGAGCCATGGTTGGGCACAACCATGTGGGATGAATCATTATGAACAATGTAACTAGGCTCATGACATAAAAAAGAGCAGAAATCATCCGAGAATCAGCCAGCGCAATGCCGCTGCAGGTTCTCTCTTTTGCCAAGAAACTCTCATTTGTGTAATAGTTAACAACGGTAACTGCTGTTTAAAAGACCAATGGTAATTGGGATTTTGGTTTTAATTGGGGTTGTCTGGTTGGCTCCTCTAAAGCATCAGTGATAGGTATATTTTTCTATTTTCAGTCACAACCTCATTTTCTGCTTCAGTTGGATTAGGAATTGCATTAAAGCTAGAATTGCATTGAACCTCATTTTAAAGCTAGATCGTTAGTTTCTTAATTATGCATTATGAACGGCATGAACATAGAGTTGAGAACCTGAACCTTGGAGATGCGTGCGTTCATTATTGTTATGGAAGACAATTCAAGGGAACTATCGCAATCTCCGCTTTGAAACGACATCGCCTTTATGTTTAAGTATTGAGTTGGTTTGTTTTTGGTTTAATGAAAGCGTCTCATGTTAAAACAGAACACTTGGGAAACAGCCACAGGTATCCAATACGCGAACATGGAGGTATTCCTGTGTTATCGCATTTAGACATGACATAATTGTGGCAAAACCCAAGAAGCTGAAAGGTTCGTAGGAGAAAATGAAAGCGATACTTTCCGACAATTTAAACTGTTCTTTGATTGCTGCTTTTTCTAGGCAATGTGCATTTTAGAGCAGGTATTAGCTGAAACACTTTGACATGATCAAGGATTAATAACTGGTAGAATGGATCGTTGCTTCTCAACATTTTTTGCTGTCGATGACTTGAGAATTTACATGTGAGTTGAGAATTTTCCTTCAAGCTTGGTTAGGACTTTGAACGGACCCTCACTGCTAAAGCAGTAAATGGATATTGGTCCACCATTCACCGTTCAAAGAAAATGCACCATGAATTGATCTTCCATCATTTTTATTCTTTTCTATCAACAATATTGAATCATATTCAAAGACGATTTATTTTATAGAGACCACATACAGATTGACTTTAAGACACGTAAGTTTTTAAGTGTGTCACATTGATCTAACAATAAAGATTATTCTCTGGCCCAACCCCAAACTGGTTACAGTAGTCCGTATAGTAAGTAACCCTAGCACTGACCGCAGTTGGGTTTCCGCCGTTGCACTCCACAGGACCGTTAATGGCTCAGATCGTTGCACCAAACTCTTGCCCAGAGACCGGCCATAATTGAGTGGCAATTATTCATCCAATACCACAAGGCAGTCTTAAACGAGATAACCGGATCGGTGGCCACGGCTTCTAGGTTGCTAAGTCAATCCAATGCTGTTTCCGGCCGAACCTTAATTGTAGTTCCATGATAGCTGGATGGGGCCTCTCCCGTAGTAGCCTTCCCCGGCTACACAAGGCCACTGAGTGTTGGTGTTATGATGGTAGTTCTTGGAGGGACCATCTATCACCTCTATGTAGCAAAAGTCTGCGCAGCACAACATCGAAAAAATTTCTTATTTGTTTTCGTTTCCTCTGTTGATCATCGATCGGGACAAATTGAAAAGGCTAAATTGTTAATTCGAAGTGTTCAAAAAGATTTACAAGACACAAAAATAAGTCGGTCATAAAAAAAAAAAAAAAAAAGGATGCGTTAAAGAAGCTGGAAGGAAGCCGGACTTAGACAACGGTTATTTAATTATTGATCGCGGTTTTTGTATTTGTAAGGCACATAGGATCTCACCCGGATGGACCATACTTTTATTACCGTGATCAAAAGTGAAAGATATCAGATAAAAACCATGGGATGATGCTATGGTGTCCCCGGTCATTTTGGGGACACCGTAATTTTTGGCATAATAAAACCCTTACAAGCATAACAAAAATCATTAGAAGTATAATAGAACCATAACATGGCATAACCAAGGCATAACCAAAAACCAATCAAGGCATAACCAAAAACCAACCAAGGCATAACCAACCAAGTTATGCCTTGTTATGGTTTTGATTATGCTTATAATGGTTTTGGTTATGCTTGTAATGAATTTGGTTATGCTTATAATGGTTTTGTTATGCCAAAAATTACGGTGTCTCCAAAATGACCGGGGACACCGAAGTCATTCCCAAAACGATGATGTATGTATATTTTTGTAGTAGTGATATATATACAATGGCAGCCCAGACCTTCGTGGCCCACCAACTGGTGCCGACCCACGGCAGCGATGGTTGATTTGCTGGTTCACAGGAGGGAGAAACAGTGCTGAAGATGGAGATGGAGAAGGATAGTTGATTTAGGGAGAGTGACTCAGAGTGGAAATTAAAATATCCGTGCGTTTGTGAAACCATGGTCAAACCATGGCCGGGGTTAAGGGTTTTTTTTTTTTTTTTTTTCAGAAAAGATTGAGTAACCGATTCAGTAGTTACCTGGTATTATCAATTATTTAATTAGACGGCTGAGGTGAATCGGAGGTGAAAAAATGGGGCGATACTGGCTTTGTTCGGTTAACCTTTTAGTTTTAGTTTTAGTTTTCAATTATAATCCTATTTTTTTCTAATTATTATCATATTTCTTCAATTATTACTTTTTCAATCTCTCTTTATCTCTCTCCAATTATTACCACTATCTTCAATTATTACTCTATTTTTCTCCTCTCCGAGCTTTGGGTCGGAGGGGGACACTCCAGCATCTTCCAAGAAAATAATGTAATTGGGAAATGGGGATAGAAATGAATGAATTGAGTAATTGGAGGAAGGTAAATGGATTAGGGTGATTGGGAAAAGGAATAGGGTTCCAGGATATTGGATCTAATAATTGTGCGTGGAATATTCATAGCACTCTGGAAAATGATTGTGTTCTCACACTAGTACAATTGGAAAAATTATCCAATGCTTCACGCAACATCTTTTTACATACTTAATCCTTCGTCCCAATTTGCTAGCTTGTTCAATATCGGCAAGCGTGTCCTTCAAAAAGTTATCTATATCTTGCAATATACAATGTTTTTATATACAATTTTAAAAACTTTGTCTAATAGAGTAAATTGAGATTTATCAAACAATTAAGCATATTATAAAAAACATTATAAATTACAAACTTTTCCAAAGATCCTAAATCGTGAAAAAAGGACAAACAAATCAAAACGGTGGGAGTAAAAATAAGAAGCTTCCAAGATCCACCATTTTCATGGTCTTGAATGTTAGACATGTTGCCACTTGAGCCACAGCAACACTTGGTCCTAATCGGTCAAGATTTATTACTACTTGTTTTCTTTGTAGATCCCAATTTATTCAGTAACCTTATTTGATAGTTGATACCTACAAACATAAAAACAACTAGGCAAGTTTAACTACAGTAGAATATAAAATAGGTCTAAAAATTGTCTCGTTTAAGGGTTATAGTATACACTATTAAAACGTGCAAATCATTGAATTTTGGGAAGTTTTGTACCGTGAACTCCTACGCACCGGAATCATCAGCTCGGATTGGGTGCAAATCGACGTTCAAGGACAATGCCATCGGCTTTTTGCGATCGAGATTTTTGTTTGCTTTCCCTTAGAAAATGATTTTGTGCGGCCTTGCAAAAAATCAAACCTTTTTTAGTCCGACCAAGGGTACTGAAAAATTGGGTACCGAATTCTAAATAAAAATTTTGAATGGCCTTGCAAAAAATCAGTTCAATTGAATATGTGTAAGTGGTTGTTCCAATCTATCAAGTTTTATTCAGAATTTAGAATCCCGAATTCTAAATGAAAAAATCTGAAAATTTGAGCATCAATTTACACATATTTTTTTCCACATGTCGTCTTAAATTTTTGGTACTCTATTTTTTTGGTACCCCTAGCATTTTCGGTTTTTTTTTTTTCTCTTATCAGAAACATAGATTTTTGGCTTTACAATTCCACCACAAAAATCCTTTAGAAAGGATTGTGGTGGCAAATTGAATCCAGATCCATTAAAAAACCCAAACTCAGTTATTAAAAAATAGACCCAACCCAACCCATTTATTAGTTGGGTTAGAATGGGTCCAAACCCATTTAACCCATTTATTATTGGATCTTAATTGGGTTTTAATTGGATCAACTTAATGCCCAATGAATTATGAACATTACCAAAAAAAAAAAAATAGAACTACTTTGGAGATGAAAACCCACCCCCACTCTCTCTCTCTCTCTCTAAATACTTCCTCTCCACGTCTCTCTTTCAATTAAACTCATGCACTCTCTCCTCCCTCTGAGACTTTTTTCCCCGGCCCAAAAACCACCGGATCACCCTTTGTCATGTCATTTCGTAAAACAAAAATAATACTATTTCAGTAGTCCATTACCTTATCATGAGTCACAATTAAACTAGTAGCCCAGATAAATTGTTGTCGTTGCAATACCGCCACTACTGATGACCGTCTCGTAATAAGAGAGATTAAGAGAGAGAAAGATAGAGAGAGAGGAGCGACAGACCCGGATCGTGTCTTGGAGGAAAAAGCTTTCAATTTAGGAAGAGGACTACAATGGACCCATCTCTCTTCTCTTTCTGTTTTTTTGCAAATCTCTCTCTTCTCTCTCCCTCTCTCTCGCGATGTGTATTGTGTATGTTTACAAAGCTAATGTGAGCAGTTCCGAAATACCCCTCAAAAAAAAACAAAAAACAAGCTACTGTGAGTACTAGACAAAGGGCTACAGACTCACGTACAGATTGTTCTGGGATCCGTGGTTTCAAAAAAAATTATCAGAGTCCCTAATTTTTAGAAAAAAAAATATTTTATTTATGATTTCAAATAAAAAATTAATTGAATCGTATATCTGTGATGACGTTTACGAAACATCCAATTTTATTTCAGAGTTCAAGTCTGAATTCCGAAGCAAAGTGCAATATCTCGTGAATGCTCTTACCTAGATTATTTTTAACAAAGACCTTAAATGAGCAATTTTGATCATCTTTATGTAAACTGAGATGTGTCGCAAAGCAATACGTGCTCATATTCTTTTCTGATAGCTAGGTTGGTGGTTAATTGGGAGGGGGAGAAAGGAAAGGATAAAGCGTGCAATTATTCTTTTAAAAATCACCAACAATTTAAAAGAGAAAATCAAGTAAAAAAAACACTCAAAACTTTGAACTGCTAAATCAAAAAATTCCTAAAATTTCAGCAGAATCTCCATTCGATTCAGTAATTTTAGTATGCATGGGTAATTTGGTCATTTTAGTATAGGGGTATTATTGTAATTTTAGTATGCAAGGGTAATTTGGTCATTTAAATGTACAAGGGTGATATGGTCATTTCAGTGTATATGGGTATTTTAGTCAATTTTAATTTTAGTTGGGTTAATGGGGCTGGTTGGGTTTGATTTTAAATAAATAGGTTGTGTTAGATATGGGTAATTGGAGTTCTAACTAATTAAATTTAAGTGGGTCAATGACCCATTAAAGACTCAACCCACTTGTAACTTATTCAATTTATCCAAACCCGGCCATTTGACATCCCTAATATAGAACAATGGCTTTATTTTGAATTGATGATCGCTAACTGGTACTCCATGAGAGAGAGAGAGAGAGAGAGATAGTTAGGGGGTGCTCCAGTAACTTTGTAAAAGTTTTTTTTTTTGAAAAAGAAGATAATCTTAAGCTCAAAAATTATGTGTTTACGCAAATAATTATTCTATCAATATGGATCTTGTTTGATAGATCTCATTAAGATATTTTAAACAATGCAAAAAAATTGAAAAAATATTTTTCATTTTTATTATATTTGAATTTGAAATTACATCCGCTTAAAAAAAAGTTAATTTTTTAAAAAGAGGAACACCCACTCAACATCAAAGAATTAACAAGAATATATATGCATGCCCATGATTTTGGGCTTTTCCCCTGCATTAATTGTCCGGGCATAATCAATAGTCCAAATTCATTTTGGATTTTGAAGGACATTTGAGTGGAGAGAGATAAATAGAAAAAAGGAAAAATGTCTTTTGGCCGTCATTTTTTCTAGAAAAAAAATGTATTAGGGACTACATGTAAGGACTTTAAAGCCTCCAAACAAACAAGCGTCTCGAAGTTTTTTACCAGTCAAATCACAATATGTGTATTGTCACTTGGCCATGGTCGAAGACCCCAGGAGCAAACAATTATTTTCTCCATTTATCCACACCAATAACACTATACAATTTAAAAGTTTGATAAATGTATGTATAGGAGTTAATTAAGCTTATTAATTAATTTAACAATGCTACTCACACAATAATCCAAACACAACAACTTACACATCAAGTGAGAGAGTACCTGGAGATTAGTCTTTTACCTATCAAGTGTTGTGGAGTTTGTTGTTTGGGTCTACTGTTTTTATGCAGATTTTATCTTGGAATATTAGAGGTTTGGGGAGTTCAATTAAGAAAAGATTTTTGTATAAGATGATTAAAAAAAGGAAACCTGATATGGTGTTGATTCAAGAAACAAAGTTGGAAGCCATGGATGTTTTTTCGGTTCAGAGTCTGTGGGGGAGTAGTGATTTTGATTTTGCGTATTCTAGTGCTATCGGGTCATCAGGGGGATTATTAGCTATGTGGAACAAAGTTTTTTTCAAAGTTGAAAATATTGTCCGTCATAGATCGTTTATTTTATTGCATGGTGTTATTAATGATGAATTCCCTTGTACTGTGGTGAATATCTACGCTCCAAATGATGTGGTGAGTAGGAGAGGAGTATGGGAGGAATTGTTAGCTCTAAAATCTGTCTCTCCAGTTCCTTGGTGTATTGGGGGAGATTTTAATGAAATCAAGGCAATTAGTGAAAGGGTAGGATGCCAGAGAATGGAGAGGGGAATGAAGGACTTTTTGGATTTTAGTAACAATCTGGAACTTCTCGACCTCCCATTGTTGGGTAGGAGATTTACGTGGACTAACTACCAGGATCATGCGATTCACAGTCGTTTGGACAGATTTTTAATATCCCAGCAGTGGCTTGAGAAATTCAAGGTGGTCCAATGGGGGATTCATAGGCCAATTTCTGACCACTGTCCAATTGTGCTCACTAATGACGAAAGGGATTGGGGACCTAGACCATTTAGGTTCTTGGATATTTGGCTATCGAACCCGAGGTGTATGGCAATTGCAAAGGAGACATGGGAGAATACTTTGGTGTCTGGATGGGCTGGATTTAGAATCTTGCAAAAATTGAGGGCCGTTAAAGATAAACTTAAGGTGTGGAACAAAGAGGAGTTTGGGGATATAAATTCAGCTTTGATAGAAACGGAAGCAGAACTTCATCAATTTGATTTGTTAGCTGAAGAACGCCAGCTCTATATCGAGGAAAAAGCGTCTAGATGTAAAGCTAAATCAGAGTTTTGGAGACTCTCTCGTTTATCGGAATCTCTATGGCGACAAAAATCGAGGCTGAATTGGTTGAGATTGGGGGATAAAAACACAAGATACTTCCAGGCTATAGCCAATAATAGGTTTCGGAGAAATATGGTGGGTTCAATCAATGCAAACGGAAGACTGTTGGAAGAGCCCAAGGACATTAAAGACGCAGCTGTTGTTCACTTTTGCAACAATTTCAAAGAGGATAGAGCTGATAGGCCGGTGCTGGGGGGAGATTTTCATAGGAGACTATCACCACAAATTTCAGCTCATCTTGGTAGAATTTTTGAAGAGGGAGAGATTTTGGCTGCTCAAAAGGAGTGTAGCAACCTTAAAGCTCCGGGCCCGGATGGTTTTAATTTCTCTTTTGTAAAGCACGGTTGGGGGTTTATGAAGGGTTTGATCATGCAATTCTTCTCTGAATTTCACTCTAACGGCAAACTTACCAAAGGTATTAATTCGACTTTCGTTGCTTTGATTCCTAAGGTAGATTGTCCTGTGTCGTTCAAAGAATATAGGCCCATTAGCATGGTTGGTTGGGTGTATAAGGTGCTATCCAAAGTGCTTGCAAATAGAATTAAAGCTCTCTTGCCATCAGTTATTGGTGAATCTCAAGCTGCCTTTATCGGGGGAAAACAAATTTTGGATGGTGTTCTCATTGCAAATGAGGTTATTCACAGCTGGAAAAATAGTTCTCATGGAGGTTTACTTCTCAAAATTGATTTCGAAAGAGCGTATGACTGTGTCAATTGGGGTTTTTTACTAGACCTTCTTGAAAAAATGGGCTTTGGAGAGAAATGGTGTGCCTGGATGAAGGAGTGTATATCATCGGTATCTATGTCAGTATTGATTAATGGGTCGGCATCGAAGGAGTTTCAAATCCAGAGAGGTATTAGACAAGGTGATCCGTTATCTCCCTTTCTGTTTAATATTGTGGTTGAGGGACTCAACATTCTATTGGAGAGAGCTAGGGATCGGAACATCATTTCAGGAGCAAGAATAGGGGTCAATGGGGTTGTGGTGTCTCACCTTCAGTTTGCGGATGATACGATTCTTTTTTGTAACAATAACTTGGAGGAGTTTATTAGCATCAAAAGAATCCTTAGATGCTTTCAACTTATGTCCGGACTGAAAATTAACTATTCCAAAAGCTCTTTATGTGGTGTTAAAGTTCCCCATCAGGAGGTACTAGCTTTGGCACAGGTTATGGGATGTAAAGTGGAACGGTTGCCGATTAAGTATTTGGGTTTGCCTTTGGGTGCTAATCCCAATAGGATTAAAACTTGGGATCCTGTAGTGGAAAAGATGGAAAAGAGGCTAAGTGTGTGGCGTGGTAGATACAACTCTTCGGGGGGTAAACTTACCTTGATCAATTCTTCTCTAGCCAACCAACCTATTTATTTTATGTCCATTTTTAAACTGCCGGTGACTGTAGCAAAGGCGATAGAGAAAATTCAACGAAATTTTTTCTGGGGAGACACTATCGATAAGAGAAAACTCCACCTAGTCAAATGGGAGGTGATTTGCAAGAAGAAGGAGTTTGGTGGCTTAGGCGTGAAGAATTTAATGATCCAAAATCTGGCCCTCCTGGCCAAGTGGTGGTGGCGATTTCATAAGGACAGGGATTCTCTCTGGGTGAGGGTTGTTCGGGGAAAATATAATTTGGAGCTTGATTGTTGGTTTCCTCGTATGCCGGCCACGGGAAAGGCTACTCAAATATGGAAAGATATTTGCACAATTGGGGATGTGTCCTCATGTATCGGCACTATAATCCAAGAGGGATTTAGATTACAGATCCACTCAGGCTTGGGGATTTCCTTTTGGAATCATGTATGGCTAGGGGATACAACTCTTAGAGAAGATTACCCTCGGCTGTACTTAATTTCTTCCCAAAAAGAAGCGGTGGTCAGTGCGGTGAGGGGCGAAACTGATGAGGGCAATTGGAATCTGACATTTAGTAGGGACTTACGTGAGTGGGAAATCCTTCAAGTGGATGAATTAAAACAGAGGTTGCTACTTGTTACTCTTGATCCGGCAAGGCCAGATTCGATACTTTGGCAATGGTCTTCTGACAATCTGTTCTCAGTAAGATCTGTATATTACCAATGGGAGAATGGAGGTTACTCAAGAAGTCCGGTGATGGAAGCTCTTTGGAAGGATCTTTGCCCCCCAAAGGTGGAAATTTTCGCTTGGTTGGCTATTCAATCCAAGGTGGCTACTAGATCCGAGCTTTTGGAAAGAAATCTGATTTCCGAGGGACAATCTATCCTTTGCCCATTTTGCTCACTGCACTTGGAAACTCCTCATCATCTATTCATGCACTGCCAATTTTCTTGGGATGTTTGGTCGCGGATACTAGACTGGTGGCATGTAAGTTGGGTGTGCCCTGCATCTTTGGAAGACCAATTCATTTGGTGGGGTGCCAGTAGGTTCAAAAAGTGGGAGAAACACTTGTGGGAAATTACATTTTTCGCAACAGTGTGGTCCTTGTGGCTGGTAAGAAATGCTTATGTGTTTAACAATGCTTCAACAAGTTCTGGGGAAGTGGGTGAATTGATCAAAACTAGAGTTGCAATGTGGGCAAAGGCAAAATTCGACGTAAAGGTGTATTCAGTGGAGGAATTTAGGATTTTTTTGGATGGCGTTCGCCTGTTGAAACTGTAAATTGGTTGGGTGGTGAGGGGTGTGCTATCCAACTGTTTGTTGGAGGGTTTTATTTCGTTGTTCTTTTCCTTTTATTCCGTTATGCTCGAGTATGTATTTATTATGCTCGAGCCTCCTCGATGTATCCTTTCGAGATGGTATAAAAGTTTCGTTCTTTGCCGAGCAAAAAAAAAAAAAACAACTTACACAACTTTTTACATATATGTGGGACCCACACATAATAGTGTATGTGGAGCCTATATGTATATGAGAGGTTGTGTTTGGTGTTGTGTTTGGATTATTAATTGTGTGAGTATCATTTTTGTAATTAATTATCTATATAATATCTACGTAGGACTATTTATTTCCAGTTCAACGCTAGTGTTACGATGATATACTCCCTCTTCACATATTGTTTATCCATTATGAAAAAGATGTGCAATGTTTAGATCCAAAAATAAAGTACCTCGAGCATGCATAGTTTGTTAAATTAATTTTTCGATACCATATTAGAGATGTATTTGAGATCTTCAATTTGGTGTCAAGAAATGTAAAACATTGTGTACTAAATTACTTATTTTTAACTTAAAAATTGCACATTTTTTTTGTAGTGACCCAACAATGAGACAGAAGGATTAACATACATTTAGTGATGAAAAAGAGTTTTTCCTTCTTTTTTTTCCCTTCACTTTACACGTTATCTTTTAGTGATGAAAAAGAGTTTTCACGTTGTCTTTTTTTTCCCCTTCACTTTGCACGTTGTTTTTTCCTTTCTCACCTTAAACTTTGTTGACTTTGTGTACATTTAAAACAAATTGGGAGACTTAAAGAATCATTCTCAAATTTCATCTCATGTAAGTATCCATTCAGGTCATTTTGAACGATTATGATATCATCCCTTATTTTTTAGAAACCCAAATCTACCCCTAGTTAAGCTGAAATGGAATGTATGTATATATAACATTGAATTTTGAGACCTAAACTTAACTCCCAACTCCCCCGTAAAAACAGTAATTACCGAAAATGAAATCCCATAAATCTTGGGTAAACATTGACCAAAACTAAGCATTAAATTTTGGATTTCCATATTTGTTTTCAAATCACCGAAATCCCATGTTTGTTTTCAAATCCCCGAAATCCCATATTAGTTTTCAATCTAAGATTTCCCGTCAGCCTCACACCGCCCATCCCACCCTCACTGTCCTCCATCGCCGTTGTCGTCATCCTCCTTCGCCGTCGCCGTCCTCCATCTCTGTCGTCGTCGTCATCCTCCAAAGCTTTTGTTTCAAAGCGGGGACGTCGAAACCCCTCCATCTTTTGTTGGAATTGAGTTGCTACCCACCGTCGAGTTCCACCACTCATCCTGATGCCCGTAGAACAAAAACAAATCCTCATGGTGTATTCTGAAATGGGTAAATCAGTTTCAGAAATCGATTCATATCCTGAAATCATTTTTTATTAAATAATGGTATTTTTGTTTATTTTAATTGTATTCCTTTTTCGATTAAATCATGTTGTATATCTTCAATCTGAAATGGGTATTCGAAATCATGCCGTTGGTATTATAAATAAATAATTTCTTATCTAGATATTTTATGGTGTATTTTGTATCATCATGGTGTACTTTTGTCATCACCACAAGAACGTGAAATTCTGATTTCATAGAATATGAATCGAATCCTATTTTCGGAATATGTCATGAATTTGTAGAATTAACCATGAAAACATGGTTAATGTGATCACGTTCTTATGGTGAATATGATGAATAGAATACACCATGAAATATGTAGATCGATCATATTTTTTTTTGGTAAAATCGCTCATGTTTTTTTGGCAAATCCATGGTTAATCAATATCTCGGAATTTTTTGGCAAATTCATTGTTAATCGATCATGTTTTTTTGGTGAAATCATGACATATCATCACATTCTTATAGTGAAAATATGAATCGATTTCATGACATATTCCGAAAATATGATAAACATATGGTTTAAATTGGTTTCCAAAAATATGAACTCTTAGAGTGAAAACCATATTTTTTTCCTATTTTCGGAATATAAAAAATATGGTTTTCAAATTTAAATGAAAAATAAAGGAGTTTTTTTGGTTATTATATATTTTTTAAATTTTGAAATCCTCTTTTGTAATTATCTCCCGTAATTATTGTATTGAATCCCATTAAATTAGAAAATGATTGATTCCCTCTAAATTAGGAAATGGTTGAATCCCACTAATTTAGGAAGACAATATACACATATATATTAATATCTTACTAAAAGGATAAGATAGGTAATTCACCATCTGAAAGGATGAAAACATAACGGTTTAAAATGGCTGGGATGAATACTTACAGGGGATGAGATTTGAGGATGGATATTTAAAAACTCCAAAAATGAATAACAAACAATCTGTTTTTGAATTTATTGTTTTTTTTAAAAAATTTTTTGTCGTTGGTTTGAACTTTGAACTACTCTCTCTGTCCCAAAAAAAGATGTCCAATATCGCCATCCACACTGCTCAAAAAAATTTATTTATATTTTTTAATGTGCAATATTTTCTAATGGTAGAAATGTTTTTTTGAGAGGTGTGATTAATGATTTTGAACATCCTTCTTGGGACGGAGGTAGCATTCCTCTTCTTTCTTTCTTTTTTTTTTTTTTAACATAATTGTTCCTTAGTTTCTTTCTCAGTTCTCCCGACAAGATATTCTAGCTTTGTTCGTTTTTATACTTAACTTTGTTTTCTAATTATTACCTTATATCTTTTTTCAATTATTATCCTATTTTTTCAATTATTACTTTCATTTCTCTTTCTACTCATTACATCTCTCTCCACCCACTATTAAAACTAAGAAGGTGTTCTGGTTTCTAGAAAAAGTAATTTTTAGAAAAAGAAAGTAATTTCAAGCTCAAAAATTATGTGTTTACGTAAATAATTTTCCTACCAATATTAATCTTGTTTGATAGGTTTCATTGAGATCTTTTATATGGTGCAAAAAAAATATTTTTCATTTTCATTTTCATTATATTTGAATTTAAAAATTAAAGAAAAGGAACTTTTAAAAGAAGAACCCTTACTGGAGCGGCTTTTAAAATACTCAAAACTCGCAAACGAACAAGACCTATAATTCAAACATTTTGTTAGTAGAGCAAATTTCAAAAATACCGTACAGAACAGAAGGTGGGGTCAGAATCTGTCTGAACTGATCATGTTATGTGCTTTCTAAAAGTTTTAGTACTAATTAAACTTTAACTTTGAGGGGAGAAAGAAACATGCATGCATGCATGCACTTTGTCTTCAGCACTCAAATAATTGAAGATCTCACATGTCGTGTAGGGACCATTGTCTGTCCTCGCTAGCTGCAGGACCACGTGATGCATGCATGGTTAATAGTTGAAGTATCTCCATCTGAAAAGAATGAATGCTGTACCACACTTTCATGAGACCTTCTATCATCGATCTATGGGCGTACATTAAAGACGGGTTGTTCGCTCGTAATGAGCTGATTTTTTGCAAGGTTATTCGAAAAAGTCATTTCAGAGTGGGCCTCGCGCATAGTTTTGTCGGTGTTGTAAATTAAATTAGTGGGTTAAAAAGCATTTGCACGGCTCATAATAATATAATAGCAACTAGTACACGTTGATAGATACCTCATGAATTATTATTCAAAATTAATTAAGAGCTCCTCCCATACATCGATCGATCTCTTCTACTCCATTATTAGCAACTACATTTGGGGCATAAACATTCCCTACAACGCACTCAAAGTTGCCAAAAAGTAGCAGCCCTGTCTGTTTCTGGGTAAAAGAAGCTTTAAAAATATCCTAATTCTATATAGTGATATATATATATATATATATATATATATATATATATATATATATATATATATATATATATATATATCCCCCTGAAGATCAGCCGACTACTGCCTCAGAAAATATTTGCATTTATTTTCAAGCAACTGCATGTTCTAGGAAAAAGAAGATATATGTATAACAGTTTTATATTAAGAATTGCTTTCGTGCATAATAAGGTGCAAACGTAAGTAACTTACCAAAATAAAGGTACGTACGTAAGAGCTCTTTTATTCTTACATCCTTATTGTATCCCCATTAATTTTATTTCACCCATATCATATGCATGGCATGAAAACATTGAGAAGCTAGACACCCCGTTTGATAACAGTAATAGATGGATGAGATTCGTAAGGAGATGGGATTAGAATTGCGATTGGTAATGAGATGAGATTTTTAATGAGAATGAATTGATAATGAGTATATTTGTTTGGGATGTGATTAGATGATGAGATTATAAATATCATGTTTATTTCAGATGGAATTAGATGATGGGATTGGATTGATAGATGAAATTGGTAACGAGAAGGGGTCGGAATTGGACTACAAATACCAAGTCCCAAGGGGTATTGCTAATACCCCCTATGGACCGGATTGTTAATCCTATGGGACTACTAATTCAGACCAATTTTGGAAACCAAACACAGTATTACTAATACCATCACCTTAGCAATTCAATCCCAATTTCTAATCGTTTATCAAACGGGGCCTCAGGACACCAATACATCATAGTTTTACCTCATATGAGTTTTTTCCAAAGAACCTTGCTACTGGTACAGAAGGTTCTGCACAAACAGAGCGCACAGCACGCGTTTGGGCCCGTCTCAGGTCTAACAAAGATAATCGGAACCGCTCATTTTGTTCAATATATTTTGCTTAAGATCCCTGTAAAAAATCAGCTCCATCCGACAATGATAAGATCATTTGCAAAGCATCCAAAATCACTTTAGAAATTTTCTTAAGTGATTTTGGACGCTTCGTAAATGCCCTTATCGATATCGGATGGAGCTAATTTTTTGCAGGGACCTTAAGCAAAATATATTGAACAAAATGAGCGGCTCCGATTATCTTTGTTGGACCCGAGACGGGTTCAAACGCGCGTTGTGCAAGCTGTCTGTGCAGAATCTGTTGTACCAGCAGCATTTTTGTTTTCCAAATTAGTATAGAACTAATTAAAAGTATATATGTAACAATCCGTGACATAGAAAAATAACAAGAATTTGATGGAATATATATAAAATGTCTCTAGCTCGTAGAGTATATTTTTTCTCATGAAGTATTTACACTCATAGGAAAATCTGATCAATTGGTTATGGTTTAAGCCGCGGCATCAGTTCTGTGTGAATGTACAATTCAATACCCAAAATAAATAAATAATCTCCATCATTAGTTATAGTATAGTCAGTGTCTTGAAGGTTGAGCTAATTAGGCTTTTCCTTCTTTTGCTCTGTCTATACAACACAAAATCATCTATATATATATATACTTGCGTGCCCAAAAAAATTAATATTATTGGGTTGCAAGTATTTAGTTCACTATTGAGGTCTCGTTTTGCTAAGGAAAATAAATACTTATTTTTTAAATAAGTAAATATTTATTTTTTGAATTAAAAGTGATATATTGTGAGAGAAAGACATGTTTCGTAACATAAAAAATAAGTATTAATTTGAAAAACAAGAACCTTAGCAGAACGGGACCTGACTGTACATAAAACTCAGAGTTTCTTTGTTCACCATCAAGATCGTATTGTATAAGGCAAAGTCCACTTTGACCTCTTGTGGTATCAGCTATATGCGGATACATCTCGTATGGTTTAAAAATGTGCACATAACCTCCTGTGATTTTGAAAATGTGTGGATGGACCTCATGTTGTCATATTTTTCATCCATATTAACAGACACAACATTAAAAGACTGATATACTCTCATTATGCCTCTTGATTCTTCTTCTTTATTAAATCTAACCATACCATCCCCTATACCAAAATTAAAAGACCGATATACCGTTGATATTATAAATTTTGACAAGTACTATATCTATACCAAAATTTAAGTCAATAAAAAAAATAAAAGCTCATGGTCGAATTGATTTTGTAATGAAATTTAAATTTTAAATTTGAATTTTACTAAAAATTAGATCATTGGGTTATTAATGCCTGATCCAGATGATTTTTTTACAGAGATACTCTACTCTTTATTTAATACATTATGAACGACTCATATTAAATTCTAGAGGCGTGTGAGATACACTTCCGTTAATGTGGATGAAAAATATGACGGCAAGAGATCTATCAGCACAATTTTAAAACCACAGGAGGTTAATTATGTGCACACTTTTAAATCATAGGGGGTGTATTCATACATGGCCAAAACCATAGAGGTGAAAGTGGACTTTGCCCCATTGTATAAGTGGATTTTTTTCTGTGCACTCGTTTTGCATATGACACAAAAAAATAGAAAAAATGATACGCACATAATAATTCAAACACAACCTTTCGCATACATGTGAACTCGATACACACTACTATATATGGGCCCCACATGTATGTGAGATGTTGTGTAAGTTATTGTGTTTGGATCGTTGTGTGAGTAGCATTGTTGACTAACAATTTGTTATATATCTCATCTCATCATTACTACTATTCCAAGCGATCTAGACAATATGCGCGTTGCATTTTACTTGTAATAATAAGAAAAGTTAAAGGGAAAGTCTACAGTATACACCTCTTATTTGAGTATGTATCATATGTACCCCCAAAATATTATGAATTGTAGAGAAACTGTTATAATCTTATTGCAAAAAATTTACGAATCGTATAAAGGTAATAAAATACACCAAAATGTTATGAATCATAATGAAAATGTTATGAATTGTATTGTTGAAAGGTTATGAATTCTAGAATAAAAGTTATGAAACACACTAAAATATTGTGAATGAATTATAAAATAGGTGCATATAGTACATTTTTTTAAGAGGAATGTATTGTAGTCTTTCACAAAAGTTAAATAGACTACTTATTGTGATATATCATTTCAATTAAGTTTGTCTGGATTGATAAGTATATGTGTTTTGGCGCTGAGCTACAAGTGGTGGCCTGAATTTACGCCTAAACAGAAACGAAGTGAACTGTGAGATGTGTGGATACAAAAAAGACAAATACGTGCTTAATTTGTTGCAAGTTCCCTTTATTAATTATCTTCCAGTTAAATGAACAAAACAAACAGAATTGGTATAGGCAACAGTATTGAAACGTGAAAGAAATGATATTTGGGTTTGTTCGTTTTCCATTTTAACTTTGTTTTGTTTTTATTTTCTAACCACTACACTATTTTTCTTTTCAATCATTACCTTATTTCTCTAATTATTACTTTCATTTCTCTCTCTATCTCTCTCTACTCATTAGTCCTTTCTTCAATCATTATCTTATTTTTCTCTCCTCTCATTACCAAAACTAAAATACCCAAAAATGGAAACCTAACAAAGCCAGCTAGCTTGGCCAGTGTTGTTTTATTGCCGCAGTGATTATTGTAGGCTTATATAGAGGAATTCCCACCATGACCAACGAGCGGAGTCATAGCAAAGCAAAGCAAAGCAAATCTATCTAGTGAAAATATGGAGTCAATTAGGAAAAACTTGAAGTTGGAGCTCATGGGAATTTTCCTTTTGAATGTGTTTGCGTTTTCTGTGCAGCAGACCACCATTCCTACTATTAACTGGGTTGTAAGTACTTGCATCACATTTTAACAGCATTCCTTTCTCTTCTTCTTCTTCTTCAATTCTAGTTAACAGTCATCATTCTAGTTTCAAAAGGAGGCGGCTTCTCTGAACTCTGAAGTTGAGAACTGGCCGGATTGCACGGAGTGCAGTCCAGGCTATGGAGCCATATCTTACCCCATTTTGTATGTAATTTGATGATTAGACTTGTTCATATACTAGTACTCATTGATTAATTATTTAAATTTTTTGTCGATCCAAGAACAATTTTTTTTGAAATAGAAGGGTTTCCAGTGTGGCCAACTCAAATTTCTAAGGATCAATATGCTCCGATTCAATATCTATTGGTATCTATTCAACTTAATGTTTTTGAAAGTTTTTCTAATGAACAAGCTCTAGAACATGAACGGAATCTATCAGGATCCGAAAATGGAGTTGAAAACGATTGAGTCGCACGAGACCCAGCTCTAGAGAATTCACCTCTTTTCAGTGCATGATTTTGTGATTTAAACCGATGCACCTTCTGTGACACCCCGCTTATTGGTAGTCGGCGGTACTGCAAGATAGCAGGCTCCATCCGGACGGGAGGGGCAAGTCATGATTTATAAGAAAAAGATCTCTCCTACTTGTACAAGGCCGTTTAAAGCAATGAGAGCGGGCCAAAGTGTATAGAAACTTCACAGTTAAATTTGCTCATTCTAGGATAGTCCAAGGATGAGTCCCCTACTGGGAAGTCAATAGGCTTTGAACATCCAAAGCGGACAAAATTATACAAAGATGGAGCAGATCGTTACAAATGGTATCATAGCCCCGCCCTGAGCAAAGTGGTGGGTAGGATGCGCTCTGTTACCATAGACCCCAAGGGAGGTTGTTGAGCCTGTGCAACGAGGACGTTGCATCTCTAAGGGTGGTAGATTGTGACACTCTGCTTTCCAGTGGCAGGCGGTACTGCAGGATAGCAGGCTCCATCCGAACGAGAATGGGCAAGTCATGGTTTATAAAAAAAAGATCTCTTCTACTTATACGTATAAGGCCTTTTAAAGTCATGAGGGCGGACGAAAACTCATAGAAACTTCACAGTTAAGCATGCTCAAAGCGAATAATATTGTACAAAGATGGAGCGGATCGTTACACCATTACAAGTCCATGTAATCTCATTGAAAGCATTTTATGTTGAAAAAGAAAAGAAACGAGCTTGTGAAAAATTTGGTTATATATGTTATCGGGCGTTGGTTTTGGTCTATTGACTCTAATATATATAGTCCACAGGGATCATTCAGTACATCACACAAACACACACACACACACATTCAGGACAGTTCCGGAAACCCCTAAAAAAAATCTCTTAAATCTTAATCTCATAGTTTTCGATCAAATTTTGATGATTTGAGCTGCTCAATGTGTTCAAAATGTGATTTTCAGGATACCTGCTAGAAATTGGCAAAAAAAATAACCGAGAATGGCTTGATTTGAGCAATTTTTTATTGAACCGTTCAATAAAGTTCAATAAAAATTGTTTAGGTGAAACCCTTTCCAGTCATTTTTTTTGCTGATTTTTAGCAGGTACCCTTAAAATCACGTTCTGATTACATTAAACTGTTCGGATCATCAAAATTCGATCAGAAAGTTAGGGGTTTTTTTAGAGTTTTTTTAGGGGTTCTCGGAACCGCCCCAATAGTTATATGATTTATTGTTAGTCTCATCAAATCCTACGTTCATCTTGATTTTGCTTTTGCAGATCAATGAAACTTCATACACCCGGTTATGCAGCACGAAGAAGATCTTGACAGTGAACGGACTGTTTCCAGGGCCTGCTCTGCGTGTCCACAAAGGTGATAGAATGACAGTGAATATTGAAAATCAAGGGAGATACAATGTCACCGTTCATTGGTATGGCTCAATTAATCTCCCTAGCTCTCTCATACCACAATACACAATGCACAATGCAAATGCACTCCTAGTTGCGCAATCTTATCAATTGAATATTCATACAGTTCTATAACGTCTTTCTATACAAGGAATTCTTATATTTCGGAATTGTGTCCTTCTATAATCAGCTCCCTAAGTATCACAATGACAAAAATCACAAACTTCAAAGCATTTTCTACCCTTTTTCAAATATTTTCACACACTTCTATTCACTTTTCACACATTTTAATATACTTTTTCAATCTTTACACCAGTTCAGTGAATTGTTTTTGGCATTTTCTCCCAAAATTAGATACCCATCTAAAATAATTTGGAACATAAATCTTTGACATGGAGGCTATTGATGTCACATCCTTCTGAATGAATTTGCAGACTTTCCTGTTTACTTGGACTTTAATGTTTAAAAAAAAGAGACAAGATTGACAATTGGGACAGCCCAAAATTAAGGAGAGGGAGTGGGGGAAGAAATCAAAAATTCTAACTCCACACCTACTTCCATACTCATATACACACTCATACTCATAATAGAGGTGGGATCCTCACACATTGAATGTATAGTATGTGCGGGCTCCACCTCTATTATGAGTATGTGTGTGTAAATTGGTGTGTAAATGAGTGTTGAAATAGAATGATTGGGAAGAAATATTCAATGGCCTTGAACTTTTGGAGGAGAAAGACATTGATGAGAAAAACAAAAAGTTGATCCAAAAAAAAAAAGAAAAGAAAGGAGAGGGAGGGGATATTCAACGGTGGTGAACTTTTGGAGGAGAAATTATGACATTGAGAAAAACAACTCTGGTTTAAAGATGATTAATATAAATAAATAAATAAATAAAACTCTGGTTCAACAACAGAATCCTTGTGTAATTAAATAAATGGAGAAAGGGGAACACTAATTAACAGTGTAAAGTATGTTTTGATCAATTTGTAATAGGCATGGAGTGAAGCAACCACGAAATCCATGGTCGGATGGGCCAGAGTACGTGACACAGTGTCCCATTAAACCAGGCGCTAATTTCAGTTATGATCTCATTTTCTCTTCAGAGGAGGGAACTATATGGTGGCATGCCCACAGTGATTGGTCTCGAGCCACAGTCCATGGTCCTATAATTGTGTACCCTGAAAATGGGACCTCCTATCCGTTTTCGCAGCCTGATGACGAGTTCCCCATTGTTTTGGGTATGTATTCATCTTCTCTCTCTTTATTTGCACAAAAGAGGAAAATGTTATGCGCCTTTATTTTCTTGGGTATAAGTTTCTCTCTTTCTCACACAAATAGATAACACGCGCGGGTGGAATCAGAATGTTTGTGCAGTGACATGGTCAGCACATACCTTGAGACTTATCAATAATTTTTTGATTGTTAATAAAAAAAAAATGGATATGTATGAGGACAGAAAAAATTTATTATCCTGCAAATATTTCTCGATATCTGTAAAAAAATGCACAATAATCTATCAAATTGAAGGAATTAATATCCTGAGAATTTTTGTGAGATAAATTTTTGAGACAAAAATCCTATAAGTTTGCGTATTTTTTGGTCTCTTAGTCAATTTTTTTTACATTTTAATAATTTTTTTTAACCTTTTGAATAGAGGTATGTTATATACATTGAAAAAATAAAAAATAAGTAGTACAAAATGTGATAAAAATGGCTAAAGACGAAAAGGCACGGATGACAAAATAGTAAATTTTTTTGGAGAATATTTTGGAAAGGAGAACCAAACGAGATGTTTGTAATTTCAAACATTTTTGGAATTGTTTCCTTATTTAAACAACTTGTGTTGTGTTCAGATGAATTTTTGAGAAATTTTATAGGGTTATAAATAGAGAGAGAAATGTGAGTAATGATTGAAAGTAGATGTAATGATTAAAGAGAAATAAAGAGAGAAATGAGAATAATGATTAGAAATAGAGATGAGTAATAATTGAAAGTATTGGTATTTAATAAGTGTTTTATGAATTGAAATTTTTTTTTCAAATAACAATCCAAACAAAACATTGAAGGTGTTGGTTAGCTAAATTGACCATACAGTTAAAATGGGGGCAAGTCTATAATTTAGGTGGGGGCCGGTGCTTTATAATTGACGTAATTTTGTCACAGTAGTTGTTTAGTGATCAAGTTGATGATATAGTAAACTAAAAACTTTAATTCATGAATAGCGAATTTGTTAATTATTTGTGAAAGCCTGCTGGATCAATCAAGTAACAATTAGCTATCACTTGAGTATGATCATCAAATTTCAATCGGGAAAAGAGAGTTTGCATTTTAAGAGATTTTCATTTGAAACTTTATACATATATATATATATATATATATATATATACACACAGAGTATATACTTGTGTATTTTGTAAATTCTTTTATTGGGATGGTCCAACCACGGAGGCTTGCTTTTTTCAATACAAAAAATTAAAATTACTACGTACGGTACCTTTATATTGTAGTAAAACAAACAAACAAAAATAACAAGAGAAAATAACATAAATGCCCTTGCGAGCAAAACTTTTGCCTTGTTCTCTCCCATTTTCAAAAAGAATTTTTCAAAAAATTCATCCTAGATTCCTCATACTTCTAACATTTCTCCCCCTATATTTCTCCACTTATTACCTCTATAATTTTTCTAAACACAAACCAAACAAAGCATTTGACTCAAATTCATTTCGAGCTGGATAGGTTGACGACAATAGCAGTTGTTCAAATCTAGACAACCTTGTTAGATTTCTTGTTGGTTGGAAACCAATTGGTAATAGGTGGATTAACCTCTAGAATAACCAAGCTTGAATGACTTAAATGAGCAATGTGAGATCCAATTTCAAATTGAGGAAATTAAGAGATTTGACTCGGGCTACCCCTCACGTGCAGCCCGGATGACGTGGGGGTATGAATTGATGAGATGAGGCGACTGACTCAAGCGACAAAAACTTTCTCACGAGAAGTGAGGCCACCAAAAACCTAATTTTGATACCATATTAAATTTCTTAGAGTGTTCCAACCTATAACCATTTGACAATAAGTAGAGCAACCTCTAGAATATATTAACCAAGCTTGCATGGCTTAAATGAGCGATGTGGAATCAAGTCTAACAAACCTTCTTCTTCTTTTTCACATTTTCTATCTTTAGATCTTTAATTTGGTGAGAGGCTTAGTGATATACTCACTCACTTAAGTAAATGGCGGAATCTCAATAGTTATATATATATATATATATATATATATATTCAATTTATTGTACATTTAAATGCAAACGTTTAGTATTTTTCCAATTTTTGTAGCATCATGGTTTAAGGGCGATGTGATGGAGATAATTCAAACCGCCCTTGTGGGTGGAGGTGAACCAAACAAGTCAGATGCTTTAACTATCAATGGTCAACCAGGTGATCTATACAATTGTTCCAAACAAGGTACGTACGTACGTAAGTGCATGCATGCTAGCTACAAAATTACTAGCTAGTAGTAGTAAATTACGTACCAACTTAGAAAAAATAATTAAGTCTAGGAATGAATATTAGTATTTCATAATATGTATAACACGGACCGATCGACCATATGTTGCAGGAACGTATAAGATCATGTTCGATTATGGAAAGACCTATCTACTTCGACTAATCAATTCAATAATGAACGAAGAAATGTTCTTCATGATAGCTCAACATAATTTTACAGTCGTCGGGACGGACGGTGCCTATATCAAACCTTTAGAAACCGATTTTATCTTCATAGCCCCGGGACAAACCATGGACGTCCTAATCGAAGCAAATCAGTCCCCAAGTCACTATTACATGGCAGCAAGAGCATACGCGGGTGTCGTATACGATAACACCACCACAACTGCAATAATCCAGTACAACGGGAACTACACGCCCCCATCAACACCCGCATTTCCTAACCTTCTGGATTATAATGATACCGACGCGACAACGAATTTCACCCGTCAGCTTAAAGCCTTGGCGAGTAAGGATCATCCCATCGACGTCCCCAAAACAGTCGATGTACAAATGTTTGTGACAATTTCGGTTAACATAGTGCCCTGTGATACCAATTCTTGCGTCGGGCCCAATGGGTCCAAACTCGCGACGAGCTTGAACAACATAAGTTTTGTGTACCCCGAAGTGGATTTGTTGCAGGCATATTATAGAAAACTTGAGGGGATTTATGAGACGGATTTTCCCAATATGCCAGCTACGGTTTTTAATTACACAGGTGAGGAGTTTCCGGATGAGTTATTGGTACCCGAAAGGGCGACAAAGGTGAAGGTTATAGAGTATAATTCAACTGTGGAGATAGTGTTCCAGGGGACTAATCTGCAGCAAGCGGCAGAGAATCATCCGATGCACCTGCATGGGTATAGCTTCTATTTGATCGCAAAGGGGTATGGGAACTTTGACAATGCAACGGATCCTGATCTGTATAATTTGGTGGACCCACCTGAGGTCAACACTGTTGGGGTCCCTAAAAATGGATGGGCTGTCATCAGATTTAGAGCTGATAATCCGGGTACGTACTTCTTAATTATTTTTGGTATATACTATTATATCAGTTTGCTTTTTGGCCAAAAGGTTAGAAATTTAAGCAAAGTCTACTTTCACCCCCTGTGGTTATCGTCATGTGCGGATATCCCTCTCATGGTTTAAAACTGAGCACATAACCTACCTGTGGTTTTAAAAATGTGCGGATAGACCCCTTGCCGTCATGTTTTTCATTCATATTAACGGAGGTGTATCTCACAAGCCTCTAGAATGTAATCTGAGTCGTTCATAATATATTAAATAAAGAATAGAGTATCTCTGAAAAAAAATCATCTCGATCAGGCATCAATAACCCAGTGATCTAATTTTTAGTCAATTCAAATTTGAAATTTTAATTTCACAACAAAATCGATTCGATCATGGGTTTTTCATTTTTTGATTGATTTGAATTTTGGTATAGATGTAGTACTCGTCATTTTTTACAATATCAACGGTTTGAATTTAATTTTTGGTATGGGAGATGGTGTGATTAAATTTTAAAAAAAAAAAAAAAAAGAATCAAGGGACATGATGAGGGTATATCGGTCTTTTAATGCTTTGTCCGTTAATATAAATGGAAAATATGACGGCAGGGGGTCTATCCACACATTTTCAAAACCACAGGTAGGTTATGTGCTTAGTTTTAAACAATGAGAGGGATATCCGCACATGGCGATAACCACCGTACCGAAAGTCAAAGTGGACTTTGCTCTACAAATTTCATTGATACTACTAGAGAGAGTTGTACTCATCATTTTGTGCATATAAGATTGCACGTAAGATATTACTCAAATGAGATATGCACTTAAATGTCGCCACAATAATATTATTGTACTACTTACTCAACTTAAGATCGGTGTTACGGTTAGACCGACGATTGAATTACTTTCTTAATATCTACATTCCCTTTGCTTAATTTCCTTGTACTTTGGGTCGCACAATATAGCAAGAATCTCAAACAACCTTACTTTTCGAGATACATTAATTAATTGTGTTAATTAGGAATAACTGATGTCGTTGCTGATATTGTTTTATTAGTACGTACTACTCCATTAAACAAAAAAGATACTCCATTGGACTTTCTAGGGGTATGGTTCGATCATGCAAAAGATTTTCGATCTAATCTTGGAGTAATTAAGTACTAATTAATTAATTCATATATTAATACATCGATATGATCATTGGATTTTCAAATCTAGGGGTATGGTTCATGCATTGTCATTTGGAAAGACATACTAGTTGGGGAATGAATACAGTTCTAATTGTGAAGAATGGGACCACCGAAGCGACGAGCATGCTGCCTCCTCCAAATTACTTGAATCCTTGTTAAGGTTAATTTTCACTTTTGCGTCTTCATTCGGAAGGGATATATATATATATATATATATATTATTACTTGATTACTCTGATCTTCTTACGTATAAACTAAGGAGAGACACAGTAAGAAGACTACTGATACCATGAATAATATATATATATATATATATTTACTCTGATTATGTCTGTGTTCTTCTGATCTTCTTACTGTGTTCTTCTTACGTATATATATTATTACTGTGTCTCTCCTTACGCCTGTTTACTCTGATCTTGCTTATTATTCATGGTCGATTGGACAGAGTTTATACTTGATTATATGAACATGAGTTGCATGTGTTTGTTTTGGCACTAAGTTCTACACCCAGTATTTGACAAGTAAGAGTCTGTATTTGATTATATGGACATGAGTTCATGTTTCAATGGTTTTGGTACCTAGAAATACTTCTAGTAAATTGAAGTAGCTGTTTCTGACTGTTGCCGCTTAACATCCTGGTTTTCTGTAAAAGGTCCCGTCAAGTAAGTCCCGCGGTAGGGCAGTCAAGGGTTGGAGGCAACCATCTGGGTGTTGGGTACGTGTGTATGGGGGAACAGCAGCTCCAAGTGATTAGAAGTATTAGGGTAGTTCTAAAACGCATAAGAATCAAATACAGAAATACTGCAGTGTCTGAATTATGAGTGTAGATGAGTTCCTGTCCAAAACACATACAAATCAGGTATGGAAAAACTGCAGAGATTATGAATAATAAAAAGGATTTTCTTTAAATTATAAGTTTTTAAAATCCATTTCTTTTGTGTAAAGGAATATCTTATTTAGTAGTCGTTCATCCACCAGTCCCTCCCCTTATTCACGTACAGATCCATCCACCAATCCCTCTATTCACTCCAAGGCTCTTTGTTAAAATGAATAGAATATTTAGATGTAATTCTTCTGCTAGTTCATCTTCAATGGCTAATTTATCGTCTATACCAGACATAGTAAACCAAGAAGAACAAGAATATCAAGATTTAAATACTGATCTCCATAATTGGAATATACCTAAAATACCTGTTAAAGAAATTTATAAATCCAGTTTTCTAGGAGATTCCTTTAAAACTGATCAAGTTGCCAAAACTGTTGAACAAGTTTATGCTATTACTAAACAAGAAGAGAAATGTTCACTTCTTAGTAAAGATGCTATTAAAAGACATATAGATAGAGGATATAATTATATTCATATTGGATTAATCCAAGTTGCTATCAAACCTCTGTCTAGAACAGGATTAAATTATTCTGTTTTACTGTCTCTAAGAGATAGTCGATTTACAGTATACAGTGATAGTTTGCTTGGCTTAATGGAGTCAAGTTTGCATAATGGTCCTGTTTACTTTAATTGCTATCCTGATTTACCACTTAGTTTAAAAGATAAAAATATATTAAAAGCATTAATGTTAAATATCCAAATTGCTGGTGCAATTCCCAATATGCTTGAAGGAAGTCATCCAATTGCTTTAATATATCGTGTTTATTATAAATGTATGAAAACCAATTTAAATATTCATGCCCTAGTTAAAAGTCCTAAGGACAAAACTGTTTTGATTCAAAGTAATACTAATGCTAATATTCAAGTACCAAAAACTATTTCTTGGAATGATATTAAATTACCCGAGAGTTGGGTTAGTCAAAATGATAGTTATCCTCATAAAATGCAAAATGATACTATTGATTTAGACTATATTAAACAATACTTAGATGGAACTGTTAGGATAAGCTTTGATCAACAAAGAATTAATCCACCACTTCGAATCAAAGAATTGAGTAGATCAAGTAGCTTTGTTAGCTTGCCAAGGCAAGACAAAAATCTTATTAATCCTCATATTAAATTAAAAGGAATTGATACAAGTTCCCAAATCAGTAAACCCTGCTATTCAACACAGTCAAATTTTGATGAAGAGACATCCCCAGGGTCTCCCACTCCAACGGATCTTGAGGATACTCCAATTGATCCATCACTTTGTGTATTAACTAGAATTACCAATGATTATGATGATGTTTATGCTGAATTTAAATCAAAAAAGAATAAACAAAAAAGGAAAAATTTTAGAAAAAACTATTCATCTAATAGGAAAGAAAAAATGCTTAACCAATGGGAAACATACATGAAAACTCATAATATTGATATTTACTTCTTTGATTATTTAGAAAATATATATTTACCTATGAAAGCTAAAATTACTAAACCTACTCGCACTTTATCTTCTGTTTATCTGACCTCTAGTACTGTTTTATCCCATGCTAAAGAAGTTAGTGTCATTAGTCAAAAACATAATCAAGAGTTTAATAAATTGATAAATATCAGCAAAACAACGGTTCAAGATTTAGCACATGAAACAAAAATTGTTAAAAAAGACATTTCCAAATTAAAGGAATCTGAAGAAAATTCTGATAAAAATATTAAAAATAATCAACAAGATAAAAAGGAATATTACCAAAAATGGTACACAACAGTTAAATTGGTAATAAAAGACTACCAAATTCAAATTAATGCTCTCATTGATACTGGTGCTGATTTAAATTGCATAGCTGAAGGGCTTATACCCACAATGTATTTTCAAAAAACTACTGCTATACTAAGAGCTGCTAATAATAGTAAAATGAACATAGAATACAAATTACCAAAGGCGCATATCTGCCAAGATAAAATCTGTTTCCAAACTACTATTGTTTTGGTTCCTGATTTAACTGATAATCTAATATTAGGTTCTCCATTTATCTGCTTACTTTATCCTTTTACTACTAATGAACAAGGTTTAACCACTAAGCCATTTGGTCAACCAGTTATGTTTAAATTTTTAACTCAACCTGAATTAGTCCAGTTAAACTATTTAACCATGGATAAATTAAAATTGAAGAAACAACAATTAAAATTTTTACAAAAAGAAATTAAAAATGTTAAAATTGAAAAACAACTTACTGCTCAATTTCTTGTTACACAAATTGCTAAATTTCGAAAAGAAATTGAGAAAACTATTTGTGCTCCCCTTCCCAGTGCTTTTTGGCACAGGAAAAAGCATATAGTAACCTTATCATATATAAAAAATTTTGATGAATCACGAATTCCTACTAAATCTAGACCTATCCAAATGAACGCTCACGTCCTGGAAACTTGTAAAAATGAAATTGATACTTTACTTGATAATAATATTATTCAAAATAGTAAATCACCGTGGTCATGTCCTGCTTTCTATGTTAATAAAAATGCTGAAAAAGAAAGAGGTGTACCACGCCTTGTTATTAACTACAAGCCATTAAATGCTGTTTTAGAATGGATTAGATATCCAATCCCTAATAAAAAAGATTTAATCAACAGATTGAGTAATGCTATTATATTTTCTAAATTTGATCTAAAAAGTGGATTCTGGCAAATTCAATTGCACCCTGATGATAGATACAAAACTGCTTTTACCACCCCTTTTGGTCACTACGAATGGAATGTTATGCCATTCGGATTAAAAAATGCTCCTAGTGAATTCCAAAACATAATGAATGATATATTCAATCCATTTAGTCATTTTATTATAGTTTATATTGATGATGTGCTTATATTTTCCAGATCAATTGATGAACACTGGAAACATTTAAATTCCTTTGTTCAAACTATTAAAAATAATGGATTAGTAATTTCCGCTCCAAAAATTAAACTATTTCAAACAAAAATACGATTTTTAGGATATGATATCCATCAGTCTACTATAACACCAATTAGTAGAGCTATTCAATTTGCTGATAAATTTCCTAATGAAATTTTGGATAAAAATCAGTTCAAAGATTTCTTGGATCATTAAACTATATTGCTGAATTTTATAAAGATCTAAGAAAGATTTGTCAACCTCTTTTTGATAGATTAAAAACTAATCCACCCCCTTGGACGCCTGTTCATACTGACATAATTAAAAAGGTTAAGCAATATGTTAAATCACTCCCTTGCTTAGGAATCCCTACAATAAACTCTTTTAAAATTATTCAAACTGATGCTTCTGAAATTGGTTACGGGGGAATCCTTCTCCAAAAGGTCAACTCTGACTCTCCTGAGCAAATTGTTCGTTTTCACTCTGGTAAATGGAATGCCACACAAAGTAATTATAGTACTATTAAAAAAGAAATTTTATCTATTGTACTGTGTATTTCAAAATTCCAAGATGACATACTAAACCAAAAATTTTTAGTCCGAGTTGACTGTAAAAGTGCTAAATATGTTCTGGAAAAAGATGTTGAAAATATTGCTAGTAAGCAAATCTTTGCTCGTTGGCAATCTATATTAAGTATTTTTGATTTTGACATTGAATATATTAAAGGTATTCAAAATTCAATCCCAGATTTCCTCACTCGGGAATTTCTCCTTGGTAAGTAAATAAACATCATTCTGTACACCAGATACATCGCGCACTCACTAAACATTAAAATCACACCACTGCGCACTTAGTTAGCCAGATACATTATTCACTATATTTCTTGCAGGGTATCATGCTGCATTATAATATCTAATCAATGTTTTCTGCAGAAATGACGGACAAGAAGAAACAGCTCACGTTACCTAATAGTAACCAAGCTGGATCCAGTAAAAATAGATACCAAGTTCTGGGGCAAATCCCCCCCAAACTTGAATATAAATCTGCCCTTGCTTATACCCCTGCTTCTAATCAGTCAACCCTTGCCCACATCCCTGTTTCTACCATTACTACTGATCCCTTCCGCTCAGAATTATCCATTCAACCCAAATATTCTGCTAATACTTCCTCCACTGAATATTTGCTCAAACCATTCCCTACTAAACTTTTTGCTCTTGAACCCATACATAAAAACCTTCACCAACCCATTGAACTGGTAACTTCCTTCTTTCCCCCAGGATGGCAATTTATTCCTCAACACCCTGATAAAACCCTATCTTTCTACAGGGATATTCTCCTATTCCATAAATCCATTCTCATTAAACCAATCACTGATAAACATGATTCTACTAAAGTTATTTATCACTCACTTTATATCCATAATATAGTCAGTCTTGATCAATGGGGTCCCCCTTTTGTCCACAAAGACCTACCTGGTCACTCTATTGATCATAATTATTACGATTATATTGATTCCTGGTTCAAAGTTCTGCTTCACCAGAATGAAAACTTTTCTCATTCCTGGTTTATTCAATTTGATCACAAATTCAATTCAGTAATCCCATCATGGTTCAATCGATGGTGGCACCAGCATGGAGCCATCCCAGATATTCTCCCTGCTAATCTACTGGATCAAGTCAACTACTTCTCAACAAAGTTCAAAGTTACTAGTCATACCAGTCAATTCCCCGCTTTGCTTCTTTTCATGGCTAAATATAAGGTCCCATGGATTCTCAAATGGAAATACAATATGGAAGACCAAATAGTTATTCGACAGTTCTTAGTAAAATGGTGGGGATCATACAATTATCAAAAAATTGTTGATCAAGTTAAACTGGAATTTCGTGTCAGAGTTCCAACACCAGTTATTACTACTCCGATAAAAATTCAACCAGTTCAACCTGAAGATCCTCTGGTTCAAACACCATCACCAACAGTTTCTACCATCAGGCTTAACAGCCCTGTTCAACATCCTCCCAGACCCTCCAGGTCTAAATCAAAATGTTCAAAATTACTCATGCTGGCACAACAGCGCATTGCCCAGGCAAGTCAAGAAGAAGAAGATACTTCTTCTGAAGGATCAACAACTGATAAAAATCCATACGGATCTGCATTCCAAGATGCTCAAGACCCTTTTGGATAATTCAAATAAACATATGGCCCTTACCAATCAACTTTCTTTCCCAAGAAACTATTCAATCAACGGCTGGCTATTCAATTACCCTCTGGTACTATTTAAACAGTAACAACTTTTTACTGTTCATCAATCAACTATTCACTCAGCCGACAAACTACTGTTCAACCACCTGCTGTTTTACTTTTCCACCGAAAGTAAAAGTTCACATGGTTAGCACTGTACCCCTAATTATTGTACAGCCTTTAATCCTTCATCTATAAAAGGATTGCTGGCTCTTAGTGAAGGGCATCCGAAATTAGAGAGCTACTTCTCTCTCTAAAATCTCTTGCCTTCTCTCTCTCTCCTCTTCTCTTCTTTCTACTTAAATGTATTAACACTGCTACACAGCAGTCCCCTTTCCCCTGTTTACCTTCTCCAAAGGTACTGTTAAATGTTCTTCCTCTTCGAGGACTACTCAATTAATGAGTTGATCCTCTCTGATCTCTATCAATGATAAACTGATGTTTATTCTGTTTTTTGTTTTATGGTTGGCTTTGCCACCTACTGCTTAATGATTTGATTTCCATTTCCATGGTCGGCTCAGCCGCCTTATTAATTGTCTAATTTTCTGTTCATGGTCGGCACAGCCGCCTGTTTACTCTGATTATGTCTGTGTTCTTCTTACTCTGTCCAGGATGTTTACTCTGATTATATATATAATATATATTGATACCATTTGGGGGCGGAAGGAGAGACACAGTAAGAAGAACACAGACATAATCAGAGTAAACAGGCGGCTGTGCCGACCATGAACAGAAAATTAAACAATTAATAAGGCGGCTGAGCCGACCATGGAAATGGAAATCAAATCATTAAGCAGTAGGTGGCAAAGCCAACCATAAAACAAAAAACAGAATAAACATCAGTTTATCATTGATAGAGATCAGAGAGGATCAACTCATTAATTGAGTAGTCCTCGAAGAGGAAGAACATTTAACAGTACCTTTGGAGAAGGTAAACAGGGGAAAGGGGACTGCTGTGTAGCAGTGTTAATACATTTAAGTAGAAAGAAGAGAAGAGGAGAGAGAGAGAGAAGGCAAGAGATTTTAGAGAGAGAAGTAGCTCTCTAATTTCGGATGCCCTTCACTAAGAGCCAGCAATCCTTTTATAGATGAAGGATTAAAGGCTGTACAATAATTAGGGGTACAGTGCTAACCATGTGAACTTTTACTTTCGGTGGAAAAGTAAAACAGCAGGTGGTTGAACAGTAGTTTGTCGGCTGAGTGAATAGTTGATTGATGAACAGTAAAAAGTTGTTACTGTTTAAATAGTACCAGAGGGTAATTGAATAGCCAGCCGTTGATTGAATAGTTTCTTGGGAAAGAAAGTTGATTGGTAAGGGCCATATGTTTATTTGAATTATCCAAAAGGGTCTTGAGCATCTTGGAATGCAGATCCGTATGGATTTTTATCAGTTGTTGATCCTTCAGAAGAAGTATCTTCTTCTTCTTGACTTGCCTGGGCAATGAGCTGTTGTGCCAGCATGAGTAATTTTGAACATTTTGATTTAGACCTGGAGGGTCTGGGAGGATGTTGAACAGGGCTGTTAAGCCTGATGGTAGAAACTGTTGGTGATGGTGTTTGAACCAGAGGATCTTCAGGTTGAACTGGTTGAATTTTTATCGGAGTAGTAATAACTGGTGTTGGAACTCTGACAGGAAATTCCAGTTTAACTTGATCAATAATTTTTTGATAATTGTATGATCCCCACCATTTTGCTAAGAACTGTCGAATAACTATTTGGTCTTCCATATTGTATTTCCATTTGAGAATCCATGGGACCTTATATTTAGCCATGAAAAGAAGCAAAGCGGGGAATTGACTGGTATGACTAGTAACTTTGAACTTTGTTGAGAAGTAGTTGACTTGATCCAGTAGATTAGCAGGGAGAATATCTGGGATGGCTCCATGCTGGTGCCACCATCGATTGAACCATGATGGGATTACTGAATTGAATTTGTGATCAAATTGAATAAACCAGGAATGAGAAAAGTTTTCATTCTGGTGAAGCAGAACTTTGAACCAGGAATCAATATAATCGTAATAATTATGATCAATAGAATGACCAGGTAGGTCTTTGTGGACAAAAGGGGGACCCCATTGATCAAGACTGACTATATTATGGATATAAAGTGAGTGATAAATAACTTTAGTAGAATCATGTTTATCAGTGATTGGTTTAATGAGAATGGATTTATGGAATAGGAGAATATCCCTGTAGAAAGATAGGGTTTTATCAGGGTGTTGAGGAATAAATTGCCATCCTGGGGGAAAGAAGGAAGTTACCAGTTCAATGGGTTGGTGAAGGTTTTTATGTATGGGTTCAAGAGCAAAAAGTTTAGTAGGGAATGGTTTGAGCAAATATTCAGTGGAGGAAGTATTAGCAGAATATTTGGGTTGAATGGATAATTCTGAGCGGAAGGGATCAGTAGTAATGGTAGAAACAGGGATGTGGGCAAGGGTTGACTGATTAGAAGCAGGGGTATAAGCAAGGGCAGATTTATATTCAAGTTTGGGGGGGATTTGCCCCAGAACTTGGTATCTATTTTTACTGGATCCAGCTTGGTTACTATTAGGTAACGTGAGCTGTTTCTTCTTGTCCGTCATTTCTGCAGAAAACATTGATTAGATATTATAATGCAGCATGATACCCTGCAAGAAATATAGTGAATAATGTATCTGGCTAACTAAGTGCGCAGTGGTGTGATTTTAATGTTTAGTGAGTGCGCGATGTATCTGGTGTACAGAATGATGTTTATTTACTTACCAAGGAGAAATTCCCGAGTGAGGAAATCTGGGATTGAATTTTGAATACCTTTAATATATTCAATGTCAAAATCAAAAATACTTAATATAGATTGCCAACGAGCAAAGATTTGCTTACTAGCAATATTTTCAACATCTTTTTCCAGAACATATTTAGCACTTTTACAGTCAACTCGGACTAAAAATTTTTGGTTTAGTATGTCATCTTGGAATTTTGAAATACACAGTACAATAGATAAAATTTCTTTTTTAATAGTACTATAATTACTTTGTGTGGCATTCCATTTACCAGAGTGAAAACGAACAATTTGCTCAGGAGAGTCAGAGTTGACCTTTTGGAGAAGGATTCCCCCGTAACCAATTTCAGAAGCATCAGTTTGAATAATTTTAAAAGAGTTTATTGTAGGGATTCCTAAGCAAGGGAGTGATTTAACATATTGCTTAACCTTTTTAATTATGTCAGTATGAACAGGCGTCCAAGGGGGTGGATTAGTTTTTAATCTATCAAAAAGAGGTTGACAAATCTTTCTTAGATCTTTATAAAATTCAGCAATATAGTTTAATGATCCAAGAAATCTTTGAACTGATTTTTATCCAAAATTTCATTAGGAAATTTATCAGCAAATTGAATAGCTCTACTAATTGGTGTTATAGTAGACTGATGGATATCATATCCTAAAAATCGTATTTTTGTTTGAAATAGTTTAATTTTTGGAGCGGAAATTACTAATCCATTATTTTTAATAGTTTGAACAAAGGAATTTAAATGTTTCCAGTGTTCATCAATTGATCTGGAAAATATAAGCACATCATCAATATAAACTATAATAAAATGACTAAATGGATTGAATATATCATTCATTATGTTTTGGAATTCACTAGGAGCATTTTTTATTCCGAATGGCATAACATTCCATTCGTAGTGACCAAAAGGGGTGGTAAAAGCAGTTTTGTATCTATCATCAGGGTGCAATTGAATTTGCCAGAATCCACTTTTTAGATCAAATTTAGAAAATATAATAGCATTACTCAATCTGTTGATTAAATCTTTTTTATTAGGGATTGGATATCTAATCCATTCTAAAACAGCATTTAATGGCTTGTAGTTAATAACAAGGCGTGGTACACCTCTTTCTTTTTCAGCATTTTTATTAACATAGAAAGCAGGACATGACCACGGTGATTTACTATTTTGAATAATATTATTATCAAGTAAAGTATCAATTTCATTTTTACAAGTTTCCAGGACGTGAGCGTTCATTTGGATAGGTCTAGATTTAGTAGGAATTCGTGATTCATCAAAATTTTTTATATATGGTAAGGTTACTATATGCTTTTTCCTGTGCCAAAAAGCACTGGGAAGGGGAGCACAAATAGTTTTCTCAATTTCTTTTCGAAATTTAGCAATTTGTGTAACAAGAAATTGAGCAGTAAGTTGTTTTTCAATTTTAACATTTTTAATTTCTTTTTGTAAAAATTTTAATTGTTGTTTCTTCAATTTTAATTTATCCATGGTTAAATAGTTTAACTGGACTAATTCAGGTTGAGTTAAAAATTTAAACATAACTGGTTGACCAAATGGCTTAGTGGTTAAACCTTGTTCATTAGTAGTAAAAGGATAAAGTAAGCAGATAAATGGAGAACCTAATATTAGATTATCAGTTAAATCAGAACCAAAACAATAGTAGTTTGGAAACAAATTTTATCTTGGTAGATATGCGCCTTTGGTAATTTGTATTCTATGTTCATTTTACTATTATTAGCAGCTCTTAGTATAGCAGTAGTTTTTTGAAAATACATTGTGGGTATAAGCCCTTCAGCTATGCAATTTAAATCAGCACCAGTATCAATGAGAGCATTAATTTGAATTTGGTAGTCTTTTATTACCAATTTAACTGTTGTGTACCATTTTTGGTAATATTCCTTTTTATCTTGTTGATTATTTTTAATATTTTTATCAGAATTTTCTTCAGATTCCTTTAATTTGGAAATGTCTTTTTTAACAATTTTTGTTTCATGTGCTAAATCTTGAACCGTTGTTTTGCTGATATTTATCAATTTATTAAACTCTTGATTATGTTTTTGACTAATGACACTAACTTCTTTAGCATGGGATAAAACAGTACTAGAGGTCAGATAAACAGAAGATAAAGTGCGAGTAGGTTTAGTAATTTTAGCTTTCATAGGTAAATATATATTTTCTAAATAATCAAAGAAGTAAATATCAATATTATGAGTTTTCATGTATGTTTCCCATTGGTTAAGCATTTTTTCTTTCCTATTAGATGAATAGTTTTTTCTAAAATTTTTCCTTTTTTGTTTATTCTTTTTTGATTTAAATTCAGCATAAACATCATCATAATCATTGGTAATTCTAGTTAATACACAAAGTGATGGATCAATTGGAGTATCCTCAAGATCCGTTGGAGTGGGAGACCCTGGGGATGTCTCTTCATCAAAATTTGACTGTGTTGAATAGCAGGGTTTACTGATTTGGGAACTTGTATCAATTCCTTTTAATTTAATATGAGGATTAATAAGATTTTTGTCTTGCCTTGGCAAGCTAACAAAGCTACTTGATCTACTCAATTCTTTGATTCGAAGTGGTGGATTAATTCTTTGTTGATCAAAGCTTATCCTAACAGTTCCATCTAAGTATTGTTTAATATAGTCTAAATCAATAGTATCATTTTGCATTTTATGAGGATAACTATCATTTTGACTAACCCAACTCTCGGGTAATTTAATATCATTCCAAGAAATAGTTTTTGGTACTTGAATATTAGCATTAGTATTACTTTGAATCAAAACAGTTTTGTCCTTAGGACTTTTAACTAGGGCATGAATATTTAAATTGGTTTTCATACATTTATAATAAACACGATATATTAAAGCAATTGGATGACTTCCTTCAAGCATATTGGGAATTGCACCAGCAATTTGGATATTTAACATTAATGCTTTTAATATATTTTTATCTTTTAAACTAAGTGGTAAATCAGGATAGCAATTAAAGTAAACAGGACCATTATGCAAACTTGACTCCATTAAGCCAAGCAAACTATCACTGTATACTGTAAATCGACTATCTCTTAGAGACAGTAAAACAGAATAATTTAATCCTGTTCTAGACAGAGGTTTGATAGCAACTTGGATTAATCCAATATGAATATAATTATATCCTCTATCTATATGTCTTTTAATAGCATCTTTACTAAGAAGTGAACATTTCTCTTCTTGTTTAGTAATAGCATAAACTTGTTCAACAGTTTTGGCAACTTGATCAGTTTTAAAGGAATCTCCTAGAAAACTGGATTTATAAATTTCTTTAACAGGTATTTTAGGTATATTCCAATTATGGAGATCAGTATTTAAATCTTGATATTCTTGTTCTTCTTGGTTTACTATGTCTGGTATAGACGATAAATTAGCCATTGAAGATGAACTAGCAGAAGAATTACATCTAAATATTCTATTCATTTTAACAAAGAGCCTTGGAGTGAATAGAGGGATTGGTGGATGGATCTGTACGTGAATAAGGGGAGGGACTGGTGGATGAACGACTACTAAATAAGATATTCCTTTACACAAAAGAAATGGATTTTAAAAACTTATAATTTAAAGAAAATCCTTTTTATTATTCATAATCTCTGCAGTTTTTCCATACCTGATTTGTATGTGTTTTGGACAGGAACTCATCTACACTCATAATTCAGACACTGCAGTATTTCTGTATTTGATTCTTATGCGTTTTAGAACTACCCTAATACTTCTAATCACTTGGAGCTGCTGTTCCCCCATACACACGTACCCAACACCCAGATGGTTGCCTCCAACCCTTGACTGCCCTACCGCGGGACTTACTTGACGGGACCTTTTACAGAAAACCAGGATGTTAAGCGGCAACAGTCAGAAACAGCTACTTCAATTTACTAGAAGTATTTCTAGGTACCAAAACCATTGAAACATGAACTCATGTCCATATAATCAAATACAGACTCTTACTTGTCAAATACTGGGTATAGAACTTATTTTCAGAAAAGAAAATGAAATTAAGAAATTATTTTGGCAAGTGATCTTGCTTATTATTCATGGTCGATTGGACAGAGTTTATACTTGATTATATGAACATGAGTTGCATGTGTTTGTTTTGGCACTAAGTTCTACACCCAGTATTTGACAAGTAAGAGTCTGTATTTGATTATATGGACATGAATAATATATATATATATATATTCCAATAAAGCAGGCCAGGCCAGGCCAGGCTCGATCGAATGATTGGATCTCCTCGATCTAGCTATTAGTTTGATGTTGATGTAATTATAAAATGTGAATTAATGCATGTTGTCGCCGTCGTCTTCTTCTTTGTGTAATATATCTATCTATCAATGCGTGTACTAGAGGAACGCACTGTATATAGTGGAGTACGTACCAATTAATTGCTGTATGCTTGTGTACTCGAAAATGAAAGCTAGCTATTTTTGCGACTTTAATTAATTATTGCATGCATTTTTTTGTAATTTGGTTATGGCAAGGTGCATGCATGTGAAAACATGAGTTACACTACTACTATATACTATGTTTCTTTTCCGGTTAAAAATACGATTTTTATTTGTAACGCATTTTTGTTTGTATTTTTTAGAGTTTCTCATTAATTACGACATTTTGTTATGTATTGTTCCACTCTTATAAATCGGGGGGTGTATGCGGGCATCAAAATGTTAAAAACATGTTATGGCTACTCATCTGAAGTTTAATTTGGTGGCTGGTAGCTGCAAATTATTATCAATAGGTACGAGAAATATGGTCATAAGCGAAATTTTACCAACTACACTATAAACTACCAGTTTTGAGCAGGATTCGGCCTCAATTATATAAATTCATAGAAAGGAGAGAGAAACAAAGCATGAATAAATTACGTTAAGTAATTCCAAAAACACAAAACTACATATCTTCCGATCAGCTCATTGCTCCAACATAATTAAGGTGTGTTTCCACTAAACTAAATAAATTTTTAAATCAATTAATAAGGACCATGTTTTCACGAATTCTGGGTAGGTCGACATTATATCCTCATCATACATCAACTAAAATAGTAGGAGTACAATTTAGAGGAAACAATTTTACTATAACCGTTAAATTGAAGACAAAAAAAATCAGTGAAAAGACACCCAAGTCCTTGGGGAGCGTTCGCACCAAGTCCCCTTGCTTTCTAGTCATCGTAAGTTTTCCTCTCCCCCTAGCATTCTGAACTCCGCACAAATCATACGAGTACATATAGATATAACAGGAGTCGGGGTGGTGCAATGGCTGGGATTCGATTAAGAGCACCATTATTTGATCAGAATCGTTGGTTTGTTTTGCTTGTTAATTAATTTGTAGGCAGTCCATGTACAATAGAAAAAGATTAGGCAGACATCCATATCAACAAAATAGAATGCCACCTATCTTTTCATTTATTCTCCAAATCATAAACCATCTCAATTTTATACCCAAAAAAGAGAGGTTCATTATATGATCATATATATATGTATATATATATATGTATATATATATATATATGTATCGGGGCGGTTCAAGGGACCCCTAAAAAAACCTCTAAAAAAACCCCCCAAATCTTAATCTCATAGTTCCCGATCAAATTTTGATGATCCGAGCCGCTCAATGTGTGCAGAATGTGATTTTAAAGGTGTCCGCAAGAAATTGACAAAAAAAATGACCTTGAAGGGCTTGATTTGAGCAGTTTTTTATTAAACCGTTCAATAAAGTTCAATAAAAAACTGTTCGGATGAAGCCCTTTCCGGTCATTTTTTTTGCTGATTTCTCATAGTTAGCCTTAAAATTATGTTCTGATTATATTGAACGGTTTGGATCATCAAAATTCGATCGGGAACTATGAGGGGTTTTTTTAGAGGTTTCTTTAAGGGTCCCCGGAACCGCCCCGTGTATGTATATATATATGTATATGTATGTATATATATATATATGTATGTATATATATACTAGTGTAATGCCCGTGCTTTGCACGTTTCCGCGTGCTCATTGGATGAATTTGCAGTCCAGAAGTGGTTTTTCGTTTTCGTTGTGATGATAGTAGAGACATAGCAAGCGGTTATTGAATTAGAAATCAGTTTCAGATTTTCAAATACAAGGGATTGATTGTTTTGGCCCATCTTATTTGTATTACAACTATGGTACTCTTATGTAGCTTCACTGATTGAAGCAGGTCTACATATACATACAAAAAGCCATTGCTTTTGCAAGTCTACATGTCAATTGTTCTTTCTATGCTTAGCCATGCATTTGTATTGTTCTTAGCCACTGCATTTATTGTACTTTGTACATGAACATTCCAATTAAAGCAAGAAATTAGGAAAATAAAATCACCTGCTCAATGAACTTCAAGATGTAGAACATTGCACTCAAACAAGAATACAATATGTGGCTCATTGCATTACTGATCTAAATTGTTAGTAGCCACTAATCGAACAATATAGTTTGTTCTCAACTACAGTGCTTTGGTTAATGATCCTTCAAAGCAAGATATTCATAGTAGTTAGTAATAGTCACATTAGCAACATATGCAAAGGCTAAGCAGTAAAGAAGCATAGAATATCCAAGTTCAACATGTTTTTCAGACAGCTGATTCAAATACATAGAACCCAAAAATAATATTAGGATGTAAGTGGAGGTGTCTAAACAACTATAACTTCTTCCGTATGAGAGTCGCTCTAAGCTTTGCTTTAAGGTTTTAGAACATTTTGTACTGCTTCCACAACTTCTTGTCCATTGACATAATGCTGGAAACACACGAGCATATAGATATCCGAACCACCAATCAATTTCATCTGTCTCTCCAATTTTCCGTAGGGTAAAAAAGGCCCGCTTGCCACAAAGCTCACATCGAGTTGTCGGCTTGGTTATGGAATAGCAAGGGGTATAAATATCAAGCACTGAACCAAAGCTTCTTCTACAACAAACACTCGATCTCACGTAAAAATATGTATCATGGAGATACAACCACTAGCATTAGAAGTGAAACAAATATGGAACTATAGAAGTATAATAGCAAGCAAGAACAACAAATGAGACCATATTTTTGCATGAGACAAGCACACATTTTCATCAAGGTAGAATGAGAAAGGATAAGGATAAGCAAAACCTCAGGTAGTTCCCATCTAGCCCAGCAATTACTACAGTTTTTCCATCAAGATCATAGAAGTATAATAACAAGCAAGAACAACAAATGAGACCATATTTTTGCATGAGACAAGCACACATTTTCATCAAGATAGAATGAGAAAGGAAAAGGATAAGCAGAACCTCAGGTAGTTCCCATCCAGCCCAGCAATTACTATAGTTTTTCCATCAAGATCAGTGTTTTGCAGCAGAAATCACAGAGATCATCGAAGAACTGCGCTTCATCAATGCCAATCACATCCCACTGCCATCAATCACAAATATTCAGGAGACATTTTGAAAACAAAGGATTTTGACCATTGTTTGTTTTGGGACTCAAGTCTCAACTTTTTCTCGGTGCACGTTTTCCAATAAATTTTCTCTCAATTTTTACTCTCATTTCTCCATCTCTCTCTCCACTCATTTCCCAAAATCCCAAAAATGAACATGGTCTTCGAGTCTCCTTTTTCTCCAATACTTCTCGTATACAACAATGGTGCTCATTGCAAAAAGAGTTACTTACACACTTACATAAATGACCGGAGGTTGAACTTTTTGTACTCGAAGAGTTACTTGCACACTTACACACCGTAGCTTGAACTTTTTGTACTCTTTGATACAACACAAACCAATTGAATCTTCAAAACAAAAGACTTTACAACCCGATGATGATCTTTAAAAAGCCTTTACAAGTTCCTTCCTTGGGATTTCAGTCACCCTATACTTATAAATTCCCCCTCATGAATCACAACCCTCAAAAATTTCACCTAGACACCCATTGGATTTCAGTCACCCTATGTATATTGATGTTTTATATCAATCCCTACCCAAAAATAAATTATCACCTATTTTCTCTATTGATTAGTGTCTAATGATCGTATTTAAGGCTCGATTTGGTTTGTTAGGCTTGGCCAATGAAAGTCATAAAAAACAATTTCAGTAGCCAAGGATTCAACCTTAGATAGCCTATAGGCAAAAGTTACCAAAACCAGTAAGTACAAAACTTAACTTATTAATAGAGCTTATTATCACCTAACATCTGCAAGTAAGGGAGTTACCTAGCCATAGCACGACATGGACAAGATAGCCTTGGTTGTAAAACGAACACACAAATCAAAGTGTTTAACATTGAAATACCTTGCATCAGCTCCAAATTTCTGCTTAAACGACATCAGATTATGCAAAGCCCAGCAAGGAAATTTTGTCCCGTCATGGGTCACCACTAAGTTAATTGCATATCTTGTATCCTTTCTTGACTTCATCATGGCAACATTTCTACATATGCATGGTTGGCCATGAATATGTTAGAATCAAGTAAATAACAATATGTATCTAATACAATTTCATATCTTGGAAACTTTAAGCCTGTCTAAATCATTGTTCTCTTGAGGAAAAAAAAAGAACAGGAACTTATTTTTTTTATACTGTTTTTGGCCTGTATTAAAATGTGAAAATCATTTGTTAGAAATTCAAGAGCAAAAACCTTTACAGTTTGTCATCTACTAAACAACCATGTATGAGTAATTCTAGTTCTCCGTTTCCGTCTTCCGTTATGTTGTATTCAAGTTAGGGAATAGAGGAAAGATTAATGAATGGCAAGAAAAAGTACCCCCTTTGTCCCAACTATGATCCCTTTAAGAAAAAATACAGCTAGAAATCCACACCGATGGTAATTTAGAACCACTAACCAAAATTGAGTTTTGAAAACTAAAACCCCAAAAACTATACAAACTTTACCTCACAAGGCATGAAATCCGTGTGTTAAGACACGGTGATGCGAATACAGGAGGAGGAGAATTAAATCTTGGTATATCAGGTGCTGCCTTCAAAGGCCTAACGGGGGGTCAGACTGGTTTTATATTTCTAGTAAATGTACCAGAGTCCGAACATCAAAGGAAACAAGGACAAAAACTAAGTTACTTACGTGGCTTTGTGGACGAACACCTGCACTGCAGGAGCCCAAAACAAAAAGAAGTGAAGTTTATTCCAAACTACTCAATGTATGGTCACAAAAATGACTAACACAATGAGATAAGAACATAGTTCAATGTAAAAAAAGGAATCTCCCCATGGAACAGCACAGCAAATGATTCAATGAAGAATACTGAACAATGCTAGCTCGGTTTGGTTGTCTGGAAATGAATAAAGACCATCTATTCTATTCCTAATAGAAGTCCAAAATGACAAGCCTAATATAACTACAATCCTCAACAAGGACACAAAACCCTTTTTTCTTCTTTCTTCTAAATTTCAGTTGAAAGGAAAACACACAAACCCTGAACTCTAAAATCACGAGGTTCACCACCCCTTGCTCACTCCATTTTAGGGGTGGCAATTTTAAACTCAACCACCGAACCCGTTCATATCCGCCCATGTCTAACCCGCCCAAATCTACCCATATTGTATTATGGGTCATAAACGGGTAAAATCACCTTAATCCATATATAAATGGGATTAAATGGGTAGGACAATGGGTTAGACCTCCATAACCTCCCCCCCCACGACCTCCTTTCCAACTGGAACCCCACCACCAGTTCAAATCTGTAAAATAACAGAGCTTCAAGGGAATACTTTCTAGGGAATTCATTTGTCGAATAATATTCTTTATAGTGAAATTGACGGCGGTAAATTCGGTAAGTGCGATCAGCAGCAATAGCAACAACGAATAATAGATATAGAGATCCATAGGTTGAATCATCCGAAATGAGGTTTTCGAATCAACATCATCTCTGTTTTACATAGCCAGAAGAGCCAAGATCTAGATCCAATTACTTTTCCTCCACCCTCTCTCTCAACTTTCTCTCTCTCATATTCTTCTCAAGTATAATATCATTTGCTACAGGATTAAGAAATTGAAAAAGCCCAAGGTTTCAAAACATTACCTATTTGAACACATGAAATCGAACATCTCTCGTATCCGGATGTCCGTGCATCAGTGCAGTGCTGTGAGCGGCGGCGGCCAGCGATCCCACCACCGTCAAGACCCAGTCGAACCAATTAGCGCACGCGTGTGTTGTTATCGCCTTGGTTGAGGCTTTATTGCTCGAACCAACACATAAAGGAAGCTAAGTAATCGCGTGTCTCCTTTGAAGGACAGCAACAGCCGCTACAACAGTAGAGAGTAATTGCACGTACTTTCTCCTTGTCGACAAAGAAACGAAAAAAATGGGTAAAGGCGAGGGAAGATCGCCGGAAAACCAGGTAAAACTCCAATCCTTTTCCAAAAGGCTATCATCACGTGGATTGTATAAAGTCAAAGATACCCCAATATACAAGAACACAAACTACAAAACTGAAAGGGTAAATGCGTATTTTCACAATGTGCCTACGCAAAGCACATTTCACCCTTTTGCCCCCCAACAAAATACCAAACCACAAAAAAACCCTTAACCAATAAAATCCACCCTAAACAAACCACAAGGGTAAATCCATAATTTCAGCACATGCCTTGGCTTACCCTCCTTGGTTCTTTTATTACAAGTGCATTGATATGTATGTATATATGTATGTGTATATATATATATATGTATGTATATATTAGTGTATGCCTGTGCCTAAAGGCACGACTCGAACAATCAGCACATGAAAATAAATAGTGAACTCACGTGCAATATACGGCTCAAACAATCAGCACCACACAAATTAATACTACTAAACTTGTGTGTAATGTACCAACCTGTGTCCAACAAATTCAACTATGCAACACGCAACATATCCATTACTAGAGGCGGTCGTATAGCTTAAGAAAAATAGTCACATAAACACCCAAAAAAAATTGCTTTTTCTTAAAATATATGTAAAATTTTTGGATTTGCCTTTCTTTTAACACCGAACCCAAATATCTATATACATCCAATTCTAATAGTCTGGAACATCTAGCCCAAAAATGAAATAAACACTCAGCCTAAAACAAATTGAACACTTAGTCACAACCCAAGTATGACTCATCAAACCACATGCTACACTATACGTAAAATGTTAGTCTCGATGCAAAAAAATGTTGTTGCAATAATTATCAAGGTAGAAATTAAAGAATAGTATGTTAATTAATTTTGTACTCCTCTTTCTTTTGATATGTCAACAAATATTAAAAGACAAAAAAAACTCTTAGTTATTAATCATTGTATGCTTGCATAGGAGATATTTTTTGAGAAGTATTATACAAAATATTAAAAAAAAAAAAGACATGGGAAACATAAAACAAAAATAGTGGATATGAAACATCATATGATTGAAGTGTAGGTAATGCCCCTAGCCAAGCAAAAAGAAAAAATTTGCCCCTGCCCTCAACTAAACACCCCAATCGCTTACAATTCTATGTACATATGTCTCTCATCCTTCTCTTTTTTGTCATTTTGATTTCAGACTTTCTAGACATCTATTTTATAACAAAAGCTCCACAATTTTTAAATACATAAAAGAAGAATAGTATTGGAAGCAACGGGCATAATTCTTTCACATTTTTCCACAATTTTTAAACACATAAAAGAAGGATAGAATCGGAAGCAACGGCACATAATTCTTTCGCTTTTTTCAATAATAGATAAAACACTTAAAATATTTTTAAATACATAAAAGAAGAATAGAATCGGAAGCAACGGGCATAATTCTTTCACATTTTTCAATAATAGATAAAACACTTAAAAAAAGAGTAAACATCATACTCTTAAAAAAGAGTAAATATCATAATCTTAATGAAAAGTAACTGTCTATGGAAGAATTCACCTCGGTGGTTTTGGTGAAGTAGAAAATCATATGAATGATGTATAGAAAATTCTATCTTCGGTGATCTCCGTGATGTAAGAAAAAATAGGAAATGGAATGTTGGTTTTGATTTCGGTGATCTCGGTGGTTTTGGTTTCGGTAATCTCGAGATTTTGTACAAAGGTTATGAACTTATGATTTTGGTTTTCATTTGAATAATGCCTTAATGGGTGATTTTGAATACAATGCCTTAATGGGAGTAATTTATGGAGAGAGAGAGAGAGAGAGAGAGAGAGAGAGAGAGAGAGAGAGAGAGAGATGCAGTTAATACATTAGGAAACTTCATTCCTTTGATCCAACGACTATAACATTATCTCCAAGTACGATTGAACGGCAGAGAGAGAGAGAGAGATGTGGTTAATACATTAGGAAACTTCATTCCTTTGATCCAACGTCTATAACATTATCTCTAAGTACGATTGAACGGCTGTAAATGCATCTATGTTTGTATGTATAGACATTTTGGTGAAAAATCGCTCTGTTTTATATAATACTAGCGAATGCCCGTGCCTGAAGGCACGGGTGAATGTAATATAGTTTGAATTGACAACTTCAACAAATGACACTACCCAATTCTATTCCACGAATCCAATTTAATTCCATCAAAGTTTTCTTTTAAGCTAAGCAAAATGCAATTTAAAGGGTTGCCCGCGTATAGAGTACCAAAAAAAGAGAGAGTAAAGCCATGTTGTGAGCTAGATCGCGATGCCAACAAATATAGGAGACTTCACCCAAGTCGTCCTCTTGCAAACACCAAGTTTTCAAAAATTTTGAACTTCTTCACCGAAGCCGCCCTATTTCAAATGTCCAATCTTAAAGTGTTTTATTCAGAGCTATAGTAAGCCTAACAAAAATAAAGAAAAGATGGATTTTTTTTTATAGGTGACAAAAGATATATAATCGTGCATTCAATTTAAAACCCATCAATTCAAAACTTGACCTGATAAGCAATACCATGCACAATGCTCCAAAGCACAACAAAATTTATTTAGATGATAGGCAACTGCATATGCAATAGATGTATTATCATTCATACAACTTAAAGGTCATACATCAAGCCAAACACCTTTATACTGAAGTTCACAATTGACATACTTTATTTTAACTGATCATCGTTGCATGATCCTTTTATCCTTTTAGCCCACAAAGCTACATGTGCTCCCTTATTCAGCTATATGATTCAAGGATTAAAAAACGACACCTGTGAATATAGATTTCGCAAGATAAATTTTCCTCGAACAGTGCCAAAAGAGATTAGAGAATAGAATTATTTATCTTGGAGGTCCTCAACTTCGTTAGTCAAGTTCATGGGTAAATAAAGTAGAGATGATAAAAATGAATAGCATTATCGAGAGCTTAGTGACATCATTTTGTTTTCAATTATAGTAATAGAAAATGCTAGACAATGTGGAAACTTCTACAACAGCACGCTGACTCGACCTATTTAGTGATGTAGAAAGCGAAAGGAGAACCCGTAGCTACTGAGAAGAACATTCGCCTCATAGGTTAGTCATACGTCCATCGCACAGAAGAAAACACAGAGAACCAAAATTACTTGAAAGAAAACACAAAGAACCAAAATTACTTGAAGGAGCTTCATATCCCTCTCCCTTGTTCAGTGTCGATCCATTCAAATATTCATAGAGAACCCACATTACTAAGCCTACGTTTTATTACAAACTTTGGGCTCGTACCTGTTACCCACCCTTCCTCCTCTGCTTTGAGAACCGTGTGAATAGATAGTGGGCAGAAGGTAAGGAGGTCCTCATACGGAGTCGCACACTTACTTGACCAGTGCGGGAGACTGGGGAATGGGTCGAGTAAACTCCCCTGGGGTTTAGTGGTGTGTAGAGAAAAACAAAATTTTTGCTACTTGCACATAAACTCAAACCATCCAGCTTTTATATCAACTTCAGCACTTTGGAACATGGATTTCAGCACCTATAACCCAACTAAATCTGAACAGAAAAAAAATCTGTGTAATGTATTGACCAAATGAATAAGAAAAAGGGTGCTAACTGGATAAGGGATTGCAGGTTCTTACCTCGCACCTTTGATTTTGCGAGAGAATATAGCAGGAAAGAGAAGATCAAGGCTTAAATTATTGCCAAGTACGTAGCTGGATAAGGGATTACAGTTTTGCAAATTTGATTTTGCAAAACACTCCAAGTAAGTAGCCGGTATCGCCTATCAAAGCAAATAGTTGTTCGTTGTATAATGCCACCTCCTACCAATCTGTATGCCCATTAATAATCGTACGTAATAAACCACATTGTAGCCAATTTGATCAAACAAATCAGAGCATATCAAGGCTTAAATTATAAAAGGCAAAGAACAAAGAAAGTCTGCAATTAGAGAAAGTCCACTCATTCCTCTCCCTCCATTTTGAAGCCAACCACCAAAGAATCTATCCCTGACATGTGAAAAGAACCCCATCACCCACCCCATCCAACGCCTACCCACAAAAATGGAAGATGGCCATCGGATTTGCATTAATTCCCTCTTTCTATTCATTTTTTATCGATTGCATCATTCACGTTAAATCAAAAGTTCGTAAAAAATAATCACCATAAATATTGTTCACTTTAAAATCAGATTCATCTTCTGCTCATATTAGAGAACCCTCGTACCCCACCATCAAGAATTTTTTATTTTTTTTTGATATTATCAAGAATATATCCAACATAAAACGATTCAAGCCACAAAGAACCTCATAAGGAGATTATCGTTCTACCATTCAGGAAACAAATTAATAGCCCAAAAAAATTGAAACAAATTAATAGTCCAAAAAAATTGGTGAATATCCACATCCACAAAAAAGCTTGATTCCTCTTGTTTGATTTTAGTTTTTTCCTTGACAATCCAAGAGCAAAATTATAGACTTCATGTGGCATTAAATAAACAGTGTATCCGTGTCCGACACACTGGGGAAATCACGTGGTGTCCATTAGAATTTTTTTTTTTTTTTGGGGGGGTGGGAGGACACTGTGGAAACACAGGAGGGGTTAAATACGTGTAGAACATCATTAGGAGTGCTAATTTGAGCCATTAAATAAAATAGCGTATCAACTAAACAAAGAAACAATGAACAGAAATAAGTTTTAAGATCCATCAATCAACTAAACAAAGGAAGCTCCATCCTTTAAATGTTTTGGATCGAAAAAAGGATTTCATATCAAGAAGTGCAGTTGTATCTACTTGTTCATTACCTTAGTATATTCGTATACTTTTTACCTCCATACAACAACTTGCCCTCCCCCACTTCGATATGAAGAGAAAGCTAAGGTCCTTCGTCGATCTCCATCCTCTACGTGAACTTGTTACCGAGTCTAATATTGATGTCGTAAACTTGAAAGCATGAAATGCAACCTTCAAGCAAACAATGCCTGAATCAAACGCCAATAATTAAGGAGTTAGACGGACTGATAGAAGCCAGACATTTAGCTACGTTATGAATATGATACAATAATTTTCTGCAATTGCATCATTATGCATACAACCATTTGAGCCAAAAACACTGTATAATTTCAAAAATTGTGTAAGACCATATGATTGAATGAAACTACCATAAAGTTGATTTATACAAAAGGAACCAAAACAATGAGGTGAATGCCCGTGCCTAAAGGCACAGGTGAATGTAATATAGTCTCAATTGACAACATCAACAAATGAAAGAACCTAGACTTCTTTCTTTCACTAAATTTCCATTCCATGATACAGCCATGTACTTCTTTCTTTCTTTTTTCTTACCCTTTTAATGTGTGACTGAAGAGCTAAGTGACCACAATCATAAAAGAACCTAGACTCTGTTCACTTAGAGTTTTCAAGTACGAAGCTCAAGGGGCGGGCGAATTGTGGGCAATGCGAATTGCCCCGACTCTTTCTCTCTCCTCCGAGGGAAAGGGATTCCGTTCCCCACCCTTTTTGAGAAAGGAGAGATGCTGCCGGTTCGCGTGAGCACTTTTTATGAAGCTGGACGTCAAGCGCTCGCGAAAAATACAGAGTCGCCACTTGGGTTTGAAGGTCCGATACCCAAGGAACCGTATTTCGAAGCACTTGCCGCGCTGTTTGATTTGAAAAAGTTAAAGAACCAGCCTAAATCTGGGTTCGGGGCAGGTTACGAGAGAGGAAGGGTTTTAGCACCCCTCTCGCCCAATCCGGAGATCGGTCTCTATGCATTTGCGAAAAGGTTTGTTTTTGCGATTCTGTTTATAGATTTTTCTAGGGCGGGGGAAAATTGATTAAACTGTAAATGTTTGCAAGATGTGATAGATCATGGAACAGTTAGTATAGGATGAGAAAACTGCTGTGGGAGTTTAAACAAACTGGGAACTTGTTTTGGAGTGACTGCGCAGGAAGAAACCAACATGCACTGAACAAGTCACTGCATGCTGTTCACTTGCGCGCATAATTCCAAGACTTAAAACCCACAGCTCTTATTCTCAAACCCTTTTGGGCTCTGGAAGGACCTGCACACCCAGGACAAACCACGCAGTTTTCACATAATAAATTAAAGGCTGAAAAGCCCCAAATTAATAAAACACCCCATAAACAGTGTGGGGACAAAATAATGGCTTAAGGCCAAGACCCGTGCAAGGCCACTCACTGGTCAGAGGCACTGTCGCGCTCTGGCGCGCGAGGATGCGCCCTGGCGCACTGTCGCGCGATGGAGTGAGTCTGGCGCGCGATGGTGCGCCCTGGCGCACTGTCGCGCGATGGAGTGAAACCCTCGCGCGATGGTGCGCCCCGGCGCGGGATGATTGCGCCCTGGCGCGGACCAGACCAGTGCTTGGTTTACACATTTCTGGGTTACTGGGACAGATCCAGAATGTTCCCAGGGGGACTCCAAAACAGCAGAAACTCATATTAACTACAAGGCTAACAGTTTATACTCTTGATTATTATCATCTTTTTTCTTACCCTGCAGCACCGAAGTTTAATGTGTGACTGAAGAGCTAAGTGACTTTGGTTGAGTTTGGAAGAGTATTTGAGCTTTGAGATTTGAGGCTTGATTGAGGTGTTTGATGATTGGAGGAGGAAGAACAAGTTGTGTTCAATCATATCTTGAACCCTTGGAAAAATCTAACCCTTTGAAAGAGAACAAATGGGGGCATATATAGGGAAAAGGGATGAATCTGGTTGGAAACAGAGGAGAGGCAGTCCACGAGGCCTAGCTGACTCTGTTCACTTAGATGGACTCAGTCTGTCGCGCGATGGTGCGCCCTTTCGATGGTGCGCCCGGGCGCGGGATGGTTGCGCCCTGGCGCGGACCAGCTGGGTTTTTGGTTTTTGAAGTGGCTTAGGCTAGTACGAAGCTCTTGATCCATTTCAAGGGGCGGGCGAATCAATGGTTAATTTCCCTCACTCCCTCTTATGGTTCCTATTCTCGAATTAAACACCTTCATCGACAAAACAGGAATAACAATTCAAGGCCTAATTTATCAGTCCATATGCAAGCCAATTCACGAAATATATAAATCAAAGTCGCTCAAAATAACAAAACCGACAGATTTACATGGAACCGGTAACGAAACCGACAGATTTACATCTAAGTAATAAAGCAATCGAGATTTTTGTTAGCTGTTTTCGAGAACCAATCACAAAAAGAAGAAAGTGTGTGATGGCATTAAATATATATGTACCTCTCGCCTTTTACAGAGTTATTGTTATTGGTGTTGATTTGAACTCCATAAATAATGATGAGAGAAATAATCGTAGTACTTGCTCCGTTTGGTGCAAACACTCTGATTCGAACCCCCGGAAACCCCCACGGCAACACCTCTGGGCTGAAACAGCAACTGCTGTTGAAGCAACGACGACTTGGCCGCTGCCGCCGCCGGACAACTCCCTCCGCCGTCACTGATCTGGTGTTGCTGAAGCATCGCCGCCAGAATGGCCTCCTGATCGTGACTGAAGTGGAACTGATCGTCCTCCATCGATGCCGAGAGGTCCCACGGGTTTAGGGTTTGGCCTGAGGGAGAGAGAGGGAGTCGACAGAGGAAGGGGAGAGAGGGATGCGGTGGGTCGATTGAAGAGAGAGTCGCGAGATAGAGGGGGACTGAGGGAGACAGAGAGAGAGTTAGATGGTGCCGCTAGGGTTCCCAACTAAGGGTCATCATCGGGCCGGGCCGGGCCGGCCCAGCCCGCCAAGTCATGGCCCAAGCCCGCCCACGGGCCGGGCCGACCGGGCGGGCCGGGCCACCTACCATAATTGAAGCCCAAGCCCGGCCCACGGGCTACCCCAATTGGCGGGCCGGCGGGCCAAAAGTCGGGCGGGCCAACGGGCGGGCTTAATTTTCCTTGGGCAAAACTAAACCAAGGGAAAAAATAAAGAATTTTTTGGGATTTTGGGCTAATGGGCGGGCCCGTTGGCGGGCTTTTGGACGGGTATGCCGGGCGGGCTCACGGGCCGGGCCTACGGGCGGGCCGAGTAAAAATTCATAGGCCCGAGCCCGCCCATTACAAACTACGGGCCGGGCTAGCCCGCCCGTTTTTCGGGCTCGGGCTGGGTAAACGCCCGACGGGCCGGGCGGGCTTTGGTCGGACCGCGGGCCACCGGGCTAAATGATGACCCTTATTCCCAACTCAGCGTGTTTCAAATTTTGAAAATCAATTTAAGTAAAATTTTACCAAAATGCCGTTTATTATAGCCCTCGTATGGATTAGGTATTTACCAAAATGCTTTTTAAGGATGAATGGTAGAGATTTATAGAGGCATGAGGATAAATCTAGAGCGTTGGTTATCTTTTGGATTCAAACACAGCTCTGTTTTATTATATAGATATATATATATATATATATATAGTTTTTAGTAAAAAAACAAAATAAAAGTTGCCCCATTAGTAAGGGCGAATCTGCTCCTGCACCATGGAAGTGTTCGATTCCCACTAGAAGCAAACAATGATTCAAGTGCGGGGCCATGGCGATGGATTGTTGTCCTAGTTTCCTCCGAGGATTAGTCGTGGTGCGCGTAAGCTAACCAGATATCATTAAAAAAAAAAAAAAGAGTGTTTGGGGTTAAATTATAGGGTCCGAGATCGCCCAGTTGTACTTCAAAAATTTTAACAAAAAATATATATATTTTTCAAAAAAAAATATTTTCCAAAAAATATTTGAAAAAATTTAAAATAAAAATACAACTTCTTAAACATTTTTTTTTCAAAATAAAAAATTTTCTTTGTTTTAATTAAAATTTTAAAAAATAAAATAAAAATAATGTTCGGATTCGGATTGATAACGGATTTAATCCGATCCGTATTTAGATTACCGGATTCAAATTATCGGATCGACGTTATCGAATTCAGATCGGATCAGATCCATTGACATGCCTACACCCAGTACTAAAATTGGCACACATGTCCACACATCACACAGTTGTATGCGAATTTCGAAATATCTCATGAATGTAGTAAATATCCAACATGGTATACTATTGCAGCTTTCAATCTCTGTCGTGAATCTTGCTTTCGATCTCTCTCCCGGCCTCTTCAGGCCGACAGGGGAAGTTGAATTTCTGTTGCAAAGAATTGACTATCAGATACTCCATTTACGGGGCATAATTAATTAATTAATTAATTAATTAATAAATACTCCCCCGCCATGGATGGGAGTAATTTGAAGCTGAAAATTCAGTCCATGTACATATTCCATACGTACCAATCGATCACATCGATCATTCCATGTCGTAAAGCAACTTTCTTCCTCAATACTACCCATCTGTTGTTTTCATTGCAAGTACGTTTTGTGTTTATTTCCATTCATTGCTATATATATTGTGGGAGCTAGCTCTGAAAATTCAAACACAATTAGATGGAAAACGGGATAACGTTGAAAATATATATCCCTTTCTCGATCGTCCTTTCAATGAAACAAATATTTGGTGTTCCGATTATGAGCCACCCGTTTGTTCGGCTTTTAGTTTTTGCTAAAACTACTCTTCAATAAATACTCTAATCCATGTGTTATTCACATTTGTGTATGTATATGCACTAGTGTTCAACTCATTCTATGCACGGATAAAATTAACCCGTTCTAACCTTCTGTCCATTTGATACACGGGACAATTAATAAAAGTAGGTTCGAACAGGCACAATACTAGAACAGGTTAGTTTTGCCCGTGCATAGAACTGATTAAACGCTAGTAAATAACAACAAAAAATGTACAACTCAAAGAAGGCAAATATGGTTTGAATTTTTCCTTCACCGATTAAATAATAATAAAGTCAAACTACTATGTTATGCTACACAATAGTTCTAGACATTTTTCATCCTGCCTTCCAGCTCTAAAACAACCCGATTCTATTCATCGAATGGTGGTTCCTCTGGATCTTCGTCCTCCGAATCTGAAGATATGTCAATGTAGACTGGGGGTGGTGCCGATGGCCCGGAGTAATGAGATCTCACGCTCTGAGGTGAAGCTTGGCGGTAGGAAACATATGGTTGAGCCAAAACCTCTACTCTCAATTTATTGTACTTCACATTATCCTTCAGAATCCGATATGCTTCTTGGTACTTCTGCATATGATTCTTTATGCGGTGACACACCAGTTGCTTCTGTTTCTCTTGTGAATCCCCTCATTAGGGTGTATTACTAATATCTTGGGTGACTTGGTATTAACAATCCAATTCCCTCCTTGTCAATGCATAAATACGAAAATAGCATTCACTAATCTCATCTCCTTACCAATCATATCTCATGTGAAGGGCAAAAATGAAAATGTATACTATCAATCAAATCCTATCTATGAAATAAACATGATATTAGTAATCTCATCATCTAATCCCATTTCAAACAAACATACTCATCGCCAATCTCATCTCATTATCAATCCCAATCCCAATCCTAATCCCATCTCCTTACAAATCTCACCCCTCTAATACTTTTATCAAACGAGGCCTCAATTCTTATCTCGCATCCAAACGAGCCCTTGAGTTTACTTTGCATCCCAATAAGATTCTGTATCATTCATTTAACATGCAAGTACCATGTTGGTGCAAAATTGTTTCCTGGGAAAAAAAATCCAAATGATCTCTGTAGTTTAGTGTTTGTATCAATTTGGTTCCTGCAGTTTCAATTGGCTCGATTTACGCTCTATAGTTTTCATTTTGGTCCAATTACTAATAGCCATTAGTCTCCTTTAACGCCAGACACAAATGAGTCCCCTTTTCTGGGGTTAAAACCGTACGTAATCTCCCTTTCTCCTCCTATCCTAATTTGTTGCCTGCTAGAGTTTTTTCTCTTATATTTTGAAGCAGACTATTTTGTGGCGAGGAAGAAAAACATCCATCTCCTTGGCTGACTTCAAGAGATGGAAGAACCAGACATGGCTTCTTATTGCAGATTTGATGGATTCAAGCCAAAATATGGTGAGTTTTTTTTTTATTCAGAAACAGTAGAAAAAGTTTTTGCTCAAATACTTTGTTACTTTTATGGGACAAAATCATACAGTGGTACTATTTTATTCATCAAAGTCCATGTCTTTTTTGTTGTATATCAATATTATATGCATACAATATGTATATATTGGATGTATTTTGCATAGGCATGAGTAAATAATATTGACACTCAAAAAATTGATGCAGGCACTCTAAAACCAGTGTAATTCCAAAGTCACTTTTATTTGTTTCTTAGAGTGCCTCCAAACAATTTTTGGAGTGCTAGTATCATTTTCCTTTGCATAATGGTCAAAAAATTGATAGGTTTTTTGTAACTTGGTTGTGTGGTTTGTTATGTCTATGTATTAGGTTTTGACTTGCTATTAGGTTATGACTTTGCTAAAATTGGAACTGAGCTTATATAATATTCTGACTTTTGATATGGTTCTATATAATATTGTGACTTTTGAGCTTGGTTAATTTGGGATTTGGCATTTTATGCATTCTCAATACTATGCAGAAAAATTCAGTTTGTCCACAGGTTGAACAGGTAGACAATACCAGTGGTGATAAGGGCATTGCCATGTCTTTTTGTCTAGTAACAAACTACACACTGCCATGTCTTTTTTCCGTTCTACATTTCCATGTGCTTAGAGGTTGGAGTTTGCATTTCCCAACAACCATGAAGCAGCCAATGCCAACATGATTTGCTTCACTGTTGGATGTTCTTACATGCGCATTTAACCCACGGTGGCAAGTCATGGACTTCTTCGATTTTCTTATGCGTCCTTATCAATGGAGAATGGAAGTTGTGGGGAAACAAAATGGAGAATGAAAGAATGAGGCCCTTTGTTTTGGTTCAAAGGTATATTAGGTCAAGAGGAGAAAAGAAGATTACGATTTTAACCCCAGAAAAGGGGCCCATTCGTTTCTGGCGTTAAAGGAGGCTAACAACTGTTAGTAATTGGACCAAGTAGCTAGGAACAAAATGGAAACTACAGAATGTAAATCGAGCCAATTGAAAGTGCAGAAACCAAGTACTTGACACAAACACTAAACTATAGAGACCATTTGGATTTTTTTTCCTTCTTTCTTTTAGACCACTAACCTTCTTCCTGCTGAGGAAGGTTGATCTTAATTTGTCTCCCATTAATTATGCAATCCGGCCCCCTCCCTCCAAAAAAAAATTATATAAAATTTTATGCAGTGGTTTTGGCACCGTCACCCTAAGACCCTTATTCGCTACACATTTTTGTGGTACACAATACTAAATGTAAGGAAAACACGTAAATGTATAGTGAATAAGAGTGTTGGGGTAGTATGCAAGTATGCTAACAATATATATATCTAGAGACTGACCAATCAAAAAATATATATCTAGAGGCAGATTTTTGGTGGGGTTTTTTCTCCCGTTTCTGTCATTTGTTTGTTAGGGAATATTCATCTGGTACTTGGGAAAAAATTGTTGATGAACCAAATTCAAGGCTAAATTTGGCTCGGCTCGGCTCGTTTGAGTTTAACAAGTCAAGCCGTGCCCGAGCTTTGATATTTTTTTATATGCCAAACTTGAACTGACTTGTTACCCGAATCGAGCTCTCGAGCTTGACTTATATTGTTTGCTAACAAAGTTAGACTCCATTCTGCTCATTTACACCTGTAACTAGGGGTGGCCCAACTTCTTCGCGTTGAAAAGGTTGACCTTGTCAACCAACAATATACGCACGCGCGCTCTTCCTACTGGGGTATTATACAGTGACGAGTTCAATCATTAGGCTTTAGCTATTGAGGGATATAGTAGAGTATAATATTATAGCCTGGATGAGCAAGTCATGCATGCAATTCTTCTCCTAGAGCAACTCTTTTGGCTTTGGTTTTGACTTTGAGTTGTTCATGAGGGGATCAGAGTTTAATTTTAATTTTCACTCCCAAAAAGACTATGTCTTGCCTCAAAACCCAAAGACTTTAGAATCAATTGAGAGCTACGTGAATTTTGGGGATGGTGCTGCGCGCCATGTGCTTAATGGGTTGGATGGTCTGGATTTTAAAAGAACTTTTCTATGGACAGTCTGAATGAAGCACTTGGGGGACAACATATATTAGGCAACACCCTCTCTGAGTCAGTTGATCGCTTGCTGCCAGGCCCGTTACCTTTAGTAAATAGTAATCGGCCATCTACAACTCTACATGTTTGATTGGCCATAATACTAACGAAGGAAAATATGGTGGCATAGAATGCAAAACTACAATTGGTTAGCAAAGGACTTCGGGTCTCATACAAATAATTCTAGTTGTTTATCAATTTGAAATAGTTTTTTTCGAGTCTCTTTGATCCATTGTAAGTGTTTGATCCGATTGTCTAACTTTCATTCAGAATTTGAAATCCTAAATTATGAATGAAATATTGGAAGATTAGATTACCTACTTAAGTCCGACGGAGCTAATTTTTTGTAAGGCCACTCAAAAAAATATTTTAAAATTAACACATGGCTCAAATCATTTGTGTCGGGGGCTTCGAAGTAGGTCTCACAAACTAATCTGTACACAATTGCTACCCATTGTCGAGTTTTGTAAAATTAGTTATCGATATCAGGAATTCTATAAGAAAACATAAACCAGAAAGAATTGGACAAAGTACAATTTCAGTTAGAAGGAGAATGGGGAAGCAATTTTTTCAGACCACTAGGACTCCTTTACTTGATCTATCCAACTGGTAAACATCCTTTTCAGTGGTTTCACTAAGTTAAGGATTTAGGGGGTTTTATTTTTGGGAAAATTGGAAACGATTTTTTGGGGGTAAAGAGCTGCCGAGGTGGGTCCTAGTGCCCTGTTGTGGAAATTTTTGCCACGTCATCAAGCCGTTTGCCACTTAGGCATTTTCCATCCAAGTTTTGGATGGAAGGGTAACATTGAAATTGGCTGGAAACTACAAGGGTAAAATTGAAACCAAAAATTTTAGAAGGATAAAATTGAAACCGACCGATATTTGTAGGGACCAAAAAAGTAGATAAGCCTTGATAAAATTTTAACAATATTTCAAGACACCTCGCATCTTAAACACGCGAGGTTCTTGAAAACCACGTCATTTTGAAGAGATCAGGGTTCAAAAAACTCTTAGGGACAGACAATTTCTACCTATATTATTCATTTTTCAGTGATCTGTGACAGTTATTTTTTAGAAATGATTATAACAATATACCATGTAAAAAATCAGGTCTATTGGATACAGATTGTACCTGATCTTGATGTATTTACGTTTGTTAAAATAGGTTTAGCTACACTGAACCCCAGTTAACCAAAACCAAAATCAACACAGAAAGATTATTGTAGCAACAGAAATCACTCATATGGTTTGTTTCTTCGGGAGACTCTGTTAACAGCTTATTTGAGTGGAAAACTTTGTATTATGAAGTTATAAAGCGTAATTCTCAATGTTTCCATGGAATTTTTTCTTTCCATTTGCAGCTTCAAGATGACTGCCGCGATGCACATTTCTCTAACGGGCATACAATCAACAGAAATCATCCGAGACTCAGCCAGCGCGATGCTGCTGCAGGTTCTCTCTTTTGCCAAGAAACTCTCATTTGTGTAATAGTTAACGACAGTAACTGCTGTTTAAAAGACCAATGGTAATTGGGAATTTGGTTTTAATTGGGGTTGTCTGGTTGGCTCCTCTAAAGCATCAGTGATAGGTATATTTTTCTACTTTCAGTCACAACCTCATTTTCTGCTTCAGTTGGATTAGGAATTGCATTAAAGCTAGAATTGCATTGAACCTCATTTTAAAGCTAGACCAGTAGTTTCTTAATTATGCACTATGAATTGTATAAACATAGAGTTGAGAACCTGAACCTTGGAGATGCGTGCGTTCATTATTGTTATGGAAGACACTTCAAGGGAACTATCGCAATCTCCGCTTTGAAACGACATCACCTTTATGTTTAAGTATTGAGTTGGTTTGTTTGGTTTAATGAAAGCGTCTCATGTTAAAACAGGACACTTGGGAAACTGCCCCAGGTATCCAATACGCGAACATGGAGGTTTTCCAGTGTTATCGCATTTAGACATGACATAATTGCAGCAAAACCCAAGAAGCTGAAAGGTTCGGAGGAGAAAATGAAAGTGATACTTTCCGACAATTTAAACTGTTCTTTGATTGCTGCTTTTTCTAGGCAATGTGCATTTTAGAGCAGGTATTAGCTGAAACACTTTGACATGATCAAGGATTAAGAACTGGTAGAATGGATCGTTGCTTCTCAACATTTTTTGCTGTCGATGACTTGAGAATTTACGTGTGAGTTGAGAATTTTCCTTCAAGCTTGGTTAGGACTTTGAACGGAGCCTCACTGCTAAAGCAGTAAATGGATATTGGTCCACCATTCACCGTTCAAAGAAAATGCACCATGAATTGATCTTCCATCATTTTTATTTTTTTCTATCAACAATATTGAATCATATTCAAAGACGATTTATTTTATAGAGACCACATACAGATTGACTTTAAGACACGTAAGTTTTTAAGTGTGTCACATTGATCTAACAATAAATATTATTCTCTGGCGCAACCCCAAACTGGTTACAGTAGTCCGTATAGTTAAGTAACCCTAGTACTGACCGCAGCCGGGTTTCGTTGCACTCCACAGGACCATTAATGGCTCGGATCGTTGCACCAAACCCTTGGCCAGAGACTGGCCATAATTGAGTGGCAATTATTCATCCAATATAATACCACAAGGCAGTCTTAAACGAGATAACCGGATCGGTGGCCACGGCTTCCGGGTTGCTGAGTCCATCGAATCCAATGCTGTTTCCGGCCAGACCGTAATTGTAGTTCCATGCTAGCTGGATGGGGCCTCTCCCGTAGTAGCCTCCCCGGCTACACAAGGCCACTGAGTGTTGGTGTTATCGCAGTAGTTCTTGGAGGGACCATCTATCTCCTCTATGTAGCAAAAGTCTGCGCAACACAACATCGAAAAATTTCTTATTTGTTTTCGTTTCCTTTCGTTGATCATCGATCGGGACAAATTGGAAAGGATAAAATTTTAATTCGAAGTGTTCAAAAAGATTTACAAGACACAAAACTAAGTCGGTCATTTAAAAAAAAAAGACACGTTAAAGAAGCTGGAAGGAAGCCTGACTTAGACAATGGTTATTTAATTATTGATCGCGGTTTTTGTATTTGTAAGGCACATAGGATCTCACCCGGATGGACCATACTTTTATTACCGTGATCAAAAGTGAAAGAAATATCACAGACCAAAACCATGATTTATGTTTATTTTTGTGGTAGTGATATACATATACAATGGCAGCCCAGACCTTCGTGGCCCACCAACTGGTGCCAACCCACGGTAGCGATGGTTGATTTGCTCGGGAAATTACAGGCCGGTCCCATTTTTTTAATGGGGTTCCGTGCCAACCCTATTTTGTCAAGACCTCCTGTCCAAACCCTTTTAAAAGATACTTTTACCATTTTGCCCTCAAATGCTCTCTCTATGTTCAGATTATTTCCTAAACCTCAACCTCCCACCACCATCGCCCTTCTCTCCCGTCCTTCCTGTCGCCGATCACCGTCGATCTGAGCGTCGTCGCCACTGGTGGATCTTTTCCAGTCGTCTTTGAATGCCGCCGGACATCATCGATCCACGTTCTGTGCCCCAGAATAAATACATATAGTTACTGAACTAACAATTTTATTCTCCTATAAAATTGAAATCGTCTACGAGAATAAAAATACATGTCAATCATAGAGATTACCAGCCCAGGACGGAGGGAGAGGCTTGGACTTAGCGGCGGAGGAGAGCTGCACCCCTGCCGATGATTTCTTCGGTGCCGCCGCGATTTTCTGTTGCTAAGTAGCGATGAGCTGGCTTGGGTCCCCTAGTTTTTGCTTTAACTCCATAATTTTATAGATCTTACAACAGGTGTAGCTTAGATAGAGAAAGTAGATAGGTGAAGGCTGATGAGAATAGGGAGGGAGAATTGGAGGGGTCTGAAAATCGTAAGTCGGAGCTGAAGAGTATGTGAGATTTTTTCTTTTTCGTGGGTAAGTTTTTCTACTGTTAAAAACACTATTGGGTGTATTTGAGTGTGTGCGGCTACACTAGATTAACAAGTAGGTCTTGTGATTTTTGCATAGAGATGTGAATTGTGCACAACATGAGCTTAGGGGGTGTGAAATTTTGCCCGTGCAATTTTAAAAGTATTAGTGCTTCACATTTTTTTTATGTCAAAAGTATTGGGGGTGTGAATTCTTGGAATGAATTCTTTGAGCTATGCATTTTTGGGGTGTGAATTCTTGGGATCCTGGGTGTGAATTTTTAAGGTGTGAATTTTTTCTTTTATTTTTTCATACCTTTCAAATTACACAATTTATATCTTATCTACACTATTCACACCACAAATTACACAATTGACACCCCTAATGAGCTTGGTACTGACAAAATCTGAAACGAATTACTGTAATTCCTAAATGTAAAATTCAACCCAAACCCAGGTATGAAACCAGGATATACCCAATTGAGATGAATCTAGATTAAAGTAAATACATTGAAGAAAATAACATAATTCAATCAAGGTGGGTTTTCACTCCGATAATCCAGAAACTGAACCTGAGGGTGTGAATTATTCGCTTGAGAGGCGTGAATTTTGCATTTTAATGGGTGTGAATTGTTTTATTTTGGAGGGTGTGAATTCTTTCATTTTGGGGTATGAATTCTGTATTTTGGGGAGTGAGTTGTGTAGATTATGTATGAATTTTGCATTTAGGCGTGTTAATTCTTTTATTTTGCAGGGTGTGAATTATGCATCTAAGGGATGTGAATTCTCTCATTTCGGTGCATGAACTCGGTATTTTGGGGATTGAGTTGTGATGTGTGAAAAGACAGAATTCACACTCACAATTTAAAAAATTTTAAGAATTCATACCTTCGAAAAAGAAGGAATTCACACTCACAATTTAACAATTCATACATAGGGTTTAGGCACTTTAATAGGGGTACCCTTAGGGTTTAGGCACTTTACACTCTCAAGAATTCACACCTCCCAGAATTCACACCCGTTTACAGAATTTACAACCCTCAAAATTCACACTCATTTGCAGAATTCACCACCCTTTGCAAGAATTCACACACCCCAAAATTCACATGCCTTTGCATAATTTACACCGTTTACAGAATTCACACTCATCTGCAAAATTCACACCCCTTCAGGTGAATTCTTAGTGTGTGAATTCAGCCCCCGTACACCTCTAGCGGGGTGAATTCTTGGGGCTACAAACAGTCCTTTCGAGACCTTTTGCAGAATTCACATCCCTGTAATTATACACCCTTTTTGCAGAATTTACATATTTGAAAAAGACAGAATTCACATTACAAAATTAAGAATTCATATTTTCAAAAAAAAGAATTCACACCCTTAAAAAAGATAGAATTCACATCACCTAATTCACACCCTCATAATTCCCACCCAAATGTTAATGCACCAATGCTAACTCCAAATATAATCAGTTTAATTTTTGGTGTGAATTCTTGGTGTGAGGTGTGAATTTGGCCCAAATACAAAATTCATACCCCTAAAAATTCACATAAATAAAGAATTCACACCTTTGAAAAGGACACAATTCACCCCAGAATTCACACCCCCAGAATTCACACCATTTTCACACCCCCAAGAATTCACACCTCACAGAATTCACACTCCATCCAAAATTCATACCCCAAAAATTCACACCCCACAGAATTCACTCCCCCGAAATTCACACCCGTTTGCAGAAATTAACACGCCTTTACAGAATTCACACCGTTTACATAATTCACATCCTTGGATCAAGGGTGCATTCACACCACTTTGAAGAATTTACACCCTTCTGCAGAATTCACACCTCCCAGTATTCACATCTCATACCCCTTTGCAGAATTCACATCCTCCTAAGAATTCCAAGAATTCACACATTACAGCTCTTTGCAGAATTCACACCCTCCCAAGAATTCCAAGAATTCACACCCCACACCACTTTGCAGAATTCACATTCTCAATAATTCACACCCTTTTGTAGAATTTATAACTCATCTGCACTATTCACACCCCCCAGAATTCACATCTCATCTGCACAATTGACAACACCAAATTATACAATTTACATCCCTAAATTCAACGTACGGAGAAAAAAAAAAACCCTAAACAATGACAACAATTCACATCTCCTTAAAAAAAATTCAACACAGTTTAATAAAGTAAAAATTCACATCCTCCAACAAACCACCGACTTCTTCAACCTGCGTCGAGCTCGCTTTGCTCCTCTTCACTTCCTCCACCGCCACGTTGTCCTCCAACCACCACCCGATCCCGAAGCACAAAACACCGTTTGAGCAAACTCTCGTCGTCTCCGTCTTCGTCTTCGTCTTCGAGGGCCATCTTGATTCGCCGATCGTGCAATTGTGGACTAAGAGCTACGGTTTTGGATCGATCTGGACTGGACCAAGTGTGCACAGCGGCGGCGCTGGTGGTGCGGCACTCGACAAAGGCGATGAGCTGGTGTTCCAAATCTCGTCAATCGAACAAGATCTAATCTCGTCGATCTAATCTCGTCGATTGAAGCAACCTGTATCTACAACACATCGGCCGCGGCGACATCGTGGTGGACCCAGGCCGTGTCCCGGCGCTTCTACCAGCAACTAGAAAAATCCACCACGTTCGACCTCCACCGATGGCTCACGTTCGCCGCCACGCAAAACACCCGTGCCGTGATTCCATTAAATCCATTGACGACAACTTCCCCGTCCTCCATCCTCTGCCCCTCCGTCATTCTGTTCGCGTGTATGTATGTGTGTGTACTAGAGTAACTACTAGCTAAGGGTAGTTTGGGTGCCTCACTTAAAACAGGGTTTATGCGGAATAGATTTGACAAGGAGTGGGGCTAGACAGGTATGTGGAGACAAAAAGGGGCCGGCCAGTAAGAACCCCTTGATTTGCTGGTTCACAGGAGGGAGAAACAGTGCTGAAGATGGAGATGGAGATGGATAGTTAATTTAGGGAGAGGGACTCAGAGAGGAAAATATCCGTGGGTTTGTGAAACAATGGTCAAACCATGACCGGGGTTAAGGGTTTTTTTTTTTTCAGAAAAGAGTACCTGGTATTATCAATTATTTAATTAGACGGTTGAGATGAATCGGACGGTGAAAAATTGGGGTGATACTGTATCTCTAGACTTTGGGTTGGAGGGGGACACTCTAGCATCTTCCAAGAAAATAATGTAGTTGGGAAATGGGGATAGAAATGAATGAATTGAGTAATTGGGGACTTTCTGGGAAGGTAAATGGATTAGGGTGATTGGGAAAAGGAAAGGGTTCCAGGATATTGGATCTAATTGTGCGTGGAATATTCATAGCACTCTGGAAAATGATTGTGTAATTCGCACACTAGTACAATTGGAAAAATTATCCAATGCTTCACGCTACATCTTTTTACATACTTACTTAATCCTCCATCCCAATTTGCTAGCTTGTTCAATATCGACAAGCGTGTCCTTCCAAAAATTATCCATATCTTGCAATATACAATGTTTTATATAAAATTTTAAAAAACTTTGTCTAATAGAGTAAATTGAGATTTATCAAACAATTAAGCATATTATTAGAAGCATCATAAATTACAAACTTTTCCAAAGATCCAAAACGTGAAAAAGGACAAACAACTCAAAACAGAGGGAGTAAAAATAAGAAGCTTCCAAGATCCATTTTCATTGTCTTGAATGTTACACATGTTGCCACTTGAGCCATATCAACACTTGGTCCTAATCGCTCCACATTTATTACTTCTTGTTTTCTTTTTAGATCCCAATTTATTCAGTAACCTTATTTGATACCTGCAAATATAAAAACAACTAAATAAGTTTAACTACAGTAGAATATAAAATAGGTCTAAAAATTGTGTCGTTTAATTAAGGGTTATAGTATACACTAAAACATGTAAATCATTGAATTTTGGGAAGTTGTGTACCGTGAACTCCTACGCACCGAATCATCAGCTCGTATGGGGTGCAAATCGACGTTCAAGGACAATGCCATCGGCTTTGTGATCGAGATTGTTGTTTGCTTTCCTTTTTTATTTCTCGTAGGAAAATGACTTTGTCACTCCTTTTTTTGTTAACGTCACTTCCCTGTAAGTGTATTTTTACACCAAAAATACACTTGCAGGAGATTAGCGTTAACAAAAAAAAAAAAACGTGACAAAATCAGCCATCTTTGTCATGTTTGATTTGCTAGAAAATGAGAATTATCCTAGTACTATTTTTTGTCCTTCAATCTCAAAGCTCAAACTACATCTATCTCTTTCTTCAACATGTCAAAATTATTTTTGATAATCCATGCAGAATTCAAACTTCAACAATAGTAATTTAAAGGGAAAATTTTAAAACGGCACCTGAACTTTGCACCAAATGTCACAGAGACACCTGAACTTAACTTTATTTTAATTAAACACATATACTAACAGAATCCCCAAATTTAGACACCTGAACTTAAATTTATTTCAATTAAACACATGTACTAACAAAATCTTCAAATTTAGACCCCCGCCGTTATATTTCGTCCCAAAAATTGCTGACATGACATTTCCAATCAGTTTAAGTTGCCTCATTGCACATGTTTCCAATAAGGGACGATGCACCCAAGCGAAATCCATAGGCAAACTTCATCGCCCCATGTTGGAAGCAGTGCAATGGGGCAACTTAAACAGGTTGGAAATGTCATATCAGTAATTTTTGGAACGAAATATAACGGCGGGGGTCTAAATTTGGGAATTTTGTTAGTACAGGTGTTTAATTGAAATAAACTTAAGTTCAGGTGTCTAAATTTGGGGATTTTGAAGTACAGGTCTTTAATTGAAATAAAGTTAAGTTCAGGTGTCTCTGTGACATTTGGTGCAAAGTTCAGATGCCATTTTGAAATTTCCCTAATTTAAATTAATAGAATAGGGCGCGGCTATTTGCAGCCCTTGATTTTCTCCCATAACCCGTTAAAAATTTTCAATTATATATACTCGACAGTTAGTTACCGAAATTGAAATACATTTTTAGCATCCAGTTACCGAAATATGATATTTTTTTCAATAACTATTTACCGAAAATGCATGTTTGGCAGTTGTTTACCGAAAGTTGAACATATTTTTGACATGTAGTTACCGAAATATAATCTTATTTTCAACAGCTATTTACCGAAATGTTATTTATGATTTTCAACAACCACTTACCGAAATATGGTGGGTTATGGAAGAAATAAAGGGTTGCGAATAGCCGCACCCATGAAATAAACGTCAAAAACTCCAAAGTTAGTAACAATATTGTAGTTTCACCCAAGTAGTTCGTAATCATTTTAAGTTTCTTCCCACACTAACACTTTCGAGAGTCTTGACCAAAATCTCACAGGAATGAAGAGGGAGAAATTTTTTATTTTAGCTTTTCTGAAGAGAGTTCCTGATAAATACAACTAATCATGACAAGCTATTTCAATTGATTAACTCCAATCTAACTTCTTTGACTTCTTCCTAAATTAATTTTGCTCTGGTAATTTTTTGGTACTCCTATATTTTGAGTAATTTCTTCCTAAATTAATTTTTTCATTTCTATTTTTGGGATTTACCGTTCATCTTGACTTTTTTTTTTCTTTTTCACGGATTCATCTTGACTAGAAGAATCAAAATGGTACAAAGATGTAGACCGAATTTGAAAAAAGTCAATTAAGATGGCACTAAAGTTAAAAAAATGCTGCTGCTTCGAACATTTTTTTTATCTTTCGTAAACTTCTTGTTTTTTGGATCATAATCTTTTAGTTTTTGGACTTCTATCATCGAGATGAATGTTTAATCGAAAGATATACTATAAACCTAACGAAAATTTAGAAAAAACAAAAAAAAATACTCCTACTTAAAAAATTTCTTAGGAAGAACTGGACTAGCACAATTAATATAGTAATTGATTGTATATAATACTAGTGTTCGCCCGTGCCTACGGCATTATCAATCCCATTGGAATTGGAATTACCCTTTGAATCTTGACAGTAGCCCAAATTGTTGAAAAATAACCTGATACAAAGAAGTCTGTTATCAAAACCGTATTTTTCAATTTCTATGGAAATGATATTAACAAATTAAGTACAAAACCACCAAATACAACCAAAGAACACATAATCAACTCCAATCTCAGTGAGTGTAAGAAGGATTTTAACAACACTACGGTTGCCAAATCCCATTAAAGACGGAGTTGAAGGAATTTCTAATTAATAGCCATCCAGCCCCATAATTGTACCTGAAAAATAATCTATGAACAAAATGAAATCATCTATGAACCCCAAAAAAATGAATTTAGCACTAATCAAATATCATCACTCCACAATCAATTGCTTGTCGCAAACGTGGGATTTGAATCGCATCCCTAAGAGAAAAATTAACTCATCATAGCATTGCTCGAGAGCTGTACATCTTAATGTGGGCTCTTCAACCGGCGCGCCCAAGAGAGAGTCGCCACCCGGATTTTTGAGATGGACAATTCGAGAAACCGAGAGTCTATTCGAGAGAAAAAGTCTGTTGGCCTAATGAAAACGTTGAAATTTTGGGTTCGGGAGCTACGTTATTAATGAGAAAGGTTTTATTGAAAAGCACCTCATTTGCCCAGTCGAAACCGATCTCTACTTAATATTTTCAAGGTTGGGAGGGGGGGGGGGAACTTTTATCATCGTTTGGAAGATTAAACTCTTAATAACCAAATAAGGGAAAGTGACATGAAGACAAATTATCTTACTTGATTATGAAAAGTCATAAGGAGTACTAGCTAGCTAGTATTATTTATCGATAAAAATAAAGTACTACTTCGACACCATTTCCTAGAGCTTTTTCATGCCACTTTAAACAAGTAACTTAAAATTCGCCTTACACAACTTTAAATGGTACAGTACATAAATTGATCGCTTTTTATTTTTCATTTAGGAAATGACCACATCTTTTAATTTGTACGTAGTAACGTAAAATAATAATGCATGGTTCACAATTAACAATTAATTGTATATATCTAAGGACAAATACGAGGGCTGATCTATTCAAGAATTCAATGTTGGGTAAGACTCACAATATTCCTCTATAGAAGAATTAATCCTGTCTATAAGTAATTGTTTTAATTTCTTTTGCATCAAAGTATTAAAGAAGATTTCAATTAGGTTCTTTATGTTTGTGTCAATTTTTTTAAAAAGCAATGCACAATAAGTATTTAGGTTTTATTTTTCTAATCACCAAGGGATTTTCTTGGTTTTTGCTTCCTCCTAATGTCTCCGAATTTAATTCTCTTTGCCAACAACTCATAATCCCTAAACAATCTGTACGTACGTTAGTCTGTAGCCCTTTGTCTGTACTCACAGTAGCTTGTTTTTTGTTTTTTTTTTGGGGGGTAATTCTGAACTGCTCACAGTAGCTTTGTAAACATACACAATACACATCGAGAGAGAGAGAGAGAGAGAGAGGGAGAGAGAGAGAGATTTGCAAAAAAACAGAAAGAGAAGAGAGATGGGTCCATTGTAGTCCTCTTCCTAAATTGAAAGCTTTTTCCTCCAAGACACGATCCGGGTCTGTCGCTCCTCTCTCTCTATCTCTCTCTTAATCTCTCTTATTACGAGACGGTCATCAGTAGTGGCGGTATTAATTGCAACGACAACAATTTATCTGGGTACTAGTTTAATTGGGACTCATGATAAGGTAATGGACCACTGAAATAGTATTGTTGTTGTTTTTGTGTTGTACGAAATGACAGGTGGTCCGGTGGTTTTTGGGCCGGGGAAAAAAGTCTGAGAGGGAGGAGAGAGTGCATGAGTTTTATTGAAAGAGAGACGTGGAGAGGAAGTATTTACAGAGAGAGAGACGGATCCTACATATTCAATCAGTGTGGGTTTTCATTTCTGTAGTAGTTCTATTTTTTTTTTGGATAATGTTCATGACTCATTGGACATTTAAGTTGATCCAATTGAAATTCAATTAAGATCCAATAATTAATGGGTTTGGACTCATTCTAACCCAATTAATAAATGGGTTGGATTGAGTCTATTTTTTAATAAGTGGGTTAAGGGTTTTTTAGTAAGTCTTGGTTCAATTTGCCAGTCAAATCACAACATGTGTATTGCCACTTGGCCATGGTCGAAGACTCCAAGAGCAAACAATTATTTCTCCATTTATCCACACCAATAACACTATACAACTTAAAAGTTTGATAAATGTGTGTATATGAGTTAATTAAGCTAATTAATTAATTAATTATCTATATAATATCTACGTAGACTATTTATTTCCAGTTCAATGCTAGTGTTACGATGATATACTCCCTCTTCCCATATTGTTTATCCATTATGAAAAAGATGTGTAATGTTTAGATCCAAAAATAAAAAGTACCTCGTGCATGCATGGTTTGTTAAATTAATTTCTTTAGAGATGTATTTGAGATCTTCAATTTGGTGTCAAGAAATGTAAAATATTGTGCACTAAAGTACTTATTTTTAACTTAAAAATTGCACATTTTTTTGTAGTGACCCACAATGAGACGGAAGGATTAACATATATTTAGTGATGAAAAAGAGTTTTTCCTTTCTTTTTTTTCCCCTTTACTTAACACGTTGTCTTTTAATGCGCTTGACTCACTGTCTATTTGTTAGGCCAATTTACTGAATAATTTCTTGTTCTCTCACCTTAAACTTTGTTGACTTTGTGTACATTTAGACCGGAAAGGATTTTCGATAAGGGGGATAATAATTGAGAAATGCAAACCTCGAATTGTAGCTGAAATAGCCTACATTTTTTTGAACAAAAATTTTCCTAAACTTTTTATTTAACAATAGCCCAGTGACAGCGAAATAAGGACAAAGGAAACAAATGTACACATAAAAATGAATAACAAACAATCTATTTTTTAAATTATTGGTTTTTTTTAAAATTTTTTTTGTCGTTGGTTTGAACTTTGAACAACTCCCTCTGTCCCAAAAAAAAGATGTCCAATATCACCATACACACCGCAAAAAAAAAAAAAAAAATTATTAATATTTTTTAATGTGCAATATTTTCTAATGGTAGAAATATTTTTTTGAGAGGTGTGAATAATGATTTTGAACAATCTTCTTGGGACGGAGGTATCATTCCTCTGCTTTCTTTCTTTTTTAACATATATAACTGTTCCTTAGTTTCTTTCTCAATTCTCCCGACAAGATATTCTGGCTTTATTCGTTTCTAAATTTTAACTTTATTTTTTAATCATTACCCTATATCTTTCTCCAATCATTATCTTATTTTTTTAATTATTATTTTCATTTCTCTCTCTACTCATTACCTCTCTCTCCAATCATTACCATATTTCTCTCTCCACCTATGCACTATCAAAACTAAAATACTCAAAATTCACATACGAACAAGGCCTATAATTCAAACATTTTGTCAGTAGAGGAAATTCCAAAAATACCGTACAGAACAGACGGTGGGGTCAGAGTCTGAACTGATCATGTTATGTGTTTTGTAAAAGTTTTAGCACAATTAACTTTAACTTTGAGGGGAGAAAAGAAACATGCATGCATGCATGCACTTTGTTTTCACTTCCCCTTTTTCAAGTGTTCAGCACTCAAATAATTGAAGAGCTCACATGTCGTGTAGTGACCATTTTCCTCGCTAGCGGGAGGACCACACGATGCATGCATGGTTAATAATTGAAGTATCTCCATCTGAAAAGAATGAATGCGCGCTGTACCACACTTTCATGAGACCTGCTCTATCATCGATCTATGGACGTACATTAATGACGGGTTGTGCGCTCGTATTGAACTGATTTTTTGTTGGGTTATTCAAAAAGTCATTTCCGAGTGGACCTAGCGCGCGGCCTGTCGGTGTTGTAAATTAAATTAGTAGGTTGAAAAGCATTTGCACGGCTCATAATAATATAGTAGTAGCAACTAGCTAGTACACGTTGCATTGATAGATATATACCTCATGAATATTATTCAAAATTTAATTAAGAGCTCCTTCCATACATCGATCTCGATCTTCTACTCTATTAGCAACTACATTTGGGGCATAAACATTCTCTGCAACACACTCAAAGTTGTCAAAAAGTAGCAGCCCTGTGTGTTTCTGGGTAAAAGAAGCTTTAAAAATATCCTAATTCTATATAGTGATATATATATATATATATAGTTCCTTTCTCCTAAGGACCACATTAACTTAATAAAATAAGGACCTTCCTTTCCCAAAAGAATTTCAATGATTCAAGCCGCTCAATGTGTTCAAAACGTGATTTTAAGGGTACCCGTGAGAAATCAGTATAAAAACATGACCGGAAAGGCTTCATCCGGGCAGTTTTTGTTTATTTTTTATCAAACGGTTCAAATAAAAACTACTCGGATGAAGCCCTTCCGGGTCATTTGTTTTGCTGATTCCTCGCGAGTATTCCTAAAATCACGTTCTGAACATATTGATCGGCTTGGATCATCGAAATTCGAACAGAGAATGGGAGAAATGGAGAGGTCTTTATTTTAACTAAAATAAGGACCTCCTCATTTGAAAATGACTATATATATATATATATATAAAAAATCCCCCTGAAGATCAGCCGACTACTGCCTCAGAAAATATTTGCATTTATTTTCAAGCAACTGCATGTTCTAGGAAAATGAAGATATATGTATAACAGTTTTATATTAAGAATTGGTTTTGGTGTATAATAAGGTGCGAACGTAAGTAACATACCAAAAAAAAGGTACGTACGTAAGAGCTCTTTTATTTTTTCATCCTTATTGTATCCCCATTAATTTTATTTCACCCATATCATATGCATGGCATGAAAAGCAGGCCGGCTTATAGGATATGCGAGGAAAGCAACCGCTTTCGGCCCCCGAATTTTGATCCAAAATTAAGGCCCCACTGTGATGTAACTTACATATTAATATTAAAATGTTTCCAAATAAAAACACAAACCAGATACTTGGTTTAGTGGACACATAATATTATTATGCTATTTGGAGTGTGTGGTTCGACTCCCATGCACCTTCACAATTTCAATCATATCTTTTTACATTTATAGTCATAATTGTATCCTTTTAGTTTGATTTTTTTTGTTATTTTTTGTACTTTTATCATTTTTTAAAGAAATTCATGAATATATAAGTCAATATAGAAAATTTGCTTCGGGCCTCCAAAATATATGAGCCGGCACTGAAAAGCTAGACATTTAGGACACCAATCCATCATAGTTTTACCTCATATGAGTTTTTTCCAAATTAGTATAGAACTAATTACAAGTACATATGTAACAATCCGTGACATAGAAAAATAACAAGAATTTGATGGAATATATATAAATGTCTCTAGCTCGTAGAGTATTTTTTTTTCTCATGAAGTATTTACACTCATAGGAAAATCTGATCAATTGGTTATGGTTTAAGCCGCGGCATCAGTTCTGTGAGAATGTACAATTAAATACCCAAATAAATAAATAATCTCCATCATTAGTTATAGTATAGTCGGTGTCTTTAAGGTTGAGCTAATAAGGCTTTTCCTTCTTTCGCTCTTACTATACAACACAACACAACACAACATCATCTATATATACTTGCGTGCCCAAAAAAATTAATATGATTGGGTTGCAAGTATGTAGTTCACTATTGAGGCCTCATTCTGCTAAGGGAAATAAATACTTTTTTTAAAGGTGATGTATCGTGAGAGAAAGACATGTTTCGTAAAACGAAAAATAAGTAATAATTCGAAAAACAAGAACTTTAGCGGAACGGGACCTGAATGTACATAAAACTCAGAGTTTCTTCGTTCACCATCAAGATCGTATTGTATAGGGCAAAGTCCACTTTGACCCCCCTGTGGTATGAGTCATGTGTGGGTACACCCCATATGGTTTAAAAGTGTGCACATAACCTCCTGTGGTTTTGAAAATGTGCAGAGAGACCTCATGCTGTTATGTTTTTCATCCATATTAACGGACACAATATTAAAAGATTAATGTACCCTCATCATGTCCATTGATTCTTCTTTATAAAATCTAACTACACCATCCCCTATACCAAAATTAAAAGATCGATATACCGTTGATATTGTAAATTTTAACAAGTACTATATCTATGCCAAAATTCAAGTCAATAAAAAAATGAAAAACTCATGGTCAAATCGATTTTTTTATGAAATTAAAATTTTAAATTTGAATTTACTAAAAATTAGATCACTGGATTATTGAGACCTGATCGAGATGATTTTTTACAAAGATACTCTACTCTTTATTTAATACATTATGAACGACTCAGATTATATTCTAGAAGCGTGTGAGATACACCTCCGTTAATATGGATGAAAAATATGACCGTAGGAGGTCTATCAGCCCAATTTTAAAACCACAGAAGGTTATGTGCACATTTTTAAATCATAGTGTATCCGCATATAGCCAAAACCACAGACGGTAAAAGTGGACTTTGCCCTATTGTATAAGTGGATTTTGTCTGTGCACTCGTTTTGCATATGACACAAAAAAAAACAGCAAAAATGATATTCACACAATAATCCAAACACAACACCAAATACAACCTCTTACATACATGTGAGCTCCACGCACCCACATGTATGTGAGATGTTATGAGATGTTATTGTGTTTGAATCGTAGTATGAGTAGCATTGTTGACTAGCAGTTTGTTATATATCTCAGCTCATCATTACTACTATTCCACGCAATCTAGACAACGCGCGCGTAGTATAGCGTAGTATTTTACTAATAAGTAGTTATAATAAGAAAAGTTAAAGGAAAAGTCTACAATACACACCCTTTATTTGAGTATGTATCATATGCACCCCCAAAATATTATAAATTGTAAAGAAAATGTTAAGAATCGTATTACTAAAAAGTTACGAATCATATAAAGCTTATAAAATACTCCATAATGTTATGAATCATAATGAAAATATTACGAATTGCACTGCTGAAAGATTATGAATTCTAAAATAAAAGCTACGAAACACATTAAAATATTATGAATGAATTATAAAATAGGTGCATGTGATACACCTTTTTAAGGGATATGTATTGTAGTCTTTCCCAAAGTTAAATAGACTACTTATTCTGATATATCATTTCAATTAAGTATGTCTTGATTGATAAGTATATGTGTTTTGGCGCTGAGCTAAAACTAGTGGCCTGAATTTACGCCTAAACAGAAACGATGTAAAGTTGTGAACTGTGAGATGTGTGGACACAAAAAGGACGAAGTTGGTGCAAGTTCCCTTTATTAATTATCTTCCAGTTAAATGAACAAAACAAACAGAATTGGTATAGGCGATAATATTGAAACGTGAAAGAAATGATATTTGGGTTTGTTCGTTTTCTATTTAAACTTTGTTTTATTTTTATTTTTTAATCATTATCTTATTTTTCTCTTCAATCATTACCTTATTTCTCTAATTATTACTTTTATTTCTCTTTCTACTCATTACTCTTTTCTCCAATTATTATCTTTTTTCTCTCTCCACTCACTACCAAAACTAAAATACCCAAAATGGAAACCTAACAAAGCCAGCTAGCTGGGCCAGTGTTTTCTAGCCACAGTGATAATTGTAGGCTTATATAGAGGAATTCCCACCATGACCAACGAGCAGAGTCATAGCAAAGCAAAGCAAAAGGAATCCCATATTAATCTATCTATATAGTGAAAATATGGAGTCAATCAGAAAAAACTTGAAGTTGGAGCTCATGGGGATTTTCCTTTTGAATGCGTTCGTGTTTTCCGTGCAGCAGACCACCGTTCCTACTATTAACTGGGTTGTAAGTACTTGCATCACATTTTAACAGTATTCCTTTCTCTTCTTCTTCTTCTTCTTCTTCTAGTTAAGAGTCATCATTCTAGTTTCAAAAGGAGGCGGCTTCTCTGAATTTTGAAGTTGAGAACTGGCCGGATTGCACGGAGTGCAGTCCAGGCTGTCGAGCCATGTCTTACCCCATTTTGTATGTAATTTGATGATTAGACTTGTTCATATACTAGTACTCATTGATTAATTATTTAAATTTTTTGTCGATCCAAGAACAATTTTTTTTTGAAATAGAAGGGTTCCCACTTCCCAATGTGGCCAACTTAAATTTCTAAGGATCAATATGCTCTGATTCAATATCTATTGGTATCTATTCAACTTAATGTTTTTGAAAGTTATTCTAATGAACGAGCTCTAGAACATGGACGGAACCTATCAGGATCTGAAAATGGAGATGAAAACGATTGGGTTGCATGAGACCCAACTCCAGAGAATTCACCTCTTTTCAGTGTATGATTTTGTGATTTAAACCGATGCACCATCTGTGACTCCCCGCTTTCCGGTAGCCGGCTGTACTGCAGGATCGCAAGCTCCGTCCGGACGGGAGGAGGCAAGTCATGGTTTATAAGAAAAAGATCTCTCTTACTTGTACAATGTCTTTTAAAGCCGTAAGAGCGGACCAAAGTGCATAGAAACTTCACAGTTAAGCGTGTCCATTTTGGGGTAGTCCAGGGATGGGTCCAATACTGGGAAGTCTATGGGTTTTAGGCGTCCAAAGCGGACAATATTATACAAAGATGGAGCGGGTCGTTACAGATGGTGTCAGAGCCCCACCCTGGGCAAAGTGGTGGGTAGGATGCGCTCTGCTGCCACGGACCCCAAGGGAGGTTGTTGGACCTGTGCAACGAGGACGTTGCATCCCTAAGGGGGGTAGATTGCGACATCCTGCTTTCCGGTGGCCGGTGATACTGCAGGATAGCAAGCTCTATCCAGACGAGAGGGGGCAAGTCATTGTTTGTAAGAAAAAGTTCCCTCCTACTTGTACGTACTAGGCCTTTTAAAGCCGTGAGGGCGGATCAAAACGCATAAAAACTTCACAGTTAAGCGTTCTCATCCTGAGGTAGTCCAGGGATGGGTGACCTACTGAAAAGTCTATGGATTTTGAACTTTCAAAGCAGACAATATTGTACAAAGATGGAGCGGATCGTTACACCATCACAAGTCCATGTAATCTCATTGAAAGCATTTTATGTTGAAAAAGAAAAGAAACGAGCTTGTGAAAATTTGGTCATATATGTTATTGGGTATTGGTTTTGGTCTAATGACTCTAATATATATAGTCCACAGGGATCATTCAATACATCACACACACACACACATATATCCAGGACAGTTCGGGGAACCTCTAAAAAAATCTCTCAAATCTTAATCTCATAGTTCCCGATCAAATTTTGATAATCGAAGCCGCTCAATGTGTTCAAAATGTGATTTTAAGGGTGTCCACAAGAAATTGACAAAAAAATAACCGAGAAGGGCTTGATTTGAGTAATTTTTTATTGAACCGTTTAATAAAGTTCAATAAAAAAATTATTCAGATGAAACCCTTCCCGGTCATTTTTTTTGCTGGTTTCTCGCAAGTACCCTTAAAATCACGTTCTGATTACATTAAGCTATTCGGATCATCAAAATTCGATCGGAAATTTAGAGGGATTTTTTAGGGATTCTCGGAATCGCCCCAATATATATATATATATATATATATATATATATATATGATTTATTGTTATCCTCATCAAACCTACTTACATCTTGATTTTGCCTTTGCAGCTCAAAGAAACTTCATACACCCGGTTATGCAGCACGAAGAAGATCTTGACAGTAAACGGACTGTTTCCAGGGCCTGCTTTGCGTGTCCACAAGGGTGATAGAATGACAGTGAATATTGAAAATCAAGGGAGATACAATGTCACCGTTCATTGGTATGGCTCAATTAATCTCCCTAGCTCTCTCATACCACAATACACAATGCATAATGCAAATGCGCTCCTAGTTGCGCAATCTTATCAATTGAGTAATCATATATACAGTTCTATAATGTCTTTCTCTACATTGAATTCTTATATTTCGGAATTGTGTCCTTCTATAATCGGCTCCCTAGGTACCATAATGACAAAAATCACAAACTCCCGCGCATTTTCTATCCTCTTTCAAATATTTTCACACACTTCTATGCACTTTACACATTTTAATATACTTTTTCAATCTTTACACCAATTCAGTGAATTGTTTTTGGCATTTTTTCCCAAAATTAGATACCCATCTAAAATAATTTGGAACATAAATCTTTGACATGGAGGCTATTGATGTCACATCCTTATGAATGAATTTGCAGACTTTCCTATTTACTTGGACTTTAATGTTAAAAAAAAAGAGACAAGATTGACAATTGGGACAACCCAAAAGGAGAGGGAGGGGGGAGAAATATTCAATGGCGTTGAACTTTTGGAGGAGAAAGACATTGAGAAAAACAAAAAATTGATCAAAAAATACAAAAAAAGAAAGGAGAGTGAGGGGATATTCAACGGTGGTGAACTTTTGGAGGAGAAATTATGACATTGAGAAAAACAACTCTGGTCTAAAGATGATAAAAAAAATAAAAAATAAAAACTCTAGTTCATCAACAGAATCCTTGTGTAATTAAATAAATGGAGAAAGGGGAAAACTAATTAACAGTGTAAAGTATGTTTTGATAAATTTGTGATAGGCATGGAGTGAAGCAACCACGAAATCCATGGTCGGATGGGCCAGCGTACGTGACACAGTGCCCCATTAAACCAGGCGCTAATTTCAGTTATGATCTCATTTTCTCCTCAGAGGAAGGAACTATATGGTGGCATGCCCACAGTGATTGGTCTCGAGCCACAGTCCATGGTCCTATAATTGTGTACCCTGAAAATGGGACCTCCTATCCGTTTTCGCAGCCTGATGACGAGTTCCCCATTGTTTTGGGTATGTATTCATCTTCTCTCTCTTTATTTGCACAAAAGAGGAAAATGTTATGCGCCTTTATTTTCTTGGGTATATGTTTTTCTCTCTTTCTCACACAAATAGATAACACGGGTGGAATCAGAATGTTTGTGCAGTGACACGGTCAGCACATACCTTGAGACTTATCAGTAATTTTTTGATTGTTAATAAAAAATGGATATGTATAGGGACTGAAAAAATTTAGTATCCTGCAAATATTTCTCGATATCTGTAAAAAAAAATGCACAATAATCTATCAAATTGAAGGAATTAATATCCTGAGAATTTTTGTGAGATAAGTTTTTGAGAAAAAAATCCTATAAGTTTGCGTATTTTTCGTCTTTTAGTCAATTTTTTTAACATTTTAATAATTTTTTTTACCTTTTGAATATAGGTACGCTATATACATTGAAAAAATAAAAAAATAAGTAGTACAAAATGTGATAAAAATCACTAAAGACGAAAAGGCACGGATAAAGAAATAGTAAATTTTTTTGGAGAGAATATTTTGGAAAGGAGAACCAAAGGAGGTGTTTGTAATTTCAAACATTTTTGGAATTGTTTGTGTCTTACTCCTTATTTAAACAACTTGTGTTGTATTTAGATGAATTTTTAAGAAATTTTTGAGAAATTTTGTAAAGTTATGAGTAGAGAGAGAAATGTGAGTGATGATTGGAAGTTGAGGTAATAATTAGAAGTATGGGTTATGAGTATTTATGAATTGAGAATAATTGGAAGTAATAATTTGAAGTGGGGTAATGAGTATTTATGAATTGAGAATTTTTTTTCAAAAAACAATCCAAACAAAGCATTTAAGGTGTTGGTTAGCTAAATTGACCATACAATGAAAATGGGGGCAAGTCTATAATTTAGGTGGGGGCCAGTGCTTTATAATGGGCGCGGCTATTCGCAACCCTTTATTTTCTCCCATAACCCACCATATTTCGGTAAGTGGTTGTTGAAAATCATAAATAACATTTCGGTAAATAGCTGTTGAAAATAAGATTATATTTCGGTAACTACTTGTCGAAAATATGTTCAACTTTCGGTAAACAACTGCCAAACAAGCATTTTCGGTAAATAGTTGTTGAAAAAAATTCATATTTCGGTAACTGGATGCTGAAAATGTATCTCAATTTCGGTAACTAACTGTCGAGTATAATTGAAAATTTTTAACGGGCTATGGGAGAAAATCAAGGGCTGCAAATAGCCGCGCCCTTTATAATTGACTTAATTTTGTCACAGTAGTTGTTTAGTGATCAAGTTGATGATATAGTAAAGGCAAAAGTACATAAACACTGCCTCAATTATCACTTTTTTTCATGTAAATCCCTTCACATTTAAAAGCGTCCATACGGACCCCCTCAACTACTGAAAAAGAAAAAAATGCTAACTCCGTTAAGGGAATGAAGGAAATGACTAAGATACCCTTTTCTAACAAGGCGAAAGTACATAAACACCCCCTCAACTATCACTTTGTTCCACGAAGATCTCCTAACATTTATATTATACCCTTATTCTATCAATCGTTCTAATTTTTTTTTTGTCTTATATAATTTCTTTTTTTCCTTATATCAATCATTTTAAAGAGAACTTTCTGTATATAACCATAAAAAAGAGCATGAAAATCGTGGAGCGATGGCAGCAGGTGCTGCGATGGTTCTTTTACTGATAAGAAATGAGAAAGGAAGAAGACGAGGGAAAGGAGAGAGATGTGGGAGAAGAAAAGTCGAGGTGAATGGTAGTGGCAGTCGACGGCAGCTGCTGCGTTATTTTTTCCATCTCTATTTTTTAACTTTTCTTTAGAGAGAGTGTGTGTGTGTATTGGATGAGAGAAAAAAAAAGGTTACTAGAACCAATGGTTAGTCGGTTAGGATATAAAAAGACTATGATTGAGAAGGGGGAGGAGAATACGGTCCTTTTAAATTTAAATCCAACCATTGATTTTAATAGTTGAGATGAAGTGTTTTTTTTTTTTAAATTGTGTGGGTGAAACCGGCCCTATATATATATATGAACCAAAGTTTTAGATCTGTTTTCTGATTTTGGGTTTTGATTGGAGGCTGTTTGTAGATGGAAGAAAGAGAAGGGTTAGAGTGGGTGTATGTCTGTAATGCAATAAGGGTATTTTTGTCCGATTTATGGATGAGGGGGTTCATCACAAACAGTTAAGAGACTGAAGGGTGTCACTTGGGTAACGAAGATAAGTTGAAGGGGTCTGTATGGGCGCTTTTAAATGTGAGAAGGTCTTCGTAAGAAAAAGCGATAGTTAAGAGAGTGTTTATGTACTTTTACCTATAGTAGTAAACTAAAAACTTTAATTCAATAATTGCGAATTTGTTAATTATTTGTGAAAGCCTGCTAGATCAATCGAGTAACAGCTAACTATCACTTGAGTACGATAATCCGAATTCGATCAGGAAAAGAAAATCTGCATTTTGAGAGATTCTCATTTGAAACTTTATATATATATATATGGAGTATATACTTGTGTATTTTGTAAATTTTTTTATTGGGATGGTCCAACCACGGAGGCTTGCTTTTTTCAATACAAAATTAAAATTACTACGTACGGTACCTTTATACTGTAGCACAAACAAACAAAAAAAAAAAACAAGAGAAAATAACATAAATGCCCTTGCAAGCAAAACTAAAATGTGTGACTCAAATTCATTTCGAGCTGGATAGGTTGCAGACAATAGCACTTGTTCAAATCTAGACAACCTTGTTAGATTTCTTGGAGGTTGGAAATCAATTGGTAATAGGTGGAATAACCTCTGAAATAATCAAACTTGAGTGGCTTAAATGAGTGATGTGAGATTCAATCTAACACTTCCCCTCACGTGCAGCTCTGATGCACGTGGAGGTTCGAATTGAGGAAATTAGGAGATTTGACTCAGGCGACCCCTCACGTGCACCCCGAATGCACGTGGGGGTATGAATTGATGAGATGAGGCGACTAACTCGAGAGACAGAGATTTTCCCACGAAAGGTGAGTCCACCAAAAACCTAGCTTTGATACCATGTTAAATTTCTTGGAGGGTTCCAACCTAAAACCAATTATCAATAGGTGGAGTTACCTCTAGAATATATTAACCAAGTTTGGGTGGTTTAAATGAGCGATGTGGGATCAAGTTTAACGAACCTTTTTTTCACATTTTCTATCTTTAGATCTTTAATTTGGTGAGAGGCTTAGTGATATACTCACTCACTTAAGTAAATGGCGGAATCTCAATAGTTATATATATATATATATATATATATATAGATGGATGAAAATTTTACAATTTTGTTATTTTTTTGTTTTCGAGTTACATTTTCTTAAAAAAAAAAAAAACAAATAACATATCCAAATCGATAAAGTAAAATACCTTTAAATGGATCCCTAATCTGGTGGTCTTTCGTGTTCTCTTTCACAAGATCGAGAGAGAGCTTCATGTATTTTGCAGTACAAGAGAAGAAAAAAATCGAGTTAGGGTTTCTGGGGAAAATCGCGCGCGCGTGCGCGAGATAGAGAGAAAGAGAGAGAGAGAGAGAGAGAGAGAGACCTTGTGGTCGTGGGTCGTCCTCTTCTTCGATCGATCGATATACAGTTGGCTTTGTCGTCTTCAAACTTCGTCGTTCGTTGTCCCCCTTCTTCTTCTCTCTCTTCGTCCACGTTGAACGAAGTCAAATGAGGGGATTTGGGGGGTTTTGTTAGATCCGACTGAAAAGCCTGGATGATCCGCGACCACTTTTTTACCCAACCCATGTTCAATTTGACCCCTGAGTTCCTTCTTTAAAATCCCAGTCGTTGGATGAGATCCAACGGCTTAAACGAGAAGTCCTCATTTTACAAAAATAAGGACGTCCCTACCAAATGGGAACTGTATGTGTGTGTGTGTGTGTGTATATATATATATATATACATACATACATACATACATATTTATACACACATAAACATATATATATATATATATATACAGTCATTTTCAAATGAGGGGGTCTTTATTTTAGTTAAAATAAGGATTTCTCCATTTCTCCCATTTTTCATTCGAATTTCAATGATCCGAGCCGCTCAATGTGTTTAGAACGTGATTTTAAGAGTACTTGCGAGAAATTAGCAAAAAAAATGACCGGGAAGGACTTCATCCGAGCAGTTTTTATTTGAACCGTTCGATAAAAAATAAACAAAAACTGTTCGGATGAAGCCTTTCCAGTCTTTTTTTTTGTTGATTTCTTGCAGGTACCTTTAAAATTTTATTCTGAACACATTGAGCGGCTTGCATTATTGAAATTCTATCGGGAAAGGGAGGACCTTATTTTATTAAGTTAAGGTGGTTCTTAGAAGAAGGGGACTCTCTCTCTCTCTCTCTCTCTCTCTCTCTCTCTATATGTGTGTGTGTATATATATATATATATCAGGACGGTTCCGGGAACACCAAAAAAACACCTAAAAAAAACACCTCATAGTTTCCTGCTTCGTCGCAACCTAACCTCTTAGAAAGGTTCACACCCAGAGCGTAGGGTAGGTCGTTGAAAGCATATTAACCGGTAAGACCAGAATCGTTCCCACAGAGAAAACTTCTCAAGCGAATTTGGAATAGATGTTGTTTAAGAGTTGCGGTGTTCAAGCGGCCAACTTTGGTATTCGATTTGAAAGACAATATTTAAACTTGGAATTTAAACTAGATTATAGATGGTCGAGTCAAAGGGATTGATTTACCCACGACTTAGCCGTCAAATGGTTCCATCTAACTCATGAGTGAATCGAAACCGTCCGGATTCCATTTGAAGAATTAAAAGCTGAAGACTATTTGTAACTTAACTCAAGGCTCTAATTCAAATTGACCTCATTTAACGCAAGTAAGAGTCGAAAAAGAATCATTCGTATGCGTAGGATTTTCAAACACATAGCTTAAAGTAATAGACTACATGATCAAGGAAGCCACCGACCTCAAGATCAATGATAGACATCATGAGTTTAATTCATTCAAAACCTTGAAAATGAGTTAAAGTCAAGAGAAACCATTTAATCGACTAATTCATATGATGAATCTCACCCAATGATTAACCTTTGAACTACTCACACATAGCAAAAAGACTAAAAAAAGAGTTAAGCATAGAGAACATGATTCACCAATAAAAACGAAAATAAACTTGATTTATGTAAGGATCTCAACCATAGCTACAACATTAATAAATGAGAAAACATCAAAACACTTAAACTTACTTGAGTTCTTAAAGATTAAAAGCTTGTAAAACTAAGAACACAAAATGGAAATCTTAGGAAAGCAAGAAAGAAACTTAGGCCTAAAACTAACTAATGGCCTCTATATATCTTACATAAATGGCATACAAGCCTATTTATAGAGCTTACAAAATCAACCTTACAATGGACAAAAAGGCCCCTAAAATATTCCCAAAACATACTAGAAGTAGAAATTTTTCATATATGGAAGGTTGAAACATTCAGTAAAAAGTGTTGATCGAAGGGCATTGGTACCGATACCTAAAAAATGAGGTATTGGTACCAACTCAACTGTCTTCTATTTCAGCAACATGGTACCGGTACCTCAAAAATGAGATACCAATACCTCTGTGTGAAAACTGCAGAATAGGGTCAGCTTGGCAATTCAGGCCTTGTGGTTACCCGATGGTCTTCCAATGCTTGATTTCTTGATCAATGGGACTTGAAGGAGGTGTGTCATAAGGTCTTGGTCCCACAGATGTCCTCGGAACCATCCTTGATGCGTTTGCCTTACTTCATGAGCTTTGGCTCACTCCATGTCGATTTGACCATCGGTCGTTCTCCAATGCTTCATATAGCCCCGTTTAGGCTCCGATAGCGATGAAATGAGTGCCGTCGGGCAATTGGACTCTTGGTTACATCCCGGAACGTCTCTTGGCGTTCAAACCCGTTTTATTAGCATGTTTTACCTGAAATATCCTCAAACAAACTTTACATGCAATATCGCATAAAAACGACAATATATATGTATGAACACAACATACTAAAGGACTTAAGCACAACGAATATGCATTATTGGGTGTTTATCACTTCCGATCAAATTTTGATGATCCGAGCCACTCAATGTGATTAGAACGTGATTTTAAGGATACTCGCTAGAAATTAGCCAAAAAAATTGACCGAGAAGAGTTTGATCTGAACAGTTTCGAACAGTTTTTTTATTGAACGGTTCAAATAAAAACTACTCAAATCAAGCCTTTCTCGGTCATGTTTTTTTGCTAATTTCTCGCGAGTATCCTTAAAATCACATTCTATACATATTGAAAAGTTCGGATCATAAAAATTTGATCGAAAACTATGAAATTGAGATTTGGAGTGTTTTTTTAGGTATTTTTTTGGGTGTCCATTGAACCGCCACGTGTGTGTGTGTGTGTATATATAGTTCTTTTCAGGTTCGGACGCCTTACGAGCCTAACTGTCCGGACCTCCCATTTCCCGATCAAATTTCGATGCTCCGAGCTGCTAAATGTGATTTTAAGGGTATCTTAAAACTGCTCGGATCAAGCCCTTCCCGATCATTTTTTTTGCTGATTTCTCGCGGGTATCTTTAAAATCGCGTTCTGATCACATTGAGCGACTCAAATCATCGAAATTCGATCGGAAAATGAAAAATTCGGACCATAAGAAAATCTGGGATAGTGGACCCGAAAACAAGTGTGTGTGTGTGTGTATGTATATACATATATATATATATATATTCAATTTATTGTACATTTAAATGCAAACGTTTAGTATTTTCCCAATTTTTGTAGCATCATGGTTTAAGGGCGATGTAATGGAGATAATTCAAACCGCCCTTGCGAGTGGAGGTGAACCAAATAAGTCAGATGCTTTAACTATCAATGGTCAGCCAGGTGATCTATACAATTGTTCCAAACAAGGTACGTACGTACGCAAGTGCATGCATGCTAGCTACAAAATTACTATAGCTAGTAGTAGTAAATTACGTACCGACTAGGAATTTATATTAGTATTTCATAATATGTATAACGCGGACCGACCAAATGTTGCAGGAACGTATAAGATCATGTTCGATTATGGAAAGACCTATCTACTTCGACTAATCAATTCAATAATGAACGAAGAAATGTTCTTCATGATAGCTCAACATAATTTTACAGTCGTCGGGGCGGACGGGGCCTATATCAAACCTTTAGAAACCGATTTTATCTTCATAGCCCCTGGACAAACCATGGACGTCCTAATCAAAGCAAATCAGTCCCCAAGTCACTATTACATGGCAGCAAGAGCATACTCTGGTGTCGTATACGATAACACCACCACAACTGGAATAATCCAGTACAACGGGAACTACATGCCCCCATCAACACCTGCATTTCCCAACCTTCCGGATTATAATGATACCGACGCGACAACGAATTTCATGCGTCAGCTTAAAGCCTTGGCAAGTAAGGATCATCCCATCGACGTCCCCAAAACAGTCGATGTACAAATGTTTGTGACAATTTCGGTTAACACAGTGCCCTGTGAGACCAATACTTCTTGCGAAGGGCCCGATGGTACGTCCAAACTCGCGGCAAGCTTGAACAACATAAGTTTTGTGGAACCCGAAGTGGATTTATTGCAGGCATATTATAGAAAACTTGAGGGGATTTATGAGACGGATTTTCCCAATATGCCAGCTACGGTTTTTAATTACACAGCTGATGAGTTTCCGGATGAGTTATTGTTACCCGAAAAGGCGACAAAGGTGAAGGTTGTAGAGTATAATTCAACTGTGGAGATAGTGTTCCAGGGGACTAATCTGCTGCAAGCGGCAGAGAATCATCCGATGCACCTGCATGGGTATAGCTTCTATTTGATCGCAAAGGGGTATGGGAACTTTGACAATGCCACGGATCCTGATTTGTATAATTTGGTGGACCCACCTGAGGTCAACACTGTTGGGGTCCCTAAAAATGGATGGGCTGTCATCAGATTTAGAGCTGATAATCCAGGTACGTACTTCTTAATTATTTTTGGTAAATATATATGTGTGTATATATATATATATATATGTTATTACTATTATATCAGTTTGCTTTTTGGCCAAAAGGTTAGAAATTTCATTGTGACAGAGCAACGACAAAATGTTAATTAGGAATAACTGATGCCGTTTCTGATATTGTTTTATTACTACTTCATTAAACAAAAAAGATACTCCATTGGACTTTCTAGGGGTATGGTTCGATCATGCAAAAAGATTTTCTAATCTTGGAGTAAGTACTAATTAATTAATTCATATATTAATACATCGATCATTGGATTTTCAAATCTAGGGGTATGGTTCATGCATTGTCATTTGGAAAGACATGCTAGTTGGGGAATGGATATAGTTCTAATTGTGAAGAATGGGAATACCGAAGCGACGAGCATGCTGCCTCCTCCAAATTACTTGAATCCTTGCTAAGGTTAATTTTCACTTTTGCTTCTTCATTTGGAAGGGATATATATATATATATATATATTCCAAGCAGGCCAGGCCAAGCCAGGCTCGATCGAATGATTGGATCTCCTCGATCTAGCTATTAGTTTGATGTTGATGTTATTATAAAATGTGAATTAATGCATGTTGTCGTCATCGTCGTCTTCTTTTTTTGGAATATATATCTATCTATCAATGCGTGTATTAGAGGAACGCACTATATATAGTGGAGTACATACCAATTACTTGTTGTACGCGCGTGTACTAGAAAACGATAGCTAGCTATTTTTGCGACTTTAATTAATTATAGATGCATATTTTTGTAATTTGGTTATGGCAAAGGTGCATGCATGTGAAAGCATGAGTTATACTACTACTACTATGTTTCTTTTCCGGTTAAAAATACGATTTTTATTTGTAGCGCATTTTTGTTTGTATTTTTTAGAGTTTATCATTAATTACGACATTTTGTTATGTATTGTTCCACTCTTATAAATCGGGGGGTGTACGTGGGCATCAAAATGTTACGAACATGTTATGGCTACTCATCTGAAGTTTAATTTGGTGGTAGCTACAAATTATTATCAGTAGGTACGAGATCATATAGATCATATAAGAACAAAACTAAAAGTTATAGAAAAAGTTAAGCGGAATGGGGATGTCCCAAAATCTCCAAACATCTCATTCTTCTCCTTCATTTGCCTCACACTATCTCAAGCTCTGCCAAATAAAATGACACACAAATTTGATCCCCAAAATGTGAAATAATTAACCAGTTCGATCAACAAAAACAAACAGTTACAATAACGTACCAAGATGAAGTCTTACAAGCATTACTCCCATATATAACAAACCATTGGAACTCCATGGCCCAAAGGTGGGTTTTGGCAGGAGAAATCAGTAGAGTAATGTGTTTTTTCCCCAAAATGTATATTGGTTTCCCTCCAAATGGCCAGATGTAGGCCATTTCAGCATTTCCGTCTGTTTTTGGATGGAAAGTTAACGGCGGGTGGAAAATTGATGGGTTTTAAATAGATCGAATGTTTTTTTGATAATATTAAAAGGTCAAGTGCCTATGCATGATTTGTGTGAAAGATCGGGTGCTATTTTGAAATTCTACTAAAAAACAAAATAAAAGTTGCCTCTTTGGTAAGGGTAAATCTGCTCCTGCAACATGGCAGTATTCGATTCCCACTGGAAGCAAACAATGATTCAAGTGGGGGCTCATGGCGATGGATTGTTATGCTAGTTTCCTCCGAGGATTAGTCGTGGTGCGCGTAAGCTGACCAGATATCATTAAAAAAAAGTGTTTGGGGTTAAATTATAGGGTCCTAGATCGCCCAGTTGTATTTCAAAAATTTTAGCAATATATATATATATATATATCAAAAAAAATACAAATTTTTTCAAAAAAAAAATATTCTCCAAAAAAAAATTGAAAAAATTTAAAATAAAAATACAACTTCTTAAACATTTTTTTTTCAAAATAAAAAATTTAATGTTTTTTTTATAAAAATTTAAAAAATAAAATAAAAATAATGTTCGGATTTGGATTGATAACGGATTTAATCCGATCCGATCCGCATTTGGATTAGTGGATTCAAATTATCGGATCGACATTATCGGATTCAGATCAAATTTTTCGTATCAGATCCGATCCATTGACAGTTCGACGCCCAGTACTATAATTGGCACACACGTCCACACACCACACGGTTATATACGAATTTCAATATATCTCATGAATGTAGTAAATATCCAACATTGATACTATTGCAGCTTTCAATCTCTCTCCCGGCCTCTTCAGGCCGACAGGGCAAGTTGAATTTTCTGTTACAAATTAATTGACTATCAGGTACTCCATTTACGGGGCAAAATTAATTAATTAATAAATAATCCCCCGCCATGGATGGGAGTAATTTGAAGCTGAAAATTCAAACACAATTTAATTACTCCATGTACATATGTACCAATGGATCACATCAGTCCATGTCGTAAAGCAACTTTCTTCCTCAATACTACTCATCGGTTGTTTTCATTGCAAGCACGTTTTGTGTTTATTTCCATTCATTGCTATATTGTGGGAGCCAGCTCTGAAAATTCAAACACAATTAGATGGTCCTTTCATACGGGATAACGTTGAAAATATAACCCTTTCTCGATCGTCCTTTCAATGAAACATTGGTGTCCCGATTATGAGCCACCCGTTTGTTTGGCTTCAATAATACTATAATCCAAGTGTTATTCACATTTGTTTGTATATAAATATTTATATATATATATGAGCACTAGTGTTCAATTTGTTCTAAGCACGGGTAAAATTAACTCGTTCTAACGTTGTGTCCGTTCGATACACGAGACAATTAATAAAATTAAATAGATTCGAACGGGCACAACACTAGAACAGATTAGTTTTGTCCATGCATAGAACTTGTTAAACGCTAGTAAACAACAACAAAAAAAATTGTACAACTCAAAGAAGGCAAATATGGTTAGAATTTTTCCTTCATTGATTAAATAATAATGAAGTCAAACTACTATGTCATGCTACACAATAGTTCTACACATTTTTCATCCTACCCTCCGGCTCTAAGACAACCCGATTCTATTCATTGAATGATGGTTCCTCTGGATCTTCGTCCTCCGAATCTGAAGACATTTCAATGTAGACCGGGAGTGGTGCCGATGGTCCGGAGTAATGAGATTTCACGCTCTGAGGTGAAGCTTGGCGGTAGGAAACATATGGCTGAGTCAAAACCTCTGCTCTCAATTTATTGTACTTCACATCATCCTTCAGAATCCGATATGCGTCTTGGTACTTCCGCATATGATTCTTTATGCGGTGACACACCAGTTGCTTCTGTTTCCCTTGTGAATCCCCTTATTAGGAGTATTACCAAAATCTTGGGTGACTTGGTATTAACAATCCAATTCCCTCCTTGTCAATGCACAAATACAAAAATAGCCATCACCAATTTCATCTCCTTACCAATCATATCCCATGTGAAGGATAAAAACGAAAATGTATACTATCAATCCAATCCTATCTCATATGAAACAAACATGATATTAGTAATCTCATCATCTAATCTCATTTCAAACAAATATACTCATCACCAATCTCATCTCTTTACCAATCCCTTCTCATTACCAATCCCAATCCTAATCCTAATCCCATCTCCTTACGAATCTCACCCCTCTAATACCTTTATCAAACGAGGCCTCAATTTTTATCTCGCATCCAAACAAGCCCTTGAGTTTACTTTGCATGCCAATAAGATTCTGTATCATTCATTTAACATGCAAGTACCATGTTGGTGCATAATTGTTTCCTGGGAAAAAAATCCAAATAGTGCCTGTAGTTTAGTGTTTGTGTAATACTCGAATTTTGAATATTATGATTATTTATGCAGAAAGTGAGTTTCCGGTGGTGCTTTTGAATGCATTTACAAGTAATTTAAAAGAAGAGTTAGTGTAAAAGGGGGATTAGAGAAGAAAATATTTAAATTGCACAAAAGACAGGTATTAAGATACGTGGTTCTGAATACGTGAAGTTATTAGTGTGTGAAATGGATATTTGTGTTCTTTACATGTCTTTTGACGGGTTTGTCTTTCATGTGATAACAGTTAAAAATTAAGAAGAGATAAAGAATAGAAAGAAGAGGTGGCTGCATACGCGCGTGGGGGATGTGCATGTGAGGCACGAAGCTAGGGAGAAGTTTACTGCCTAAAAGTACTACACGTGCATGTGTGCATGGGAGGAGAGAATGGGGGTGATTAGTGTTGGGAAAATTCAGCAATAACAGAAATTCCAGAGAACAATCTCATTGATAATAACATGATTACATGAACGAATCAAGTTACAAAATACATAACAGTAGACAAATTGTAAGTACGAGATACAAACAGAATTTCCGGATCAAGAACCGAGTCCTGTGTGATACCACAGTCTCCTTAAGAAAGATTCGCCGCCTACCGAAGGTGTTGTAGATTACGTTGGCGTCTTCCTCCCAGGGTTGGCTCGGCTAAACCGCAAGCCGTCGGAACACCACCGTCGACCGCCTTGGCGAACTGAACAGCCGCCTGACTCTCTCTCACAAGAACGATATCTAGAGTATATGGAGCAATATGAATCTCTGGTATCTTTACCAAAATGTGATACACCAATATAAAGGAAGGAAACCTCCTCCAACAAATTTGGTAATTGAATTACATGTAACTCCCGCAATGAATTTGAGAATTCAAATCTATCATTAACCTCATAATGGGGAGGAGTAAACCAGGTTGTAACTCCTGGTCCTTAGAACACGTCCAGATTTGTTGAACCAAATAGAGGCCTATCGGTTGCCTCGAGAGACCCTCCGTATGCCTCGATTTTATTCATCCGATTTTTCTGGAAAATATCCAACAATCCCCCCCATGAATGAAATTGGCAGACATACTGACACAGAGTACAAAGCTGATTCGAGAGAGAGACAACGGATAATCCCTGCATAGGATAGGTGGCTTTTGGCCTGGAACCTTCCCTTGTGATAGCCTATCGGGTTTACTGGCAAACCAGTGTGCGGTCCCGCTTTGAACTGTTTCGCCGCCGATGTAAACCGAGACAATAGACGTCACACGGGACTTCTCCTGACGTAGTTCAGTTCTCACTGTTGGGTTCATTTTGGCCATGACACCCCCTTCCTGGTTCTGCGAGTATTTTCTCGAGAATTTTGCCAAAATTCTCAAAGAAGCGGCCCCACTTCATACTAACATAGGTGACCTTCCTTTAAAGGGTATTCTGCTATACCCTGCCTGGCAACCCAGCGCATAGGAGTCATTAAAAGCAATGCTTAACCTCTTTCCATCACTGTTCTACACCATAGGAAAGGGCAGGAGACCAAGTCTCCTCAGTGATCATTCTCGGCTACTCGCGAAAGATAGTCTCATTGAACCTAGATCTTGGGATCACCAGTCAGCTAGGTTGGCTACCCCCACGGTAACTATGAGCGTAGTGGCTTTAGCCCCATCCCTTTCGATACTTTCTCAACTAACTCTCTGTTTAACCCTTTTTTTAGCGGATCCGCAATATTGTCCTTTGACCTCACATGGTCAATAGCGACAACCCCACTTGAGAGTAGTTGCCTAATGGTATTATGTCTACGTCGAATATGTCTAGACTTACCATTATACATATTACTCTGTGCCCTACCAAATTGCAGATTGACTGTCGCAATGGATGCTAATTGGTGGCACAGGTTTTGGCCATCTTGGAATATCCTCCAAAAATTGACAGAGCCACTCGGCCTCCTCAGACGCTTTATCTAGAGCAATAAACTCTGATTCCATCGTTGAACGTGCTATACATGTCTGTTTGGAGGATTTCTAAGAAACGGCTGCACCACTAAGTATAAAGACATATCCACTTGTGGATTTTAAGTCTTTCATATCTGATATCTAGTTCGCATCACAATACCCTTCCAGTACTGCTGGATATCTGGTGTAGTGCAATCCTAGATCACGAGTGTACCTTAAATAGTGCAGAACCCTGACTATTGCCTTCTAGTGAACATGACCTGGATTACTCGTGTATCTGCTCAGTCTGCTGACTGAATAAGCTATATCAGGCCTTGTACAACTCATCAGGTACATCAGGCTCCCAATTATCCGAGAATACTCTAACTGAGATAAGCCTTCCCCCCCCCCCCCCCCCATTCTTAGATAAATGGAGATTTAAATTCACAGGGGTTCTTGCGACACTTGAATCAGACGGATTGAACTACTTAAGAATCTTGTCAACATAATGAGTCTGAGACAGCGCAAGTCCGATAGATGTTCTAGTGATCTTGACACCCAGAATCACATCTGCAAGGCCCATATCCTTCATGTCAAACTTTGAGTTTAACATATCCTTGGTAGACTGAATGACCCCCTCATTGCTACCAACAATGAGCATGTCATCAACGTAGAGACACAAAATGACGTACTCTTCGTCTGTGTCTTTGACATAAACACATTTGTCACATTCGTTGATCTTGAAACCACTTGACAACATAGCAATGTCAAATTGCTCATGCCATTGTTTTGGTGCTAACTTTAAACCATACAGAGATCTAACAAGCCTACATACTTTCTTTTCTTGACTTGGCGCTGAAAAACCCTCAGGTTGCTCCATGTAGATTCCTTCATCTAAATTGCCATTTAGGAAAGCTACCATGACATTCATTTGACTCATACGTAGCTCATTCGCTTTTTGCAGAATGGAGTCAATTTCACTCTTGATAGCCTCCTTTCACAAAGGACTCTTAGGAGAGCTCGCTACTTTCTTGAATGTCCGAGGCTGACTTTCTAACATAAAAGTTAGGAAGTCTAGACCAAAGGATGTTATGTTCTAGCTAGTTTGCTACGCCTAGGCTCAACATCAACTTCTTCCTCTTGGTCTTGACTGCTTTCACCTGCAGTCTTCAAAGTTCGCCTAACCGAACTTGACTCCTCTATGGATCTATGTGAAAATATGTGTTCAAGGAACAACACATTCCTAGATTCCATGTTCTTATTCTTGTGAATATCTAATATCTCATATCCATGTACTAGACATAACACAAGTTGCTATTGTGCGCACACAATCAACAATCGTGAGGCCTATTCTCACCTTCTTAGGTATAGGAACAACCACTTTCACAAGATAACCCCACATTCCTTGGAATTTATCGCAAGGCTTTTGCCCCAACATCTTTAGGGTTTTATCAACTTTCTTGCATGGTATCTTGTTGAGGCCACCATATGCGGAGCAAAATGCTTTACTCCATAAAATCAGTGGATAACAGAATTAGTCAACCATAGCCTCTTATGCAAGATATGGCCTTTTAACAAATCCATATTCTTGAAGCAAATAAGGTATAGTAGTTTGGGGAAATAGCTAGACACAAGGTCCACCACCGGTAATTTGAATTTACCACCTCGGTCACTATCCACCACCTTATTCTTAGCTAAGTTGATGTCCAACTCCATCCTTAACAAGAATGAGCTTTATCCACTATCGTGTTCTTGCTCTCGAGCAAGTGCACATAGCAATATTTTATACTTATTGCCACCTCGTATATGGACATAACTTTGGAATTTCACACCTCAATGTGAATTAAGTTAAATGGTTTAGTGCTTCTTTCAACTAATTGAAAAGAAGTCTTTATCAGCTGAACCTTCATAGCAGCAACCACTTGCCCATCCTACTCATTTTCCAAATGAGAGGAACATATTCCCGTAGGAACCACTGTTGGCGCACCAGACAGTTGTACAAACCACTTAGGATGTTTAGGTAGAACAACATCTCATGTTGACACCTCTTCTCAGCATGATTCATAAGAACCTCTGTTGGCGCACCAACAAATGTGATCAAATCACTTGGGGCAATACCATCACAAGTATTCCCATTGTTAGAACCATTTGAGATCTCCATCAACATATATGCATATAGTGTGCAAAGATGCCAAATGCGACCAGTTTTCTGAACCATATAAAAGTTCAAGCCCGTACAAATATCTCCATATTTCCCATTTACACGTGGAAAACCTTACAGCATTCACATATTAACATAGAATCATAGAATCTATTATTCTCAACATAGCATAACTTACTGATATTTATGCTAAACAAAATGTGTGAACTCCAAAAGTTTCCGGCTTTGCATCAATAAATAACATATACTATGTTTTTCTGTTTTTTTTTTCCCGTGGAAAAATAAACCTATCTGACAAGAAAAGCACAAAACCAATTGAAATAGAAAGCTAAAAAACCACGTACATAGGTTATACTATCAAAATCCATTTCTGACTAGTAACTCCAGCCATCATTAAGAGCCATAAACCCAATTCTTAAAAATTCCAATTTTTTAAGAATATACAATGCACCATCAATACACAAACGTGGGGTATTAATAGTATTGTTACTGGTTGATTAATCCCAATTTGCTTTTGCTCGAAAACAAGAACTTATTTTCCGAAACAGATCCGGAATGACCACGCATGGTCCAAGCGGAGTAGACCAGTACCCCAAAAGCCGTATAAACTATTGATTTGAGGTCAAGTCGTGCACGACTGACCGAGGCCGTAGCCTATCTGTTATCAACATCCGTGACTGAGTCATGCGCGACTGATCGAGGCTGAAGCTAAACAGTTTTACCACAAAACTGATCCGAGGTCGAGTTGCGCACAACTGACCTAGGCCGTAGCCCAACAACTATCTCAAAACCCATATAAGGCCCCAATCGCGCACGATTGTCCATGGCCGAAGCCCAGCAGGTTTTTTTTTTTCCCCAGCATCCTCAAAGCAATCTCCTATCAAGGCAAAAGCCAAGCAGATTACTCTAATCTCGCACACAAGTGAGACTCCACCATGCTAGATGTGTACCATCCTTCAATCATGAACACTAACCAACCGTATGCTATCCACCATCCTGTGGAAACAATCACCAAAATTTCCATCCACAAAAGTTATGCCCAAATATGGATTAAATTAAACTATTCTAAAAAGAATAAGTTTCAGTCCTCCAAACCGAGATCAGACACAAAATAGGAAAACAAACATTTTCCCAAGCAACTCGAAACTGGCTTGATTACTGATCCTGTTAACGCACAACACCCATTAAGCAAACTGTAATGTCAAACTTAACCGAGTTCATAATTCGTAACCAGGATAACTAGCTAGAATCCTCCATTGATTGGAAGCGTTAGTCCAATAGTCAAATATCAAGCCAAGTAACAAATTAAGTCAAATTGGTCACATGTGCAGATCGAGGTACCATAGAATAATACTCCACTAACAGATGCCAAATAAAAATACGTCGGTGATCAACTCATCATTAGGCCACGTTCATTGCATGTGAATCCCAAACGGCATAACTGAATATCGCCCTTTCGAACAAAATCGAAACTGTTCTTTCTAGAAATATAATTGCCAAACGAACAAAACTACCAGGCTGTTTTTCTCCGTTCGAGAACACTACTACTGATCTTAGATACCAGACTTCTTTCCACAAGTCCGTGAAACGAAAAATATTAACCCATAATATAAACCACAACTTCTAAATTTATATGGGAAAATAACCGCATGTAATTTATATGCTCTTAAACCAAATCAGTAGAGTTTCCAAAGAAAGTACCTTGTCTAATTAAAGAAAAGGAAAAACTCCACTGCATCAAAGAGTACGTTAGTCCAAAACCAACTAGCAACGTTTACTTGCGTATATCATGATCATCATTACCAATAGTGTAAACATGCACTGTGGGTGAACTGAGAGTCACCAACTCTCGCGACAGCAGCGAATGAATTGGCTAATTAATCTGCCATGAATCTGTTCTTGCAACCCAAATATTAGTCCATAACAGAAACTGTTTTCTGGAATTCTTGCCGATTAGAGATTAAAAATCTTTCTTAAGTTTGTTTGGAAAATTCAGCAATAACAGAAATTCCAGAGAGCAATCTCATTGATAATAACATGATTAAATGAACGAATCAAGTTACAAAATACATAACAGTAGACAAATTGTAAGTACGAGATACAAACAGAATTTCCGGATCAAGAACCGAGTCCTGTGTGATACCACAGTCTCCTTAAGAAAGATTCGCCGCCTACCGAAGGTGTTGTAGATTACGTTGGCGTCTTCCTCCCAGGGTTGGCTCGGCTAAACCGCAAGCCGTCGGAACACCACCGTCGACCGCCTTGGCGAACTGAACAGCCGCCTGACTCTCTCTCACAAGAACGATATCCAGAGTATATGGAGCAATATGAATCTCTGGTATCTTTACCAAAATGTGATACACCAATATAAAGGAAGGAAACCTCCTCCAATGAATTTGGGAATTGAATTACATGTAACTCCCGCAATGAATTTGAGAATTCAAATCTATCATTAACCTCATAATGGGGAGGAGTAAACCAGGTTGTAACTCCTGGTCCTTAGAACACGTCCAGATTCGTTGAACCAAATAGAGGCCTATCGGTTGCCTCGAGAGACCCTCTGTATGCCTCGATTTTATTCATCCGATTTTTCTGGAAAATATCCAACAATTAGTACACAAGATTAATTAAGATGCGGAGGGAGTGGGGAACAGGGGGAAGGTGGAAAAAAAAGGAAAGGGGGTTCCCGGCTGTGGTTTTTTTTTAAGTTGATCTGTTGATGGGATTAAATGGAAAGGACTGTGGGCATATGAATTGGGGGATGGGTTTCTATAGACTTCACCAATTGTTTGTGAGTTTTGATCATTTTGGCATGTAACGATATTGTCGTAATGAGAAGAACGATACTGTCGTAATGAGAAGGATGAAGTATGTGTGATGGTTTCTTGGGTAGGTATTAAGGAAGTGGTTTGTATTTTTAATTACGTGCAGATTTGATGGATTCGTGCCAAAATATGATGAGTTTTTTTATATTCAGAAACAGTAGAAAAAGTTTTTGCTCAAATACTTTGTTACTTTTATGGGACAAAATCATACAGTGGTTCTAATTTATTCATCAAAGTCCATGTCTTTTTTGTTGTATATCAATATTATATGCATAGAATATGTATATATTGGACGTATTTTGTATAAGCATGAGTAAATGATATTGACACTCAAAAATTTGATGCAGGCACTCCAAAACCAATGTAATTCCAAAATCACTTTTATTTGTTTTTTAAAGTGCCTCCAAACAATTTTTGGAGTGCTAATATCATTTTCCTTTGCATAATGGTCAAAAGATTGACAGGCTTATTGTAACTTGGTTGAGTGGTTTGTTATGTCTATGTATTAGGTTTTGACTTGCTATTAGGTTATGACTTTGCTAAAATTGAAACTGAGTTTATATAATATTCTGACTTTTGACATGGTTCTATATAATATTGTGACTTTTGAGCTTGGTTTGGGATTTGACATTTCATGCATTTTCAACATTATGCAGAAAAATTCAGTTTGTCCACATGTTGAATAGGTAGACAATACCAGTGATATAATAAGGGCATTGCCATGTCTTTTTGTCTACTAACAAACTACACACTGCGATGTCTTTTTTCCGTTCTACATTTCCATGTGCTTAGAGGTTGGAGATCGCATTTCCCAACAACCATGAAGCAGCCAATGCCAACATGATTTGCTTCACTGTTGGATGTTCTTACATGCGCATTTAGTACCCACAGTGGCAAGTCATGGTCTTCTTCGATTTTCTTTTGCGTCCTTATCAATGGAGAATGGAAGTTGTGGGGAAACAAAATGGAAGAATGGAAGAATGAGGCCCTTTGTTTTGGTTCAGAGGTATATTAGGTCAAGAGGAGAAAAGGAGATTACGATTTTAACCCCAGAAAAGGGGCCCATTCGTTTCTAGCGTTAAAGGAGGCTAACAACTGTTAGTAATTGGACTAGGTAGAAACAAAATGAAAACTAACAGAATGTAAATCGAGCCAATTAAAACTGCAGAGATCAAGTTGACACAAATACTAAACTACAAAGACCATTTGGGTTTTTTTCCTTGTTTCTTTTAGACCACTAACCTTCTCCCTGCTGAGGAAGGTTGATCTTAATTTGTCTCCCATTAATTATGCAGTCCCTCCCTCCAAAAAAACAAATATATAAAATTTTATGCAGTGGTTTTCGGCACCGTCACCCTAAGACCCTTAGTCGCCACACATTTTTGTGGTACAGAATACTAAATATAAGAAAAATGCATAAATGTATAGTGAATAAGAGTGTTGGGGTAGTATGCAAGTATGCTAAAAATATATCTAGAGACTGGCCGATCAAAAAATATATATCTAGAGACTGATTGTATGTGCCTTGTCACTTTTTTTGAAGACGAAATTTTAAATATATATCTAGAGACTGATTGTATGTGCCTTGTCACTTTTTTTGAAGACGAAATTTTCGTTGGGTATGTTATTGTTCATTGATTATATTTGAAATCTTCTGTATCTATGGGTTACATTTATGCTATGTTTGGTTTGATTTTTAAAATTTTTTTTGAAAAACAGTAGGGGTAATAAGTGAAGAGAGATATAGAGAGAAATGTTTGAAGTAGGAAAAATTTATGGAGAATAATCTAGGGGGAATTTTTTGAAAAATTATTTTTGAAAAGCAAAAAGAACAAGGCATTAACTTTCACAATTCGCTTACCCAAACAAAAAAAAGTTGAGTCCTCTCTCTCTCTCTCTCTCTCTCTCTCTCTCTCTCTCTCTCTCTCTCTCTCTCTCTCTCTCTCTCTCTCTCTCTCTCTCTCTCTCTCTCTCTCTCTCTCTCCACCTTAGGTGGAAAATCAACGGTTTTCACCACTGCGCTTTGTGGCCCTACCATTCGTCAATTGCAGTAATTTAAAGCATTCATTTTATATGACCCGCAGTATAGTATATCCATGTGAAAAAACTGCTTAATCGAAAACATTGATATATATATTAGAAATTGAATTTTGATATGTAAAATGGACAGTGTGATACTTTAAAATTAAACTGTCCATGACCATCTATTTTATAAATTAAAATTCAAGTTTTTATATACCTATCAATGTCAAAACAAGCTGAGGTTTTTTTTTTTTTTTGGGCGTGGATATATATTACCCTAGGGTCATACACAATGAACAGTTTTGATTACTTCATTGAACACACAGTGAGACTGTAGATACCCGTGAATTTTTCTATTTTCTTTAATCATTTAAATATGTGGAATATTGTATTTTGACGTGGTGTTGGTGTTAATTTGGAAGTGTTGGTAGCACGTGGGGTTTGATTCAGTGTCCGTCGAAAAATTTTCATTTTTCTGCCCAACTTGTACCAATACTGCGTTTTTCCCAGTACCGGTATAAGGTGTCCAGAAGTTGTGGTATTTTGGCATTTTTGGGGTTCCAGTACCGGTACTATAAGTCGCCCAGTACCGGTACATGCTGTGTTTTTCTGCAATTTTCAGTACGCTTTTTGGACCACTATAAATAGACCCCTTATATTATTTTCTCACTCCAAGACCTCGAACCCAACCCTAAAATCGCCCATTTCCCTTCTCTCTTCAATCTCTCACCTAAATCCTTGGATTTGTACATCAAACACCTCAAACTCTTCAAGATCTATGGATTGTTCATCCTAATCTCACCCGGAATCAAGGATATTGCACTCAAAGAGGTAAGAACTCCATCATTTTCGAACTTCTCTCTCTCTCTCTCTCTCTCTCTCTCTCTCTCTCTCAATCACTTGTTGAACGTCACTTATTCCTCTTGATCTTGGGGAATCTTGGACCTAGGTCTCGTATTGTAGCTTGGGAGGAGCTAGATCTTGGTGGTTTCAAGCTTGGGTCACTTAGGGTTTTGCTTAAAACCCATTTTGGTAGGAATTTCTTACTCTTGTTATGCGTTTATAAGGTGTTTTTGTATCTAGATCGTGCCTTGTTTCGTTGTTTGAAGTTGTTTCTTCCATTTCCGAGAATCTGCAGAACAAGGTTTTCGTTTTTGGGGTTTTACGCCTTCTTAAGCTCATAATTGAATTTGGTTCCTTCGTGTAAAATAGATTAGACTTAAAGCCCATTCTAATGCCGCTGGAATCACTCGAAACTGTTAAGAATTGAATTAATGGTGGATTTTAGAAGTTTGGTCACGAATCTATCTCTGTTTCTGCTCATTTTCGGTTTGCGCCCAACTTCAAATGGCTGTAACTTGTTCGTTCGATGTCCGTTTCATGCAAATTTTTACCAAATCGAAGGTCTTGAAGTCAGCTTTCTATTGCCACCAAAATCGCTTGAAAACTCTTAGTATACAAAAAGTTATGGCCATTTGAGTAGATGTGTGTCAGTCTGTAAATGCTTATTGGCTATTCCTAAGATTGTTTCGTTCCATGTTATAACTCCCTATATAATTGGAATGTATTTAAATCACTCTTGCATATAATTGCTTGTGTCCTAACAACTTGTTCGATTTTGTCTCTTGGCACTCGTTAGAGTATAACATTAGTGTCGTTGGTTAGGAAATGAACCGTAAGGTTAATTGGAGTACCGTGGGCTATATGGGGTTACGCGGTGAATGTTACGAATAGACATGAGCTTGTCTAGTGATCTGATGGATAGTATTGTAACTCGTACTCTCGTGCCTCGTCTTGTGAGCTCCCTAGGTTCCTTGGCGCTCATTCTATAAGATTCTCGTTTAGAACCTAGCAGGTGGTATGTCGATGAGTCATTGTGGGTTCGGTGCGTGACAAAAGACATCACGATAGACTTTTGGGAATAACGTGAACTTAGGTATCTATCAATGTACGATGGGATGTGTTTATAAATTTGTAAAGCATTGCATGATGATAAATGAAATGAAGGTGAACTTGGAAAATGTTGTCTTCTTGTATTTGGATTGATTATGCGTGCATGTATGACTGAGTTGATATAATTTTTAAATTGAGGGTCCTGCAACGAAAGGTGTGGTAATGCAGAGACTCTAGAGGGCCCATAACGCAAGGTGTGGTGATACGAAAACAAAGGTGGAGAGAATTCAATGTGACACAAAGGGTGGTAGCATAGTTGAATGTCTCGATTGATGAAGAGAATTATTATGGTTGACATTTGGATTGTGTGTTGATTAAGATTGTGGCTATTGAAAAGGTTGATTTTATCAAGAATTTATTAAAGAAAGAAATTTGGATTTTTATCAAAAATCCTCCGGTATTCTTGAGCGAATCAACGGATCCAGTATTTAGGCACAAATCAACGGACTCCGGCATTCAAGCTTGAATCAACAGAGTTTGACCCGAAGTGGTCTTGAGTTTTTTTTCCTAAAATTGTTTTGGAAATTAAAAAGGAAAGTTTTACGAAATGAGTCCATGGTGAATGGTATGAGTAGAGGAAGTGGTTTGTGACATTCATTCGAAAAGCTTTTAGATGGTTGAACTATTGTCGTTGTTTGCTTGATTGATATGTGTCCTAATGCAACATCTAGGTGGCGTGTGGAGGGTTAGGGTTATCTCTAAGATGTCCGGAGTCCCGAAGTATAAATTTGTCTATTCATTTGGTAACCCTCTTGTATCTCATGTTCACTTGCTGAGCCTCATTCGCGTTTGGTGCATATTTCACCGCATTTTCATATAACTTAAGTATAGATTTTTCTATTGGGCTAATGTAGCTCAACAAAATCCTTCTTTTCAGGTCCTAGTGCCGAGCAGTAGCTTGTATTGCATCCAATGCTCAGTGTGGAAGACATTTTTTGGAAGCTATTGAAGTCTAGTTATTTAATCATCTTTGTAAATCACCTACTTTTGGTTAAAGATGAAATTGTAACTAAGCCATCTTGATTTCTTTTGACTAAATCATTTTTAATTTAATGACTAATTCGTACTTATACTTAAATTTATTTGGGCCGTAGTGCCAAGGATATATTTCTCTAAACTTGGGGACTTGGTTTTTAATTAAGTAGGTGGGAAACTCATTTTGAGTATTATCTACCTTATACGAGTATTTTTTATCGAAATGACTTATATTTATGTATAAAATCAAGGGCGTGATAGAGACCCAAAACGGGTGGCACAAATCATGGTGTTCCCACTTGACATGGGTTACAGGGGATTTAGAGGTGGAAGAGCAGCTATTCAAAGAATTTAATCTCATTAATTCAAGAATCATTGAAACGTGTCTTCAGGCGCAGACATTCGCTAAAAAGTTAATAATATCAAAATTAAAAAAAAATTGCAAAGGAATGCACCATAAATTGATCTTGCATCATTTTTATTTTTCCTAGCAACAATCTTGAATCTTATTCAAAGACAATTTACTTTATACTAGCTAGACACCACAAACAGAATGACTTTAACACATGTAATATCTTGTAAGCTTTGTAGTGTCTAGCTAGACACCACAAACAGATTATCCCAGGATCAACCCCAAACTGGTTACAGCACTCCGTATAGTAAGCAATCTTAGCACTGATTGCAGCCGGGTTTCCGCCGTTGCACTCCACAAGACCGTTAATGGCACCAAACCCTTGGCCAGAGACCATAATTTGAGTGGCAATTATTCATCCAATACCACAAGGTAGTCTGGAACGAGATAACCGGATCGGTGGCCACGGTTTCCGGTTGTTAAGTCCGTCGAATCCAATGTTGTTTCCGGCCAGACCATAGTTGTAGTTCCATGATAGCTGGATGGGGCCTCTCCCGTGGTAGCCTTTCCTGGTTGCACACGGCCACTGAGTGTTGGTTTTATTGCAGTAGTTCTAGGAGGGACCATCTATCTCCTCTATGTAGCAAACGTCTGCATGCACAGCACAACATTGCAAAAAATATCATCAGTTACGCCGTTCAAAAAAAATATCAAAAGTGAAAGATCACGGATAAAAACCATGATATTTCTTTATTTTTGCAGTAGTTCTTGGAGGGACCATCTATCTCCTCTATGTAACAAAAGTCTGCATGCACAGCACAACATTGCGAAAAATATCATCAGTTATGCCGTTCAAACACTACAAGAAAATTGTTCTATAGCAACGGTCGAAAGCGTTGCCAAAAAATGAAAAAACCGTTGGTAAAGACCCATTTAGTCTATACCAACGGTTTTAGAACCGTTGGCCAAACCGTTGCAATATATCCGTTGCTGTAGGGTTATAGCAACGGTTTTACCGAGCGTTGGTACAGATTTTTTTTTAGCAACGGTTCCATTAGCAACGGTTATAACCGTTGCTAAAGGCTATTTTCTTTTTTTTTTAAAATAAACAACTGTGTGACGTAAGCCACCACGTGGCACTGACACATGTCACACGAGCTGACGTGGCGCTGACGTGGCATCCACGTGTCGCTGACATGGCGACCGCGTGGCGCCTGACGTGGCGCCCGCGTGGCTGGGGAAATAATCTTTGCACCTGCTGGGAGTCGAACACGCGACCTCCCGTCCTCGCGCGCGCGCGCGAACCAACTGAGCTAGCCCATGACTTGTGAAAAATAATACACCTTTTAATATTTATACTATACTAGCCGGATTTTTTTTATCCTTTTTTTAAATTTTCGGTTTATACTATGCAAATACTTACTAGTTTCATTTTTCTTTTCGATCCGAAGCATCTATTTTTTAAAAAATAGTTCTATTATTCACTCATCATCAATTAAATTGACATGCACCAGGTTCCAAAAAAAACAAAAAAACCCTCTCTGTTTTCCTTTTTTTTTTCAATATTAATTTTGCCGTTTCTAAATTTTTGTTAGATTCACATAAATTTTTTTGATTGGTTAATCATTACTATGAGATGAATCTAAAAAATTTAAAAAATGTAATTAAAAACATAAAAAATCAATATGGGTGAAAAAATATCAAACAACTAACATTTGTTATCTTTAGTGTCATCTTATATGATTTTTTTTTCAATTTCAGTCCACAATTTTATACTTTTTTTTATTCTTATTAAGATGAATGATTAATCCCAAAATGAATGATTAGTTTCAGAAATTACCACAAAATGCTAAAAAAATACGTTAAAAGCATAAAAAATCAATATGGGTGAAAAAATATCAAACAACTAACATTTTTTGTATTAATGTCATCTTATATGATTTTTTTTTTCAATTTCAGTCCACAATTTTATACTTTTTTTTATTCTTATTAAGATGAATGATTAATCCCAAAATGAATGATTATTTTCAAAAATTACCACAAACTGCTAAAAAAATACGTTAAAAGCATAAAAAATCAATATGGGTGAAAAAATATCAAACAACTAACATTTTTTGTATTAATGTCATCTTATATGATTTTTTTTTCAATTTCAGTCCACAATTTTATACTTTTTTTTATTCTTATTAAGATGAATGATTAATCCCAAAATGAATGATTATTTTCAAAAATTACCACAAACTGCTAAAAAAATACGTTAAAAGCATAAAAAATCAATATGGGTGAAAAAATATCAAACAACTAACATTTTTTGTATTAATGTCATCTTATATGATTTTTTTTTTCAATTTCAGTCCACAATTTTATACTTTTTTTATTCTTATTAAGATGAATGATTAATCCCAAAATGAATGATTAGTTTCAAAAATTACCACAAAATGCTAAAAAAAATACGTTAAAAGCATAAAAAATCAATATGGGTGAAAAAATATCAAACAACTAACATTTTTTGTATTAATGTCATCTTATATGATTTTTTTTTCAATTTCAGTCCACAATTTTATACTTTTTTTTATTCTTATTAAGATGAATTATTAATCCCAAAATGAATGATTAGTTTCAAAAATTACCACAAAATGCTAAAAAAATACGTTAAATAAACAATATCGGAAAAAATATCGCAATAAAAATTTAGGAAAAATAGCCATAACAAAAGCAACGGTTAATGAAAACCGTTGCTAGAGTCCAGTTTATAGTAACGGTTATTGAAAACCGTTGCTATAGGCTAGTTTATAGTAACGGTTATTGAAAACCGTTGCTATAGTGTTGTAATCTAGCAACGGTCACATAAAAACCGTTGCTATAGTCCTGTTTCTAGTAACGTTTTAAAAACCGTTACTATAGACCCATCTATACCAACGGTTTTTGCAACCGTTGCTAAAAAACCGTTGGGAGATCTAGATTTTCTTGTAGTGAAAAAAAATATCAAAAGTGAAAGATCACGGATAAAAACCATGATATTTCTTTATTTTTGCAGTAGCCAGTAGTGTACGGTAATGAGGAGGGCATAGAAATCTTACGCCCAGTCTCCTGACTGAAATGTGCAAAAGCTGCAGCGATCTCCCGCTTAGAGTCATCGATTGAGCCATCCTGACCATACAAGGGGAACGAATCAACTGCCTCAAGGAACGCGGACCGGGTGTAAAACCCCTGTCCAGCACAACTAGCATCTGCTTGGCCAATTATACCATTGAAAAACTCATCCGTGACGATGTCGGAAATCGAAACGTCAGTGGGGTAGGTGCCGCAGTACACGGGCCAGCTTGGCACCCAGTGCCAAAATAGTCATCACCAGTACCACAATAACCGTATAGGCTGCAGCACATGTCGGTGGCACAGCCGCAGCTTTGCCCGGATATGAGCTCCGGCAGGGCAGCTCCGACAAGGATGCAGGCCAGGAGGACTATGGAGAGGTAGTTGTGTATTCTAGCAGACATATTTGAGAGGATGAGGGAGGAGGGCGGAAGCTTGTGTGAAGAGATGTATAGTGGGAGAGGGGTATTATATAGTGATCGACGAGTTCAATCATTAGGCTTTCGCTACTGAGGGATATAGTAGAGTATAATATTGTAGCTTGGATGAGCATGTCACGCATGCAATTCTTCTCCTAGAGAACACTTTTGGCTTTGGTTTTGACTTTGACTTGTTCATGAGGGGATCAGAGTTTAATTTAATTTTCACTCCCAAAAAGACTATGTCTTGCCTCAAAACCCAAAGACTATAGAATCAATTGAGAGCTACGTGAATTTCCGGGATGGTGGTGTGCACCATGTGCTTAATGTTTTGGATGGTTCAGATTTAAAAGAACTTTTTTACGGGCCGTCTGAATGAAGCGCTTGGGGGACAACACTTATTAGGCAACACCCTCCCTGAGTCAGTTGATCGCTTGCTAGCTACCAGGCCCGTTGGCTTTAGTAATCCATCGACAACTCTACATGTTTGATTGGCCATAATACTAACGAAGGAAAATATGGTGGCACAGAATGCAAAACTACGTACAATGGGTACGGATTGAAGGGTACCGATAGTGTACATATCGGTTAGCAGAGGACTTCAGGTCTCACATAAATAATTCAAGTTGTTTATCAATTTTGAAATAGTTTTTTGAGTCTCTTTGATCCATTGTAAGTATTTGATCTGATTGTCTAATTTTCATTCAAAATTCAAATCCTAAATTATGAATGAAATATTGGAAGATTAGATTAGGTACTTAAGTCTGACGGAGCTAATTTTTTATAAGGCCACTCAAAACAATATTTTACAATTAACACATGGCTCAAATCATTTGTGTCGGGGGCTTCGAAGTAAGTCTCACAAACTGATCTGTACACAATTGCTACCCATTGTCGAGTTTTGTAAAATTAGTTATCGATATCAGGAATGCTATTAGAAAACATAAACCGGCCAGAAAGAATTGGACAAAGTACAATTTCAGTTAGAAGGAGAATGGCATGGGGAAGCAATTTTTTCAGACCACTAGGACTCCTTCACTTGATCTATCCAACCGGTAAACATCCTTTTCAGTTGTTTCACTAATTTTTTTCAGTTTTTTTTATTTTTTGTCTTTATTCAAAAAGATTTTGCATTTATTAGTTTTGAGTAAAACTCTTCTGGATTAATGGTTCGTCCTGACAAGAGGAATCACAAAAGTAAAAAATTGTGACTTTTACCCATATATATTGGAACATATCAAAGATAAAGCTCAAAAATCTCCAAAATTTTGACGCAAAACTAACAAATGTAAAAAAAAATATTTTGAATAAAGACAAACTAAAAATCCCAAAAAAAAACTATGTGAAACAAGTTACTCATTTTTGTTGGAGCAAAGCATTAAGCATGGTGGCAGATTTTTGGTCATGTTGTTGGTTGATTTTTTTTTTCCTCTTTTATGTTGGAGCAAAGCATCATGACAGATATTCCTAAGTACCAAAAACAAAAAAACATCATGACAGATTTTTGGTGGGTTGTTTTTTGGTTTCTGTCATTTGTTTGTTAGGGAATATTGATCTGGTACTTGGGAAAAAAACTACCAATGAACCGAATTCATGGCTAAATTCGACTCGTTTTTTTACGAGCTGAATTATTGCTCATTTCGAGCTCGAACCTGACTTGTACCTTGCTGAACTGATCTCGAATTTGACAAAGTTCGGCTCCATTCTTCGTGTTGAAACGGTTGACCTTGTCAACCAACAATATACGCACGCTTTCCCAACTTGAGTACGAGATTTTCAATCAAGACTAGACTAGAGGATCATTCGATACGGCCCGGGCCATCCGTATGGTGTGCTAAATGGTAGAATTCTAGAATGGCAATGGGGCAGGTTTTGCAGTACCACATGGCTCCGACTCCGATCGGGTAATTCTTGGATCCTTCCGTTCCTATTCCAGTCGGGAGACGGTTTTACCCGTCCCACCCTACCCCCTAAAAAATGGGGAAAAAAACAAATTTAACCTAAAAACAAAATGAAAGGAAATATAGCATATATGAGGTGGTATTTTAGTATAATGGGGAAAATATAAGAGTAAAAATATGTTTCTAATGTACTGATAATAGTATTCGGGCAAAAAACTCTTTGTTTAAGTATAATAGGGTAAAAATATATTTTTACATATAGTTATTTCGGGACGGGTTATTTCGGGACGGGTTCATGCAGGTAATGAGGCCGGGTAATATCAACTCGAACCCTATCCGGCCCCGATCAGGGTTTCCAATTTTCCTCTGAGCCCGCCCCAGTACCCTAACAAAAATGTAAACATATTTTTCTATGAAAACCGAAACCGACCGGGACCAAACTTAGACCGACCAAACCCCGAAAATTCCTGTCGGTTCTTTCGGTTTGATATTCACCCTACTGTTAAGTACCTCTTAACAGCTCGGAGCATGACTTTAGACCAAGATGACTGCAAATAGAGCTTTAGCGACATTCTGCAGGTAAAAGTTATGCAGAAACAGAAGCAATCGAACTGTACGAAAAATACATCTCATATATACGCAACGGTATACGTACACAATTACGATTCCGCAGAGTCAAGTAATGTTCAAGTAACAGATTCTAACCAGTTTAAAGGATCTTTGACTAATCTGGGGAAAAATCGTTAAGGGGAATGGATTAAAAAGACTATTCCCATCAGACACGCAAGGGTATCCAAACACAAATTAAAGGATTTTTGGCAAAAGGAAATCTGGAGTTCTCTGGATCAATAAGACTATTCCCATCAGATACTCGTGGAGAAAAAATTATAAGGGCAAAGTTTCGTACATATATACACACAATTATATCTTAGAGGCACGTACATAATGGGTTTTGCACATCAATCTAACATCCGTACTATCATTCGAAAAGAACTATATGGAGCAAAATTTATCCATTCCTGTTGAAGGGGAATGAATACTAACACCAGCAGAGGGATGAGGTCGTAGTTGTACCGTTGTACCTGTCCTCCACCAAATGGTCCCAAAATTGTGTGGGCTATGAAGAATTCCCTGCCCATTAGAATCGTCGCTTACTCGCTCGTCTACTTCTAGTTCAAATTGTTCTCCATTTCTTAATATTCGGCTTCTGTTGTCCGGTTTGTCTCCAGTTTTCTCTTGACATTGGCAGACTCAATGAAATTCTCCTGCTTGCGTTTTCTCATCCTCATATCCCGATGCCTTTCCAGTTCTACCAATTAAAAAGGGTTCCGGCAAGGAATTGTTGCTTTCAATGCCAAGACCATGATAAGATCGGTGAGCTGCAAAATATTCAGCCCCAGATTTAGCCGATCCCTTGGTTACCAACTGATGATCATTATCAACCACCCGAAGAGCCTTCTCTGTTGCTTTCACCAGTGCAAGAGTTCCATCTCCATTTTCCTCCGTGATCTCTGCAAGCAATTTTGAAATGTTAGAAATGCTCAATACATGTACGGTGGCATGTTATTTGGGTCCTTCACAATTTTATCAGACTACCTACAAGAAAGAGAATGGAAAACAATTTACCCATCAAGTGAATCACAGGCAGGAAAACAAAATAATCACCCCCACACGTCAAGGTAAAGATTTTGCATTTAACCTTTGTGGGAGTATACTCAACTGCAAAAACTATAATGGCTAAGACATTACCAGACCAAAAGGTGTGACCATTGGGGTGGAATGAATAGACATGACTATTGCATTTAATTAAAGAGGTGTAATCTTTGGCCAACGGTCACGATCTATGCCTATAAATAGGCAAAGGGTTCTACCAATTCTAGAAAAAAGAAAAATTAGAACCATTCTGATTGTTATTTCTCTCTAGAATTGTCTCCTACATTTGTTCTTGACCTTGCACAACAAATCCCTCTGGTTGCTCCCATATAAATCTCTTCATCCAACTCACCATTTAGGAATGCAGTCTTAACATCCATTTAGTGTATCTCAAACTTGTATATGGCAGCAAGAGCAATTAAAACCAACTCACCATTTCCTAAAAGTGGAACGCCATCTAAATCCACGAGGGAGGGACAATACACGTTATGGGCAACACTGAAGAACAAAATGGCAGTCTGGCAATAATAGTTACTCCCTCCGTCCCAATTTGTTGCGCCTATTTTGACTTTCACATAATTTAAGAAAAGATCATAATTACATTGACTGTGTCAATTTTACCATTTTACCCCTTTGTAACTTATGACTTTCCTTGTCATGCCATTGAGAGAATGGATACAAATCTAATTTGCTCCACTTTCCTTTCAAATCAAGTTCAAAATTTGAATTTGGGAGGGAGAAATGAGGGGCAAAATGGTAATATGGACATCCAAAATTGGAAAGTTTTGAGACAAGCACATCATTTTGGCACATCCCAAAAAGGAATAAGGGCACAACAAAGTGGGACGGAGGGAGTAAATCAAACTACCAATTTGGACTAATGTGAGGACCGAGGATATATAATATAGCCATTGTAGTTTGATTTTTAAATGTGCTTTGTAACCTAAAATGACCTATCCTGTCCAGGCAATCTAAATAAGTAGGAAAGATCTGAAGGAAAATAAATGACAATTGAGAAAGCAGAATAATTATACAAGTATACAAAAGAAAACATAGAAATTCTGAAGCGAGGACAAACTATAGTTCCCTAGATTCTAGAATCGCTACTTATTTAGCGTTCAGGTGCCTCTAAAGGCATCCGCAACATTTTTGAAGATAGAATGTGGATCCATAGGCAACTATGTCTTCTTTGGGTAAACTTTAGATTTATTAGAACCATTAACTAATTCAAAAAGAAGGGCGGGCCTGGGGCAATGGTAAAGTTGCTCCATTGTGACCTAGAGGTCACAGGTTCAAGTAACGAAAACAGCCTCTCTGATTGCAAGGGTACGGCTACGTACATCAACCCTTCCCCAGACCCCGCGACCCCGCAATGGTGGGAGCCTCGTGCACCAGATTTGCCCTTTATTAACTAATTCAAAAACATTAAGAGAGAGAAGCAAAATTAATGAATTTGACCAATACATGTATTGTTTCCACATTCTTGACCGATATGGAAAGATCAGCATGCATCTACCATTGCTCTCTTTAATTGTTTCCAAAAGCGCAGGACTGTGGCAGAAAATTATGCCGAAAGAGATAGATAAAGTTACCTTCCGAATCAAAATCCTCTACATATCCACCTTGAAGGAATGAAAATCGTGCTTCTTCCAATTGACCTTTTACTTCGACAGGAAATGAAGTCATCAAACTCTGAAATTCCATAACATAAGCGCCCGTCCATTGACTTCCCCTGGGTAGCAGAAATAAAATATAAAGAACAAAAAGTTACACTTAAGCCGGATGCTGATGAATACCATACTAGGGGAGACAATCAAATGCTTTAAACACAAAATTTGGATGAACACTCAATACCCCGACAAGTAGAATAATATAGTTCTTTTAGGCCCATACTCCAATCACAAGTTTTTACTATGCTTGCTTAGTTTCTCATTTCCGTTTCAATTCCCTTAACTAAGAGGATACAGTAGGTAGTCCCTCAAACCATAGCCTGACTTGTACCAGCGGCAAACAATCAATTCACCATTTACCTTGGTCGTATGTTTCAGAAATCAATTTCCATATGCAACGTTCCCTAGTCCTTTCTATTATAGTTTTTCCTAGGATTCGTAAGTTCATCATGCCATTTCCAATGCGTTTCATAATCATTATAAACAAAATTTTAACTAACAAATAGGAATTCCTTCGATAAAAGGAACAAGAAAGAAATAAGGACAGAGCAAAATAAATTAAACACAAGTGGGAAAAAATTCCTTTAGAAATTCATGCTTATACATAAGTACCGATTTTAATATAGCTATCACGAGCTATGCCAACCATCCTATCATTGAGCCAGCCTAAAGCAAATTACAGCCATGTTAAAGGCAGTTGAAGATAATATGGTAAAATTTCAGAAGTTAAATACAAGATATTTTGAGCTAACAGACTTCAAACCAAGCATACAACTACTATATTCTGATCTGAATTGGTATAGTTATTGATTTTTCGTCTCATTGTAAGTGCAAAAATAAAAGTAGGCAGAAACAAATAAACGACTATGCTAATGTAATCTCGAATAGGTCAATTCATGGATTTCTGTAATAAACCAACTAACATCTTTTCCGTAATAAGGTTCTATTGTGAAGATTAAGCACAATGTTGAAGCATTCAACATAACCAATTCGTGACATGAAAATAGCATATTATACATTATGGCAGAGCTAGTGATTATAGAATCATTTAAACAAATGTCAGGACACATGGAATGCTGACAATACTTCCATGAATAATTTCTTTCCCAGTGTGTATTGGGAAAAATGAACTAGCAGAAAAGCCACAAGGCAAACAGGGTTGCAACAGACGGTGTAAAAGACTGAAATGAAAAGTGCCCCACGCACCCCACCCCACCCCCCAAGCAGCAATGCTTCAGAAAATGAAGGTAAGTACTATTAACCAGTAGTTCAAGTCATAAATAATGAATTCTCGACAAGTACCTGCTGAAAGCTAGCATGGCTTCAAAAGGAGTAATTACAGGAGCTAAGAACTCTTTGCTATCCAAGAGAGCAGTTTGAGCACAAGAAACATAAATGAAAACATCACACTGCCAAAGAGGAGGGTTATCATAAGACTTGAATATTCTAAAAAAAAACCCACAGAAAATATAAAACCATCTGCCTGCATGCATTAAAACTTACCTCCGGAAAATTGGCAAGTTTTGCAGGGTTTGGTCTTCCCATAACAAGAGTATAAGCCTTCTTCCCGGCTCTGGTGATCAGCTCTTTCATCTGATGAATCATGTGCAAGTAACCAGCTGCATAAAGAGTTTCAAGCTTAAATGCAGCTCTTCTAGAAATCTAGAATGATGATGCAAGATCAAAATTATAAATAAACTAGTCTCGGGTAATTTCTGCTATTCTCGTGCCTAGATAATGAAGCATAGTTTTATGAAAACACGCAACAGAAACTACAAAATTAACAGCCAACAGGCCTTGTCAATTTGTCCAGGTGGAATTATTCAATGTAATCAGCTAATAGCACAGAATAAGAGGGAGAATGCTTTATACACAATAGCAGTATGATCCGAAAGCATTGCTAGGATCTATAATACAACACTAATCATCCTTCAAGGAAGATGGAGAAGATGTCTGCACTTCAAACGACAAAGCCATTATAAACAGATAACAGATATGAAATTATTCCTCATTTTACAGAATACGACTAAATTCAATAATATAACAGGACCAACAAAACTAATTGCTTAACACGCAGGGCTGCTAGCACTGGAACCCATTCAGGAAAAAATGTAACAGCAAGAACAATGCAATTTATTGAACTTTGCTTCATTTGGCATTAGCATGGTCAAGAAGAGGAAAAGCTAAGAGAGAGAGAATATTGCCAATCCAGAAAGAAACTAAGAGAAAATCATACTTATTTTCAAAGCACTGAAGACAGCCCTAGTGCAATGCAATAGATGCATACAAACAAGCCAAAATATCATTTGACATGAGGTTAACAAGCCACAATCAGTATGAATGCGCAAGGAACAGAAAAGTGCAAGTAAAGAATCTCAAACAGTAACAGACCTACACCAAGCGTTCCTACCAATATCCCAATAATGTTAGCATCCTTTGCCTTCTCAACCAGGTAATATCTGTGTAAGCATAGTTCGCAAAATAAAGACATTATTCGCAAAGACATAAGACAAAAAGAACTCGAATAACTTAGACAAATCTCGCTTAGGCAAAATATATCATGTCATATGCCAAAATAAATATAAGTTTACCTTGAAAGAAAGGAAAAAGGACAAAAAGTTAAATATATTACCTGCGCTTCAGAATTCTTCTCTGATGGGATACATCAGTCACTAGAACATTTTCTGCTGCATCATACCTGACTGAGACAAGTGCCAATAACAAGTAAACAAAAGATGAGTTAAATAGACAAGGCATTATGCTCATCTGTTCTGGAAACTAAAAACACGAATCAACCATGAAATTTCAAGGGGCAGTAGCAACAATAGACACAGTAATCTGCATTTCTTTCACATTTAGTACCAATTGAAAATATACAAGGAAGGGGGAGGGGCACAAAAGAAGCAGCTTGGATACATGATTTTGTTTTCTAAATTGAACATAAAAATAAATCACGTCAGGAACTGAGAAAGGATTGAAAACTTACCAGCACAGGTGTGTAATACCGAACAGTAACATGGCAATCAGATTACTATAGAAAAGATGGGCATGCAATTTGCAGACACACGAAACATAGCTATGGCATACATGTTAGCGACATGGTTGAGTCAGGTTGACCATGCACAGAGAGTTCGGACAGCATCTTTACGAAATAGTTTTGCAGACATTGTCTTATCTGAGTAACAAATTTGCAGGGAATCGGAATGGTTCTAGAAAAGTAATTATTATATTATCTGAATTTTCACCTACGGGATACCATATGGGGTGCAATGACGTGTTAAGAGAAATGATGGAGAGGGGGAAAAAGAACTTTATAAAAAAGAACAAGAACTGTTACCTATTTCACATCCATTGAATGTCAGAACAGCATTTGCAAAGGCTGCATTGTCAGCACCAACCCAATAAAGTAAGTACTCTTGTATAGTATGTCCCTCTGCTAAAATCCATGACAAGCCTCCAATGCTATACCGTGTATCAATGGCATTGCCAGAACCTTGATTGGCAGAAAGGCCATCATCCAATCCCACGTTCCCATTGGAAGGTTTGGAATTTTCTGATGGAGTCATAACGGAACAGATTACATCAGCGAAATATAGTTCTAATCTGGATGTTGACCCTTGTGATCTTGATGATTCAATGTCCAAAGCTGCTTTGATATCATGTATTGCATGTGCATATTCCAGTCCAAAAAGGACCTGCATTTTAGGAGAAAGAATCAAAAGAAATAAATTAAGGTAGTTAATCACTAGGTCACCATTTCTATTTTATCAGCAGCAAGAATATAAGTATGGGATGGAATGGTGCAATTTGACAGTTATTTAACACAAAGTGTAATGGTTATGGGATTCTAGGTGTAAAGCCTATACTCCACACCCACTCTTCCGGCCTCCTACTATATTCACGTATATTTTCATTGAAAATGAAGTATTACCGCTTCACCTATCTTTAGAAGCCCAAAATGTTCTCTAATAAATAAATTATCTGCATGGTACCTAATACTATGGATGGTCACGGTTCAAGAAGCTACCATTATGTTTCCCAATTCAAAACCAAGTTATATGACTCAGATTTCTTTTCACTCCATCCTCTTCAGTCAACCACTAAAGTTCACACAGCCAAAATTGCCTTTTCACTACCCATTGTAACTACATTTAACCACACTTACTCAAAATATGACCCTAGCTATAGGTAAACACCTTTTACCCACTGCCTAGATCAAGGTAATATGGCTAGATATTCATACAGAAAATCATACTCTCATATCTTTCACATTCTTTTGGAAGTGTAAAACGCTGTCACATAAGCACTGCCGAATATAATATTCAAATTTCAAATGTCCTTGGGTTACCTATCAAAAGAGAGTCCAATGTTTGATAGTGAAATAGATCCTAAGCAGAGAAAACAATCCCCAGGTAATCATACTCTGAAACTTCAATAAGAATCAGAAAAAACAATGTACCAAGGCCCCAAAAACAACATTAACAATAGAAAGGGCTGAAAGCGAACAACCCTAACTAAGTTGTTAAATCAAAAAATGAAGGTAGAAACAAAGAAATTTGAAAGAGTTACAGATGCAAGAATCAAAGCAGATCAAAAGTTCAAAATACAGCTATCAGTAATACCAAACAAAACTACATCTGAATTACGAACAAAGTAAGAGCGTCTGATGAACTATCAATCAAGAAGACAAACATCTTTTACCGAAAACAGTATTGTATAAACAAGTCGGCCCCAGTACCAGCACCAGAGAAGATCAATAAACAGATTATCAGGGAATACCATCACAGGCTTGGCACAAGTTGACACTTGATTATATAAATTCTCTGCGCAATCAGATACACTAATTGGAGCTTTCCCAAAAACAAATAATGCAGGCAGAGTCGATGTCCTGCAGCATGGAAATGGAAGAAAACAAGAAAAAGTATGCTTCAGGAAATATACGAACTGGTAAACAGAAAAGAGGAAAAAAAGTTATTCAAACTTATTTTGCCACACTTCAGAGGTATCAAGGGAAAATCAAATGCTACTTACGGGCTGAGACATGTATGTCCATAATGAATGACACAATCGGCAGTCATATGAGATGCTCCAACCTCATCAACACAACAACTGCCATAAGCTGTATCTGCCATTACATATAACCCAATATCCTTATCACTCGCATTGTCTTCACTAGACCGAAGCTTATCTCTAAGAGCTCTTGCAACTCTTGTTGAATCTTTCAATAACTCATCCGGGAACTAACATAAACCACAAGAACTCATATTCAGATCATCAAGCTATCGAAGTGAACCTCAACACTCTGACAAATCAAGAAAATAGCAACACCGAGGCATGAAGAGTTTGAATCCTACATTTGTCTGTTTGATTTGAACCACAAGAAAATTAAACCAAAAGCTGGGCACTAGATGTTCAACAGTTTAAAGAACAAGAAAATTACTCCTGACAGACTATGTCAAGTTGAGTTTGCACACTTTAAATACCAAACCAATAGACATTGTAGGCTGTAATCTTGATTTGGATCTTGGATTTGTCAAGGGAAGAGAAAAAGGAGAGGGAAACGGTTTACTTACGTAGAATTCTTTCGGTAAACAACTAATCCAACCAACAAAGAGAAGAAAAAAAGTTTCTTCTTTCCTTTTCTTCCTTGAACAAAAGTTCCTCCACAAATCCAAGCGAGAAACACATGCTCAAAATTCTATTTTAATTCTGTTCACGCAGCAGCCAAACAGAGCACTAATGCCTCAATTTTACAGTAGAAAGGTAACTGTAAACAAAAACCCAAACTAGACCAAGACTAATAAACTATTCAGCAGTTGAGCTGAAACTATCACAGACTCACAGTTCAGTTACTAAAACAACGTTCAGCGTCGAGATTTTTGCAATCTCCTTCCTTTCCACGACATTACTTCCTCACCCTTTTTTTACTCACTCCAATCTTTGACTCAAACCTATTCCAAAAAGTGTTTTACTCAACTTTTTACTAAAATCAAGGGACACAATTTTACTCTAACTTTCCAATGCTATTTCTCCCTCTCATCATATATAACCATGCCATCAATGAAGCTTTACTCAAATTTGAGCCTCCATTGAGTTTATTGTTGGAGTGCTTAGCAAATGAAGTTTTTACACAAATTCTTACTCAAGTTCGAGTAAAAATATAAGGGCTGGAGATGCTCTTTGAACTCTCTCGAGTCCTTTACTCTACTCTATAACAAACTTGTTTGTATTCAAATTTTCACTGAAATCAAGAAAATTCTAGCCTTTACTAAAATTTTGAAAGGTTATTTCGTGTCTTTCATATTTATAACTATCTCAGATTTAAGCTTAGATTAGTGCTTTGTATCAGATGAAGTCTTCTACTCAAATTTGAGCGAAAGTGAGCATCTCCGGCCCTTGCGTTATTTTTTTCACTCAAACTCAAAACTTGAGTGAGAAACCCTAAAACCCACTTCCAACCTTGACCAAAACCCATACCAAATTCAGTTTCACTCAAATTTCGCAAGGCTTATATCTCCCTCTCAAATTCACACTCATGCCAGTAACAAAGCTTTTCTCAAATTTGTGCAAAGATTTGGGATTGGCCATTGGAGTGCTTCATCCCTAATGAAGCTTTTACTTAAAATTTTGCTCCAATTTTGGCTGGGGATGCAACCCGGGACTTTCTTGATGTTTATATCAAGAAAATGAAAAATCCATAAAAAGAGAGGGTACCTGCAAAGCGACCCTAGTGAAATTGCGGCTTCGGATGAAACTAGCAGTGCGAGCAATTTCGTAATTTGATTCCAAGTCCATTGATTGGAGAAACAAAAGAACTCTACTTTCTGAAGGAAAAAAAAATACTGCAACGCTTGGAGAAGAGGTACATGCCCACACGTATACAGAGTTTGAAGTAGGGTTTTCGCTGTTTTATGGTGGGGATACAGCGGCGGATTTACTGACCAGGCCCACGTCTTTTTTCCGGTGTTGACGTTATTGCCCTTCTGAAGACAGAATCTATTGGACAAGTTCGGAAGGGCAAGAAGGTCAAAACAAGAAAAGAAGACGATGGGAGATGAAGATGTGTCAGGACTAGGACAAGGGTCTCCATGTTTGTTGTCTGAGTCACTCGATCTTCGTTTTCACAAACGGAGGAGAGAAACTTTTATGAAGTTTCTGCTTTCAAGCACGGGCTTTTTCACTTTTGCAAAATCAGTGTGAAACAGATGCTAGTATATAATAATAGAAACTAGAGAGGTGACCAATACGGTACTCGATGAGATGGTGTGAATTCCACCATAAAGTCATGTCTTCCATCACAAAGTCAAGTCATGCTTACGAAAAAATATATTTATTGGGATAAGACTTACACCATTTCAATCAATAAAAAAAAGTTCTTCCTGTTTGAAGAAGGTAGCTTGAGTATTTATGTTTCCAACATTTAGCAAAAGGACTAGCAATAGGACTAGCGTTTGGAGATATGTGTGGAGAAGAAATTCCTGGGTACCAGGTGGGTATCACATGGTCGATCGCACGTGGTGTTCAAGCATCCAATCTAGGCCATTCAAAATTGTGTTTGACGACTCGGATTGAAATCCATTCTCTCCTCTCACCTCACCCCACTCTCTCATTTTCTCTTTCCAAATTCGAGTCGTCCAAAATCGAAATGAATGACCCGAATACGCTGAGCGGGCACCATGTAGTATCTGTCCGGCATTGAAAAAATTCTCTGGATAGATAATTGAAAATGAGAAGTCAAAAAGCTCATCTCCCCCTACTTTGTGTTTTGTTCTCTAATAATACCATAAATCAAAAGGGTGAGGCTGCCGCTATAAGTTGAAAATGGAAAAAGTAGGCCGCGAAACAGGACTAGAGGATTCTATTTCTGGCGGATCAAAAAAAAAAAGATTCTATTTCTGCTTATTGGAGATTCAAACCAAGCACTGTTAACAGATAGTATATATGGTGGCTTTGAAGTATATCCTACTAATCCACCCACTTTTGTAATTTTATTTAGCTGTGTTTAGTCTTCTGTTTCCAGTTGTGCTGTTTTTGGTTATTTGATGCCCTGTTGAGGGCTCCTTGATTTATGAAGAGGAATGCCCCATGCATCTGTTGCACGTTGGTTCGGGCTTGGGCTTTTCAACGAAAGTACATTCACCGGGGAGAAAAAACCAGAAAATATAGCTGCTACTGCATTCTAGACTCTCCTGTGCAAATACTTTCCCTAAGTAACGATCTTGTGCAGGCTTTTTTTGTTTAGAAAAACATTTTGACCTGTTTCAATTGGTCTAATGAATCACTCTGGGGAGATCAAAATACCTCTGAAGAGTCCATATTTAGACATCTAGAATTGGAAAAAATTATTCTTGCGATACCAATTTGCTGTTATTTGTCGAAGTATACCATTAATAGGTTGTACAAGAAGAACACTGACAGCCACAACAAAGTACTCTTTCGAAGAACTTGGTATTGCATTACTGCATCTAACTAATAGTATTGTTCAGATTTCAATAAAACCATCACTTGTAACAAAACTAGACAGGAAAAATGGAAAATTTGTTTGCCACCAGTTACAAGGTAATGATAATTCTCATAGCAGGCTCATTTTGATTATTGCTGAAAGAGAATGCACCGGCTTGGAGTCTCGTTGGACTCCACTGTATTCACCGGCCCCATGACGAATCAGTTGTTAAAATGGCCAAACAAAAAAAACAATGTTTGCCTGCTTCATCTGATCATTTCACCTCGTCTCTGTCTCTTGAAATTCAATTGTCTCCCGCTCTTGAAATCGGAAGCACCCAAGGTTCCATGAACATGCCTTGAGTTCAAAAATACCACGCCAGTAAACAAGCTAATATTTGATCGGCCCATCCAGGCTGCCAGATGCAAACTGAAAATGGAGGTACCAGAGGATTCTAAGAATCATTACTAAATAAAAAGAGGAGGGGGACTAATAACTCTTGCTAAATTTTAATATCTGCACCCACGCAAGCAGGTGGGTCTGTGGGAGAGAGAGGGAGAAATCTTCTGCGAGATCTACCTAACTCGTAAATAATGTGGGAAGTCAAATAAAATAGTACTAGGATCAAGGAAAGTTAATCATGCTAATTCAAAAACAAAATGGGTAAGAAAATAAAACGACAAAGAAAATTCAAAGCAAGCCTCCCCATGTAAGGAGTCGTATTCTCAAAAACTTTGATGAGCCCAGAACCTTTCGGAGTGCAAATGAATATTTGGAGAAATGTACTACGACTACAAAATTTCTTCGATACTGTCACAAAAAAAAAAAGTTGCAAAATCCTCACTTTACTCCCTACAAGCTCTGAAACAGAAAAACAAAACACAGAGAACGACACTCCAGCAAAAACAATAAATAACAAAAATTTGGAAAATCACATAAAATTTCAGGTGTTCAGTTCCAATTTGGTATCAGATGAACTGCAAGAAAACAAGTCCAAATATCTATGTTTAACAGTAAGAGCCATTACCTGTTGAACTATCGGATTTTGTGATGAGGTGAATTCATGAGTCATTCCCTGCCATACAATCTTTCCCTCATAAAGAAACAACAACCTAGAAATATCAACATAAGTTTTGTTTAGGACAATCACAAAGTAGCAGCAAACACTCCAAGATCCAATGGTTTAGAAAGAAGCAAGATCCAATGGTTTAGAAAGAAGCAATACCTGTCAACAGCTCTTCTAATAGTACTGTGTTGGTGAGTGACGACAACATATGATGCAATCTTTCCGGGCGTAGCAAGTGCATCTTCACCTTTCAAATGAACAGAGCGGATGAGATCTTCAACCACAGTAGAGGCGATAGGATCAAGTCCAGCTGTTGGTTCATCATACAAGAGCACCTGCTCAGGAGTGCAGAGCGTGCCAGGTCAACAATCTATAGTTGCATCCAATTGTCAATTATCACAGAGCTTTAGACAATTGTCAACACATACATCAAAATCACTACTTATCACTAAATCAGAGCAAAATCAGAATAACTGCGGGTAGAAGACATACCTCTGGCTCAATTGCATCCTTCGTGGTGTCAAAAATTATGGACCGAGCTAGTGCAACTCTCTTCTTCATTCCACCAGACAACTCTGAAGGTAATCGGTCCTCAACTCCCTAGCCAAAACTATAGTTAAGTTTCCGTACAACATAAGTCAATGTTAATGCCAGCACATCTAATAAAAAGATATTGGTTTCTGTTTTGCTTTTTAAATTGGTTATTTCCTGTGCTAGTTTCGCCTTGTATGAGATTCAAGTTGCAGGCCCGCAGTTACTTGCTGGTTTCACAGTTCACATGTGATGAAAGTGGACAAGCTTGAGTTAGACTAATCTAGCTTACATTTTGCACTATTTCCATAAGTCCCATTGCAGGCAAGAAGGCTCGGCTATTCCATCTTCATCAACTAAACGAGTTGAGTTTTGTTCACCCTCCACTTAAGAGGGTGAACATTACCCTCCTTCCTATTGGTTGAAATGATGTCGATCCCACCACAAAATGATGTCATGCTTACCAAAAAGTGTATTGCAGGGGTGGGACCTACACCATTTCAACCAATAGGAGAGAGGGTAATGTTCACCCTTAAAAAGGAGGGTGAACAAAATTGCACCCCAACTAAACTGTCTGATCGGATCATTTATGCAAGGGATTTCGGCAATTCATTCAGCCAGATTCTACCCCGGACTCCCCATTAAATCTAAATAATTTTAGGAACTTTGCATATTTGCATATAAGCTCCTTGAACTAACTGTTTTAAGCAAACTCTAAAATATTGATAGCATGATACTTATGTGGCATTGCTGATCCTAAGCCCTGGTTGAGAGCTATACTATTCTAGTAATCCAAATTCTATGAAAGAGACTTGGTAAAAGACATGTAAGTGACGAATCTTGAGAAGGAGTCCCCTTAAACATTACGTAGAACAAAAGGGGAACCTCTAGTCAGAATATCTGAGAGTATTCTCATATAAACTGTACCATCAATCCAACAGCAGCCAAAGTTTGCGTCACCAGTGCGTCAATTTGATTTTCAGACATGGTGGAATTCTCATACCTGAGGAAAACAAGAAAATGGTAAAGTTTTTTGATGTATCGGTTTCTAAAGGTAGAAGACCAAAAAACAGAAAATTCTTCCCAACTTTCAGGGATAATAAAATATAAAGGCTGCATCAATTCTGAAAGAAAGAATATAGACGATCCCTTACAAAAGGAAACCAACATTTTCCCGAACAGATAAGGAATCGAAAAGTGCAGCACTCTGAAAAACCTGTCACTCAAAACAGAACACGATAAGCAGACAATAACTCAAAATGGCATCTAAGATCATTTCAGATTGGTGAGCCAAGAAAAAATGAAAAGTTTTGTAGACAACTTACCAATCCAATTCGAAGGCCAGATATCTCCTCATCACTGATTAAACCATGCCTCCTCCTTCCTCGAATGAAAACCTCCCCCTGCTCATTTGGAAACATAGTCCAAATAAGAAAATGCTATACGTGTTCAATTCAGTTATAGCAACATATTCGACAATATGATAGACATAAGACCAATATGAAAAACTAAATGTAAATACCTTGTCTGGAGCAAGAAGTCCAGCCATAATCTTCAAAATAGTAGATTTCCCAGTCCCAGAAGGCCCAATTATTCCAACAGCATCACCACGCCTAATCTACAGGGGTAAAACATTTAGAATCTCCTTTTCTAAAAAGATCAACGTCTTCAAAACAATTTACTATAGAGCATGTAAAATTTTGAACTTAATACTATAGCACACTTCTAAAAACTTGCGTTCCGGTGAGAGAATCCTCATTCACAGCTTCATTAATGTGAATTATCATGCAAATTCATTGACGTAATAACCATAATCTACCTTGAAGTTCACACCTTTCAAGATGTGTTTCTCGCCAAATGACTTGTAGACGTCTTTACATTCAATCAAAACATCAGATTCATCCTCAATTTCCGGAACTGCATTCAAATTCTCCAGCTTGCATGAATCCTAGCAAGAAGATTCACCAAAGCCATGATTTTAAAAAGTACAAATCATTTCATTTTAGGTCTATTGATTGCTTATTTATGTCTTTCTATTTTCCTGCAATACATACCAAGTAGAAAAAAAGGAGGTTATGGTTCAAACCACAACTGAAAAAACCCAAAATTGGGTATAAGACAACAGGAATGTATTTGACTAGCTTCTACGTTTATAAAAGTCTACCATTATTAGCCAAACACTAACAATTAAACAAAATGCTCACATGACTCGAAACAAACTAAAAGCAGTCAAACTCAAAACACCAATCAAAAGGACATTTATAGGAGAGAAAAAATTCAATACTACTATCAAAACCCACCAGAAGCAAATGTGGATTTATACTAACATGATATCAAAATTAATAAACACATTAACTTTAAGATCAGAAATTACAGGAAGGCAAGAGGGGTGAAAGAATTACACTGATTTTCCGGGCGGCAAATCCATCAACTGCCCTCAAGTTCTGTGAGGACGCCATACAACCACACACACTCATACGCTGCTCATAAGAAGAAGAAGAAGAAGAACCAACAAAAAGCCTTCTACCATTAATTCTGGAGTGCATTGTCAGAGGGAACAGCACTGAACCAGCGAATGAAACCATGATTTTCCGGCGCAATTTGGCTACTGGGCAGCTAAAATTCCTCGATTACAAGGCGACCCAGATCGGATTACGATTCCAGAACCATAAAATCAAATGCAATCACTTTGTAAGAAACCATTTTCAGGTGGAAAATTTGAAAAAAAAAATCTTGATTTTTTTGGCTGAATTTGCTTTGTGGGTAGTCAAAATTATTGATTTTGAGCTTTAATTGCTCCCGTTGGTGGACGGTGGAATTGGTCCAGGAATAATCGAGTTGTGCATAACCTGACCGGACACCTGAGTTATCAGGTGTAAAAACTTGATTGGGGATTTAATTGGACCCCGATGGTGGACGGTGAGATTGGTCCAAATTCCTGTCGAGCCGCTCGTAAGTTTGACCCGGGGTTATCAAAAGAGAAATTCTTGATTTGGAGATTTGATTGGCCCCCGATGGTGGACGGTGGAATTGGTCCAGGAATGGTCGAGAGGCGCGTTACCTGACCCGGACTGCTGAGTTACCAAAAAGAAATTCTTGATGACCCAGATCGAGTTAGTGCTTGGGAACCATAGCATCAAATCGAATCTCAATAATCAGTTCGTAAATCAAAATGGAATCGGGGATGCAGGTGGCACGCCTGTATCCATACACAAAGGAAACGAATTAAACCCAATTTGTAGAGAGACAGAGAGAGAGAGAGAGAGAGAGAGAGAAGAAAGGCTTACCGAAGAACAAGCGAAGGACTCAGAACTGAAGAAGAAAAACAGTGAGGGAGAGAGCTTCAAGCTTTCAACAAGTAATTGGGCCGTCTGGGCTGCAAAGCAAAATGGGCCAATTTGGGGGGCAAGAGTCCATTACTCTCTGCAAGATGTGCATGAGACTAGTGATTTGGGTTCGTAAAACATGCCATTAAAAGAGAGATTACCCTGCGCCTACTAAAATGTTGGATCATAAGAAATGCCCTGGTATAGAATGGTTTTGTTTCTCCTTTTTTCACCGAATAGGCGTGATCGGTTGCGCGGGCGTGTTAGGACTTGTCGTCGTTCTATGTGTGTAGGTTTGAATGCCTTGATATAACTTCTATCGAAACGATTTATGTGTGACTCAAAGGGTAAGGCACAAAGAGGTTCGTGTCTTTTGCCTAATGACTTATTATTTTTCCAATCGTGTGAAAAAAAGAAAGAGAACACAACTAACAACTAAGTATACTCCATAAACTTGGATTCTCGGATTAATAAAGTTAAAGGGTTTGTACAAAGAAATCTAAAAGTTGCTGGAACTCTAAATGGGCTCCTATAAAAATTCTCCAAAATTTTTCTTTAATTGGTTTGATCCGAGAGTTGCGTGCGGTGGGCACATCTTGGGGGCACGAGCGCCAAACACGGACCCGCTTGGCGCTCCTTGGGGGCACAAGTGCCACGTGCGTATATAAGGGGGCCGGAGCATTTTTTGAGTGTTTCATTTTGCACACATCACTCTCTCTCTCTCTCCCTTGGATTTTTTGGAGCGTTAGGTTTGAGAGCCGTTCTTGTTCGTCTTTAATTATTGCTGATAAATGTTTGCTGGATTTATTATTTAACCAGGCACACCTATGCTTTTTGTGACCTTAAAACCATGACTATATGCAAACATAAACGATGGTTTGACCTTATTCATCTACAGTAGTTTCTAATACAGTTGTAAGTAATGTCCAAAGATGCTAAAATTTCAATTGTTTTATAACAAAGTATTGGGGTAAGGAATCAAGACATGCAATGCAACATGCAACAGTCGATTGATTTTTTAGTTTTGTTTATGTAGGCATGGGCCATTGTTATCATGTTGATCTCTAATATGAAAGGCTTGGAGTTGGTGTTGCTGATTCTCTTGGAGCGAGGTCGTCGTTTTTCAACACGGCACTTGAGAAAAAAGAAGGGCAGTCATAAGAAGATTTGGAAGCGTCCTTGCTGAGTCTCATGCTCTTTCATCCCAGAAGTCTCGCACAACAAGGCGGCTACTTTGATGTGGTTGGCAAGTTGAATGGCCGCATTAAGTTTTCAAACTGGAGCAAGAGAAAAGCTAGTAATCTTTCGAGGAAGATCTGACACATTTTGCATCCTTGGTGTGGCATGCTATGGATGTCGTTAAGCATCATTATGTTGAACTTGTGGAGCCTTCGAAAGTGGCAAAAATGTTCCAACAATTCTGTACCGAATTTCACAGGAAGACATTAGGTTTGTCATTGTCTTTGATTTCATTTAATCTATTTCTTCATTTCAAACGTCTTCATTAATGAGGAGAATTTTGTTGTGTTGGAAGAAGAGGAGATTTTTAGTATTTGGAAGAGGAAGAAATGTTTTAAGACATTGATGGAGGAAGGGGTACTTGTATTATAATAGAACTCAAATGTTTTTGACTTGTAAAAATTAACTAGAACTCATCTCTATTTAATATTTATACTACCCTATGGATGGTTTTAGTCTAAAGATATTTCTTAGAGTTTTTTAAATTTATACATGTGCTCTAACAAATTTAGATATTTTGACAAGGAGCTTCTAGATACTTGGGGAAATTACAGTAAGCCCCCTTCAACTATACCTCGGTAACGAGTTGCCCCCTTCATCGTTTAACTCGGACACTTAACCCCCTTCATCTTTTTTCACGTGACACTTAACCCCCTGCCGTTAGTGAGCCGTTAACGGAATTGCTGAAATTACCAATTTACCCTCTTCTTAAATTATTTTGGAGCTTAACTTATTTCTCCGTTTAGAAGAATGCATGAACCAAACTTATTTTACATTAGGTTACCAAAGGGTACAAAATAAGTTAAGCTCCAAAAATATGTTAAGAAGAATGTACGGGCTAAACGTATTTTAAATTAAGTTCCAAAAGGGTAAAATAAGTTAAGCTCCAAAAATAAAAAGAATGCAACCTTCATCGTGGCATTATTAATGTCCTTTTTCAAAACATCTTCTAGAATCTAAATATTCTAAAACTATTCCAGAAATTACATATTTACATCTCCTTCCAAAATATCTTCTTTTTTGGGTTTTTTTTGTCTTGGTCTTGACTTGAGCTTTATTTTCTTGGGCTAAAATACTAAATCAAGGTTTTGGAAAGTGTTTATCAAAACATTTTATTTTCTGATTGCTTATTTGAGTGGCCTTTTTTTTAAACCTTTGATCAAATTTTTTTCTTTTTTCCGATTCCTTTATCAAAGATTAACCAAAATAGTATTTAACTAAAAAACCCACTAACACAATAAGATTCTTGTATAAATAAGCGAATGAGCGTAGGGCAAACCAAACCGGCAGCCAAAGGAAAAAAAAAACAAAACAAAAAAAAAAAACTTTTTTTTAGCACCACCCACAAAAATAGCCCAAAGAGGGTAAATTGGTAATTTCAGCAATTCCGTTAACGGCTCACTAACGGCAGGGGGTTAAGTGTCACGCAAAAAAAGATGAAGGGGGTTAAGTGTCCGAGTTAAACAATGAAGGGGGCAACTCGTTACCGAGGTATAGTTGAAGGGGGCTTACTGTAATTTCCCCTAGATATTTTAGAAGCTCGATATTAGGGAAAATGACGGCCCAGGACATGTTTTGATAATTTATACCTGCCAAGGACAAGTTAAGAACATTTGTTAATGCTAAAAATATCCTTGACAGGTATTAATTATCAAAACACGTCCTTAGCCATCATTTTCCCTCGATATTAAGACTCCTCCAAAAATATATCTTCTATATTTGAGCTTATTTCTTGGACTTGACTTGGGCTTCCAAAATGTATTGGACCAAGAACTTAATCATGTTGGGCTCGACTCGGGCTTCTAAAATACTAGCGCCGTTCCTGTTCGATGCATGGGATCTGGGCTCGACAATGGATGACTCAGATTATATCTCAACAAAATAGCAACGGGATGGTCGAAATCTGTTCGATCGAGATGCAATCTGAGCCATCCATTGCCAAGCATGGACAACCCAAATTGGCCAACACATGTAATTTCTAAGTTCCTTTGCCACATAGCATGACATACACAAGATGCGACAGCCATGCATTAAGCTTCACAAGCGAAAAGGGTGACAATCGGTTGCTTCTTTGAAATCTTAGGGAATGCCGTGTCACCCATGTATATAGATCGAATAAGAAGCCGGCAATCATCTAAGTCTTCAGCCCAATTTTTTGTTTGATTTGCTCTTAGGAGTAAAAAAATAAACACACAAGAAGAATAAAGTGACATTGCATGAGAAGATCTATCAAGTGATGCACAGCTTCTTCTGACATACGAACTAAAAACAACTTAAAAGATCTCTTTAAAATAGTTAAATTTCGAAAAGATTCATACTGTGTCCCTTTTGTTTTTGCTTTTCAATAATCAGTTTATATCGCCGATCATAGCACATGCTCAACGGAATACAATGGTTGTAAAAAATATGAAACCATACTTTCATTATTCGTTGAAATTTTACCTCCTGCATTTTAGGGTACTTACCATTATGTTTTGGACAAATACAACTTCAGAAATTTGCAAGGATATATGTGGCACATGCCAGCAATTTGTTAGGGTTATAAACAAAAATTCTAGTATAAATTTCTATTCACCTATACGATATTGTATGTTATACTTGTACACTTAGGGCTTGGACTGTTGGACATCTTTCGCTTCCTTTTATATCCAGCTTGCTCCCCATGCCAAGAAGAATCAGGTAGACAACAACAAACGTTGTACCGTTCGATGTATGGGACAAAAAAATAATTTGATATTGATTGATTTGATACTTTTTTTACTGCAACTAGTGACCGAAATGGGACTCTGTATTGCGCCAATGCACAAAGAGGTTGTAGGACACCTCATGTGGTCAATTGAAATTTTGTCATTGTAATATAAACCGTTTAGTTTGTAGAAACTGTTGAACGAGTAAGTTAAAAATCAAGTTTGTCTCGAAGGAAGAAGTGGATTTTGAGGATGGAGCCTCACTTTCTTTGGATTCTAATTTCGAGGTTTGGCGGGTTTAGGTGTGGGTTTTTTTTTTTGGGTTTCGGTTCTTTCTTTGGGTTTCTGCTTTTTTTTAGGTTTGGTTAATTTATGTTTTTTTGGTCATAGTTTGTTCTGGTACTATTATTTTCATTATTTTAACTTGCTCTTTTCTTTTCTTTTTTCTTTTCATATTGCATATTATTTTCCATTCTTTCTCTTTAAAACTAAGTACGAGAAAATTGTTTCACTTTTTTTTTCTTTGGAATTTTAATTTTGAGGTTTGGCAGGTTTAGGTTTGGTTTTTTTTTTTGGTTTCGGTTCTTTCTTTGGGTTTCTGCTTTCTTTTAGGTTTGGTTTATGTTTTTTTGGTCTTAGTTTTTTCAGAATGCTTTAGAGGCTGTCTCGATGTGGAGTATTGCTTTGGTTTTTTTGGTGGTTTCTTGCCTTCCTTTGGGTGTGGTTTGCAGGTGGCATTTTCACCGGTGTGCCCGCGATCCGTAAAATATTTGTAATCTTTTTCAAAGATTTATAAAAAAAAAATTGCTTATCAAAAAAAAGAAGTTAAAAATCAAGTTAATCGGATATTGATACCTACATGAATATTTACATGATCAAGATAAAAATTTGTCAAACAATACATTTATAAAATTGAACTGACCGTCCATTTTTTGTATACGTAATATTGTCTAAACAAGCGGCTAATGATATCCGACCAATTCAATTTTTTTTACTGAATGACTCAACAAACTAAAAAGAATTCATATCACGATGACGAAATTTTCATTGCACACTGCAAGACGTACGTCCTACATCTTCGTACTGCATTGGACACCCTAAGTTTCAAACACCCTTGGCTATTACTTACTTACATAATAAGTCTTTGGATAGTTCACGATATTCACAAAGTCGTATTGCGACGTCACCACTCAAATCATGGAGCTGTAAATTTCCAGTCAAATTGGATATTTTCCGTTATCCTTCTAGACACGGTGAGAGTTACAAATCAGTAGTACAAATGAACCAGAATGGACTAAAGTGGTACTCAGACTGGTAGGCCAACAAGCCCCCAAATGCATGCATGGTGCGGTACACCTAATGGACTAAAAACATGTATGCATGTCCAAAGGGAGAAAAACTTCTTCACGGAGCAATCCATAAATAAAGTTTATCGCGCTCAATCGTGCGCATCTAAAAGTGTTTTGGATGATCTGGATTGAAAATCAATTTTGATCGGTAAAAATTAATTGTTACCTATCAAAATTAAAAAATTGATCTCAATCATTAATTGCTGAAATGAACCGCTAAGATTGTGCGAACTTATTCGGGGCTTCTTTCTCTCGTCCCAATGACTGTATATCTAATCCATTTCTTCAGGGGTAGGGTGTTATAAATATAGGTAGTATGTGTAAGGATTTGGATTCTCGGCGCTCGGGAAACCCAACTACAGTGTGCAGTTTGCCTGATTACAGACTTGATCATATGGGTCTGCTTGATGATCCGAATCATTCCCCTTGTAGATCTCGTCGAGAATAGTGATGGTGTCAAAAATAATGCTCATCGGATAAGTTTCACTTCAACAAAACAGATACAAATGGATTTGATTCAGAGTGGTTGAGACCCTTTTTCGGAACAAAAATGTGTTTCGGACATATATTGATTGATATCCGGTGAACAGGATTTCTGGTTCAATTAAAATTGTCGACGAGATCTACAAAATGAATGATTCGGACTATCAAACGAATCCACATCAAGTCCGAAATTGCGCAAACTGCAAGGTAATTGTAGCATAGACTAGTTTTGATTTTTTTATCCAACTTGTGCTTGCCTCCCCCATTCTAGTGCAATTATTATCCCACCCTCTCCACTTTCACATATCCTTCCCCACAATTTTCTATGTCATCATCACAAACCTTTCCCCTCCAAACAATCCAAAAACAAATGCAACCAAAATATTCTTCTTATAATACTCTCTCTCTCTCTCTCTGCAACCAAAATATTCTTCTTATAATACTCTCTCTCTCTCTCTCTCTCTCTCTCTCTCTCTCTCTCTCTCTCTCCGTTCAAGGTTGACAAAACCAAACAACTCCCTTTTTTATTGCACCAAACACACCTACTTTTCTGGCCTATCCAAGTTGCCTTGCCCTTCGTATCCTTTCATGTTAACTAGCTAGTTTAATTTCTTTGATTATTAGATCAACCTATAATCAGAGGCGAGGAGGGGCGCCCAACCAGAGAAATACATTTTCATTAAAAACTATATACTCTTTGGATTAATACATATTTTTTATTCTCATATCATATGATATACGAGTCGGTCATTTTGAGACCGTGCAATAATAACATGCAAATTTATTATGTTTGTTTATCGAATAACTAAAGCACACAACGCACTTATTACTTGTATATGAGAGTATTTAAAAAAAAAAATGATAGACTAATGTAAAATTATTTGAAGTATCCTCAATTAAATTATAAATTAAAACACAATATTCTACATATACTCAAAATAATATTTAATAATTATTTATAAAAAAAATGAACGAGGCCCCACCTAGCTCAGCTCCCATACTCTTTCTTGATTCCAAAAGGTCACTATTTGCTACCCACTTTCCGTTGCAATGTCTAAAGTGCCCTTTGACCATGGGAGCCAAGGATGGGGGTGGGAAAAAAAAAAACCTAGATTCCTTTGGATTAGGTAATTTAGGTTGGCTCCTAGTTGCCCTTTTATTATAGGGTACTCTATGGAAACCACCAAAACTTGGGGGATCTTATGTTTGATTTCTGAATCCTAACAGAAGACATTAGGAAGCAAAGGATTCCAATTGGATAATTGAGCCAATTTTGTGGCTAGAATATTGTCAGTGATTACCTTAGAGAATCTCCAACAAAATTAATCAATTGAGTTTTGCATTAAATTGGAAATGGTCCAAAGAAATAGAAAAAAGTTCTCAACGAATGCCTGGTATTGATGAGATTATTTCTTTGATAAAGTGAGTACTAAAAACAAAGAAATGATTAAATTTTTTGTAAAACAGTTCAAGAGTTTGCTGCAGTGGACTATTCCTAGTGATTCTTCAACTTTCCACACAGGTAACCAAAGTCCATATTTTTTTTTATTTGCGGCGTTTTAACTTTTACAATTTTAAAGTTGAATCATTATTTCCTTCCCACTTGTTCAAACACATAAAACATATGAGAGCAGGTCTCTGGTAGACTACAACGTTTCATCGTGTATGTATAAAGGCTATATATATATATATATATATATATATATATGTATTGTTGTTCCGAATTGTCACTATTAGATTGATTTAGCAAGTGAAGAAATGCAAATAATTGGACTAATGAAGAATAGTTGCAAGAATTATACCAGAATTCTTGATCACTAAAATCTTGAAATTTTTTTTTTTTTTGTTAAATGGTTAAGAGAATCAGATTCATGTGTATCACAAGCATTACAATAACATGTACATGCACCAACAGATAAATCAAACTCGGAATCGAGATAGTAGTGCCATAATGGAGATGAAATCAACCGACAATATATAATCACTTCTTATAATGCTCAAAATAGATTGTGAATTTGCAAAGATAATCCAAAATGAGAATGAAAAAGCTCTTCCGGGTTGATTCTCATATTGTGCCTCGAAAGTGTAGCTTTTATAATACATTGTGAGATAATTCATTTTCACAATCTGGTTCCAAACAAAAGAAAAGAAAAGAAAACCCTAGGGAAATGCACAATCTGACAAATTAACAGGCCCATACTAAGATTGGGGAAAAGAACGAAAGGGCACTTGTCTTGGGATCTGGGGTGCTATAGTACACCCTCGTGTAATAATACGTGTGTAGGACGGCACACAACTGTTGATCTCATCAATCAATGGTCCAGATTAAAAATAATTATAACCAGTAATAAATGATTCTTATCGGCCATAATTAAAAATCATATCTCAACCATTCATTGTCAAAATCGATGGTCTGTGTGCGCCCTACAAGGTGTCTTGCAGGGTCTTGCACTACAGAATTTCCCAATCCCTTCTTTTGCACTCAAATCCATGTAATATCTCCTATCTTCTTAGTATAGTTTGTCATTTTCTTTCGAATATTGACATCAAGTTTGGGCTAAATCACATTTGGTACTTTGGAAAGCCTGCTATCCCATATACAGTATAAGTTTATTTGTCTGGACATCATAAAACTTTAGAAGCAAACAAGAAAGTATATACCCGCCCCACTGATTTTGTAGGATTTAAATTTCCACCAGACAAACAAATAAAAAAGAAGCATCTACATTCCACTGAATAGCTTTCTTTCCAGCCCCAGTGGAACCTGACTCTAAAAATGTGAAATGCAAAAATCTTTTCCGTAAAATCAATAACTTATATTTTAATAAATTAGCAGACATTACAAAATATGAATTGAGAACTATTACGGACTCCTGTTTGTTTCGGACAAAAACGTTTAGTGGGAGATAACATTTTTCTTGGAAAACATTATTCCGTGTTTGGTAAAGTAGAAAACAAAAGTCAACGAAAACATCTGCATAGTCAACGAAAAACCAATCATTTCTCAACGACAACCCGATGCTTGCGACACTGCGATCTCAGGTAATCTCTCTCACACACATCTCTCCCTCATCGATCTCTCTCTCTCTGTCATCGTCCCTTACCCTTACCCTCTCCCTCATCTCTCTCTCATCATTTTCCTCTGTCCCATCGATCGCTCCCCCATTCATTTTGAAAAAGAGAGAATCATTTTCTCAACCTACCCATTAGATGTTTACAGATTATTTTCATAGAAAAGCAGCAAAGATTCTTGCTAATTTTCTAACGTATCCTGAATAGAGCACACAATCTTGTAGTTTGCAAATTTTCATAGGATGCGGACTTTTTTTATATGAAATATCATTTTGTCCTATTCGTGATTTTCCTTGTCAATCTAACAATATAGAACGTTTTCAAGAATCAACCAAAATACCGGAAAATACATCATTTTCCAACAAAATGCGAGCGTTTAGTTGTATTTTAGCGAAGAAGTCTAAGGGGGTGTTTGGATCCCTCTTTTTTGCATTTTCATTTTTAGCTTTTCTCCTTTTGGCTGTTTGGAAGGAGTCACCCATAATGAGTTATGGCAAAACTCATTCTTGGATTCTTGCTTCAGAGAAGAGAAGCCAAAAAGAGGGGGATAGGAGTTTTTCCCATTCTCATTTTCTACTTCTCTTTTTTATTGAAGATGAAAAGACCAATTTGCCCTGTGCATATTTGGAAATATGGAAATATGACATGTCTAACAACAGAAAATGCATGCAAGTGCAAGTTCTACCAGTTGTTTTCTTTAAAAAAAAAAATGCATATACGCTAATGAAGATTTATGTTTTGGGATTTTTGCATTGATCAGATTTTAAAAAAAATGATTGATTATTTTTATTAGAGAACAAATGAAAGAACAACTAATGCAGGAGTGTACGCGTGAAACTGATAGAACTAAAAAAAAAAACACAAAAAAAAGAAGAAGGAGAAAGACTAACAAAAAATATGCATATAAGCTGTCAAATTACTCCTCTCTAAACAGCTTTGTAAATATATTTGTCAATTGCTCTATATTCTCATTTTAGTTGTCTCTTTGTTTTTCTTTAATACGTTTTTTTTTTTTTGGATTAATGATGATTGGAAGTGTTCTTGTTCTTTCGCAGTTACCTGGATTTAACTTATCGTTATTTCTTCGAATTTATAAAAAAAATTAAAATTTAGTTGGAGACTTTTAATTAACCAAGAATAATACAATTTCACCATATAACTTTTACAAAACTTGATTAAACCATTATTTATAGACATTATATCCAATGATGAATAATCAAGGGCAATATGGTAAAAAATTAACTCATAATTCATTTTCATCACATATCTCCCAAACACTACTCCTGTTGCAAAATGCATTCTGCACATATCATCTAAACATTCTACCAGATTCAAAATATATTTTGATCATAATCCAAAAAGTCAAAAAACCAAAAAATTGAAAATAAAAAGTCAAAAAATAAGCTCCCAAACATAAATCACAGGCAGGTCAACTTTGATTGATTCTCCCTTCTTAGAATCAGGGCCCAGCCAATTCAAGGCTTAAAATAGAAGCAGCCGAAGTTGAATTAATTTGAGTTGTAATAAAGTTGGTCCATCATGGATTCGTGATTCATGGGTCAGTCTCGTGTCTATAAGAAAAGCCATTTTTTTATGCTTTTTAACGCCTTGTTTGGATGGAATTTTTAAAAAAAAAATCAATTTAAAAACCACTCATTATCCATATTTCCAATTATTGTTCTCATTTCTCATTTCTCTCTCCTCTCTCAAATCATTATTCTCATTTATATCTCTATCTCTCCCCACTCATTTACCTTTATCTTCAATTATTACCCTAATTTTTCTCTCCACTCATTATCCAAAAACCGATCTAAATTTTTTTCAAAACACCATTCAAACAAGGCATAAGTTTCTATATCCTATAATAATAAAACATGGTCTGGGAAATAGAGAAATTCTTGGATACTGGATGGGTATCACGTGGCCGTACCCATGTGGTGCTTGATCAGCCCGTTCAGACTCAAAAGTGTGTTGGACGATCTAGATTGAAACATTCTCTCTCCTCTCACTCCACCACTCTCTCTCCTTTTTTTTTTCTCCAAATTCAAGCTGTTCAAAACCGAAATAGACTGAGTGAGCACTACACGATACCCATCTGGTCCCTAAAAATTTCTCATGGGAAATAACATAACGATGTCGTGAAAAGATACCATGTAGAGTAGAAAAATTGCACTACGAACCTAATGAAAGACATGAGATGCATTAAAGTACGCAAAAGTGGTTGGTTGTTGAAATTTTATAAGGTTTTTTCATTTGACAATTCGAACAACTATATACGTTTATCTCAAATTGATTTATGTTCCCAGAAAATCTTTAGTTGATGTGATATATACAAACCTTAGGGTATAAAAAATAGCATCTAAAAACGCACTGAATATATGAAATTAAAATATGGCTAAGCAAATACCTAGTTGATGTATATATAAGAATTAAAAATTTGGTTATGTAGCATTGCGCTCCGTGGCAATCGTAATCGCAGACCTCTATTTTCCAGCTAGGCAACTCTGTGCACTCCATTTTTCTATGATTAATAACGTCCTCCACCAAGTCGATACAACTATAGCTCGATCGGCCGATTATAGAGCCACATCAATCCTATCCGCTATTTGCATAGGTGCATTTGAATCCCATACACGACATGGCGGATTAGCGGTTACGTTTGATGTCAAAATGATACCGACTATTAGTTGAACGCACCTTGCAAAAAAGGGTGCCACTTTGAATAAACTTGAACTCAAGTACCAACCTGAGGCTTATAGAATCGTTTCATTCTTGAACCAAAACTGAACCAATATAACACTATCACTTTTAGTACTTTGTCTGTCGTTTTGCATTATTTAGGCCCCCATTCCATTAAGGATAACTACTTATTTTTTGAATTAAAGTGATGTATTATAAGAGAATAATATGCCTCGTAAAACAGAAAATAAGTAGTACTTAAACAATAAGAACCTTAGTAGAACGGGTTTAGTTTTTAAAAAACCGGCAATATTCTATGTGATTATGGTAAAAATTGTATCTATTGTAATAGGTTGATATATTTTTCAACCAACTTCAAGGTATTCGATTGTCTCAAATTCCGTTTTTGATCTGATTTATTGTAGAACGATAACTAGTCAACCACGCTTTGAAAATCAAAATCCACTTTTTTATTTATTTTTACTTAATATGTCTACTTATGTTAATTTTTTTATTGTTGACACTAGAGCATTATTCAAAAAAAAAGACGTTAGAAAATTATTCCAATGTATATTATTTTGTAATATCATAAAAAACATGACAATTGAATATGACAAACAAAAAGTAGTAGAATGTATGTAACAACGGAGGTTCTTGTTTTTCTTTCAGTTTTTTTTCCTTTCGGTAAATTAGCCTAATTTATGTCGTATAGACATAGACAGGACAGATTCGATCACAAATGCGCAGGGGCGGATTCTTTAAGGGGGCCTCCCGAATTATTATTATTATAGACGAATGATTAACCAATGAAAACGTGTATATTTGTTTGGGTATTATGTTTGATTAATTTTAGAACATGTATACTTTTTTTTGGTATTAAATTCTCCCTCTGTTTTGAAAGGATTGTTTGGTCCGAAAAACGATAACTTAAAAAAATGCATTATGGTTCAAAAAATTCAAAATTTTATTTTGCAAGATACTTGCTAAGTAACAAGTTTTTTTAAAATGTTTGAATTTTTTCGGAAAAAGAAAAAACATATTTCTTCTTAAATTTTTAGCTTGATGGATCAGACATTCTTTGTGGTACGGAGGAAGTATAATGATCGTTTAGGGTTTTGGGGGTGCCACCTCGATGTTGAAATCATGGCTCTGCCATTGCAAATGCATGCGTCCAAAATCATTCTATACGCATGCTCTTACTTAATAGACAAAAAATCCACACACCTCAAACGATTCCATTTACATTCGTGCATTGTCGACTATCATTAGCATTTTTAGGCACCCTTTTGCCTAAATTTTTATAGACTTTTTAACCGGGTTTTTTTTTTAATTTTTTTGCTTTTAATTCTTATTAGATTTGGGTCAAATTTTTACATCACATTATTTGTCTCAATGAGAGAAATTAAGAAAGTAAAAAAATATATACCGAAGGTGAAAAATTATAAGACCACGGAAAATACCCAAAAAGTCATTCTAGATAGGGATGTGCTTTTTTTTAGTCTTTTTTGTCACCTTACACAAATTTTAACACTTTTTTGATTTCCCAGATGAACAATGTACTAGTATAAAAATTCAACTCAAATCCATGAAAATTAAGAGAAACTTAAAAAAAAAAAAAAACCGTAAGAGAGTGTCTCCAAAAAGTTGTAGTCAAAGGGTGCCTTATAATTAATTCATAATGGGTCAGGTAAAGATTTTTCTGGTGCTAATTTCAAAATACAGGCAACCAACAGCGGCATTTAACCAGGTCCTGGTTCGTAAATTCCGCCCGTGCAGCACCTTGTTACTACAAAAAACAGGCCCCCCCCATTAACCTCTCTCTCTCTCTCTCTCTCTCTCCTTGGAAATTTTTTCTTTCATCTCTTATCTTAGAGAGAAAAAGCAAGAATGGTGGATGAGTTCATGATATGCATTGACAGGCTAATTGCATCAGCATGCTTAGAATCCGTCAACGAAAGAGAAAGACTGCTGGGAGGCGGTGATGATGAAGTTGTTGTTACCCAAAACAATCTGCCCTCTGTTACAAGTAATGGGAAGAACAAAAATAGTGGAGGCGAAGGGTGTTCGAAGATTTTGAGGGAGTGCAGGATTTGTCAAGAAGAAGATGAAGAGCATGAGATGGAGGCTCCCTGTGCCTGTAATGGAACTCTGAAGGTGGTTTTTTTTTTTCCCTCCCTTAATTTTGCATAAATTTTGGTCTTTTCCTCACATTTCTTCAAATTTACTTAGAATTTGTATTGGGTTTGTTGGAAAATGTGTTTTTGAGGGATTGATTGTGAGTTTTTTTTATTTTGCTTTTTTCCATGTTGGTGTTTATTGATTCCCCTTTGCCTGTATAAAGGTCTTTAATTTTCCGGGTTTTCGCTTATTTTTTGCGTAAATTCTTATCATTTTCTTCACATTTAGGGAAATCTGTTGAGAATTTGTATTGGGTTTGTTGGAAAATGGGTTTTGTATTGGGCTTGCTGAGTTGATTTTTCATGTTGGTTTTTCCATGGGGTTTTTTTGTTGGTTTGTGCCTTTTGTTTATTTCCCTGTGCCTGTGGTGAAACTCATAGGCCCATAATTTACTGGGTTTTTTCTCTCTTATTTTTGCATAAATTTTTCTTCTTTTTTTCACATTTCTTGGATTTTCTTTAGGAATTTGTCGTGGGTTTTGTTGGAAAATGTGTTTTTGATGCCTTTCAGGTCCTGATTTTTTATTTCTTATGTTGGTTTTTCCATGTGGGTTTTTGTTTGTTTGTGCATTTGTTCAAAGTATGAATATCCTCTCTCTCTCTCTCTCTCTCTCTCTCTCTCTCTCTCTCTCTCTCCGTTGTTTTTTTTTTTTTATGTACTTGTCGGAAACTATCAGGTAATTTTTCTGGGTTTTATCTTTTTCTTCATTTTTAATTCTGTTTTTCACATGTCTATCGTACTGGTTTGCTTGAAAAATGTGTATCGTCGTCTTTGAGGACTGATTTATTTATTTATTTTTTTGTTGCTGGTTTTTCAATGTGGGTTTGTGCATTTATTGGATTCTTTGAATGTTTGAATATTCTCTGTATTTTCTCGTGTATTTTGGGGAATAGAAACGAATCAATAACTGAAGGACTAATATGAAGTAAACGTTTCTTCTACGAAATGTGAGTTTCATCTCTTGATTCCATGCTATTTCCCCTTTTTGAATTTGCTTTAGGGTTCATGTTCTCGATTTTTTAAATTTATTTTTTAATTTTTCTTGAACTTTTCTAAGTCTTCTCCATTTTTGCGGGTTCTTTTTTTTTTTTTTTTTTATAGTCCGGCGTTTGGACCAGCTTATTTCGGGTTCATTTTCATCTCATTCTTTTGTTACTTTGATCGTCCACATTTCTCTCCCTTGACTGATTGGAGTTTGTTTTAGCCTTCAAATTAGGTTTGTGTGTAAAGCTTCAAATTTGATGTGGATTATCCTATTAGACCAATCATTGTGTAACGTTCCGATTTTTTCTTACTGCTTTGAATGTGGTTGCATAATTACCGTCATTTCATTGTTAGAGTTTTATTTACCAAGATGCAATATCTGCCTGTATACGTTACGTGCATTTTTCCGGCATTCCAATTGATCGATTTTGCTTCTTATTGCTCTTTTTTCATGTGGCGGTTAGGGCTTTCTGGCACATTCTTCATTGTGATGTTAACAAGCCTTTTACTGGCTTGTTGCTGTTTGAAAATTGGACCTAGCGTTGGCATATGTTTATAAGCCGTGTGATATCCAGATCACAAATGTTTTTGGAGCCGTCTGATGCCCGTGGGTCCCTATGATGCAGGTAGGACCCACACACATCGGGTGGGTGCGAACACATCCCTGTCCGGATTTGTGTGTGGAGTCCGGACTCCAGGCATCTCTTTACAAAGCATTTTCCTGTTATTATCCAAGTATGCTTATGATGATTGTAAAAGGTTTATCTCGGCTTTCTTCTCCCCTTGGTTATATGGGTTTGCTGGGACAACTTCTCCTGTTCTCTGTGAAACATTTAATCATTTGCTCATTCTGGTATGAGGATGATGCTGAGTTGGTCTTCTTTTTTTTTTTTTGCTGAGTCGGTCTATTTGCAGTCCTCTCTGTCTGGTTTCTAGGGTTGGCAATGGGGCGGGTAGGGGGTGGATACCACTATCCCCGTCCCCAATCCCCGAACCCAAATCCATCCCCATCCCCTCCCCGATCCCCACCGGGGAATTATTTTTACCCTGCATCCCCTCCTCAAACGGGGAACGGGGGATCCCCGCGGGGAATCGGGGATCCAATTGGAACCAAAGGCAAAACCGGTTTTCTTAATCCTGCATCCCTCCAGCAAGACGCCAAGAACAAACAACACACGCAAAGCTCTTTAAAGCTTCGGTTTCTCAATCTTTCAATACGACGCTATTTCATGAGTTTCGGACGTGAACAATATTATCAGACGTGAACAATATTTATTTGAATAGAACTATCGATTTGAGCTCTTCTTTCTACTAATCTTCTATCCGTGGTAAGTGAATTCAATTACTTCTATGTTAATTGACAGTGAGATTTAGTTTTTTTCTTTCTTCCTCACTTATGTATATATAGTGCTCCTATATTTAACTTTCATTTATGTATATAACTTATTTTATATATATATATATATATATATACGGGGCGGGGCGAGGACGGGGCGGGGACAGACTCATACCCATCCCCTACCCGTTCCCCATTTTTTTTAAAAAATTATCCTCATCCCCTACCCGATCCCCGAAAAATCCCCGAATCCCCAACCCATTTGGGGCAGGGCGGCCGGGATTGCCATCCCTACTGGTTTCTAGCATATGGTGCACAGTCGTTTTTGTTTTATATTTTATTTCATTGCTCGCCGTTTTAAAGTCTTCTTGTTTTTCCTCTCGTGTTATAGATTTCTATCAAGTTACTGCAATTATTCGTTTTTTTCCCCATTTTATTAACTAATCTACCTTTTAATTCCATTTGAATTTTAAGTCAATGTGGCCGGGTAAAACACTACTAAAGTGTTCCTATTGTTGTTTTGCTACAATTGCCTTCTGCAGTTCGGATTTTCTGTAGAAACTTGTAACTAATTCTGTCTCAAACTTTTATCTTACCTCTTATAACATATAGTCGCATAATTTACTTAGGTTGGAGATTTATGAATGTCTTCTGATTTTCTCTAGTATGTGATGTAGTTTGCTCATCGGAAGTGCATTCAGAGATGGTGCAACAAGAAAGGCGATATCACCTGTGAAATTTGCTATCAGGTTTGAATTTGTAGCTTCTTTATTTCTTTATTTCTTTTCTTAAAGTATATATATGTCAAGTCCGTGGAACTGACTAGTAATGTGTTGGTTCGATCTCTTTATAGGTCTATTCACCAAATTATATTGTTCCACCTCCAAGAGGCAATCCTGAGGTTATCGCCATTGATATCAGGTAACGGCTGAAGGCTACATCATACTTGTATCTTTGTGGTTGAAATCTACTCATAAAATTCGCGAGTCTTGATTCTTTGGTGAATTTAGCTTTGCACTTCAAGGTCTCTAGTGGAATTGCCATTGAGAGTGATCATTTACTTAAAAATCGTGCTCTCTTTGGTTGATGGCAGACAGTGGAAAGAAAAACGAGTAGAAATCCATCTCAATAGTCCTTGCTCCATGCAAATGTGAAACTGCATATTTCATTTTTCTTTTCCTCCACTCTGCAACAAAATGGAGCATAAGAAACGTTCACCTCGATAAAGTAGACATTTGTAAGTGACAAAGAAGGAAACCCCACTATACAGAATGGAATTGACTGACTCCCTTTCTGTGTATACCGTCTAATTGATTGGTTGACAACGTGTCAGAAAATCCGTATAGGCATTAATGATGTAGCCCATTCTCTTTCATAGGGTTATAAATTTTGATGAGCTATGCATCCCAATAGCTTATTACTGGAGAGAGAAGTCAACTGGTGGTTGTGGTTGTCATTTTCATTGAATTGGCTCCTAGTCTGGTGAAATAGTCCTGGATGATTCTTCTTGGTTAGTTCTTTGTGAATCCTTCTCTTTTGTCAATCTCGGTAGAGATATGTCTCCATTGCATCCAGGGTCGATCATACCTACTGGGAAAGTAAGTTACCTGCCAACTTGTGCTTTTGGCAATTGGCAGTAGAGTTTGGATGCTGCAAGTGCCTTGATGTCACTTCTTGTTCATGTCAACACTACGACAAATCTCAAGAAGGGAAATACAACTTATTTTGGCAAAAAAAGGTTGAGATCAGTAACAATTTTCAAGTTTCGGATGTGTTGGTTTTCTACTTCTGAGTTAGTCAGCTGAGTTCCTTGATTTTTGGAGTTATAGGGGTCACTATTTCAGTGGTAAGACTTTCTGAGAGCATCCACTTGTGTATAAGAAAGGTTAGGTAAGACTTTCTGAGAGCATTTACATTGGTTGGGGATTACATGGGAACTGCTATTGTTGTCATCAGTTGCTATAGAACTTTCTTAGTTTGGAAGGTTTGCGATGTAGACATGGTTTTAGATGGCTTCTGCAATACAAGTGTTCCATAGAATTGATTGGAGGAAGGTTTAGTTCAAGACTTTCGTTGAACTGGGATGTCAAAGAATGTGGGTTGAACTGGGATGCCAAGGAGTGTGGGTTGTTTCGTGTTCACAAATGCAAATATAGTAGCTTTGGCCCAGAGGCTAGTAGCTTAGTCTTTGTTTGACCAGTAGTCTCATGATTTTTTTAACCAGCAGTATCATGATTGTTACTGAAAAATGCACATAATGGCATTACTTATTAGAGAAACAATCAGCTAGGATATTAGTTTGCATGCATGATTGAGACTCTAAACTGTTTTATAGACCTCGTTCCTGGCAGCAAGGAACTTCCGTTAGTCATTCAGCAGAAATGTATTTGCTGCTGTCAATTGGATGTAGAGTGGCTTTTCAAGTCTATCAATTGAATGTAGATTGGCATGATTCGCAAAAAAGAGACAGATTGGTGACAACAATAGCATTTCTTAAATGTTTCTATGGACTCTTCTGCAATGTAGTTTCGATGAGATGGGTCTCAAATTGACTAGTGAATGAACTGATCATCTCTAGCTGTAGATTATAGCTAAGACTGCTCTAAGTACTTACATTTCTTCTCGTGAATCTGGTTTCCTTCTGTTAGGTATCCTGAATAGCCTCTCTTATTTTCTTTTCATATTTTCTTCAGGCAAGCATGGGGGCCACATATCGATCTCCGGGATCCTCGTTTCCTGGCTTTAACTGTTGCTGAGCGTCGGTTATTGGAATCGGAGTATGATGAATATACTGTTGCAAACAATAGCAGCCTCGCCTGCTTCCGCTATGTGGCTATCATGGTAGGTAACCCAAAGGCTACTTAACACAAAAGAACAAAAAAACAAATGCCTACTTATATAGATTTTGGCGGTAGTCGTTTGGCCTTCGCGATACTGAGACCTTGGATTTGCCATGTGGACAGCTAATGTTTATCTTGCTTATACGCCAAGTTCTGATGCTCTCGAGAGATTTTGGGATGGTACAAGAACCTTCAACATTTTTCAATGTAAGTCCTAGATTTTTTTCAATGTTTTGCATACGTATTCACGAAACACACAAAACTCTAATTTTCATATGTAGAAAGAAATTGAAATACTGCATCTTCAGAATTTTCTCTTTCCAGAAAACGTATGGGATCTGAATCCTGACATCATTGAGGTAGTGAATGTTGTTGAAGTCTTGGTCTTTACACTCTCCCATTCTTTTCAATAGCTTCTTAAGATCTTTTTATATTTCCACCACATATTAAAACTTTCTACGAGAAATACACAGATTTACATTCATAAGTTCCCCGAAAACTTTCTGTTAAGAGACCAATTTTGTAGTTAGTTTACAGTGGTTTTACATTACTTGATATTTAAGTTATACGAAGAAAATAGTGATTGGAAAGCAAAGTAAATCTTGGGGAGTTTCAGGTTTCCCTTCTTCAACTTGCTGGTTTTCTTCTTCCATGCTATGTAATGGCCCGCTCGTGTTGCATGATGCAAAACCGAAGAAGAAGGCAGGTTTGTCAATTTCTACAAGCCTCTCCCCTCTATTTTCTAGTACTTCAAATGTTTTGTATATTTCTGACATGAAAATGAAGATAATGATCCCTAGCGGAAACAAACGGAAAAGAAAAAAAAATGCCACCAGCTGCGAAGTTAGGATACTTTGTTTGTGTTGTCTTCTTTTCTTTTCTTTTCTTTTCTTTTTTTATGTGTGAGCTGGTGTAGAATGAATTACCAATTTGATGGAAGTAGTATCTAATGATAAATCTCCAACGGTGCGTCTAAAGTGGTATCTGAAATTTTGACATTCTCAATTTAAGAGAAAAATAGGGAATTCCTCGAGCCCTATTTTACCTGATCCCAGTTCTCTATGGAAGCAGTATCTAATGATAAAGCTCAACGGTGCATCTAAAGTGGTATCTGAAATTTTTTCTTTTTATCCCATAAAATATATTCATTTTCTCTATTTAGTCCCTAAACTATCAATTTGATGCTTTCATCCCCTCAACTATCATACTGTTATCTACTTAGTTCAATAGATAACGGAAATTAGAAATTTGGACGGAAAATGTCAAGTAAGGCCCTGTTTGGGACTATGTAGAGCAGATACTTGATTATGAAAGCCTTAAAGATAAAATTAATTATGACCCTTTAGAATAAAATGATCAGAAAAATAAGATTTTTGCACTGGTTCAAACAGATTAAAAATTGGAACACTTAATTTTTTTACAAGGTTCATATAATATTAGAATCTTATGAGGCATTTTATAGAGACTAACACACACACACACATATATATATATATATATATTTTTATAAAAAAATTGAGTTCTTCATATATAATTTAGACTGTTTATATATTAAAATATGATTAAAAATTAAGCTCTCTAATTTTTAATTCATGTGAACCGGTGTGAAGATTTTATTTTTTAATCATTTCATGCTAAAAGGTTATAATTATTTTTTTTTGAAAGATCCCATAATCTAGTATTTGCTCTAAAAGGTCCCAAATAAAAAATAGATATTTAATTATGATAGCCCTAGAGATAAAAATTAATCATGACTCTTTGGAATAAAATGATCAGAAAAATAAGATCTTCACACCATTCCAAACAGATTGAAAATTCGAGCACTTAATTTTTTTTAGAAGGTTTATATACTAAAATGCTAAAAAATATGGTTAAAAAATTAAGTACTCCAATTTTCAATCTGTTGAAACCGGTGCGAAAATCTTATTTTTTTGATCATTTTATCCTCAAGTGTCAAAATTAATTTTTATCTCTAATACTTTCATAATCAAGTATATGTTCTATTGGGTTCCAAACAGACCTTACATGACATTTTCCGTCCAAATTCCTTACTTCCGTTATCTATTGGACTAAGTAGGTAACGGTATGATAGTTGAAGGGATAAAATCATCAAATTGATAGTTTAGGGACTAAGTAGAGAAAATGAGCATAGCTTAGGGGATAAAAAGGAGAAAAACTCCAATTTAAGAAAAAATAGGAAATTCCTCAAGCCCTATTTTACCTGATCCCAGTTCTCTATGCTACGAGTCTGATGGTAAAATTATTGGATTATCCTTACAATTTGATAAGACGATGCAAGCTGCTTGAGGAGGTCTGGTTTCTACATGCTGTTGTTTTTGATACGTCAAAAAGCATCTCTTGTGGTTGTGGGAGCCTGATCGAGTTTTCTCCAGCGATGTTAGTATGATGTGAAATTCTAGCTTTGCATGGTCTTTACAATATATATGTACTTTAGTCTTGCAATCATGTTGGCTTCGGTTTCAACCGATCGTACCTTACTGGTTTCACTTCACAGTGGTTAAATGTTTATGCGGATGATACATGAAACCTCATTTACCTAATTCTTATTTTTTGTTAGAGCTGAGAAGGTACCAATCCAAGCAGTCGGTTCTTCCACTCTTCTATGCCCATCCTATGTATGCTGTCCCTGGGCAAGATCTTTTGCACATTGCAGTTTCTCCAGTATCTGGATCGAATGGTAGTTTCACGGTAAGAGAAAGTACACTGAATCCTTGTAGCTCTCCTGAAGCTACGTGAGAACTCGAAAGCAAATGTAAATGTAAATATTGAGTTCATTAGGTTTTCTTTTTTTAACCTAGAGTATCGCTTTTGCTGAATGAAATATGCTGTTTATGCTTTTCGGGCATTGTCTGGAAAAAAAAGGTATATTGGGAAACCAGCTTTTAAATAAGCTAAAAAAAATTGGTTGATGATAATTCGGAAGCTTCATTTTGATACTTTCGAGTTTTTCTGCTTCTAGCAAATAAACTTTAGCTGCAACAACACCAGTTTCACTTTGATGTCCTACTAGTCTCTTGTGAAGACAGCAAATCTTTCTGTTGAAACTTCCTTTTGTAATGCTAATATTCAAGTTCTGAGACTTACCGTACAAGTCTGGCATGCTGGATTTAGCAGTACCTCTGTATTAAGGAAGGTGGCGGTTTCTGCGAAAAATTGCAGTACCTTGTGTTAAATTGCTAACATTTTCCATTAAGTTGTATGTTACTAAAACCTAGGTTTCTTGGATATTACGGAACATGATGCGCCATCGACAGAGCTTAATAAACAAAACGGACTTGTATAGTTAGTGCCAATTGTTTGGGATGTTGTGAGGTTTGGTTTTGTATGTGTGTTACTAAAAGCCATATTTCCAGGTCGGTAAAAAAAACTCAGCTCAAAAGGAGGTGGGTGGAAAACCTGGAGAGGTCTCGTTCTGCATTGTGAGCCATTACAGGCTCAATGGGTGATTATTAACAGCTTTAGAGTCTGGCCCATTTCATCCTAACTATGCATTTGTGTGGATTCCATTGCAAAGTGTGTATGTGGATGTGCTCTAAGATCAGTTAATAGTATATCCTTTTTTTCCCACTTAATGATCGCAATTGCTTCTTTTATGCTGCTCTGTGTGGAACTGAGGATTGTTCATGAAAAGGATCAACTTGAACCCATCGTGGTAAGTTGGTAACATGTAATTTTTCTCCGATTTGTTTTCTGAGAACATAAAATAAATTCTGTGAAAACTGATGTAGGGAATCATGTGGCTAGAATTGCTCACATATTTCACATATCCGTAAAAAATAAACAGTTTGGATTATCAAAGTGGGTCCACTAGACTAGCCACGATCTTTGTTATTTTCTGGCCAACTAGTGAACCAGAGACAAACCAAGTTGTGGTATAGGCATAGCACGAGGGAACTTGAATTTTCTTTTGTTATTACAATTTTGATTTGAGAGGAAGAGGGAAAGCTGCAGCTTAAAAATTGGGAGGGTCAAACCAGAAAAGAATCAATTAAAAAAGTTGATGCCATTAAAGCTTAGGGAGGTGTGTTTGGAACTTGAGGAAAGAAATGGAAAGGAAGACAAAATTTTAAAAAAATTTCCCTCCATTGTTTGGTTTCTACTTGGAATTAAAGTGAAGGGAAAGTTTAAAAAGCAAGTTGAATTTTCCCTCCAATTTCTTCTGAACTTTGCTTTTAATTTTCCTCTTCACTATTTTTCCCTTCTTTTCCATTTCCTTTTCCCAAGTAAAGGAAAAGAAAATACTGGAAGTCTAGAAACCATTTACCATCTAGAGATTAGAGAACAAAAAATCAAGAAGTAAAGAGATTTGAGTTTGGGCCAGCCCTATTACGAGAAGAAGCCCAGTCAGATCCAATACAAAATGGAGGCCCATGTACCCTTCAAGATTAGGACCCCGGAACCCACCCAACTTAGTTGGGTGTTTCCTTCAAAAAAACACTAAGGCACATTTTCGCTAGCACTCAAGCTTCGACATAGGCGCGGGGAGATTATTCTCTATATAGACGAATATGTGATATTCGATACTCCCTGGTAGGAGTTAACCTACGGAAACATGGTTATATGATATTTTTTTGTGATTCGACGACCCTGGTAAGGTTTTCAACAGGATCAAAAATTGATTAGCCCACATAGTAGGGAAAAAAAAACTGGGACACAAGAATGACGGATGGATTAATCTGGTGGCGTGGTGGTGGGGTGGTGAGGGTGGCGTGGCGGCGGCGGCATTATGATGGTGGTGGTGGTGGCGTTGTGGTGATGTTGGTGGTGGCGCGGTGGTCGCGGCGGCGGTGGCCGTGGCCGTGATGGTGGCATGGCGTGGTAGTCGGTAGAGGATGGGCTGCATTCATTGGGTATTTAGTAAAGAGATGAAAATTTTTCATGGGTTACTTTCATACCCATTGGGTCATTTTAGTTGACCCCATTGATGCCAAATTAAAACCCAACTAATAATGGGTTAGTTGGGTTTCGACCCATTCTTACCCAACTAATAAATGGGATGGGTTGGGTCTATTTTTTAGTTGATGGGTCTGGGTTTGTTAATGGGTCTGGGTTCAATTTGCCACCCCTAGTTTCAACCAATGGTACCTTTCTGGTTTCACTTCCCAGTGGTTAAATGTTTATGCGGATGATACATGAAATCTCATTTACCTAATTCTTATTTTTTGTTAGAGCTGAGAAGGTACCAATCCAAGGCAGTCGGTTCTTCCACTCTTCTATGCCCATCCTATATATGCTGTCCCTGGGCAAGATTTTTTGCACATTGCAGTTTCTCCAGTATCTAGATCGAATGGCGGTTTCACGGTAAGAGAAAGTGCACTGAATCCTTGTAGCTCTCCTGAAGCTACGTGAGAACTCGAAAGCAAATGTAAATGTAAATATTGAGTTCATTAGGTTTTCTTGTTTTAACCTAGAGTATCGCTTTTGCTGTATGAAACATGCTATTTATGCTTTTCTGGCATTGTCTAGAAAAAAGGGTATATTGGGAAACCAGCTTTTAAATAAGCTAAAAAATATTGGTTGATGATAATTCGGAAGCTTCATTTTGATACTTTCGAGTTCTTCTGCTTCTAGCAAATAAACTTTAGCTGCAACACCAGTTTCACTTTGATGTCGTACTAGTCTCTTGTGAAGACAGCAAATCTTTCCGTTGAAACTTCCTTTTGTAGTGCTAATATTCAAGTTCTGAGACTTACCATGCAAGGCTGTCATGCTGGATTTAGCAGTACCTCTGTATTAAGGAAGGTGGCGGTTTCTGCGAAAAATTGCAGTACCTTGTGTTAAATTGCTAACATTTTCCATTAAGTTGTATGTTACGAAAACCTACGTTTCTTGGATATTACAGAACATGATGCCATCGACAGAGCTTAATAAACAAAACGGACTTGTATAGTTAGTGCCAATTGTTTGAGATGTTGTGAGGTTTGGTTTTGTATGTGTGTTACTAAAAGCCATATTTCCAGGTGGGTAAAAAAAAAAACTCAGCTCAAAAGGAGGTGGGTAGAAAACCTGGAGAGGTCTCGTTCTGCATTGTGAGCCATTACAGGCTCAATGGGTGATTATTAACGGCTTTAGAGTCTGGCCCAATTCATCCTAACTATGCATTTGTGTGAATTTCATCGCAAAGTGTGTATGTGGATGTGCTCCAAGATCACTTAATAGTATATCCTTTTTTTTCCCACTCAATGATCGCAATCGCTTCTTTTATGCCGCTCTGTGTGGAACTGAGGATTGTTCATGAAAAGGATCTTCATGAAAAGGATCAACTTGAACCCATCGTGGTAAGTTGGTAATTACATGGTGTAATTTTTCTCCGATTTGTTTTCTGAGAACATAAAATAAATTCTGTGGAAAAGTAATGTAGGGAATCATGTGGCTAGAATTGCCCACATACTCTAAATATCCGTAAAAAATAAACAGTTTGGATTATCAAAGTGGGTCCACTAGATTAGCCACAATCTTTGTTATTTTTCTGGCCAACCAGTGAACTGGAGACAAAGTATAGGCATAGCACGAGAGAAGTTGAATTTTCTTTTGTTACCATTTTGATTTGAGAGGAAGAGGGAAAGCTGCAGCTTAAAATTGGGAGGGTCAAACCAGAAGAGAATCAATTAAAAAAGTTGATGCCATTAAAGCTTAGGGATGCCATTAAAGCTTAGGGAGGTGTGTTTGGAACTTGAGGAAAGAAATGAAAATGAAGACAAAATTTTAAAAATTTCCCCTCCATTGTTTGGTTTCTACTTGGAAAGAAAGTGAAGTGAAAGTTTAAAAAGCAAGTTGAATTTTCCCTCCAATTTCTTCTGAACTTTGCTTCTAATTTTCCTCTTCACTACTTTTCCCTTCTTTTCTATTTCCTTTTCCCAAGTAAAGGAAAAGAAAATACTGGAAGTCTGGAAACCATTTACCGAGAACAAAAATCAAGAGGTAAAGAGATTTAAGTTTGGGCCGGGCCTATTATGAGAAGAAGCCCAGTCAGATCCAATACAAAATGGAGGCCCATGTACCCTTCAAGAGTAGGACCCCGGAACCCACCCAACTTAGTTGGGTGTTTTCCTTCAAAAAAAACACGAGGCACGTTTTCGCTAGCACTCAAGTTTCGACATAGGTGAGGTGAGATTATTCTCTATAGACGAATATGTGATATTCAATACTCCCTGGTAGGAGTTAACCTACGGTAACATGGTTATATGATATTTTTTTGTGATTCGACGACCCTGGTAAGGTTTTCAACAGGATCAAAAATTGATTAGCCCACATAGTAGGGAAAAATAAAACTGGGACACAAGAAACCAAAGTCACAAGGAAAGAAACATCTCCCAAATAGATATTGTTGATCAACAAACCGGTGGACAGATAATTGTTAAAGTTTGATTTGAAAGCGTTACAATTTTTTAATATATGCTCAGGGCGCTTGTCTTGTGTATGAGATGAGCTGATCTGAAACGAGCCTTAGCGAGCTGATCACTAACGGATCTCGAGTAGCTTGAAATTCTTGATACCTTATAAGTTGAACAAGTCAAGCTTGCTTCTTAAAAGCTTAACAAGCTTCAAAAAAAAAAAAAAAAATTTAAGCTTGATTTGTTTACGTAACAAATCTAATAATTTCTCAAACGAGTTTTTAACGAGCAAATATGAGCAATTTAGTTCATTGTTAGCCCTACAACGTAACTAGACTACACTATAGAGACAAATCATATCTGAGCCTACAAACACAAATCTCTACATACAGATACAGGCCTTCTGTATCCTAGAGCAAGTGCAACAATCCTATTCAAAATAACTAGTCTAAAAATGCTTTCTTTTTCTCGGCGAAAGTTAGCATTGACTAGTTGCTTTTTATCTGGGCCTCCGCCGATCGTCCTTTTTATCTTCCTCTATTGCATAAAATATATTTCCTCGAGATAGCGAAAGAAAATTTCTTTTTGGGGAAAAAGTAATAAAACAGTAATGTTAATGTTGAGTGAACAGTACCTCGCTGTAGTAAGATGTAAAACTATTGAGCTGTATATATTGAGGCTACTGTGGTAGATTTTTGGAGTTTTTTCGACTAGAAAAAATGGCTTGTCCCGATCCGCTAAGATTCTTGATTTGACTTAGGCTCTTGCACTCGCCCTTAATTAGCACACTGCAATCAACAGAAGATAAAAACAAGAAAATTGATTAAAAATCTCCGACAAAATGACGCGGCAACCTAATCGTGCTGCTAATATTTTCAGAGGGGAGAGAGATTGATGTGATCATAAGTTAATGACAATTAGTCATTTTCAGTAATCCCCAATTAAGTAAAGCAAGATAAGGATGGTCATGTTAATTGAGTGAAAGATTCAGAATAGAAACATTGTGGGTGAAGGGGACTAATCACCTCATTAACAAAGGCCACGTTCCGCTAACTTAAATAATTACTGTGAATTAAAGGTGATGTATGACCCGTTTCGTAAAACTAAAAATAAATACTTCAAAAATAAGAATTTTAGCGGAACGAAACCTAGAAAAAAGTACTTGGGCAGATTCTTTTCCTTTGCAAAAAGCTTGTGCTTTTGACAACGATTTATCAACTTCAAGATGTCTTTTCGGAACTCTTTCTAAAGTAAATTTGTTAGAACTTAAAAAAAAAAAAAAAGCTCTCTTAAAAAGTGATGTTGATTACCCCATCATTCCTTTGATATATATAATTAGCGAACCTACAACATTCAAACATAGGAGTTTTTTTTTAACACACATTAAAGTAGGCTTGTATAGCTTTTGAAGTTTGTATTATCCTTTTTATTCATAATTTGATACTTACACTTGATTCTCTTACTTGCAACTTATATCCAAATTAATGACAAGAAAATATGCGATACTTTGTTTTTCCAATTGTTTTCATTTTGTAGCGATACGAGTACCGAAAAAAAACATTTAACAAGTGTACAACTACTTTCTTCCATCTTTCATGATTATGCTGCCTCTTTCTTTTTGACATTAGTACAATTGTTATCTTTAGAGAATTCTGACGCTGATAATTATGATATGTGAGTTACTGCTCTAGCGTAATCATAACACCACAGTAGCGATATGTGCATTCCTCCTGATGCAGCCTTGCGTGACCCAATCGTATGCTCTATGTAAGACCTATCAAGTGATGTGGGTAGCATTGTAACGAGCCCTTCTATTTAGCAACGTGGGTGGCTTTATGCATAGAAACATTTCATATTATACCCCGAAAAAAAATTGCTAAGGGCAAAGTAGTCTCATAGTATTTTTTTTTTCTTTTCAATTTGACTTGTGAAATTGTTCAAACAATTGAGAAAATCAAAAAGTCAGAACTAGACAAATAGTAATAAATGAGGGGAGTGCTCTAGTCCTATTTACCGGCCCTATCTGTATTCGCAAGATGAAATTATGGTGTGTAGGGTTGTTGAAAATTATATGTTAATTTGTTGTTCAATGGTACGTATTTTGTATCTTTGACGGTGCATTAGTTAATTTGTTTGACATTTTTGGATATTTTGTTGTTGAACATTTATTAGTGTCTTTGACTCAATTAAAAATGTCGACCATCAGTTTTGCAGAAAAATCGAAGCGAACTGGTCACCATGATTTTGGTTATGATATAGATAAAAATAAAAACTGCTGACTTTGTTATGATCTTGGATTGTATATGTTCTAGTTTTGCGAATAATCGAACTGAACTGCACTGTTGTCATCCTTACACGCGTTTATAGATCTTCAATCAAACTAATTTCTTACGTACATTAGTTTCTTTGCGTATTCTATAAGATAAACGATTATGATAACGACTAAGGGTTTGAAAGATTCATAGCTGTGTACCATCAAGTAAGGGTCATCATCGGGTCGGCCCAGCTTGCCAAGTCACTACTCAAGCCCGCCCGCGAGGTGGGCCGAACGGACTTTTTTCTTTTTGCTGGCCGGGCTATGTTTCTTAAGTTGAAGCCCAAGCTTGCCCATGGGCTAGCCCAATTTCCGGGCTGGCGGGCCAAAGTTCAGGAGGGTTCATGGGCGGGCTCACAAGCCAAGCGGCACAAGTTTGAAAAGAAGGGTGGAAAAAATGAAACTTAAAAAGTTTGCGTGAAAAAACTACACCCCTATTTTTTTTGGGTAAATACTACACCCCTAAATTGTTGTCCCTTAAGCAGAAAAGGACAATGATTAAATAATAAATATATAACATTCAAACATTTTTTGGGTAAATTCTACCCCCTAGGTTGTTGTCCCTTGAGCAGAAAAGGACAATGATTAAATAATAAATATATAACATTCAAACATTATTATTATTTTTTGTCTGAAAACATTTGGATGGAACGGCATGCAGTAAAGCTCCATATGCATAGTCTTCAACAACATAAAGAATGAATTGGTATGCTCCCAAGGCCACTGATTTTTGGGCTATCGGACAGGTCTTGACTCTTGCGGATGGATATCATGAGACGGGCCAAGTAAAAATTTATAAGTCTAAGTCCAGCTCATGAAAACTCTAAACTGTGGGCTGGGCAATAACCTGAAGAGCCAGGTGAGCTTCGGGCTAAATGATAACCCTTACTATCAAAGAAAGAACCAAATTAAGGAGAATGGAGATGAGCTCATCCTAAAAGGGAGAGGCCATAGTATAGAGTAACGATTTTTTTTTTTGATCCGTATTGAGTAACGATTCGAATACAACTTTAAAAATTAACTCCGAACAATATCATGAACCGATTGATACATGAGAGTCAAGCAAACTTCACCGGTTTCTGATAGAATCATGTCCGGAGCTATGTCCGAAAGATTTGTTGGACTTTTGGTAGACTTTCCCTAGTATTCCGTATTAGGAGTAATTAACAAACCTTGAAAAAAGGAAAGCGCGTGGGACCTACACAAGGACTAAATCCAGTCGCATTGACTTTCGCGCACGCGGGGCCCGGTACTTTGTGGGGCCCATTCACCATCAATCTCGTTCTGCGCCAATTTGCAGAGGTGTGGCCCCACTCGCTCGCAGTGCCGTAATGCAACACGATGCGGACACGTGTCCGTGCCAAGCAACCGAAATTCAAAGAGTGGACACGTGTACGGTTGGCATGGAAAGTTGCTGCACCAGTACCTTAGCCACATCCTCCTGTAATTATTCAAAATGGCCTCCGATCCCGTACTTATTAAATTCTCGGTCTGCGATTGCGTTCTCGATTTTTGCACTTGCAAATTTTATGCTTTGCTTGAAAGAGTTTTTGAGAATTTTTAGGGGAAATGATATTGTCACACTATTTTTTGATAATGATACACTCTATAAGTGTATTTTTGTCCCAAAAATACACTTATAAGGTGTGGCATTATCAAAAAAGGGTGTGACAAAATCACTACCCATTTTTAGTAGTCGTTTCAAAAGTTTATAAAATACAGAGTACTCTTTAGCGCTCCCTCACTTAATCTTCGGTACGTGTTTGCATTCTCAATCCTCGCATCCGTAAATTTTAATTGTTTCGAAGTTTTTTGAAAGACTTTTTTGGCTTTTTGCCATCCGCATTCAGCCCGCGCATCATGTAAGTTTTTTTTTTTTTTTAAGATGATCAATAGGGTAATTTTACTTACCAACTCACCTAAGCAATTGCTAACTAGGGAGAGATAGAGCGAATCTTTTAAACACACAAACCTAAATCCAAACTCCCGATATGGGAGCCAGTCCAACTGACGCATACAACATGTAAGTTAGACCAGTACAATTCCACCGTTTTCTTTGATGAGGAAGGAGAATCAGAGAGGAAAGTGGGACCATTAACCAGAAACCTGCGTAGCTGAAAGCGGAAACTTACCCTGACACGATTGCGCGCCAAAACATAAACGAAAATAGCACTAAGGATTCAGCTCCCATCGGTCCTGTAAATAGACTCGACTGTATTGTTGGCCACTTTACTGCTTATTCCGATTCCTTTTTATGATCAAAATTGTTTATTTTTTAGATCATGTTTAGACCAATAATTCGTAGAAAATCTTGTTGATTGAATATTGGTTAATATAAATTCGGAGCAAATTTATATTAAGACAAGCATGTTAAATGCGATCTGATCTCATGTTGGAATCTTTTTTTTTCCCTCAATATAGAAATGATATATCAACATAATTTTTGATATGATTAATGGTCAAGGAAATTTAAAAAGTAAAAAAGATTTTGATTATTGAAATGGACCCAAAAGTGGGCAAACAGGACAGTCATCCTCATCAATAAATTTTTTAAAATTTTTTTGTCTTTATTTATGTAAAGCTTTAAAAAAAACGAGTAAAAAGATTAGTTAAAAATAAAAAATAGAAAAACATTTATTTTTTTTCTTTATTTATGTAAAATCTACATAAAAAATTAACAAGTGAAAAGATTAGTTGAAAGAATAATCATGTCAAAATTTCACGGAAAAAAAGAGAGTTTTATGTGGTTGAAAATGAGAAGCTAAAAAGTCATTTTCAATACCATACTAGTGAGTTGTGAGAGATCGTTACAAATACTGTTAATACGAAAATTGGTACATCGGCATCTCAATTGGCATTTTACTATAACAATACACATTTACTTACACACAAACTCAGACATGATTACATAATTGAAAGATTTTATTTTATTATGTGCATAGAGATGTATGCAGCTGTAGAGTTTTTGCTTAAATTGGATTGTGAACTGGCCAATTTTTTGGAATCGGATAGGTAGTTCCTATCATTAGTCGAATCCCTCTTCCTACATGTTTCCAATAGCAAAAAAACAAATAAAATTTAGGCGTTTTTCCTATCTAGTTCACATTAATTAATAAATTTCAATATTTTACCATCTTGTTCATATTAACAAAAAAGTTGTCAACAAAAACTTTTTTTTTTGCTACAGTAACTTTACTTACAAACCCATTTATTTTTTATTCACTACCGAAAATAATTTGATATTTCTCAACAACTTATTTATTACCAAAAAAAATCTAACAACTTGATTGCTACAATTTTTTCCTCAAAACTTATTCATTAGTGAAAACGCCCCATGGTGTCCCAAACTATGTCTTCATCACACATTTGTTTAGTCCCCACTACAAAAGTGTGTGATGGAGAAGAGTTTGGGGCACCAGGAGCACTAAATAATTACTCCTCCTACACTGCATATCCACGTATCAATGAAATTCAGCCGTAAGAGTTAGTTCGGTTGGTTAGCAGGTTTACTCTCCACACAGTTGACCAATGATTTATTTTTGGAGTCACGCCGCAAGAAAGTAATTTCTTGCGAATTTTATAGTCTTGGCGTGAATGCCCTATCTTTGCCTATACTAGAGCGAGGACTAGTCGAAATGCGTGTAAGCTGGTTCGAACATTTCAGATTGTAGAACCAAAAGAAAAAAACAAAAACAAAAGCCAAATAGTCATAAAGGGTAGCTTTCAACCATGGTTAAAAAGGTGACCTCAGCCCAAGTTTAATTTAACAACTCCCACGCAATATAGAGTTGGATATTAGCTGTCAATTTGTAGTATTTCTCTTACAAGTATTTTCTCACAAGCACTTTTGGATTCCATTCCATAAAAAGTGTATAAATATGACAAACAAAGGTTTTGTTTGGTTGGAAGTTTAGTTTAGTTTAGTTTTGGTAGTGGGTGGAGAGAGAAATAGAGTAATGATTGAAGATAGGGGTAATGATTGGAGAGAGATAGAGAGAGATGAGAATGTAATAATTGAAAAAATAGGATAATGATTGGAGAAAGAGATAGGGTAATGATTAAAAACAAAACAAAAACAAAAACAGAAATGTTAACCGAACAAAGCCAAAACACTTTCAAAAACCTTTCCCCCTCCACCCTCAGTCAGCTCTCCCCTGTCTCTCAGAACCAAAGAATAGCCATTTCGACCGACTGAACTTCTCCGAATGGCCTGACCATATAGCTTCAAAATCTTGTTTCTTTGTGTCTTGGGTGTTCCTATTGCAGGGTTTCATCTGAGAGAGAGAGAGAGAGAGAGAGAGAGAGAGAGAGAGAGAGAGAGAGACTTCGGTCAGAGGTGGGGCAGTCAAGGCTTCTGTTGGATTTTGAGATTATCTGGTGTAATGCTGAGTGAATTTCTGGTAAGTGTTTTTCGAATTGAAAGATTTCTATTTGTTTTGTGTAGATTGTGTTCTATTGTCCTGCTATTAAGCTATTTGATGAAGCAACTGGGTTAATTCGCAGTTATGATTCCTTTATCGGCTATGTTATCGACAGACCACTAGGTTGTCAATAAGGCAACAACAATACAAACAAAACACAATTTCCGATGTATTTTTACACTTTTTAAGACACTTTAACCAGTGGCGGATGTGAGATTTGAATTTAGTAGGGACCTTAATCATGTGCATTTTTATATTGATAATAAAAATATATTTTATAAGTATATATATTGCTACTTGCGAGGACCGAAGAAGAGAAGATATTGTGTGTAGCCACCATTTAATTTTTTAAACGCAACTTAAAAAATGGTTGATAACTTAAAATTTTAGGAATTTTTACCCCTCACATATAAAAATTTTAAGAAATTTTTTTTTTTCACTCAAGGGACTTGCAGTGAAAAATCCCATAGAACTTTTTCTAATTAACCTAGCTAAAAACACTTCCCAAGACACTTGTGTAAATAAACTCCTCCTGATTGACAACTAAAACGATTTATTTGATTGTTTGTGGAATTTTAAGGTTTGCTTTCATTTAAAAATTTGAGAATATATTCCCAAGCGGTTGGCTTAATGGTGAAGGCCTAAGATATAGGTGCTTGCAAGTTCCAATTCTATTCCTTTGCTAGCAACTCTTAGAGTCACTGAACCTCACGCGTAAACGTGTACGTGAAACGGTTGAGGGAGGAACTGTTAGGATTCATTCGACCTGCACGCAAACTGGCTCGGGATATGTATATGCCGTGTACATTAGATTGCTTTTGGGCTCAAAATCTTATCTCATGTAGCTATTAAACTATGTATAATATAATGCCAATGTTGCTTGATCACCAAAGTATGAAATTCATACTATGAATAAAATAAGATCATTTGAGCGAACTATGTACGCAAACAACTATTAATGGCTCATGAATTCTGTAAAGTTTCCGATGTGGGTCCGCCAATATTGACTTTTTTCACCCTGACATATGATCTTAAGTAAAAAAAAGATCCGGGGATGCTCTTGAGTAGCTCCCTGCTGAGTGGCCGATCTAGCCATTCTTCTCGTCCCGGATTGAATCTAGGCGCATATTAATCTGAACCGTCCATTGCATGGTTAAGATCCGAGCCGTTGATTGCCGAGATGAGCGGATCGGCCGCTCTGCATTGCTTCCAAAAAAAAAAAAGAGGTATTTTCTATTTGTTTGCAAGTCTTATTGGTAGGAGTTTAGACTTTTCATGAGCAGATGATGATTGGGTTTTGTGGGGCAGTTTGGCTTCCATTAAACCATCTTTTTGGTCTCTTTTTTTTTATTTTTAATTTTTTTTTCAATATTTAGATTAGATTCGCGTCAAGTTTTTGGAATTAATCATTAGACGAGTAAAATTTTAGAAGTAAAAAGTTATGATGAAAAAAGGGAAAAAAAAAAAGAGTTCACTAAATAGAGAAAAGAGTTCACTTAAAGAATTAGTGGATGGAAATGAGGTTTTGGTCAATCTGAGTATGAACTTTGGTCGAATCTACTTCCGGTTGTAGATTCATGAGGAGATGGTTCAAACCATTTTCCTTCAGTTTAATGGAGAACTTTTTCAGTGCGGAACGGGTACCACATGGTGCCCGAGCAGTGCATCCCAGCCGTCCATTCGGGTTTTGGATGGCTCAAATAAGGAGAGAGAAAGAGGTCTGCAGAGAGGAGATAGAGGGTTTTAATTTAGACCATTCAACACAATTTTGGATGGCCCGGATGCTTTGCTCGGGCACCACGTGGGCACGCCCACATGGTATCCACCCGGCACTGAAAAATTGATATGGATAAATGATAACATAGTAGTTGAGTTGGTAAGGGATTTTTTAAATAACCTGAATAGCCTTCTGTCTGTTTTGTGTCTGCTATTATTAAAATGTGAATGATAGTATCCTCAGCATTTCATCATCACCTAATGTTCAGGTTCCTTTATATTATATGTCACAGAGCTACCAAGTTTTTTCTTCTTTGACCAAAAATTGTTCATGCTTTGTAGTTTTGTTGTTGTTTTATCAATAATTATTCATACTACCTCGGTTTTCGTGCACGGTACTATATTACTACTATTTATCATGACAGATATTATGTCTAGAATCATAGTGTTCTACCGTCTTGAAGAAAATCGTCTTAATAAAATGTCAGCCACTTGTTTTTCTATTAGTTTGGGGGACTCTCCACGGGTGGGTTTTCGCCTTTTCTGTGCTTATCCCCGTGAAAATGTTTCACTCGTAAGATTTCGAGCCTCAGGGCAATGACCAACCATAGCGATACCAAAATGGGTTTCGTGCTACACACAACCACATAAATACTTTCCGAGTAATTTGTATTAGAAGTTTTGTTACTCTTGTTATTTCTACCTCTCCTCGTATACACAGAGTTATACATTATCGGTGTCATTGTAACTTCTCGTTCTTTCTGGAGGACTCCTATAGTGGTATTGAACTGCCTAATAATCTCAGCAATTTCCCACACAATATTGTCTGCTCGATTTTTGTCTTTTTATTTCGGGGAACTTGACGTACTTTGATGTATACATCAGCTGATGGTTTCAATTATTTTCTTTTGGACCTCTCTCTCCTGGATTTTCGAAGCTATCTTGTAGATTATAATTGGTTTCTTCTGTTCATTTGTATTGGTCTCTACTGCAGTTTTTATATAGTGAGAAGCAGCAGCACTAGAGGGAAAGATGTTGGAACACAAAAGGAGCCCCGTCTCTGTTGATCAAGGCAGTCTCGATTCTTTTGCTCCAAAGCGACGCAAGGCCGATATGTCCATGACCTCCAAGGTTTCTTTTAGTCTACTGTATTTCTGCATTACTCTTCTTTGTTTTGTCCTTCTGGTCACATTGGATGGTGATCAGGTCACCTCTTTTTTATTTGATCGGCAATGATAACATCACCTTGATCGCTAATCTGTTCAAGATGTACGGAAACAGTGAATGTATCACCTTTATGTTGTTTGTGATTCCTCCAAATATTGCAAACAAGATTACCCTCGGATAAAACTGCTCTTCCTTTTGTAGATAACTATGCAGCCTTCGGTGGCCAGGTTGAATAAGTAACTATAATGAACGTATGCACATCAATTACTAGAGCTGTTTTCTCATAGACCCCAAGGCATTTCTCAAATCAGTTGCTCTCTTAGGGTGTCTTAATATCTAGTGAACATAGATCCCTAGAATTAGCATGTCTACTTAAGTGCATGATGGTTCCTTTCTTTTGCAAGCAAGTTAGACAAGGCGCTTAGGAAACATATAGTGAGGTCTACTCATTGTCTTGTGCATCCATTCGTAATGTGGTGCTTACTTTGCCATCTTAATATGTACTTGGATGATGATAGGAGAGGAAAGACAAGCTTGGTGAAAAAATTGCAGCACTGCAACAGCTTGTTTCACCATACGGAAAGGTATGCAAATTTAATATTTCTAACCAAAACTTAGACATGTTTATTGCTCAAGGCCAGGAAAGAGTTCCGCGCAAGAAATATTTAACCGTCTGATTCTGAAGCACTTTGGTGGGTTCATTGCAGACAGATACAGCTTCTGTCCTCTTGGAGACGATGGAATATATCACATTTCTGCACGAACAAGTTAAGGTTTGGCCTTACCCTGCTCTATTTTGCTTCAAAATTAACTTACTGTTTGTTTTCAACTTTGTTGGATGTCTTCGGAGTAAATTGCAGCCGTCTATAGTCCAGCTTCAAGTTGTGCTGGCCTAAATGACATCCAGTGGGAAATGCTTATGCAAGCTTATATTTCTGAACTGACAAATCATTCTCAAATCCTTCTTACTTCAAAATCTAAAATTTTGTATTTCATATGTTCGGTAGTGGAAGGGATTCAAGTCAAATTGCTTACTTTCATTTCCCCGCCCCCCCTTTTGGAAATGTAGTATTAGCTTGTCGGAAATTGGGTGTTTTTATAGATTCTCTGTGCAATTCTCACCAAAGTTAATGAACTCATGTACAAATTTATAGATCAATGCTTAGCATTTAGCAATAACATCAACCAAGAGGTTTTAACTAGACCAACTAAAAGACGTCCTCGTTCTATTTTGCTTGCAAGTAATCAATGCCCATGATTGGCATCCTCTCAATCAATTCGAGGTCCTGTTTCGCTTCTATTGTGATTCTTATAGTAAGTTGAGGGATCTGCATGTATATATTCACGAAGGTTTTATGGGCTTTTGCAGGTTTTGTGTTCTCCATACCTCCAGTGTACACCCGCGGCTAATTTGCAGGTTAGAATCTAGTGGTTGGACAGCTTGGGTTTTGCTGCCGAGTTTGATAGAGTTCTACTTTTGTCTTACACTCTGTTGGTTACAGTGGAAAATCTTTGCGAGTTTTTTTTTTTGTGTGTGCATCTTTTGGTGTTCGGTGCGATTGAAAAACAAAAGTCAGCGGAAATGCTTTTTATGTTCTACCGAAAATGAGTTGATTTTTTCCGGGAACAATTTATACTTTTCCAAGCTGGAAAATGTTGCCTCGATCAGGAATACTGTTGTACCACCATCACCACCACCGCTGATCAACCACCCACGCACCCATGCACACCACCCACCCACCCACACAAACCAGCCTTCATTTTCAGGATTAAATAGTTATGAGTAAATGACTGAGCGTATGACTCATGAAGTCTACTTGGGTCTTGTATATGCCTTTCCAGGAACTAGAACGTTACAGCCTGAGAAGCAAAGGCTTGTGTCTCGTGCCGAATTCAAGTACTGGTGGAGTTGCTAGCAGCAATGGAGCAGACATCTGGGCCCCCATCAAGACCAGTACCCCCAAATTTTAGAGGGCCTTCGTCATGCAAATTGTCCATACCATATATCCATGGTACAAACTCAACTTTCGCTTCGTTTTATTTTTCCTGCACTTTTCTTCTTCGACGAGGGGATTGGAAAATTAGAACTATATGGAACACATTTAACTTGAAATTATAGCGTTAGGACAAATTTTTATTTTTTTTTGTAGCTTTTGGTCATTTCCTAATCCAATACAATTTGACCAAATCTTAAAAATCATTCTGCAAGGACAGCATATGCCTTAATGTCAGTTGCAACAAAATAGGCCAAAGCTTGAAGTAGCAAAAGGGCTTTGGAATTGGTAGATATGGTGGTTTGGATTGATCTCCACTGCTCTGAAAGTGCAATCTACTCATTCCATGCAGCCACAGCGGCTATTTTTAATGGTCATGGAGATTCGTGTAGCTGCGACAACTTATAGAGGGCTTGATCCGATCTCAGGTAGAAGAAATGTATGTAACCAAAATTATGGTTGTTGATGAGCTCTCCTTCTAGTCTAGTTACAGTTTAAAACCAACATGGTTCCTAGTTGATGATATCATGAAAAATATAGATGATGGGATATGAAGTTGTGTAATCATATTAGCAGGAAATATATACGTGAAAGTAAATATGTCATAATTCGCAATTTTTTTTTTTGAACGGATCATAATTTGCAATATTGGGTACCAAGTTATGAGTGAATTAGTAGTAGTAGGACTTTGATTCGTATTACATTGAGTTCCAAGTGGGAGTAGTGTGCAAAAAAACTGCCACCCTGTGATGAAAATCATAAGTTGAAATCATGAGCGGGTAGGATTGGGCAGGTAAAAGTTCCAATTGGGAGTAGTGTGCAAAAAAATTGCCAACCCGTGATGAAAATCACAAGTTGAAATCATGAGCGGGTCGGATCGGGCGGGTAGAACTCAAATGGGACTTCATGTGGTGGGTCAAGAACCAAGTTGTATTATATGGAATGGAACAAGCCTGTTCGTTTTCTTAGTCATTCCGGTACATTTTTTTTTTTTTTGTACTGGTTGAATACCAACGATACCGGTCAATATTGGATGATGCCATACTACTTTTAAATTTGTTTCTCTTCCAGTTTCAATTAGTACTGGTAGACGACATAGGACAATATCGGACTATTTTTGAATTTATTTTCTTTTTTAGAAATGTATGTGTTATATCAAAATTTTTTGATGTGGAAAATAACACTAATAGCAATAATGATGGTCTGTTGGGAATGTGAGAAGGATGATGGGCTTTCCTATAAGGAGGGGAGGAATCATTAGGTGGGCCTTATTCTAAACAAGTTCGGAAAACCCAAACCCAAATTCTTCTTGGCCGGTCTTAAAATTTGGAATTTCTCGTGCTTGGCTTGTTAACAATAAATTTCCTCACTCTCTCTACCCGTGTGGCCGTGTGCGCATTTAATGCGCTCTCTCTCTCTGAGTCTCTCTCTCTTAGTGGAACGGGACCTAAGTACACCAGCATCCACAATGGTAGGGATGATTATTTTAACCGAAAAACCGAACCGACCGATCGAACCGAAAACTTTTTGCCTAATTCGGTCGGTTTTATTTTTCCTCTGTTCGGTTCGGTTTTAAGTTTTTGAAAACCGAATGAGTCGGTTCGGTTTCGGTTTCTTTGAAAAATTAACCGAACCAAACCGAACCGAACCGATAATATTAAAGGATTATACTTTTAATCCTAGCCGTTGGATGTATCATATATATAGACCCTAAAATCCCTAATAGATCTGGTAATCCACTTTTTTCCCATCGCCGACCTCTCACTTCCTACTCCACGCTGAAGATGAAACCTAAAATCTCTCTCTCTCAACTCGACACAGCCATCCGCTCATCCAGCCATGGCCTGATCTCTCTCTCTCTCTCTCTCTCTCTCTGCTCACGAAGGAGAGCCGATCGTCCGTTTCTCTCCTCGTACGAAAAACAGATCAAAGATACCAAGTTCGAAATTCAAAATACTCGAAAGGTTTGTCAATACACTCTCTCCAATAGGTTTATTTACCATCCCCCTGGTTTTGTATGCGAAATCTGGTTTTTGTAGCATAAATTTTTAACGTGTACCCATTTATGTGGTGCACTGGTGCTGCAGAAATGTTGTAGTTGTTCCTGTTAGGTTCCAGAGCGGACTTGGTGGCATTTTTAGTTCTTTTGTTGGGCTCTGTATTGGAGTAGTTTGATTCAAATGGGAATGTACTAAATTACTAATGGTGGAACCGTGGAACAAAGATATTTACTGGTGGTGATCTCTAATTTCTGAATTTGTGCTTCCTTTTTCTTTTCTTTTTTAACTTAATTTGAAGGTGTAATGGTCTAATGTGACAGTGGGCTTTAGAGTCCTAATGTTATGTGGTTTATGACTGAAGTTTGGGCCTTTTTATTATGTAGAACATAATTTATTTTTTGGGCTTTTTTGGACAAAGGTTTTTGCTTGGGCCCAAAATATGTTTTTGGCCCAGTTAAGTAAAAACCGACCAAACCGACCGAACCGAACCGAATCAAAACAAACCGAACCGATCGGTTTTCATAAAAAATAATCTGTGTCGGTTCTTAATATTTGAAAACCGATTTAATCGGTTCGGTTCAAAAAGTACCAAAAAACCGACCGAACCGAACCGAAATCATCCATACACAGTGGAATAAGCAAATCAAAAAATTGTTAAAATTAGCAATGTTTGCTAAAAAAGTGTTTATATTGGAATAATCAAACTTAACAATATCTTAGCAATTCATCAAATTTTGGCTTTTGAATAATCAAAATTAACAACCTTTTGTCAATAATCAAATTTAGTAATCTCCATATTTTCTTAATCAAGTACACTCATCATTACACAAAAATATTCTCTCTCAACAATGTTTTCAAAAAATAATTACTGTATAAAAAACTATTCTTACTATTCTTTTCAGAAACTTTTTCTAAAAAAAGTTTTTATATGAACTTTTTTTTTTATAAAAACTTTTCAATATTTTTAAAAATATTTTTAGAAAAATTGTTTTTGTGCATACCGATGCTCTGCAATATCAATGGAGGAAGCATGGTAATGTGCACATAAATTGATTTGAGTCTCTAGGCCTGCCCTCTCTGATGCCAATTGGCTTTGATTTGAGGGCATGGTTTTACAACAAAACGTCCCTGTAGCTCCTCGGTTCTTGGAGGTTTAGGGGGGCCACTGTTTCAGTGGTATTTTGAGAGCAGCCACTTTGTGCATATATTGCCAAATGTTAAGTCTTTCTCCAATCATCCCCCGCCCATACCCCCAATGATTGGGGACTAGATGGGGTTATGTTATGTTGTTGTATTTTTAGAAAAATTGTATTTAAACAAAACTGTTTTTTTACACATTTTTTTCATAAAGTATTTTTTTAATCCAATTATTTTTAACTTAAATTGTTTTTTTTCTTCCAAAAACTGTTTCATAAACTATTTTTTTTTCAAGAATAAATTTTTTTTATAAAAATTGTTTTTAACATAAACTAGTTTTTAAAAGATTTACGTGAAATAAAGGAAAAATTTTTGGAGAAAACTCAGAGAAGGAAGTAATGGTCCCATTGCTTTTGATTATGAGCAAAAAATAATCAATATGAGACTTGACATTGCTAATTTTAGTAACCTTTAATTAAATGGATAATCAAAATCTGATGTGACATATTTTGATTATTCACTTTTGCTTATTCCACTGCAGATGCTCTTAGGGATTGAACTAAATAATTGGCTATTCACCATTCTTTAAAACATGTTGTCATTTACATGACATCAACCAAGTGAGATCATTATAACTTTCCTTATTTTGCTCTCCCCTTCAACCGCCATCTTTGAACACTTGTTTCGGTTGGTAATATTAACTGTTCTGATTTTGGACTAGATAACGTGGTCCCTTTTACTCCCCATCTCATCTTGAACAGTATTCGAGTATTTAATGTTGTCTATCTAGTCTATATCAAAATAGTTGTTAGCCTCGTGCCAATCCAGAAACACGTGTGCAAGACGGTGATCGGGTAGAAGAGTAAGTCTACACATTGGTCGTGTAATGCGTGTGAGCTCAACACAATTATTTGCGTGAATTTCTGCTTTTAAAGAGTGTGTTTCTAGAGTTTTTGAAATGGAAAAGTAAGAAAGAAACATGGCTAGTGTTCTGCATTACTTGGGTCATGTCATATGGTTGACATCATCCATGACTTCATCATACTCGTTAACATATAATTATGGGTGCAAACAAGCCGAGCCAAATTAATTTACTTAACGAGTCTGTAGAAACGAGCCAGGCTTTTGCGAACCAAGTTGAGTTTTTGAGTGTTAAACTCTGCTCGACTACTAAACAAGTCTAAAACTCGAACTAGTACTTGGCTCGATTACTAAATGAGTCAAACACTAAATTAATCCATTAGTGTGTAGTATGTAATTCTCTTCTTAGTGGCACGAAAGAGAATTATCGGTGCTTACGGCACTCCCCCAATTAAACTTCTAGTTACAAAGAACTATCAATTTGCTTACGGAATCTCAGTAAATATCAAGTAAAAAAAAGTTAAAATAGCACTAATATGGATCCCTCACCACATACATTAAACCCATTTGCTTATTCCACTGCAGATGCTCTTAGGGATTGAACTAAATAATTGGGACTCGGGGGGGCTGCTCTCCCCCTTGGGGAGAGCAGCGTGCTGCTGCCCTCTTTTTGGGGCCCATCCCGTTCTCGCTCCGATAATCCGAATCGTTCACTTTGTAGAGCTCGTCGAGTAGAACAACTATGCAACAAATCAGCTTAATTGGATATCATTAAGTGCCTGATCGGAGCCTATATAACTCTTGGTACATTGGGAATAATGGATTTGATCCAGTGTTTCGGATCCATTCTTTTCAAAGTAAAAAGGCTCCGATCAAGTACTTAATGATATCCAATTAAGCTGATTTTTTGCATAATTGTTCTACTCGACGAGCTCTACAAAGTGAACGATTCGGATCATCGGAGCGAGACCGGGATGGGCCCCAAAAAGGGGGCAGCAGCATGCTGCTCTCCCCAAGGGGGAGAGCAGCCCCCCTGAGTCCAAATAATTGGCTATTCACCATTCTCTAAAACATGTTGTCATTTACATGACATCAACCAAGTGAGATCATTATAACTTTCCTTATTTTGCTCTCCCCTTCAACCGCCATTTTTGAACACTTGTTTCGGTTGGTAATATTAACTGTTCTGATTTTGGACTAGATAACGTGGTCCCTTTTACTCCCCATCTCATCTTGAACAGTATTCGAGTATTTAATGTTGTCTATCTAGTCTATATCAAAATAGTTGTTAGCCTCGTGCAAATTCAGAAACTCGGGTATTGTCGGAGTCCATGTGAACGAGAGAATGAGGGTCCAAAACTTATTTTCCGCTGCGTATGGGTAAACAGCGACCATAGAGTCTCGCATCTTGTGGGGTATCTTTTTCAATCTAAAATTGAATATTTTTAAGAATATTGAATGGAGCAGATTAATCTGGACTGGTTGCGAATGCTATAAACCCTACGATCGTACCTTTTTTTTAATTTTCTGAAAAGTATAATCAATTTCTAGATTTTAGTTAATCTCAATCAAGCGACAAGGGGTGGCTACCTAAGAGCCGTTTAATTAATAACAACCCGAGTTTTTAGTCAGCACGCATCACCGTCTCTGTGGATTCGACTCCGGACTTACCGGATATTGTGCTACGTCGGTCTCCGCCCTACGCTTGGGGCAATCCATTATTTTAGGATTAGGAAATCGTCAAGCAAAGGGCATTATTGGTTCGACTTGACGAGAGGAATTGGAAAATAAAAAATTCATGGTTTAAACTTAGAATTTTTTGAATAAAGACGAAAAATGGCCTATTGGCTTCTTTTTGTCTTTATTCAAAAAAAATTGAGTTTCGATTGTGTAATTTTTTACTTTTTATATTCGTCTCGTCATAACGAAGTAATAATTCACAAAAAAAAATTGACGAAAAAATAACAAAGGCAAAGAAAATTTGAATAAGGACAAAAACAAAAGCCAATTAACTTATTTAATCAGAAAGTCCCTTAGTTTATGCTATTGAAACAACTAGCCTAGTCCTTTAAGGGTTGTTCACAATAATGAATAAATTGTATGCCAGAATTTATTCATTGAAAATCACAAGTGGTTGACACTAATGAAAGGGGATGCAAAACTTCTCAATTAGTGTGAACTACAACATGCAAATTTGTCACAATTTTTTAACCAAAATTTATTATTGGAAACACCATCTTATTCATTGAAAATTACCAATTTTTCACGCTAATGAATAGAGACACAAAACTTCTCAATTAGTATGAACAACATGCAAATTTGTCCCAACTTTTTAACCAAAATTTATTAGAGAAAACACTTATTCGTTGAAAATCACCTGTTGTTCACGCTAATGAATGAGGATGTAGAACTTCTCAATCAGTGTGTAAACAACATGCAAATTTGCCGCCACTTGTCAACCAAAACAATTAATGGAAACATCACCTTAGTTTGGTGGAAACACCCCTACGTAGTGTGAACAAATTTTTGCCACAACCACCACTACGTATTACTGATTCTTATATATAGCTATATATGTTTTCTTTTCTTTGGCACCTGTATTATTTTCCAAGTTCCAAGGATAATCTAGTTCTAATCATGGATACGCTTTCCTCGGCGGCGGAAATTGGGATGGGGTGGGAGCAGGCCTGGAGGGTGCCGGCGATAGCGCCGGTGCTGAGGTGGACGGTTGCGGTGTGTTTGGCAATGTCTATAATGGTCCTTGTGGATAGAGTTTATATGGGGATTGTTATTATGGGGGTAAAGTTGTTGAGGAGAAGGGGTGTGAAAAAGTACAAGTGGGAGGCAATCAAGGGAGATTTGGAGGTTAAGAGTGAGGCTTACCCTATGGTTCTTGTGCAAATCCCCATGCACAATGAGAAAGAGGGTTTTTTTTTTCTTTCTTTCTTTCTTTCTTATATATACTTAGGGCCGTAAATGAGTCGAATATTAGAATGTTTAGGTTTGTTCGTTCAATTTTTTTAAGTGAACTCAAACTCAAGTTTGTTCACGAGTCTTAACAAATCAATAATATCATATATTTATGATCTCATATAGGTCTAAAAGTGCAAATAAAATTTTACTATCTACATAATTAATACATTCATACATATATGAAACGATAAAAACATAAATAAGTTTTAATGAATTGTAACGTTTATACTTGTAGAAGTTCTAAATTTGTATTATGTACATAGACAAAATTCTCATAAAATTGTTAGGTTCATGTTCGGCACATTTATGAAATGATCCTAAAATTGCGGCTCAGGTTAGTTAAAATTATCATTTATAATTTCTCAGGATACAACGGTCTTTATACGCACGCAAACTTAGCACTTCAAATGCGTGCCCCACAAATGAGAAACTACGCAAAAACTCTCTCGGACTCTATATGCGGAAGTATATGTGTGCTCGATCTGGAATCTTTGAATGCATGAAATGGCTTGAATGGACCTATATTTATAGGCAACCAGTAACCTGTCCAAGGGAGACACAGCGATTCATCCCTGGACTCAATCCTCTTCATTGTGTTATCTTTTTTCCAGTACACAAAAGTATTACTCCGTATTTCCTTCTTGTTTTCCAACAAAGAATAAAGATTAGAAAAGTTTAGAGAGAGAGAGAGAGAGAGAGAGAGAGAGAGAGAGAGATCTGCTGTAGGAGTACGATTTTTTTGGCATTGGTTGTAAGTTTTTCTGGTCCAAAATAGTTTCGTGTCCAATTACGAGATTGTGTGGTGGAATACGAAACTTTTTCTTGTTTTAGCAACTGAAGAAAAATCATATATATAAATAAAGAGTTCAGGCCCCAATTCTTTCGAACAAAATAGGTCTCGTTTTGATGCTCAGCTACTACGTGACTCGCTTCCTTTTTAGTACGGAGTATTTATTTGTTTTTTGTTTCCAGGAAATTATAGAATTTATCAAAAAAAAAAAAAAGAAGAAAAAGGGAAAGAATTTTATTTTAAACTGAAGAGTTATACTTGTAAGTTTCTCACTCTACACGCATGCAGGTTTATCAGCTATCAATAGGAGCGGCATGCCGACTTTCGTGGCCGTTAGATCGGATCATAATTCAAGTTCTTGACGACTCAACTGACCCTGCCATTAAGGTTTTGTCTCTAAACCATCTCTCCAAAAAAATTGGAAAAATAATTTTAGTCATTTTTGAGGGAAAAATCGTACGACCTCTTAAAAATTGGACTTGGCTACTTTCATGGAGTAATATTATTTGTAGTTAATTTATGATATTATGGTTTTTTGATGTATCTGTGTTTGGTTTGTGTTTTGAAATTTTTTTAAAAAAATAGTAGGGGTAATAAGTGGAGAGAGATAGAGAGAGAAATGTTAGAAGTTGGGAGAATTTAGAGGGAATTTTAAAAAAAATACTTTTTCAAAAGCAAAGAGGACAAAAAAAATGTAGATATATTTTTTTAAATATATCTAGCTAGCTAGGCTGTCAATATTGGACCGGATTGAATCCAAATCCGACAAGGTCTAAATGTGAAATTGCTCAAATTTGAACTTCCATAAATCTGATAGTAGTAATCCAAATCCGTAAATTCGAATCGATAGTAGTAATCCAAATCCGTAAATTCGAATCTGATCCGATACAATCCGAATCTGATCTGTATTTCGATTATCGGATCCATATTATTGGATTAGATTCAGATTTTTCAAATCGGAAACATATCGTATCCAATCCATTGACAGGCTTATAGGCTATAACTAGCTATGTCATCATGGAGTAATATATATTTATATGTAATTAAAAAAAAAAAAAAAAACATGCAGGAGTTGGTAGAGGTGGAGTGTAGGAGTTGGGCAAGCAAAGGCATGAACATAAAGCACGAGACAAGAGAGAACAGGAATGGGTACAAAGCTGGGGCCCTGAAGGAAGGAATGAGACGCAGCTACGCGAACAACTGCGAGTACGTAGCCATATTCGATGCTGATTTCCAACCTGAACCTGATTTCTTGTGGCGCGCCATTCCTTTCCTCCTCCACAACCCTGACCTTGCCCTTGTTCAAGCCCGCTGGAAATTTGGTAATGAATCAATCTCTCTGTTTTTTAATTTCTACGTACGTACGTACAACATGATTTGAGAGTTTTTTCGGGCCAGACGAAATTAAAAGATTGGTCTCTAAAACTGAGATGTTGGTTGCTGAAAGAAATTAGGAGAGAAGAGAAGAGGGTGTTCCGCTGACAAGGAGAGAGGGTGTTCGAATCTTGGTCATCCAAAACACGTTTGGACAGTTTGGATGCGCCTCGGGTACTATGTGTCCCATACCCTATTTGCCCCCCAAAAACTTCTCCTGTCAGAGGCTTGGTCGAGGACGTCCGAGGACGAAAAGTGAAAAAAATGGCTTGAGGGACAACTTTTTGAAAGACGTTGCTAAAAGTTGTCCTTTAGAGACTAGAGCAATGCCAGGGAAAATTTGTCCACATTGTTTAAGGAAAATGATTTCTGCACTCATTTTTTTGATTATGATACTTTATTTCTTGTCTTTTAGTGAAATTTTTGCGAGTATTTTTCTTGCTAAAAGACCGAAAAAAGAGTGACATAATAAAAATAAAAAAAAAGGAGTTTGAAATCATTTTCAGTGTTTAAATATAGCAGTATATGTTTCTAAAACATCCATTCAGCAACTGAAATTTCTAGATACTCCTAGATGCTGGGAGTAAAACCTCCCTCGAAACTAGAAGAAACTCCAATCGCAAGGCCAAACAGAACAACTAAAAATATGAGACGCAAAGTTGACCTGAAAAACCCCCGAACGGGTAAAAACCACGGGAGGAATGAATCGTACACTGAAACCATATGTGTACAACTCAGCAATTTCCAATAGTAATTAGACAGATGTAGACAATAGGGGTTAATTGAATAACGGCTTCAGAGTTTAGGTGTCTAATTGAATTTTATTAAAATTCGGATGTTTATTAGACATTGTTGTCAAAGTTTGGAGGATATTTTAAGAATTTTCAGTGCCAAAATCAGCTCTCTTAACTTCTCTCAGCAGCTTTTGTCCAAATTAAAACTTCTCTCAGCAGAAAATGTTTTCTGCTAATTGAAAATGGTTCGGTCCGTGGTATTGCAGTGAATGCAGATGTGTGTTTGATGACAAGAATTCAAGAGATGTCAATGGATTACCATTTCGAAGTCGAGCAAGAAGTTGGTTCATCTGCTTACGCCTTCTTCGGCTTCAATGGTAGGAAAAACCCTTCGGCTTCAATGGAGAGCCATTTCAATCTCCCCGGCCAGTTTCTTTCTTTCCCTGGAATATTGTTGAGGTTAAAATGATATACTAATTAAGAAATTTCATGAAGGGACTGCCGGTGTATGGAGGATTTCTGCAATCAACGAGGCCGGAGGATGGAGAGATCGTACGACGGTGGAGGACATGGATCTGGCCGTAAGAGCCAGTCTTAAAGGCTGGAAATTTGTTTATGTTGGCGACCTCAAGGTGTTACTGAGAGACTAATGCGCTAATAGAAGATTTTTTTTTTTATCAACAGTCAAGCAATTCATTTCAACATCCGAAGGCAAAATAATTTTATCACAAGATACAGGAATGAACCGAAACTACCTAATCTAAGACACGAGCTACTGGGAAAAGCACGCCAGGTTAACAGGCTCAAATACACACTGCCGAAGCAAGCTAATAGAAGCTTATTTCTCGTAAAACAAACCAACTGGCCTACTAGAGCTAAATGTAAACAAGTCAAGCGTGAACATAATTAGAAGCTGGTTAATTTTTCCATTCTGATCTAACTCAACTCAGTAAACTTGTCAGCATAAAAGGCCTAGGGTACTCAAGCTCGATTCGTGATACTCGTTTGACCAAGCAAGAGTGAAAACATTATATAAAGAATTTTATTAATCTTTGAAGACGAATTACAAAGATTAAAGGGGATCCAAGCACAAAGTAACAAATCAGAGGAATGACAAATCACAAGAAGGCACCTCCTCACTCAGACAATTCACAAGCTGTGAGGACCCAAAAGGGAAAGAAAAGCAACCCGATGCTGACAAGAAACCAAGCAAGAGAGAAATCCCAAGAGGAAACACCCCAAAGCTCAACCGAACAAAAAAATACACCCAAAGAACCTTGGCCCTTTTGTCATCTTCGGCTTCCATAATCATGATTCTACTAATAATTTCCTCATCATCACCCTTGTAACCAATGCCCATGAATCTATTTAAAGACCAAACAGCCTGAGACTCATTGAGATGAATCCTGTTAATTCCTCGGAAGAAGAGGATAAAGCAGCTAGCAGCTGCAACACACCCACAACGTGTTTTTGCTTCTTTCTTCCAGTACCCTCTTATTGGGATTAAGAAAGCTCATCGATTCTTCTATCAACTCCTGTTTTCAGTCCTACTAGTGATCAGTAAAAACAAGTGACTTAATCTCTGAAATTAGTCGAAGTGCGTACAAACTGGCCCAGACACCTGGACTATGTTCGTTTTGGAATTTTGGACTTTGAACATTCTCTCAACGCATGGTCTCCAATAAATTTTCTCTCAATTATTATTCTTATTTGTCTCTCTATCTCTATCCCCTCATTACCCAAAATCCAAACTAAATCTTAAAACGAACATGGCCCTGCTTATCAGCGAAAGGAAAAACAAAACAAACAAAAAAGCTGAGTTCAGTTTTTTCTAAATTAAGTGTGCACCGAGTTTACCCTAAATTATTGTGGTTCTTTTTCCTGAATTGTAGGTGAAGAATGAACTGCCAAGTACTTTCAAAACCTACCGTGATCAGCAACACAGGTGGTTCTGTGGCTCTGCCAATCTCTTCAGGAAAGTTGCAATCGACATCTTAGGAAACAAGGTACGCTTCCTTCCATTGGTCTAAGAAGTACTCCCTCCGTCTCAAATTCTTTGTCCGGTTCGCAAAACGGAGTGTTAAAAATAATACAATTTTTGCAAGAAAAAAATCAAAAGTTTTTCAACAACTTACTAGATATCAATGAGTATTTTTAATTTGTGAAAAAATTTTGAATTTTTTCTTGAAAAAATTGCATTATTTTTAACACTCTGTTTTGCGGACCGGACAAAGAATTTGGGACGGAGGGAGTACTCAATATCGGAACCAAGAACAAAACATGTCCACATCTATAATTGGATTTTGGACACAGATGCCATTAGGGGTGTCAACCGGCGGATTTGGGTCAATTTGGATACATTGTAAACAAGTTGAGTCTTTAATGTGAGTTAGCTACAAGACCAGTTATCCATATATACCCGACCCGACCCATTAATTTAAAGTCAAACTCAACCCGCCCATTAACACAATTACATATTTTAAAATTTAAAATGACACAATTACCCATGTGCATTAAAATTATCAAATTACCGATGTGCATTAAAATTATCATACTGCCCCTCTACATTAAAGCAAACAAATTATACCATGTCCCATTTCGTCCTATAAACACATTTGCTTATAGTATAGATTGATGTATGCATCGAGTTTTGGCACTTCAGTATTTTTCTCTTTTTTTATTAGACAAAAAGCAACTTTAGTAGTTTCATTTTAATACACTCTGGCATGTCCCCGTATCCTTAAAATGAAAAATCAATGAATCCGATACTTAGACAAGTAGTTACACCGACATCGTTTAACATTATGCATTTTTCTCTGCTCATTTCTTTATCTGCTGCTGTTCCATTGATTGCAGAAAGCCTCTCCGTGGAAGAAGCTTTATGTGATCTACAGTTTCTTCTTCGTCAGAAAGATTGTTATCCACATCTTGACGTTCATCTTTCACTGTGTCGTTCTGCCCGCAACCGTGTTGGTCCCTGAGGTTGAAGTTCCTGCATGGGGATCTGTTTACATTCCTCTCGCCATAGCCATTCTCAAGGTCATTGGAACCCCAAGGTCTGCGCTTTAATTTACCTTCCGAATGAATTTCCACGGGCATGGTTTATGTCAGCTGGCATTGTAATTTTTTTTTTTTCTCGGCAAAAGGAATTTATTACTCATTGAAATATGTTACAAAGATTAAACCGACCTAGAGCACACTTGCGTATGTCTGCCATTGTTTTGCTTTACGTGTCCTGCATTCCCTGGTTTTTTTTTTTTCGTGCAATTGTAAGCCAAACAATGAATATTAGAAGAGATCGATTGTATTATTCACGGAGGAGCCGTGAACAAGACAATCACGGAGGTGAGCAATCGTAGCCGTCCGTTTCAGTTTTGGATAGTCTAGATTTATACGTGTCCATGAGAAGGTGGTGGGTGGGTAGGAACGCTCACCTGACATAAAAATGTGGACCGTGATTAAGATAAATTTATTAAAGACAACACTTTAGACAAGAAAAATAATTGTTTGATATTTTAATTTACTCTTTAGACTCATGCCGTTGAGACAAATAATTAATTCTAACCTCAAATCACATGTCAAAATTGAGAAAAGACCAACAATTAAAACACACAAAACAAAAAGACAACAAAAAAAAAGGGGAGGATTGGCCTTGGTGTGTTTTAGAACGATAAGTCTTTTTGCACAGAGAAATTAAGAACAAATCATACACAGATTTTTTGCAAGGCCCACCTCATATTTCACATTGATGATCGGAATCGTACATTTTTTAAAAACATTATTTTTTGGAGTCTTGTAAAAAATCATCTGAAGCTGATATCGGTAGAGGCTTTTTCAAAATTGGTAGGGCGAAATTGAATCGTTTGCCCGATGAATCTAGAGAAAGCCCCTACTGCTTGAGATGATTTTTAACAAGACTCCATAGAATAATGTTTTAAGAAAAATGTGTGGTTCAGATTATTTTTACGGGACCCAGGGAGGACCCTGCAAAAAAGTATGTGCATGATCTGTGTGTGGTTTGACAGCACAGATGGGTTTTAGAATATCTCTTTTTGATGAATCCGTGCATCTGAGTTTTTGTAGGTCACTGCATTTGTTGCTTTTCTGGATACTTTTTGAAACTGCCATGTCTTTGCATCGGACCAAGGCAACATTCGAAGGCCTGCTTGAGACAGGGTGAGTTAACGAATGGGTCGTCACAGAAAAATTGGGGGATGCTCTCAAAATGAAAAAGGCTTCCAAAGCATCCAAAAAACCTCGTATGAGGATCAGAAAGAGGTATGTTCCCATTTAACCTTGTCATCGTTCAATAGCTGGGCTTGCAAACGAGCCAAGCTGAGCTGACAGCTATTTTCTAGCTAGAAGGTCGAGGCTCGGCTCATTATGGGCTCGGCTCAAGTATTTTTTTCTGGTTAAACAAATCGAGCTCGAATTAGTTGTAACTAGGCTTGATTATAAAAGTTCAGCTCGTTTGCAGAGGCTCGTGAAGTAAATGAACTAAGCTCGAACATCTCGATAATAAATGAGCCGAGCTAGCTCGAACATGTCAAAGCTCAGCTCGTTTTGCAGGCCTATTTGATAGTAATGTTCAGGGTTTGTTTGGACTTCAGATTTGGGAAGGAAAAGAGAAGGAAATTGATTTTTACACTCCCCTAATTAATTGACGCACACTCCTTTTTTTTTGGTCTTTTAATGGATGAATTTACGAAACAATTCCTGAAATTTGTAAAAAGTGTTTGCATTCATATAAATACATGTGACATTTTGGTGTATTGGTTGTGATTGAGCAGAGTCCATCTGTTAGAGCTAATTGTTGGGATCTATCTCTTCATCTGTGGATGCTATGGTGTTGCCTTTGGAAAGAGCCAGTTCTACTTTCTCTACCTCTGCCTCTTCCTCCAGTCAATTGCTTTCTTTATCGCAGGATTTGGTTATATCGGAGTATTTGTTCCAAAAGAATAAATAAATTTGTAATAATAATAATAATAAATATTGAATGTGTTTCCTCAATCTAAGTGAAATTTTTATAATGTAGCATCAGGATAACTTGGATAAGTGATCTTGATCCATGGATATATATGGTGTGTAATAACTGATGAAGCGAGCATGGCTCTCTTGTATTGGGCCTTTATTGTAGATAATGGTAATATATAAGGTGTGTATGTAGCATTTCTGTTTCTACAACGCAGGGGAAAGACAAACTAGAGAGAAAAAAAAAAGTCCTCTCTCTCTCTCTCTCTCTCTCTCTCTCTCTCTCTCTCTCTCTCTCTCTCTCTCTCTCTCTCTCTCTCTCTCTCTCCTACTACTACTACTACTACTTTGCTTCCTTTGGACTTATATCTATCCAATATTCTAAAAGTCGTTAAGCGCTAGTCGGGTGGTCGGCCATCTTCGAGCGATTAATAGGATTAATGGGTGATTAATCAGTGCATAATCGGTGATCAATGTTAGTCAGACCTAATTGGAAGTAATTAATTGCCGATTAATTTCTTGTTTTAGAACACTGGTTCTATCCCACGAAAATTCACCTTGTCATTCACCAAAAATCCAGCTAAATATTTTGCACCCAACATCAGCTCCTAAATATTTGCGTTCTTCGGGTGGATCTGCCAGATCCAACATCCAAACGTACGACAACAAATCTCTATCTATAACATGTAGACACCATACACCAAATGGATCATTGCTAATTCCAATCCTACCGGCGAAACAAGCACAAATCATCCTTCGAAACAGATTGGTCTAAAATGATGTAACAGAATCAAGAACCTCGTTCTAAAATTCCAATTTCCATTATAAGTACTGTCGTAATCTATAGATTCGAATTGGGAAGTTCGGTACAAGTTAAGCAAGACAATTCTAACACAGGCTCAGCCATAACCCAGAAATCCCCAACCGATTGTCAGATTGCTGCTGAAGTTGGCTTAAGCTTCTCTCTGAGGAACTGCAGTATGTGTTCACGTTTCCAGTTGTCGACTCTGCAAAGGAAAAAATGAGGATGATAAAATAAAAATATTTAGTGATTCTAGCACATAGGAACTGATATGCACATGCTGTCCAGAACGGCAACATGTTAGGCCTATTAGGCCCCTGCCCAAAGCCCTAACATTCGAAGTCCCCACGATTTTAGGACCTAATGTATACTCTTCATTGTCCTCACAATGTGAAAACCCAAAAGTTTATGGTTTCTTTAGCCCAAAAAGATAGGCCCGATCTCTTAATTTGTAGTAACTTGTATCAGATCAATCAAAAGCAAAACCACAACATGCTAATCACAGGCCGCTCTGATTTTTTGTTGTCAAGACCATAAAAAGACCTTTTGCTGAGCCATATCTAGCAGGTTGAGAACACCACATTGCATTCCGATGTGGTGTGTCAAGCTGATGTGGTGTTCCCTATAAATAAAACTTCAAAAATCAGGCTTCAAAAATCAGGCCACTTACATTTGGACGACTAACAATGAGCACTTTCGGCTTTCCTAAGTATCCTAACTTTGGTCCACACAATGGTACTTCTTTAGTTTCTCCAACCCCTACTGGCTGGGGCAAGGTACACAGCCGAGTGGCCAGACTCGTGGACACATTACTTGTTGGGTTGACCTCAAAGTGCAATGTTATAATTCTAGGATTGTTTTTGCAAAACAAAAAACTTAGGATTGTGGTCATTTTGAGAATTCAAGATGGAATGACTAGAAAAGGAGGAAAGATTTTTTGAGATTTTTCCTCTTAATTGGTTTAAGCAAATGTCGTACAATATTCTAGCGACCCAAAATCCTACTTAAGATCGAATATGTTGTGTGACAAAGATTACATGAAGGGAACTTTTTATAAGAACTCAGTAAATTTGAATCTTAAAAACGAGAGATATTAAACCTAAAAGAAAAACATAAAATATAGGCTTATCTAGTGTTTAGAACTCAAAGAAATGTTTACTGGTTAGCAGAAACACACAATAACCCATACAAATAAACTTTAAAGTGTTTAAAAACCTAACGGAAATAAATACAACATTATAAACTTTAGAGGTTGTAATATATAATTATATAGACTTGAAGGACAACTTTAATATTAGAAAAAAACCAGATTGAAACAAAAAAAGAAAAACCTTGAGGACGAAATGGAAACATTCAAAATATAAGGACCAAAATTGAAACCTACCCTTAACTACCGGGACTAAAAAGCTAGATAAGCCTAAAATATAATTTTATAAAGGCATCATAACATATAAATGACAGAAAGCCTCAGTTCCAAAACAATCTCACCTAAGGCCTCAATGCAATGCAGACTATATGTACCCAATCTCATCTCTGCTCCGAGCTTTGATCCTCGATAACTTTTGTTCTTTTCAGCATGGTATGCATGGATGCATTGCTCTATTATACTTAACAGTTGCTACCAACATTATGAGTAATGTTTTTCAATTATCAGGAAAAAGACGGTAATGGGAATTCCAGATGTTATGGTGCAAACTGCCAAGTTTAATGGGGACCCATTTCCAAACAGCTTAAGTTCTGGAAACAATCTGTAATCTCACACAAACCAGAACCGACTAATGGATACAGATCTACCTATAGGTGAACCACAAAACATGACATGTAAGGATCGGGGAGCACGCCATGCGGATTTGCTACCCGAGTAACTCGAAGTTTTTGTTGGTGGAAACTTTTCATGATCCCCATTACATATCCAGCTATTGGAACTATGTTTCTAAGCATCACAAAACCAGCAACTTGATAATTACATACAGCTCATTTCCCGGAAAAAAAGAAAAGAAAAGAAGATGATTAAGTATAGCTGACCTTATGGTTTCTTTATGTTGCCCATCATCATCTAACATGATCAACTTTGGCGGAGAATTGAACGCATATTGAACTTTTACAGAAGGGAACTTTTCCTTCTCTTCTTCAATGAAACCAACAATTTCTGGATAGAATACTAGTTTCCTCATGCACACCTCCAGAACTGCACCGGAATAGGTAATCTGCAAATGTACTTCAGTTAAATGCAAGAGCTCCATTGCTGTAAATTAGAAGACATAGGTAATCGAAAAATTTACACAAAAGAAAACAAATATAGATAAAATGGACCACTGAACCAGTGATCAAAGCCACATTCTACACACATCAAAAATAATGATGTCCTTAAAGCCTCAGATAGCATCTTCAAGTCAGTCAAATGAATCCTTGTACGTGCATGTGCATGTGTGTTTGTGCAGATATTTCAAGAATTTACAGCAGAACTTGTTAAGAGGTAGGCTCTCCAATTGCCGACACCTACGCAATAACTCAGGGAGACAAGATAAAGACTATGAGAACATCATGGTTCATTTTCCTATGACCCTGCTGCCTAATGTGAATAATACTGATAAACTGGCTTCCAGCATCAAATGGTGTTTACTCAGTTGAATCTGACTGGGCTGCTACAAGAGCTTCTAAGCATAAAGCCTCTTGGTCTTTGGTTGTTTGGTTCACAGTTCACACATAACGCTCCAAGATGGGCTTTTGTTTCTGCTTTTGGCAGAGGCTAGCTACTACGGATAGATTGATTGAATTGGGCTAGGGGATGGACCCGATTTGGGCACTGTGTCATTAGCTGCAAGAATATCATGAGTATTTCTCCTTCTATTTTTTAGTGCAATTTGGAGTGTTATTTGGTCTCATGTGTTAGGAAATATCAGATTATGGAATGGTCTCATCATTCGAATTTTCAGTCGAACTGGGTGATTCAACATTGCAGAAAGAAGACCTTTGACAATTACGTTTATTTACTTGCTCGTGCTGCCACAACTCATCACTCGGAGGGAAAGGGAACACAAGAATCTTCAGTCACGAAAACTTGTACTGGAGTAACAAATTAATTGGCTCTTGTGTTGCTCGGAGCATCTCCACAACTACAATATCTTGAAACTAAGTAGAGTTATATTTTAGCTGTATCCAAATGTATGCTTCCATGCCCACGGTAAACTTTGCTTCCCAAAAAATAAAAAAAAGGACACAGACTATCAGTGCAAAGAAAACAATATGAAATGCTATTCAGAGACGTCTCAGTTTCAACAACCAACATAAGGAAATGAATTTAAAGGAAATATATCGGCTTCAACGGATCAGCACAGTCCGCACGGATCCAATCCACAACTACCCATACCTTGCTCATGGAACCATCAGAATCCTCAGAGCAACACTTCAAACAATCAGATACCAACTCTGCAACCAATCAAATGGAGTATAATTCAATTAAGACAATCATGAAAAGTACACAGATTATGTGGATTATTACATACACTATAGGGGTATCATTTTGTTTAAAGTCAAATTCTAGCACAATAAGCACATTCCTGTTGTGTTCAATAAACTCAAACCCTCAAACAAAATCTAACATGATGTCATCAAATGGTGGAGCATAGGGCTAAGAGTTCAGTAGGTGTCCAGGCCTCCAAAAAAATCTCGTACTGACACCTTTCTCTTTTAGACGGCTATTGTCACTTCCGCCATAATTTCAAGTGCCTTCATAGATTTTTAACCTATTTAGTTTGTCCCAGCCAAACCATTAATTGCCTGGACCAAAGAACTGATTGGAAATGAAACTTCCCTTCCCACGGTAAAACGGTCACTTAAAAAATATTCTTTAGCCACATTTCCATAGAACTTATTGGTGAACCAGAAAAAATTGAGTCCTAGTACAGAAACATATCATCATAGTTTACAGTGCCAATTTGGTGTTGGATGGAAACCTAAAAGTTGTCATCATTAATGAGTGGAATGCAAATAATCAGAACACTCTGATGAACGCTAACTCAAGTGCTGAAAACAAGCAACCAAATATGGGCGAATTTGAGACAACACTGGTCCACCACCAAATCAGCTATCGAACATGAGGACTTGCTCAAATAAAGTCTCCCAACTACCCCTGTCTCTTTTCCCATACATCTTAATTAATTAAGCAATTAGTTTGTTTAAGATCCAATTCAATACCATTTGGTGAGTGGAGACCTATGATGCACCGACACGGACACGGACACCGAAACCGACACCGGGACACGGGAATTCTAAAAAAATGGGGACACGGACACGGTGGGGGACACGCCAAGTGTATATTTGTTTATTTATTTATATATATATAAATACATACAAATAAACAATTAATTATAGTTTAACACCCAGAAATTTTTAAAAAATTATAATTTGACCCCAAATTTTTAAAAAAAATTACAGTTTGGCCCCCAACTTTTTCAAAAATTACAGTTCCCCCCCCCAAATTTTTTTAAAAAATACAGTTTGGCCCCTGCCGTGTCCCCCTCAAAATTTAATATTAAAATATGGGACACGCCACGTGGCGTGTCCCGTACGTATCTCCAAGGTGTCCCGCCGTGTCCCCGTGTCCTGACACTGCGATTCTTCGACCTCTAGAGGTGTCGGTGCTTCATAGGTGGAGACTGTCTAGGGTCATATGCTAATTTTTTAGGTATTATTTAACAGATGTGGGACAAGGTCTTCAACATTCTCCCGCAATTGGGACGAAAATTCAGACATAAATAGATGATACATTAAGGAGGGAAACAATATGTATTTGGCACAAATAAAGAGGGATCAATTAACACACAAAAAAAAAAAATTTGTCGGCCAAAAGCCTCTAAATACCACATTTTGATGGTTAGAGCATCTAACTCAAAACCAATTCTCAATAATTAAGGAGGCCATGCATCAGTTTTGGAGTTATTATTTAACTGATGTGGACCAAGATCTTAACAAGGTTCATAGAAGCAACACTTGGGGTAGTTCTTCCCCGTCCTAGAATGGGTCATCCTACAATGGGTCTCTAGACTCCCTACACATGATCTTTCCCTGCATCTCTATAAAATCTTCAGCGTAATCCCTTCAATTAGCATATGTTGTCCCCAGATTTTCAGAAGGATCCAAGGGATGACTTGAGTTAGCTAACTTCCTACTAATTACCTTTCTATAAGCCAAGATAAGATATTTGTTGTGTGGTTGAGAGATTGAGGAAACAGAGAAAGATCTATTGAGACTGAAAACAGAAACCACAAACCCCAAAGTTTGGCTCAACTAGAGAATAGTAAATACAAACCAACATCAGCTTCATGTAGTTCTTAAGTGGGCAAGAATGAAAGAGCTAGGCTACTAAGCTAAGTGAATGAAACAAGCAGCATGCAAATATTTAACTAGCATAGTTTACATCTATCCCAATAAAAAAATCAAGGATGTGCAAAGAAGATTAAAGCCAAAACATGATGCTTTCAGTTGCAATATCTAGCTGTCAGAATTTTTGGTTGTCAAAAATTACCAAGCATTTTAGGAGGGTAAAGGGAAATAAAAGTGTAAAGGATTTCCTTTCACAAGCTTAAAGTGTGTTTCCCTTGTCCTTGCTCTTCCCTCGACAAACCCCTTGACGGATCTTTGATCCAAAACAAGAGAATTTCATTCAGAAACAGAGAGTCAGGCAAAATGAGCCAAGCATAAGTGTGACCACAATCCAAAAACAGTGAAACCTTTTACCTTAAATAGTCAAATCTCTTATTTTTCAACATGTTCTCCCAAACCCTAACTGTAGAAACAGCCAATAGTAGAATTCACCTATTTTGCCTCTAACCGATAATCAAATTATACCAGAATATAAGAAGTCATACATAATGCCACACTGTTATCTATCAACCCCATCTTAAATTATGCCTTATTTCTGTCAAATTACCCTCATCAAATCCACACACCGCCAAAACTCCACCACTCGCCGTAATAAACTGGGAAAAACTGCTAAATCTCTTTCTTTTTCAGCATATTCTCCCTAACCAAAAGGCATAGACAGTTATAGTTAAAATTAAACAACTTTTCAAAATTTATCCCAGAAAATAAGAAGCCATACCTAAAATCACACTGTTATCTACTTATCTGTATTACCAATCTGAAATTATCCCTTGTTTCTGTCAAATTACCCTTGTTAAACTCACATCAACAAACCCACCCAAAAATCAACCACTCAATGTATTATACAATCAAGGCTATACCAATTACCATAATTTTTGACACGTTTTTGACAAACAAAGCGTATCTACGGTATTGGTATTCATAGCCACAATCACACTTATTTTAGGCCTAACCCCACCCAAAGTATTCCCTATTTCCATCAAAATCACCACATCAAACTCGGTCAAATAAGCAAACACGACCCAAAACGCAAACTTCCACTTCAATTTACTCACCAAACAAAAAGGAAACTAATCCAGACTACACGATTAGAATAATAATATCTGGATTTTTGTCGCCTTTTCGACAAACAAAACTTGTTACCATTCATAGCTAAATTCACCCTATCTTAAGCCAAACCCGTTTCATATTAATCCCTACTTCTATCAAAAATCATCGCATCAAACTCGATCAATCAACACAACCCAAAACCCCAAACTTCCCCCTCAATTCACTTGCGAAAAAAGCAAAAAAAAAAAAAAATTCCATAATACACGATTGGGATTTTTGACGTACTCATAGCTACAATCGCACTACTTTGGGTATAACCCATTTCTAATTATTCCCTATTTCTGTCAAATTCACCGCGTCAAACTCAATCAAATCACACGGAACACCACCCAAAACCCAAATCCTCACTGAAATTTTCTTGCAATTCTTTAAATAAATAAATAAACTTATCAACAAAACACCACCCAAAACCCAACCCTCGCTGAAATTTTCTTGCAAAATATTAAAAGAAAAACTGATTCAGACTGCATTATTATTAGGCTAATAGTAATACCTTGATTTTTGACGTACTCGGCGAAGGTGTTGCAATCCGAGCACAGAGCAAGACCCGTGAAGCCTAAGCTCTCGCACTCTTTGGAGCTCAATTGTTCTGCTCTTGAGCCCAAAGGTATCGCAAGCAGTACTATCGCATAGACCAATAGCGATCCCATCTCTCTCCCTCTCTCTCTCTCTCTCTCTCTAAAACGCGAGAATGAGACCAGGAGAGAAACGAATCTAACAGAAATTGTGGTGCAGAGGAGGTTGCAAATCTTTTTTAGGGTTAAAATTTCACTTTGTGGAAAGTATTGGTACAGGATGTTAAAACTAGTCTAGGCTGCAAATAAACCAACCTGTTGGCAAACTCCGCTCCGCTCGTTAACGTTCGGCTTGGTACTAAATAAGCTGAGTTTGAGTTCGAGTCTTCGTAAAAGAGCAGAGTGGAGCTTGACTCATTCGAATAAAGTTTTGCCCGTTAAGGGAGGTTCAGCTTGATTAAAAAGGCTCGTTTAGTAAATGACTAAGCTTGATTTGTTTAGGCTCGATCCAAGTTTAAATTTTTGGCTCATTCGGCTCGGCTCATTTGTAGTCTTAGGTACTATGTACAGTATATTAGTTAATTTTAACAGATGATAAATTTTTGTTTAATTCTGGCTAACCAGTGAAACATGGATCTAATGTACAATTTGGCTACCCCATAACACTTTTTATGAGTTTAATATGTAATTTAAATCTTAACTAAATGAAGTGAACTCTAATTTGCCTACGTGGACACTTTAATGTGTTGAGATCTACATAGTGGATGCTCTCAGTTCTCCTAAATTTTTATGAGCAATGTTGTGAATAAAAATTTAGAATATAATTCCGAACACAACTACATGTAGATGCATGTAAATGTCCTAATCATCATTTTTACAATATAACAAGGACTAACAAAATTAAATTTATTTTTTTATTCGAACTCCTTTTTTCGTTCTATTGCATGTGAATTTACGTGTACTGCCTTTCATGTGCGAAACCATTTTTACCAATGAAAGCCTATGTTATAAATTCGCTTGCAAAAGGTACAAAAAAAAAAAAAGGAGTGCGATTACAAACCGCAAATCTATCACTCAATTTAATAACACTTGTCCCTAATTCTGAAACCAGGGGAGTACGTCCAATGGAATATTCCACAGGAATCTACATTAGAGTATACAATGGTATAACCAAAAGTATATGATTTTTAAAGTTAATAATATTGATGCAAAATATGACTTATAATATTATAATCAAAACTATCAATCTCTTTAGAAATAATCAAATTTTGGGTTTTGAATAACCAAAATTAACAATCTTTTGTCAATAACTATATTTAATAAATTCCACATTTTCAATCAAATACACACATCGTCACAAAAAAAACTTCTCTCTTCCATTTCCTCTCTGTTCTTTTTTTGAAAAATAGTTTTGTTTTTAAAACTATTTTTTCAAAAACTCTAGTTACGCAAAAACTGTTTTTTTTCTTAAAACCGTTTCTTTTAAAAAAACAGGTTTTTTCAAAAAAAAAATTAAAATCTATTTTCTATTTCTAATAAATAGTTTTTATTAGTCTCAAAACTATTTAAAAAAAAAACTATTTCCTGTTTCACAGTTTTTAGTTTTTTTTTAAAAAAATTTTGAAAATGTGATATGACAAGTTTTACTTAGCCAATTTTGATTATTCCATTGTGGACTTCTACATTGCTAACCTTACCAATCTTTTAAATGAATAATCAAAAGCTGATATGGCAACTTTTGGTTATCCATTTCTGATCATAGCATTGTGAATACCCTTACTCAATCCATCCCTCTCTTACCTTTTTCGCCCCCATTAACGTTTGTCCAGTTACTCTCTTACCCGCAAATGCAAGTTCGGATAGTTGTCTACAGGTACGAGTAATGGCTAGCATAAGTTACAAAGATGTAGTCTTTTGTTTTTTTTTTATCCTCTATAGAGATGTCGTCTGTCAAACAACTCAAGCACCACAATGTCCTTTTAGCATTTCACTATGAATAATTCAATTAAGATGGACCAACCAAAAAAATAACGGTCAAAAAAACTGGTAGCCTTTGTGCTCTCATTTAATGAAGTTGTTGCACTTTCAGAGTTTAGTTGGTTGCCGGTTCGTTCAAAACTTTATTTCGTGACTTTGTTCGCAACTGTGTTCTGAACTTTGCTTGGAACTCTGTTCATAATTGTGATCCATACTTCACTCGGATACCTCTGCGCGCGTAGCCTTACAACGTGCATGAGTGACTCAGTTAGCTATGCTAAAACTCGACAGAAAGACTTGGTTCGGTCAACCAGGTCTTGGTCTTACTCGGTCAGATTATCAATACGACATCCTATGACCCAAGGGGGATGGTGATGGGACGATGTGTTTTACCATTTATATAGTGACGAATTCCCATTCTATGGTTTGATGGGCCTAGAAAACACAAGAAAATCGAGAAAAAGGAGATTGAAATTCATTGATTACTTGGTGTTTTATGTAGATTTGGAGTGCCTGTTGGGGAGATGCTCTGGAGCTCTAGAGACGAAGAACTAGATAGAGAGAAAGGGGATTTGCACTTTCTTTCTCCTCCCTCCTTTATATATATGGGAGGAGGATAAATATTGATTTGAAATAGCACGGGAAACGAAATGTCACATCCCTTCGGCCAATTCTGCGGACCAATTCTTTTTTGGCTATGGACACGTCACTCTGTGGACCTTTTCGCATCTGAAGCACCGGCTTCGAAGGTAACTTCCCCAGGCTCGGTGGCAACCTCCCCGGGCTCGGTGACAACCTTCCCTAACGTTAGCTAGTCTTTCCCTAACGTTAGGTGGTCGTTTTCCTAACATTAGGCGGTCTTTTCCTAATGTTAGGTGGTCGTTTCCGTAACATTAGCTAGTCTTTCTCTAATGTTAGCCCCTTTTTTGCTAACATTTGCTGGTCTTTCCGTAGCGTTAGGCTATCTTTCCCTAACGTTAGGCAGTCTTTCCCTAACATTAGATGGTCTTTCCCTAACGTTAGGCAATCGTTTCCGTTTCCCTAACGTTAGCTGGTCGTTTCCCTAACGTTAGGTTGTCGTTTTCCTAACGTTAGCTGGTCTTTCCCTAACTTTAGCTTATCTTTCCCTAACGTTCGGAGGTCATTTCCCTAATGTTCGAAGGTCGTTTCCCTAACGTTCGGAAGTCATTTCCCTAACGCTTGGCTGAATTCTACTCCCTAAAGATCTAACAAATATCCAAAGTCGGTTTGGGAACTTCTGGAAGCTTCTTCTGTGAATAGGTAGAAGACAGGTGTGATAAAGCAAATCTTCTGACATATGACGTCACCCAAATGGGACAGGTGGGAGACATGTGTAATGGGGTCTTAGGACGCACGCCTAACTTGCTCAGTACTCCAAGTCTTGCTTATAAATACAAGACCACCCCCTCATGTGAAATGGTCTGGAAAAGAGAAGAGGAACACGCCTCTCTCTTTCTCTCTCTCTCTCTCTCTCTCTCCATACTTTCTTACTAAACTTCTTCTTTTTTCACTTATTGACTTGTTCGTCGGAGCTTCTCCATGGAGGAACACCCTCGTCCGGTTTGCTGGTACCAGGCTCAGTGGCTTGCTGGGTAGAGACCTCCCGAGCTCGGCAAGCTCCTCCCCAAGCTCGGTGGCAACCTCTCCAAGCTAGGCAAGCTCCCCCTCAAGCTCGGTGGAAACCTCTCCAAGATCGGCAAGCTCCTCCTCAAGCTCGGTGGTAACCTCTCCAAGCTCGGCAAGCTCCTCTCCAAGCTCAGCAGCAACCTCCCCGGGCTCGGTAGAAACCTCTCCAGGTTAGGCGAGGAGCCTCATCTCTCAACAAGGGGAGGAAGGGTCAAGGGTGAATTTCAACCCCCCACAATTGGCGACTCTGCTGGGGAATCTCTCTCCTAGCTCTCTATGTTGTGAAACTGAACACCATATCTTGCTTCCCCTTTTTTCCACTCTCAACTTTCTAGTCATGTCTTGACACACTCCACCAGCAAAAGATTTCAACAACTCCTCACATGAATTCCCTTGTTGTCACCATCACCGTTGAAAAACCTACCAATCAACGTGCACTAGTCGACCAAAGGAGTTCAATCGAGGTAATGTTCTACTCAACTTACAAGCGTTTGGGGCTTACTCCGAACCAACTTTGCACTATTACAACTCCGCTCATCGGCTTCACAGGCGCCCCTGTTTTGCCGCTCGACTTGATTACCTTCCGCGTGTGCACCATCTCCTGAGTGATGATTGTAGTGGCTGCTCGTAATGGACAATTCCCCGAGCCCTTACAATATCCTCCTCGGTCGAGGTTGGTTGCATGGCATGAAGGAAATCGCCGCGCGCGACTTCCGAGCGCCCACGAAGCCAACGTATTGAAGATTGCACACGAAGAAAGAAAGCTTGGAGGATGCATGTTGACGGGCTACCAACACCAATGGCACCAGGGCTAGTACTGTGCTCATTTCACCGAGCGAAGCTGCTCGTCCTTCTATTAGCCTAACGTTCGATGGATGTTTCCCTAATGTTAGGTGCCTTCTATTAGCCTAGCGTTCGGCATACCTACGCGTCACTATGGTTAGGCAAAATCCTCGTAACCCTCAGTAATCTACTCGTTCGGGCGAAATTCTCATAGCCCTCGGTAATCTACTCGTTCGGGCGAAATCCTTGTAGCCCTCGGTAATTTACTTGTTCGGGCGAAAACCTCGTAGCCCTCGGCACTCTATTCGTTCGGCAAAATTCTCGAAGCCATCGGTTACACATTCGTGCGTCGGAATTCTCGAAGTCGTCTGTTATTGTCAAGCACTTTCACCCCTAGCGTTCGGTGTCACTACGCGACGCTAGGGTTCAGGCACTTTCACCCCTATGCTTAGGGAAATCCGATAGGATTGTCTATTGTTCAGCCCCATATTTCAACTCCTCCTTCAGCTTTGACCGCTGGAAGATGAGTTGAGGGGCTATTGTAGGGGGTCGAAATATCCACAATTTTGGAACATCCAGAAGGGTCACGGACCAATTCAGTATTTGCTATGGACACATCACTCTGTGGACCTTTTCGCATCTGAAGCACCGGCTTCAGAGGTAACTTCCCCGAGCTCGGTGGCCAAGCTCGGTGGCAACCTCTCCGGGCTTGGTGACAACCTTCCCTAACGTTAGGTGGTCGTTTTCCTAACGTTAGCTGGTCTTTCCCTAACGTTAGCCGATCTTTCCCTAACGTTGGCTGGTCTTTCCTTAACGTTAGGCGGTCTTTCCATAACGTTAGCTGGTTTTTCCCTAACGTTAGATGGTCGTTTCCCTAACATTAGCTAGTCGTTTCCCTAACGTTAGGTCGTCGTTTCCCTAACGTTAGCTAATCTTTCCCTAACATTCGAAGGTCATTTCCCTAACGTTCGGAAGTCATTTCCCTAAAGCTCGGCTAAATTCTGCTCCCTAAAGAACTAATAAATATCCAAAGTCGGTTTAGAAGCTTCTGGAAGCTTCTTCTGGGAACAAGTGGAAGATACGTGTAATAAAGCAAATCTTCTAACATATGACGTCACCCAAATGGGACAGGTGGGAGACAGGTGGGAGACAGGTGTAATGGGGCCTTGGGACACACGCCTAACTTGCTCAGTACTCCAAGTCTTGCTTATAAATACAAGACCACCCCCTCATGTGAAATGGTCTGGAAAAAGAGAAGAGGAACACTCTTTTCTCTCTCTCCATACTTTCTTACTAAACTTCTCATTTCTCCACTTACTGACTTGTTCGTTGGAGCTTCTCCCCGGAGGAACACCCCACTCCGGTTTGCAAGTACCAGGCTCGGTGGCTTGACTTGGTAGAAACCTCCCGAACTCGGCAAGCTCCTCCGCAAGCTCGGCGGCAACCACCCAGGCTCGGCAGCAACCACTCCAAGCTCGGCAAGCTCCTCCTCAAGCTCAGTGGAAACCTCTCCAAGATCGGCAAGCTCCTCCCCAAGCTCGGTGGCAACCTCTCCAAGCTCGATAGCAACCTCCCCGGGCTAGGTAGAAACCTCTCCAAGTTAGGTGAGGACCCTCATCGCTCCACAAGGGGAAGAAGGGTCAAGGGTGAATTTCAGCCCCCCACAGGAGGTGTATAAATTCTTGTTCTTTTCAACAATTTTATTTAGAGACAATTTCGTGACAAAAAAAAATAATCTAAGAACACAACTTGCGGTTACAACTCCGAGCACAATTGTGTTCGGAGCTATCCGATGTATGTTAACTCGCGTGCATTGAACCATCGAAAGTTGTGTTTTAAAATTGTGTTCCTAGCACTTCTTGTTAGTGATTAAAACAAAGAGAAGAGTTAAGACTTAGGGGCGGCTGTACTGAGCTAGAAATTGGGTGCCAATACGAGATATCTTTTTCATGAGTCAGCCCGAGGTTGTGAATACCGATCCATACAAGTGGTTAAGTACCGATTTGATAGAAAAACGGTACTGTAATCCTCTAATACCGCCCCGGCTCCAATACCAGGCCTTAGTCCTTACCGGACAATACTGGAAATACCGGCCGATACCAACATAGATGATGTTATCTGCAATTTCGGCTGGTATATTGCAAAACATGACCATTTCGTACTAAGCAGTGGAGAAAATGGAGAAATAAAAGGGAAAAAAAAAGAGAAAAGAGGAGATCGAAAAAAAAAGGCTCCTCGTGGCATCGACCATGGCTGGAAGTGATTACTTACATAGATTTTTCCATTGGATTCCCTCTCAACAATACATAATACAACCCACTAGGGAATAGAAGGGAAGGGTGATGAAATTAGATCTTTCCACTGGTTAAGGAAAATGGAGTGGTGAGAGAGAGGTGGGTTTATCTGAGGAGAGAGGGAGAGATGGATTGGGAAAGAATTTGGTTTTTTTGCAGTCATGCAGTTTAATCTGGACCGTTCATATTGACAATTAATGATTTAGATCAGTTGATGTAAGAATATCAAAACAAATTCGGATTGTTAAAAACTTTATCGGACGGCTACGATCACTTGGATCGCACCTCTACAGTCCATTAGACAAGCCTTATTTAGCCAAAGAACCCGACTTCTCTGCAGCCATGCCATCCAATCTGGACCGTTTATATTTACAATTATCGGCAAAAGTATATTTTTACCAATAAAAATATCAAAACAAATCATTGAATTTATCTTATATGCGTACAAAACCAGGGGTTTTAGAGCACACGGTTTGGGAATAAGGGCATGGAGAAGAGAAGAAATGGGTTTGTACTTTGTTGGGTAGAGGAAAAAGCCTGTTTTCTTTCAATGCACCAGTTATTGGTTTATCTTTTCGGAAAGAGTTTTTTTTGAAAACATCCCTCCAACTATCCATCAGATTTTTACTTAGTTCTCAAACTATCAAAATGTTTTATTTAGTCCTCCAACTATTGGCTTTTGTTCTATTTAGTCCTTCCGTTACTCCTTCCGTTAAGTTTCAAACGGCAACAGTAGACGACAACGTTTTGTTAAAAAAAAAAAGTTTCCAACCACCAATTTGCAATCATATGGAGTAGAAACGTGATTATGAGAGCTTTAGAGACAAAATTTGATTACGTCTCTTTAGAATAATATGATCAGAATAATAAGATCTTCACATCCATTCAAATGGATTAAAATTTGAGCACTTAATTTTTTCGGACGGCAACGTTTTGTTAAAAAAAAAAAGTTTCCAACCACCAATTTGCAATCCTATGGAATAGAAATGTGATTATGAGAGCCTTAGAGACAAAATTTGATTATGTCTCTTTAGAATAATATGATCAGAATAATAAGATCTTCACACCCATTCAAACGGGTTAAAATTTGAGCACTTAATTTTTTAAGACGGTTTATATATTAAAAAATATAGTTAAAAAATTAAGTCTCGAATTTTAATCCGTTTGAATGAGTGTGAAGATCTTATTATTCTGATCATATTATTCTAAAGAGACATAATCAAATTTTGTCTCTAAGGCTCTCATAATCACATTTCTATTCCATAGGATTGCAAATTGGTGGTTGGAAACTTTTTTTTTTAAACAAAACGTTGCCGTCCGAAAAAATTAAGTGCTCAAATTTTAATCCATTTGAATGGATGTGAAGATCTTATTATTCTGATCATATTATTCTAAAGAGACATAATCAAATTTTGTCTCTAAAGCTCTCATAATCACGTTTCTACTCTATAGGATTGCAAATTGGTAGTTGGAAACTTTTTTTTTTAACAAAACGTTGCCGTCTACTGTTGCCGTTTGAAACTTAACGGAAGGAGTAACGGAAGGACTAAATAGAACAAAAGCCAATAGTTGAAGGACTAAATAAAACATTTTGATAGTTTGAGAACTAAGTAAAAATCTGGTGGATAGTTGGAGGAATGTTTTCAAAAAACACTCTTTCGGAAAAATGATAAATTGTGGTGTTTATTTTCTTTAAATTCAACATTTCACCGCACCGGTCAGTCGGACACTAATTTGGTTTGTTGTCCCTCTTTTTCTCTCTCGACGGTATCAGGTGCATCACTCTCTCTCTCTCTCCCTCTCATAAATTTTCTACGTTGGTTTCTATAATTTTGATTTTTCCCAAGTCTATTTTGATCTTTTCTTATGACGGTGAGATGATAACAAATTTTTACATGCTAGGGCCGCGACTGGATCCTTGATGTCCTTTGCTTGTGGATTGTGATCGAACTCATGGGTTTGTTTTTAGGGTTTCTGCTGATGTAGTTTTTGGTCTGAGAAGAGGGCTTTTGACGGATTGGTATGTATTGCTATAGTTATCGAGCTTCTTGTCGGTTTTAGCCTTTTGGTTTTACAGACGATCAAACGCTCGTAGTGCGATTTTGCTCAAACAATTTGGAGTTTCTGGAAAAGCTGAAAGAAATAGCCAAGTAGGATTATCATGAATTTGCATGGGGAATTTCTGAAGTGAGTTTTACTGTGCACGAGGAGTTTTGAGTTTGAGTTTTAGAATTGAAAAAAAAATGGAAGTTGACAATTTTTTGGTCATGGGGATTGATGGCTTGGGTTTGGAGAAGGGATGTAATCCCGAAGAGCCATCCTGTACTGCTATGGAAACGGATGAGAGTAGAACGGCATCTCCGAAGAATGAAATTGTAGTTTTTACGCCAGAAAAAGGTGAGGTGAGCGATGTGGCTTGTACTGGTGGGGCGAAGAAACTCAAATCTAGAATGGTCAGTGCAGAATCTGAGCTAAGTCAGAACGAGGAGATTGGGCATGCGAAAAAACTCAGTAGGCAGGACAGGATCGAGCTGGGGCGTTTGTTTCAGGGCGCTGTGAGTTCCCATGACTGGGAACTTGCAGAAAGTCTGGTTTCGTTGGTAGATCCGCAAACTCTCAATGATGCCTTGTGCATTTCCTTAGATTCGATCTGGTTCCTGAGGACGCAACTGGAGCTGCTTGGAATTACTGGATTGATTAAGAAGATTGTTGACAGCGGTGCTTATGACTTCACAAGAGCTGCTCTTAGGACTTCTTTCCTTGCATCGTGTGTTTCCGCCTGTCAGAGCAGAACAATGAATTTGGCTGATACATTGGCTTTAATGGCCCAAAGGTAATATCATGCATTTGCTTAAGATTCTGTGGTTGATATGTCCGAAATTAATTTTGAAAGGGGGGATTTTTAAGAGTACGAGGCTTAAGTATGGAAATCTGATGAGTACTCTTATGCATGAGGTTCATCGGTTATTTATTGTTGCTTTTAGAAACGAAGTTGCAGTAGCTGAATCTGCTTTCCTCAATTTTGGCTTTGGCTATGTTTCCTGGTCATATTCAATTTCAAATGCTTTTCAGCAAGTTCTATTTTTTCTTGATCCCTTATGGCAATATGTGCGTGTTCTGCATCTTTTCGCCCAAGTAACTTCTATGTCATCAGTAATAGATACTCCTAACTTGCCCTTCTGCTTAGTAATAGGTAGGCTTGGTAAATAGTGGACATCTTTCTTAACGTATTCCCCTGGTGAATCTATAACATATAGTAAATCTTTTCCGGTTAATGATGACAATGGGACGTTAATGCTATTTCTCATAGTTCATGGACAAGTGTGCCTCTATTCTATTAAGGTTAAATGCAAGTTTAGTGCTCTTCCGGTGCGAGTTTTGCAAGGACGACACTGCTCCTTATTCTACTAATTTCTTCGTGTGCATGCAATATTGGTTATTTGGAGTTCTCAAGCTTTTGTATTCCACTCTCATGTTTATTGAAGCAATTTGGATGATTTTTTCTTCTGTCCTCATTTTTGTTGATTCTTGACTTTCGACTGTTGGTTACAATTGTTCGAGTGATGTTTGTTTGTGGTAGCATGATGAAAATGTGAAACTTATTTTACAGTTGCCTTATTGGCAGATTGCATGAGCGTCTTCAGGAATGCAATGGCGATGAGGTTCTAAAGGCAGAAGCTGGTGCCAAGGTAAAGAAGTTTACTGAATGGGCTCTGAAATGTATAGGCTTCCATTCTCAAAGGCAGGGGAATAGGGATACAGTGGTTCAAAGTTCTGCTGTTGAGATGCAACTCCAATTATCTGCATTCAAAACATTCCTAGATCTGGCAGGCAACCAACTTACCAGGAAGGACTTCATGGAGGCCTTTGATGCGGCTTGCTTTCCCCTTATTCTCTTCTCTAGTTCATTTGACTCTGGTTGGGCATCGGGGATATCAGCAACTGCCATTCACGGCTTGCTAGGTATGCTGGTAGAAGGTGGTGCAGACAATGTGAACCAGTGTTTTCTTGAAGCCTCGCGATTTGGCAGCACGGAACTTGTTCGCATATTGTTGCAGGTAAAGGTAGTTTTGGTTTTTTTCAAGGACATCACTCTATTGTCATTTAGGCTTTTTACTTTAAATAAATGGGGATCGTTTTCTCTACAGTTGGGTTTCGTACACTAGTTTTGGTTATGCTATAGAGTTTACAATGTTCTGAATATGCAATTTAGGAATCCTCAAGTATAGTGTCTGGAGACTTAACTACGAATTTTGTCTTTTCTACTCTAAAATCTCCCTTGAGGTAAGCTCCTGTTCCCTCCATCCTCTTGTACGTACAGGAGGGTAGGAGTACAGAATCTACAGACTAAGGGAAGCGATACAAAGGTAAGTATTAGGAGCTGTAGGTTTTCTCAAGATATATCCACAAGTATATTGCTTTGTTGTTTTTGTATTGACTCTGCTATTTTTAAAACCTCAGGCATGCTATCAGCAAATTATCAACTGTGTGGTCGTAGTTTCTTCTATTACACGAGTCTAGGAATCATCGAGCCATATAATGTCGGGAAATAGATGTTATTGAGGTTCTTTGTGGTGTATTAATTATTTACATTAGCTATAGAGGCTTCTGTTTCTCATTTTGTCCGGGCTTGAAATGTGGTTTTGCAGATTGCCCAGAGGAATAGTTTGGACGTCGATGTTGACCTGGCTTTGGGTTTTGCTTCCCACTATGGCAAGATTGACACCATGGAATGTTTAGTGGAGGAGGGTCATTCAATGGCATTTTTGGGTCCTTTGATGAGAGCAGCGGAGAGGGGCTGCATGCAAGTTGTCCAATGGTTTGTGAAAAGAGGCTGCCGAGACATGGAACTGTGTCTAGCCCTTACGGCTGCCACTTCCAGCAGCCAAGTTGAGATTGCTTCCTATTTGCTCCCTCGTGTCCCTCAACGTGTCCTTGCGGCCCTCAGCATTGAAATCCTCAAGGCTGCTGGTGAACGCAGTGGTGGATGCTTTGATGGGGTAGCATTTCTCCTCCGGTCGGACTTCTTAGGCGATCCAGCTGCTACTTATGCCGTTGCTGACAGCATTGCTAGGTCTGACGACAAGGCTGTTGCTCCTGAGTTTAGGGCTTTTCTTCGGGAGCACTTGTCTGACGCTGCTTTTGCTAAAGGATTGAAGGAGAAGAACATTACCTGAACATGGTGAGGATTATAAGGTCTCCTATTTGCTTAAGGGATCCACCTCACCCGTTAAAGGTGGCAATAGCGTATTTGCCCCTGTATAGGAAGCGTGCCAAGGCGTGCGGATGCTTGTTGTCGCAAAGGCTAAGGGGACAACTTGTGGAAGCAGCTACTAGGCTAGGAAATGGAGCCATGGATGAGGCGGCGGCAAGCAAGGGGAGAGAGCTGTTGGTTGTTTTGGAGCATAATCTTCCTCCATTATTGATCCATGCTTCTAGTACTGCATGGTAACATCTTAGTCCGTTGCATCCTTTGGATTTTGCGCTCTCTTTTTCCCCGGGTATGTGGCATGGATAATAGTAATGCTTAAGCTTGTAGGTGGATTCTAGGTGATGAAGCTATTACCAATGTTTGTCCATTTTCTTTACCTTGAATGGTCTCAGGTATTTCTGCTTGATCACTCGATGTCCACGTTTTCATTTAGTGATGTTGATGTGAGATAGGGAGACACTACTCTCAGAAGGATGGATCCGCATGACCAAGATATTGTACCATGTATACCAGTGGTATTTTGATGTGATCCTCTTGGACTGTCCAAATTGTTGTCCCTTGCCTTTCTCTCTTTGTTTATCTCGAGCGTTCCGGAGTAAAAGCATTGTACTTCATACTTTTTCCCGGTAGCACCTAGCCGTTAGCCGTTAACAGGAAATCTCAGAGCCGTTAACAGGAAATCTCAGAGCATCTAAGCAATTTCCACTTATCGTAGTTGACTTCCGAATAGAAACTGGTGGATGTAGGCATGGGAACGCGGAAAAGAATAACAATAGTGACAAGAAGAGTTGGTTAGAGATTGGGGAATCAAATGTGGAAGATATGGGAGTATAGAGCCTCCCAACATATTTCATAAAGAGAAATGAGAAAATGTTGTACATGCGATGCACTTGGCTATGAAAATTTGAAATTTTTTTAAGGAAAAATTTCAAAATGGCTCCTAAACTGTCACTCTAATGTCACAGAAACACAAAAACCTTGTTCAGTTCCAAATTTTACTTTATTTTAACTTGGGCAAATTTTTGTAGTCGTCCCTCTAGTTTTACGGTTGTCTCAATTTCGTCCCTCTCGTTTCAATTGTCTCAATTTCATTTCTGTAGTTTATTTTACGTTTCAAATTGATAAAATCGTTAACACCGTTAATAAAACTAACGGAAAAATATGATTAAAAAATTAAGTGCTCCAATTTTCAGGGCTCTCTTTTTTGATATATATAAACGGTGTAAAAAGCTAAGTGTTTCAATTTTTAATCTGTTTGAATCAGTGCGAAGGTCTTATTTTTTTGATCATTTTATCTTAAATGGTCCTAATGGATTTTTGACTCTAAGGCCTTTCAATGAGCACTTTAAGAGAGCTCTGAAACTAAATAAGTAGTCTTCGGGTGCTCGTTGAAAAGTCTTAGAGTCAAAAATTCATTACAATCATCTAAGATAAAATAATTAAAAAAATAAGATCTTCGCACCGGTTCAACCGGATTGAAAATTGGAGCATTTAATTTTTTAATCATATTTTTCCATTAATTCTATTAACGGTGTTAATAATTTTACCAATTTGGAGCGTAAAATAAACTACAGGGATGAAATTAAGACAATTGAAACTAGAGGGACGAAATTGAGACAACTGTAAAATTAGAGGGACAACTACGAAAATTTGCCCTTTTAACTTTGTTTTCCAATAATTATCGGGCGCGGCTATTCGCAGCCATGTATTTTCTCCCACAGCCCGTTAAAAATTTTCAATTAGACTCGACAGTTAGTTACCGAAATTTAGATACATTTTCAACATCCAATTACCAAAATATGATATTTTTTTCAACAGCTATTTACCGAAAATGCATGTTTGGCAGTTGTCTACCGAAAGTTGAATATATTTTCGACATGTAGTTACCGAAAATATCATCTTATTTTCAACAGCTATTTACCAAATGTTATTTATGATTTTCAACAACCACTTACCGAAATATGTGGGTTATGGGAGAAAATACATGGCTGCGAATAGCCGCGCTCTAATTATCCTATATTTTTCTCCAATTATTACCTTATTTCTCTAATTATTAATTTTATTTTTCTCTCTATCTTTATCCACTCATTATCTTTTTTTTTTAATCATTACCATATTTTTTTCTCCATTCACTGTTAAAACTAAAATACTCAAAGTTACCAAACGAATAAGGCCTACATGACTTCACTTTATTCTAACTAAACACTTGGACTTGCAAAATTCCCAAAATAAGGTACTTGCTGTCAGCCACCATCCACGTCCACAAATTGTTGATGTGGCACACTTCACCTGTTAAGTGGCCCCACTTCGCATGTTAGGAAGCAAATGAAATGCAAACAATCACAACCCAACACTATCCTACTTCACATTTTCGTTGTGCCCACAATCGAACTCCACGGATAAACAAAAACGTTAATAATTTTGCCATGCCCCTATTTATTAATGTCACTCTCCTTTTTATTTTTATTAGGGTGAATTTATTAACACATTTGCATTGAAAAAATAAGAAAAAACTATCATCATAAAGTGCAAAAGTGGTTTAATAAATTCACCCTAATAAAAATAAAAAGGGGAGCGACAAAATCATTAGCAAGAAGAAATCAAAACCCCACAAATCTCCAATCTAGTCTCCCCTTCACCAGATCTGTTAGAGAAGTTCCCACTGCCACTGATGAGGTTTCTCAGAAGCAATGTCGGGGGCCGAAGCAGAGGCAAATCGCGTTCCAGCCCAACGTTCATCTGCAAGAAGAACATCGCAGTAGAGACCTACGAACCGTCCTCCCCCAAAGTCACTGGCATCGGCCAAGTTTGAGCCCACCGACCCACTTCCTCCAAACCGCGCAGCCGCCCCTGCCGGTGGGTCAAAAACAGTCTGTTTTGCCTCCATTTCCTTAAACAAATCATCGTATTGCTCCGGTTTCAGCAAATGGGTTGGGTCTTTCCAGTTCGGGTGATGCGGAAAAGTTGAAGTTAGAGATGTAGATAGAGGATGGCCATAGCTGAGAAGGTCGGAGAGAAGCGAGAAATAGAGGATGGCAATGGAGTTGACAAGGTCGGGGAAGAGCGAGAAACGGAGGAGCCAGGAGGGACCCACATCCGAGGTCGAGCCCGATTACAGAGATTATTAGTATCAGAATCAATGATTGATGAAAAAATCAAACCAAATTTTGGAGAAATTGTGGATTCAGTTGATGGGAAAGCAAAGGAAATTAGGAGAGTTCAAAAAGTGGAAACGACGATCTTAAAACACAGCCTATAAATAAGGAGTCTTAGAATCCAATACTTGTAGAGTGAGTGTACTAGTGATCAGGAAGTCTTATTAGTTTGTGCAAGTGAGCTTGAGTAGTGTGAGAGCATAAGAACACCCTAGGAGTGTACGATGTTCCATAATTATTGGGTGTATACTTGGTGCACATGTATTATGAACAAATTGCTGGAACTAACAAAATGTCCTTTGGTAGTACTTAAAACCCAACATACCACTCTGCATTTGGAGATCACCTCACCTCACACAACAAAAGGTGCTTCTATATATACGTACGTACGTACATACAAATATTTTGGGAACACATCCCTAAAACTTCAACACATCTCAAACTCACGCTTACGTATTTTGGAAATGTTTGGAAACACCATGCTTAAATGGAAAATCTAATATCCCTTTTACAATTCTCCAGCCTTCTCTCCATTGTTCAACGAAAATTACACCGCAATTTTTTCATGTTTTAGCAAGTAACTTAAATTGGATAGCATGAAACTGATCAGAAACCCGAAACGGAGCTAATCTTATCGATTAATCTGTTAGTAACTCACCTACCACTGCAACAGAAAGGAAGCCATTTGACCTCACTCAACCATCTGCAACAACGAAAAACATCGCTCCTTTCCACAGTCTCCGTGAAGAGTATCCTGTCCAGGCTAAGTTGAAAAGTTGAAGCAATCACAAAGATTGTGTTAATTCAGCAGTTCATACAATTTTGTTCCATTTCTATTATTCAGGCGCATTGCCAAGTTTTTGCCTCGTGTTCCAAGTGGCATAACCAAAACAAATCCTGCCCTTCTCCTCGCCCTTTGGGAAATTGGAACGGAAAGCTGAGTACCCTGCAGATGAAACTCTAATTCCGCCACAGGGAATTTGATAAAGTCCAGTTGTTGATTATTCAAAAGTAAAGCGTATACAATGGTATGAAATAAGGCATATCCAGTAGCCTTGGAGTAGAAATCTATTACCACAAATGTCTCCATATGATCAATTTCAACCCACTTTCATATTTTGAAAGCAAAAGATTAAGGAATAACTCAGTAAACAAACTAGCAGTATCCAGTTTTAGCAGCCGAATCACATATGTATGATTTATCCCGCATTGGCACCCGGTTATGAAGTGTCGACATGGGTACTTTGCCAAAAAACAAGGATCCATGTAACATAGATCAGAAGGAACTCCATTACATGAAGATGAAGCATTATCGAGAAACTGCACCATCAGCGACAAATAAATAGCAAGTAACACACCGCTTGCAAGGAGAAAGGATGAAATTGCATTTGCTATCAAGAACTCTTCCTCGATTTGATTATTAGTTACAATTAACCTCTGTACGCACTAGATATAAAGTATGAATGGGGCGGGAAAAAGTCACGATGAGCAATACAAAGGCAATAATCTTCCAACTGCTTTATGCACGCTCTTTGATATGGTTATCGGAAGGAGAAGCAATGTTGTTAATTGAGCCTCCAGAAGTCTTTGATATAACAAATGCACGGGCTGCTTTTAGCATCAACTCCAAATCTTCCGTATACTGTGTTGATTGACCATAAAAGTTAGGATGCATTTAACCATTTTTTTCCCTCATCATTATCAAGGTAAGCTGGTATTACCAAAAAAGAGAAGGTAAACTAGAAAGCTTCAATCTTAAAGAGAGAATGGAAAGAGATGAGGAAAAATACAATCATTTAAATGGAAGAAATACATACCGCACGTTGTAGACCTGATTTAAGTCTAGACTGAACCACACACCATTTCTTAATATATGAACCTACAACAAATGGAACAAATGTATAATGTATCAATACCTCCTCCTTTCCAAAATCCCCAATCCTATCAAAGACTTGTGTACAAAAAGCATGGCCAAAGTATCTCCCAAGTTCAAAATGAATTAGTGTCAAACATCTTACCGCACAAATTTAGTAGGCAGCCCAGTGGTAACCATTTTTAATGCAGTTTATCGATGGCCGATGAGTAAATGATATAATGGATTCAATATATGAAAACCAAAGCATATATCAATTGTCGAAAACCAATAGAGCTTACCTAATCTTATATCAACCTTGCATGTGGATTCAGAGATTGTCTCCAAAGACCATCTAAAATGAACCTGAGATCAGAAAAAAATAGTAACTAGTAAGGAAGAAAATAAACGGAAAAGACCATCTCCCTAATTTTGCTAAATTGACAGCAAAGAGATGATAACAACTACTACAAAAACCAATAAGTAGTCTTTCTTATTATGTTATACATCTAAAAATATTACTGTCCAGCAACAGCAGCTGGAAGTCAATGTTGATTCCATGATCACCTTCTACTCCATATAGCTGGGTCTTGACATATAGCTGGGTCTTGACAAAACCCAAAAGAGATATACTCCATACATAATGTATCGTGCATTCTTTTTTACCAATAATATAGTCCTTACTGATATTGGAATGAATTGATTTTTTACAAGAACTCTTAAAAACCTATTTTCAACGAATTGAACGTCTCCAATCATTTGATTGAAACTCCGATTAGTGTTGTGTCAAAACTTGTGTCAAATTTTGTGTGAGGGGAACCGGCCCCATATATATATGTAGGAGTTTTTATCGGACAATTCTTTATTCAGATGTTAGAAACTTAAGTTTTCTTACACGCGAATAAAAATTTCTAGAGCCGATACAAGTGGAAGTTGACTAGATTATCAAGTCTGAAAAGGCTCTATCAGATGAGTGACGATGCGAAGGCACCACAACAAATTATACTTGGCAATGTTCCAAATGGCGCTTGGCGCTAGTAGGGCGGAGACCCACCTCCAAGCGCCAAGCCGCCTAGGCGGCTCCAAGCATTTCGGCCTTTTTTTTTTTTTTTTAACAAACCATTATCCAATCAAATTATATTCTATGTATCCATAATGCAAGTTCAAAGTTCTACATAACCATAATGTAAAGTTTAATGTTCAAACTTCAAAGTACAAAACCCAAATGAAATTAAGTAGTAGCAACTAGCAAATAAGTTGAATAAGACAATAAGTAGAAATAAACAAGATTGGAGTGTTGAATGGGGATGTAAATGTAATTGTAATATATATAGATATGATTTTGTAAAATTACATAATAAGCCCTTTTAGTTTTTGTACTTTTAATCCTAGCCCTTTTATGTTAATAGTATACAATTTAGGCCTCCAAGGTCCGCCAAGGCCGTCAAAGCCGCCAAAGCCGCCAAGACCGGCTAGGCGGCCTCCAAAGCCCGCCAAATGTCCCTGGACGCCAAATCAAACGCCAAGGGGTATTGGCGTGGCGGCGAGGTACCTCCAAGCGCCTAGGCGGCCTCGGCGGCCGCCATTTAGAACACTGATACTTGGCAACCTGCAAAAGCTCTCACACTATGGCACTTAAGATTTCTAGGAAGCCATAGACATAATAGCAAGATGCATGCATCCATATAAACCATCAACTTACACTAGAAAGTTTCAACCAGCATTAGAAGCTTCTCAAGATTGAAATTTTCTGTTTAGGTGTTTGGGTCTCACCAAAGGTAATTAACTCTAACACACACATTGTATGTATAAAAGAGAGAGTGAGCAAGTGCAACTCACTAACACCTTTCTTGAAACATGTCGTCTAGCAAAATTACTAGACAAAATTGAAAATTTCTTATGCAAATTCCAAGTATGGTGAAACCTTGGAGGGCATATTCTTAAGAAGAATTCAAAACAATGCTGACATTAGATGGGGATCTTTAAATCATGTAAAATATCAACACAGAATGTGACAGTCCCACGTCGGGACATATATGGAAAGTCATTCCATATACAATGAAATGCGACAAGCTACTGTATAACGTAAATGGTTAGCAGGTTAGCTGGCACGGGTCGTTACAGGTGGTATCAGAGCCAACACCAACCGGAAGTGTAAGGCAGGTCCTGCGAGAAGATGTAAGCTGGGTGGGCTTAACAAGTGAGGAGCTTGAGGTGCTTGGGCGGGTCCAACATAAGAGGAGCCTGAGGTGCTTATCGTGCTTAGGCGGGCCTTGTCTCACATCGCTTGGTGGGTGGAAGTGATAAGCCTTGGGGCGCAACGAGGACGTTACAGTCCAAGTGGGGGAGATTGTGAGTCCCACATCTGGAAATATATGGAAAGTCATTCCATATATAATGAAACGCGACAAGCTACTGTAGAACTTAAGGTTAACCTTTTGAGCCACGTGGTTAGGCAAATGGTTAACAGGTTAGCTGGCGCAGGTCAAGAAGTAATGAACCATATGGTGCAAGGGGGACGTTGCAGTCAAGGTGGGGAGATTGAGGAATCCCACATCGCCCATTATAGGGAAAGTAATATGGTATATTAGTAAAGGCCGACCAGCTACTATTAACTTGAAGTTAACCTTTGAGCCACGTGGTTAGGCTAAGAGTTAAGCAGGTCAGTTGGTGTGGATCGTTACAGGTGGTATCAGAGCCGACACCAACCGGAAGTGTGAGGCAGGTCCTGCGAGAAAACGAAGACAAGTGAGGAGCTTGAGGTGCTTGTCGTGCTTGGGTGGGTCCCACATGAGAGGAGCCTAAGGTGCTTGTCATGCTTAGGAGGGGCTTGTCTCACATAGCTTGGTGGGTGGAAGTGATGAGCCTTGGGGCGCAACAAGGACGTTGCGGTCCAAGTGGGGGAGATTGTGACAGTCCCACATCGGGAATTATATGGAAAGTCATTCCATATATAATGAAACGCGACGAGCTACTATATTACTTAAGGTTAACCTTTTGAGCCACGTGGTTAGGCGAATGGTTAGCAGGTTAGCTGGCATGGGTCGTTACGCAGAAGTTAACATAACAATGATTTCACATATCTACATAATCACTACCTATTAGTTATATATATTGCCTTTTCTATAAAGAGCAGTATAATGTTCTATTATCTGCTTCAAATTAACATATAAACTCCAATCTATAATCAAGACTGGTATTCGCGATGCGGCTTAATGTTCATGCATAGGAAATTATCACACACACACACACAAATATCACATTCCGTGAATATAACAAGCGATGCACCATAGATCATCATGCAGTGGAGAGAGAATACGGTAAGCCAAAAAGATGAGCTATTAAGCTACAAAGATGTCCAGTTAAAAAAAAGCTACAAATATGCTGAAGGAATTGTTACCTCAAAGTACGAACCAAATGGTACATCATGCACGAGTTGTGTGGACTCAAGTACCTAATGGAGGACAATTTTCGATGTTAGTTTTGTGACACTAATACATCATGTCAGAGCTGAAAGCAATAATACTATAAAATCAATGTCAAAAGTATGTCTCAGAAAAAACGAATCAAATTATTACATGAAATAAGTAGTCTTACCAGCTGTTTCTTATCTGGTGATAATACAGCATGCTGCCGTTCTGTTATTGCAGTGTCTGGAGGCCCTAAGTTACTTGTACACAGGGCTCTAAATGTGACCTCTCTGACTTGGCCACCATACTCAACAGCATCATGCCACTGACCAATCTGAAGAAGCAAAGAAAAAAGTAAGAGTTTTAAATCCCATGCTTAGTATTTGGAAGAAAAATCAATGTCTTCCCCAGAGTTACAAGAATTCAAATGCGTAACGTAAAAGCATCCAACTTAAATTCAATTTGGCAATAAGTGGGGGTGATGGTGAATACTTGGGGATCGACTTCTTGTTGGGTGTTTCGGTTATGATCTGCAATACGGATGATGCAGATTGGTTGGGTAATGGTGTTCTGCGACCATATATGATGGCATGTTGTTCAAAATTAAGAGTGTTAAAGCATCTAACTCAAAATCAATTGGCAATGAGTGGAGAGTCCGCTCAAATACTAGTTTTGCAGGAGATAGCTAGCCGATGTGGGACAATTTCCAACTCTCCCCCTCATGTGCCACCCCCCGACTCGCACGTGGAGAGGTCAACAAAGAATCCGGAATACACAAATCATAATGAAACAAAGTGCAACTATGACATAAACAAAGGGTAAAAGCCTCCGAAAATCTAGCTCTCATACCATATTAAAGCATCCATCTCAAAACCAATTGGCAATGAGTGGTGAGTGGAGAGGCTGCACAGGCACATATACTAGTTTTGGAGGAGATAATTAACCGATGTGAGACAATTTCCAACAAGGACAATACATAAAGGAAACTAAAACAAACAAAAAAATAAATGAATGTGCAATGACTGCAATCTCACACCCAGATGATGCAAGGCAATCACTGAATAGTATAGAACCTTAGGAATCCACACCAAAGGAACCCTAGAAATTATCCTCTAGGGGTTGGACAGGCATCCACGTCAATACTCAGGAATGGACGGAACTAGGATTTCATAAACAGGGCCGAAATATGAAAATGCTAACCTCAACCCACTAGACAATGGTTATTGTGCAAAAAATGCATTGATTTCTATGAAAGGTGTATAGATGTCTGGAAAAGTGCATGGATATCTGTAGAAAGTACATTGAAAGTATAACTTTTTTCACATTAAATGTGGATTATTCACTGCATATATGGCTCATATTAGCAAAGTCAAAAAAAAATTGGGTCTTGTGAAGTTGAAAAGGTTGTTTCCAATTCTTTATTTTAGGAGCCAACCATGTGAAGTACTAATATTAAATTTAAAATTTAAAAAAAAAACAAACAAACAAACTACGGGGGGGGCCTTGGCCCCCATATGCCCCTTCCTCCTTCCATCTCTATCAGGGAGAGAAAGAGGAAAGGCGCGCTACAACTAACCCCCGTAGCTTATTTGCCCGCTTGGCAACTAAGGTTGCTGTTTCCATTATTAGATCTGAGCAATTTTTCCTGTTGCCTTTACAGAACTTCCTTCTTGTATCATCAAACCGTCACCCATTAGTACAACACCAACATTAGTTGATTCCAGATTCAAAGCAATGCCGATTTTACCCTCTTCAAATTCTACTAATTCACCTGACATTACTTCATCAAGACCATGGCAAATCAATTGCATTTTGTACATTATCTTAAACATCGTATTTAGAGTCATTTAAGTAGGTTCCCCAAACGATAACAACAAAACATACTAAACTAAACGAATCTCTAATAGAAAAATATTAACCATGTAATCTACTAAATCATATCCTCAAATAAATAGCAATAACACAAACTAAACATCCTTTGGGATCGAAATATGAATAGCCTCTGGGGAGAGCCTTCTTGTTTCATACCACATAGACAAATAAATCTAGAGAATCTGGCACACCTAGTTTTAATAACACATCGAGCACAAAACCAAAATGGCAATGGTTGGACAGGCCACCAAGGCTAAGATACTAAATTTGTATGTGAAAATTAAGTGGTGTGGGACAAGCTCTAATACATATGGTGAGGATTGACTATGGTGGACTATAAGACAGGACAATCTCTTGGGGAACTACGTCCTTTTCATTTGCAAAAATGTTTTTGGATCATCAACACATGATCTACAATTTTGAAATTCATTTCCTAATTTAAATACCATTGGCCGACACTTCGTAGCTGCACAGCCAACACTTAATAAGCTCTTCTCAACACTCCTCAAGAGAAGATGAACGCATGCTATGTCCAACCTTACCTAATAAACCAAAAAAATTATTCACACACGACACACATTTCAACCAGAAGTTTAGCATCCAATGGATGTTCGCTTCATGCAAAGAGTAAACTAGACAAGACATAATGACCAGAGTAGATGGCAGAGATTATAATAAAGCATAAAATACGTGTTTATTCCATTTTCCTTGTGTGTACATTTACCTTGTGGTCAAAATCATTGAAGGAAGCGTAAAAGTGAACAAGTCAAAACAAACACACAAAAGTTATTTAGCCGACTGCACAAATAATCAACCTGCAGAGCTTTTATGAAAAAGAGCTAGACAACCACTGCAACCGGAAAGAAACTACATAGATCAGGAGAACACTAGTATTCCTACCAATTACTAGTACCTGCTCTAATTTTTTATCTAAAAAATGTGAACTTCTGCATTCTTCTTGACTAGCAAGGAGAGACCAGATATCTTGGCATGAAAGCAAGTAGCTCAAAGATTGACAACTTCTCACAATAATCATCTCGAAAGAAATTTGCTGAATGAAAAGTTTGGAATTTGAGTATGCAAATTTTATCGGTAAGATATGTCTTTACTTACCTTAACATTAGTGTCCTTTCGGACTGAACGAAACTCGATTGTAAAATTTGAACCATCACTCAACACTAAGTCAAAGAATTGCTCAGCTGTGCTTGGGAAATCACCCTGAAGTGAATCAACACAGAAAAAATATCAGAAGGCAAAAGGAGATTAAATAATCAATGACAGTGAAAGCAACATACAGACATTGTGTATAACAACTAGAACGTCATCTTTGATGAAGGGTTGAAACTGTACAGTCTTCGGTATGCTTTCTTGAGGAATATTAGCAGGGCTACTCTGTGCACGAAGTGCAGACTGTTCTCTTTCCTGTTAGAAAATAGGAATAAAACCACACAAAGGAGTTTGAATTTTTCAACCAAAAGATATGAAAAACAAATGAAGACTGAGAAAAGAAAAAAACCACACACACACACACACACAGAGTTTTAAGCTTCTAAAAAGAGGTGCCAAAAAGCATGTGTTAAGCTCTCTTGTCCCAATGCACTTAGACTTTACTACCAAGAGACCAATACTCAGCCTGTACTGCATTTTGGGCTTTTAAGACCAATACTCAGCTCTACATATCAAAAATTGATCATAAAGCACAAGGAGCAGACCTTATCAGCCTGTACCGTTGCACAGAAATTCTTTAATGCACGCTGTAAAGCTCTATCAGCTTGATTTCTGTTCCAGAATGATGCAAATTTGTATCTGAGTCTACCTGAAAAAAGAAAAAGAAAAATGTTGGCAACATGCAGGGTACTTCAGAAAAGCCTTTTTGCAATAAATTTTTACATTCAAAGTACAAATATTGGCATCCTGCAATTGAAGCTACCCATTCAAATACTTTACCTTAACATACAGCAAGTAATTCATCTTCAAAGAAGTGATGAAAAGGACACAAGGGTATCCCAAAATCCGACATCAAATTATGTTCTAATTGGAGAAAGCATGAAGCGAAGTAAGCAACATACTTTAACAACTATGTATATCCCTTTTTTACCAAAATTTACCGAAAGAACAAATTTAGGCCTCCTACAATTTAAACGATGGATTGCGTAATTGACTCTAATGATAAAGCCCTAATTCATCTGGAAATAGTCACACAAGTGTGTTGAGTCTGTTGACAAAGATGAGATCAAATTACATGCAAATTTAAGAAAGCAAGAAAAAGTGGGAAATGAATTTACGGTCAACAATTATTTGACCCATTTTCCAAGTTAAGCTGAATCCACTCTACGGGAATTCAAAAGCATTGGAATCATTTATAACTTCAGGTTTCAAACAAAACAATGGCATGCTATCTCAAGTTTTTTTTGGTAGAAGTTATGCGTCTTTTTACAAAGGAGGTCGGTGTTGACTGCAAGAATTCCACAATTGATTTTTTTAAACTTATATCTGCCTTCATTTAACTGCAAACTTATTTCATCCATCTTCCCCAACAGTCCAACCATGACACATGGACTCTGATACCCTCAAGATTTCAGTGTGAACCCTGAGGCTCACACATGACACATTGACTCCAATTCCAAGGTGATTATGACATGGCGGCATAGACAACTAAATAGGAAAATCTAAGCACATGCACCCGCATTTGGAAGCTAAAACTTACCCTTTGAAACCACACATGGTAAATTTTGTAGGCGCATAGCTTTTTTATCGTTCTTGTTGCACACGAGGACAAAATATTGTTTCACTTTCTTAGTTCGAGTAATATGTACTATCGCATCAATTATATCACAAACAAAATAACTATCCTATTCCAAATTCATATGAGACTCGGATAAGGTCAACAAATTCTTGAAGTAGTTCATGAAACAAATGCTTTCCGGTAATGAAGCAAAATTTCATAAGAACCTTAACAACACTTCACCGTGGAAATTTAACACTAATGACTAACCATCACGACTTCCCAAGGGAGGCACACCATGCCCTCCTGTACCCATGCGAAGAATAATTGTAATGGCTGGATTAATAAGTGCATGCTGGCTCCTTTTTATCTGTACAATTTATGAAAGAAATCTTTTTTGATAAGTATCCGTTGATATGACAAAAGAGTTGCAATCCTCAGAAACTTATATGACGTGAAGACATTCCATTCACCCAACAACACAAGGAGGGAATAATCACAATTCAAAACGAAAGAAGCTACACACCTCATCTATATCTTCAAATGGAATAACCACCTGCCAAATGGAAGCAAAATACACACTCTAAGTCCAAAATTTCATGCACCATATAGGCAGTTAACATAGGCTATAACAAAGCGCAGATAACTAATCACTAATATGTTTTTCCTCCTTCTCATAATTAGAGAAGGTGCAGGAGGTAAAGAAGCAATCATCAAAGGAAAGACTGAGAAGAGCAGCCGCAAAATAAAGATCTTACAGCAAAAGTTAATGAAAAACCTTCATGAGATATCACAGGAAGAAGCAACATAATCCAGTAACTTACACTCTATGCAGACCAGAGTTCTAAGAAAATAGATTGCAGTTCAATGGTACAATAGAATATATGACCTTATATAGAGACAAGTGGTAATGAAGAGTTGAAAACAATAGTAGCCAATTCTAGCATACAACAGCTAGAGATAGAGATATAGAGTTGGATTCATATAATGGATTGATGATCAAATAAAAAACAAAATTTTGATCTGTCCAAAATTTTACATGTCCTCCGGGAGAGTAGCCTAACTAAGGAACTCACAAGGGCTAGTTTTTTCCCCCCTTAACCTTTTGGTCAGTGAATAGCAAGGCCTAGTTTTGGGATTGAAAGAAAAAAGTTTTCATGGATATGCATGTATATAGGAACCGCGAGTTGTTGAATAACAGCTAAAACATGTGTGGGAACTTGTGTACAACCTTCTAGACTGCTGCTTTACAGGAGCAGATACATCTTTACCAAAATCGAAATTAAATTATTTAACTGCATTTGTGTTAAATAAGTCTCTTTAAACCCAGATATTAAGGAGAGGAAAGCTAGGGCCTTATAACCAGCATAGAGGGGGACTTGTCTAGGTGATGTGGGACACAATCCAACACACCCCTTGGCCCACAAAGCGTGGCAACCGGACAACGGTTCACCAACGAAAGGCCCAACCAAAGCTCTGATACCATGTTAAGTAAGCTCAGCCCACATAGTCTCCTTAAAACCCAAGTATTAAGGATAGGAAAGCTAGGGCCTTATAACCAGCATAGAGGGGGCTTGTCCAGGCGGTGTGGGACACAATCCAACAATTTGTTGTCAATTGGTGAAAGTTAGTTGCATCGTGCTTGATGATATTACTATTACCGTGAAAGACTATTCTCAAATCGAGGAGAATACCTTATCTTTAATATCAGTTTGAATATAAAAAAAAAGGGGGACAACCAACAGCATTTATGCACCATCAGTATTGCTGTTTGACAACAATGAGCCACAGGATTACAAACTAAATTCTTCCAAACAGCAGAACAGCTTGACCAACAAACAATGGAAGTGGAGCCACTCCATGCATCGACCTGCTAATATTGTCACGACAACCTGGCCAGCTTTATAGGATCACCACACATACCTGAACCTCACGCAATAGGACTCATAATCAATCTGTAGCAGCTGTCTGTAGTTGCATCCACTCTTTTACACATGCAATGCCTAATAGGAAGCAATCTGTTCCTTCACTCCAAACTTCATTTTCTAGCGTCCTCCCTTGAATGAGCCCCCAAACCCAGAAAAAGGAGGAGGACCACTATGAAGCGAAGTCCCACATCGCCTGGGTACCAAAGTGATATGAAGCATATAAGCATAAGGGCAACCTCACTTCAATAGCTAGCTTTAGGGGTTGAGTTCTACCAAAGAATGTGTAATATGGTATCACAGGTACCAGAGATGGGTAGGGTGTGTGTCTTTGGCCTGCACGTGACATGTGCTGCCGAGTGAGCACACTACACGTGAAGGAGGGTGTGAAGTGAAGTCCCACATCGCCTGGGTACCAAAGTAATATGAAATATATAAGCGTGAGGGCACCCTCACTTCAACAACTTTGGGGGTTGAGTTCTATCCAAGACCATGTAATAACCACAACCATTAGCAAAAAGCCACCAAACGTCAAATGCAGCTCCAGGCAACACCTTTGTTGCATTCTCCATCAACATGTTATGATAGGCCTTCAGCTCATCATATTATACCGAATCTGCAGTAGCATTCTTCCTAAGTGTATCTTCACACTCACCAGTCACCATTATACATGCTCTATACGGCCACCATCTCCACGTCAATCTCGCATCACCGATGCAAATATACTATTTACAACAAAACTTCTTAGTGAAGCTCATACAATTTGTAACGGCTGCAACCTTGTAAGTTTGTAACTAAGATCCCTACTAGATCAAAACAAGCTACAGATATCCATTCAAACTTAAATCCCCTCACCCACCCGTCCCGTCCCCAATCATTTCCTTATTGTATTTCTAAAATCCAATACCAGGATGGCTCCTAAAACACTTCAGATGTCCGACACCCTAATTACAACTGCATTACAACATTTATCTCAGCTCCCTTCTACGGCGAAAGTCCTGATTATGATAAGCCGTTTCCTTTGCATCTTCTCAACTTTGTGTACAGCTATAGGAAATGGCTTTGTAACACTGGAATCAATTCACTAACTCCAAAGTCAAATTAATGCTTTTAGATTGGTGCTGCTTCATAGAGCAACACAAAATGCAGATAATGCCTCCAAAGAACTACAACTCATCATATCCCCACAGGTTACCACAAACAACTGTAAGATCTTCCATCACATCAATAAACAAATGGGAGGGCCCTTAAAGAAGCCCTCTAATTGCCAAAAGAATAAACTAACTGATCTTTAGTAGCTCAAATACCACTTATAATTTGGATACAACAATACGATATCCTCCATTTGGCCCCCAGCCCAACTGGTACTTTCTGCACAAGAAAGTCCCAATGCTCATTAGGTAAGCCTTCAAATGTTATCTAACAAGCCAACAATTATTTCCCAAAGCCGTTATATCTTCCTGGTATCATCATAATACCAGTCTATCAACATCACTGTAGATCTCGAACAACTAGAAACCTAACCTACAGCATCACTCGTTTGAAAAGCCTTAACCGCCTTACTATCATCATTTGAAGAAGTTGATTTTTAACCCAAAACAATTGCATCTTAGATTTTCATTCCTCTGCATCATGTTCTTGAAAAGGAACTTAATCAAGATGGAAAGATAAAGGAGATATTTTCAATGTAGATGCCTGCTCACCTTTATTCTCTTTGAAAACACATTAGAATGGAAGCAGACGTGCCATGCAGAGACGAACATACGGCCATGATACAAAAAGGACATCTCAAGTGCACATGAATAACTATGTTCCACAACCTAAAACATGAAATATTAGTAACACGGTCAGCAGCTGGAGATGCTGAAATGGTCAAGCACTTGAGGAATTTAAATTTTGCAAAGCTTCATTATTCATAGCTTCCTCCAAGTTAAAAATGTAAAATTCAAACAACATACATATGAGTGGAACTCATCTAACAAGCACAAGCACTTCTAGGAAAATGTTCTGTCTGGGTCGCACAAGTATTGACCACAGAAGCTAGATACATTCCCCGACATGTTTCAGAACCTTGAAAGCATGTCCTACAATTTCACGATTTCCTTGTGTCGAATCACACTTAAAATCTTGTGGATTAATACCGATTAATCTACCCTCCATTGTTTATTATAATTTTAGGAATTTGGTGGCTCAAAAGCTCCAACTTGTTTATAAGTAGACCAAAATATTTGATCCTTTGGAAATTTGGTTCACACCCCTCTCCTAATATATAGAATGGGAAATGCTTTTATACTGTTTCAACAGAATTGGATATGAGTGTATTACTAACTTTAACTTAAATAATAGTTCTCATATTGTACCAAACTATTTATGTTCCTGTAGGTGCCTTCACTTTGGGAAACTGTTGCTGCTGTGTCCATATCGCGACATCTCTGTATAACGTGTTTTTCTTTGTGCTTCTTAGAAAACCAACAAACAAAATGTTTTTAAAAGATCAAAGTAAACAAAACTTACCTCATGTAGAAGGAGATTAAATATGGTCTGTAGAGGCCCAGGTTTTCGATGAACAACTATCTGCCCTTGTTTATCTGAAATCATTCTTCCAGCCTTAGCTCCAGCATATCCATTCAAAACTCTAGAAAGGACATGTATTTATGCTAACTCAATACAATGAAGGATAAAAGTACAACGATGTCAACAGGAAAGTTTTAGACTTCTACAGAACAGCCAAGGCATAGTGATTTTCAATTCTGAAGGGAAAAAGATGGTACAATCAAGATAAAACGCTTTCCACAAACGTCATGCATATAGTAGATTTCCAATAACCCCTTTTATTCCATGAAGGCTAAGCAGACAAAATGAAGATAACTCCGTTTAGTACACTGAAGGATACAGTGTTGCAGAGGGATGAAAAAATATGTACTCACACACAAAGTGGATATTACGTCAATACACAGATGTACAAACTGTTTACATAAGCACCGAAAAAATATGTAAAAAATATATAGACATTTATATGCACCTAATCTTTGACAAGATTGCATCAATTCCAACAATTGTTACAACAAAGCACAACACTGGTCCACTGTAACTAAATGAATCTGTGGTACATTAGAAACTAGCTGTGAAATCCCATCCCATCCCATGTCTATGAAATATTCCACATACAGTTCGTAGATAATGAACATGTGTGCTATGACTTTGGCTTCAACATTTTGGCAATGTTGTTAGGAACTAGCAAGTTACTTGGTCAGTAGTTTACTTGGGCTGTCGTAACGGCACAAGAGCCAACCGTGGTAGAGGCCCCGGTGTAGTGTACCATGTGCTCATGGGCTGCATCTAAGAGAATGTATGGCGCTCCTAGGACGTCTCACTAGAACTTCCTGCCACTCCTAGACACATTCTATCACCGAAAACAACAGTCAGACATAATCTAATGCACTGTCCAGGACGTTAAGATCTTGCAGTTAGAATACAGCACAAAACAAATTTCATTCATGCAGGAATAATTCAAATATGTTCTGGAATTCAAATAACAAAGCTCTTCGCCAACTCCAGCAACTAACATGCAAATATCCTACATATATGAAAGAGAGAATGTGCAGGTCTCCAATTTTGTTGTGCTGCTGTAGTTACATACAGCCGACTTTTAGTCTACCATATCTTCCATTTTGGCCTTAGAAGAGATCTTTTCTCCATTTCATCCCTTGATTTTTTTATTTCCTTAATTTGGTTCAATTGTTAAGTTCTGCTCCTTAATAAAACCTTAAGGCTGATTAGAAGGGGGAAAAAAAAAAAAAAAAACCTTAAGAGCACGCGATGTTTGTTTGTTATTCAGTTAGAAAATGCTATTTTTATTGGGTCCTAGTAGAGGATGAAATTGGTTGGTAAAAGTCCACGTGTCACCTCGTGGCTCTAATATTTTGTCATTGATAGTTGGGAATTTGGATAGGTTAATACAGCTACATTACTATAGGATGAAATTAGAAAAACACTTCAGGAGACAAAAAGGAGAAAGATGCAAATTTTAAGGACAAAATGATTTAACATATTAAAAATTGTGGCATGTATGAGATGAACCCCATACTAAGACACGTACCTGAGTAGATGTAGCAGTGTATGATATTCAAGAAGCGAGTAGAAGAAAAATAGAGTCTAAACGACAAACAGAAAAAACAAAGGCTACCTGCAAGAATTTAGTGGGTGTTCAATTGTTCTAATGTGGAGACAAACCTGACAAACAGTAAGGTAGTTCAGTTACACAGGAAAGAACATGGCAAAAGAGGTCATTGGCTCTATAACATCAACACCAGCAAAAAATCGAAGACATGGTTGAAGGAACAATCACCTTCCCCGATGACCTATCCAACATATACCACACAACACCACTTTGAACTTCATGTCCAACAGGGACAGTCACTGAACCAAGAACTGCACTTTTCGCTAGTATGTCCCAGTTATATAGTGTCACGTTAATCTGCCAAAACAATTTGGAAGATATGAGTTCGATGATCCAAACTAAACTTGGCATTTACAATCTCATTTACATACACATAAGTATGGGCTTGGTCTTCATGAGGAGACAAGAATTTACAATGGTTGCAGGAAGCAGAAACACCAAGTCACCACTGGGGGCCTTGGCAACCCCTGGTTTCCAAAATCTGTATGTGTAAATTATGTCCCACAGACTGAGAAAGAGCTTTAAAGTGGTGCCCTCCCCTCAACTTCTTTAGTCAATTGGTTAAATCAATGAGTCAAGTTTAATAGTAATATTCAGGATATCCAAATATCATATTATTAGAGCTTGTACCCATCAGTTAATTACTACCTCCAAAACTAACATATGAATATCACAGCCTCTTTGGTCATAGCCAATGGGAAGTTTTTGGGCAAGACACTGATTGATTGCAGTGGCAGACCCAGGAATTCAAGATAGTGGAGACTAATGTGCATTGTGCACTGCTAACAACCGTTGACGGTACTTGTAAAACAACATCGTTTTGGCCTCCATCATTCAAACCTCAACACTTCTCCATTTTTTAAGACTCGTACTGAGACGAAAACAAGATGACCCACAAACCACATACAAAAAACACACACACCCCTTCCTTATTTTTTGGATGGAAAATGTAACAGTGCACATTAGTCCACAAACCACAAGGGTTATGTGCTGATAAATGAGGGTCAGGGGTCCGTCCACACTTGGACTAAACTACAGGGTGTGTAAGTGAGGTTCACTGTTTTCATTTGTGTCAACCTTATTACATATCACCGACAGCCATTCATTAAAAAATCAATAAATCAGCTTCAAGATATCAGTATCCCGTGATTAACATAAATGCTTTGTACAAACTCCTTTTTCTTTTTTGTGTTGTTTGGATGAAGAAATCCTACTTCAGACTTCAGCCGAAGAAAATGATGTCAGATTATCAATGAAGACTGTAACAAAGCAACTACCTGCATAGGAAGCTCGTCAACAGAAAAATTAAACTCCTCTCCCCAAGTAGGATTCCTTGTGCTAGAAATGATTGAACTGCAGCAGAAGGGCAAAAAAACACAAAAAAAAACAAAATACAGCAGTTAAAATTTGATGATCCCTTATCAAAATCTGGCAAACAAAGCCATCAAATTGATGGACGAGGAGTAGAAATCTAATGCCCTGTATCATAAAAGACATTCCAGATATCATCCAGAGCAAAGCGAAGACATATTAAGGTATCAAAGTACACCCTCCTTCAAAGCTACCAATATGGTATGTTTATATGTAGAAGACAGCTACATAAAGGGCTTTCAGCTTTCTTGTATGAAAACAAGCAGGGCATTACACAATAAAATCAGAGGAAGGTGAGCGAGCAGAAAGAAAGTGTTAAAGCATCAAACTCAAAACTAATTGGCAATGAGTGGAGAGGGCGCTCATGCTCATATACTAGTTTTGGAGGTTATAATTACTCAATGTGGGACAAGCTCTACAGCTCCCGCACACGCGCGACCCCTGACGCGCACGTGGAGAGGTAAACAAATGATCCATTACATAGGGATCAAAATGAACAATGAAACAAGGTGCACTTAAGGCACAAACAACGGGACAATTAAATAAGAGAGTCTTGTCCAAAAGACTCCGAAAGCTTAGCTCCGATACCATGTTAAACCATCCAACCCAAAACCAATTGGCTATGAATGAAGAGGTCACCCAGGCTCATATACTAGTTTTGAAGGTTATAATTACTCAGTGTGGGACAAGCTCTGACTATAGAAAGTGAGACATTCAAGCACCTGATAGCAAGACGCGTTTAAAATTTCCCAGTCGACGATATGTTTACAATGTCAACTTAAGATACCGAAGCTCAAATTCCTAAAGATACAAAGTCAGGAATATAGGTTCATGGCTAGATCTTAGCCCGTTCTTTTAAGTGGATTCATAATTCATATCAAATGCTTCAACTCTATTAAAGCAGACTTAATAAAAAGTGGGAAAGTACCAACCGGCACGAAATAAAGAAGAATATACCAATGGAAATTAGATCTAATCACCTGTATCTCTTTTCTGTGCCACATGTGATGATCGCATAAGGATTCGAAGTACCATTCAAGCTAGAACCAATAAGGTTTTTTGCTGCCAACAGCTGCAACTGAAACACAAAGCATGCACTATTAGTTGTCATGTGTATTTCCGAGGACAGCCAATACAGAATCAGAGAAAGTAGATGCAACGTGCCCCTTCGCATAACAATACTTCAACAAAAATAGTACTCGTGTAATCCCCAACCAATGGGGGCATGGGTGGGGTGGATTGGAGACAAACATAGCCTTTGGCAATATATGCACAAAGTGACTGCTATCAGAAAGTTTTACCACTAAAATAGCAACCTCCCATACCGGTAGCACACCTTTTTTTATAAAACCGACAAAACTAAACAGGCATCTCACTTCATCGCCATTGTTAAATAACAGAAAGTTGCATGTTCACACCAATCCAGAAGTACCTTGATCATATATGCAGAAGTTGTTTGATGGTCTCCGTTCAGCTGGCCTATCTACAAAATGAGTCCAGAACTGCATGTCAGACAAGCGGAAAATTACCCGGTGGAATCAGAAGAGAAGAATATAAAAGAAACAATCTGAAGGTACTACTACTATGTAAACAATCCTGGAATTCAAAGACAAATACCTAGGAAATCAGAATAAGCTCACAGCTAGAGAATTTTAAATTACCAAATACCAGTCCAACTCAGAGACATATAATTTTTCAAGCAAAATTCATGGTATCATATTAGTCAACATATAAGCTCCGGAAAGCAAATCTTTCATTCCAAATACTTTCTTATGTCCCACTTTTGTTCTTGAAATGTTGGAGGTTGTCCCACATCTGTTAATTATCTCATTCGAAACAAGTATATAAGCTTGGGTGGCCTCTCCACTCATTGCCAGTTGGTGTTGAGTTGGATGCTTTAACATGTTATCAGAGCTAGGGTTTCTAAGAATCTTGGGTAAGGCTCAGTATTTCATTATTGATTTTAGTTTGTTCCTCTTTGTTTGTGACATAAATGCACCGTCGTATGTTGTGATCCATGTGATGGATTGTTTGTTTACCTCTTCACATGTGAGGTGCGGGGGCGTGTCCCACATCGGTTAATTTTCTCCTCCAAAACTAATACATGAGCCCAGGTAGCCTCTCCAGTCATTGCCAATTGGTATTGAATTGGATGCTTTAACATCTATCGAATGAATTTACTCAAAACTTCAATGCAATCACAAACCAAATAATGCCTTACGGTAGTTTTTCTTTTTTTTCCTGGTCACCTTAAGGTAGTGCTTTTTTATATAACTCAAGTTTCTTGACTAACTTACGGCACCTCAACTATTCACATGGATCAATCTCACCATCTATTAGCGGGGCCCATTAAAACCAGGACAAATCTTCGTACGAACAAGCCCAAAAAAGAATTGGTCTGCTCAATGATTATGGAAAAGGATTGAATGATCATTTCCTGTCCTCCCTAGTCCCAATGGAATGTCCATTCACCTACATTGCCATACGATTACTCTGTTTCTAGTCCAATATGATAACTTCTTAGCAGACTAAAAGTCAAAATGAGCAATTGAAGAGAATTCCCAACCAAAAATTTTTCACTCCTCCTCTCAATTGTTTATCCAATCCTTGAACTGCAACTTATTAAGGGAACACAATGATTACTCTCAAAAGATTTTGAGTTTTCAAGAATGCCTTATTTGCTTTCAAATTAAATCAGTGTGTACCAAACACTTTCTCTGCTGCACTATTTTAAAAGCAGAAAGGGCATTAAGGAAATTTTAGCTCGCAAGTAGCTCAGGGCTCGTCTTGTTTACTAATTGAGTTGAGCTTGAGCTCAAGTTTTAGGCTTGTGTAGTAAACAAGCCAAGCTCAACGCTCTAAAGCTCAGCTCGGCTCGGAATAGCTTGACTCGTATGTATAGGCTTGGCTTATTTATAGATGCTCTCGTGTAGTAGATAAGCCGAGCATATACAAGTCTATCTCGAGCTCAAACTGCTCACGAGCAGCTCAGGGCTCAGTTCCACTCGTTTGGTTATTGAGCAGAGCTCGAGCTTTAGGATCATGTAGTAAACGAACCAAGCTCATTTGTATAGGCTCGGCTTGTTTACAGATGCTCGTTTAGTAGATGAATTGAGCTCGGCTCGTTCTTGAGCACGAACCCTGCAAAGCTCGACTCGGCTGCACCCCTATCTTTACCGTGGACAATTCCAACACAGACTCATAGATTACTAATATAGAACAATCACAACATCAAGAGGAAAAGAAAAACAGAAAGGAAAAAATTGATTTTATCAAGCACCGCCAAAAAACAAAAAACAAAATTAAGTTAACAAGAAAATGACCTTGTCTTTTTCGTTGGCATTGGTGTCGTCTCCTCCGTCGCCAGAGAAGAACCAGCAGTAGGCGGCGATGACGAAGGCCGCAGCGGCGACGGAGACTTGGACCTCCCACAGCGACGGCACCAGGACGTCCAAAGCCGCCTCCAATATCATTTTTTTTGAATTGTTGGGGAATTGGCACATTCTTTTTTGGTAATGGGGGGGGTTGTTTGTTGTATTGCGAGGAAGCCGGTAGGAGGAGTGCAGAGCGTTGAGAGGTGGCATTGAGTGCTGTAAAGAGGAGTGATATACAAGCATTGTGGAGAGAGAGAGAGAGAGAGAGAGAGAGAGAGAGTAACGGTGATGTTGGGCGCCGAAGGAGAAATTAATGCGGTAGTAGTATACTAGTATATGATATTTTAAGCACGAGGAGAGAGAGTGATGAATGGTTTGTCAAATGAAACTTTGTTGGAGTGGCTTATGGGAAAACTATTATCAATGTCATGATGAGATTATGGATGATTATTGTTAGGCATGAAGTTAGCCAAGACATGGACTCTTTTGCCATCATGAGATTTCTTATCACACCGCTTTTTCACCATCCATTCTGAAATTAATTGATGTTAGAGAGAGCTTCAATTAAATTTTTACGACATTCGACTTTGCAACTTGTAAGTCTGATTTTAGAGCGGTCGCAGAGGCCAGAGAGTAGTATTGTATAACAGAATCTACGGGGACACTTCGGATCCAACGATCTCTCCCTCACGATGATGCTCCAGTGACAATCTTCTTCCTTTTTCATTTTCAAATCCTCCCTCCGTCCTAGTTCAACATGAAAAGAGATGCGAAAAATCGGATAAAAAATAAAGCAATACTATCTACACAACTTTAAAACACAACTCTGTGTATAGCCATTCGATGAATTTGTGTTTCTAGACCTTTTTGAAATAAAAACCTACTTTATATAATTTTTGAAAATTTCATCGCACCAAAGTAAAAGTCTCTATTAGTTTTTTTAATTTGGTGCAATACTTTTTTTAAAAAAAATCTGCAAGTTTTTTCACAGTGGACTACCATTTTGGAATGAGTGAACTACTAAGAACCCCTTTTTTGTAAACTTGCTTTTTCCATTAATGTCATTCCCTCCATTCTCCACCCCACAACTTACTTAGTTGAAGCCCTAACATTTCTCACCCCCAAAAAGGCTCTAACACTCCCAATCTCACCCCTCTCAAATTTCATGTGAATACACAAGATCCAAGGCTCCATACTCATCTTTTAAGTGCACTATCTGAGTCAAAACATTCTAGGTGAAAGAGAAGTTCTAATCTATAACCTCAGTTGATACCCACCACCTTCAACCATAGGCCATTGCTTCACTATTTCCTCTTTTTTGTTCTTCTGCATATCTCTTTCCATCTTCCTTACTCCATTGTCATCCATGCCCTGCTCCTCATCTCTATCCTTTTCATTTATCTCTCTTTTCTTTCTCTCTATACATGGCAACTAGTTTTCATTGTCCATGGCCACTCCACAACCTCCTTCATCCCAACACTTGTACCTCTCTTACTAATAGTAAGATATCCAAAACCCAACTCTACAATGGGTGCAGCCCTAATATAATTAGTGGGTGCAAGTGGATTACGTTTTCAATGCAAGTCGACACATGTATATGATGTAAAAGGTAATATTGAGAAGCCTAAAAATGTTTTTGACTTACTAAAACGGAAAAGCAAATTATACTCAATCATATATGGAGCTGCACTCACTATAATTAGCCACAAGGCCCACAATGGTGAGGGTGACACAATAGAGCTAGAATACACTTTCATGGGTAGACTAGTCATATAGAATTATCTATCCATGTGACATTATTTTCTTATGTTCTTGTCTTTGAGAGACGAATCCTTGACTCCACAGAATTGAAAATATCATTCCTTCATGCCAATGAACTGAAAATTGTCCCGGGAATAAAGTGGAAGGTGGGGTTTCTTTCAAAAAGAAATCAAAAGAACAAGAGAAGAACTGTTAAAAATTTGTAGCAGAAAGATGATGGGCAATGGGCATGAGATCGGAATCTGATTAAACTTTGGCATGCGGTCCCTTTGTAACAGGATTCCCTTTGCTTTTTGAACATTCAATCATGTGCAAGGAATCATTAGCCCCTCTTTTGTCACTGAATAATAATATTCTTCAAATGGAGGAATTTTAATTTCAATTTAAGTGTAATCAATCACACTTTACATATATCTTTTGAATTGTATAAAGGGGAAATTACAGTAAGCCCCCTTCAACTATACCTCGGTAACGAGTTGCCTCCTTCATCGTTTAACTCGGACACTTAACCCCCTTCATCTTTTTCCGCGTGACACTTAACCCCCTGCCGTTAGTGAGCCGTTAACGGAATTGCTGAAATTACCAATTTACCCTCTTCTTAAATTATTTTGGAGCTTAACTTATTTATCCGTTTAGAAGAATGTATGAACTAAACTTATTTTATATTAGGTTACCAAATGGTACAAAATAAGTTAAAGCTCCAAAATATGTTAAGAAGAATGTATGGGCTAAACGTATTTTAAATTAAGTTCCAAAAGGGTAAAATAAGTTAAGCTCCAAAAAATAAAAAGAATGCAACCTTCATCGTGGCATTATTAATGTCCTTTTTCTAAACATTCTAGAATCTAAATATTCTAAAACTATTCCAGAAATTACATATTTACATCTCCTTCCAAAATATCTTCTTTTTTGAGTTTTTTTTTGTCTTGGTCTTGACTTGAACTTTATTTTCTTGGGCTAAAATACTAAATCAAGGTTTTGGAAAGTGTTTATCAAAATATTTTATTTTCCTGATTGCTTATTTGAGTGGCCTTTTTTTTAAACCTTTGATCAATTTTTTTCTTTTTTCCGATTCCTTTATCAAAGATTAACCAAAATAGTATTTAACTAAAAAACCCACTAACACAATAAGATTATTGTATAAATAAGCGAATGAGCGTAGGGCAAACCAAACCGGCAGCCAAAGAAAAAAAAACAAAACAAAAAAAAACTTTTTTTAGCACCACCCACAAAAATAGCCCAAAAAGGGTAAATTGGTAATTTCAGCAATTCCGTTAACGGCTCACTAACGGCAGGGGGTTAAGTGTCACGCGAAAAAAGATGAAGGGGGTTAAGTGTCCGAGTTAAACGATGAAGGGGGCAACTCGTTACCGAGATATAGTTGAAGGGGGCTTACTGTAATTTCCCCTTGTATAAACTCTCTCACATGACAGCTGTGCAGGATGTAGGCCCACGTACATCTAGTTCCATACTATTGACATTGAGAGTGAGTTTACGGCTTCGCGCTGTTGACTAAACAACTTTTGTGACAATTAGTACTAAATTGACCAAATGATATTTAGCTAGCAATGGATACAACTAATAGATAAATGCCAAATGAATATCCCATTTTTTCTTTCTTCTAATTCGTTACTAGCTCATTTACCGTTCTTTTTAAATAGCACCATAATACAAGGGGCTTTTGGCATCCTAATGAATACCACTAACCACTTCCTCATTTCATACCATTCACCATAGAGTTTTATTTCATAAAATCTTCATTTTTGATTTCCAAAACAATTTAGAAAAAACTCAAGACCATCACAGGTCAAGCTCCGTTGATTCAAGCTTGAATGTTGGAGTTCGTTGATTTGTGGCCAAATATCGGATCCGTTGATTCGCTCAAGGATACCGGAGGATTTTTTTTGTAAAAATCCTCTTTTCAAAATCCAAAATCCTTTTTTTAATAAAATCTTGATAGAATCAACCATTCATTCCCTTTTTCAACAACCAAGATCGCAAGCAACAAACCATCCAAACTTCAACATAAACTTCTAAAATCAATCAAAATTCTCTTCATCCGGGAGAGATATTCAACTGTACTTCATTCTCCGGTCATCTGCATTGTTGGTGCTCTGCACATTTCACTACATCCAACGTTGTATCTGAACGCTATTAGTGTGTATTAGTTTGAGTTCTTTCTTTTTCCCCATCCACCTAGCCTTCGAAAACCCAACTGTGCACTATAGTAACTGCCATGACAAATCATTCACAACTACTGAATCTTTTTCTGCTACTATGATTTGCTATTTACCTTCTAGACGTTCATAACCTTTGTTGGTATGTCTTCACTAAAATCCCACTTGCCACAGCCCCCTTAGCTCTGCTTGATTGTCCAAAGACTTTTGCTTTGTCTAACTTGCACGAACTCTACTTTTGTTTTCTCTAACACTTTGGCAGTTGTATAAAAAAACCTGTACCCAAAGTCGTGCAATTGGCCAAATAACTTCTGCCCTTTTGTTAAATGCAGGAACTTATCTAAACCAAAACTTCTACAAGCAGCTACTTATGATCAATTGATCAGACACTTGATCAAACTTATCCATATAACTTTTGCTATGATCAACTACATCCATAACTCTACTTTGACGCTACCCCTTTTGTAGATGTTATATAAACTATAACATTTGAAAACAGTTACTTATGCATATAACTTTTGCTATGATCAACTACATCTATAATTGCATGAACAACAAAAATCAATCTCCACAACGGACATGACTCGGTTTTCCATAACGGACATGCCTTACACGTCACCATGCACGTAGTCAAGGATACAAAATAGAACATTTTGTCGTTCTCCAGTGATTAATTATCCTTTTAAGAGGCTTATCAATTACAACTTTCCAAGGGTAAGAAGATCCACAAACCTTAAAAAGTGATTCAAAAATCGGACTCCACCTAACATGAGTAACTGATCACATGAATGAAATCATAACGTGAATGAGGGTCCAATTAATTAAAATGTAGAGTTATTGTTCATCGAATTATATGAATGAGGGATCTGGGCATAAGGTTGAAATCGGGTTTGTGTCGCATTCAAGTTAATCGTCCATAATATTAATTGTTGAATAGGCCCATACAAAAAAAACTTGGTTACCTTTTGTCAAGTTATGTTGTAGTTTTGTATTCATGTCGAAAAAATTTCAATCCGAACTCTTCAGCTCCATGTTGAGTTTGAATCATGTTAACGTGTGGTGTCCGACATTCCCACATCAAGAAGGAGTTCAAATTCTTCGCACCAAATGTACTTCTGGACTCGGGAGAACTGTAATGGCCGATCCAACCGTCTATCTCGACAACATCCAAGCCGTCAATTGTTGAAATGGACGGCTAAATTGGTCGTACTACACCGTTTAGTGCAGCAGCACCCCCTTCCTTGTACTCCTATTCCAGTGCAATTTTTGTGGTTGTTGGATCATGAGAATCTTTTGCTCCCTTCAAATTTTTATGTTATTCAAGAGGAAAAACGTACGAGGACGTGAGGAGGGAGGATTTTGGGTAAAGAGGATGTGAGGGGAGGTAGAAGGGATGGTGAAAGGGAACACGGAATTAATTAAAACACACAACGGATATTATTGTATCCAAAGTCGTTCGATACACATGGGGCCGCATACATCAGACGGCTCCGATCAAAAGTTGTGTCCAGAAGCTTTGTAACTAAACATAACTAAAGGTGAAAAGGGATTTGGGGATGCTGTAACGCACCTCAGCACGATCCGGTCGTTTAGTTCAACATGGGTTGGGGGAGTCAAGTTTGGCAACTATGTTAGGGCCAAGTGTGGGCCAGATAACATAACGTAGAGGGGTTCCAATTTTAACCATTAAATCAGGGTACTTGGCTTAATGGTTGTGTTAACACCTCCAAGGGAACTCAATTCGGCATTGGTGATACATGTGACAAGTTGAAGAGTCATTGGCATGAAATCAAATGCAAGATTCTCTTCAATCTTTAAATTTGTTGTTACTCTTTTGACTTTAATGGACCTCCTTTGTGGAAAGAATCAAGTAATATTTCACCAATCACCAATTTTAGATTTGATGATGTGTGTCAATTTGAGTAGCCATTTCTCTCTCTTCAAACTTGAAGAATGAGAAAGCTACACCAAAATGGTGTAGCATAACTCAGACTTCCTTCTGCTAACATGGCTCTTCAAATGTAGTTTAGTTTTCATTTTACTATATGCTCTAAATTTATCCAAGGTATAGCGGAAATTGACACTGTAGAGACCCGTAAATTCGTATAATTGATTTAAATGTTTTAAATGGAAATAAAAGGAGGAAATTGATTTAGAACTTTGAGAATTTGGGCTAATGTGATATAGTGTTGCATTTAGAGGGGTGAAAGTGTGATGTGTGTGTATATAGCTTGTGTGTGTGAGAGGCAGGGAAACAATTTTCCCCAATTCTCACTCTCTCACTCTCCCGTTCCTCTCTCCCTCTCTCGGCTCTCACTCTCTCACTCTCACTCTTACCAAATTTCACCCAAACAACATAAAACCCATGCAACTCACCCATCAATCCATCATCCCTATGTGTATTGCAATCCGAACTTCGTTGGTTTGAGCTCGGTGGAGACAAATTTCATTTGGTTTCAAAGATTGGAGCTAGGGCTTGGAAAGTCTATTGATTTCGTTCTTTGATTTTGAGGTAGGGAGTTCTAACTTGCAATATATGTTTATGACTTATTTCTATTGCTTGAATCGTGCCCATGATCGTTGTTGTCATTCTTGATGTTGTTGCTGTTGAGAAACCATGTGGTTCTGTCAAAAATCTGCTCGAAAGCCTTTGTTATCGATAACATTTCCATTGTTATCGATAACACTATGTTCTAAAGTCCAGAAAATCAATCGTTATCGATAACCCTTGTCATCGTTATCCCTACCATGTCATCGTTATCCCTAACATTTGCATCGTTATCGATACCCTCGCGTCTGGAATAATCTTGACCCATTTGTTATCGATACCTTTCTTCGTGGTATCGATAACATCACTTGTTGTTTGATCTCGATCCTTTGTTATCGATACATTTTCCTATGGGTATCGATAACACCTTGTGTTTGGACAGTCTTACTGATTTTGATCCCTCCTACACTATTTTGGGTTTCGATCACTTCTGATCCACTCCGAGAACTTCCCGAATGATCCCTTAACTTGATTACTCGTACCAAATGTCTTCATTGTACGTATCCATGATCTCAATACAAATTTGAACGGTACGAATTGTTTGGAAAAGGATTTTGAAACTTTACGGACACAACGAAAACATTTCAGGACATCCCGAAAGGGTAAAGAGCCTGGCAGAGGACATCGGGGTCCTTTAATTGGCCCGGCATGAGCTATATGCTCGTATCAGGACACCCCGAAAGGGTAAGAGCCTGGCAGAGGACATTGGGGTCCTTTAATTGGCCCAGTAAGAGCTTCGGCTCATGACACATGTACGAGACACGTTTTGACAGATGGTGCTTTCACAGATTATACGTTGAAAATATGATTGATTTGGAAATGAAAGATTGAAGTTGGATTACTGTTGTTACTCCATTCCATTGGTTTCAGTTGCTGTTGTTCTTCTTGTTATCGTTCCTACATTTCATATGCATACATTGTTAGATTAGAGCTTTCTACTGGGCTAGTGTAGCTCAAGCCTTACTTTATTTTCAAATGCTAACTCTGGACAGTGACCTCATGTTGGGAGTGCATGGATTGTGAACACGATTTTGAAAGCTAACATTGAAGAGTTATTAAGGCATCTTTGTAATTTATTTTTGAAAGATGTACCTTCGTAAACATTTGGGCGTTAGAGCGTAATTGTTGAAAATGAAAATGTCAACTTTCTTTTGGGGGATTGTACGTATTAATGTGAGACTTTATTTATAAAAATTCCTCTATAATTATGTTGAAAATCGAGGGTGTGACAGACACCCTTAACAAGTTCGGCCCGAGTTAATTAAGCTCAAGCTTAACAAATATTACTACTAGTCTACTACTATACTATCTTTATGAAAGTGAAAAATATTTACTATGGAGCCAACCCAAGCCAAACCAACCCGAGGCTAAGGCCTAGACCAAAGGCTAGAGGAAAATCCCAACTTTCTTCCCAATTTGAGCTTGTGTCTTAACTCGTTACCCAATTATTATTTTTAATTGAATGACTATGTAGGAGTGGGTAACATTTAACTCACAGCGCCCTTACGGATCTAGAAAACTAGGATCACAGAAATTGCAAGTAAACAGAATAATAATGCGTAACGAACAAGAAAAGAAAGAACATGAGATATAAGTGGAAAACCTCAACGCGAGGAAAAACCATAGGAGTCACACTAGTCCACTGTGAAATCGAATCAAGAGTACAAGTCTTCTCGCAATCTCTCTGAGATCTACGTTTTCTCTCGCCTCTCACTCACAACCCTAATTACATACAGACTGCAATATAATTAGGTCGGGTCCTATGACCAAAATTACACCCCACCCCTAGGCTAAACCATTGCAGAAGATTGTCTGCAACCCTAACCGACACATCTATTAATATTGGCCAGAGCATATTAAAGATCACAGGGAACATTTGTTGGAATTGAATACCATTCTTTACGAAACTTACGTCCTGCGCATGCTGATGCTACCTCCAGTACTAGTACTTCAGAAACTACTAATTGTAGATGCATACTTGGTACATGTGAATATTGGGACTACTTCGACTAAGCACACTTTTAAATTAAGAGGGTGTGCACGAGTTGGCTTGGGTCAAATTTGACTTGGACCAGCTTACCGAACCGAAACAATCAGGTTTTCAAATAGCTCACCCGACATCAACCGAAATGTCGAGTCAATTAGTTTGGTTGGGAGGAGCAACACTGACTCGACGTGATGCCGGTGGAAGAAATGTAGGGACTTCATTTTAACGGGTCTTTGTGTCCGAGTTAGGGTTTTTAAAGTTGGTTGCGTGAGACAGTGCTGATTATGATGCAAGAAATAATGGACTTACGTCACCCTTCCTCATTCATAAATTATCTCTCGCCTTTCATACAGGTTTGTCAGCTCGTGTCTTGAGATGTTCGGAAGGAAGAACTCGTCAGGCAAGAAGGGACTTTTTAACTCTTTTTGAGGCGATGTGTAATAGAAGATGCAGACTTTCAAATCGGATCAGATTTGAATAGAATAGACCTTATCTTTGTTTCTACAATCACACGCACTCACACACATAAATACACAAACTCCTCTCACACGAGGAGTGGGACTGACACACACTATTTAAATCTGATCCGATTTGAGAGTCCGCATCTTCTATTACATCGCCTCAAAAGAGTTACAAGTCCCCTCTTGCCTGACGAGTTCTTCCTTCTGCAGCACGTGTGGGCTTCACTCCTCATGTGATAGGCACATAGTTTGTGTGGACCTCACTTCTCACGTGAGAGAAATTTGTGTATTTGTGTGTGGTTATAAATTAATACATCTTTGTTATCTCAATGTCCATTAAATGATTGCCACGTGGCCCACGTGGGGAAAACGAGTTACAAAAACAGATTTTCTTCGGTAGGATTGGGTTTTGTCGGGTTCTTGATTTCTTGTAATGCGACTAAGCCCGTCAAATCCCTGTAATTAAGGACCAAATGAAAATGATGTATGAGATTGTTTTTGGTTAAAAAAGTCACTTGGCTTATTTTTTAGTTTTTTTTTTTTTGCATTTGTTAATTTTTCGTCAATTTTTTGAGTATTATTGCTTTGTCATGACGAAAGAAATCTAAAAAGTAAAAAATTACAATCGAAATTTATTTTTTTGAATGAAGACAAAAATAAGCCAATAAGCCAATTTTTTCATTTTTATTATAAAAAAATAGATTTCGATTGTAATTTTTTACTTTTTAAATTCCTCTCGTCACGACGAAGAAATAATCCCCAAAAAATCGACGAAAACCTAACAAATGCCAAAAAAAATTTGAATAAGGATAAAAAAAATAAGCCAAATGGCTTTTTTAACCAAAGGATTACGGAGCCATGATCTCACCTGTCTATTTCGGCTTTGGATGATCCGGATTTAAAAAAAAAATTCCATAGAAACTCTTCTCTTTCCTGGAAGAGTTGTTTTAAAATCCGGATCGCCCAATACACTTTTGGTCGCGTGAAATTTACCTCCATAAAAACTTATTCACGGAACTCCATGAATAAGTTTTTCTCGAGATTGACTTATTCACGGAGCCTCTATGAATAACTTATTCACAGAGCCGTGCGATCTCACCCATCTGTTTCGGTTTTGGACAGTCCGAATTTTTAAAAAAATTTAAAACCCGAACTGTCCAACACACATTTAAATACGCGAAATTCACCTCCGTTAACTCAGTGAATACGATTTTCTCTTGTTCTCTTGACGTAGACTAGTTTTCTACCGCTAAAAAAACTCTCCGTTAGTCAAAACACGTGAATAGAAAATTGTCATGCGAGTACAATGTATGCTTTTTGATTTTTTTTTTTTTTCAAAAGAGAGTACCATAAGGATCAAAAAAAGAGAGTACCATGGATGTTTTTTTTTTTTTGGATCAGGTACAATGAATGCTTTGAAGGGCGCATTCCAGTAAAGTGAGAGAGTGATGATTACTGATCGATGATAACCACAGCGGAAATATCGAACATGCTAACAAGATTATCCATTACTTTTGAGACACCGCCACGTGATTATTATAAAAAAATTTTACAGTCCTTGTGTTTAAGCCGAAGCTAAGATTCTATACCGTGGTAGAGTATGTTTAGTCCTGCCAAGCAACTATAAAGACTTATAGACTCGAATATTAAGCGAGTAGCTAAACGAACTTGACCATTAATCAACCAACCACATATATGGTGTGCTCGGATTTTGGATGATGCCATTGTGTACCATCGTTTGTTTCCCTTAACAATAACAACTGAAAAGTCTACAACTCTACACCCTTCCTTTCGCACGGTTACAAATTTACATATATCTCTTAAACACTTTTCACACTCTTAATCATTCTTATCTATACTCTTTATCGTGGACTCCACTCTGTATCTCTCTCTCTCTCTCTCTCTTTGAATGGAAGTAGTTTTTCAACGCTATCTATCCTACCCTCATGGAGGAGTGCTACCATTTTGTCTCTCTCTCACTTCGCGCATATCTTGATTCTTGAAAAGTTTTGCGCCACATCCCCGTTGTCTTTTGCATTTTCATGACAACAAGTCTATAACCACAAACACTTATCCACACAGGGGAAATGCTACAATACACACCCTTTATTTGGGTGTGTATCATATGCACCCCCTAAAATGTTATGAATTATAGAGAAAATGTTACGAATCGTAGTACTAAAAAGTTACGAATCGTATAAAGGTTACGATATACACCAAAATGTTATGAATCATAATGAAAATGTTACGAATCGTACTGCTGAAAAGTTATGAATTCTAGAACAAAAGTTACGAAACATGCTAAAATGTTACGAATGGACCATAAAATAGGTGCATATGATACACCCTTTTAAGGGGTGTGTATTGTAGACTTTCCCTCCACACAGACACAAACTCTCTCACAGCGGAGTCAGGATTTTGACTCTGGGGGCCGGTTTAATGGACATATTTTTTTTTATCGGATCATATACTTATTATATCATAAGGTTTTGGTTTTCAATTCATTACATTTTTACATTGAAATGATTCTTTAAACTACTTCAACAGTTACGTGCTTATTTTTGTTTATGAGAGAAATTGAGAAATAATAATGTAAAATAACCAATTTTTAACAAATCGAATCAAAATTATTAAGATTATATTGTAACTATACATGAATAATTATCAATAATATTCAAAATCAAGTATATACTTACAAAATAAAAATTTTAAAACTCAGCCGTTCGGGGAGCCGGGGCCCCAGGCCCCAACATAGCTCCACCCTAGCTCTCTCATTTTTTCTTTGATCAGGAACACAAAATTATAGTATATAGAAGAAAAACAGTACAAAGATGGACACTGTTGGTCCAAAACAACAACCAAAACAACAAACAAAACACAACAAAAAAAAAAAGCCGCAAAGAACCAAAATGTCGGAGTCAGACCCATCGATCACACTCGTGAGTGTGGGAAGAGTGGTAAGCGGAGAGGCCAGTTATAGGAAGAGCAACACTCGAGATGACCTGCCGCACCAACTTAGCACGTACTAATGTGAGAGTGTTATGTTTGTGTGGAGGGTTTGTGATAGTAGGAAAGTTGTTTTTCACTCTCTCTCCTCTTTTGTCAAATAAACTTTACGCTCTCGCTGGTGACCAAAAAGAAGGAAAAATCTTTACATAACCTCCATACACAAATATCTAGTTAAACTACACACGCCCACAAAATTGTTCACTCACTCTATCAGATCATCATTGTGTTCTAAAACTCATTCCGCTGTTACATACACACCACAAAGACGGAATTTTTGAGATCAACGAAGATGGGTATGTCCACTTTTTTTTCTCTCTCTTACTATCACTCATGCACACTCCCAGTAATTTCATTCTCCAACCCATTTTCCTACGTGGGTTTTCTGGTTCTTTGCACCTGGTTTTGTTGTTTTTCCTCTTCATCACATGGTTATGTAGGAAAATCATGAGAATGAATACTCCCAGTGAAGGGCCAAGACGGAGTAATAACAGGAGAACAAGATTTTCCTACTACAATCAAGCTCTGGTTTGTTGTTCGGGTCTTTCGCTTTTCAACCTCGTTCTGTGGTTATTAAATTACTTTTCTTGGTATAGAAATGGTTGGTCTGATGAAAAGTTTGTAACCCTTTTGGATTTTGGACTCAGAACACTTGCTTGGTTAGCAATCTCTGTTTATTTGCACACCCATTTCAAGAATTCAGGTGGTCCAAGGTTCCCAATTTCATTGAGCGTCTGGTGGGGATTTTACTCTGTTGTTTCCTTGTGGTAGACTTCCTTTATAATAAGAAAAATAATCATTCTCTACCAACTCAGTTATTTGTTTCTGATACCATCTCCACTGTTATGGGCTTCTTCTTCTTCTGTTTGCTGGGTTTTTCGGGGAAGAAGGAAAGTGAAGATAGCCTTCTTCAAGAACCTCTTTTGAATGGTACTAGTACAAGTACTAATGGTGCAGAGTTGAATAAGTCTAGTGGGGGTGAAATTGTTGCCCCTTTTTCCTATGCTAGTCTTCTTAGCATCCTTGCTTTCTCTTGGATGGGTCCTCCGATTGGCGCCGGTTATAAGAAAGCATTAGACCTTAACAATGTTCCTCAACTAGCCGGTGTGGACAGTGTCAAGGGGGCTTTTCCAGTTTTTAGAAGTAAGCTAGAGTCTGATATTGGAAGTAGAATAACCACATTTAGGCTTGTGAAGGCACTGATCTTCGTGACAAAATGGGAAATTCTATTAACAGCTTCCTAAGCGCTAATATACTCACTAGCTTCGTATGTTGGTCCCTACCTCATTGACTCATTTGTTCAATACCTTAACAGAAATCGAGCCTTTGAAAACCAAGGGTGCGTTATGGTATCTGCATTCTCCTTTGCAAAACTCATTGAGTGCTTGGCTCAGAGACATTGGATCTTTAGGATGCGCCAGGCCGAAATTAGGGCTAGGGCAGTTTTGGTAGCCATGATTTACAATAAAGGGTTGACCATTTCATGCCAATCAAAGCAGGGTCACACGAGTGGGGAAATCGTAAATTTAATGTCTGGTGATGCCTGGAGGGTCTCAGATTTTGGTTGGTACATCCACGATCCGTGGCTGGTCATAGTCCAAGTTATCCTGGCCTTGGTGATCTTGTACAAGAATCTTGGGCTTGTTTCTGATAACTGCTGGGTATAAGACTGCCACTATACTCTTCAACAAAATGCATTTGTGCATTTTCCGTGCTTCCATGTCGTTTTTTGATTCCACCCCAAGTGGACGAACCTTAAATAGGGTGTGTACTATTTTTTGTCTAGCTACTTGCTGCCACTGTTGTCATCCTAACTGTGGTTGTTAGCTTAATATAGAGATTTGATCCAATAATGTGTTTTCCTCTTTTAGGCATCTACGGACCAAAGTGCTGTGGATTTCCCCATTCCAAATACTATTGCTGGGTTTGCATTCTCAATAATGCAACTACTTGGTACTGTTATGATAATGTCACAGGTTGGATGGCAGGTCTTCATCGTATTTATTCCCGTGATTGCCACCTGCATTTGGTTACAAATAATTATCGTAAATTCTTACCACTCTGTGTTGCTAGTGAAGTCTTGCAATATTGATTAAAGAATCAGCTTTTCCCCGCAAATTTCAACTTTAATTTTCTGTAAGCAATATGCTGCTTCAGTAAGATAGTCCGTATTTCTTCTAAACTATTCGAACATTTACTTATTTCATCCATTTATTGGTTGGTAAAATGTTGATGTTCTCCAAGTAACGAAGATGATGTGCTGGAATGTAGCCTTTGACGCTAGAGAGAATTGGCAAACCATAGAAGTCTCTTGGATGTGTTTTATTTAGTGGTTTCATTTCATGTAATTCTATTTTGTGTAGAAAGTGGTGGTTTCTTTTACCAACTCTTACCTCGATAAATTGTACTAGTTTGATTTTCACAGCTACAGAGTCACGAATGTTATATGCTGCAACGTTAATATTCTTTTACTCTGTTGCAGCAATATTACATACGGTCTGCGCGAGAACTAGCACGATTGGCTGGTGTATGCGAAGCTCCATTTATACAATATTTTGCTGAATCCATGTCAGGATCCACTACCATTAGGAGCTTTAATCAGGAATCACGATTCAAGGAGTTGAGTACGAAACTGATAGATGGGCATTCTCGAACAAATTTTTACACTGCTGGTGTGATGGAGTGGCTTTCCTTCCGCTTGGATTTCTTATCTTCTCTTACATTTGCCTTCTTTTGGTTTTCTTGATCCATTCCAATGGGAACAATTAATTCGAGTAAGAAGTTTTTGGTTTTCTTCTTTATTGACTATTTTACTTTGCACCCTGAAAAGTGTTCGAAAGTTTTATGATCTGTCTTTTGTTTTTTCAATTGCAGGTATTGCAGGGTTAGCAGTTATGTACGGGCTTAGTCTGAACACGTTACAGGTGAGGGTTATTCGGAATCTTTGCAATATGGAGAATCAAATCATATCGGTTGAAAGAATACTTCAATACACTGCTATCCCAAGTGAACCTCCTCTTGTAATACGGTGTAGAAGATAAGAGACCAGATGGTCACTGGCCAGCTCGTGGAGAAGTTGTTATCCAAGATCTGCAGGTATGGTACAAAAATTCTGACCTCCTTTGGTTTTGTCTGTCTCATGGCTCGGTAGAAAGTAAGTAAAAGGAAGAGGAAAAGATGCAAATTTCAAACATCCTTTTATTCACCGTCCACTTATGTGACATGCACTCCGCTACATGTTATTACTCCTGAACTATGTTGCCAAAAAGCGCTGATACCCTAGCGAATTACGTTTCGGAACAAACATTCCGAAAAGTGGTACACTTGCAGAATTTAGCGATACATAAATTTCCCCTACCAAGACTAGAGATATTGGAGCTTTACCAAGACCTAAGAAAAGTTGGTCATGATGGTTATAGAAATTTTTTTTACCTACGTGATGAATTACGCAAACATACATTATATCATGGGATAATAATCTCTAGAAATAAGAACATTCTTGGACTGTAAATTATAGAAGCCTACCCCTGTTGTTCCGGTATTTAGGACACGCGGCTTGCCACGTTTCCGTTCTCATTACTCGTACTAGAACGATCTGTGATCTAGGTAACATAGCTTCTGAACAAATTAACATTTATTTTTCCATCCGTAAATGGCGTTTAGAAGATGTGTCAGAGTATTTAATGCAATATACTACATTGTCATCCATAATTCTACCTCGAACTCAAATTAGTAAATGTGATTCCCAAGTGTCCAACTAAATGTGAGACACAAATCGGGCATCCAATCAAAGACAGCCTTCATGGTCAATGCATATGGATTTTTTTTTATGTACACATGTACGCATGTAGGTCCGATACGCTCCACACATGCCACTTGTGTTGCGAGGCCTTATGTGCACTTTCCGTGGAGGAATGAAGACAGGAATTGTGGGGAGGACGGGCAGTAGTAAATCAACCCTGATACAGACACTCTTCCGCATCGTCGAGCCTGCTGCTGGTTGAATTCAGATAGACGGTATCAACATTTCCTCGATCGAGATCCATGATTTGCGATCTAGGTTAAGCATCATCCCTCAAGATCCAACCATGTTTCAGGGGACGGTGCGAAGCAACTTGGACCCACTTGAAGAGTACACCGATGAACTCATCTGGGAGGTGGGTTGATTTCCTTTTACTATTTTTATGCTGTTTTGGCACGGATAGGGCCAAGGGTTTCTCTCCTACATCCGATCTCCGCGTATCATATCTGGGAAACGTGCTTTTTCGTGTTTGGATGAAATTTTGAATACCTGTTTCATTTTCTTTAGGCTCTTGATAAGTGCCAACTTGGAGATGAAGTCAGGAAGAAAGAAGGCAAGCTTGATTCAGCAGGTATTCTTCATCCAAAGGGGAAAAATAACTTTTTATTGGAAGACAAAGTAGACCTTGTAGTATTCAGAGTCTAAAATGCCTTTCATTCATTCAGAACGGGGTCATGCTCCAACGGGATGAATGCAATGCTATCCCAATGAATTTCGGGCAAAAGTTTTTGGGATGTACAAAATTAACTTCAGAAGCCATCTCTTCGTCGTAGAAATGTTCTCTCTCTCTCTCTCTCTCTCTCTCTCTCTCTTCCAGACGAGACTACATTACTACATTACGGTTAACAAGTTCCTAACGCAGACTTTTTTTTTTCTTCTCTCCTTGGTGCAGTTACAGAGAATGGGGAGAACTGGAGTATGGATCAGCGGCAGCTGGTTTGCCTTGGCCGGGTGGTGCTCAAGAAAAGCAAGGTCTTGGTGCTTGACCAAGCCACAGCATCAGTGGACACAGCCACGGACAATCTTATACAGCTAACGCTTAAGCAACATTTCTCCGATTGCACAGTGTTAACTGTTGCGCACAGGATTACGACTGTCGTTGATAGCGACATGGTTTTGCTGTTAGATCACGGTTAGTGTCGACGACTCCCTCTGGAGTCTGGATTCGTTCCTCTGCTTGTCATATATCTTAATAGATGTTTCACAAAATTAAGAATGTCAATCTGAAAATCTTCTAAATTTCGCCCACCTTTTTTACCATTCGTGGCGCAGTACTTATCGAGGAACATGATTCTCCCACAAAGTTGCTTGAGAATAAATCTTCTTCATTTTCCAAGCTCGTTGCAGAGTGCAGTACAAGGTCGAGTTCTAGTCCTCAGAAGTAGGCATACAATTGAATATCCTCAAATCTTGGACAATGACGAAAAATATGGCAGTGCGTCCTTTTTGAATATGGCAAAGATTTACCTCTTTCATTTATTTATTGAATACTGATTTCGAACCGTGCCTTCAAGCACAAGCATGCACTAGTTCTTGTACACCAACTGTTCATATGGCCTTCAAAGGACGTTCGTGAAAATTAATGAGAGCAAATTTCATGGTAAGATAATGAGCTTGATTTGACAGATGAACAACAAGTACAAAAAGAAAAAAATATCAACTTTTCAAAATAGTTGTACTTACTGGGAACTCAATTTTAGGATACATACGACTCCGAATAGAATTGTATACGAAATCGTCCAATTCATGTCTTTATTCAAACTCAATTTGTGATCCAAACTTTTAAAAAAATGGTTTTTTGACTGACTTTTGTCTTTATTCAAAAAAACTAAAGTTTAAACCATAATTTTTTACTTTTCTGATTCCGCTAGTCGAAACGAACCAATTATTCATAAAAAATTAACGAAAAATTAACGAATGCAAAAAATAAATAAATAAATAAACACACACACACAAAGTCAAGTGGCTAATTTAGCAAAAACACCCCTTAGTCTCCATTTTCACTGATAGTCTCGTATTGGTCCAGGATCTAGCCGGAAAATCCTCGCCTCAAAATTGGTTGGAATCTGTCGTTCTTGATATTAAATCAGGATATATTAGTTGGGACTATGTTTCTATTACTAAAGTGTACAGCTCTATCAGTTTTTGTTCAAATTTTAAGAAAGAGACGTGGTGGAGAGAGAAACAGAGTCGAGAAACATGTGCTGGAGAAACGTAAAAAGCGAGTTTTGAACATAATTTTTTTAACTTTTTAAATTACTCTTGTCGAGGTGAACCAATAAATTTATGAAAAATTCACGCAAAACTAAAAAAGCAAAAAGTTTTTTGAATGAAAAAAATAGTCCAAACGGATTAAGCCAAACCGCTGATTCCTTGTCTTTTTTCAAAAATGCTACACTTGCACAACAGTTGTGTAAAACTCTTTGCACAACCGATCTCTGCTCGTCCATTGTTGTAGTGGATGGTCTAGATTCGCTGAGGGAATAAATAAACCATTCACGCGAATAGTTTACTTAAAAGCTGGACCATCCAAACACATCTGGACGGCCATAATTTGTTACACAACACAACACACACAACGGACAAGGAAGCATCAAGCAAAGCTTGAAAAAAGAATAGCACAAATCAAGACGACATGGAAACAAAATTTTACATGCTGCCAAAGATTCTAATTGGGACATTCCACAGGGAACAAAGAGCCATGTTAAGACCTGACTTTTTAACTCTTCTCCAAGAGCTTACACATGCTTGGATATGAGTTCTCACTTTGGTCTCCAACTGTTGAACAATACTCTCGTAGCCTTTAAAGATTCCGTCATTCCTTTCTCCCCAAACATAGTATAAGAGAGCAGCCAAAACAACTTTTGATATCAAGCAGAAAAATTGAGAACCCTTGTTGACTTGAATCATCCCGTCCATAATTTGGGGCTGCCCATTGAAGGGGCAATTAGGTTTCAAGTCTTGTTGTAAGGATTTCCAAAGTTGAGAAGAGAAAAAACATCAAAAGAAAAGGTGCTCGTGGTTTTCCACAACAGTAGAACACAATACACAATGGTCATTCATAGACATACCTCACTTACGAAGTCTATCCTTAGCAAGCCTCTCCAGATTTGCTAGCCACATAATGATGGACCAGCGAGGTATAGAATGCTTAGTCGTTCTACAAGTGTAAGAATATCCACAAACCTTAAAAAGTGATTAAAAAATCGGATTCACCTAACATGAGTAACTCACATGAATGAAATCATAACGTGATTTAGTTATGAGAAATGGGTCCATTAATTAAAATGAAATTATGAATGAGTGATCTGATTAGTAAAATCTATACTTTCTATAAATCGTACTAATAAATTTCGTGGGCATAAGGTTGAAATCGGGTGTGTTGCATTCAAGTTAATCGCCAATAATATGGTTGAATAGGCCCATACGAAAAAATAAACGGTTACCTGTTGTCAAGTTATGTTGTTGTATTCATGTCGAAAAATAATCAATCCGAACTCTTTAGCTCCATGTTGATTTTGAGTCATTTTAACGTGTCGTGTCGGGCATTCCCACATTAAGAAGGGGTTCAAATTCTCCGTTCCAAATGTACTCCTGGACTCGGGGTGCTGTAGTGCACCCCCGCATTATATGGTTAAGAGTTGTAGGAGCTTGAATTAAATTCGAGACGTCAGTACTGAGATGGACAACCAAATCGACAGCACTACATGATGTAGTGCTGCAGCAGCCCCATTCCATATACTCCTATTCCAGTGCAATTTTTGTCGTTGTTGAATCATGAGAATGTTTTGCTCTCTTCAAATTTTTATGTTATTCAACAGCAAAAACGCACGAGAACGTGAGTAGGGAGGATTTTGGGTAAAGAGGATTTGAGAGGAGCTAGAAGGGATGGTGAAAGAGCAATGCTAGGAATACGGAATTTAATTGAAACACAACGGCGGATTTAATTTCATTTATAGTCGTTCGATACACTTGGGTCCGTATACATCGAACGATTCCAATTAAAGTTGTCCTGAAGCTTTGTTACTGAACTTAGGTGCCGTTCTACTTTCTTTTTAAACTTTCTTTTTCAAAAAAAAGAAGAAGATAATTTCAAGCTCAAATATAATGATAAATAATTTTTTAATTGTTTTTTTGCACCGTTTAAAAGATCTCAATGAGATCTATTAAATAAAATACATATTGTTAGAAAAATTATTTGCATAAACACATGATTTTTGAGTCTGAAATTACCTTCATTTTCTAAAAGTTTTTTTTTTTTAGAAACTAGAACGGCCCTTAACTAAAGGTGAAAAGGGATTTGGAGATGCTGCCACACTATAACGTGTAGTGCGGTCGATCCGGCTGTTCAATTTGACATAAACGGCTTAAATTTTATCTGAGCTTCTATAGGTGTGAACTATCAATTGTTTCGGATTAAAATTTGAGCCATCCTATATAAAAATGGAACGGCCAGATCGGTCACACTACACGCTATAGGGTGGGTGCAATAAAGGGTCCAGGTGGAAAGTGGAATATCAGGTGATGGAGAGATTATTTCATGCACCTGGGGTTTGCAGCCACGTGATACCCAGAGGCTCTCTGGACCACACATTTTAGTGGCCCGCACATATTTGTGTAGTGTAGAGAGCCCCTAGGGCACCACATGGCCATGCCGCAAGACCATAGTATAATTTTTCCAGCTGATGGGCCCTTCTAAATGATGAACCAATCACAAAATTCCAAATGTCAATAAGTTTAGGTTAGTTAAAGAAGCGGGAATACCACGTCAAAGTCCCCACATAAACATTCTATACCCTCTAGGTTTATACTTAACACAAAACAACGTTCACTTCTTTAACACTTTTATGCTCTCTCCGCCTCCACCCTCCTCGCCTCTCGCCGCCAGCCCTCCTCTCTCCACTCCCCACTCCGCACAAGTACTCTCTCTCTCTCTCTCTCTCTCTCTCTCTCTCTCTCTCTCTCTCTCTAAAACTTTGAACTAGCTCCATCTCTTGCTATTCCCATCTGGGTATCTCATAATTTTATTTTATTTTTTGTTCTTTTATGGTTAGCTCACTGAAACTCTCTTGTCAACTATGGGCTTTGTTTTGTTTAGATTTTGGAGTTATTACTGTTGCAAGATTTTGTTCAGATGGTGACTTTGTTGTTTAGTGCATATGTTTTGCCCGTACATACGTAGACAAATGCTTCTTGAATCTTGATTATTTTTCACGAGCTTCATTGCTGGTTTTTGTTTTAATGTAAAAAACTTTCTTGTAGTTCTGTGTGCATGTAGGTTGGATGTCTGTTGAAATTTCTGCGAAATCTGTGATTGTATATGTACTTTTTGAGACGGACCGGCAACCTCACCGATTTTGTTTCCCAATAGGTGGACTAATTCAAGGAAGCAATCTAACCGGCCACTAGGGGGAAGGTTTGAAATAAACTCGGGACGAAACATATGATTGGCCCAATGTAGAAATTGATAACACGCAAGCAGGAGTGATAGGCATCAAAAGGGCCATGGTTTTCTACCACTACGCCAACTCCTCGGGTTGAACTAACCTCAGTATGTGTCTCCCAATGGATGCACATGCAAATTCACCTTCCTGTAATTTGCTTGTACTAGATCATGTGAAAAATCACTTTTTGTTTTTGGCGGTTGGATTACAACAACAACATAACGGAACCCATCTAGTCCCTAATCATTTGGGGTATGGGCGGGCAGGGGCGGAGCCAGGATTTTTTTTAAGTGGGGTCGAATGAGTAAAAATGAATTCTACTCGTATGGGTTGGGGCAAAAATGAATTTTAAAGGGGAGTCAAATGAGTAAAAATTAGGTGAAAATTATACCAATCTCTTAAAAAAATTGGGAGGCAGCGGGGTCGGCCGCCCCCCCTTGACTCTTAATGGCTCCGCCCCTATGGGCGGGGATGATTGAAGACAGACCTAACCTTTGGCAATATATGCACAAAGTGGCTGCTCTCAGAATACCACTGAAACAGTGGCTCCCCTAAACCTCCAAGAACTGAGGAGCTATAGGGACGTTTTGTTGTAGAATCATGCCCCCAAATCAAAACCAAATGGCATCAGAGAGGGCCAGCCTAGAGATCCAAATCAATTTATGTGCACATTACCAAGCTTCCTTCATTGATAGTCTAGAGCATCGGGATGGACACGAGTTTTTGGCGGTTGGATTGCCATCTAAAAATTGATTGAGGCACAATTCCCTTTCTTCTGTGTAAATTGTAATCGATACCATTATGCGATGTGGGTAATGTTTCTCCTACTGAGACCCAACCCCACCTGGAAGTATTGTCCGCATTGGGCCAACCTTATGGAAGACCTCACAGTTTGTCCCTCTGAGCTCTCAACCAAAAAGGCGCCTCTAAAATGGAAGTGTCATGCGCCATCTTTTATGTCCATCCTGGACATCATTCGGATCAAATGTGGTATTCCAAGCATGACATTTAGATGTGATTGCACACGCTTACTATTTCTGATGGATTGTGTTGGTAATTCCTGTCGTATTTGTTTGGATTTTCTTCTCTAGGTCCATCGAGAAATAGTTCTACTGTATGTCTAGTATGTGTAATAAGTACAAACACGTGATGTGGGTAAAGTTTTTCCCTCAATATTAGTTTGATTAGAGTTCATTGTAATAGATGGAGCTTGGTTGCCATATCATTATCATCTAAGGGTGAATCAAGATGCCTTCTAGGGACTTTAATTGCTCTGTTGCTTTGTTTTTCCTTTAATTTTGTTGCTAGCAAATCTATAACGGCCATAAAGTTGAATGCATAATTTTGCAGAAGGTATTATAGAAACTTGAAGATTTTAAGTTGCAAACTAAGCAAATAAATTTTGGAAACCAAGTGTTAACTTCCTGCTTTTGATCATCCAACAGTCTGTAGTTCTGCTGCTTGTGATAATCCTTTTTTTGAGTAGTTGCTTGTGCAAATTTGAAAGAGGGGATGGGATGCCTCATTAAGGACTCGATTTTTCAAGACCTTCAAGAAGCCACATTTTTAATTTGAAAACATCTCATTATCACGTGCATGATTGCAAGGCATTGAGAAGTTAAGCCTAGTCAGATAAGAATCGCAGCATGACTCCAGAACAACCATTGGCAGAGTTTGATTGGGAGAGTAATCTGCGTTCCTCTCCAAAAATGACTGCATAAGTCGAAGCGCATAAACTTTTGCAAAAAGGATAATGAAGATTTCCCATTTTCTGTCTGTGTGAACTTAGCAAATGAATCTATAAATGATATGAATAATTTTGTGCTTTTTTCTTGTGACAGGTGGTGATTCTACTCCCAGTGTTAATTCTATAAAGGGGCATGCCTTATTTTTTTCGTTTTTTGATCGGCAAGGGGCATGCCTTATTTGATACCTGATTTTTTCAAGATCTCTGAGAAACCCAATTTTCATTTCTCAAAACATCTCCGTTATCATGTACTCTGTCGTAATGCGTTGAAAAAGTGAGCCAAACTCAGAAAGGACTGCATCATGACTCCGGCTAAACCATTGACAGATATTGATCGGGAGAGTAATATGCATTCCTCTCCAAAAGTGGCAGCCCACATTGTGAACAGGATTTTGTTGGCCAAATCATCTGGGAAGGATACAATGGGCATAAGTAATTCTCATGATGCTATCATCAAAGTGGAAGATCCATGCGATGAACAAATTACGGTTCAAGCGGATGCCAGTGACATCAGGGTAGCTGAAGACCCAGAGGCAACTGACTATTCAAGCTCTTTTGATGGCACAGTATCTGGGACAGAGAATTGTGCTGAAATGAGTGATGCGGAAGTTGAATCATGCTTTGGTGGCGACAATGGTTTCCCATTTGATGGTTTTAGTAGTGTGTTTCCAATGAGGTTTGTTCTGTTATTTTTTCCTTCACATGTTTAGTTTTGTTTGTTTTAGGTTCTTACAAAGGGGGATTTGACATTAAGAATCCTTTATGGTTAGAATGCCATCCACTGGTAGTTGCATTTCCAAAAATAGGTGCTGATAGAATCATATAAGTTTATATTGGACTTCTATAAAATGTTTTTAGGTTCTTTATGAGTTTTGAATGTGAATTCACATGCACTGCATGAAATCTTCTTGCTTACTTCATCTTCACGTAAGTAAATCTCAATTTTACGACATATTGAATGCATTAGATTAGATTTTAACATAATGTTACTACATAAACGTCTTCTAGTTCATTTCATCTCCTCATATGGTGACTAGATGAATCATCAACTTATTTAGTACAGAATAGTAGGAAGTGAAACAGAAAATGAACACATTTTTTTCTTTCCGGAAAAAATGAAATTGATCAGATTAAGTGGGAAGTTTGGCCTTGTTGAACAGTTGAAGCCTCAAGCATTATAGCTCTGGCAGTTCTGTAAAGTGGCTGAGAACCTTTTTCAATGATTGTATGGCCTCATCTAGTATGACGAATGCTTAAGGAAATGTATCATAAGATTTGCAAACATAGTGGAAAACCTCCATTCTACAGCGCAGCGCGACTCAAGGAAGGCCAAATAGTTAAGTGGAGCACATTATTTAATTTTTGCCGGAACAGATAAGAGTTCAATTGGAGTAAGGGCACCTGCTCATCCAAAAATTTGCGGTTCACAATTTTCAGGAAAAAGAAGTTGACCACTCACTGGAGGAGATTTGTACGTCCACTGATGTGGCGCTGCAAATGGACAGAATTGAAAATTAAGCAATTTCAATCTCAGGCATCTAAGTATTCCAGAGAGCTTGCAGCATATGATCAGAAACAGTTAGAATTAGATCAGTTAACGTCAGAAAATTTCGATTCAAAGCCCTTGCCATTTACTGTTCAAAGCCATGGGAACAAGACCATGAAGAGAAGGAAAAGAAAGAGAGTTGAAGATACTACTGATGTCACTTTATATATGTCACAGCATAACCTTTTCTCCTACAATGGTACCATTTTCTTCTATGCGATACTGACTTAAGATTATGCGGTTTTTGTCACTCGTCTTGGATTATTTTGTTGTGACTCTAGCACGTGTATATTACAGAAAATAAGACGTCTGACCCAGATAGCACTTTTGCCGCCGAAGAATTCAGTACTCCAGGTAAAAGTTTCTTCAGTAGCCCATTGGAAGTCTTGTCTGACTTTAGTTACCTCAGAAAAACAGAGCATCTGAGGGGTATATCGTCTCCTTTGTCAATTACAATTTTCTATGAGGAATACAATTTTTTTTTTGATCCACCAAAACGCCCCTTGGGTGCGAGGAATACGTGTGGTCTCCTTTAAAGAATACTCGTAATGGTAAAGAGTCCTTTATCTGTCTCGTTTTGCAAATCTGTTGTTTCTAGTTGTTAAAAGTTAAACCAATATTCTTTTATGTCTCGGTCCTGTTTATTTTTTGGCATTATTTCAAAAATTAGACAAGTAATTGCTGTAACAATATGTACTTAAACCACACTTCTGCTAGCCTACACTGCAACCACCATTAATGCCGCTACCAAAGAATGGTCAAGCTGTCACTTCCAACCACTGCCACTCGTACTGCGGGTAGCTGGTGCCACCATATGGCACAATTGCTTATAAATGCTCCCAAGGAGCTAACTACTTATATGTCAACAAAACGGAAAAGGAAAAAGTGAAAAGAAGTGATTGTCCTTATTATGTATCTCTCTCTGTGCTATTGTAAATGTGTCGTTCTTAAATCTTGGATATACTATGAAGCAATGATTTCAGCTGCTAACTTTTTGCGTTTGTTGTTGTGGTATAGTGTTTGCAGAAAAAAATAACACCAGTCGTGATGAAGGTGGCACCTGCAATGATAGTTCATTTTATGAATCTAAAGATGGTAATGAATCCTTGGAGGAAATTCTTCATAGGATTGAAACAGTACACTCTCGCGTTCACAAGCTTAAGTCTCAACTTGTCGTGGTAATTGGTGAAAATGGAATGAAGTTGTCCTCCTCAGAGAATTTGAGCCTTCTTGTGCCCTGTGATGGACAGAATAGCTCTGCTCATAGTCCTACTTTCTCTGCATGCAATGGGGACACAACATCATTGGGGGCTCTGAATATTCCAAATCAAAATTTATCAGAATACGACATCGGAGATTTCATGCTGCCTGAAAACATGTTCTCGAGCTACGGAGAGGGTATTTTTGTTCCAGATATTATTGAAAGCACAGTTAGTGTGTTATCCTCGGCTGACGTCACCATGCATCAGTCGCAGATTGGAGATTCGTGTGAAGATGTAAGTTATTCTTTGCAATGTAGTTTTCATTCTTCTTTGAGTTGCAGAAGATTCGATCTAGTGATAACTGTCAAAGAAATCCATATTTTGTACAGAAACTGGCTGTAAAGCTCGCAACATGCATATTATACTGAAAATGTTACAAAAGTATGTATACATACTATAGAGCAATGATCCACAAGGAAGTACAGAATGCAAATGGTCTTTCAATTGAATGTAATTGGAAATGAAAGAAAGTAAATTGACTTTTTAATGATTTGGCTTCTTGACAGCGGTGCTTTGTTTCTTGAGAAAACTGTAACCATTTGAGATCTGTTAGAACTGTGTTCTCTTTTTCATTTTTCAAAAATGGTGCTCAGCAGATTATGGATAATGTCATACATTATCAACAAGCGGAACTAGAGATTAAGCAAACCACAGAGAAGCACCGGGAACCAGAAGGAAGCGGACAAGAAGAAAGCAGCGATCCTTCTCCATTCCCGGCTTCAGAACCTGACCTTCCACTGATAACGTCCACGCTTAATGAACAATCAAGACTGACATCATGTTTAGGATCAGAAATCCATTTCCCCAAGTCTAAAAGAAAGCGAGGGGAGCGTAAAGCTGGTTCGGGCAATTGGAGCCGGTGATTTGGAAATTCAACAGGTATCTGCTAACCTAATCGGAGAATTGCCACTATGACAAAATCATAGAAATGATAACTTGCAACGAAATGGTGTTTCAGATGCAGTTTGGCTATTTACTCCATCTGTTGGATCACCTTTCTTGTTACAATTTAGCTTCAATACATTTAGTATCAGAACGCTTGTAAAATGTGATGCAAGTAGTTTGGGGTCCTGATAAACTAGCTGTGAGGCTAAGAGCTTGTGTTAACAGTTCATGGGGATAAGCAGGTTGTATACATTTTCACTGGTTCAATGGAACTTTCTTTTTTTCCCCATTGTGAAAGAAGGTCAGATTGTGTTAAATGGATTCCGGTTGCACTTTTGTTTTCATGCGCGTAACTAAATTTGTTGATTTGGGCATGAGATCATCTGTCTGCGAAATCCATGTCATCGTGCTTTATCAAATTACGCTCTGTTTGTTCGGGCAGAATACGTTTCCTATAGAACCTTTTTCCACAGAAAACTTTTTCTAGACAATGACTTGTTTTCGAGTGTTGGGTAAAAGCTGGCATCGTCTTGTGGCGAAGAAGAAGCAGGGTATAGATTTTGGGAACAAATGATCCCTTATCCATTGCTCTGAGCTTCAGTTGAATACTTGAAGCAATTATGTTCCAATTCTGCAACAAGTATGGACATGAAAATGGAAGTGTGATGGGGCAAAAACTGCAATGAGCATTGAGAAGCTCCAAAGGTTTTATCATAATTGTTGCTTGGCTGTGCTGATGAAGTGAATGAGAATCTGAAAAGTCCCAATCCTCTGTACTTTAGATGTGCATGTACTAGTGTTTCGCTGCATTTTCGATCATTGGATCACGTGAGAATTTCTCATTTCTCAAGATTTCCAAGTGATCAATGGTTGAAAATGCACCGGAACACCAGTACATGCAAATTTTGATACAGAGGTGAATAGCATCACCCCTACACTCCCATAGGAGTTGGCTGGGTTGGAATTTATATGAATCTTTATAATGGCAGAGCCGTGAAAAGTTGTTTACGGAGCCAATCGCAACCTTCCAAAAGTGTTTTGGACGGTCCGGATGTTGATAATTTTTTTTCGGGGAAATGTTTAACTCTTCCCTGTGGACGACCGAGATTGCGCGGAGCCGTGAATAACTTCTTCACAAGTTTCTCTCATATATTATTTGGCCCTATTATTTAGGTCCTACCGAAAGGTAACCCATCAAGTTAAAGATTGCGAGCTAGGTTCATTGTCAATTTCACACTTTACCATTGTTTTGATGGCTCGTTAATTTTGAAAATCCTCGGCATTTTCCTCGTTTAAAAAGCTTCTCAATGACCAAATTAATGCTCCCTCAGGTCTCATTCATTCCACTAAAGTTCTTATTTTTAAGTACTTATTTTTTATTTTACGAGACAAGTCATTCTCTTATAATATATCACCTTTAATTCAAAATTAAATAAATAAATACTTATTTTAGTCAGTCTCAAAAAGCATTTGGTTTGCAAAAAATTCAAACGTTTTTTGTATATTAGTTTTTTTTTAATCCTTATTCGTATATTAGTTGAACTCATTGATATCTAGCAGGAGTATTAATTTTGAGAGGAACTGCTTACTTTTTCTTTTATCTCAGAAAATTGAAATGTTATCCTCAAAGTGTAAGTTGGACCCTCTCCTATAAAATTCCTAAAAAAAATGATGAGATGCTTGGTCACTTTATCATCCCGTCCTTTATTGGAAACTCCTTACACCCCAATTAAAGGGGACAACATTATTGCCATGGTCTATAATGGCAGGCAAAGCACAAGAATTATGATGACCCAAAGCCCATTTATGTGTTAGTTTTTCATCTCCACTTCTTGCCTTTTGAACATAAAGAGCATTGATTGAACCATGGCTTTTGGGTGGCAATTCGACACCAACATATTTTGTCATTCTCTCTTAAATATGGTTTTTATTTTGTTTCTTTTTGGGAAGAGACAGTGTGCTACACTTTTTTGACTAAAACTTACTTTACCCTCTCTTTTTTTTTTTTATACCTTTTTTCGTAATTTTTGAGATTACTCGTTCGTCTGGAATTGAAAATGTATGAAATTGTGGACCAAAATTGAAAAAAGTTCATGTAAGACAACGATGTAGACTAAAAATACCAGCTTTTTGGAAATTTATGTCTTTCGTGGATTTTATTTTTGCTTTTGATCATGATTAATCTATACTTTTTAGACTTCTCTCGTCAAGATAATGATTAATTAGTGTGATTTCTTCAAATTATGAAAAGATGAACAAAAATACCGAAACAAAAAAATATCAAAAATTTAGTGTGATTTCTCTAAATTTTGACAAATTATCTTCCAAAAATGTATCATAAGTAGGTATGCGTTTATATATTGAACCATCATAGATATTTAGATTTTATGACATGCAACCAGATCTGTCATAATATTTTATTTTTCTTGAATATGACTTTTTCTTTTGAGAGTAAAATAATGCTCACAACCTAAAATTTAACAACTTCATGTCTTTACTCACGTATTCATCGTGTATAGTTGGTAAATTCAAAACATTCTACATTTGATTCTTTTTCATACTTGTAAATATTGCATTAAAGAAAAAGTCATACAATGGTTTTTTTAGTGACCTATACTAGTCTAATCTAATGGGTACGGGATGAGACCCTACGATGAAAATCGAATCCAGAATCTCATTCCGACGAAGGAAGCACCTTACCACATGGACTATCCATCTGTTCTCAAAAGGGAAAAATCAAAAAATAGGTACAGATTTTGGTTCATGCAATGATTGTTGATTTTTGCAAAGCCTGCTGATCCACTCCAATCAAAAGTTTAAGGGGTAGAAAATACAACTCCATATAGATTATCAAATGCAAAAAAAGTGAACAGTATCATGTGATCCAAGTTGCCTTGATCAGTACAATAATAAAATATGTCAGTTTGAGAAATAGCCCCAAATAAAGCAGATTTTGAGCCACTATGATTTCTCCAGTCAGAGGGAGGCCAGGCTTTTGTCACAAATATAAGTGTTGCAACTGATCTTTTATGCTCACAATCATTCATGGGTATAAAAATAAGGAGATATGATTGCAAGGGCATTGCTAGTTTCCATTCCTTTTGGTTCAATTACACCTTAACCAATAAAATTCTATCCCATTCTTAGTTTGGCACTCAAAACTTTTGATTTTTGTGAGTAGGGTCCTTGAACTTTCGGACTTTTTTCGATGTGTCCTAGCTGATGATAGTATTTCCTTTTTCTTGAAAGGAAAAGGCCACGCGGCACCAGATGGAAAACCAATGTGAATAAGCATAACTTTTAAGGGATCGAGTTACACATATGCATGTCAACTCTTTTGACGCAAATAAGTGTTACAACAGATCTTAGTACATACTCTCAAACATTCGTAGGTATTAAAATAACTAAAAGATGTCACAAGGGCATTGTTAGTTTCCATTCCTTTTGGATGAATCACATGTTAAAACATACAAATGCTACCCAATTGTTAATTTTGCACTTGAAACATTTCTCTTTTGGAAATTGGGTCATTAAACTTTAGAATTTTTTCAAATGTGTTGTTAGTTGATAATGAAAATCATAGTTAAAAAGTGAGAAATTATTGGAAATCTTTTTGTCCCATGTGTTTATTTTGCTTTAGTGAACTAGGTGACAAAAAGCGGTTGGACCACGTTGACATAGAATTGGTAAATGAAGGACTAAACTGACAAAAACATGATTCAATGGCCAAAGTGAGAAATAAAAAGAAGGGAAATGTAGCATGGCATTTAATTAACCCAAAAACAAAGAGAATTTTAGTGAAAAATAAGGAGGACAGAACAATTACAAGTGTGTTGGTTCCACATGGTTTTTAATTTTTGGAGATTGTAAACGCAGGGCCAAATTGGAAAGTAAGTGCTACTTTAAGGGTACAAGGTGTAATTCACCTTTTCATCTACTATTTCACTATATGATGGTGCCTTTCAATGTCCTGTGGAGGTCATTTTGGTAATTACACAAAAAGGGTGAATTTTACTTTATTCTTGGAGATTTGAATGGCTCTGTCTCTCAAGATCAGTTGGAATCACTCTCGAGTCTTATTTCTGCCAAAGCAAAAAGGAAGAGTGGCCTGTGGGGGTATGCACTAATAAAGAAAGAAAGGAGGAGAAAAAGAAAAGGAAAGCCCATTGCCAACGCATCTTTCAGTAACACAACTGAAGCAAAAGGCTCATCACTCTCTTCTCTTCTCTCTCTCTTCTCTGCTCTCTCTCTCTCTTACCCAAATGAAAGAGAAAACCCCAGCTCTCTCTCTTTCCCCAGCTTCCAAATACTTGCAGCATTTTCTTCACTTGTTCATGCAAGATCCAAAGAAGTCACAAACAAGGTATCCTCATTACTTCTCTCTCTACAATTTTCTTGTTGCTATCATCATAGTATAAACATATAGTATATCCTTGTGTAATAGCTATGACCGAACTAGAATCGAACTGCACCAAGCTGAGAGCTGGGCCGGCTCTAAGCCAAGACAAGGCCGACCCTTGACAGAGTCGCCACTGTGAGCGACACGCAATATTGCCACTTAGAGCAGGCATGCATCCTTCGCTAACATGACTGAGCACCACACAATAATTGTCAAACCCTGCAAAGGGCCGGTCCGGCCCCCCAGCCTTACTCTTCCTGTTTTGAGTTTGGTCATTTTGATTTTTCAATGCTAATGTCTTCTTGAGCCTACAACTGTATGGACATTGATTTAGAGGTTTTGAAGGAACCCAATTCAAGAAATTTGCTTCCGTTAATTTTCTTGAATTGCCATAGTTCATAATCGTAACAAAATTCTTGATTTAGGTGCCTCAACATTACTGATTAAAGTACTTATGACATGTTGGATCCGGTGATTCTGTAAGGCGGGCTGCCTCAACATTACTGATTAAAGTACTTATGGCATGTTGGATCCGGAGATTCTGTAAGGTGGACTGCCCTACAGGGTTGTAGTGCATGCACTACAGGATTTCAAAATCCATGGCATGTTAGATTTTGTGGGGCATATCGCCAATAATAAAAATTCACACGCATATATGTTGTTGAAAGCAATGAAAGGATTTCAGGACTACCATCGATCCTAGAACACAAAGTAATCTAATTTATCTAAGTTTAGGATCTCATGCCGTTGACAATATATATATTTTGAGAACAAATGAAATATAATGGCCTAATTATGACTACCCTAATACACATTCTCGTTTAATTTGCTCATGTATGTATTTTCATCAATTCTTAAGCGGATTAGGAGTTGGTGGTGTTGTCACCACACCTTGCTATGAGTGAAAAACTAATTCAGTGCCCGAGGCTCTTTTCTACCACACTATGTGGTATGATCCAAGACACTGTGTACGTATGAAGCCTTCATAATTTGTTGTGGAAAGAGGGCGTGGGGCACTGGGTGAAGGTACTCCATCCCCCGGGGGCACTGAATGATCACTCCTATGAGTAGACAATGGGGCTCACCGGGTCGCATGGCTTTTTATTGGAACATTTCACTGCCTGAGGCTCTTTTCTACCACATTGTGTGGTGGGTCTAAGACACAGTGTACGTATTGTACAATTTGTGGTGGAAAGAGGGCCTGAGGCACCAGGCAAAGGTGCTCCAGCCCCAAGAGCACTGAATAATCACTCCTATGAGCAGAGAACGGGGCTCGCCGGGTCTCATGGTTTCTTATCGAAACATTTTACTAATCAGATTTTTCTGGGCTCGAGGCGAGCCGTATTAATATTACCCTCACAGAGCCGATGCTCTGTCTTGAGCTCCAACCCATGATCCTCCTTGTAAATTTTCCCAAAAACATTAATACTTTCTTAATTCGTTCATCAAGGAATTAAACAGTATATTAACATGCTGATGGTCGTAAGTGGAATCTTAGGGGTCATTAAATCAAATGGTTTATTCTTTTATCATTATTCAAAATTTTTTGCATTTGTTAGTTTTTTGTCAATTTTTTTTTTGAATTATTGCTTTGTCATGACGATAGAAATCTAAAAAGTAAAAAATTATTATTGAAATCTAAATTTTTTGAATAAAGACAAAAATAACCAATAATAAAAAAAATTGATTTCGATCATAATTTTTTCTTTTTAAGATTCCTCTCGTCATGACCAAACAATAATTCACAAAAAAATTGACGAAAAACTAACAAATTTAAAAAAAATTGAATAATGACGAAAGAATAAGTCATTTGGCATATTAGGCAGAGTAATCCCTTAGTGCAATAATTGGGCTTGGGCTGTTGGTGATCCAAATTTGCAAATTACTCCACCAATTTATGGGCCTGGCCGAAGAGCACAGCTAGAGCAATAAGGCCCTGCTCTAATAAGAAAAATAAGTTTTTTAATTAAAAGTGATGTATTATGAGATAATAATTTGTTTCATAAAGCAAAAAATAAATACTTAAAAAATTAAGAATTTTAGCCAAACGGAGCCTAACACCTGGTAACTGGCCCTCAAGGGCTGTGAGAGAGAGAGAGAGAGAGAGAGAGAGAGAGAGAGAGAGAGAGAGGTGGGGAATGCGGTAAAACAAGTCAGCCATTTTTCCCCGATAACTGAAGTCAATGATCCCCTTTTCTTAACTTGAATAGAAGGTTGAATTTGTGTGCATGAGGTTAGATTACTTGATACCTCTTGGGCTTGTGAAGGCTGTTGGACTAGTGGAGCCTGATTACGATCAGGGTCACGTTTCGTTGACGGTTTGAGGAGACGAAATTTGTCTACATGAGGTTAGATTACTTGATATGGAGCAAACCAATGAAACTTATACACTTAATTTTTTCATTGGATGCATAATAAAAATAGGTGTGAGACTCAACAAACTGTTGGGGAACCAACGTAAAAATCTCTATATCATGCATTCTTGTTTTTGTTTCTTAATTATCTTTGCATATTGTGTGTTTGTTGGTTCAGCCCATTCTCAACAATACCCATCTTTGTTTTTGTTTTTTTTGGTCTTTGGGAAATTGATACAGATCTTTGTGTTTTCAATATAGCCGCATATCTTTACGAAATACTACATATTGAGTGTCAATTTTTCGTCCCATTCCTAAGCCTTTCACCTTTTGAAATCTCAGAATTTTTGTGAAGGATTGATTCATTTACACACCCAGGCCCGAGCCATTCTCCATTAACATAGCGGCACCAAGCTTTTATCATAATGCACACTGTTAAAGTCACACCACGTGTAGGTCAGTAGGTAATATAGGGGTATGTTTAACTTCAATATGGGACTACCAGGACTTAAATCTGGACTTTGTCCAAGAAATTCCTTAGTTTCCACCTCTGAACCAATCCTTCATTGGTATAGTCATACTACTAAATGAGTTACAAATACAAATATGAGTACAATTTTCCATGACACAAATATGTATATGAGAAGATATACTTATTCATAAGTTGTTTACAACGGGATGAATTTGGACCGTTCAAAAGTGTTTTGAACGGTCCGAATTTAAACATGCTTTTCCGAGAAAGAGTTAATCTGGACTATTCAAAACACTTTTGGACAATTCAAATTTACCTCCGTAAAATTTCTCTATATTCCTTTGGTGCTTTCTCTAATACATTCAATGCATTATTCCAACAGGAAACCTTGGTATCAAAGAGCAATGGCGACAGCCACTCTGTGGAAAACCTTGTCCAAATCCCCTGAAATTCCCGCGACAACTCCAACCATATGGAAAAACATTTCCCGGCCGACCGAGGTTCCCTCTTCGAACTCCACCAAACACAAGCTGAGAAAATGCACCTCGCTAAGGGTCGCGACGTCCTTCACGCGCGTTTGCTTATGTGCGCCGATCTCTTCCTACACCGAGGTTTTCCAGTCCGAGGATCCACCCAGAAGGAGCAACAGCTACCCACGGTCAAAGGCGTTCCCCACCCAACAACAAGAAAGAGTTCCAAAAAGGGTTTCGAGCGCGAGGATTAGCGTGGAAGGGAGGAAAATCTTCCGGGGAAAATCGTTGACCGACGATGTTTTGATGAGGAGGTTTGTTGTGGAGGAAGAGGCTATGATGCAAACGAGGAGGAGGAATCAAATGGAGATCATTAGGAAAAGGGCTGCAATGAGGAGGAGAAGGCTTGGGCCAAGCCCACTGAGTAGAATGGTTTTGGCAGAGGAGGAATGAATGAGTTTTTTTTTTTTTGACTGAGGAAAGTTTTCATTGATTTTCCCAGTTTTTCTTTCACCTCCTCTTGTAATTTGGCTTGTTCTTTGTTGGGTTTCTATTAAGGTTTTCTTTTCTCTGATTTTCCATGGATTCAAGTGCACCAAATATGTGAGAAGTTAATAGTTTTAGCTTGGGAGTAGCAGAGAACGTTTGTGGAAATTGAATTTTCAAGAATTTGTGGGAAATTGGGAAATTCAAAACTGCATCTGCATGTGTGACCTTTTTTTTTTTTTTTGGGGTCAAAATGGTAAGAGAATTTTAGATACCAAACAGAGCAATACATCAAAAAAAGATTTTATCTTTCCCTAATGAAGATAATAACCTCGCAAATCGCAGAAAGTCTACACACATATAATCTGTGCACAGATTGTGCACAGATTTCGTTGTGGGGCCCACCACGGGTCCCACACAAATCATTCGAGTCATTCATTAAATGTAAAACATTTTTTCAAAGGTCTCCGTAAAAAATAAGTTCAATCCGATACCTATAGATGCTCGATCCAACCATACAACAAAATCTGGATTGCGCACAGATTGCTGTGTGTATAGTAGGACTGTTATGGGCAATCGCATTCGCTGACCGTCGAGCAAACACAAATTCGCTCTGCCTGATCAGTTGAGCTATCCTTGGAATGTTTTCAACAATTACTTCCACCCCTGAAGGGCATGACATCTTTAAGCTACACAAGAAGGAAAATCACTTTCGGCGACAAAAAATTTTGTCGCCAAAATGCCGTTTTTAGTAGCCGAAATGTTATGAGAGCATGTGATAGTTCTTAAACGGATCAGGCGTTGGTGTTGGTGTTGTCACCACACCTTGTTACGAGTGAAAAAGTTATTTGGTACCCCTTCTTCTTTTTCCACCACACATTATGGTGGAATGGCCACAATGTGCCGTGAAAAAAGAGCCAGTCCGGGTCTCATAGTTAGACTTGAACATTTCAATGAGATTTTTCTGGGCTCATGGTTTGATTGGAGTTAACAGTTCGAGTAGATTTTTCTGGGCTCGAGGTGAGCCATATATTACACTCACAGACAGCCCCAATGCTCTGTCTTGAGCTCCAACGCCTAATCCTCCTTGTTCAATTTTTCAGGACAAAACCTATTACTAGTACTAGTACTTTTTATGCTATATTTGGGCTTGGGTTACTGGTGACCCAAAGTTTGAAAATTACTAGACCAATTTATGGGCCTGGCCAGAGAGTAAAGCTAGAGCAAGGCCTGGTAACTAGCCCTCAAAGGGGTGGTAGAGAGAGAAGAGGACTGCTGTCAAACAAGTTAACCATTTTTCTCTGATAATTGAAAATGTCCCCTTTTCTTAACTTGAAATAGAGAAGGTTGAATTTGTCCGGGTAATTAGTTTTTTTTTTCCCTTTTTTTTTCACACGTTATACATTAACAGTGGTTAGGAAGGTGTTAGTACGTTAATCAACAGAAAATTCAGAGGCTATCCACAATCATGAACTCTAAATCCGCCCCTCGTGGGGCTTAAACTCCGGCCTCCACTGAGGAGAGATGAGATAAACCAACTTTGCTAATTTGGTTTTCTTAGGAAATTTAGTTTTACAAGGCTTCGGGTGGATTTGGCTTAATAAGTCAAATGGTAACTTTTTTTTTTGTCTTTATTCAATTTTTTTTTTCATATTTGATAATTTTAAGTCAAACTTTTGTAACTTATTGATTTGTCTTATCAAGAAGAATAGGAAAAATAAATTCTTTTGATCAAAACTCATAATTTTTTCAAAAAGATAAATATAAGTAAATTTTTACTTAATTTTGTCTTTATTCAAAAAATTATGAGTTTCTATCATATTTTTTTACTTTTCCGATTCCTCTCGACGAACGAATCAATAAGTAACAAAAGTTTGACGCTAAATAAATAAACATTAAAAAAATTAAATAAAGACAAAAAAATAAGTCACTTGACTTTTTAATCCAAATTTACCCTTTTTTTTGTCGACATTATATACATCAATGGGTGCTAGAGTTAACACAGAGGATCTAGAAATTCTCTATAGCCATGGCTCCTAAACCCCGGCCTCCTATGGGACTCAAATCTTGGAAACCACTAGGAGAAGATGATGAGCAACCAACTCCACAAGTAATGGTTCTCCAAACCTACCCTTTTTTTGATGTCTTCTACGAAGGAGACATGGGCATGCTACGTATGTATGACAGTATGAGTACGTAGTAATGATTGTATTTCCGTACAACAGGTTGGCGTATATAGAGGGGAATCCTAAATTGAATGGGCCAAATTGCCATAGCCGAAGCTATGTCATATCTGGCAGGTGGGTCCCTTCTACCACTAACAAACGGGCTAGCACTAAATTGGGATCAAAGAAAACAAAAGGATGGTTCAGGAGCCTAGGATTCCACTTTTACCCTTGATATTGGACATGAACTTCTAATCATCCCTCTAAAGTCACAAAGACATTCATTAGGTTAACAACCTCCTTTTTAGGTCACTAGTGTAACCAACTCTTGCTAACTTGCTAGCCCACAACTTATGAAATGAGAACACCCTTTATATCTTCGTTTTGTTTTTCCGACAGTCAAGGATGTCCGAGTTAGTTTATACGCGCATCAACTAATCCCTTCTCTGATTCGACCAATGACAAGCCATCCACGCCAGCTAAAACTGAAAAATTCACAAAAAATTATTTTTCTGCAGCCTAACCCCAAGAATCGAACACTGGTCAATTGGGTGGTGATTATATATGTTTATGTCTTTGCTTATAAGCCACTCTAACTCACATGTGTGTGAAAGTAACTAGTTGTGGAACAAGGGCTAGGGTGGTCTCATCTATGTCAATCATGTTTTGTAGAATCTTTGGTTGTTACGAACTCCTAACCAATGTCACCCCACAACTCTCAAATACTACAATTATGTTGTTTGATTACTGTCATCCACCAACTCTGTCGACTTATTTTGTACTTACAATTGCAACCATGTTATTGGCCCATTTTCTCTTCTCAATAAATTCTTTATTTGCTTTATTGACTAAATGTTAAGCCTGTATAGATGTACCAAAAAGAAATGTGAAAGTGACGCATGCAATATAATTTAATAAAATGGAGATGGAGAGTAATAAAGCCTGATAGTACGTAGTACAGAGTAATAAATTCTTACTATTTGCCTTGCAGAGCTTGTCACAGATTTCAATCCTAACAAAAATCATTTTCGCTGGATGTTGATCAATATCTCTTTTCAGAGCACATTTCTTTTAAGATAAATGGGCTCAAGAACGTTCGTACGTATTGTTAAAATAATTAAATTGACACATTATAAGAGAAATTGAACTTGTGACCTTTATTCTTTAAACACTTAAGCGCACCCCTAATGCCCCAATTGACAAGAGCCATCTCTTCAAAAAACTACGACAGTATGTAACAAAATCACGAGTGTAGTTTACCATTGAATTGAGGAGAAATCTTCAATACACACCCTTTTAAGGTGCATATCATATGCACCTATTGTGTGGTCCATATTGTGCCACCTCATAAAAAATTACCTGCTGAACCGGTCATTCATAACATTTTAGGTCTATCGTAACTTTTATACCAAAAATTCGTAACTTTTGATTCATAACATTTTTTTTACAAATCATAACATTTTAGTGCATATCGTAACTTTTATGAATGAATCGTAACTTTTTAGCAACAGATTCATAACATTTTTAGAATCATAACATTTTGGTGTGTTTCATAACTTTATAAAAAAAATCGTAACATTTTCAATTCGTAATATTTTCACTACGGAATCGTAACAATTTTTTTTTTGCTCGGCAAGAATCGTACTCCGTAACATTTTAGTCCATTTAATAACTTTTCTATAATCAATTGTGCAATCGATTACTTAATCAATTATTTTTTTTGAACGGTAGTTTATCAAATATGTAATCTATTATGTGAATATTCAATTCCATAATCGATTAGACTTTATAATTGATTTTTCAATTGATTAGACATTATAATCAAATATATAGTAATTGATTTTGCAATTGATTACATATTCGATTATGATGTCTAATCGAATATGTAATCAATTCGATTACGTTCAATTATGTAATTGATTAGACAATATAATCAATTTGTAATTGAATTGAGTACGATTAGGTAACAATGTGAAGTCAATTACTCAATCGATTTGCTAATTGATGGGACTCGGTAAGTCCTCTAATCAATTGCGAAATAAGTTAAAAAAAACATTGCAATAGATTTAAAAATCAATTGTTCTGAATAACACAAATAATTGATTACATGATAGATTATATTTCTGTACGGTTTCAATTACTTAATTGATTGGTATTGATAATACTTGTAATCGATTATATTATCAAATACGAGTATTAGTTATTTGTAATTCGGATGCTTGCACTAATTCACAAAACACTAGTATTACGTCTATTGACCAAAAAATAAATAACACGTCCTAAATATTGTTGTCTTTTACACATAACCTAAAATGTATTGGTAAATTTATCTCGTCACCATCACTCTCTTGATCACCTATTAACTTTTTTGTCAGTGTTTCCTACTTATTAGTATAGATAATTGACTTCGCTATTTCTTTTAGTTAGACCATTTATTGTTTTAATCTTCTTCTGCTTCTTCTTAATAACTATTACCATTCTTTTGGTTGGCATCTTTGATTACCTGTGTGATGAAATGAACATAGGAAAAATAGAATTTACTAGCCAAAAAATTTAACTACACATCCAATGCCACCAAGAGGGGTATTAAACAAATATTCATAGAATCACATAACCGTACACATAAGATAATCAAATTGTTAAAGGCTTATATACCCATGAGTAACAAGACTTTCAAGACTTGTATTGAAACCAAGTACCACTAGCATCCACTGAAACATAGAACACGGGAAAAGGATTCTAAATGAAACACAAAAAATGAAAAATAAATAAATAAATAAAGAAACTCAGTTCCCAAAATTCCTAACCTACTAACACAGACTACAGGACTTAAGCATTGCTAGTTCCCTGCCTTGTTTTGTTAATGTCCGTCTTCATCCTGATGGGGGAAGAACTCTGGATTTGTGAACGCAGAAAAGTGCTCTTCGAGCCTCACTTTTAGGAACCTATTAAAATAAGCATGCATGCCTTCACAACGCTGATGCCATAAGGTCCCTTATCTGGCCAGTGCTAATGCCAACATTATGCATAGCTTTTGTTTGGGCTTTGTTAGCACTTATTACAGACCTATGCGACCAAAGAAAAGGGACACAGTGGGGTGCGACCAAGGGATGGTTGTGTTCGCTTACAAAGTGAGTCACTATATATTCTCCCATTTTCACATCATAGCGTACACGAAAGATAGCCCTACATCCAACCCTAGTTTCGGCCCTTGTTGCTGTCAATATATCAACACGCTCCAAGTATTTCTTTGCACGTACTCCTTGCCTAGAGCATACCCATTTTCTACTCACAACCACATTCTCCCTACGTACTTTTTTTCTATCCTTTCGGATGCTAAACCCATTATCTTAGCGTAGGCATTGTAAAAAGCATGTGCCTTTTCCTCATAATCAAACTTCATTTTGAAAACATCCCTTGCAGTGAGCATATTCCAACCTTCTAATCCTATTTGGGAATCTAAACCTTGTTTCCCATTAACACAGCCATTTCCAACTGAGTCTCCTAGATCATCTTCTTATTCAGGAAATTTATTGATATCATTTTTCACATTGACATCTTTGCTCGTACGACTTGAGAATTGATCCGTCAAACCTAAACAAAAAAAACCCATGAGTGACAATGTTTAGAATGGTTACTTGGGTGGGGGAGAGTTTCTCATCTATAGCAGTTCAAATAATTTTATCCTAACCATGATCTATACCAATTGAAACAAATTGAATTTGACTTCAGTAACTCTATTGCACTTTGGGTTTTCTATTATAGAGCACCGGCTTGATTGGTTCCTCTTGAACATACCAATGAAAGGTTAGACACCAAACAGACCAAAGTAATACCCCCATCATGTATTACATGTATTTGGTTTTCACATGTGCATTTTGTATTTGAATGAATATCAAAATTGAAAGAAGCATTTTGTCAAACACAAAAAAGTCAGTCAATTGTGACTCCAACAATTTTACAACTAATCAGACCTTCTTTTTTTCAGGAATTAATGCAAACATTGAATGAAGACAACTGTATGCAATTAATCCTCACTTTTAATTTACTACTGTTATTTTATTCATTTTGAACTCTACAATTATTATTTCACAATACTCAGTCGATCTAATTGGCATTTAATCGAACAGTTTGTGAGCATTATATGTAACTTCTACACATTCAGTAACTCGACAGTTAGTATACACACACATTTAGCATTACGTATACACACACATTCAGTAGCCCAACAACTAGAACCTCCCAGAATCTGTTTAGGCTTTCTTCTCAAACAAATATATGTCCAAATCTCTGAATACATGCACAGATATACACGTATACACACATGTGTATATATATGTGTGTGCGTACAAACAGAGAGAGAGAGAGAGAGAGAGAGAGATTATATTCATACCTGAGAGAGGCGGCGAGTGACGGACAGGGAGGAGCGATTGCGACCGACAGACTCGGATGAGGGAGGGCGAACGGCGAACTGATGGGTCTGGTTTCATCGAAGGAAAAGAAATACGCTGGGCAGAAAGAGAGAGACGGGATTTTCTTTCCATTTTGATTAATTATGAGTGTTTACCTGCTAAACTGGTAATAAGTTTTTGTTGGTGACCTATCGTAACATTTTAAATGGTCCAGATCATTTTTTAAGCATCTAATGGTAATTAAAGAGGGTGCATATGATACACACCCAAATAAGGGGTGTGTATTGTAGCACTTCTCTTGAATTGAATACCATATGTTTCAATCCTGGGACTGATGATGCCTGTCAACCTCATCTCTCATAGTACTCCATCATTGACATTGAATCATACTATGTAATGTGTCATTGTATTGATTGAAACACGTTATACATGTATTCCCAATCTTATTACTTTGGGCTGTTTTAATTTCTTGTAATGTACGACTCTGTTTATATCCATGAATTGTTCTTATTTGATGTCAAAAAGAAACGAAAAAGATAACAAATAGCTAGATACGCGCACACCCCAACTATCAAGATTTACTCCACTAGCCCTTTCTAAAGAGGGATCATCTTATTATGCGCGTCCATGGCTATCATTGAGCGAGACTCGCAAGCGGTGGTAAATTTTATCTATTATATCGCATGAAATCCTCATTGGTCGATCTCACAGTTGGTAAAAGATGTGTCAAACCAGTTTTCTCTTCTATTGGACTTAACATCTAATCCTGGATGGCGAGCCTCGTTTTCTAGTAGATCTTCAAATAGTACAGCTCATGAGATAATCCAATGGACTTTTTGGTTGAATTTCTCAAGGACTTTGTTATGCGATCAGCTCCTGCAATCGGTTCAAGTTGCAGTTGCATCGGATATATTACTTCGCCCATCTAGTGCATGGGCTCTTTTTTTTCCTTTCTAGTTGTTTCTTGTTTGTGTTCCTCTTTGTTGGTTTTGATTCGGTTTCGAAGACACAGACTTCATCCACAAAAAGATAGTAATTATTTGAAAATCTTTTAGTTACTTTTTTTTTTTGATCATTAATCTTTTAGTTACTTGAAAGTAAGTTAACTAATGCACAACTGGCTTAGGTCATTTTGACGTGAGATTAATGAGGGTGTTGACAAAGCAACCACTCTAACCGCAGTACAACGTTACCAGGAGAATCATTGCTTTCCTAATAAAATAAAACAAATGAATAGAAAATTCAAGATGTCAGCCAAACCTTTGCATGATACTATTTGTAAGGATCATTGATCCATTGCAGGTAGTGACGGATTTAGAAACTTGTATTAGCGCCTTAGCGGGGCGTACAAATTAGTGTACTTAACCCGTATGTTCATAAATTCTTTTTATTTAAATAATGCATTGTTTGCCGGTAAAAAAACATATCGATGACTACATATGTAAACTTCATCTTATCTATACGATACAATATTGCAAGAAGTGTCTTTGTGAGAAACTACTTAATTAGTGCGACAAGTAGAATATGTGAAAAAGTCTAATGACATAAATGTTTTAGCTGTTTTGAACTTTTGATATCCAATTGGTTGAAACAAGAAAATAACTTAGAATTTTAAAAAAAATCTTCTTTTCTAGGAATCAATAAAATTTATTTACCTATTTTTTTATATTAACATATACTATGACAATACATAATAAGTTTTTGATTTTTTTGATTTCATGTTTTTCTTTCAATTGCCGTGCATAGCATGGGTTGATGCTTACAAAAAGATGGTGTGGTAATTTAGTATTGCAAGAAACAGATTGATGAATATTCCACAAAAAGAAATAGATTGATGAATATTCCATAAAGAAAATTTAATTAAAGTAATGTTGTAACATTATTTGGTATAATTAAAATATTTAAGAATATTAATGTAATTTTACAAAATTTAGTGAGGACCTGTGCCCATACGGGATCCCCCATAGGTCTGTCCTTGTCTGTCAATGGATTAGCCTAATATGAAGTAGTTAAGGTGTAAACAATGGCTAACATATATTATAACCTTACCTGTATTTTCTTTTTTGATTTTTGAAAATTGCCACATTTTTTTCCACACTCTCTCTTTTGATCGGCCATTTTTTTCCCCCAAATTTGTCACTCATGCAGGAGAAACCCTCTCTCTCCTCTTTCTCTCTTCCAATTTGAACCGTCCAAAACTTGAATGGACGGTCCAGATACGCCAAGTAGACACCACATGATACCCACCTAGCACTGAAAAATGGAGAAATTTTTGGGTACCGGGTAGATACCACATGGCCGTCCAACACACTTTTGAACGATCTAAATGGGCTGCTCGGACACAACATGAAAACAACCACGTGGTACCCACCGTGTGCCCGAAAATTTCTCCTCATACAATATTAACAAGATTATTCACCGCGGAGTATCTACTACAGTGCGGTGGTTAAGATTTTTCTTTTCAAAAGGAGGCGGATTCTTTGCAGTTGGACCGCAGAGAGTCCATGCAGTCCAATTTTAGCGGTTTATTTTTGCATTCAACGGTCCAAACTTTATAAAAAAAATTTCAGGGAAAAGTTAATTGAACTTTTCCCGAAAAAAGTTTTTTTTAAATATCGACCGTTAAAACCCCATTCAACGGTTCACCACCTTTCAACTGCAACTCTGTAGTCCACGTGACAAGCCTATTTCTTTCAAAATGCAAGCTAACACGTCATTGAAAAAAAGGTCAACTCCACGCGTCTGAGTCTTTGATTTTTAGAAGTTGGGGAGATTGTTGAATTGATCTCCAACCTTATCTTTGCACCCAACTGATCGCTGAGGTGCTTTAATATCTTTCAACATCTGAAATTCTTGTGGGTAGCCTGTTAACGGACCAAATTCGATTCAAAAAAATTTAATGAGGCTAATTTGATAATCCGAATATTAATTAGGTTGGATTCAAATATAGTAGATCCAATGTGCTAATAATCCGATCCAAACTCCAAGAAAAACCATTTTTCCTTACTGATGATTGCTTGAGAGGTTCATGTGTACTTCTTTTTTTTTTTTATTGACCTATATATCTCTATAAATGGATGTAATATCAAGAAATTTCGAAATTTATTTTTGGCCTTTTTCTTTTAGGGTGCGTTTGGTTGGATGGAATGGAATGTGAATAAGAATAGAATTAAGAATGGAATAGAATTGGAGGAATTGAGAATGGAATAATCATTCCCATTCTTATGTTTGGTTGTGCTTAAGAATAGTAATTCTCATCTCCAATGGAATAGTGTGACAATAGCAATTTTTGGAGTGGCAATAGCATTTTTTGGAGTGGCAATGGTAATTATTGGTGTGAAATAGTGAATGTTGGAGTGGCACTAGTAATTTTGGTGTGACAAAGAAATGGAATAACAATTCCTTAGTTTTTTGGATGGAATGACAATTCCTTTACTAAGGTGAATAGTGATTACATTTGGAATCTTCATTCTATTTTTTAATGGTGAACCAAACATTGGAATAAGTAAGTCATTGAAATGACTATTCCATTTCAACCTTGATTCCGTCCAACCAAACATACCCTTAGTGTCGATAGTCTTTGGGTGCATGCAAATTAAAACTTTTCTAATCCAGTTATAAGTTAAGAATCAAAGATAATATAGACCGACTGTTTTGCATCCCCACAATGCAAAAGCATTCGTGAAGAAAACTGTGATAAAAGAGATAATATGACATTTTTGGATATTATAACACACCATGATTGTAGTTGTTTTAATGTGCGCTGATGTTTAGGGCTATGCCCGTTAGGTGTGTTTGGGCTTGTATCAATTAGTTGTATTGTCCAACTTTTTGTTGGATTTTCCTCCCCTTTTTCCTTAATAAAATGTTACTTTTGCCGATAAAAAAAATAACCAAGTATAAAAATTCTCTCTATGAGATATAGAGAATGGTGCTCCAACATATTTTTCCCCAAAACGTTTTTTTTAGATTCAGGCCCCGTTCCGTTAAAATTCTTATTTTTTAAGTACTTATTTTTCGCTTTACAAGACAGACCATTCTCTCACAATACAATTATGAGAGAATGCCATAATAAGACACGTACAACTATTGGAAGTTGCATGCCAATAATAAAAGTGATAAACGAATCATAAGGTTTGGACAGATGACTTAATTTTTTTATTGGTTGTAGAAGAGTTTGACAATGCCTAAGATTTGTATGTAGTTACCCAATAGTTTGTTGATGACATCCACGGCCCACACCAGATTCACTATGTAACTTACATCGGTATAACAATTATTTATAACCTTCGGTTTTACAGCAATTTAGGTCGTGCGCGCTTCACTGAAATGGTCGAATTCCGGCCCAAACCGTCTCAGATCCAAATTGAATGGGGCTTTAGTACAAGCCTAACAATAAATAGTAAAGTCACATACGTCTGTCAATAGATTAGTGTAATATGAAGTGGTTAAGGTGTAAATAATAATGAATTGACAAAAAAAAAAAAGAGGTGTGAATAATGGCTTAACATATAACAAGATTATTTGGAAATTGATTTTGCCACTCCCCTTCTTTCACAAAACAAATCATCTAATGAAGACACAAAGATAAGTGACATTAACAAAAAGGAGAGTGGCAAAATCACTCCCCTTTTTCTTTGGCTGCTGATTTTGCCACTCCCTTTTTTGTTAACGCTACTCCCCTGCAAGTGTATTTTTGCACCAAAAAAATACACTTGCAGGGAAGTGGCGTTAATAAAAAAGGAAGTGACAAAATCTTTTTCCTTTTCTTTTTTTGAAAATTGTGACACACTTTTTTCCATATTTGTCACTCATACAGACTCAGTAGTAGTATATAACAAGATTATACACTCTTTTAAGAATTTTCTTTTCAAAATGCGGCTAACACGTCACAGAAGAAAGATCAATTCCACGCGTCGACGAGTGTTGATTTTATAAGTTGGGGATATTGTTGAATTGGTCTTACACCTTAATGATCACTGAGGTGCTTTAATACCTTTTGACATTAGAAATCTTCTAGGGTATGATTGTTAATGGACCAAATTTCATTCGGATTCGATCCAAAAATAGATGTAATATCAAGATTTTTTTTTGGCCTTTTCCTTTTCATGTTGAGAGTCTTTGGGTGCATGCAAATTTAATGAATCAAAGATAATAGACATCTAGAGTATATACAGTACTGCTCGGAAGAAGCCCTTTCTGGGTGTTTTTTTGCCGATTCCTCGCGGGTACCCCTAAAATCATGTTCTGAAAATATTGAGCGGCTTGGATCATCAAAATTCGAATGGAAAATGGGACAAATGGGGATGTCCTTATTTTAACTAAAATAAGGACCTCCTCATTTGAAAATGACTATATATATATATATGAGAGTTTGAACTTAAATATTTTCGATGCATAGTAACCATACCTCTAATATATAATCTCACAAAGTTTGGATATATAGTCCTAGGGGGTATGGTATTACTTATATGATCGCTATAACCACAATGGGATCATGTACCCTATGAAATTATATCTCTCTTCATACGTCAAACAAATTTATATTTTTTTCTGCACTGCTCTGCACTCCACAATAATGCGTGATGTTGAAGCTTGTTGAGCGTCAAATAATATTTCCATGTTACGACAAATACCTTGTCACCTTCTCTCTCAGGCTTTAGCTGTTGTTACGCACATATTGGCGGTTGGAATACTTTCCACCAAACTTAAGAATCTGGTTCAAAAAAAAAAAATTTAATCCCCATGACCTTTTTTCTTGGTTGAAAATAAACCTGGAATATACGACTGATTCAACAAATAATTTGCAATCCTTGACTTTGACCCATTGTAGTGATGCTCCCTCTTGAATTTAGAAGTCCAAGTAGTATTAGGTACTTCAACAAGGGCGAATCTACATCTTGATCTGGTATTCTAAATTTAATAATACGCCGTGGATTCGTGTTTGTTGACTTCAAATACAAAATATTAATTGTTTATCTCAACGGGTTTGGTCAAGTAAACATAAGAAAATATGTGAGGTCGTATGTTCGAATTTTACGGAAGCCAAGCATTCTAGACCTTGGGATCACTAAAGGATTTGATCAGTCGTTAACTTCAAGGTCGCAGAATTAGCCAAGATGCGCTCGACCTGCTCAAGTTGACCCGAACATCCAGTTATATAAAAAAATAAAAATACGACCCATTGTTGTCAAAGTTGCGTGAGATCTTGGGGCAAACTGATTTCACAAAATGAAACTACTTTCAACATCGCAATGAGCGTTTTTGAAGGAAACGTGCAATTAAGGAATTTTAATCAATCAATTAGTTGTGCGATCTCGTATTTTTGCTTTTTGACTTTCTTGTTCAACAATCACCACCAACCCTTCAACTCTTTCACATGCATCAACTATAGATTATATAAATCATACAGCTTACAACTAATTTCATCACCTTAAGTTTTTATATGACTTATAAATTACTACTTAAATCATAATAATATGTGTACGTGTTTAGCCCGTTTGTAGAAAAGTCTGAAAACACCTAAGATTTTTATACTACAAAAAATCTGTCACTATAAATTTTTAGCAACACACTTTTAGTGACAACTCAGTGACAACTGTTTTGTCACTATCGCTCATTTTTTTTGTAGTTTAATTATGTGGTTACCCAATAATTTGTTGGAGTACATCTAGACTCACACTAGTTCCACTATGTAACTTACATCGGTAAAACAAGTATTTATAACCTTCAGCTTTACATCAATTTAGGTCACGCTAGCTTCACTAAGACAGTTGAATCCCAGCCCAAACCGGTCATTAATGTAAAATCCATAATCTGAAGATGTAGAAAAATTCTGTTTTGATGTTGAATTTTCATTTTTCCCTAAACAAATATATATAATTAATTATTCTCTTGTGGACAAAATAATTAATTTCATCAATTCAAGCTTAACGGTTGATGCCATTTAAGGCACTCATATATATTTGAACGACTATTCAACATCCTTGATATCAAACAGTAAAATATTTCAAGATGTTGTGGCTAATATCAAAATATCATATAGTTTTTTTTTGAAAAGCCAATATCATATAGTTCAAGTCACCACAAAAGCATCAACCAAATTTTAGGGGACAAACATAATATATTAGCATCATGATCAAACTAGTAGGTTAACAAGTTAACTGTCTGCCAAAATCATGGCCAAGAAAATCGTGGTTGGGAAAGCTTTGGTGGAGAAAAAAGATGGTTGGAGCGACTCGAACACCACCCAAGAAGCTGGTCAAGAAGATGACATGAGATTCCGTGGTTCAAGCAATTGAATCTTATTTCTCTTCCATTGACAAGAAGGAGAAGAGCAATAGTAACAGAATCACGCTAGTGGCGACGGACAGACCGATAAACACGATGATGAACCGTCTGCTGGTTCAAGACATACGACACCCCTCCTGAGATGGCCGAGAAAACGGTGGTTGAGAAAGCTTTAGCGATGGTTCTTCTTGAACGACCTACTTCTCCTAAGGAGGAAGCTCGACAAACATTTCAGCGCTAGAAAAGGTATTATTTCACGCTCCAGAGCCAACTTGGCTTTCTAAAACGTCCACAGTCGCCTAACCTAACTTTGGTGCCCTACGGCGGTATCTATTGATTGGTGTGATTTCTGTTGGAAAAGGAGGAGATTTTTAGGAGCATTTGGAAGAGGAAGAAATGTTTAAGACAAAGGTAGAGGAAGGGGTATTTGTATTAAAATAGAACTCAAATGTTTTTGGCTTGATACAAAATAACTAGAATTCACCTCGATCTATTTATACTACTCTATTTTAGATTTATACATGTGCTCAAAAAAATATAGATATATTGACAAAGAGCTTCTAGCCTTCTAGAGATTCTAGAAGCTAGCTAGCCATCAAGACTCCTCCAAAAATATCTTCTATATTTGGGCAACTAAATCATGTTAAAGATTCAACAATTTCTCTCCCTAGATTTATTGGTAATTAGTACTCTCTCTATCCCATATTAGTGGTCCATTTATGAAAGTCGTATCATTGTTTGTGTTTGTGTTGATCAAAAAAAGATTTAATAACCACGCAAGAGAGGTGCTTTATTGTTAATCGGATTCATGACGCGACTCTTAAAAATGGACAAATAATGTAGGATTCAGGGCTATAGATAGTTTTTAGACCCAATGTGGACTAACCTGCTAACTTACTAACTCCCCTAATCCTGCTGATGCATACCATGTGAAAAAAAAAAAAAAGAATTACCCAACAATTTATTGTGAGCCCACTACTATTAAAAACAGTTGGACTCCGGTTGGCGTTGGGTTGAAATTAAAAATAACGGGGGTCGTCGACTCGTCGCTTTCGGTCAAAATTTCGACGTTGAACCTCATGTTTTGTCCCCCTAAGAGCATCTCCGACCCTTGATATCAAATTGGGGATGTCAAATTTTTTTTGAAGGCTGACGTGGCAATTTGTCATCTCCAATTTGACATCAAAATCTTCCTTTCCAACCCTTATGCCAAAAGTTCAAAATCCAAACCGTCATTTTTTGAAATTTGGCAAGCAAGGAGTAGGTAGTCAAAGTTGGCATGGTTTCTCCCTCCTTCATCCATGTCAGAAGCCACATAGGATTTGGCCTAACAGAAGACATCTGGATTGGATTGTCAATTAGTGTCAAATATTACCGTTACAAGCTCCACGTCAGATTTGATATCTCCCGTTGGAGATGCTCTAAGGCTCTGTTTGGATGGAGAAATTTTTGAATTCCGGGTGGATACCACGGCCACGTGGCGCCCAAACAGCGCATTTGGACAGTTTAAAATTGTGTTAAACGGTTCATATTGAAGCCTATTCTCTCATCTCACCCCACATCTCTCTCTCACACTTCTTTCTCCAAATCTGAGCCGTCCAAAACTGAAATGGACGGTTTGAATGCGTTGTGCAAATTTCTCATTTGGATGATAGGAAAGTATGAAAAATGATAGAAAAATCAACTTTCTCAAAAATTTTGTCATCTTCAGTTACCAGAAAATCGTGGAAATCACAAGTTATGTTGTATTAGATACATACTCCCTCGGTCTCAAAATATTTGTTTAGTCTGAACATGACAAATTCGAAAGTTTTGTAACAACTTATTAGATATCAACGAGTTCTTTTAATTTGTGAAAAAAATTGAATTTTTTCTTTAAAAAATTACATTATTTTCAAATTATTATTTTGTGGACCGAATAAATAATTTAGAACGGAGAGAGTAATAAAATTTACTGCGAGACGTGAATGAACCGAGTAAAACTCTTTGTATTGTTTCTTACGTTCCTGCCAGCTGATGTTACTCTTCCTGCGATTGCGTGTGGGTGGGGATTATCTTGGGGCCCGAGGAGAACTTCAAAGTTTGAAGCCCTTACGTACTTGCACAGTTGCGCCGGGGGGGGGGGGTGGGTGGGGTGGGGTGTGGAAATAGTGAATCAATCTGGAAAAAAAAAAAAACATATACTCTAGGCAAGTAGGAGTAGATAGATTTCCGAAAATAGTGACCATTTCAATCACTCTAGGCAAGTAGATTAAAAAACAAACAGGCTCTTATGGTTTCTGATAATTAGGTGTCCGGAGTTCATGCGCACCTCGACTTACCCTAGAAAATCATAAATTCATTGTTCACTAGCAGGACCTCATTTAAAGTTGGAGGCTTGGAGCAAATAGTACTTCGTATGAATTGGCCTTAAATATATTGATAGCATCTTAAAGATTTCAAACCTGATACCTTACGAGAGGATCCGAGGGTGGTGTACTACACGTGTAGGGTGGCACACAGTCGTCGATCTCATCAATCAACGGTCAACATTAAAAATTAATTATGATCTGTAATAAATGATTATTACCGGTCATAATTAAAAATTATATCTCAATCATTTATTGTCGAAATCAATGGTCCGTGTGCGCCTTACAGAGTGTCTTACAAGGCCTTGCATTACAAAATTTCCCAATCCCTTGCGTGAACGGGATGTTATGGACCTATGGTTGAGGGCATCTTGCCAACTAATGGGTGTTTAATTTGTGCTTACTTTTAAACGTAAATTCTAATCGTAAGGACGATTTGCAGGGAACCACACAAGGAAAAATGCGCTTGGCCTCATTCTGGGTCCCACAAAAATCTAAAAAAATATTCATAAATTTTTGAATATTATTTTATGAGGCCCTGTAAAAAATCAGCTCCAACGGATATCGGTAAGTATTACTTTTGGATTCATAGGGACGAAACTGTTCAGTTCACCCATATGAATCCAAAAGTAATACTTTCCGATATCCGTTGGAGCTGATTTTTTACAGGGCCCCATAAAATAATATTAAAAAATTTATGGATATTTTTCTAAATTTTTGTGAAATCTAAAATGAGCCCAAACGCGTTTTTCCTTGCGTAGTTCCCTGTAACTCTTCCCTGCGAATAGCAGAGCTCATGTAATCGATTGCCAGGGCCGGCCCTAGGCTACGTCCCAAGAGGCCATCATCTTAGATCCCAAACAAAAAGGTGTAAAAATTAAGGCATTTTTCCCGTCCTTGTAAGTTATGGCTTCTATCTATTTCAATAACTCCTCCTTCTTAGTGAGGGTTTTCTCTCTTGATATCAGATCTGAGAGTTTTTTTGTGATTTTCCTTCTTTTTCTTTCTTCCGATTTCCTCTTCATCATTGAGGTGTCGGTTCAGATTGCGACTGTGATAAAAGTTATGGTTCTCTAATGAAGGAAGGTGGCGGTTCTGGCTGTCCGATGATGAATCACATCAATTGGTGCGGAGGCCTCGCTTTTATCGTGCGTAGCAGTAGGACTAATTGTGGTGGTCCGTCCATTCTCCGGCTATGAGAGGTAGTAGTAGTCTGAATATCTGTATCTGGAAGGCTACTCTCCTTTGTAGCTTTCTAGTCCTTCGATTAAGGACGGATACTACCTTTTAGCGATCATCGTATGTATTCATGTTCTTATATCAATATGAAGCTTTTATCATTTTGTGAAAAAAAAAAAAAAAACTAATTTTTGTACCCAATGTTAGTCCGACATATTTTTTGCAGAACAACACAAGGGGCCAAATTTCATACCCAAACTGTCCACTTTAAACTTAAGGGCCGCATGCCCCGCTTCTTACCAAATCAGAGGTATGCATATAGATATGCAAGACACCAAATCAACGAGGGCTCATTGCTTGGAAAATGATAAGATGTGGTGGGTGCATCAATGAGGGGAACGCCCAAATATCATTTTCACTGTGCAGCATTTGAGCCATCTATTGGCGAGATAAAATCTGAAGCATTGAATTTTCAAGCGGACAGCTTAGATAGTGAACAACATGGTGCTGTGCACCCCCTTAAAGCACCCACCCTGTCGGTGCATTCTTTTTCATTCCTTATAAAAGTCGTGTTTTACAAATCCTCTTCTCCTTTGTCCTGGACAAATTGGGAAGAGAGTGGAAGAACACAAGCAAGCAAAAAGTGGAAATGAACTAGATATCAAGGGAAAGGAAAGAAAAAATAAAAAGAAGAAGAAGAAGAAGAAGATCAGAGATCAAGAGAGGCAATGAAGAATACATGCATGGGTTTATGAACAGTAAATTCACTTTTTTATTTTTTATTTTCTTAAAATATTTTAAGGCTCTCATTTTTGAGGTTCATCTTAGGCTTGGAAATATTAGAGCCGGCCCTACTGATTGCAAAGTTTGTGTGAAAATTACCTTGCCTGACGTGGTATATATGAAACTTTTCAGAGCAATGATGGGGAATCATATGATCAAATGGCAGCTGGGAGGTGTGGAGAAAAGGCCCACAATCTAAAAATCTTCATTATTGACTACTGCAAACCCATTTCTTCATCTTCAAACAATAAAAAGAAGAAGAAGAAGAATACTTCCACATGCGTTACCAATCTGGCACATGCATATAACTATTAGTTCCACTTTTAGTTTTATCTCTTTTCCACAACTAGGCATTTTGCCTATTTATGCGCAATTCGACAGTTTTTTTTGGTGCTGAAATTGTCGACCGAACAAATCTTCAATGATCTCAAGGATTGTTTGTAAAACCTACGAGCTCAAGAGTATAAGACTCTTATTTAGGATGCGTTCTTATGAACGTAACAAATTTAACTTCAATCTGAGAGTTTGTCTTTATTTGAATTTTTTCTGCATTTGTTAGTTTTGAGTCAAATTTTTATGGGCTATTGATTCGTCTCCAAAAGATGAATCGAAAAAGTAATTTTTTTTACTTTACCCAAGTATTTTGAGAAAAAGTCACTTTTTGCGTTAAAAAGTGGTTATTTCTCAAAATACTTAGGTAAAAGATTTTTTTTTTTTTTACTTTTTTGATTCCTCTGGTCGGATGAATCAAGAACCCACAAAAACTTAACGCAAAACTAAAAAATGAGAAAAAAAATTCAAATAAAGACAAAACTCCCATATTTAAGTTAAGTTCATAAGAACGTAGGGATAGTGTGTGTTTAAGAAAAAATTTGGGAGCAGACTTTGAAATTTTTTAAAAAGCTTCTGTGATTATTCGAACTTTTTTCTTAGCAACAGATTTTGCGATTTTAGAGATTCCTAGAAGCTGGATTTAGAGTGCTTTTCAAATTAGTTTTTAGATCCTAATAAGTACTTTAAAATCCGATTTTCAACTTGTTAAACAATACCTGTTTTCACCATAGCTTAATCGTAATTTAGCATTATAGTAAATATATTTATCTGCTAATCATACTTAAATCAAAATCTAGCTATAATTTGCAAGTGACACTCTTCAAACTCTGTTCTTTTGTCTTTGAATGAATGTATGCAAGTGCAAGCATGTGCGCTAGGCTATTTGAAATCGTGTTTGATGGGATTGATTCTGGACCATACGAAGAAAAGAAGAAGAAGATTGTTTGTGTCAATGTATTTGTAAACATATATTAATAACGTTTTCCTGGATATCAATAAACTTTTACTATTTTATCTATTATTCTACCATTTTTGAGTGGATGTTAGAATAATCTATATACATATATGTAACATATGCATATACGGTCTTTTTCTTATCCACACCATCTTACCATCCGCATCTCCTCTTTTCCGATTGAATTGCGACGATTCGAGCCGCACAATATGTTCAGAACGTTATTTTAGGGGTACCCGCGAGAAATCGACAAAAAAAAGAGACTAAAAGTGGCTTGAATTGAGCAGTTTTTTATTGAACGGTTCAATAGAAAACTGCTCAAATCAAGCCGTTTTCGGTCTTTTTTTTTGCCGATTTTTCTTAGGTACTTTTAAAATTACGTTCTGATTATGTTGAACGGCTCGATTCGTTGAAATTCGATCAGAATATGAGAGGTGCGGACCATAGCAAAATTAGAAATCCCTAACCTGAAACTGGTGTATGCATATATACGTATATATATGAGAATGTATATTCCCCAGCTGGATTTGCTTGGAGTGGAACAAGGACAGGACAGGACAGGAAAGGAAAGGAAAGGAAAGGGACCTGCCGGACAGGTGTGGTGTCCTTGTTTCAATGGACCATTTTTTTCCCGAACCGGTTTCAATGGACCATGTCCACTTGTAGTTTGGAGCTTAACGGCACGCAAGGGGAAAAGTTTCCTTCCTAATTCAGGGTGTCCGGGTCACTTAGGCCCCGTTTCAGAACACCTTTTTAAAAAATAAGTACTTAATGCACATCTTGTCTAATTTTTGGAAGTCTAATTCTACAATCCAATTACGGGAGTCCTTATAAATTGGCCCCATTAAAATTGATAGATCCGGCATGCTAGGAGTGAACGGTGTGGCTGGTAAGGATCGAGGCTAGTGGAGAGACTAGGGTTTTTCTTCACCGGTTCTTGTCTATAAGTTTTCTCCCGGCTAAGTCTCTCCCAGTCTGGTTTTCCTACCCCAGATTTTGGTCCCCTTAGATCTGGTGGCCAATAATGTGTTATGAGTACATGTGGTTTTTCATTCTTCGGTTTCTGTGGTTGTCGTGGCTGGAAGGGTTTGCCGGCTGATCTTTGTCTAGAAGGTTGTTATTGGCTGATGATGAAGGGATCGCTATATTGGTCTGTGAGGGTCTAGATTTGAAGGCTTTGTGTATCTAGACCTCTTGGTTATTGTCTTCATTTGAGATCGAAAACCCTCTTTAATGTATGCTTATTTCTATTAATGAAATCTTCTACCATTTTAAAAATAATAATAATGGGCGCTATGAAATTTTCAATATATGAAATCAAAGACAGAGTAAACTGTTAAGTCTCCAACTTTATTTAATACACCAACTTTTTTTTATAATCAGCTTTTCGAGTCAACTTATGTTTAACTTAACTAATTTCAGAATCCAATTCTACTGCCTACTTGCGTATCTATAAAATAGACCAAACTTGGGGCTCCCAAGGAGAAGTAAATTACAATAAGAAACAAACTAGTTGGAAGAATTAAGCATTATTTTAATCTTTGTTCGTAACGGATAAAATTCTTAGATCTTAGGATTCTACAAATTTCATTGACTTTAGATCTGTAGTAATTACTTTTTGAACTTGAAAATTATATGCATTATTAAAATACATATCATCTTGATTTTTGTATATCATTGCAAATTAAACAAACTTCAACTGATCTCTAATAGAACATTTAGAGGTTGTTTGGTAAAATATTTTATAGGAGATTTTAGGGGAAATAAGAGGGGGGAAAAAAATCGGGAGATGAAAGTAATAATTAGAGATAAAACTTATTGAAAATCATGTTAAAAGAGAGGGCTAGTAGTTCTAAGAACCAAATTTATAAGCTTACCGAATTATGTACTTCCCCCAAACAAATACCAAATGTACATTCGTATTTAAGTTTTAATTTGTTTATTTACGAGTTAAATCACCCCAAATACGACGAGTTTGACCAAGCTTGAAAAGTGAAAACACCCAACTCTGTTAAAAGTGTTTGTTCGGATACTAATGAGAGGCCGTTTCAAACTCAAATATAATGAAAATGAAAAATAATATTTTAATTTTTTTTGCACCGTATAAAAGATCTCAATGAAATCTATCAAACAAGATCCATATTGGTAAGAAAATTATTTGCGTAAACACATAATTTTTGAGCTTGAAATTACCTTCTTTTTCTAAAAGTTACTTTTTCCAGAAATCGAAACACCATGTGAAACGTTTATACTGTCTTACTTTACTTTTCTACTTCTAATTTACTCATTAGTACTTCTAATTTGTTTATTTTTCTTTGTTAGTGAAAATCTTTTTAGTTTTCGTCAAAATACATTTGCTTTTCCATTTAGTAGAGAAATCCGATATAGAAAAATGTAGACTGAACGCTTTATAGTTTTCGGTATTCTGTTGTTCTCGTCAAGATGCATAAATAATTTTAGCAATATCCAAATTTATCAAAGAAATTAAAGATAATTTACAAATTACGTATTAATTTACAAATTACGTTAAATAATTTAAGCAAAATCCAAACCTGACCTTACCAAAACTCGTGCTGGCTTCAACTTTACCAAAACTCAATATGGTGAGAGACTTTTCTTGATGTTCATATGGTGAGAGATTAACCGTGTTTCTCTTTCTAGGTGGGAAAGCAGTGGTGTGGGGTAACTATTGTTTGTTTTTAGCAAAAATGAATGAAAAATATCATTATCACTATAACGCAATAATGATATTTTTAATTTAAACGAGGAAAAGAGGGAACTTAACCGTTTTAATGTGGGGAATTGCTGTCACTTATAAAAATAGTCTTCCCATTCAAGTAAAGTTAGTTGAAGTTGGCCAATGCCTTCTTGAGTGAGAAAGTGGCCAACCCTCCAACCCCTTTCTTCTCTCTCCTCTCTCTCTCTTTCTCTTTCCTACCCCTTTCATCATCCATGATCAACCCACCAGAGAATAATAAAACCCACAAAAGTATGAAAGATTCAAAGTTCTAAAAGAGAGGAGGTAGGAAAAAGCAAAGGGTTTGAACCCAATATCTGAAAGCTAGCTGCTTACTGTTGAAGGGAAGAATCATGTTGTAAGGGTGTTTAGAGAGAGAAATATCGAGTTAGAGAGAGAGAGAGAGAGAGAGAGAGAGAGAGAGAGAGAGAGAGAGAGGGGGCCTAATTTCTTTCTGTTGCACAGTTTCAGCCCTTTTGCTAGGTGCAGCTTTCTGAAAGGATTTTGGAGGATTGGCATAAACTTCTTGAGGTATGAGTAAATTCTTGGTAGTGTCAATTGCACGTACTGGAATTTTTGGGGAATTTTCTAAATTTATATGATTTATGAAATTGGCTGCAAAACTTGAAAAGATATCTTTTTGATTTTTGGTTTGAAGTTGCATGTGAACTTCCTTTGTGGGTATTTCTGTATGTACTGTCAATTGCACATAATTCAGTTTTTTCAGTCTGTTTGCTAATTAGATTGGTTATGAAATTGGCCTTAAATCATTAAAATGCTTGCTTTTTCTGATGTTCGGAGGGAGTGAAATTCTTTTTTTTTTCTTTTTTTCTTTTTCCCTTCCCCTTTGTGGGTATTTTTGTTTGTACTGTCAATTATTTTCAGTGTGTTTGCTAATTAGGTTGTTTATGAAATTAGCCATAAATGTGAAAAGGTTTCCTTTTTCCAACATTGGGAATGAAATTCTATGTTTTGTGCTTTGTGGGTAGTGAAATTTTTGCTGGGTTATTTCTCCCATGAATTACCTTTCCCTTTGGCCTTTTCTTGCCGGGTGTTGGGGATGTTCTTGAATCGATGAATTGTTGTTTTGTTGTCTTTAAACTGTTGCAGTGGGAAAATATATATACATATATTTAGGGTTCTTTAATATTTCTTTGATTTCTTCCCCTGGTCCTAAATCTTGAGTTTGTTGAAGGGGATTCAACTTTTTGCTCCTTGTACAGAAAAGCTACAGCAGGCTTATGATTGAATTTGTTCTTTTCTTCATTCATATACGTATGTGTACTATGTACATACATATAAACATATTCATGTGTGTGTTTGTTTGTTTGTGTTTGTGTGTAGGTTGGATTTCACAATAATTTGAAAGGACGTCTTTACCTGGAAAAACTATATTTTTTTTCCAACTTGTTTTCCTACCAAACACTGACTCTAGTGTTCAAATTTGGCTCATAACATAGGAAAAGTGTGGGTCAAATACTAAGAACTTGAATCCCGTGTGATTTGTCTCTGGCGTTCTTTTTACTCCAGCTGTTTGAGTGATTTTTCTGCTGTTTCCTTTTTCATTCTTTGTTGTGAAAAACGCGGAATAGAGATGAAACTTTCTCTCACAGATCAACTAACGATGTTGAGACTGCAGACTCATTCTTTCCCTTTGGGGAAAAAAATTGTTGATTCCACATATAGTTGAATGAGAATTTGCTCTTGGAGTCATGTGTACTGTTGGAATGCAGACTCAATCTATGATCATGGGAACTGGGATGCCTTAGATACTAATAGTAACATGTCATGTCCACGGTTACTCAATATCTTGATTCCTGATCATCTGAAATACGGGTTTGTTTTCCTTTTTCAGGGAGGAATAGTGATGCTAGAAAAATGGGAAGGAGTTGGTTTTCTGCAATCAAGAGGGTTTTCATACCCAGTTCTAAAGATAAGCCAGTGAATGTAAGTGGAATGTTACTTTGTGGGTGTTGCTTGCAATTTCAATTCTAAACATTTTGTAACTTCTAAGTGCAAAAGTGCTAAGTAATCAGATTACAATCCCCAGTAATGCTGATTAATATTCTCCGTCTTGCTTGATTTTTGCCACGTAACGCCGAATTTCTGAATTTATTGTAGTGCTTACCCATCTTGATAACCAGCACATTTGTAGAATTGCTCAAGGCTTTTGGCTTAGAAAATGGTGCTCAAAAGTTTGTTAACGTGATACTGTGCTTGCCGGAAACATATTTACCATCATATCAAAGGTTAAGGGATCGACCAATCTTATAAAGATGCTTTTGTTCGACTTTTGGACGGTTGAATAACTCAAGTTTTGTTTGAACTGAGTGCTGTTTATAAGTTTGGAAGTAGCTTCAGAGAACGAATTCCACGACAGATTTTGCATCCGAAAGCATCAAAAGCACTTGTCATGGCTTCCCATAATAAAGATCTTTGTTGTAGGGATCGGAGAAGAAAAGCACCAAGGAAAAGAAGAAGGGAAAACTGAGGCATGCAGATACGAAATCATTCATCCGATTCAGGGAGCCAAGCAGTATTGAGAAGATACTCGGGGAAGTCGACCAACAGCAGTTACTTGTTAGACCTCCCACGCCTGTCGAGCAACCAAACACACCAACTTTGGCTGTTCCCAGGGCTTCATCTCCTAGGGTTGCTTCTCCTAGGGTTGGTTCTCCAAGAGTTGCTTCTGCAAGAGTTACTTCTCCCAGAGTCGCCTCTCCCAGAGCTGCCTCCGCACGAGTTACTTCTCCGCGAGCTGCTTCTCCACGAGTTGCATCTCCGAAAGCTGCTTCTCCACGAGTTGCATCTCCAAAAGCTGTTTCTTCAAGAGCTGTTCATGATCAGCTTAAGGAAGTTAGATACCGGCCAGAACCAACTCTATGGTACCAACATCTTTCAGCCATCAAGATCCAATCAGCCTATAGAGGTTACAGGGTATGATTCTCAAATTTTCTTGCTTTAGTATAGATTAGCATCATATCTATGTCAGAGGTAGGGTATGGCATTTTTATCTTTCTGAATTACAGTGGATTTAAAATAATGGTATGTATGACAAGGAACTCATAAAAAACCACCCTACTTGATTCAATTTGATGAAGTTTTATGGTTGTTACTCCCGTTTTTTGTTTCAGTTCCTAAGGTAAAACTTAATGCATTGATCAGATTCGTCGGAGACATAAATAAAATATTACATGGTTGCTGTATTTCCCAAAGATCCTGCAAGTTCAGTTATACGACTGAAGTATCGGGACTAGAGATCCTGATTAAGATTGAATGTCAAGATTGAACAACCATGTACAAACAGCTCAAGGAAGATGGCTGAATCACTCCCGTTGAACTTGAGACTTTTTATGACTTTGCTTGGATTTGGATTTGTCAAGGAATTTTTTCAGTCAAAAGAAAAAGAATGTGAAAATATTCAAACACATCCAAATTTTTGTCTATTTTTTCTCTCGACAAATCCTTCCACATATCCAAGATCCAAGCACAACCTAGGTTGAGTTGTTACTCTTTGACCATCTGGGATCCATTGTGTCTCTTTGTTGGCATGACCAGAGTCTTATTGAACTAGACGTAATGTTTTATAATTCGACACTGCCCAAGCCCGGTATAGGGTTTTGTCTAGGATCAACCATTCATAGAATGGATGAGGCCAGAATTTGTTTATTTTTCCCAACTATTTCTGGGTATGTTTTGGCCTACTAGGATATTGAATCCATCTCAGTATGGCACACAATTATTATTGTAATCGCTAGTTTCTAATTGTGCAAGAACATTGGGTCGGTCCGGGTTTATGGTTCACATATATGGCTCTATCCCAATTGACAGTATGAGCTTTTATTATGCAGGCTAGGAAGAGCTTTAGAGCTTTGAGGGGTCTTGTGAGGCTTCAAGGAGTGGTGAGAGGCCAGAACGTGAAGAGACAGACTATGAGTGCAATGAAAATGATGCAACTCTTAGTTCGGGTTCAAACTCAAATTCAGTCGCGTAGGATCCAGATGTTAGAAAACCAGGCACTCCAACGCCAGCCTTACAAGAATGACAAGGACTTGGAGAGTAACTTTGGCAAATGGACCGTGAGCCAGGTACTATGTTTTTCGGTGATTCATTTTAAATTACACCCTTAGGGATGACCCCATTGCCCACATTATTGGCACCTCATGGGCGGTTTGCTCGGCATTTGGAATGCAATTATGGAGTTGGAAGATTTACGGCAGTTATAGTGGGATGGGGTTGGGTTGGTCTATTGGCCAATATGGTGTATGGTTGATAACTGAGGTGCATTTAACTGCATTAGTGGCCTTGTCTCGGCATAGCGTGGCCCCCCTCAACTGCGGTAGGCTAAGGTCTCTGAAGCCCTTCTCATCTTGGTCTTTGCATAATTTTGGGAAAAAAAAAATCATTGGCTTGTCAAAACCCCAACCTGAGGCCTGACCTGGGGCCATGGGCTAGGCGTGGTGCAGAGATTTTGGCAATTGGACCACTCCAGTCTGGTCCATGATTTGATGGGAGCCCAGCGAGCTCAGCATGTTAGATGTATTGCTGACCAACCAAATGCTTATTGGTGGATGAATCTCATTCCGTACCATGGTGTGACGATAGTCATGTATGGATCCTTGTCTTAACCATGGGTGTTACTCTCCTTCGACCTATGTAACATGTTTATTCATAACCACTCAAACTTAATAGAATCACGATTTGGTTGTGTTTGTACCTTGTATTCTTGTTTTCATGGTATCGGATAGTCTTAGAGTAACAGGCAAACCAATCAAAGAACCATATGATTTCCCAAAGTCAAGGAGATATAGTGTTGTGTGGAAACGTTCGTCTTTGGTTTGAACTTGCTTAGAGACTTATATTTACCACTTAAGCTATGCAAATCGTTAATTAGCAATGTTGTTGTAGTCTGAGGCAGGTCAAAACGAAAACTGGGACGACAGTTTGCTGACAAAGGAGGAAAGAGAGGCGAGGATGCAGAAAAAGGTGGAGGCCATGTTCAAGAGAGAAAGAGCAATGTCCTATGCTTATTCCCACAAGGTACTATACCTTCTCGTTATAGCGTATTTCACTTGTATGCATTTTGTAAAACAGACTCGATCTGTTACTTAATCTGTAGGATCTGGTATTGCACACAAATTTTGCTAAAATTTGGCCCAAAACCGTGTTTTAAAATCATCAAATTCACAAATTCCATGAATTTCAACCATTTATACACATCAGTGTGCAACACCCACCCACCCACACTCACATATGTATGGAAACAGTTACTTTTTATAATAGGAACATATCCAAAGGAATCAAGGGAATGTCATTGAAATCCTATACAGATACAACCAAACGCTACACTTACATAAATAGCAGAAAAGAAAACAGAAACAAACCAAAACCGAAGGGCAGAAACTAAGTCCCCCTAAGCCACATAATTCACTTGCCTGTGTGGAAGTGTGAAAGCGTCTTTGATACACATTCCAATCTACTAAAATCCAAGAGAGCGAGATTGAGAGCGCGAGCACATGGCATTTTGAAGGATTATGTGAGTAAGCCCCTGACCAAAACTAAGACTAACTAGCCTTGCTTGAAGACATACTTAGGGATGCCCCACTCCAAACTCAAACTGTGATCGGCAGAAAGAGGGATATTTCTCCAAGCACAAGCACAAGCACAACCTATTGTCTCCCCCACTATACAGAATCCACACCAATTTTCGGGAAACACCTACCATTTGCAGTGTGCAATACTTGATTTAATGTAATGTGGCAAGACACATTCTTCTCGTCTTTGGTAGATGAATTAATGAATGTGTGCTTTTGCCATGTGGACTAAGCAGCTGTGAAAGGTTGCTAGAAAAACGGGAAAAAAAATGGTGGAGTATATATGTATATAATCACATATGCCCCTGTAGCTCAATTCAATAGATTTGGAATGAGAAGTCCAGATAAAAAGATAAACTGTGTCTTTGAGCCCCTCCCACTCTATGGATCAGTCCTAAATCTAACAAAAGATCATGAACCGCACTTGTATGGGCATTCAGCTAATCCAATGTCCAAGGAAAATGGGATAGGGCAAAATATTCATATTTGCTCATATGGTTCTTCTATTTAGAAAAACAAGTTTACAAGATGCTGTAGAGCATTTTTCTTGCACGCTTAACATTTCTAGGCAGAGGAAAAATTCAAACTGCAATCGCTAAATGTCCATTACACATGTTTTTGTTGTTGGTAAATAGCAATTAGAAAGGTATTCTAAATATAACTTACCTTTACCCAAGTGTCCATGCCAAACATGGGTACTTCATAAGTATATCCTCGGATCTTAATATTTTTGAATTGCCCTGTCTCAAAGGCTTGTTTATGTTACACACCGTAATCTGCCATAAAATCTGGTTATCAAAGCTAGTAAAAACCTTTTTCCTCTGAATTTCCTTGGGAGCGGACTTGTTTATGCAGCACATCTTTGATTAGTTGTCTTTTTTTTTTTTTCCCTTTGATTTTCATTCATGAATGTCTTCACTATCAGCTATGGAGAACCAATCCTAAATCAGCTCAAACATCAGTAATGGACACCCAATCCGGTGGATTTCCCTGGTGGTGGAACTGGGTGGAACGGGAACTCCCACCGTCAAATCCTCCTGAAAGCCAAACTGCAAAGAGTTTTCATCCGACGCCTCCAAAACCAAGCCCACGGCCTGCATTTGGAAACTACAAGCAACAGAATATCAGATATGATAATCTTGAATCAAGTACACCAAGGTCAACGAGATCTGCGGCTCCTATCGGAATCTACAAGCAACCGAATATCAGATATGATAATCTTGAATCAACTACACCAAGGTCAACAAGGTCAGCGGCTCCTATCAGAAACAATCTGGGGCTGATGAAGAACTCATATCAGGTATATAAAAGCAAAGAGTTGGACACATGACTTGTCTTACATCTCATTGTTATGTGCACGGACACCCGATAGATGCTGACACACTGACACAGGGGTTTTAAGAGAATTCAAGACACGACTAACGAAAGAAACACTGACTAGAAATGCAAAAACATATATTTTAAACATCTTCAAAATTAATACGTATTGGATACTAATGCAAATTGTAGAGTTCCCCTAAAAAGGTAAAACCATATACTCAATTTTTTGACCTCGGCTTAAAACCTTACAAGACTTCATTTTAACCTCCAAAAGTGTCTCTTGCCTGACCTAAAGTAGTGTGTCCCCCTTTCTCCCAAACTTTTAATGTGTCCCCGTGTATATTTGTATGCACGTGTCCATAGAATTACTGGTCCAATGACAAGTATGTCCATTGGCAAATCGACGAAACTTCATATTTATTTATTTTAACATATATATTTATTTTAAAATAAATAAATATGAAGTTTCGTCGATTCGGCTATGGACATACTTGTCATTGGACAAAACTTCATATTTACATTAACTTTTTTTCCTCGTTTGTATGCCTATCCGAATTTGATTTTTGATAGAATTGATTACTTTGTGTATTGTCATCTGGATCCCATACCAAAGTATATATATTTTTAGAATGTGAAAATTAGATTAAAACAACAGCAGATTTTAGTACTGATTGTTAACATTCATATTTGTAGAAACCAAGAAGTAGTGCTGCCAATTCTGCTTTCGATGTGCCACTGAAAGACGATGATAGCCTCATGAGCTGCCCCCCGTTCTCCGTTCCAAATTACATGACACCAACTGTTTCGGCCAAGGCTAAAGCAAGGCCTTTTAGCAACCCCAGGGAGAGGTTCCCGGGGACTCCTACTGGGACTCCTACTGGCGATCCCAGTAGACGGTTCTCATTCCCTATGACGCCTAACATTGGTTCCTTCAAATGGAACAAAGGGTCTAGTAGTAAGGGTTCACCTTCAAAAAAGGTGTTCGAAAATCAGCAGTCTTTGCAATCTGTTGGGGATTTGAGTATCGACTCTACTCTTTCGATGCCTGCTGCTGTTGGGAGGAAACCGTTTAACCGATTTGTGTGATTGTTTTTGGGTTCTTTTTTTCTCCGATTACGTTTAACAGCTTTTCTTTCTAGCTATTGGGTTTTAGTTTTCCTGATTGTAATGGGTTTTTTTTTGGTTTCAATACTGAGTGTGTTTGAGTTACAAATGCTGATCTTGTAAAATACTAATAAAGAAACAGTAGGATCTGTTGGCTTGAATGGAAGAGGATTTGGGTTTTGAGAACTGTGGTATGTTCATTTGTTCTGTTGGATCAGTATTTCCCAACTCCCCCCCCCCCCCCCCCCCCCCCGCGCTGATGAGAGCCTCCACGACTTCACTCTGACTATATCCGCACTCTTTTTCTTTTCTTTGTTTTTTTTTCCGGCAAAAGTAACATTTTATAAAATAAACTTTCTAACCTGTACTATAATTACCCGAATACATGCAGTCTCTTGTTTCCCACATCAAGTAGTTACGAAGTTACTTCGCGCGGCGCCTACCCAAAGCCGAATACATGTAAGTCTTGTTTCACATATCAAGCAGTTATATAATTGAGAAAAAATTTCTAACGGCAGAGCTGCAAATAGTTGTTTACGGAACCAATTGCGACCGTCTAAAAGTATTTTGAACGGTCTGGATGTTAATGAACTAACACTTTTGGATAGTCGCAATTGGTTGCTGTTATAAAGAATTTGTTTACGGTCGAGTTGCGAATAAGTTTCTCTCTATATATAAGTTTCTTTGGTTGAATGAACTAAAACTGCTAGATTCTAGTTGAATGGTCTGCTCTCGTTTCTATACTCGTCGCTGTTTTGGTGAGGAACACGTGGACGACTTCTGGCCCCATATTTTGAGAAGATTTTCAATGCTGAGTGGGTACCACGTGGTGCCCGCTCGGTGCATCCTAGTCATCCATTTTGATTTTGGACGGCTTGGATTTGGAGAGAAAAAGGAGAGAGAAAGAGGAGAGAGAGTGTTGGAGTGAATGTTTCAATTTGGGTCGTCCAATACACTTTTAGACTGCCTAGATGTGTTGCTCAGGCATCACGTCGGCTGGGAGACCTGATACCCCCTAACACCCAAAAATTTCCCCCATATTTTGTTGTTGGGCCGTGCGATAGTTTTCTCCTTGGAAAATAAAATAAACAAACAAACAAATAAAATATGAGCCCTTAGAATTTTGAAAAAGTGTTCTCGCCAAAAAAAAAAAAAAAGTGTTCTCATCCTTTATTCTTTTTTGTTTTTTTTGATCCGCCTCGTCCTTTATGCTCTTTCTACATATTTTCTTTGATATGTAAGGTTACAAACCTTTATTTCATTTTTTTTTTTTTTGTAAATACCTTTTTTTTCGTTGTACATTTAATTCAGTCTTTTTTTTTCCCCCTCGAAGAATAAGAACTTCATTTAATTCAGTCTTAGTTTTTTGGTTTCTTAATTTCATAAGGGAGAGAGAGACCGGAGCCTCAAGGGTTAGTCCGGTTGGTTGGTGGATTTGCTTCCCATGCAATTGCCTAGAGTTCGATTCTTGGAATCAAGCCGGAAGAAGTAATTTCTTTTGAATTCCATAGTTTAGGCATGGATGACCGCACCAGAGAGGTGATTAATCAAAATGTGCGTAAATTGGCCCTGGACACCCTTGAGAGAGAGAGAGAGAGAGAGAGAGAGAGGAGGAAAATAAGGAAACTGGTGGATCCATGTACGGGGGCTGTGGTGCCAAGTGGAAGACGAGGAAAATAAGGAAACTGGTGGATCCCTGTACGGGGGTTGTGGTGCCAAGTGCAACATCCCACTCTTTGGCGATCAATTCACCATTTTGAATACTTTGGCTCTCACCTTCGTCCAGCTGTGCTTCCTTGGACTGATTTCCCCTTCCAGTTCCCTACAGCTTTTAGTAATATTTTTGGGTTCAATCCGTGCCAAAAAAAAAAAAAAGAAAAGATCTGAAACATTTATTTTGTAAAACTCGTCAAGAAGGTTTCCACGCTAAAATCAGTTTAATCGGAGTTTGTTTTGTGATTTTTTTCAATTTTTTTAGTTTTGTCCTTATTTGAATTTTTTTTCGCCGCGTTTGTTTGTTTTGTGCCAAATTTTTTTTGGCTTTTTGTTTCGTCTCGTGAGACGGATAGGAAAAGTAAAATTTTTCTACTTTTACCCATATATTTTGAACAAAGACCACTTTTAATAAAAAAAAAAAGTCAACTTTTTTTTTTTTTTTTTAATTTTTTCTACTTAAAAGTGGTCATTGTTCAAAATATTTGGGTAAAAGTAAAATTTTTATTTACTTTTCAAATTCGTTTTGTCGAGACAAGTCGAAAAGTCAAAAACAATTTGGCGCAAAACGAACAAATATGAAAAAAATTCAAATAAGGACAAAACCGTTCTTAGTGGTTTCATTTCAGTAGTCATGAATAATTGTTTACGAAGTCAATCGCAACTGTCCAAAAGTGTTTTGGACGGTCCGGATGTTAATAAAACTTTTTGGGAAAAAGTTGTGAACTTTTCTCCGGAAAAATTTTATTAAAATTTGGACCGTCCAAAACACTTTTGAACGGTCACGATTGGTTGGTATAGTTGAGAATAATTCGTTGTTGGGAAATCCAAGAGGCCAACTTCTGGCCCCATGTTTTGTTGTTTAGCCGTGCGATACTTTTCTCACTTGCCGACACCATTGGGAAAAAAAAGTAGACAAACAAACAATAAGATATGAGCCCTTAGAAAAAGTGTTCTCGCAAAAAAAATAAAAAAGAAGAAGAAGAAAGAATAACCTTGCCTTTATTTTTTTGTTCATTTAATTCAGTCTTCTGGTTTTTTATAATTTCATAAGGGAGAGAGAGAGGCGAGAGCTCCAAGGGTTAGTCTGATTGATTAGTGGATTTGATTATCAAGCAATTGATTAGAGTTCGACTCTTGAGATCAAGCGACAAGAAGTAATTTCTTTTGGATTTCATAGTTTCGACATGAATGACCTGCCTTTGACCGGACTGAAAAGACGATTAGTTGAGGTATGCCGTATGCGTAAGTTGGCTGAAACAGCCCCAAGAAGAGAGAGGCGGGGAGAATAAGGAGACTGGTGGATCCCATGCACTCTGGTGGTGGTGGCGGCAAGTGGAAGATCCCACTCTTTGGCAATTAATTTAACCATTTTGAATATTTTGGCTCTCTACCTTGGTCCAGCTGTGCTTCCTTGGACTGATTTCTCCTTCCAGTTCCCTACAGTTTTTAATTATTTTGGGTTCAATCCGTGTCAGAAAAATGATCAAAAACATTTATTTTGTAGAACTTATCGAGAAGGGTTTTCTGCAGTAAAATTAGTTTAATCGGAGTTTGTTTGTGACTTTGTTTGTTATATTAAATGAATCGCTTGTGTTTTATCAAAAAAAAAAAAAAATGAATCGCTTGTGTGCAAGAAAAAACATGTACAATTGAAGTTATAAACCATATTTAATTTCCTATCTTGGGCATTTGGTCCCAATTGTCACCACTGCTAGTACTTTTGTTTGGGACGCTGAATGGTTTTCTTCCATTAGTAAAACAAATAGAGGGCTTTCTGTATTTCTGGCTCAAGGAGTGTTTGGTAATATTGGTGTTTTTGCCATTTTGGTACTTACGGTGAAAGAAATTTGGGGATGCTGCCAAGTACCCTCTACCAAGCAGGTGTCAAGCAGCTAATTTGGCTATTCATCTCGACAATCAACGGCTCAGATGTTGACCGATGATCAATCGGCATCGATCGAGGTGCTTGGCAGCATTCCCAGGCATAAATATTACCCCTATATTTTTCTTGTGAAGGATTATATTCAAGCAATCATCCAGTACAAAAATCTTATATTCTAACTCATTCGTCATCAAAGTATATACTTAATAAACTATTAAATCACCAGGGACGAAAATTCTTGTCCCGCAGGTACATCAAAGCTTATGCGAGAAGAGAACGGCTAGCTCCTATTTCGAAAGGCACGGGGAGGAAATTATTTTTTCCTAGAGTTACAGATAAGAAACCACGCTTTCATAGAAAAAGGGAGACACCAAGTTGTGCTCGCCCTTCGCCCTCTGATGGGGAACACTATTATAACATCTAGTCTTGAAAACAAAAATAGTAGTAAGATTTAAGAACCACACTGTTTCAACTCGTAAACAGAATTACAAACTTTACATCAGTTAGAGTTCTAATACACACATTATACCGCTAACATTTCAAGAATCCATCGAAATAGGTCTAGCTAGGTTTACATCCAAATACTACAACTGGCACTGCTCACCCAGCTGATTGGAATTATCCTTTGAATCTGGTACAAAGAGCACAACTTTCAAAATCACCAAATACAATCAAAAAACTCAACTTCAATATTTTAAATTCGTGACTTCCCAAATTTTACGAAAATTGACAGAATCAACAATTAATATATATATATATATATATATATATATATATATATATATATATATATAAAAGTAAGAAAGAGGAGGAGAATCAGTCTGGAACAACTTTTCATGCAACACCAACAAAGTTCTTTGCATGTAGACCTAGGTTTGTTCCCTTTGATTTTTCACCATTATCTGTGATTTTTCAAATTAATCGAACAAATAAAGTAGACCCATTACCATTGCTTCCAGATGTAGAACTCAATTTAACCCTCAACGTAATGTTTCTTACCTTTAAAACAAACCGACCAAAGCCTATTTGTTTACCTTCAAATCATCCCTCTTACTTGATGTTTCTTACCTTGACGAGCATCTCCCAAGGCCGAGCTGTTTACTTGATGTCGAGACGACAGAGAGAGAAAGATAATGGCATTTGTGTAATATATTAGAAAAAGTGTGGATACATTCTTAAGAGTAGGAGTTCACATCAACAATCAATTCAATCTTAGTCATTGCAATAACTTATCTTTTAGGCGGTCCTACACCTTTCTGTTTTATATTATAAAAGATATGGATGAAAACTTTATAATAAAAAAAAACTTGTGAGAGTTATCCAAGATGATATTCTATTTGAGATGTTCTCTTAAAAGGGTAAAAACTGTTAAATAGACAAAACTAGTAATAAAATCGACATGCTATGCCTAAAATTAAAATTCTAGTCACAGACAAGCGGAAAGGATAAAGTTAAATAATTGAAAAATGAACTCTGAAAAGCTTTTGTATATCTCTCCAAATTACCTTTAAAATTTCACATTTACCCGTTTTAAATTTTTGACTAATGATAATCTAACCATGGCATTCCGTGAAGCATTGGTTATTGCAGCAAATAGAGGTCTCTCAAAAATTGTTGTGGAAGGTGATTCACTCCAAGTTGTTCAAGCACTCACCCAGGCAGGAAAATCATTTGCAGATTGTAGCTCTCTATTCTCTCGGATTGTTTAGTTCTTTTGTCTTTGTTTTTCTCTTATATTTTCGTGCATGTTAAACGTTCTTATAATAGGATAACTCATTCGTTGGTTAAATCATCCCTATTAGATACTAGACTAGAAGGAATTCTGTCTTCCAGTGGCTAGCTAGTCTTGTCTTTGATCATGTCCAGTCCTCGGGCCGGAATCTAATAAAGTCCTATATTTTCCTGTGTTAAAAAAAAAAAATTGCTCCAAAAACATTAATATGCTTACCATTAGGGATAAGTGAGAATCTCAAGTCATGATGCAATCCTAAGTTTCAAAAAAGCAATAATATGCTTTATCATCTGCCTTCCACTTAATTGTCATTGATACAATAATTCACATGCACATTTTACGTACTGTTTCAGCAGGTGTCATATGATATGATAAATACAAATGATAAAAACAATCATAAATGTAATTCTTATTTTGAAATACAATAAATTGACAATACTCCCTCCATTTTAATTTGCTTGCCTCTTTTGGAGAATGATAATTTTAAGAGGACAAGTAATGATGACATTCACATTTAAATTGAGAGGTATTAATTACCTACTGTTTACACCATATATTACCGCCTATCAATATCGACAGAAAGGTGGCAATTATGAAAATGCTTCCTATTTTATTATTTTTATTATTATTAATTCGTATTAATGACTAGTATTAGTATATCTTTTATTTGTTTTCTATATACTTTTAATAAAGTGCAGGACACGTGACATGCTCCTACACATTTGGAAGTTGAAGGGAAGTTATTTGAACAAGTGGAAGCAAAGAAGAATGAAGAGTAGTGAAGAAGTTAGGAAGTTATTTCCTACACATTGTTGTTTCCCATAAATAGTCTCTTTAGACTTCATTGTAAAATCTCTCAAACAAATCAAAGTCTATCTTTATTTGTTCTTACTTTGTCTTACTAACCCAATTCTGGGTTATAATTAGGATCTTCGATGTATCGGGGAAGAATCTCTTCCATTCTTCTTCAATTTGTAAATTTGATTCTCTCTCACCTTTTGTTTCAATTTCATTCTAGAGGATCAGTATGCATGCCTTGTATCAACGATTTTCTTTTATGTGTCAACACGCTTCTTTCTTATTCCTAATTTCACATTTGATTACCCTCGCTTGTAGAAAAAAGCCGGCTCTCTCTCTCCTTAGGTGATTTAGGCGATTCAACCCCTTGGGCTTCCATCGCCGCCTGCTACCTGGGGGGGAAGTGCCCTCCTTCCTTCCTCCCCCGGGTCCGATTTTCTCTTTCATCCCCCTCTATCTCTTTCTCATACTCTCTCCTCCTCCAGATCGTGTCCCTTACCCTCTCCTCCTCTGATTTTGATGGGTTACCGCCTTTCCCGGCGTGGGAGGGTGAGGCGTTTCGTCTCCAACCGGTGGTTCCTTGACTCCGTCGGTATGCCTAGTGGCGTGGGTGTCTTGTTGGTTGTGGGCGGTTCGGTCTGGTGGCATTTTAGTCTGGATCTGGTGGGCGTAGGTGGTGGGGTGGTGTTTCGGTAGTTTTTTTCCTAATTTCTGTTTTGCAAGTTTTTTTTCTTCAAACATTCAGAAAATGATCGGTGAAGATGGCGGTTTTGATCGGTGGTGGTGAGGTGGATGTGGCCCCCATGGCTGGGTTGCTCTGGTCGTTTTGTGTGCCGAAGTCCGGTCAGCGGCCACTTCGAACTCTCATTCGGGTGCGGGGCCAGTAGTTCATCCTTCTGGGTTGTTGTCGTTGCTGGTAATCACCGGTGGAGATAGTATTCGTGCTGGGGTTCGTTTGGGGCTTGCTAAGATTGGTGGTGGTTTTCCTCCCAGTGCCTTGATTGCCTTGATTTTCATTGTCGTAGGCCAGTTTCGGCCGCCAATATCTACATTCTGGGAGAGGCCGGCTTGGCTTCACGGCGAGGTTGATTTTCTTGTGGTTTGTGCGGTGGTTGAAATTGAAGTGGTTAGGGTTTGGGTGCTGGTTTGGGTGGGCCGGTCCTTGGGTGGACCGGTCCTTGGGTGGACCAGGTTAGGGTGTTTGGGCTTTCATTTCGAGAAAATGACGGCCCAGGGTGTGTTTTGATAATTAATACCCGTCAAGGACAAGCTAAGAATATTTGTTAATGCTGAAAATGTCCTTGGCATGTATTAATTATCAAAACACGTCTTTGGTCGTCATTTTCCCTGTTTTTATATGGGTGGAAGGTTGAGCTTCAACGTTTTATTTGTTTTGGACCCTTGTAGACCTTTGGGTGGTTTGGTTTTGCCCTCATGATGTATCATCCAACTTTTTGTTGGATCCCCTTCTCCTTTCCCCGTTTTTAATAAAATTTCATCTTTTTTTGATCAAAAAAAATTTCACATTTGACTTGACTGTCATTTCACATCCGATGAAGTCCTGAATTACAACGAGGAGCCACAGGTTCGCCTTTGGAGACAAGCCACATCACCCTTTTCATTTCATTGTTGCCTTTGTTTCCTTTCTCTATCAGGTGCTCTGAAAAAGAAAAATATTGGTAAACAATTTTTGGTCCTAGAAGGAGGGCAAGCATTACTAAATTGGAAGTGATGGCAAAGATCAAATGCTAAAATGAAATCCTTGCATGTAAGGCTTGAACAATTTACGGAAATGGATGGTTCCTATATATCAGGTGTAGGTGTCGATTTTCCTCTGTGTGAAGGATTTGCTATGTTTTCTCTCTTTTCAACTCCTAGCTTTGGGAGGGCTAAGAGATGTTTTGGGGTTGCCAATCTAGAAGGAAAGTTGCTGAAAAGGCCCTAATATATTTGCCTACTAAAGTGAAAGTAAGGGCTCAAGGTGGATCTAGTTTGTTTTAGTTCGTGACTGTGCTCCTTTTTGCCTTACTATTCTGGTAATGTCTTGGGAGGGACTATCAACTCTGCTCTTGCTGCTCAAAGGATGTTTCCAGCTATGATGTTGGCTTTCTTATCTGGTGTAGGAGATTTTATTTAGGTTTTATTTTATGGCTAGATGTTGTGACATTTTTAGTCTTCTCCTCGATCTCTTCCAATGCTCTATTGAAAGTTTTTTCTTTTCTCTATTCCATGCATCAATATTATGGTTTAAGTTTTCTTTTTTCTTGATGTACCCATATCAAATTTCTAATAATATAATCTTTTTATTGATAAAAAAAATTACGAAAATGGAACAACGGCCAATTATTGGCCAAATTTTTAGAACAATATGGGGGTTTATGAAAGCCTGAAAAGGCTTCGACATTTTATTTGTTTAAAGAAAGCCATTGGTGGCAGTATTAATGGAACAATCGACAGAAAAAAGCCATTTGGTGGCACTCCATTTGTAAGAGAAATGCTAAATGTAAAGAAAATGGACAAAAAAAAAATCTTTAAAGTGTACATGAATGGCTCAGATTTACTCCCCCATTTGTAATGGCTCAACTGTCCCTTTGACAGACTAAAAAATGTGTGCCGTTGAAAAGAGAAAACAAAAAAGAGTTAAAAGGATTGAAGAAGCCATTACTGGGGCGGTTCTCGGATCAATAATCGGTGGTACGTTGTGCAGGTTAATTGACCATTCATTGGAGCAAAATATCTCCATTAACAACATTTAATTGTGGAAGTTGAGCGTTGTAAGGCCACTGCCATCGACTGTAAAAGTAATCAAGGCCTGTCACAAATATTTATCAAATGTGTGGCTTTACCACCATTAACTGTGGAAGTTGAGCGTTGGGGAAGTTATTTCTCTTATAAGGGCAAATTTCACTGACCTCCCCATAGGTTTCTGACACATGCAGAGACCTTTCTCATGAGGAAAATTTTTTCAGTGTCGAGCGGGTATCACGTGGTGCCCGTTCGGCCATCCGAGCCGTCCATTACGTGCATGAACGGCTCAGATTTGGAGAGAGAGAGGAGAGAAAAAGTGTTAGGATGAGAGAAGAGAGTGTGTTTTAATCCAAGCCGTTCAAAAATGTATCGGACGGCTTGGGTGCGCCGAGCGGGTGCCACGTCGGCAATACCCGCTCGGCACTGAAAAATTCCTCTTCCATGAGGTTTCTGAAATAGCAGTGACTTCCCTCACTTTTTCTGACAATATCAAATCTCCCCCGTCGTTAACTTGCAATAGATGGTGTTAATTGCTGTGTTTAAAAGACCAAAATAGCCCCTAATAACAATGTCTGAGTAATTGTGCAAGACATGTATTTTTCATACCGTCTTTCACAAACATTAGTACGTAAAACTAAATTCACCAAAAACAAGCTTTAAGATTTAGGCGTTTGTAAACATAGTTAATTAGTAATTGCGAACCCACCAGATGCAAAACTAATGCCCATGAGTTCTCCTAAACGTTTAAGAAAATAAATTGATTTTGTCCTTATTTGAATTTTTTACGCATTTTTTAGTTTTGCGTCAAACTTTTGTGGGTTATTGATTCGTCTCGACGAGAGGAATTAGAAAAGTAAAAAAAAGAATGATTTTGTCCTTATTTGAATTTTTTTACACATTTTTTAGTGTTGCGTCAAAGTTTTGCGGGTTATTAATTTGTCTCGACTAGAGGAATTAGAAAAGTAAAAAAAATTACTTTTACCTAAGTATTTTGAGAAATAACCACTTTTTAGCACATAAAAAAAGTGAAATAAGTTGACTTTTCCCCCCTAAAAAATGGTTATTTCTCAAAATATTTGAGTAAAAGTAATTTAAATGCATAATATTCTAATGCCCATGAGAACAAAACAATTTAGCTAAAGCCTTTCAATCTCAATTGACTTCTTGAAATTAACGGAAATAGTTGGTTGTATTTTTAAGAGAACTGAAGTAATTGCTTAACCCATTTGCCATCCCATTTCCCCAAAATTTTTGGGTTTTCTTTTGATCTCTTTGTTCCTTTTTTTGATTTTTATTAGATTTGATTAATCATCCGTCTGAAAAGTAAAATGTCAATACAAAAAGCAAAAAAAAAAAAATACTAAGACCAAAAAAAAACCAAACAGCTAGTATTGTTAATATTTTTATTGTCTTATATGAACTTTTTCAATTACAGTCCACATTTTTTACGCTCTTCTAATTCCTCTTATCAGGACAAACCATTAATCCAAATTGCGACAAAAACCTCAATAAAAATTTACAGAAAGTAAAAAAACACCAAACAAAAAATTAGGAAGAATGAGACAGGTGAACTTGATGGAGAAAATCAACGTAGAAAAGAGAATCATAATACTTCTCCGGGCACAACCTACCACTATATTTTTATTCTCACCACCCTTTTTTGATAAATCTGGTGTTCGGGTCAACTTTATGTGCATCTTAACTAATTTGGGGGTTCAATCCCACTGCTCATTTGCAGAGAGCCCAATTAAAGTCGGAGCAAAACTCTATATTGATTGGGCCCAAAAGAGTTGATAGCACCTGAGAGATTCCAAACCTGTGAATTTAGAAAGGAGTATACACCTAGGTCGCAAGCCTTGACAACTAGGCCAACTGATCTAGCACCTCCGGTACCATTATTTTCATATCAACTGGTAATGGTAGTACTCCGACATTTTTATGGATCCCATTTTTATGACATGCATCGCGCAACCAATCTTTATAACCACATCTCCTCTCTCTGTGTTTTTTTAAGTATTTCTTTCATTCAGCTTTTCCATATTAAGGGGGCATCATCGTGGAGCAATCGCACAAAAGTCCAACACAATTGAGCAAACCCAGTTTCTCATGTTCCTGCATCATTCATCTTTTTATCCCCAAACCTTGAAACAAGTAAATTCAATCACCCACCTCATTTCGTTGGCCCAAGTGATTTCCTCTTTCAATTTGCATAGGCATAGACTCAAATAACTCCATCACCACCATCTCCATGACAGGGCACAACCCACTGATCTTGCATTGAAATCATTCAGATAAAAACCCGTCAAAAGTCAACATAGCTTTCAAAATTGAGATATGAGTCAACGAGTTTCTAGTACTCTATCACTAATATCAAAGCTAAACTTCACCAATTTTAACTTTATGGTATTCTATTTTGATTCCCAAGCAGAATTGCTGGGCACATCAAATTTTTTCGAAACGAATTTTCCAAGGACAAGTTTGTGTTTTCTTTTTTTTTTCGATTGGCCTAAAGGTGAGTCACAAGGGTCAGTTTAAAATTTGATTGAATTAAAGATATGGTGGTGGGCGATGCAGTTTGGCTTCTCTCGAGTAGAACAAGGAGAGATTTTCTTCTTAATAGACATTCAAATTGTGAGGTGGGAAGGAGAGGAAGGAAGGGTAAAATAGGTATTGTATTAGTATAGAATGCTGAAATCATCAGACATCAGCAGTTTCTGTCAAATTTATAACGGAGAAGGGGGCAATGTTAGTATTGTCAGCAAAATCAGGGTAAATTAGTGACATTTCAAAAACCTCAGGGGAGGTCCCTGCATGTGTTAGAAACTTCAGGGGAGGTTAGTGAAATTTGCCCCTTTAACAAAAATGCTAGGTACACTACATCTTATGTGGGACCTACTCCGAGTCTCACAAAAATTTAGAAAAATACTCATAAATTTTAAAATAATATTTTATGAGGCTCTGTAAAATGTTAGCTCTAACAGATATTGGTAAGTTTTACTTCTGAATTCGTAGGAATAAAACTACTCACTTACGCAGTTTCGCCTCTACGAATCCAAGAATAATACTCATCGATATCCATTGGAATTGATTTTTTACAGGGCTCCATAAAACAAATTTTTTTTGGATTTTTGTGGGACCCGGAATGAGCCTCATATAAAATGTAGTGTAACTATATAGTGTATGTAGCACTTCTCTTATAAACCGATTAGTGCAGAATTTTTATTAATGTCGGGAATGAGGAACATTAGATAAATATTTGTGACATGAAAAGACACTAGTAATTTTTATCGGAGCAAACTATAATGAAAAAAACTTCGTAATGTTTTTTGAACTTATATATATACACACTCAACGGGGCGGTTCCGGGGACCCCTAAAAAAACCTCTAAAAAAACCCCTGAAATCTTAATCTCAGTACTTTCGCTTGATCATGTTTGCTTCCACTGCCGAGCCATGCATCAATGTGTATTCCATTGTCGATTTAAGGGTGGTTCCGTTTCGAGAAATCGGTTTTAATTACAATGACCTGGAAGGGCTTGATTTGAGTAGTTTTTTGTTGAACCGTTCAATAAAGTTCAAAAAAAAACTGTTCGGATGAAGCTCTTCCCGGTCATTTTTTTTGCTAATTTCTCGCTAGTAGCCTTAAAATCGCGTTCTGATTACATTGAGCAGTTCAGATCATCAAAATTCGAACGGGAACTATGAGAGGTTTTTTTAGAGGTTTTTTTAGGGGTTCTTGGAACCGCCCCGTATATATATATATGGATTTAGGTTCCTGTGAGGGATCCCGCATTTTATTAAAATGCGGGACTCCCCTTCCCGATTGAATTTCGATAATCCGAGCCGCTCAAAGTGATCAAAACGTGATTTTAAGGGTTCCCATGAGAAATCAGCAAAAAAAAAATGACCGGAAAGGACTTCATCCGAGCAATTTTCATTGAAAGGTTCAAAAAAACTACTCGGATGAAGCCCTTCCCGGTCATTTTTTTTGCTGATTTCTCTCGGGTACCCTTAAAATCACGTTCTACACACATTGAGCGGCTCGGATTTTCAAATTTTGATCAGGAAATGAAAGTCCCGCATTTTAACAAAATGAGGAATCCTTCACTTGAAAATCTCTCTCTCTCTCTCTCTCCCTCTCTATGTATATATATATATATATATATATATATATATATATATATATACACACACACATACATACATACACACACTCAACCTCTGGCATTCTATAAGGATGTTGTACTTTTAGTACTTTCGCTTGACTGTATATATATATATATATATATATATATATATATATATATATACACACACACACATACATACACACACTCAACCTCTGGCATTCTATAAGGATGTTATACTTTTAGTACTTTCGCTTGACTGTTTGCTTCCACTGCCACCATGCATCCATTGTATCCATTGTCGGATTTGGGTGGTTGTTTGGTGGTTTTAATTACAATGATGGCTTAATATCCATTGTCCTGTTTTGCATAAAGAATTTGAATGGAGGGAAAAATTTCATTTTTAGAAGAGCCGGCAACTATAAAACTTAAATGGCTCGAATGTTCGAAACTCAAAGCAAATCGAGTCTCATGAAAATAATCTATCGACTAGAGTTTTGTTAATTTAGACCTCGGATGATCAAAGTAGAAAATGATCTCTCCCCGCTCTAGTACTTGCACCGGTTAAGAATGGTAAAAAGTTTAACCATGGAGTATGATTTCAAGCCAATTATGGCCGTGAATTATGAACAACCGGCTGTTTGTTCAATATGGAATTTTTTTGATCAAAGCCAGTCGAGTGAAGCATTTGTGTATATGCCAAGTAATGCTGGTGAAAATATTCATTTGCTCGACGGTTAAATGTTTTTGTATTTGTCAAGTGTCCTACTGGATTTCCAGAGCCATTTGTATGGCTTTGGTTGGAATATGCCCAATGTGGGTACGGTTGTCATCCACAATTGATCTTCCGCTAAAACTAGTTTGATCCTAGCTCAGAAGGAAGGCTAGCTATATGGTTAACAATTGTAAGTCGAACGTTTGTTTCGAGAAATCTGGGCACAAGGAATGAAAACCTACGCCAACGCCACTAATGATAAGGCGGCTTCTCTTTTCTATTAAGATAGGGATAGGAGGCTTCTGCATAGCTTATCAATTAAGATTTGTAATGACCACCCATTCATTCAAGAGTCTCGTGTTCAACTTCTGCTGATCGGCCGTCCGGTGGCCGGATTAGGCCCGGCACACATGCGGTGGGTGGTGCGGTGTGTGAGTGGCGGTGGGTGTATCATTACCCCTTCTTAAAAGATAGTGAATATTACATTCCTTCTTATTGATTGAAATCTCGTGGATCCTATTACAAAATGTAAGTCATGAAAAAATGTATTGCAATGATGAAACCTATATCATTTTAACCAATACGAGAGGCAGCAACGTTCATCCTCTTTTGAGGAGGGTAAACAAAATTACACTCCTTTTCCTGTTCCAAAACTCTCACACATTATGACCCCACTTCATACACTATATAGTAACAACAAAGTAACTCCTCTTCTCTATTAATTTCTCCTTTCTCCCAGTGAAAAAAACCTATCGAGCAACAAGAAAGAAGAAAGAAAGGAAAATGGCTCTGAACCTCAATCCCATCGCCTTGAAATATTCCCACAAGTACCCTTCTTTTGCTCTTCCCCCGAAGCCAAATCTCAAATCTCCCAAGTTTCTCATGGCCTCCACCCTCAGCTCCGGCTCCACGTTAGTTTTTTTCTCACCTCATTTGAATATATATATATATATATATAAATATATATATATATATATATATATATGAGATAACCATACCTCTCTCACATATAGGTGGAACCCGTTCCAGTGGGATCCATATGTATGTGAGAGAAGTGCGGTTGAGGTGATGTGCCTCTAGCATTTTTGTATGAGATATACTTATGTATGAAGCCGCTGCAAAGCAGCTCTTTATGGTGCTGAGTGATCTCAACCGTCCGTTTCGGAATTGGACTACCTGGATTGAAAATAAAAATACTTGTTTACAGTTGTTTTGTAAACAAGATTTCCTCGATATATATACTAGCATTGTGCCCATTCTAAGCATGGGCAAAAAAAAAAAAAAATCATATTGGTGTTTCTTTTAACTTCGTATATTTAATGGGCACAACACTAGTTGATAAAAAAAAATAGTTTAATTTTTTTTAGTCTCGTGTTTGATACACTAGCAGCATTCCCGTTATATGTACTGAAAGATATATGTGTGATGGACAATGGGTTTAAGAACCACATGACAGTGCTCCATGAATGTAGAATAATTTTTTCTCCATATCAGATCTCCTCCCCACGTCTCTCTCTCCATCTCTCTGTCTCTCTCTTTTTACAAATATAAAAAAAAGTAAAACTGTGGTTATATGCTAATTTTCATAGTATTTTGTAGTAAGACTGTGCTTATGTGCTTCATAATCATTGATCCACTGTCTTGGCCTTGCCTTGTACCCAAACTGAGCATCTAATTCCGTTCCTGTCTTATTTAGAGAGGTTGAGAGTCTGAAGAAGCCTTTCAGCCCTCCTCGCGAGGTTCATGTTCAAGCAACTCACTCAATGCCACCCGAAAAGATAGAGATCTTTAAGAACCTGGAGGGTTGGGTCGAGGAGAACATCTTGGTTCATTTAAAGCCAGTGGAGAAATGTTGGCAACCACAGGATTTTCTTCCCGATCCCGCTTCCGATGGATTTCATGATCACGTCATGGAATTAAGGGAAAGGGCAAAGGAGATTCCGGACGATTACTTCGTTGTCTTGGTTGGAGTTATGATCGCAGAAGAAGCACTTCCTACTTACCAAACAATGCTAAATACCATAGATGGTACTAGGGACGAAACGGGGGCGAGCCTCACTTCTTGGGCAATGTGGACTAGGGCTTGGACTGCTGAAGAAAACAGGCATGGCGATCTTCTCAATAAGTACCTCTACCTATGTGGACGAGTAGACATGAGGCAAATTCAGAAGACAATTCAGTATCTGATTGGGTCGGGAATGGTAAGATGAATGCTTCCAATAACTTTCAGCTGTTTCTTGTCTATTTTTTTTTTCTTTTGTCTATGTCAACAACTTTGGGATTAGGCTTTGGTCAATATTTGAATTTGACATAGCAGAATTAACAAGAGATTAGTTAGCGTATTAATCCAAATGAGATAGGAACTCGTAGCTACGAGCAAATTTCTTGAATCCATAAAAAGAAAAACAAAGTCTGTAATATTATTGATGAAAATGTGAGGCATACATTAGGCTACAACCCTTTTATAGGCCCGAAACCCTAAAAATCCTAAAAAAAAGTCGGAAAATAAAAAGTCCCAAAATTTGGGGCTGTTTCTAAAATTGAAAACGGGATGAAAAACAAGACTTTTTCAAAAAGAACCAACTAATAAGTAATTACAGTTTAAGAGTTATTAATGAATCAAAATTTTTCTAAAACGGCAAAAAATGTAAATTGAAGGCCTAAACGAAAGAATTAGGCCAAAAAAACATCATCAGTCACAACTTAATTAGGAAGGTGTGGAGTGACCGAATCACGAAAATAAGTCAGCTCACCAAGTTGCCTATTTCAAGCTTGTCCAAATTTTGCTAAATCGGCTAATCGGAAACTAAACATCGTTTGGACTTCCGAGGCTTGGCATTGGGTCTTCATGTGTTCTACGGGAAGAAACAGACATTTAAGTTCTTGAAAGCAGGGTTTTCCCTACTATGTTAATTAGAGAGGAGCAGTTGTTTTTGCTCTGTCAAGTTAGGCTATATATAACACTCTCCAGCTATACTGTCAAACTTAATTCCTCATTTTAATTGTAGAAAAACAACAATGTATTTGGACTCCGAGTTCTAATTCGGCATAAGCGTATCATCACCTCTGATTCTTACTGGTGGATGGCCTTCTCTGCCCTGTTCAGGATCCTAGAACTGAAAACAGTCCCTACCTCGGTTTCATCTACACGTCATTTCAAGAACGAGCAACTTTTATCTCTCACGGAAACACAGCACGGCATGCCAAAGGGTACGGGGACTTGAAGTTGGCTCAAATTTGCGGGACCATTGCCTCCGATGAGAAGCGCCACGAGACCGCTTACACCAAGATAGTCGAAAAGCTCTTTGAGATCGACCCGGATGCAACCGTGCTGGCTCTGGCCGACATGGTGAGGAAGAAAATAACTATGCCGGCCCACTTGATGTACGATGGTTGTGATGACAATTTGTTTGACCATTTCTCGTCCGTGGCTCAGAGGCTTGGAGTCTACACCGGCAACGACTACGCGGATATATTGGAGTTTTTGGTTGGGAGGTGGAAGGTGGAGGACATAACTGGGCTTTCTTCGGAGGGACGAAAAGCCCAGGATTTTGTTTGCGGGTTCCCTCAGAGAATTAGGCGGCTGGCTCCAGGCAGGGCAAAAGAAGCACGGTATGTTCCGTTTAGCTGGATCTTCGATAAAGAAGTGAAGATCTGAGGGCCTACTGCAACTCTCTTGCCACACAAAAAAAAAAAAAATTGAAATAATAGAACAAGGGAAATTTTGAAGTTTTGTGACGTACACGTTTTAGTGTATACTAGGTTTGTAGCAACGTGCGTTGCATGCTCGGTCATGCTTGCTGATCTAATAATGAATTTTATCTAGCGTTATTGTTTAATTTTGAATTATTTGGGTTTCTTTTGGTAGATTGTTGTAAAAGAAGGGTTAATTACGAAGTTTTCTTTGTTGACGTTTGTTTGCTTGGCATATGATTGTTTTGTATTTTAGTAATGGCTAGTTTGTTTATCTATGGTTTCGGGCTAGAGTGTTATTGTTAGGTGCAAGATGACTCTTTTTTCCCTTCATCAAATGCACTAATTAGTCTTATTAAGAGTGTTTTTTATGTTTTGTTATGCTTGTGAAAGTAACAGAATGAGTAATGTAATATGGAGCAAAGCACACAATTGTAAAAATTAAGCCAGAAAGGGCAAAGACATGGGGTTTTTCTTGCCACGCACTTTTATACTGACTTTAGGTAGTAAGATAAAGTCATGCCTGGTGACTTCACGTTTGGTATTGTTGTCCGTTGTAATATATTCTAATTATGTGCTTTGGTATTGTAATCGTAAGAAATATGTGTTAGCTGAAATATGCGCGCGCGCGCGCACACACACACACACACATATATATATATATCGGGGCAGTTCAAGGGACACACAAAAAATACTTCATAGTTCCCGTTCAAATTTTGATGATCCGAGCCTCTCAATGTGACCCGCGAGAAATTAGCAAAAAAAAATGACAGGAACAAAGCATGACCAGCATGACCTACGTGTAACGCACGATCGGTCATGCCCATGGTTTCACAGTTAGCAGTATTTGAACTAAGATACAGTATATTTTACAAAAATGCAAAACACAAAGATTTATATGTTCTTGAAAAGTTTCATATTCAGAGTTTAGCTGCACCATATTTAAGCACATGCTTATGTACTGAGTTACAAACATGTTTTAAGATAGCCAACATATTAAGATGGCCAGAACATTATAATGAACATCACAATTGAAAGAATTAAGAAATTTATTTTTCACAGCATTAATTTAAGTTTGAAGCACTCCAAATACTAACAACCCAAATGGCAAAATTGAACCAGACAATGATAGACGGGAGCTTTAAGTTAAGAAACTTGTAATACACTTGTGCTCAAATTGGTGCATGAAGTTCAAAGGAAAAGGTTTAAACACCCAAAGTAAAACTATAGCACAAAAAAGCTTAAAAAGGCACAAGTCTTGCATTTACACGTATGATATGGGACAAGAAAGATAACGGAACAGAACTTCAAAACCACAGTTGTCCAAGAAATTGAGGATGAAGATGATTGTCATCTGTTAAAAGTCATCCACAAGCCATGGTTCTGATACTCAATTTTCCGTTTGAAATGAATTAGAAGTACCAGAATTTCAGAATTAGTTCCAAGTTTAATTTAAATCCAAATTGGCATCCTGGAAAAAGTTCAGGTGGGAATAAAAAGATATGATTACCCATAACCACAAAGCCTTCTAAAGTAGTTAAGCATGATCCCAACTCTAACCTAGCCGTAGCTCATAGTGGTCTATATCAAGCTAAAAACCAATAAAGTACCTTACTTCATAATTCAGCAAGTACTGAAATGAGAATATAAGAGGACTCAAGCTCAGGCCTTGAATTTGTGATTGTTGAAAAAAAATAGATCAATTTGATATGTGAAGGTATTCAATATGTGTAGAGGACCCCGTGTGCCGATCAGTTTAAAATCGGGATGGGATGGGTCGGTGGCTCTAGGATAACAGTGCTATGAAATAATACAATTTATGTAGTGGGCTCAAGTAGTAAGGAATTTAACATAAAATCATTGTCCCTTTAGGAAAGTCTTGGACGGCAATACTTATGTAAGTGGACAGAACCGCCCGATTGGATGCAACCATAGCAATGGGATGAGCTAATCTGCCCGAATGAGCGCTAAAACCAAGGTTTGCCTTGGTTTGGCAGTCCATTTTCATACCCGAATGAGTTATGCCTGAGACTATTTAATCCGGCCTAGGGGTGATTAAATATGGATGGATTAAACCTAGTCCATAAATAATCCGGCTAGATTTTGACCATATTACCACTTCTCATCCACCCTCCTCTAATCCCAGTTTACGTCGGTGAAAAAATCTCAGTTTACGTAATCATAAACAGAGACAGCCAAAGAAGAAGAAGAAGAAGAACAACAACAACAACAGAAGATCGATCTGTTTCAATATTGAAATCACAAATAATAACTCCGATCTGTTTCAATAACGAAATCGAAAGATTTTACAACCAAAAGCACCAAATTAAAATCAGAAACACAGTCTATCCCTACGGATTTGTGAAAGAGGGGAAGAAATTTTTAATTGTATCCTGTAATCGGACCATAATCGTCTGAACATAAACCATCTTCATAATGGATCGGACCATCATCGTCATCATCAAGAGCAAAACTTTTGATCTCTGTCGCCGTTTGCCATTTGAGCTCTAGTTATATAATTTACTTTGGTTGGTTCAAGATTGAGATAAATTCGTTGGCAGGGAAAATCCAAGAAGCTTAGTAAAACTGCTAGATTCTAGTTGAAGGTCTGCTCTCGTTTCTATAATTTGGTCAGGAAAAAATCGAATGAACCGATGCAAGCCTGACTTTTCCGCTAGCCAAAAGGAAAGGCGCAAAGGGATCGAAGGTTAGTGTATCTCCTGGGGAGGATTGGTTGAGGGAGCATTTCTTCCTATATATGCTTGTTCGCTGCTGCACTTCTATCGAGAAGCAAGTGTAGTTCACCGGTTCCACTGAATGCTCCTACCACTCTGCACTTCTATCGAGAAGCAAGTGTGGTTTACCGGTTCCGCCGAATGCTCCTACCACTCGTCAAAGATCGTACGAGTGTCCACTTCTTTCAAAAAAAACTCACATTATATGCAGAAAATGGGAAAATTCTGCATCTAAATCTTAGACTAAAAAAACATATCTAGAGCAAATCAGTTCAGTAAATAACTCTACTTCTACTGTAGAGGAGAATTTACTTCTACTGTTTGAGAAGAAATTTTTTTTTTTTTTATCAAAACAGAAATATAGCATATATATATATATATATTAATAAAAAAGGACACTACCGCCTACCCCGGTCCAAAGTACAAACAACAAAAACAAAATAAAGGAAACCCATCCAAGACCCATCTAGCTTCCTGTCTCTTTCACTAACCTTTAGTACTGGCAAATCATCCTAGGGCGGGCTGCACTAGGTTTTCAGAGGATTGGGGGACTGTGTTGTGCAGACGTGCTGCACGGCACGGATGTTATCCGTTCGGCAATTTAATGGTTCAAATTTCATCTCCACCCACGTTACATCTGAGCCGTTCATTGCTTAGATGAGATTTGAACCGTTGGATTGTCAAACAGACGACATTCGTGCCGTATAGCACGTTGTATAGCACGGGCTGCACAACATCAATCCCAATCCGTTTTCAGAGGGTTTAAGAACCATTTGAGTTCAAAAAAGCAACTAAAAATTTATATATATTTTTATATAATTTGATTTTTTTTTCATATTATATGCACCGGATCATTTGAAACAATCATACTAAGTGAAAGTTCACTAAAATTGTGTGTAAGTAGATCATATAGCTCACTAAAAATGATAAATTATGCCCCATAAGTTTTAACCAAAATAAATATCTTTATTTTATATACTAGTATTTTGTATGCAAAATACTTTGTTATACGTATTTGTCACCGCTGACTTAAAATTCCTGCAGCCGCCCTTCCCAAGACGGCTTAGTTTTTTTCATAAATGTTTAAGATGTTTTTTTATTTTCTGCAAATGGGTCAATTACTATGTCACATCGCTCGCATTCTTAATCATTGTTTTTAATAAATTAATATATATTTTTAAAAAACGCTTTCACGATTGTGCTAGCCAAGTAGGAGAAAAAAAAAGTACTCGTAGTTTTGCTGAGGAACATGTGGAGGACTTCTGGCCCCATATTTTGTTGTTGGGCCGTGGGATAGTTTTCTCTCACTTGCCGACTCCCTTGGAAAATAAACAAACAAACAAATAAAATATGAGCCCTTAGATAAAGTGTTCTCGGCCTTTATTCCCTTTCGACATTAAGCGAGATTAAGTTCTCTATACTCTTGGTATAAATATTTTTTTTTCAAATCAATTATATTGCGTCACATTACCATATTCTATTAAATGGAATCATTGTTTTGATAATGTGGCGCAATGTAATTAATTTGGAAGAAATAAATATTTACACCGCCGGTATGTATAATTTATTCTCTATTTTCTTTGATATGTAAGATTACAAACCTTTTATTTCATTTTTTTTGGGGGTAAAAATACCTTTATTTATTGTTGTGCGGATTCCAATTAGAAAGAATAGCCTTTGCTTGTCTTTATTTTTTTGTTCATCTAATTCAGTCTCTGTTCAAAAAAATCTAATTCAGTCCCTTTTTTTTTTCGAAGAATAAAACTTCATTTAATTCAGTCTTAGTTTTCTGGTTTCTTATATTAATTTCATAAGGGAGAGAGGGAGACGGGAGTCCCAAGAATTAGCTCGGCTGGTTGATGGGTTTGCTTTCCGTGCAATTGACCATAATTTGATTCTTGGGATTAAGCCACAAGAAGTAATTTCTGTTGAATTCTATAATCCCAATATGAATGACCAACCTTTGACCAAACCGGAGGGGCAATTAGTTGAGGTGTACGTAAGTTGACCTAGACACGCTGACGGGATGGAAAGAGAGGTAATTTCCTTTGAATTCCATATTCCCGTTGAAAGCCTGCCTTTAGCTCTCTACCTTCGTCCAGCTGTGCTTCCTTGGACTGATTTCCCCTTCCAGTTCCATCCAGTTTTTAATAACAACTATTCTACAACCACACACAAATACTTACACACATACTCACAAAGGAGGTAGGCCCTATACACACTGGAAGTGTGCAGTGTGTGTGTGGGACCCACCACCTCTGTGAGTGTGTGTGGTTTTAAAAAGTGTATGAAGCCCACATGTATATGAAATATTGTATTTAATGTTGTGTTTGGATTACTATGTGAATAACATATTTGTATAAACTTATTGTTTTAATTATTTTGGGTTCAATTCGTGTCAGAAAAATGATCAGAAAGTCATTTTGTAGAAATCGTCGAGAAATATTTCCACACTAAAATCAGTTTGGTCGGAATTTGTTTGTGACTTCGTTTGTTACTCCATATAAATTGAATCGCATGTGTGCAAGGAAAAACATGTGCAATTGAAGTTTTAAACCATATTTAGGGCAATTTGGTCCCAACTGTCACCACTGCTAGTATCTTTGTTTGTCTTAACAAATTTGACCGCAGGAAACCCAATTCTTAGAGAAATTGCAGTTACGTATTTAATTCCATTTACGATATTCCGTCAAATGGTTTTCTGGCATTAGAAAAAGAAATAGAGGGCTTTCTGTATTATTCCTGGCTCAAGGAGTGTTTGGTATTGGTGTTTTTACCATTTTACTTGGTCTCCGTTCAGTTATCGGAAATATTGTGTGGAAAATTGGTTCTTAGAAAGAGTGAAATGAAGTAAAGAAAAATAAATTTTATTTTTCTGTGTGTGTTCTTTTGACAAATTTTTTGCAACAAAACAAGAATTCTTTCATTTTGACAAGACCTATTTTTACAGGAAAATGTTTCTCCAATGGAAAGTTGAGTATGTGAAATGTGAATCTTATAACTTTCTTGGTAATTGAACACACAGAAAACTACAGGAAAGTTGATTTTTCCATCTTTTTTTTATACTTTCCGTACAACTGAATGGGGCCTTAAGGTGAAAGAAACTGGGGATGCTGCAAGTAGCCCCTACCAAGCGGGTGCCGAGCAGCATGATCCGGCCGTTCATATCAACAATCGATAGCTCGGAGCTTGACCAAGTAATGGATGGTTCCAATCTATATGCGCTAGCTTCATATTTAATTCGAACCGTCCGTACCGAGATGAATGCCCGGATGTTGCTCGGCATCGGGGTGCTTGAAAGCATCCTTGGGCATAAATGTTACTCCTATTTTCTTGTGAAAGATTATAAGTATTCAAGCATCTTGCAGTAAAAAAATCTTATATTCTCACTCATTCGTCATCAAAGTATACTTAATAAACTATTAAATCCCCAGGGACGAAAATTCTTGTATATGGAGAAAAGAATGAGTAGCCCCTATTTTGAAAGGCACTCCAACACGTGGAGGAAATTTCTGTTCTGGAGTTACAGGCAACAGAAATGAGATGTATTAGATACTACAATACATCTCGTATTTTATCATAGTCAAATTAAATTAGAGTTTGATTCTGGCTTGGCTAACAAATCTAAGTCGAACGTTGATTTCGAGGGATCTGGGCAGAACGAATGAAAACCTATGCCAACGCAACTGATGATAGGGGGGCTTCTTTTTTCTTTTAAAGATAGGGATAAGGGGCTTCTGTGTAGCTTTTCAATTAAGGTTTGTAATGACCACCTGTTTGATCGGTGAAGATGGCAGTGTTGATCGGTGGTGGTTCAATCCGGTGGCGGTGAGGTGGATGTGGCCCTATGGCTGGGTTGCTCTGGTCGTTTTGTGTGCTGAAGTCCGGTCAGCGGCCACTCCAAGCTCTTATTCGGGTCCAAGGCCAGCAGTTCGTCCTTCTGGGTTGTTGTTGTTGCTGGTAATCACCGGTGGAGATCGTGTTTGTGCTGGGGTTCGTTTGGGGCGTGTTGAAATTGGTGGTGGTTGCCCTCCCTGTGCCTTGATTGCTTTGATTTTCATTGTCGTAGGCCAGTTTCCGCCGCTAGTCTCTACATTCTGGGAGAGGCCGGCTTGGCTTAACTGTGAGGCTGATTTTCCGATGGTTTGTGCGTCATTAGAAATTGAAGCGGTTAGGGTTTGGGTTGGCCGGTCCTTGGGTGGACTGGGTTAGGGTGTTTGGGCTTTCAACTATTTTTATTTGGGTGTAGGTTTGAGCTTTAACATTTTATTTATTTTGGACCCTTGTAGACCTTTGGATGGTTTGGGCTTTGCCCTCATGATGTATCATCCAACTTTTTATTGCAGATCAAAAAAAATTTCACATTTGACTTGGTTGCCAGTTCACATCCGATGAAATCCTGAAATACGGTGAGGAACCACAGGTTCGCCTTTGGAGACAAGCCGCATCACCCTTTTCATTTCATTGTTGCCTTTGCTTCCTTTCTCTGTCTGGTGCTCTGGAAAAGAAAAATATTGGTAAATAATTTTGGCGCTAGAAGGAGGGCAAACTTTACTAAATTGGAAGTGATAGCAAAGATCAAATGCTAAAATGAAAGCCTTGCATGTAAGGCTTGAACAATTTACGGAAATGGATGGTTCCTGTATATCAGGTGTCGATTTTTCTCTCTGTGAAGGATTTGCTATGTTTTCTCTCTTTTCAACTCCTAGCTTCGGGAGGGCTAAGAGATGTTTTGGGGTTGCCAATCCAGAAGGAAAGTTGCTGAAAAGGCCCTAATATATTTGACTACTAAAGTGAAAGTATGGGCTCAAGGTGGATCTAGTTTGTTTTTGTTCTTAACTGTGCTCCTTTTTGCCTTACTATTCTGGTAATGTCTTGGGAGGGACTATCAACTCTGCTTTTGCTGCTCAGAGGATGTTTCCAGCTATGATGTTGGCTTTCTTATCTGGTGTAGGAAATTTTATTGGATGTCCATTATGTCACACCCCGCCCCGCAAACGGCACCAAAAGTAGGTCCGAGTCGGCTTGATCACGTGGCATTCCACACAGAAGATCAAACCACACCTCACATCCTATCAGAAATAAATACCCAGCGGAAGATTTATCACCTTAACATAACAAAATGAGTCAACGTGTCAACCAACCAACTACAACCTCGATTTACAACACTTTAGAAAATTTCATACTTCAACATGTCCACCGACAACTTAATTACAACTTAAACAAAACAACTTCTTCCTCAACTATCTCCAACAAGCTCGACCATCCACAACATCCAAGGCTAGACCAAACACTTCTCAACACGATGACCGATAGTGGACCCACTCTAAGTAACCTGCTACCTGGCAGACCAAAAAGGAAAGCCAAAGAGTGTAAGATATAGAAACACTCAATATAATACCACAATATCCAAAGGAATATCAACTAGAATAATACTCGAATGTATACAATAGTTATAACCAACTTGCCCACTCAACTGTGCAGTAACATACGATGCACAGTAACATGAATATAATCACATCACGTGCAGTGACACGTCTACAACATTGCATGTACCCAAGACAAGGTGTCCCACATACCATGCTCCCATCCACCGACATGGCACACAACATGGTATGCCTCACACGCTAACCTTCGGTGGTTCAAACAACACCCATCAGCATGCATATTCATCAAACACACATATCACAATCAAATCTCGTGTCCCACACGCCATGCTCCCAACCATCGTCCATTGAACGATATGGCTTACGACATGTTGTGCCTCACACGCACATATTAACAACATATCAAAAGTACACATCAATAGCATGATATACCCCCTCACTACAGCAATATCTCATTAAAGATAACCATATCAAACACACTCACCTTTGCATCGACCGAGATATGCCAAACTTACGATTTCGGCACCTCCTATTTGACCAACTCATTACCTAGTCACAGGCTAACTCCTATTAGCATACAAATCCCTTCGAATGTCTAAGTAAATATATGATACACCCCATAATATATTTACCATGCTAACAAATTAAAGCCACCAAAACCCCAAAACCATTTAACAATCAATTGATACCAAATTATAAAACTAATAAGGTATTAGACGATACCCAACAAATACAAATATGTCCATCTTAAGGCTTAGAAGTGCCCCCAACCAAACGTAAGAGTATAAATATGACATAACTCTTAAATCGATTTGAAAACCATGACCATCTAGTCGTATTCTGACCATAACTTCTTATTGGTTTAGAACCAGGTCATGAGATCACCACCATTAGAAAGTATACCTCCAGTACATGAATTTTGGTATAAAATTTTCCCAACATAGAGTCCACACGATAAAGTTATGCTTGTCCGAAATTACACACACCACTACCCAAAATTGCAGATTCTGCACGTCTGTCAATTTCAAACCAAAAACTGATTTAACCTAGTACAAACTAAGCCACAACCCCTATATATTCCGAAAGGTATATGAGTCTAGTTTCAGAATCAACAACTCGTGTAACCCGTGTAGAGACCCGTAAATTCGTATAATTGATTTAAATGTTTTAAATGGAAATAAAAAGGAGGACATCGATTTAGAACTTTGAGAATTTGGGGCTAATGTGATATAGTGTGGTAATTGAAGGGTAAATTCGTGAAGTGTGTATATATGTGTGTGGGGTGAGAGGCAAGGAATATTATTCCCCCATTCTCTCCATCTCTTTCCCGTTCCTCTCTCCCTCTCTCGGCTCTCACTCTCTCACTCTCACTCTTACCAAATTTCATCCAAACAACACAAAACCCATGCAACTCACCCATCAATCCATCATCCCTATGTGTATTGCAGTCCGAACTTCGTTGGTTTGAGCTCGGTGGAGACAAACTTCATTTGGTTTCAAAGATTGGAGCTAGGGCTTGGAAAGTCTATTGATTTCGTTCTTTGATTTTGAGGTAGGGAGTTCTAACTTTCAATATATGTTTATGACTTGTTTCTATTGCTTGAATCATGCCCTTGATCGTTGTTGTCATTCTTGATGTTGTTGCTGTTGAGAAACCATGTGATTCTGTCAAAAATCTGCTCGAAAGCCTTTGTTATCAATAACATTTCCATTGTTATCGATAACACTATGTTCTAAAGTCCAGAAAATCAATCGTTATCGATAACCCTTGTCATCGTTATCCCTAACGTGTCATCGTTATCCCTAACGTTTGCTAACGTGTCATCGTTATCCCTAACGTTTGTCATCGTTATCCCTAACGTGTCATCGTTATCCCTAACATTTGCCATCGTTATCGATACCCTCGCGTCTGGAATAATCTTGACCCATTTGTTATCGATACCTTTCTTCGTGGTATCGATAACATCATTTGTTGTTTGATCTCGATCCTTTGTTATCGATACCTTTTCCTATGGGTATCGATAACACCTTGTGTTTGGACAGTCTTACTGATTTTGATCCCTCCTACACTATTTTGGGTTTCGGTCACTTCTGATCCACTCCGAGAACTTCCCGAAAGATCCCTTAACTTGATTACTCGTACCAAATGTCTTCATTGTACGTATCCATGATCTCAATACACATTTGAACGGTACGAATTGTTTGGAAAAGGATTTTGAAACTTTACGGACACAACGAAAACATTTCAGGACATCCCAAAAGGGTAAAGAGCCTGGCAGAGGACATCGGGGTCCTTTAATTGGCCCGGCATGAGCTATATGCTCGTATCAGGACATCCCGAAAAGGGTAAAGAGCCTGGCAGTGGACATTGGGGTGCTTCATCCAAAACCTAACCGTTGAAACGGGTCGTTTTACCCTGAGCGTAGGGCTAGGCCGTTGTCAGCATAAATACCGGAAAGTCCGGGATCGTACCCACAGAGATAATTCCTTATAGCTTGCCAGGATTTTTAGGTGTAAAGGTTTGCAGCGTTAAGACGGCCAACTTTTGGTTTTCCTTTGAAAGGTGGAAAATGCTCTTATGAAAATGACTAAAAAATGAGTTTTTACTAGATTAAGACAAGCGGCAAGGCGTTGGAATTACTAACGCCCGGGACTTAAGCTATCCAACTTTCTCAAGGAAAACTCGGTTGAACCGCACGGCTTAGGCTATCAACCGGAAGATTTAGCGGTGAAAATAGTTAGACTTGAAGTGTGACATGGAAAATGAGTGAGTTCTTTCATTCTTTTGGCAAACACAAACCGAGACATCGCTCACGGAACCATGTGAGCGAGCACATGATCACCGGAGATTAACATCGATTAGTTTTGTTACATAAAGGCCGAACAATGCTCATTTTCCTTATCAAACTTTAAGTCGAAAGTTGAGAAAGACAAGATAAACGTAAATCTCGGAGCATTAATCACCCCGAAGCCAAGCCTAATCGACTACTCACGCATATTTGGACGACTAGAAGAAGTGCTAAATTTAACCAACATTTTTAACCGAAGGAAACGGAAATAAACTTGAGATTAATAAAGATCCAAACCACACGATCAACTTTAATAGACGAGAAAATGAAGAACACAAAGAACTTACTTGAGTTAAATGGAAATTACACTTGCAAAAGCTTAAAGAGCTTTAATGGGGAAAAACCTAATTACGTAATGGGCTAGGTACAAAAGAGGGATAGAGAATGACCTATATATACAAAAGGGACTTTCTCTCTCCTCAAAAGCCAGGAAAAACCCCATAAAGTAGCCTATAAAAAGAAAGTTTTCATAAGTGGAAAGTCTGAAAAAGCAAGAAAAATATCTTCCCGGACAAAATGTTATCGATAACATTGAAATTGTTATCGATAACGTTACTGAAATTGCCACCCAGAACAAAACGTTATCGATAACATCAATGAAATGTTATCGATCTCCTTGCCTCTGGACAAATTCTGGCCAAAGATAGCGCAAGGGTATCGATAACTTCATTCAAGTTATTGATAACAATAGGACTTCTGGTAAGCTGGGGAAACGGAAGGAGAATGTTAGCGATAACATTTCTTGAGTTATCGATAACATTTCTGCAGAGATCTTGGATCAGCTTTCTGGAATGCTTTGAAAATCCTCGACGCCACTTGGACTTCATCCAGCACTTCGTCTTATGGCTCTAGAACTTGGCGGAGAATACTCTTCAAGACCTTGAGTGTTCCCGAGCATCCGTTGGCATACAAAACTGCCTTGTTAGCAGGAATGACCTGAAACACTCGACAGAAACCTTACGTGCAACTTTTGAAATTAGTGGACAAAAAGATGTAGAAACGTCAAACTTAGGAGGATTTAAGCACCCAAGCATGTACAAACTTGGGCGCTTATCATGGGGTCCTTTAATTGGCCCAGTAAGAGCTTCGGCTCATGACACATGTAAGAGACACGTTTTGACAGATGGTGCTTTCACAGGTTATACGTTGAAAATATGATTGATTTTGGAAATGAAAGATTGAAGTTGGATTACTGTTGTTACTCCATTCCATTGGTTTCAGTTGCCGTTGTTCTTCTTGTTATCGTTCCTACATTTCATATGCATACATTGTTAGATTAGAGCTTTCTACTGGGCTAGTGTAGCTCAAGCCTTACTTTATTTTCAGGTGCTAACTCTGGACAGTAACCTCATGTTGGGAGTGCATGGATTGTGGACACGATTTTGAAAGCTAACATTGAAGAGTTATTAAGGCATCTTTGTAATTTATTTTTGAAAGATGTATTCGTAACTCAAATTGTAAATCTTTTGATTTAAGGATATTGTAAGCCTTTAACTCCTTTTGATATTCAGTACTTATGCTGATTTGGGGCCATTGAGCCAAAGATGTACCTTCATAAACATTTGGGCGTTAGAGCGTAATTGTTGAAAATGGAAATGTCAACTTTCTTTTGGGGGATTGTATGTATTAATGTGAGACTTTATTTATAAAAATTCCTTTATAATTATTTTGAAAATCGAGGATGTGACAACCCGATACCCGAGCTAAAAGATATGACCATTTTCTCAAAATGTGTCAGTGCAGCAAATACAAAACTCAGCAGGGACACACCAACTTGTAAAATCCGCCAAACTTAAAATATGCATTTAATAAACCCCAAATTTGGTACACACCATTATCACACGCCAAAGTTCATCCCTGATTTTTTCCAGATTTTAAAAAGTAAGGAAACCTAATTAAAAACACCTCCAAACTCAGAAATTATGTGCAACAAAGCACAATTTCTAGCAGAACAGTCTGTGTTCAAAAATTCATTAAAAATTGAATACTTAATACTTTTTTGGTAATTCTAACGCCAAAACATCACCAACTTATCAATCTTTCAGATTTATAAGGACCCATAATCAGGAGGATCGCTTAACTATAAAAAAATTGATGAAACACGCAGCTCTATAACCTGTCTGCTCAAAAACAGGAATCCGACCACAGCTTGGTTTACGATTTTTATCTTTTTCTACACTTGTCAGAAAATTCTGAAAATTTAACACAATACAATAGACACACTAATGAACCTTCAGTAAAAATACCAGAAATTAACAAGCTAAGCTTTCTAGGTACCTTGAATAATTTTGTAAAAAACAGCCCTGCACCTTAGTTTTTTCCTTCTTCTCCTTCCCTCTGCCGCCGAGGTCCCAGATGTTATTAAGTGAACACCCATTCCACTCCCAAGCAATGTGGGATTTATTTCCTTAACATCCCCCCTCATGTGAATTTTTAAAATGTGGGGTGGAACAAGCCCTGTTCTGATACTATGTAGAAACTTTATGTCCATCTCAAAACCAATTGGCAATGAGTAGAGAGGTCCCAGATGTTATTAAGTGAACAATCATTCCACTCCCAAACAATGTGGGATTCATTTTCTTGACATCTCTCTCTCTAGTGTCGGCAAAAACAAAGTAGAAATGGGGAGATATTTCTCCTAGGATATTTTGATAACACCAAGGAAAATAATCACATGCAAGTGAAACCATAAACAACTTATACTCCAACTCCTAAACCACATAAAATCACCCGGAAGTTCCACGTCCTACAAATCAACCCCAACTTCACATATTAAAATTAAAAATGTGAATTGAAATAACTAAATATCCGGGACAGGTGCTACACGTTACCACCATTAATTGTGGTAGTTGAGCATTGAAGGCCACTACCATCTGTAATCAAGGCCTGTAGATACTATCAGCCTTTGGCCTTCTACAAAGGATGTTGTACTTAATTCGTACTTCTGCTTCCGATCCACTGCCTTGGCTTGGGTACTTTTGCTTCCGATCCCCTGCCTTGGTTTGCTTCCGATCCCCTGCAAGGATGTTGACATGTTGTACTAGTACTTGTGCTCTCGATCCACTGCCACGTACCATGCATCCACTATTGGATTTGGGTGGTTGTATTTGGTGGTTTCAATTACGATAATGGCCCAATATACATTGCCCTCTTTTGGATATCGAATTTGCATGGGGGGCAAAATTTCATTTTCAGAAGAGCCGACAACTATGAAACTTAAATAGCTCGAAAATTCGAAACTCAAAACAAGTCGAGTCACATAAAAATAATCATTCGACTAGAGTTTTGTCAATTTAGACCACGGATGGTCAAAGTAGAAAATGATCTCTCCCCGCTCCAATACTTGTACTGGTTAAATGGTGAAAACTTAACCATAGAGTATGAATTCAAGCCAATTGTGGGTGTGAATTATGAACAACCGGCCGTTTGTTCAATATGGAAATTTTTTGATCAAAGCCAGTCGAGTGAAGCGTTTGTGTATATGCCAAGTAATGCTGGTGAAAATATTCATTTGCTCGACAGTTAAAGGTTTTTGTATCTGCCAAGTGTCCTACTGGATTTCCAGAGCCATTTGTATGGCTTTGGTTGGAATATGCCCAGTTTGGGTATGGTTGTCATCCACAATTGATCTTCCGCTAAAACTAGTATGATCCTCGCTCAGAAGGAAGGCTAGCTATATGTTTAAAAATTGTAAGTCAAGGAATCTAGGCAGAAGGAACGAAAACCTACGTCAACGCCGCGCCTCTAATGATAAGGCGGCTTCCCTTTTCTATTAAGATAGGGATAGGAGGCTTCTGCGTAGCTTATCAACTAAAATTTGTAATGACCACCCGTTAATTCGAAAGCCTCGTATCCAACTTCTGTGGATAGTACCTTAACATAGCAAGCACATACAACATGTATCTTTTCCTATTGTAATGACTTCATTTTTAGCGTTATGATAATGAAATTTTTTTTCCAATAAAAAAAAAAAACACTTGTGAGATGAGAGTTATCCAAAGTTATCTTCTATTTGAGAGGTTCTCTTAAAAGGGTAAAAACTAGTAATAAAATCGACAAGTTATGCCTAAAATTAATATTCTAGTCACAGATAAGCTGATCATGAAAGGATAAATTTAAATAATTGAAAAAATAAACTCTGAAACGCTTTTGTATATCTTTCCAAATTATCTTTAAAATTTCACATATACCCCTTTAGAATTTTTGATTAATGATAATCTAACCTTGCTCAATTGCTCCAAAAAAAAATTAATCATCAGGGATATGTGATAATCTCAAAGTCATGATGCAATACTAAGTTTCAAAAAAGCAATAATATGCTTATCATCTGCCTTTCGATCAATTTATTGTCATCAGGACAATAATTCACACAATTATTTTACAACCACATCCATTTTATACACTCACACATACACTGCGGGCACACTGTACACTCTAGTGTGTGGAGCCCAAACACTTGTGTGTGTGGTGGGTGTGTATTTGGCATGGGTGTAGTTGTAGAATAATTGTAATTAACGTGCACATTTTACGTACTGTTTCGATGCACGTTAGTATTGGTCTTATTCTTTGCATTAAAAGAGATATGTGTGGTGGAAAATAGATTTGGGCACCATGTGACAATACCCCAGAAGTACAGAATGATTTTTTCTCCATATTCAAATCAAAGAACGGAATGCTCCAAGCGTAGGGCTAGAATGTTGATAGCATAATAATCTGGAAAACCGGGATCGTACCCATAGGAAAATTCCAATATAGCAGCTTGTTTAGATTGTAGATGTAAGGATTTCGGCGTTTAGATGGCCAACTTGATTTTTCTTATAAAAGGTGGAATTAAAAATGAGTTTTAAATATATTAACGAGCGGCAAGGTCTTGGGGATCAACCGACCCGCGACTTGGCCGGCTAATGGTTCTCTTTTATAACTCAAGTGAGAGTCACAACTGCGCAATCTCACTCGGAAGGTTTGACATTAAAATCAATAGCAATTCACAAAAGGGAGTCCAGAAATGGATTGAAACTCATTTAGACATTTAATCAAACATCCGAAGTGCCAGGGTTCTAAGCATCATATGTGGCAAGATAAACTTGCTAATGCACGATCAAAGAAGTTAACAACTACACGCTTTGAATGAAAATAAGAGATTCAGTCCATCTACGAACCGACTTTAAGCTTAAAAGGCAAGAGAAACCTCTAAACCAACCAAGTCTCGGGGTAGGAATCGCCCATTGACCAAGCCTAATTAACTAGGCACTCATGCTTGAAAGACTAAGAACAAAACTAAAAATGACAAACATATTTAACCAACAAAACTGAAAATTAAACTTGATATTAAGTAAGATCTAGAGCGCAGGTACAACTTTAATAAACGAGAAATTAACAAACAACAATTAACTAAGATAGTTCTAGAGAAATTAACAAAGAAACTATGAAGAACAATAATGAAGAAAACTTAAGCAAAAAGAAACAAATCTAAGGCAATAAAATTTGGATCTCATCTAAGGAGAGAGAAAAGATTATTTATACACATGGCTTTCTCTCTCAAAAGTATCTCAAAAACTAACACGTAAACACACCTTGGTATCGATACAACCAAAAGAGTGTATCAATACTTTTGGTTATATCGATACCGAGCAGCTTAGCGAAAGGGCTCTTGGCTGCCGTAACGTCCTGGTATCGATATAACCAAAAAAGTTATATCGATACCAGCCACAAAGTTAAGCTCATTGTCTTTATGGTTGCTAAATGGTATCAATACAACCAAAAGACTGTATCGATACCATCTTACTTGAAGTCAAATCTTCAGCTCCACAACTCCCAGTAGCTTTCATAGCATCTTATTTTCATTCTCTGAACCAAAAGGCTATATCGATACCGCCTTGTTAAAGTCAGATCTTTAGCTCCACAACTCCCAACAGCTTTCACAACATATTATTTTCATTCCATAAACGTAAGTAAAGACTACATTTTAAAGCTTTCTTTTAACTTTTCTTTACTTTAATTTATTTAATGAAAATAAGAAAGTACCCCCCATTTGGATCTAATGGCATTGCCAAAAAAATTGAGATTTCAATTCAATCAAAATGTTGACCCCCAGCTTTTAGTGTAAAATTGTAAACTGCACATTTTTCTCAAGAAGTAATAGCTCAAAACATGACTTTGCTCTTCAAATAAAACCTAGCAAATTTGCACTTACTCTTAGAAACATTCAAGAATTAATTAGCACCATTTTTTATCTCGAAAATCGATACTTTTTCAAAAAGTTATTTTTTCATACTTAGACAGATTTTAAGCGATAGACAAGGTCTTCCTTAGTTCCTCGAGTAGTTGGACGCCCTCGGGCCATCTATGGCATCAAAACGTGCCTTATTTACACGATTTACCTGAAAACACTAAAAACATACCTTACATATGATATCAAAACATACCTTACATGTGATATCAAAGAAAAGGAAAAATGACGGCCAATGACGTGTTTTGATAATTAATATCCGCTAAGGAAATTTTCAGCATTAACAAATATTCTCAACATATCCTTAATGGGTATTAATTATCAAAACACGTCCTGAACCGTCATTTTCCCCTAAGAAAACATTAACTTTATAAACATAAATAGGATGAGCTAAAAACTTAAATTTGCATATAGTATTGATTGATTGATCGATTAAGTTTACACAACCATAATAACTATGCAACCACTAAACACCCCCTGTTATCTATGGCTTGGACCCCAACTCGATACCCTCTTTAAAAGAAGATAAATATTACATTCCTTCTTATTGATTGAAATCGTGTGAATCGTATCACAAAGTGAAATCATGAAAAAATGTACTGCAGTGGTTATACCTACAATATTTTAACTAATAAGAGATGCAGCAATGTTCACCCTCTTTTGAGTAGAGTGAACAAAATTGCACTTCCTTTCCTGTTCCAAAATTCTCACACGTAATGACCCCACTTCATACGCTATATAGTAACAACAAAGAACTCCTCTTCTCTATTAATTTCTCCATTCTCCCAGTGAAGAAAACCTCTCGAGCAACAAGAAAGAAGAAAGAAAGGAAAATGGCTCTGAACCTCAATCCAATCGCCGTGAAATATTCCCACAAGTACCCATCTATAGCTCTTCCCCCGAAGCCAACTCTCAAATCTCCCAAGTTTCTCACGGCCTCCACCCTCAGCTCCGGCTCCACGTTAGTTTTTTTTCTCACCTCATTTGAATATATATATATATATATATATATAGTCCATATCCAGTTAGGGATCTCAGATTTAGGCTTTCGTGCGGATCTTACTCTCAAGCGTTGGATTGTGTTTTGAATGGTTAGAATCCGCGGATAATTTATTCACGCAAACAAATATTTGTTTGCACGAACAAACTATCCGCGGTCAGAATTTGCGAATAATTTGTTCACGCCGAACAAATATTTGTTTGCACGAACAAACTATCCGCGGATCCCAACCATTCAAACATAGTCCAACAATTGAGGAAAGAAGTCCGCACTACATATAGTCCGGATCCCTGACTGGATCCGGACTATATATATGTGAGATATACTTATGTACGAAGCCGCTGCAAATTAAGCGGCTCTTTATGGAGCTGAGTTATCAACTCAACCGTTTGTTTCAGCATTTGACGACCCAGATTGAAAATAAAAATACTTATTGACAATTGCTTTGTAAACAAGATTTCCTCTCTATATATACTAGCATTGTGCCCATTCTAAGCACGAGACCAAAAAAAAAATCACATTGGTGTTTCTTTCAACTTCGTACATCTAACAGGCACAACACTAGTTGATAAAAAAATAGTTTAATTTTTTTTCACTCTCATGTTCGTGCGCACTAATAGTGTTCCCGTTATATGTACTGAAAGACATACGTATGATGAAAAATGAGTTTAACAACCACATGACAGTGCTCCATGGGCATAAAATAATATTTTCTCCATATCAGATCCCCTCCCCACGTCTCTCTTTCTCTCCCTCTCTCTCGCTCTTTCTACAAACATAAAAAAGTAAAATTGTGCTTATATGCTAATTTTCATAGTACTACGTATTTGGTAGTAGAACTGTGCTTATATGCTTCTGATCATTGATCCACTGTCTTGGCCTTGCCTTGTACCCAAACTGAGCATCTAATTCCGTTCCTGTCTTATTTAGAGAGGCTGAGAGTCTCAAGAAGCCTTTCAGCCCTCCTCGCGAGGTTCATGTTCAAGTAACTCACTCAATGCCACCCGAAAAGATAGAGATCTTTAAAAACCTGGAGGGTTGGGCCGAGGAGAACATCTTGGTTCATTTAAAGCCAGTGGAGAAATGTTGGCAACCACAGGATTTTCTTCCCGATCCTGCTTCCGATGGATTTCATGATCACGTCATGGAATTAAGGGAAAGGGCCTATGAAGCACGGATACAGATACGGGATACGGATACGACACGATACGGATACGGTGATACGGCAAAACCTAAAAAACTAGGATACGGATACGTCGGGGATACGGCTGTGCAAATTATATATTTTTATAATTATTAGTCTCATACTAGGCACAAGAAGTCAAAAAGTAGTTAAATTGCCAATACCAAACATTAAGCACATGTCCAAACAAAAGAGAACCTAACAAAAACTAATACGAAGCATCCAACATCCAATACATGCCAAAAGTCACTAGTTTGCCGTATTTTGTCTTTTGCTAGAGCAGGTTACAACTAGTAACTAGTTTGACCTATTGTGTTTTCTGTATAAAAAGCAAAGTTAACGTGGCAATAAAAGAAAAACCAACCTTAACAATATATATATATATATATGACCACCGGGTAAGTATTATACGATCAGGAGAGAAAGAGAGAATGGAGAGAGAGTACGATTAGGACTCAGGAGAGAGAGAGAGAGAGAGAGAGAGAGAGAGAGAGAGTGTGTGTGTACCTGCCTTCAATTGATCTAGGGAGAGAAGGAATCGATCGAGTTCTACGGCTTGGATGTCGATTGTCAAGTATGTATGCCAATAGACGTAAGTATTTTATACTCCTTATAGTTCTATTACACTTTCCCCCTTCTAATTTATAATTTTATTACACTTTTCTCCTCATAATCTTATTGTTTTCTACTTAAATCTTTAAAAAATTTCATTTTTGACCCCGCCGTATCCGAAACGTATCCGGCCGTATCCCTCCCGTATCGCTCGCGTATCCGAAACGTATCCAAAAATAAAAACATTTAATTTAATTACAGGATACTTATTTGCCGTATCCGATACGTATCGGGCCGTATCGGGCGCGTATCCGTATCCGGGGAGTATCCGATACTTGTACGTGACTAGTTTCGGAGTATCCGTGCTTCATAGGAAAGGGCAAAGGAGATTCCGGATGATTACTTCGTTGTTTTGGTTGGGAACATGATCACAGAAGAAGCTCTTCCTACTTACCAAACAATGCTAAATACCGGAGATGGTGTTAGGGACGAGACGGCAGCGAGCCTCACTTCTTGGGCAGAGTGGATTAGGGGATGGACTGCTGAAGAAAACAGGCATGGCGATCTTCTCAATAAGTACCTCTACCTATGTGGACGAGTAGACATGAGGCAAATTGAGAAGACAATTCAGTATCTGATTGGGTCCGGAATGGTAAGATGCTTCCAATAACTTTTCAGCTGTTTCTCTTCTTCTTCTTCTTCTTCTTCTTCTTCTTCTTTTTTGTGTATGTCAAGTTAGCGATTAGGCTTTGGTCAATATTTGAATTTGATCGCGACAGAGTTTTTTTTGCGTCTAATTCCGGTTAAATTCTTCTACGCGTCCTTGATCTGAATGCAGCTTTAAAGTGATTTGTCACTTCTATGCTAATAGCCAGATAGTCCTCGCGTTTTTTTCCCCTGTACACGGGTGGCAATCCTTGATGCCTTTTCAATAAAGTTTTGTTACTTATAAAAAGAAAAAAAAAAGATAATACCCTGATAGGTGGAGGAACAACAATTCTTTGGACTCCGAGTTCTAATCCGGCATAAGCGTATCATCACCTCTGATTCTTACTGGTGGATGGCCTTCTCTGCCTTGTTTCAGGATCCAAGAACCGAAAACAGTCCCTACCTCGGTCTCATCTACACGTCGTTCCAAGAACGAGCAACTTTTATCTCTCACGGGAACACAGCACGGCATGCCAAAAAGTACGGGGACTCCAAGTTGGCTCAAATTTGCGGGACCATTGCGTCTGATGAGAAGCGCCACGAGACCGCTTACACCAAGATAGTCGAAAAGCACTTTGAGATCGACCCAGATGGAACCATGCTGGCTCTGGCCGACATGATGAGGAAGAAAATAGCCATGCCAGCCCACCTGATGTATGACGGTCGCGACGACAATCTGTTCAAGCATTTCTCGTCCGTGGCTCAGAGGCTCGGAGTCTACACCGCCAAGGACTACGCGGATATATTGGAGTTTTTGGTTGGGAGGTGGACGGTGGAGGAAATAACTGGGCTTTCTTCGGAGGGCCGAAAAGCCCAGGACTATGTTTGCTCGTTGCCTCAGAGAATTAGGCGGCTGGAGGAAAGGTCTCAAGGCAGGGCAAAAGAAGCACGGTGTGTTCCGTTTAGTTGGATCTTCGATAAACAAGTGAAGCTCTGAGGGCCTACTGCGAGTCTCTTGCCACAAAAATCAGAAATTGAAATAATAGAACAGGTGCCCATCGATGATGGCTTAGATAAATAAGTGAAGTTATGGTTTTCAATGATGGCTTAGACTTTCATATTTTCGATGTTGCTCCAGATTATATTTTTTTTGCATCTTTGCGATGATCGAAATGGGGTCGAGTACTCTAGTTTATTGTATGACTCTTATTAAGTTTATGTTATGTTCCTGGTTTACCAAAAAAATAAGTGGTAAACATGGAGCAATTAGGAACAAGTATGTTTTGCAGCTCCAGGGGCAAAAAACTGTTTGATAGGAAGCTAAAAGCTCTAGAGATGAAGACCTTGGAAGTGTATCATAGAAGTTTTCTTGTTGTTTTTATGTTGCAGCACGAAGCACCAAATAATTTTTCCGGATTGTACCACCATAAAGAGCATGTAATAATTTTCATGCCATAGTCTACGTACAACCATATATATCTAATACCCCCCATATTTGTTTCCCTCTTTCCCAATTTTCTCATCCTTCTCTCAATTTCCATCCGATTTCTCATTTACTCCATCACTACTTCTATCTCCATTAATTTAGTCAACTAATGGTTATGCCATTAGAGCATCCACAGTGGAATATTAAAAAGAGGATAATCAAAAATTGTCACATCATCTTTTGATTATTCATTTAAAGGGTTGCTAAGGTTAGTAATGTAGAGGTTCACAAAGGTACAATCAAAATTAAATAATCAAAACTTGTCACACCACCTTTACAACTTATAAAAATCTAGAAATTGTGACATAGAAAATAATTTTTTAAAATAGTTTTCAAACTAATAAAAACAGGTTATTCAAAAAAGAGAAAATAATTTTTTGAAAACTTTGATTAAAAAAAACAGTTTTCTGGAAAAAGTTTTAAAAATGAATTAAAAAAAGTTTTTGAAAAAAGTTTTTTTTTTCAAAAGAACAGTTTTAGTTTTAATAAAAAGAACAGTTTTCAAATAATCTTTTTTTTTTTTTTGAAAAACAGTTTTGGGAAAAATAGTTTTAATAAAAAAAATTATTTTTGTAAAAAAATAAAAACTGTTTTTAAAAGTATTTTTCTTAGAAACATGTTGAAAATGGAAGAGATAGAACGTTTTTGTGTAATTATGGTATACTTGATTGAGAAAATGTGGAGACAATTAAATTTAATTATTGGCAAAAGATTTTTAGTTTTGATTATCCAATTGCCAAAATTTGATGAGTTGCTAAGAGATTGCTAAGTTTGGTTATTCCAATGTGAGCTCTTTTTTGAGCAAATGTTGCAAATTTTTGGCGCTAGAAAGAGGGCAAGCATTTCTAAATTGAAAGTAATGGCAAAGATCAAATGCTAAAATGAAAACCTTGCATGTAAGGCTTGAACAATTTACGAAAATGGATGGTTCCTATATATCAGGTGTCGATTTTCCTCTCTGTGAAGGTGTAACGCCCCGATTTTTCGAAAGCAAAATAACATAATTTTCTTAAGAAAATTTGCTAAATAAATATAATTTTCTAAAATAAAGTTTGGCTATTACAAACTCAAAATAGATTTACTGATTCAAATACATTAAATATTAGTTTCTGAAAAATTTATTAAATTAAAGTTCAAAATCCAAAACAGATAATTCGACATAAGATTCATTTATTACAAACCAGTGTGGAAATACTAAAAAAAATAGTCTTTGTGGTAAAGAAATAAACAAAATACAAAGCCGATTTCTAGGCTTGATACAAATTCCAAGCATACTCAATCTTCGTTTCTGATATTCTTTTCGTGTCGAACTGCACCATCATTGAATCCCCTCCATTGAATCCTGCGCCGTCCGGCAAATTGATCGCCGAAGCAAACGATTTGTCAGGATACAGACGTATCCATGAGTGATAATCACCTAGTAGAATAATCCAACTCAACCACCCCTCTTACTTTACAGCTAGCAAACAATAGGATAATAGTAATGCGAAAAAGTAAAACAGAGCTTTTTCCACATAAACCGGTTTATTACTATCCATTAACTTAACGTGTAATCTAAGATCTCCTCCGCAGAATCCTTCCTCCCCAACCGCTAGCTATGCCTTGTCCCATGAGATCACTTTCTTTTGTTGTCGCGGATTGCACCTAAGTTATGTGCCCAGCGTGTATCCCTCTCATTACAATAAAAAGAAGCTTATCATGCCTGAATCATAACTAGGGTTCGCCTATCTTATGAACCACATCACAATCATCATTGGGCTTACTTTGCCAGTTTCAATTCATCATTGGACTCCCACCAGATTCAATTCATCACTGGGCTTACTTTGCCAGTTTCAAATCATCACATCCAACACATCACATCTCAAAATCCAGCCTGCAAGCATTCTAAAAATAAAACTTTCCAATTTATCCATTACCTAGCATCATCTAAGTAAATTCTATTCGCAGACCACCCCATGTCTCTAGGGTTCAATCCGGCATATCAATCAAGAGTTTGAACAATAGACAAATAATCAAAATAATAATTGAAATAAACAATAATCACTCAACTTTTTATGAATGGGCCGTTGCCCTTAGTCTTGTGTGGCCAAGAAGTTAATATTATTAACGGATATCTTTATTAATAAAGAAAATTAATTTTTGTTCGATTACCAATAAGTCTAGGCTTGTATTAGTATCTTTGTAAAATAATTTCTTATAATACTAATATAATAGATGAGGGTCAAATAATACTTTACATTATAATGACATTATCATTATTATTATTATTTTTTAGTTACAAAACCCATTTAACATTTAAGTTGCAGAAATAAAAGTAAAACTATTATCACTATCGAGGGCTTTATACAAATAAGACATTTAATAAAATATATTTAACAAAAACAAAACAAAACAAACGTTTTTGTTGCTAAAGCATAGACTTTGGTAAACTCAGGGGCTTAATCATAATATGTTTTGACTTCTTATGGACCAAAATCAATACACTAGATAAGCCATGGGGGTTAACTCTGGTTTCCGTGTTTTTCTTTTTTTCAAAAAAAAAAAAACCCTATGATTATGTACAGTGGGTTTTCGAAACAGGAGCCGAGCAACACCATTTCAGCCGCGTGACGTCGGGTTGGATTTCTTTCATCTCAGAACATTAAACACCAATACATAATCACATATTATACTTAGGAGAAGGTATGGGAGGGATTATAATACCTTTAATCCGGACAAAGCGATTCAGTGAAGTCCGGTAGGTTTTCGTTTGGCGGTGAAAGATTGGTATTCTAGCAGCAACTTAGGACTGGAATAACTTGACCAAACATTTTCCGTTTTGGATGATTCTTGAATATCTCGCGAAGATTTTGAAACGCTCTACAACTTTCCTGAAGAAGTCTAAGCCCGAAAACCACTCTAAGTAGGAGAAAAATGAAAGTTTAGAAGGGTCGTTAAATCTGCTTGGAAATCAGAATCCGAGAATTTTACCTAACTTTGAATGACGATATCTCTATCAATTCTTGACTGTTTTGGGCAATTCTTGGGTTGAAATCGAAGATCTCGACACCCTCTACAACATTCGTGAAGAAACTCAGGCCTAAAAACGTCATCAACTAAGAGGAAACAGGCCGTGAACAGAGGGACATGATATGGACGAAAATTGAGTTTATGGGATAAAGTTATGTTACTCACATCTCTTTATCAGCCGAAAAGGATGGGAAGATGGATTTGGTTTTGTAGTAGACGTAGAGTAATATAGGAGGAGTAGTGGAGAAAAGTGGGAGAGTGTAATGATATGGAGATTAGAGAGAGATATAGTTTAGGAAGAGTTTGAAGGGAAGTGGATAAGTGAAAAGATAAAGATAGAGAGAGAGATTGGTGAGAGATGAGTAACCAAATCCCATAAATTGTGGGATGAATAATATAGATAAATATGCACACACATTTATAGTTACAAGTTGAATTAAAATTTTTTGCTAAACTAATTTTAGTCACGAAAAATTAATCTAGGTTCTGGTTTAATCTAATTACACTTTTAAATAGTTAATCGATTACTATAGACTATTTGATTAAAAATAATTTATTAAAAAAAAATAGGGCAAAAATCCGGGTTGTTACAAAAGGATTCGCTATGATGTTTTGGGGTTGCCAATCCAGAAGGAAAGTTGCTGAAAAGGCCTAATATATTTGCCTACTAAAGTGAAAGTAAGGGCTCAAGGTGGATCTAGTTTGTTTTTGTTCATGACTGTGCTCCTTTTTGCCTTACTATTCTAGCTGGTAATGTCTTGGGAGGGACTATCAAAAGTTGCTCAGAGGATGTTTCCACTTTCCAGCTATGATCTTGGCTTTCTTATTTGGTGTAGGAGATTTTATTTAGGTTTTATTTTATGGCTAGATGTTGTGGCTTTTTTAGTCTTTTCCTCTCTAGTCTCTTCCAATGCTCTATTGGAAGTTTTATCCTTTCTCTATTCCATGCATCAATATCATGGTTTAGGTTTTCTTTTTTCTTGATGTATCCATATCAAGTTTTCTAATAATATAATCTTTTTGTCGATAAAAAAAATTACGGAAATGGAACAACGCCAATTATTGGCCAAATTTTTAGAACAATCTGGGGGTTTATGAAAGCCTGAAAAGGCTTCGACATTTTATTTTTGTATAAAGAAAGCCATTTGGTGGCAGTATTGGAACAATCGACAGAAGAAAGCCATTTGGTGGCACTCCATTTGTAATGGCTTAAAAAGTGTCCCTTTGACAGACTTAAAAAATGTGTGCTGTCGAAAAGAGAAAACAAACAAAAAAGAGTTATTGGGGCTGTTCTCGGATCAATAATCGGTGGTACATTGTGAAGGTTAATTGACCATTCATTGGAGCTTTGTAAGGTGGAAGTTGAGCGCTGTAAGGGCACTACCATCGACAGTAAGTAATCTAGGCCTGTCACAAATATTTATCTTATGTGGGGCCTACCACCATTAATTGTGGAAGTTGAGCGTTGTGGAAGTTAGTTCCCTTATAACAAAAATGCTAAGAACACTACATCTTATGTAGGGTCTATTTCAGATCTCACAAAAATTTAAAAAAATATTCATAAATTTTAAAATATTATTTTATGGGGTCCTTTAAAATATTAGCTCCAACGGATATCGGTAAGTATTACTTCTGGATTTGTAGGAGTAAAACTGCTCACCTACACAGTTTCGCCCCTACGAATCCAGAAATAATACTCATCAATATCTGTTGAAACTGATTTTTTACAGACTCCATAAAACAATGTTTTTTAAAATTTATGGATATTTTTTTTGAATTTTTGTGGGACCTGGAATGAGCCTCATATAAAATGTAAGTGTAACTATATAGTGTATGTAGTACTTCTCTTATAGACCGGTCGCCGGTCGGTGCAGAATTTTAATTAATGTCGGGAATGAGTAACATTAGATAAATATTTGTGACATATGAAAAGACACTAGTAATTTTTATCGGAGCAAACTATAATAAAAAAAACTTCGTAATGTTTTTTGAACTTATATATAACCTTTGGCATTCTATAAGGATGTTGCACTTAGTACTTTCGCTTGACTGTAAAACTTAAATGGATTGAACGTTCAAAACTCAAAGCAAGTCGAGTCTCATGAAAATAATCATTCGATTAGAGTTTTGTCAATATAGACCATAGATGGTCAAAGTAGAAAATGATCTCTTCCTGCTCTAATACTTGTACTGATTAAAAATGGTGAAAACTTAACCATGGAGTAAAGTAGAAAATTAACTCAGCCACACCGATGTGCCTCTAGCATTTCCGTAAGTGATAATCTCAAAGTCATGATGCAATACTAAGTTTCAAAAAAGCAATAATATGCTTATCATCTGCCTTTCAATCAATTTATTGTCATCAGGACAGTAATTCACACAATTATTCTACAACCACACCCATTTTACACACTCACGCATACACTGTGCGCATACAACACACTACACACTCTAGTGTGTGGAGCCCACACACTTGTATTTGTGGGTGTGTATTTGGCAAGGGTGTGGTTGTAGAATAATTGTAATTAACATGCACATTTTATGTACTGTTTCGATGCACATTAGTATTGGTCTTATTCTTTGCATTAAAAGAGATGTGTGGTGGAAAATAGATTTGGGCACCACGTGACAATACCCCAGAAGTACAGAATGATTTTTTCTCCATATTCAACTCCCCATTCTCATTCTCTCTCTCTCTCTCTCTCTCTCTCTCTCTCTCTCTCTCTCTCTCTCTCTCTCTCTCTCTCTCTCTCTCTCTCTCTCTCTCTCTCTGTGTGTGTGCTTAGTAGTCGAAGAACGGAATGCCCCAAGCGTAGGGTTAGAACGTTGATAGCATAATAATCTGGAAGACCGGGATCGTACCTATAGGGAAATTCCAATATAGCAGCTTGTTCCGATTGTAGATGTAAGGATTTCGGCATTTAGACGGCCAACTTGATTTTTCTTATAAAAGGTGGAAATTAAAAATGAGTTTTAAATATATTAGCAAGCGGCAAGGTCTCAGGGATCAACCAACCCGCGACTTGGCTGGCTAATGGTTCTCTTTTATAACTCAAGTGAAAGTCTCGACCGCGCAATCTCACTCATAAGGTTTGACATTAAAATCAATAGCAATTCACAAAAGGGAGTCCGAAAATGGACCAACATTCATTTAGACATCTAATCAAACACCCGAAGTGCCAGGGTTCTTAGCATCGCACGTGGCAAGATAAACTTGCTGATGCAAGATCAAAGAAGTTAACAACTACATGCTTTGAGCGAAAATAAGAGATTTAATCCATCTACGAACTGACTCTAAGCTCAAAAGGCAAGAGAAACCACTAAACCAAGTCTCGGGGTAGGAATCGCTCATTGACCAAGCCTAATTAACTACTCACTCATGCTTGAAAGATTAAGAACAAAGCTAAAATGACAAAGTTTAGTTTTGATAGTGGGTGGAGAGAGAAATAAGGTAATGATTGAAGAGAGAGATAATGATGGGAGCGATATAAAGAGAGATGAAAAAGTAATAATTTGATAAATAGGGTTATAATTGAAAAAAGAAATAGGGTAATGATTGAAAAACTAAACTAAAACTAAACTAAAATGGAAACCGAACACAACCTTTAAACAACAAAACTGAAATTAAACTTGATATTAAGTAAGATCTAGAGCGTAGGTACAACTTTAATAAACGAAAAATTAACAAACAATAATTAACTAAGATGACCCTACAGAAATTAACTAAGAAAGCTTGAAGAACAACAATAGAGTAAACTTAAGCAAAAATAAACAAATCCAAGGCAATAAAATTTAGACCTCATCTAAGGAGAGAGAAAAGATTATTTATAAACATGGCTTTCTCTCTCCAAAATATCTCAAAAACTAACAAAAAAACTAACACGTAAACACACCTTGGTATCAATACAACCAAAAGAGTGTATCGATACTTTTGGTTGTATCAATACCGAGCAGCTTAGCAAAAGGGCACTTGGCCGCTTTAACATCTTGGTATCGATACAATCAAAAAAGTTGCATCGATACCACAAAGTTAAGCTCACTGTCTTCATGGTTGCTAATGGTATCGATACAACCAAAAAGCTGTATCGATACCGTCTTACTTAAAGTCAGATCTTCAGCTCCGCAGCTCCCGGCAGCTTTCACAGCATCTTATTTTCATTCCCTCAACCAAAAGGCTGTATTGATACCGCATTGTTGAAGTCAGATCTTTAGCTCCATAGCTCCCAACAGTTTTCACAGCATATTATTTTCATTCCCTAAATTTAAGTAAAGACTACGTTTTAAATCTTTATTTTAACTTTACTTTACTTTAATTTATTTAATGAAAGTAAGCAAATACTACCCCCCCCCCCCCCCCCCAAATTTGGATCCAATTGCATTGCTAAAAAAATTGAGATTTCAATTCAATTAAAATGTTGACCCCCAATTTTTTGTGTAAAACAGAAAACTACACGTTTTTCTCTAGAAGTAATGGCTCAAAATATGACATTGCTCTTCAAATAAAACCTAGCAAGTTTCCAGTTACTCTTAGAAAAATTTTATGATCAATTACCGCCATTTTTTTATCTCAAAAATCAATACATTTTCGAAAAGTTATTTTTTCATACGTAGACAGATTTTATGGGGCCGATAGGATTTTCCTTAGTTCCTCGGGTACTTGAACACACTCGGGTCATTCATAGTGTCAAAACGCACCTTATTCACACGATTTACCTAAAAATACTAAAAACATACCTTACATGCAATATCAAAGAAAAGGGAAAATGACGGCCAATGACATGTTTTGATAATTAATATCCGCCAATGATATTTTCAGTATTAACAAATGTTTTCAGCATATCCGTGAAGGGTATTAATTATCAAAATACGTCATGGGCCATCATTTTCCCCCAAGAAAACAATAACTTTATAAACATAAATACGATAAGCTAAGGACTTAAACACCAAGAATATGCATTATTGGGTGCTTATCACCCCCATTGATTGATACTTTTGAAGATTTGGATACTTTTGAAAGAAAAAAACCACATTTGCATATAGTTTTGATTGATTGATTAAGTTTACACAACTATAATAACTACGCAACCACTAAACACGTACCCCCTGTTATTTCACCGAAACAACCGATCCAATTATCTATGGCTTGGACCCCAACTTCAACTCCAATACTCTTTTTAAAAGAGGGTAAACATTTCCTTTTTATTGGTTAAAATCGTATGAATCTCATCACAAAAAGAAGTTATGAAAAAATGAATTGAAGTGTTGAGACCTACACCATTTTAACCAATTAAAGAGGCAACAATGTTCGCCCTCTTTTGAAGACGGTAAACAAAATTGCACTCCCTTTCCTGTTCCAAAACTCTCACACATAATGACCCCACTTCATACTCTATATAGTAACAACAAAGAACTCCTCTTCTCTATTAATTTCTCCGTTCTCCCAGTGAAGAAAACCTCTCGAGCAACAAGAAAGAAGAAAAAAAGGAAAATGGCCATGAACCTCAATCCCATCGCCTCGATATATTCCCACAAGTACCCTTCTTTTGTTCTTCCCCCCAAGCCATATCTCAGATCTCCCAAGTTTCTCAGGGCCTCCAACCTCAGCTCCGGCTCCACGTTAGTTTTTTTCTCACCTCATTTGAATATATATATATATATATATATATATATGAGATATACTTATGTATGAAGCCGCGGCAAAGCGGCTCTTTATGGAGTTGAGTAATCTCAGTTGTCCGTTTCGGCATTGGACGACCCGAATTGAAAATAAAAATACTTGTTTATAGTTGGTCTGTAAACAAGATTTCCTCGATATATATGCTAGTATAGTATTGTGCCTATTCTAAGCACGGAAAAAAAATAATCACATTAGTGTTTCTTTCAACTTCGTATATTTAACGGGCACAATACTAGATGATAAAAAAAATAGTTTAATTTTTTCCGGTCTCGTGTTTGACGCGCACTAGCAGTGTTCCCGCAATATGTACTGAAAGACATATATACGTGTGATGGAAAATGAGTTTAAGAACCACGACACGTCTCTCACTCCCTCTCCCTCTCTCTGTCTCTCTCTTTTTTACAAACATAAAAAAGTAAAACTGTCCTTATATGCTAATTTTCATAGTATTTTGTAGTAGAATGTGCATCTAATTCCGTGCCTGTCTTATTTAGAGAGGTTGAGAGTCTCAAGAAGCCATTCAGCCCTCCTCGCGAGGTTCATGTTCAAGTAACTCACGCAATGCCACCCGAAAAGATAGAGATTTTTAAGAATCTGGATGGTTGGGTCGAGGAGAACATCTTGGTTCATTTAAAGCCAGTGGAGAAATGTTGGCAACCACAGGATTTTCTGCCCGATCCCGCTTCCGATGGATTTCATGATCAAGTCATGGATTTAAGGGAAAGGGCAAAAGAGATTCCGGACGATTACTTCGTTGTTTTGGTTGGAAACATGATCACAGAAGAAGCACTTCCTACTTACCAAACAATGCTAAATACCGGAGATGGTACTAGGGACGAGACAGCGGCAAGCCTCACTTCTTGGGCAGTGTGGACTAGGGCTTGGACTGCTGAAGAAAACAGGCATGGCAATCTTCTCAATAAGTACCTCTACCTATGTGGACGAGTAGACATGAGGCAAATTCAGAAGACAATTCAGTATCTGATTGGGTCGGGAATGGTAAGATGAATGCTTCAAATAACTTTCAGCTGTTTGTTGTCTATTTTTTTTCTTCTTTTGTCTATGTCAACTTAGCGATTAGGCTTTGGTCAATATTTGAATTTTGACGCAGCGAAATGCAAAAGAGATTAGTTAGCGTACTAATCCAAACGAGATAGGAACTCATAGTTACGAGCAATTTTTTGAATCCACAAGAAGAAAGACAAAGTCCGTAATATTATTGATGAAAATGTGAGGAAAACATTAGGTTACAACCTTTTTATATGCCCGAAACCTTACAAACCCTAAAAATAAAGTCAGATAATAAAAAGTTCCAAAATTTGGGGTTTTTCCTAAAATTGAAAACGGGAAGAAAAACAGGATTTTCCCAAAAGAACCAACTAATAAGGAATTACGATTTAAGAGTTATCAATGAATCAAATTTTTTCTAAAACGGCAAAAAACGTAAATTGTTGGCCTAAACGAAGGAATTAGGCTAACAAAACACCATTAGTCACGACTTAGGGTGGTGTGGAGTGACCGAATCGCGAAAATAAGTCATGCCACCAAATTGCCTATTCCGAGCTTGTCCGAATTTTGCCAAATTAAGTAATTAGAAACTAAACATCGTTTGGCCTTCCGAGGCTTGACACGGTCCAGCTGATCTTGAAATTGGACCTTTATGTGTTCTACATCAGAATTACATTGCGAAACATTACCTAGTTGTACCGTCTTCTTACATCTACGGAAAGAAACAGACATTTAATTTCTTGAAAGCAGGGTTTTCCCTACCATGCTAATTAGAGGAGCAGTTGTTTTTGCTCAGTCAAGTTAGGCTATAACACTCTCCAACTATACTGTCAAACTTAATTCCTGATTTTAATTGTAGAAGAATAACAATATATTTGGACTCCGAGTTCTAATTCGGCATAAGCGTATCATCACCTCTGATTTTTACTGGTGGACGGCCTTCTCTGCGTTGTTTCAGGATCCTAGAACCGAAAACAGTCCCTACCTCGGTTTCATCTACACGTCGTTCCAAGAACGAGCAACTTTTATCTCTCACGGGAACACAGCACGACATGCCCAAGAGTACGGGAACTTGAAGTTGGCTCAAATTTGCGGGACCATTGCCTCTGATGAGAAGCGCCACGAGAACGCTTACACTAAGATAGTCGAAAAGCTCTTTGAGATCGACCCAGATGCAACCATGCTTGCTCTGGCCGACATGATGAGGAAGAAAATAACTATGCCGGCCCACTTGATGTACGATGGTCGCGATGACAATCTGTTTGAGCATTTCTCGTCCGTGGCTCAGAGGCTTGGAGTCTACACTGGCAAGGACTACGCGGATATATTGGAGTTTTTGGTTGGGAGGTGGAAGGTGAAGGACATAACTGGGCTTTCTTCGGAGGGACGAAAAGCCCAGGATTTTGTTTGCGGGTTGCCTCAGAGAATTAGGCGGCTGGCTCTAGGCAGGGCAAAAGAAGCACGGTATGTTCCGTTTAGCTGGATCTTCGATAAAGAAGTGAAGATCTGAGGGCCTACTGCAACTCTCTTGCCACACAAAAAAAAAAATTTGAAATAATAAAACAGGTGAAATTTTGAAGGTTTGTGATGTACACGTTTTAGTGTATACTAGTTTGTTTGCAACGTGCGTTGCACGCTTGGTCATGCTCGCTGGTCTAATAATGAATTTTATTTAGCGTTATTGTTTAATTTTGGATTATTTGAGTTTCTTTTGGTAGATTGTTGTAAAAGAAAGGTTAATTAAGAAGTTTTCTTTGTGAGGTTTGTTTGTTTGGCATATGATCGTTTTGTATTTTAGTAATGGCTAGTTTGGTTATCTATGGTTTCGGGCTAAAGTGTTGTTGTTAGGTGCAAGATGACTCTTTTTTCCCTCCATCAAATGCACTGATTAGCCTTATAATTAAATAAGGACAAAAAAAACAAGTCAATTAGCTTATTTAACCGAATGACCTAAGTGTGTTTTTTATGTTTTGTTATGCTTGCGAAAGTAACAGAATGAGTAATGCAGTAGTATGGAGCAAAGCACACAATTGTAAAAATCAAGCCATAAAGGGCTAAGACATGGAGTTTTTCTTCCCACTCACTTTTATACTGACTTTAGGTAATAGGCTAAAGCTCTTTGAGATCGACCCAGATGGAACCGTGCTGGCTCTGGCCGACATGATGAGGAAGAAAATAGCCATGCCAGCCCACTTGATGTACGACGGTTGCAACGACAATCTGTTCAAGCATTTCTCGTCCGTGGCCCAGAGGCTCGGAGTCTACGCCTAGGACTACGCGGATATATTGGAGTTTTTTGTTGGTGCAAAAATTGGAACCTTCAAAATCTAGAGCCTTCTGAAACTTGAACAAACTGATGGAAACCGCTTCGAGTCACGTTACGTCGTCGCTTTCCGAAAACAGTATTCGCCCCCACCAATTGGTGTGCACCGGGTTACAGCGAATCTGTTCTGAGGATAAAACGAAACCCGATCAATGATCTTCTGCCTGCGTCCGCACAAACGAAAGACAGACAGAATACCGAGCCAAAGAGAATCAATTGAACCAAGGACTGTTAATTCCGTTTCTGCAGAATAACGGAATAACAGCATATAAAATAACGAGACAGCGAGAGGGAGAGTTTCTGGATATTTTTGGTGTATCGAATGACTTAACCACTGGCCTATTTATAGACTTATAGGCACCCTTACGTGAAAGGTTGTGTCTTTTGTAAACACACATTAGAAAGGGTATGTCTTTTGAAGACAATTAATCAATAGAAAGGATCATGCCTTTTCGTAGGCACCCTTTCAAGAAAATAATTAATTAGGAAGGGTCATGCCTTTTGGAGGCACCCCCATGTATCACATCCCTTCCTAACAATCACACCCCATTCTAATAGTCACACCCTAAGTGAATAGGTGTTATAACCATTCACGTAAAGTCATACCCCATGTGAAAAGGTGTAGCACCTTTTCACAAATAACCTCTCGCACCTTTTATTTTGAAAAACCTCCGACAATCCCCCACCATTTTCGAAATAAAGAAAAAGTTTTCTTGGTTCCTTTGAAAAGACTTGTGCATCAATGAAGGTGTCTCACGACTTGAACCATCACCTAGTGAAAACACATCAAAGTTAGTCGGAAAGCATAGTAGACTTGTCTTTGAACTAGCGATCCTTAAATGACCAACCGGACACGTCTCACGCACGCCATCGCCTGACTCAGGTATTCAAATTTGCCGACACGTGGTTTGGCCGTGTGTCTTTATCCTGAATTTCATGAGCGCTCTAGAGTCCTAGCCCTTGAACCCATAGAAGGCGGCACCACCTTCACACTCATATAGGTAGATTTTGAAAGTGCCCCTGTAACTACAGCACTTGAAACCTAACAAACCGTTAGAAGTCTATTAAAAGCTAAGTAGCTTAACCTCCATGTTTACATTACAGGTACCAAGCATTTACCATGGGATGGATAAAACCGGAAAATGCTTGCAACCACAACTTATGGTGTACTTTGCTCATTGAACCCAAGACTTGATGTTATTCAAGCGTTGAGTCCAGTTTCCACCAAGAGTGATTAGATTTCAATGGGCTTGAGTCCCATCCCCTGTGATGTTCTCCACATCAAATCCCTTGCAAGACCTTTTGTTAAAGGATCAGCCAAGTTTTGACTTGATTTTACATAATCAATGGTTATCACCCCATCTGTAATCAAGTTCCTCACATAGCTATGTCGAAGTCCTATATGCCTGGACTTTCCATTATACACCTGGCTATAAGCCCGTGATAGAGTCGACTGACTATCACAATGCAAAGATATAGGTGGCATAGGTTTTGGCCACATGGGTATCTCCCACAACATACTTCTGAGCCACTCTGCCTCTTTGCTCCCTACCGCTAGTGCTACAAACTCAGCTGCCATAGTTGAGTCAGTAATGAGACTTTGTTTCTTAGATCCCCAAGAAACTGCTCCTCCACCAAGTGTGAAGATCCATCCACTTGTTGACAAGTGATCTTCATTCTCGGCTATCCAACTAGCATCAGTATATCCTTCTAGAACCGAAGGATAACCACTATAAACTATCCCGTAGTCTATAGTTTTCTTTAGATACCTCAATACCCGATTAACTGCGAGCCAATGGACATCGCTCGGATTATGTGTGTACCTACTTAGTTTCCCCACAGCGTATGCAATATCTGGTCTCGTGCAAGTCATGGCATACATTAAGCTTCCTATCACTCTAGAATATTCTAGTTGTGAAACTGCTCTACCAGTATTAGGATACAACTTAACTTGTGGATCAAATGGTGTAGAAATCGGCGTGCTATCGAAGTGATTAAACTTCTTTAGAATTTTCTCAATGTAATGAGACTGACTAAGGATTAAATTTCCTCCTTGTCTCTTAATTCTGATTCCCAGAATTACATCAGCAACACCCATATCCTTCATACTAAAACTAGATGAAAGGATATCCTTTGTACTTTGAATGCTTTCTAGATCAGTCCCAAAGATAAGCATATCATCCACGTACAAACATATGATTACACCTCGATTACCACTAAATTTACTATATACACATTTATCAGACTGGTGTATCCTAAACCCGTTTGATACAATCACCTTATCAAACTTTTCATGCCACTGTTTAGGTGCTTGTTTAAGTCCGTAAAGAGACTTAACAAGTTTGCATACTTTGTGTTCTTGACCTTGCACAACAAATCCCTCCGGTTGCTCCATATAAATCTCTTCATCCAACTCACCATTTAGGAATGCAGTCTTAACATCCATTTGGTGAATCTCAAGTTTATAAATGGAAGTCAACGCAATTAGTACTCTAATTGTAGAGATCCTTGCCACCGGAGCATAGGTATCGAAATAATCAATACCTTCTTTTTGCGTAAAGCCCTTGGCAACCAACCGTGCCTTGAACTTGTCGATTGTACCATCGACCTTCATTTTCTTCTTGAAAATCCATTTGCAGCCTATGGCTTTGGAACCCGGAGGCAAATCAGCAAGAACCCACGTATTATTACCCATAATAGAATCCATTTCATCCTGGATTGCTTCTTTCCAGAAAGCATAATCTTGTGATTTCATAGCCTCCCCGATGGTCAAGGGATCCGATTCCACATGAAGTGAAATCATGAAATGATTATCTGCAGTCTCTCTAGTTCCTTCAACTAGATAAACTATGAAGTCAGGACCAAATGACTTAGCAACTCGAGCCCTTTTGCTTCTCCTAAGTTCGTCATGTTCCGTAGGTTCCGCCTCTATGTCAGACTCCACAGAATCTGGCTCATTCTCTTGATTAGGCACCTTTGGAATAGATACGAACCTATTCTCATAAAATACTGCATCACGTGATTCAATAATGGTGTTTACACCAACTGAATCATTTGGCTCAGAAACCAGAAACCGATATGCTTTACTATGTAAAGCATAACCAATGAATATGCATTCAATTCCTTTTTCACCCAACTTCTTCCTTTTGGGTTTCGGCAATCTAACAATTGCTCTACATCCCCAAGTTTTGAAATAACTTAGATTCGGTTTCTTTCTTTTCCATAACTCATAAGGAGTTATATTAGACTTTTTGAGAGGCACCCTATTCAAAATATAAGCAGCGGTAAGTATGGCTTCGCCCCACATACCACTACTTAATCCTGAATTGCTAAGCATAGCATTAACCATCTCAGTCAAAGTCCGATTCTTTCTTTCAGCGACTCCATTTTGTTGTGGAGTATATGGTGCAGTTTTCTCATGAATGATCCCAACTGATTCACAATAATCAGGAAAATGGTATTCACCACCCCTATCAGACCTTAAACGTTTTATCTTTGTTCCACATTGATTTTCAACTTCGGTTTTAAAAGCAATAAACTTCTCAAGAACTTCATCTTTTGAATGCAAAAGATACACATAGCAATATTTGGAATAGTCATCTATGAAAGTTACAAAATATTCCTTACCTCCTCTAGTTGGAGTTCTATGCATGTCGCATACATCACTATGAACAAGTTCTAACAGAGTAGTTGTTCTTTCAATTTTAGGAAATGGAACTCTGGTTATTTTAGTAAGCAAACACACTTTGCATTTATCAACCATGTCAACATCATATTTAGGAATCAAATCTAATTTAACCATAGTATCCATTTTCCTAGTATTAACATGCCCCAACCGATTATGCCACAAAGAAAGAGAGTCAATCAAGTAAGCAGAAATAGCAACTGTATTATTAATGTTAAGCTTGAACATGCCCTCGTACAAATAACCCTTCCCAACAAAAGTACCACTCTTAGACAGAACAAATTTGCCTGACTCAAACACTAACTTGAAACCATGCTTATTAAGCAGGCTTCCAGATACAAGGTTTTTCCTAACTTCTGGTACATAGTAAACATCAGTCAGAGTTAGAATCTTCCCAGAAGTGAACTCTAAGTCCACTTTTCCTTTGCCTTTGATAAGAGCAGTTGATGAATTACCCATGTAAAGAACTGTACCATCTTCAACCGATTCATAGTCAGTGAAGAACCTCTTATCATTGCACACATGTTTTGTTGCCCCTGAGTCGATCCACCAGTTATTAGCATCCTCGAGAACATTAATCTCAGATATGACAGCCACAAAGTTATTCTTTGAACTTGATGCCCCTGGATCTTTCTTCTTGTTGGACTTGCAGTCCTTCTTGAAGTGTCCTGGCTGACCGCAACGCCAACATACCACTTTTGGCTTTTTCCCTTTTGGTTCATCACCACGGTCATCGCCCTTTCGGGCTTTCTGCTTCTGTTTACCTTTACCCTTGTTGGTACTCTTTCCTTCCTCCACCACATGGATCTTGGAGATATTATCTCCAAGTTCCTCCTTTTCTTGACGCTTTGACTCTTCCTCCACCCGAAGATGGACAGCCAATTGTTCCAGCGTAAGATCCTCAGTTTTGTGTTTCAGAGTTTTCTTATACTCTTTCCAAGAGGGAGGAAGTTTATCAATCACAGACGACACTATGATCGATTCATCCATGTTCATGTTCTTAACCTTAAACTGATTTAAAATATGCTGAATTTCATGCAACTGATCAACCACAGACTTGTTATCAATCATTTTGTAGTTCATAAATTGACTGACCAAAAATTTCTTACTTGTTGCATCTTCAGTCAAATACCTTCCTTCTAAGGAATCCCACATCTCCTTTGCAGTCTCCGTATCCGAATACACATCGAACAGAGCATCCGAAAGTGCATTCAGAATATGACCCTTGCAAATGTAGTCATCACTTTCGAACTTCTTCCTCACACGAGCCTCCTCCAATGTTTCATCTTCATTCTCCTCCGGGAAGGGGTTGGTGAGAACATACGCGACTTTGAGAGTTGTAAGCAAAAAATGCATGTTCTTTTGCCAACGCCTAAAGTTACCGCCATCAAACTTGTCCAATTTCACGAAATCCTGTGTCAACGCTCGCAACGATTTTGAAGCCATGGTAGGAATACTGTTTTCGATTGTTGCTGCAAAAATTGGAACCTTCAAAATCTAGAGCCTTCTGAAACTTGAACAAACTGATGGAAACCGCTTCGAGTCACGTTACGTCGTCGCTTTCCGAAAACAGTATTCGCCCCCACCAATTGGTGTGCACCGGGTTACAGCGAATCTGTTCTGAGGATAAAACGAAGCCCGATCAATGATCTTCTGCCTGCGTCCGCACAAACGAAGGACAGACAGAATACCGAGCCAAAGAGAATCAATTGAACCAAGGACTGTTAATTCCGTTTCTGCAGAATAACGGAATAACAGCATATAAAATAACGAGACAGCGAGAGGGAGAGTTTCTGGATATTTTTGGTGTATCGAATGACTTAACCACTGGCCTATTTATAGACTTATAGGCACCCTTACGTGAAAGGTTGTGTCTTTTGTAAACACACATTAGAAAGGGTATGTCTTTTGAAGACAATTAATCAATAGAAAGGATCATGCCTTTTCGTAGGCACCCTTTCAAGAAAATAATTAATTAGGAAGGGTCATGCCTTTTGGAGGCACCCCCATGTATCACATCCCTTCCTAACAATCACACCTCATTCTAATAGTCACACCCTAAGTGAATAGATGTTATAACTATTCACGTAAAGTCATACCCCATGTGAAAAGGTGTAGCACCTTTTCACAAATAACCTCCCGCACCTTTTATTTTGAAAAACCTCCGACATTTTTGTTTGGGAGGTGGAGAGTGGAGGAAATAACTGGGGTTTCTTCGGAGGGGCGAAAAGCCCAGGATTATGTTTGCTGGTTGCCTCAGAGAAGGAAAGGTTTCACGACAGTATGTTCCGTTTAGTTGGATCTTCAATAAACAAGTGAAGCTCTGAGGGCCTACTGCGAGTCTCTTGCCACAAAAATCAGAAATTGAAATAATAGAACAGGTGCCCATCGATGATGGCTTAGATAAATAAGTGAAGCTATGGTTTTCAATGATGGCTTAGACTTTCATATTTTCCATGTTGCTCCAGATTATATTTTTTCGCTTCGCATATTTGCGATGACCGAAATGGGGTCGAGTACCCTAGACTATTGTATGACTCTTAATTAGTTTATGTTATGTTTCTGGTTTACCAAAAAAAAATAAGTAGCAATTAGGAACAAGTATATCTTGCAGCTCCAGGGGCAAAAAAGTGTTTGATAGGAAGCTAAAAGGTATAGAGATGAAGACCTTGGAAGTGCATCATAGAAGTTTTCTTGTTGTTTTTATGTTGCAGAACGAAGCACCGAATATCCGTTGGAACTGATTTTTTACAGAAACCCTTCAAAAAAATATTTTAAAAAAGATGAGCGGTTCGGATCATTTTGTGGGACCCCGATATGGGCCCCACAAAAATGTATGTGCATGATGTGTGCACAAAAGTATGTGCAAGTAGCATTGTTGCTTAATTTAGTCAACTTAATTTAGTCAACTAATAGTTATGCCATTAGAGCATCCACAGTGGAATAATCAAAAGTGGATAATCAAAAATTGTCACATCACCTTTTGGATATCTATTTAAGGGGTTGCTAAGGTTAGCAATGTAGAGGTTACTGTGATACAATCAAAATTAAATAATCAAAACTTGTCACATCACCTTTTCAACTTATAAAAATCTAGAAATTGTGACATAGAAAACAATTTTTTAAAATAGTTTTCAAACTAGAGTAATAAAAACAGGTTATTAAAAAAAAGAAAATAATATTTTGAAAACTTTGATTAAAAAAAATAGTTTTCGGGAAAAAGTTTTAAAAATGAATAAAAAAAGATTTTGAAAAAAGTTTTTTTTTTCAAAAGAACAGTTTTAGTTTTAATAAAAAAAATTGTTTTTAAATAATCTTTTTTTAAAAAAAACTATTTTTAAAAGTATTTTTCTTAGAAACATGTTGAAAATGGATGAGATAGAAGGTTTTTTGTGTAATTATGGTATGCTAGATTGAGAAAATGTTGAGACAATTAAATTTGATTATTGGCAAAAGATTTTTAGTTTTGATTATCTAATGGTCAAAATTTGATGAGTTGTTAAGAGGTTGCTAAGTTTGGTTATTCCAATGTGAGCTCTTTTTTAGCAAATGTTGCAATTTTTTGAGCAAATGTTGCAAATTTTTGGTGCTAGAAGGAGGGCAAACATTTCTAAATTGGAAGTGATGGCAAAGATCAAATGCTAAAATGAAAGCCTTGCATGTAAGGCTTGAACAATTTACGGAAATGGATGGTTCCTATATATCAGGTGTAGGTGTCGATTTTCCTCTGTGTGAAGGATTTGCTACGTTTTCTCTCTTTTTAACTCCTAGTTTTTGGAGGGCAAAGAGATGTTTTGGGGTTGCCAATCCAGAAGGAAAGTTGCTGAAAAGGTCCTAATATATTTGCCTACAAAAGTGGAAGTAAGGGCTCAAGGTGGATGTAGTTTATTTTTGTTCTTGACTGTGCTCCTTTTTGCCTTACTATTCTGGTAATGTCTTGGGAGGGACTATCAACTCTACTTTTGCTGCTCAGAGGATGTTTCCAGTTATGATGTTGGCTTTCTTATCTGGTGTAAGAGTTTTTATTTAGGTTTTATTTGATGGCTAGATGTTGTGGCTTTTTGAGTCTTCTTCTCTTTTCCTATTCCATGCATCAATATCATGGTTTAAGTTTTCTTTTTTCTTGATTACTCCTATCAAGTTTTTAATAATATAATCTTTTTGTCGATAAAAAAAAAAAATTTACTATTGGCCAAATTTTTAGAACAATCTGGGGGTTTATGAAAGCCTGGAAAGGCTTCGACATTTTATTTGTTTAAAGAAAGCCATTTGGTGGCAATATTGGAACAATCGACAGAAGAAAGCCATTCGATGGCACTCCATTTGTAATGGCTGAAATTGACAACAGTGATAGATGGATGAGATTCGTAAGGAGATGAGATTAGGATTGGGATTGGTAATGAGAATTGATTGTTAATTAGAAGGAATTGATAATGAGTATGTTTGTTTGAGATGAGATTAGATGATGGGATTATTAATATCATGTTTGTTTGAGATGGGATTAGATGATAGGATTGGATTGATAGAAGAAATTGGTAATGAGAAGGAATTGGTAATGAGAAGGGGTTGGGATTGGACTACGAATACCATGTTCCACGGGGTATTACTAATACCCCCTATGGAGCTCACTGTTCATCCCAACAGACTAATAATCCGGTTATCAAACAAGGATTTAGGAAGTGTTTACCAATTTTTCCCTCAATCGAAATCGACAGAGATTTCGAGAAACAATGCCAACAACAGAAATAAGGGCGAATGCGGCCATGTCTCCACAAGACGGATTCGTGGTTCCACGCCGTATTTCAGGACTTCACCGAAAGAGAAATGGCAGTCGAGTCAAATATGAGATTAAGAACAAAATTGAAGACAAATGGAAGAGACTTCCATTAATCTTCAATGATTGATCTATCGCCGTGAACGACACATCGAAGATCCTAAGTTAAGCTTAGAATATAAAATTCTACTCCTACTCCTAGTTATAACCCGAATGGGTTAGTAGTACCAAAAATTAAGACAAATAAAGATAGACTTTGATTTGTTGGAGAGAGATTACAATGAAGTCTTAAAAAACTATTTATAGAAAACAACAACAGGAAATAACTTCCTAACTTCTCCATTAGTCTTCATTCAATCATTTGCTACCCGTTGTCAAAAGAACTTCCCATTTCCCTTCAAATGTGTAGGAGCATAACAAGTGTCCTTTTAACTTCCATATGTGTAGCTAGAAGCAAGCCAAGTGTCTTGCATGCAAATAACAATAATAAAAGAAATACTAATTAATACTAGTTGTAATATTAATACGAATAATTAATAATAATAAAATAGGAAACATTCTCATAATTGCCACCTTTCAGTCGATTCTCGACAGGCGGTGAAATATGGTGTAAACAGGAAGCCATTGGGATTAGTAGTCCAATCCCAAAGCATAATCCGGTTATCAAACGGGGCTTCCCTTTGACAGACTAAAAAAATGTGTGCTGTCGAAAAGAGAAAACAAAAAAGAGTTAAAAGGATTTAGGATGTGTTCCACAACCCAAATAAGAACTTATTTTTTGTTGAATAAGAAGGCTTGTTCCCCAAAAAATAAGAAGGAGGTGCTTATTTTTCAGAATTTATATGGGTACCAATGGGCGCCGGAGAGGGAAATCGTACCGGCGCGGCACCGGACGGCCAATCCGAGCCGTCCCAAAATTCTAAAAAAAAAAAACAAAGGGGGCTTGCGCGGGAATCAACGGCATCCGAGATGTGTAGGGTGCTTGATCCAAGCACCCCTTTTCCATGTAGGGTGCTTGATCATATATACACGGAAAAGGGGTGCTCGGATCAAGCACCCTACACACCTCGGATGCCGTTGATTCCCGCAATAGCCCTCTCGATTTTTTTTTTAGAATTTTTGAACGGCTCGGATCGGCCGTCCGGTGGCTGGAGATGGCCCTGCGCGGCCACCGGTACGATTTCCCTCAACCGGTGCCCATTATCATAGCAACAGTCTTATTTTTTGTATAAGGCAACTTCAAGATCAAAAATCATGTGTTTACACAAATAATTTTCCTACCACTATGGATCTTGTTTGATAGATCTCATTGAGATCTTTAATACGGTGCAAAAAAAATTGATTTTTTTTTCATTTGCATTATTATTGAGTTTGAAAATGTGAAAGGAACTTTTTATTTGGATTTTGTGGAATGACCCTTCTTATTTTTGAATGAAAAGTAGCAAAATAAGTACTTATTTTTTAAGAAGGTTTTCGGAACGGGACCTTAGTGTTGAAGAAGCCATTATTGGGGCAGTTCTCGGATCAATAATCGGTGGTACGTTGTGAAGGTTAATTGACCATTCATTGGAGCGTTGGAAGGTGGAAGTTGAGCGTTTTAAGGGCACTACCATCGACTGTAAGTAATCTAGGCCTGTCACAAATATTTATCTAATGTGGGGCCTACCACCATTAATTGTGGAAGTTAGTTCTCTTATAACAAAAATGCTAGATACACTACATCTTATGTGGGGTCTACTCCGGATCTCATAAAAATTTAGAAGAATACTCATAAGTTTTAAATTATTATTTTTTGGGGCCCTGTAAATATCAGCTCCAACAAATATCTGTAAATATTACTTTTGGATTCGTATGAGTAAAACTATTCACCTACGTAGTTTTGCCCCCATGAATCCAGAAATAATACTCATCGATATCCGTTAGAACTGATTTTTTACAAGAGTCCATATAACAATACGAAGTATTTTATAAAATTTATGAATATTTTTTTTAAATTTTTTGTAGGACCCAAAATGAGTCCCATATAAAATATAGTGTAACTATATAGTGTATGTAGCACTTCTCTTATAGACCGATGAGTGCAGGAATTTTAATTAATGTCAGGAATGAGGAACATTAGATAAATATTTGTACAGTTGTACTTAGTACTTTCGCTTGCCTGTTTGCTTCCACTGCCACATGCATCCATTGCTGGATTTGGGTGGTTATTTAGTGGTTTTAATTACAATGATGGCCTAATATCCATTGCCCTCTTTTGGATATTGAATTTGCATGGGGTAAAAATTCATTTTTAGAAAAGTCAGCAACTATAAAACTTAAATGGCTCGAAAGTTCGAAACTCAAAGTAAGTTGAATCTCATGAAAATAATCATTCGACTAGAGTTTTGTCAATTTAGACCGCAGATGGTCAAAGTAGAAAATGATTTCTCTGCGCTCTAGTACTTGTACGGATTAAGAATGGTGAAAACTTAACGATGGAGTATGAATTCAAGCCAATTATGGCTGTGAATTATGAACAACCAGCTGTTTGTTCAATATGAAGTTTTTTTGATCAAAGCCAGTCGAGTGAAGCGTTTGTGTATATGCCAAGTAATGCTGGTGAAAATATCATTTGCTCGACGGTTAAAGGTTTTTGTATTGGCCAAGTGTCCTGTCCTACTGGATTTCCAGAGCCATTAGTATGGCTTTGGTTAGAATATGCTCAGTGTGGGTACGGTTGTCATCCACAATTGCTCTCCCTTAATTTCCTGTTCCAAAACTCTCACGCGTAATGACCCCCCCTTCATACACTATATAGTAACAACAAAGAACTCCTCTTCTCTATTAATTTCTCCATTCTCCCAGTGAAGAATACCTCTCGAGCAACAAGAAAGAAGAAAGAAAGGAAAATGGCTCTGAACCTCAATCCCATCGCCTTGAAATATTCCCACAAGTACCCTTCTTTTGCTCTTCCCCCGATGCCAAATCTCAAATCTCCCAAGTTTCTCAAGGCCTCCACCCTCAGCTCCGGCTCCACGTTAGTTTTTTTCTCACCTCATTTGTGTTAGCCAAAGTCACTAAAGAGGATGCCAGCTCAGCATAGTATAACTGTTTCTTGTTAATTGTTTAGTTAGAGAGAATCTTGATCTGTTAGAGTGCGTGGGGTTTTCCTTAATTCTGTTTTAAGTGAGGTAAGGGCGGTTAGCATATAAGCCCTCTTGTAATCTTCAGATGAGATAATTCATTCAAGGGAAAGCTTCGATATTTCTCTCTCTATATTCTTTCTTAGGTTTTGCATCAGTTTCTAGCTTTTCTTTATGGTATCAGAGCCATGCGACGCAAGTCCGATTTGTTTTGATCTCGTGTTTTCAACATCGTTTCTGCTTCAGATTTGATTCTGCGAGATCGATCTGCTCCGATTTCAACGATTTGCTTCAGATTTCAACGATTCTTCCTTTGCTTTCTCTGGTATTTCTTAAGCTTCCATGGCTGCTGTAGAAGTAACCATTCCTGCTTCCTTAGCTTTCTTAGTTTCAAATTTTCATTCTCTTGTTAATATCAAGTTAGATGGCTCAAATTTTCTCTTATGGAAGACGCAAGTCCAAAATGTTATGCTTGCAAATGGCTTTTATGGTTACCTTGATGGATCGTTTTCAAAACCTCCGCTTCAGATCTCTGGAACTGAAGGTAGTCAAATACCTAATCCTGCTTATGCCAAATGGAAATTGGTAGACAGTCAATTGCTTTCCTGTTTAACTGCATCTCTTGCTCAATCCACTCTGCCATACGTGTTAGGGTTTGATAATGTTCATCAAGTTTGGGTGTCTTTGGCAAATCGTTATAATTCCCTATCAAAAACGCATGTTCATGAAATTAGGTGTAAGCTCTTTAATCATACCAAGACTTCCACATTAGATGCCTATATTGATAAGATCAAAGACTACTCTCAGAAAATGGCTGCCGCAGGAAATCCTCTGAGTGAAGAGGATTTGGTTTTCCATACCCTTCATGGACTGTCCAATGAAGATTTTCGGGGTTTTAAGACTGCAGTAAGGACCAGGGGAATAGATACCTTTACTTTTGATGAGTTAGTCTCTATTCTGAATGGTGAGGATATAGACATGACTAAGGATACATCTACTGATATAGAGAAACCTAGTGTCTTGGTTACTTCTCATGCTCAGACATCACAGTCTCATGATCAGTCATCGCAGCCTCAACATTCTGCATCTACATCTCAATCAGTGTTTAGTGCACAATCTGGTTCTATGCCAAGTCAGCTTCAACATTCCTCATCATCACAGGTTGTCTCACCTTCTCAATCTGGGACACAACAGTTTATGCCTCAAATTCCGTCACAGCATTATTCACAGTCTCAGTACTTTGGAAATCAGTTTAGGGGCTTTTCTAGAGGAAGAGGAGGTAGAGGTCCAAGGCCTCCATGTGATATTTGTAGGAAATCAAATCATACCACCAACTATTGTTACTACAATCCTTCTCAGTATCCACCATCATTTCATTCACAGTTTTCTTATGATCCTTATCAGTCTTATCAATGGAGAGGTGGTTCTCAGCAGTATTATCCTCCCTATACACAGCAATTTTCCACTGGGATGCCTATGCAATCTGTCTCTTATTCCAGACCTCTTCCACCACCTGCAGCACCACCGTTCCCTTACAATGGTTTACACCCCAGACCTGCATCACCTAGACCATCTTTTGCTGGATATGTTGGTCAATTTCCCCCTCAGAATGTGGATTATTCTTTTGCTTCACCTACAGTATTCACTGGCTATTCTGGTCCTGCTCATTCCTTTCCTCCTACACCACAGCAATGGTTCTTTGATAGTGGAGCTACAAATCATGTGACACACAATCTTCAGAACATTCAGAATCCTCAACCTTCAAGCATGTCTGATGGGGTTCTTGTAGGTAATGGTAATTCTCTTCCAGTGGCTCACACAGGTAAGGGTTTGTTGCCCACTCCTCATGCTCAGTTTCTTCTCTCCCATATTATGCATACTCCTAATATTACTCATAATCTCATTTCTGTTTACCAATTTTCCAAGGATAACAATTGCTCTCTTATTTTTGATTCCATTGGTCTTGTCATTCAGGACAAGACAACCCACAAAATTCTCTATGTATATATATATATATATATATGAGATATACTTATGTACGAAGCTGCTGCAAAGCAGCTCTTTATGGAGCTGAGTGATCTCAGCCGTCCGTTTCAGCATTAGACGACTGGGATTGAAAATAAAAATATTTGTTTACAGCTGCTCTATAAACAAGATTTCCTCGATATATATACTAGCATTATGCCCGTTCTAAGCACGGGACAAAAAAAATCACATTGGTGTTTCTTTCAACTTCGTATATTTAATGGGTACAACACAAGTTAATAAAAAAAATAGTCTAATTTTTTTCAGTCTCGTGTTCGATGCGCACTAGCGGTGTTTCCTTTAAATGTACTTAAAGACATACGTGTGGTGAAAAATGAGTTTAAGAACACTCCATGGGAGTAGAATAATATTTTCTCCATATCAGATCTCCTCCCCACGCCTCTCTCTCCCTCTCCCTCTCCCTCTCTCTGTCTCTCTTTTTACAAACATAAAAAAGTAAAACTGTGCTTATATGCTCGTAATTTTCATAGTATTTTGTAGTACAACAGTGCTTTTATATGCTTCTGATCATTGATCCATTGTCTTGGCCTTGCCTTTTACCCAAACTGAGCATCTAATTCCGTTCCTGTCTTATTTAGAGACGTTGAGAGTCTCAAGAAGCCTTTCAGCTCTCCTCGCGAGGTTCACGTTCAAGTAACTCACTCAATGCCACCCGAAAAGATAGAGATCTTTAAAAACCTGGAGGATTGGGCCGAGCAGAACATCTTGGTTCATTTAAAGCCAGTGGAGAAATGCTGGCAACCGCAGGATTTCCTGCCCGATCCTGCTTCCGATGGATTTCATGATCACGTCATGGAATTAAGGGAAAGGGCAAAGGAGATTCCGGACGATTACTTCGTTGTTTTGGTTGGGGACATGATCACAGAAGAAGCACTTCCTACTTACCAAACAATGCTAAATACCCTAGATGGTGTTAGGGACGAAACGGGGGCGAGCCCCACTTCTTGGGCAGTGTGGACTAGGGCTTGGACTGCTGAAGAAAACAGGCATGGCGATCTTCTCAATAAGTACCTCTACCTATGTGGACGAGTAGACATGAGGCAAATTGAGAAGACAATTCAGTATCTAATTGGGTCGGGAATGGTAAGATGCATGCTTCCACTATATTTTCAGCTACGTTTCTTGTATTTTTTTTTTCTACGTGTCTATGTCAACTTAGCGATTGGGCTTTGGTTGATATTTGCATTCACGTAGAGATTAATTAACATACTAATCCAAAGAAGATAGGAACTCGCAGCTATGACCAATTTCTTGAATCCACAATACGAAAGACAAAGTCTGTAATATTATTGATGAAAATTAATTTGAGGCAAACATTAGGTTACAACCCCATTTATAGGCTCGAAACCCTAGAAACCCTAAAAATAAAGTCAAAAAATAAAAAGTCCCAAAATTTGGGATTTTTCCTAAAATTGAAAGCGGGAAGGAAAACAAGACTTTCTCAAAAAGAACCAACTAATAAGGAATTACGGTTATGAGTTATTAACGAATCAAAATTTTTCTAAAACAGCAAAAAACATAAATTGAAAGCCTAAATATAAAGACCTGATATAAAAAAATATTAATAATAATGAATATCAAAACAAAAATACTCCCTCGGTCCCAAAATGTTTGTCTAATCCACAAAACGGAGTGGTAAAAACAAATACAATTTTTGCAAGAAAAATTCAAAAGTTTTTCAACAACTTACTAGATATCAATAAGTATTTTTAATTTGTAAAAAAAAGTTAGAATTTTTTCAAAAAAAAATTGCATTATTTTTAAGTTATAATTTTGCAAACTGGACAAACAATTTGGGACGGAAAGAGTATTATTTATGCTCGTTAGTTATTTAATGCCAAAAATTATTTATGTTGTCACACTAAATTTTATTCCGCAATCAGTCGTGTGCGTGCATGTCCGGTGAGTAATTTTCCTAGTGCGTGTAAGCGTTGCACCGGAGCATTTTCTTTTAACCCAACCCTTTCCCATCTTTCAAAATTTCGGCAGGAGAGAGACGAAGACTCCGTCTTGGAAAGGAAAATAGGTACTTATTTTTTAAGAGGTAATTTCAAACTTTAAAATCATGTGCTTACGCAAATAATTTTTCTTTCAATATGAATCTTATTTGATAGATCCCATTGAAATCTTTAATGCGGTGCAAAAAAATTGAAAAATTATTTTTTATTTATATTATTTTTAAGTTTGAAAATATGAACTAAATATTTATGTTTTAAGAAGGTATTCTGGAACCTAAATCCTTATTTTCCTACCTAAAACCCTCTCCATTAGACAACTCATAATTACCCATTGGGTAATATTCTCCATGCAAAAAACTCCAAAACCCTCTTATATTATCCCATTCCTTTCCCTGTTTTTCCCAGCCATCACACACCCACTTCCGAGAGAGAGAGAGAGAGAGAGAGAGAGAGCCGGACCATATTCTCACCACCGGCCACCTCTGCCGCGCCTCCACAGCCAAACATCATCACTATCCGACCGAGCTCCGCCGCCGCTCCGAACCGCCATCAAAATCTCTTCAAAACTCGTTTCGCTGGACGCAAGGTAGTCCGAACTCACCTTCCTACGTATATTTATATGTTGCTATGTAATGCTATCAAAGTTCTGGTGTTGTACATTCGAAGTTTCGTTGCGATAACAAAAATCCGAGCCGAACCGTAAACTTTCGAAAAAGCTTGGAATGGAACCTTAAATCGCTGTGAAAAACTAATTAAATGTTCGGGCCCAGTATATTGGTTGTTGCCCAGTAAGTTAAGACTGATTTTAGCACTCCATAGTGTATAAAACGAACACAAACGAAGAGAGAGAGTGCAAACCAAGTTCTGATCAAATCTGCGTTTTTTTTTAAATTGCTTGAACGGAAAATCTGATCTGTCCATCTTGTTCGTCTCCTTGAGACGGTTTGGATAATGGTATAGTAAGCCTCCGTACAATGTCGTCTTAGATCACATGCGTCGATTAAAGTTTTGAGTGTGCGAGCTTACCACACCCTATAATTTTTCATTTGGCATGAGGTTGAAGATGAGGCGACATCACGTAGATACAATAATAGGGGTATTCGGATAAATAAGTCAAAGTGACTTATTTTTTGTCCTTATTCAAATGTTTTTGTATCACTTGGCTTATTGTCAATTTTTTGGGGATTATTGCATCCTCATGACAAGAGGAATCTAAAAAGTATAATTTTTGACCGAAATCCAATTTTTTTTAATAAAGACGAAACAATTGGTTTATTGGCTTATTTTCGTTTTTTTGTGACTTTATTTGGCTCATTTTTTGCGGGAAAGCCAATGGCTTTTTTAGAAGAACAACCCCTAAGTTACAGTTTAGTCCTTTAGTTAGTTAATATTTTAAATTAGTTTTAACCCCTGGCTTTTAAACTCGTGTTAATTATAAATCCTTTGGATTGAATTTAATTTGGATGGACAGTGGGAAGTTCGAAATATTAATTTTACCGCCTCCGGACATGTTGAACTTTGAGCATCAACCTTGATTTCGTTATTGTGTTATTTTCTTTTCTGTCTTATCAAATAATTATATATGTTGTCGTGGAATTGCTCGATTGTTAGATTGGACAAATAAGTTTTCGGGGTTGGTTACGATGTGCGAATTTAACTTATTAGACATAAAAATAGGATTAATGAAAAAGATAATAAAGTAAAAGGGTGAGATGGATTCCGAGCTTGGAACCCGTGGTGATGTGTTGATTGGAGATTGATGGGTCGTGAATTTGTGAATGATTGGTTTTCGAACCCTGGGTACGGCATGGCAGTGATCGACTCTCGAATGTTGGGATGGATCATAAGGGAGGTATTGTGCTGGTGTCACAACCCGGGCTCGAATGTGCTCGCGTGCGCATCTGGTGAAGGTTTATCCGAACTTATAGTTGTGGATGGGATACCCGAGTACGTAACTTAGATATCTTTTATCCGGATCTGGAAAAGGGGAGCTGGACTACGCCAGTGCCTTATGCCGGAGGTTAAGGGTAGGAACGAATCTGTGGATAAGATCTAAGATCTCACTTAGGTTGAAGAATAGTAATAAAATGGTTAATTGTTCTCTCTTTATGTTAATTTCGATGCATTTCAATTATATATATTCTATTGCTTGTAAGTTATGGGTTTGGGTGGGTTTTGGATGTTGAGCATCATCGATCACAGTATTATGTTGTCCTAGTAACTTGAACGCTTGGTATTGAAGACAAAACAGAAGAGCATAAACAAGGAATGATTTGACATTGATCGAAGAAGATATCATCGAACTCTAGTTACACCCTTAGTTGCTTTGTAATTTCAATTAATTATATTATACAGTCTGAGAATCTAGCAAAATCCTTTAAGTTTGATACATTGTGATTTGATTGGAATTGACAAGGCTTTTGGAATTTAAAATGCTTCGAAATGGAAAACTAATTGAAATTTTTTTTTTTAATGTCTTTGAATTTTCAAGGCGTTACACTAAAAGAAGGAATTAGGCTAAAAAACCACCATCACTCACTACTTAGGGTGGTGTGTAATGACCGAATCGCGAAAATAAGTCAGCCCACCAAGTTGCCTATTCCGAACTTGTCCGAATTTTGCCAAATCGGGTAATTAGAAACTAAACATCGTTTAGGCTTCCAAGGCGTGACGCGGTCCAGCTAATCATGGAATTGAGCCTTCATGTGTTCTACATTAGAATTACATTGTGAAACATTACCTAGTCCTGCCCTCTTCTTACTATGCTAATTAGAGAGGAACAGTTCTTTTTGCTCAGTCAAGTTAGGCTATAACACTCTCCAAGTACTATACTGTCAAACTTAATTCCTAATTTTAATTTTAGAAGAACAACAATATATTTGCATTCCGAGTTCTGATTTGGCATAAGCGTATCCTCACCTCTGATTTTTACTGGTGGACGGCCTTCTCTGCCTCGTTTCAGGATCCAGGATTCGAAAATAGTCCCTACCTCTGTTTCATCTACACGTCGTTCCAAGAACGAGCAACTTTTATCTCTCATGGGAACACAGCACGACATGCCCAAGAGTACGGGGACTCCAAATTGGCTCAAATTTGCGGGACCATTGCCTCTGATGAGAAGCGCCACGAGACCGCTTACACTAAGATAGTTGAAAAGCTCTTTGAGATCGACCCAGATGCAACCATGCTGGCTCTGGCCGACATGATGAAGAAGAAAATAACTATGCCAGCCCACTTGATGTACGATGGTCGCGATGACAATCTGTTTGAGCATTTCTCGTCCGTGGCTCAAAGGCTTGGAGTCTACACCGGCAAGGACTACGCGGATATATTGGAGTTTTTGGTTGGGAGGTGGAGAGTGGAGGAAATAACTGGGCTTTCTTCGGAGGGACGAAAAGCCCAGGATTATGTTTGCGGGTTGCCTCAGAGAATTAGGCGGCTGGCTCCAGGCAGGGCAAAAGAAGCACGGTATGTTCCGTTTAGCTGGATCTTCGATAAAGAAGTGAAGATTTGAGGGCCTACTGCAACTCTCTTGCCACAAAAATCAGAAATTGAAATAATAGAACAGGTGACCATCGATGATGGCTTAGATAATTAAACAAGTGAAGCTATGGTTTTCAGTGATGGCTTAGACCTTCATATTTTCAATGTTGCTCTAGATTATATTATTTAGCATCTTTGCGGTGATCAAAATGGGGTTGAGTACCCTAGACTATTGTATGACTCTTAATTTGTTTATGTTATGTTCCTGGTTTACAAAAAAAAAAATAAGTAGTATAAGTATTAAACTTGGAGATATTAGGGACAAGTATGTTTTGCAGCTCGAGGGGCAAAAAAAGCGTCTTTGATAGGAAGCTAAAAGGTCTAGAGATCAAGACCTTTGGAAGTCCATCATAGATGTTTCTTGTTGTTTTTATGTTGCAGCACAAAGCACCGAATAATTTTTCTGGATTGCACCACCATAAAGAGCATGTAATAATTTTTCATGCCATAGTCTACGTACAACCATATATTCCCTACCGGCATATTTGTTTCCCTCTTTCCCAATTTTCTCATCCTTCTCTCAATTTCCATCCCATTTCTCATTTACTCCATCCGCTACTTCTGTCTCCATTAATTTAGTTAACTAATGGTTATGCCATTAGTACAAATATTAGTGACTGTTTGTAAGTTTATTAGTCATGGCTGACATGATGAGGAAGAAATCAAAAAGGACAATTGTTTGTAAGTTTATTTATGCATTTCAATAGAGTTGTTTCGAATTATTATCTTTCGCTTCAGTTATGATTATGTTGGGCTAAATTAGTTGCTAGGGTTGGGATAAAATTACATGCTTAAATATCTATTAAATTTATGTGACTTAATTTCTCCAAACAAAAGCATGGTCTTAGTATTTGTTAACAGTTTTTCTTGTCCATTTGCCTATTTTTTACCGGACCATTAAAATTGGATTTTCTTTGTATTTTGTTGGATTCAATTTATGATTTGTAAATAACGGATATAAATTGTGTTTTGATGGATTCAATGAATGTTTTCATATAATTGTTTGGCAAAAGAAAAAAACTTTAAATAGTAAAAGCTAAGAAAAAAGGTTGTCTTGTGTTTGGTGTTGAAAAGCACCCATTTAATCTTTCCAATCTACGCTTTGTCAGTCCATTTACATTGTTTTTTTGTTTTTTTGGAAAGTTAGGTATTTTATAACCAACCAAAAGAAAGGAGAAAAGGAGCAAGGGAAAGGCCTTGAACTCCAACAGACTATACAAGAAAAGACCAAAACTCCTGCCCTGCAAAGGGCGAGGAAAACAAACGACTATATGAGGTTGTTACACAAATCTGAAAACAAAAAGAGGAACCCTCCAAGCCTCAAACAGCCTTCGATTAACTCAGATGAGTCCACACTACGCCATCCATTTAAACAAGCTCGAATGCTTTCAACAATCTGATCACCCATACATTATCTCCATTTTCATTGTTACTTGATATATTTTAGTGTTTTGTGGTGTTTGTAGGCCTTGGAGACTAATGAATCCAAAAACGTGCAAATTGCAAGGTCTTACGAAGGTTGCAGCGAAGATTAACTAGCATTTACTATATTTGGTGGAGAGAACAAGATAGAAATAGAATTGGGCTTATGAATTTTGCACCTGTCATCCACGTGGGCTTAGAAGTGAAATTGTCAAGGCCTGTTTGGATGGGGTATTGTGAAGGGGGATTGTGATATCCCCCATTTTAGTCCGTGGGCCCAACCTTAAGACTTCATTTGGGAAGTAAAATAGAGGGGTATTAGCTAAGCCTCGGATTATATTGTACCCCTAATACCTCCGGAGGGGGATTATTTATGGGAAGGTCTGGTGTATTACATAATACCCCCGGATAATACCCCATCTCTCTTCCATTTCAACCACAAAATAATCTTATCCCCTTATTTTATCCCTCATTCAAACCAAGTACTATTTAATCCTCTCGTTACATCAATGTGGACCCACCCTTCTTACATAATTCTCCCTACTATCTTATCTCTCCTTCATAACTAATACCCTCAATCCTTATCTCGCATCCAAACAGGCCTAGAATTGTTATGCTATGAAGGGACCTGCTAGACCCACCGACCCACCCCTTCTCGATTCTCCATCCGACAAGCAAGGCCCACTCTGGGTCCCACATAGATGATCCGAACAGTTCAATAATTTTTAAAAGAAAAAATCGAGTGAGCCTCGTGAAAAAATCAGTTCAATCTGATATGTGTAGGTACTCGATCTAATTTGCCCATTTTTTTAAAAATCGGGAAACATTGTAAGATTGGATGAAAAATGAGAAGATTAAATCAAACACCAACACATATCGGTCCATTTCCAACCCGGATAAGTTCTGCCTCGGACTAATTAATCCGGCCTAGCGGGGATTAAATATTGATGGTTTGAACCCAGTCCATAAATAATCCGGCTGGATTTTGACCATATTACCCCTCCTCATCCACCCTCCCCCAACCGCAATTTACGTAATCATAAACAAAGACAGCCAAAGAAGAAGAAGAACCACAACAGAAGATCGATCTGCTTCACTATTGAATACTTTGTTTGGTTTGTGATTTGAGTAGTATTTTTGGATAATGAGTGAAGAGAGATGAGAGTAATGATTAGAGAGAGAGAGAGAGAGAGAGAGGAAAAAAGTTGAAATTCCTGTTTTGCTACTCAACCAATTAAAGCAAAAGAAATAGAAATTGAAAAATAATGATGAATACCGGATATACGTGGAAAACCCTAGATTGGTAAAAAACCATGGGAAGGAATTAAGCACTATAGCAAAAACATTGTACGGTTACAATCGAACTACACATGTTGAGATTCCTCACAATTGACTCAAGACCAATAGCCGAATCCTCGTTCACTGTACCCAGTATTTGACCGCCGTCGCTTCGAATCCTCAAGCCTTCCGATTATCCTTCTAGAAATCCACTGGAGACCAACTCTGAATATGTTAAGACAAAGTAATGAAAACCTCTTAAGAGTTAAGTTAATGTTTCAAAGTTCCAATATGGGTGCTCCAAGATTCAACGTAAACACGCTTCTCGGTTTTGATTGTCGCTACAATCATTGAATGAGAACTTCAAGCTTCAAAGGTAAGAATACTACCCTTTCATACTTTCAACCAAAACCCACGTCGCTTTTTTCTTTTGCTATTGCTGCGTATATTGTCAATGCCCTAGCTGAAAATACTTCACTACTCTACTCAAAAAATATTTTTCAACTCAATAATTACTCTCATTTCTCTCTCTTACTTTTCTATCATTACTCTTATTTCTCACTTTATCTTTCTTTCTCCACTTTTGTTAGCACCAAAAAGCCGCGCTTCCTTTTGGTTGGCAATTCCATTTGACAAATCACACATTTACTTGTATCCCATTATTTATCGAGTTGTAATTTCTTTTCAATTTTTCTAAGCGTAGGAAGTCTGTATAGAATGAGAGTGGAAGGAATCATTTTTTGTAATTGAAAGTGAGGTTCTTTTAGTTTTATTGGAGCAGATTGATTGGCTTATTAAACTGGCATCCATCGGGACCAACTGATCAAGTGTGGCAGCCGAATGGAATAAAAGCAGATGGAGTGACGGATCCATCGGTGTATTGATCGGAATGCAATTAATATAAATAGGGAGTTTTGAACCATATTTAATTTCCTAGCTTGGCATTTGGTCCCAAATGTCACCACTGCTAGTACCTTTGTTTATCTTAACAAATTTGACCTCAGGAAACTCCATTCTTGGAGAAATTGCACTTAAGTATTTAATTCCATTTATGATATTCTGTCAAATGGTTTTCTTCCATTAGAAAAACAAATAGAGGGCTTTATGTATTTCTGGCTCAAGGAGTGTCTGGTAATATTGGTGTTTTTACCATTTTTACTTACAGAAAATTGGTCTAACATCGTAGGCACCTATTGAGTCTAGGCTAGATTTTAATAATATCGGGGGTCCAATGATGTAAAACTGTTACAGTGGAAGGTCCTTGAATGGACAAAAATACCCCGTCCCTCCTTTCCCGCGCACGCTCAGTGCCCCGCCCTTCTCTCTCTCTCTCGCGCGCCAGCAGAGCATAGGTACGACTCATGGTTTGCTGATTCTTTGGCCCCAAGTGTGAACATGTGGTCAGCTACTTTCTCCTAGGCTACTATGCTGTGTGGTCAGTTCAATTTTATGCGAAGCTGGCCCCCGTTGGACATGGTGAATACTTGGTTGAATATAGTAAATGTCAGTGCCCGTTTCAGAACACCTTCTTAAAAAATAAATATTTATTTCATATTATTAAACTTAAAAATAATGTAAACAATAAATAATTTTTCAATTTTTTTTACACCGTATTAAAGATCTCAATGAGATCTATCAAATAAGATTCATATTGATAAAAAAATTATTTGCGTAAGCACATAATTTTTGAGTTTAAAATTGTCTTCTTAAAAAATAAGTACTTATAAATCATTTCTTTCCCTTTGTTGCCTTAAGTCTAAAAATTATACGTAATAGATTTACAAAGTTATCAATAGTCCTGGACTGCCATATGGCGTGTCCATGTAGTGCTTCTAACCAATCACGTAGCAGAAAATTTTACGGGTGACACATAATCATCCTCTCTTGTTAGGTGGTTGGGAGATAAGAGTTGATCTACTTAATTTTTTTTTTCTAGTTAGTAAGACAAAAAAAAATTGTGGGTTCATGTTATATTAACCAACAATGAATGATTATGCAGTGGAATTTAGCTTTATATTTTTTTAGCAAGATGAATTTTACCTCCTGATATATCTCGTTTCCTAAAATAAATTAAAAAATATTTACATTCACTTTTTTTTTACAAGAAAAAATTGGCCTTCAAAAAAATAAAGCACATAGGTTGGTTTGGACAAATATCGTTATCTGTTAATATTTTTGGGATAATACAGAGTATGAATTCGAATAGAGAACCATATTTGTTGGTACATATGTTGGTTTGGACAATATTCTTATCTATTAGTATTTTTTGGGATAATACTAAGTATGAATTTGAATAGATAACCATATATGTTGGTTTTAATGCGATATAAAATTCGTAGAGATAACGGTATATGTTGGTCTTTTTAAAGAATAAAGAGTATAAATTCGGATAGATAACCACATCTTTTAGTTTTATTGCAATAATAGAGTGTACAAATTTTGCACAGATTATCTTATATATGTGGTCTTTTGTGGATAAATATAAAATATAGAGTTGGACAAATAACTTTATTTGTCGTTTTATTGTGATTATATATACAATGTATGAGTTTCACAGATATAACCTCATCTATAGGATCTTTTTGGGATAATCTATAATTTATCTGTTTGAATTTTTGGGATAACTCAAACAATGGCGACTCCAAAGATAATCTATGTGCATTGTGGGTCACACATATAATGTTATTTGTATGTGTTTATTTGTGTTATTAGGATGACAAAATAATACATATAAGGATATCTGTATATGTGTGCATTTATTTATATTATTTGTGTGACAACAATATAAGATTATTTGTATAACAAAGTAACATGTTTTGTTGGAGATTTTGTCTTTTAACACTAGAATAGAAGTATAATACTCCCTCCATCCCATTTTGGTTGTCTATTTTCATTATTCGTGTCAATTTTTAATCGCTTATATCTTCTCATATGAATTTTCAAAAATACGTAATATGGATCTTGTTTGATAGTTCTTGATTAGATGATGTAGGACAAAAACGGAGAGTTTTTGTATTTTATTTTTATTGTTTTAGAATAAGCTTTTGGCTAGGAATATTTTTGTTTAGGTTAGAATTATTAACTTTCCATACTCAGTTTGATTTTGATTTCTGCATTTATTAGGATTATTGGTCTACAAGAATTAGGATTTTATTTTAATTAATTAGCAAATATTTTTTATTTAATGCCCCTTGTTTTGGCATGATTTGTTATTTCTTTTACAGTAGGATTTTTAAGGTTAGGATCTTATAAAAAGAACTGTAACCTATTCAATTATTAAATTTTTAAAGCTTTTTATCAATAATATTCAGACTTTGTCTTTTTCTCTTGAGAATTCAAGAACTGCTCGTGGCTACGAGTACTTATCATTCGTTTGATTAAAACGCAACTAATCTTCTTGTGAATTCCGCCGCGTCAAGTGGTATCAGAGCAAGGCTTTGCCTGGTTCGATGTCACCAAACAAAGTTGAAGACACACCCATTGACGTTGGTCGTGGGCTTGCTGACCTAAGGAAGATGATAGAGGATAACCGAACACAGTTGCAGGATCGAAGCACTCAGTTAGCGGAGATCCGTCAAGATACTCGCACTCAGTTCGCAGAGATCCGTGAATTGCTGCAGGGGTTGATTCTACAAAATCGCCAAAGGCCAGAAAGGGTTGAGAAGGATCCCGCGTTGGGATTTGCCCATCACCAACCTCTTAACCAGAATAGGAACCGCGTTTAGGGATTTGCCCGCAACCAAACTATTCAGCAAAACGTCTCCGGAGGATATTCTTATTATCACTACGATAGTAGGAATAAATTTGAAGGCAAGTTATTCGAGAATCATGATGGTTATCAGTCGATAAAGCGGCAACAAATTTCAGGTATTATAATAATTTACCTAAATTTAGTGGTTCTGAATATTTTGAGGATATTCTAGATTGGATACTTAATCTTGAGGATGCTTAATTTTGAGTATATGAAAATCTCGAATGGAGAAAAGTGGAAGTATGTGTTGTTAAAGCTTACAGGTCCAGCCCTAGATTGGTGGTTAGACTTGCAATCTTTGCGAGATCAACAGATCAAACGCCATATTTGTGCATGGTCAAGAATAAAAAAATGTCTGATGGAGAGATTTTTGCCACATAATTATAAACAATTATTGGATGAAAAGTATGGATCAAATCAACAGAATACAACTACTCTTGCCAAATATGTCATTGATGAAATTGATAAGATGGTCATAGAGGGAGTTGATGATACAAAAATTGAAACAGAAGTTGGCAATCAAGTTGTTGAGGACCAAAGCAGTTATCCATGGGAGATGGTTGATACTAAAAATTTGGTTAAAGAGGAGCCGAGCTCGCTTCAAGTGGATCACGTTGACCTCGACAATTGGGTTTTGTTGACTAGGGATGATTTTACCAAAAACGTCCCAAGTAATTTAGAGAGAAAGAGGATGGGGGGAAAGAAGAAGAGATGTTTGTTGATATCAAGCTTGATTGCTCCAATTTTGTTCAGAATGCTCTGGGTGTGCAGAAGGAGGAAACAATTAGAGAGCTCCAAGCCATGCTTTCTATGAAGGGTCAAGAAATTGAATATCTTCATGCAAAGGTTTATGAAGATCCATTTATTTTACAAAAATTGGAGGAATTAGAACTAGTTCAAGGTCAAGACAATCTGCAATATCAATATAAAGCTCACTTTGTCGATTTTCTTGGAGTGAAACAATTTAATTGGGTTCCTGATGTTCATCTCGTCAATTTCGTCAACAAGTTGAAGAATCAAAAGAAGAAATCATCACAAATACTCTCCTCTTTGAATGATTTTTGGAAGATGAGCAAGATGTTGAAATATTCCAAATATCTATTTCTTTGGAATGGCAGATGGCAAGTTTCTAATGAGAACTCGAGGGCAAGTTCTTTTGAAGAAAAGGAGACTGATATAGGACAAAAACGGAGAGTTTTTGTATTTTATTTTTATTGTTTTAGAATAAGATTTTGGCTAGGAATATTTTTGTTTAGGTTAGAATTATTAACTTTCCGTATTCGGTTTGATTTTAATTTCTGCCTTTATTAGGATTATTGGTCTACAAGAATTATGATTTTATTTTAATTAATTTGGAAATATTTTTTATTTAATGCCCCTTGTTTTGGCATGATTTGTTATTTCTTTTACAGTAGGATTTTTAAGGTTAGGATCTTATAAAAAGAACTGTAACCTATTCAATTATTAAATTTTTAAAGCTTTTTATCAATAATATTCAAACTTTGTCTTTTTCTCTTGAGGATTCAAGAACTGCTCGTGGCTACGAGTACCTATCATTCGTTTGATTAGAACGCAACTACTCTTCTTGTGAATTCCGCCGCGTCATTGGATTTATAATATAAAATTTTTAAAATTATGAAAAAAATTATAAATTGTGAGATATAAGTATTTAAAAAATGACACGAATGACGAAAATAGACAAAGAAAATGGGATGGATGGAGTACGCGAAAATTACACAAAAATACCAGATGATTATGTTTAGGAAATAGGGAATTGTACTAACAAAAAAATACAAATAAACACTAAAAAACAAAAAAGGAATTCGAATATCAATTCCCTTTTTCGATGCTACACACAATCATCCAAACATAACATCTCACATACATATAGGGGTCACACACATTAATGCGTACGGATCTCGCATGTATTTAAGTGGTTATATTTAGTATTGTGTTTGAATGATCGTGTGAGTAGATTTTTTTTCTACAAAAGTCTAATCTGCAAGATTGTTGCACTTTCCGATGCTACATTTACCCACTGCCACCTACATTCTATTAGTATTTTATATAAAGAATTATTGTAAGGCCCATTATACAAATTTGTAACAGGCCCAGTCCATCTCATTTTTCCACAACATGTCTAGTCCAGCCCATCCTTTTTTTAACACTTCGGGTCCAGTTTCATTTTTTAGTGGGACAAAATTGCCCCTTTTTTAATAGACTTCAAATGGACTTCAAACCGTATGGTTATTTGACGACGATTACGAGCGAGAGAGAGAGAGAGAGAGAGAGAGAGAGAGATAGCGCAGTGTCGATCGATCAGGATTTCTCCGTTGATCGATCGCGCAGTGTCTTCAAACCGTACGGGTCCAGTTTTTTCAAGATCTTTCGTGCAGTCGAGATCAATACACTGCGCAAAAAGAGGTTCGTTTTCTACGTTGATCCGAGCTCGAACAAAATCGATCTGAAAAGAGGTTCGTTTTTTGATGATTTCTTTTTGTTCTAATTTGTTCTAATCGATTACAGAAAAGGTTTTGATTATAATTAAATGTTCAATTGTGACTTTGATGATAGCGTTTGTTTTGCTTTTAATGATAATGCAAGTGTTATTGTACCTTTGAGTTGAAAGTTCGGTATGTGCTTTCAATGTTGACAGAGTTTAGATTAGATGATCACAAACACCATAGAGAATATAAACTGCAAATTTAAGCACCTAGGGCTTACGCACTTTTGAAAAAAAATTAGACTGCAAATTGGAGAATTCACACAAATATTATTGCAGGTGTGTTTTTATGATATAATCAGTCGTTTATGAAATCTGTTTGAATATTATGAAATCTGTTTGAATATTATGAGTATTAATAGTGTTTTTGAGGCATTAGATAGTGTACAACTCGACTGATTATATCAAACAAATATTATTGCAGGTGTGTTTTTTTGTGCGATGGATACAACCAAAATGTTACTGTGTAGGTATGTATCGCAGGTTCTTGTTGTGAGGATATCTGGTGGCATTAGATTGGAGCATGTTTTAGGAAAGATTTGTGATAGGTGGAACAACTTATGCATTGGTAGTTTCTCATTGTCATATGTGTTGGATGGGAGTGATTGTGAGCTTGACAATGAAGAATCTTTTGATAATATGTTGTATTTGTATCCTACTACTGATAGAATAGATGCTAAGGTTGAGGTGATTAAATCTTCTAGTGGACAAACGGTTGGAAGTATTAGTAGTGGTGGAATACTTGGAAGTATTAGTAGGGAGTAGAAGTTGGTAGTTTAGTGGTGTTGTCGCTGTTGTTGAAAGAGAAGAACCTTTGGAGGAATTTTGTCGCCATGCCGAAACTAGGTATTTGACAGCAGGTTGGGCCAACTTGATATATGAGGTTGGGCAAGTATTTACTGGTGGTGTGAGGGATTTTAGGGAAACTTTGCAGCGATATGCTATTGAAAATGGTTTTTTGTATGATTTTGTTAAAAATGACCAGTATCGTGTGACTGCAAAGTGTTCAATTTTAGTTGTGGATGGTATGTGCATGCTATTTTGGATCGCTCAAGCAAAGAGTTTTGGATTAAGAAACTGGTAAACGAGCATGGTTTGGTTAACCTATCGAACGAATAAAACTAAACGGGTGACATCTAGTTTAGTTGCTATCGATCATTGATCCATTCTTGGCATTGCCTTGTACCCAAACTGAGCATCTAATTCCGATCCTCGTCTATTAGTAGATGAGGTTGAGAGTTCTCAAGAAGACTTTCAGCCCTCCTCGCGACGCTCACGTTCAGTAAACTCACTCATGCCACTGAAAAGATAGAGATCTTTAAAAACCTGAGGATTGGAGCCGAGCAGAAACCTCTTGGTTCATTAAGCAGTGAGAAATTGCTGGGCAACCGCAGGATTTTCTGCCCGATCCTGCTTCCGATGGATTTCATGATCACGTCATGGAATTAAGGGAAAGGGCAAAGGAGATTCCGGACGATTACTTCGTTGTTTTGGTTGGGGACATGATCACAGAAGAAGGACTTCCTACTTACCAAACAATGCTAAATACCCTAGATGGTGTTAGGGACGAAACGGGGGCGAGCCCCACTTCTTGGGCAGTGTGGACTAGGGCTTGGACTGCTGAAGAAAACAGGCATGGCGATCTTCTCAATAAGTACCTCTACCTATGTGGACGAGTAGACATGAGGCAAATTGAGAAGACAATTCAGTATCTAATTGGGTCGGGAATGGTAAGATGCATGCTTCCTCTAAATTTTCAGCTGTTTCTTGTATTTTTTTTTTCTTTATGTCTATGTCAACTTAGCGATTAGGCTTTGGTCAATTTTTGAATTCACGTAGAGAATAATTAGTGTATTAATCCAAACAAGATAGGACTCGCAGCTATGACCAATTTCTTGAATCCACAATACGAAAGACAAAGTCTGTAATATTATTGATGAAAATGTGAGGCAAACATTAGGTTACAACCCCATTTATAGGCTTGAAACTCTAGAAACCCTAAAAATAAAGTCAAAAAATAAAATGTCCCAAAATTTGGGGTTTTTCCGAAAATTAAATCGGGAAGGAAAACAGGACCTTTCCGAAAAGAACCAACGAATAAGGAATTATGGTTTAAGAGTTATTAACGAATCAAAATTTTTCTAAAACGGCAAAAAACGTAATTTGAAAGCCTAAATATAAAGACCCGATATAAAAAAAATATTAATAATAATGAATATCAAAAAAAAAAAAATACTCCCTCAGTCCCAAAATGTTTGTCCAATCTGCAAAACGGAGTGGTAAAAATAATACAATTTTTGCAAGAAAAATTCAAAAAAATTTCAACAACTTACTAGATATCATTGGATATTTTTTATTTTTAAAAAAAGTTTGAATTTTTTCAAAAAAAAAAATACATTATTTTTAAGTTATCGTTTTGCGAACTGGACAAACAATTTGGGATGAAAAGAGTATTATTTATGCTCATTAGTTATTTAATGCAAAAAATTATTTATGTCGTCACACTAAATTTTATTCCGCAATCAGTCATGTGCGCACATGTCCAGTGAGTAATTTTCCTAGTGTGTGTAAGCGTTGCACCGGAGCATTTTCTTTCAACCAAACCCTTTCCCTTCTTTCAAAATTTCGGCAGGAGAGAGACCAAGGTTCCGTTCCGAAAAGGAAAATAGGTACTTATTTTTTAAGAGGCAAATTCAAACTCAAAAATTATGTGCTTACGTAAATAATTTTTCTATTAATATGGATCTTATTTGATAGATCTCATTGAGATCTTTAATACGGTGCAAAAAAAATTGAAAAATTATTTTTCATTTACAATATTTTTTGAATTTGAAAATATAAAATAAATACTTATTTCTGTTTAAAAAAATAAATAAATACTTATTTTTTAAGAATGTATTTCCCTATTTTCCTACCTAAAACTCTCTCTATTGGACAACTCATAATTTCCCATTGGGTAATATTCTTCATGCAAAAAACTCCAAAACCTACTTATATTATCCCATTCCTTTACCCACTTGCGAGAGAGAGAGAGCCGGACCACCTTCTCACCACCGGCCACCTCCGCCACGCCTCCACAGCCGAACACCATCACCATCTGACCGAGCTCCGCCGCCGCTCCGAACTGCCACCAAAATCTCTTCAAAACTCGTTTTGCCGGACGCAAGGTAGTCCGAACTCACCTTACTACGTATATTTATATGTTGCTATGTAATACTATCAATGTTCTGGTGTTGTACATTCGAAGTTTCGTTGCGATAACAAAAACCCGAGCCGAACCGTAAACTTTCGAAAAAGCTTGGAATTGGAACCTTAAATCGCTGTGGAAAACTAATTAAATGTTCGGGCCCAGTATATTGGTTGTTGCCCAGTAGGTTAAGACTGATTTTAGAACTCCATAGTGTATAAAATGAACACAAACGAAGAGAGAGAGTACAAACCAAGTTCCGATCAAATCTGCATTTTTTTTTTAAATTGCTTGAACGGAAAATCTGATCTGTCCATCTTGTTCGTCTCCTCGAGACGGTTTGGATAATGGTATAATAAGCATCCGTACGATGTCGGGTTAGACCACATGCATCGATTAAAGTTTTGAGTGTGTGAGCTTATCACACCCTATAATTTTTCATTTGGCATGAGGTTGAAGATGAGGCGACATCACGCAGACACAATATAGTACAGTATAAGTTACAGTTTAGTCCTTTAGTTAGTTAATATTTTAAATTAGTTTTAACGGCTTATTAACCTTTTTGGTCCCCAAAGTATCGAAAAAATCTCATTTTGGTCCCCAATAAACACATTGAAGAAATTAAATCCCCAACATTATTAAATGTGTACCAATGTAGTCCCCCACCCCTCACGCCGTTACCCCAGACGTCAAAACCAGGGGCACATTTGTCATTTTCCCTCCCCAACCTTTTTATCCTCTACCGCCATCCTCTTCCCCTTCCCCCAAAACCCACCGTTCCAGGGGCCGCTCCATGCGCACCATCCGCTCCAACCTCTACCACACCCTCTCCTTCCCTGGCGACCACCTCTCCGAAAACCTAACCAACTCTGTCATTGACTTCCGCCTCAACCAACTCACCGCCACCCAGAACCGATCCGACAACTGGGTTTTAATCGCTAAGTTGGGCACTATGCCGGCCCTAATCCCTCTAATGAGGTGCGCCAATCCGTGGGCCCAGGAGTACGCCGTCACGGCCCTATTGAGGGGTTGTTCGGCTAAATAAACCAAGTGATTTTTTTTTTTGTCCTTATTCAAATATTTTTCACACTTGTTAGTTTTTTGTCTATTTTTTGGGGATTATTGTTTCGTCATGACGAGAAAAATCTAAAAAAAATTATGATCGAAACCTAATTTTTTTAAATAAAAATAAAAATAAACCAATAAGCCAATTTTTTTCATCTTTATTCAAAAAAATTTGATTTCGATTGTAATTTTTTACTTTTTAGATTCCTCTCGATATGATGAAACAATAATTTCCAAAAAAATTGACAAAAAACTAGCAAATGCGAAAAAATTTGAATAAGGAAAAAAAAAAGCCACTTGGCTTATTTAGCCGAACAACCCCTCAGTAGGGCAATGACGCCGTGCTCCTGGGCCCACGGATCGGCGCACCTCATTAGGGGGGGCTGGCACAACGCCCGACTCGGCTATTTTTGTCTTTCTTCAAAAAAATAGATTTCGATCGGAATTTTTTACTTTTTAGATTTCTCTTGTCATAATGAAACAATAATCCCCAAAAAAATTGACAAAAAACTAACAAATGCGAAAAAAAATTTGAATAAGAACAAAAAAATAAGTCACTTGGCTTATTTAGCCGAACAACCCCTCCGTAGGGCTGTGACGGCATGCTCCTGGGCTCACGGATCGGCGCACCTCATTAGAGGGATTAGGGCCGGTACAGCGCCCAACTCGGCTATTTTTGTCTTTATTCAAAAAAAATTAGATTTCGGTCATAATTTTTACTTTTTAGATTCCTCTTGTCATAAAGAAGCAATAATCCCTAAAAAATTGACGAAAACTAAGAAATGTGAAAAAAAATTTGAATAAAAAAAAAAGAGGCCAAGTGGCTTATTTAGCCGATCAACCCCTGAATCTCTCCCTCCACGAGGAGCAAGTAATTTTCCCAACCCTAATAGGTGCTGTGGAGGATAAGGATGTTGGGGGAGGGGAAATGACAAACATGCCCCTGGTTTTGACGTCTGGGGTAACGGTGTGAGGTGTGAGGGACTACATTGGTACACATTTAATAACGTTGGGGACTCAATTTCTCCAATGTGTTTATTGGGGACCAAAATGATATTTTTGTGATACTTTGGGGACCAAAAAGGTTAATAAGCCTAGTTTTAACCCTTGGCTTTTAAACTCGTGTTAGTTATAAATCCTTTGGATTGAATTTAATTTGGATGGACAGTGGGAAGTTGGAAATATTAATTTTACCGCCTCCGGACATGTTGAACTTTGAGCATCAACCTTGATTTCGTTATTATGTTATTTTCTTTTCTGTCTTATCAAATAATTATGTTGTCGTGGAATTGCTCGATTGTTAGATTGGACAAATAGGTTCTCGGGGTTGGTTGCGATTTGCGGATTTAACTTCAAACGTGAAAATAGGATTAATGAAAAAGATAATAAAGTGAGAGGTTGAGATGGATTCCGGGCTTGGAACCCGTGGTGATGTGTTAATTGGAGATTGATTGGTGGTGAATTTGTGGTGAATTTGTGAATGATTGGTTTTCGAATCCTGGGTACGGCATGGTGATGATCGACTCTCGGATGTCGGGACGGGTCATAAGGAAGGTATTGTGCTTGTGTCACAACCCGGGCTCGAATGTGCTCGCGTGCGCATCCGATGAAGTTTTATCCGAACTTATAGTCGTGGATGGGATACCCGAGTACTTAACTTAGGTATCTTTCATCCGGATTTGGAAAAGAGGAGCCGGACCACACCAGTGCCTTACGCCGGAGGTTAAGAGTAGGAACGGATCTGTGGATAAGATCCGAGATCTCACTTAGGTTGAAGAATAGTAATAAAATGGTTAATTGTTCTCTCTTTATGTTAATTTAAATGCATTTCAATTATATATATTCTGTTGCTTGTAAGTTATGGGTTCGGGTGAGTTTTGGATACTGAGCATCATCGCTCACAGTAGTATGTTGCCCTGGTAACTCGAACGCCTGGTATTAAAGACGGAACAGAAGAGCATAGACAAGGAATGATTTTGACGTTGATCGAAGAAGATATTATCGAACTCTGGTTACACCCTTCGTTGCTCTGTAATTTTAATTAATTATTTTCATATTGTACAGTTAAAGAATCTAGCAAAATGCTTTAAGTTTGATACGTTGTGATTTGATTGGAATTGACAAGGCATTTGGAATTTTAAATGCTTCGAAATGGAAAACTAATTGAAAATCTTTTTTTTTTTAATGTCTCTGGATTTTCGGGGCGTTACACTAAAAAAAGGAATTAGGCTAAAAAAACACCATCACTCACTACTTAGGGTGGTGTGTATTGACCGAATCGCAAAAATAAGTTAGCCCATGAAGTTGCCTATTCTAAGCTCGTCCGAATTTTGCCAAATCGGGTAATTGAAAATTAAACATCGTTTAGGCTTCCGAGACTTGGCACGGTCCAGCTAATCATGAAATTAGGCCTTCATGTGTTCTACATCAGAATTGGAAATCTCTTTGCGCGCCCCCCACTGACACACCCCCCCTGCGGACCCCACGCCCCACGACCAAAATACCCCCGGCTCAATCCACGGCAATTAATTCCTCCCATTTTCTTATTTCTCATTTATTTATTTAATAACTTTTATATCTTTTTTCACTTTTATTTATTTAATATTATTTAAGTGTTCCAATTTTTAATCCGGTTGAATCGGTGCAAAGATTTTATTTTTTTTATCATTTTATCTTCAATGGTCATAATGAATTTTTGGCTCGAAATCCTTTCAACAAGTACCCTAAGGCTCTTTATTTAATTTCAAGTTTCTTTTAGGGTGCTCATTGAAAGGCTTTAGAACCAAAAGTTCACTACGACCATTTAGGATGAAATGATAAAAAAAAATAAGATTTTCGCACTAGTATAAACGAATTAAAAATCGGAACACTTATTTTTTTACTCTTTATATGTATTTTAAAATTATTTAATATTATATATGTAAGTAAATTTCTTTACGTACAAAATAATGATCTAAATGATGCGCTATATCCAGAAAGGGGTTAGGCAAACGAGCTAATACGGTCTTTAAATTGCTTTGAAGTTTGGCACGACAGGACCATTGGATGGACTCTATGAGTTTGTGAGTTGTCATCGCTTCAGCGTACAACCTTGTTCTGGATACATTTGATGAGCTTCCTTCAGGTTCTTTTACTCACTTCCCATTGAGATCCCCTCCAGTTCTAATCCAAGAGCGCATTGAAAGTTATTGCCCGTATTGGGAACAATCATTTTGTGTAACTTTTCTTGCAGTCTCATTACCCTGTACTATCCTTCCCAACATGGTGGTGGAACAAATGCATCAAACCAAGCTAAAAGATGGCTGCTCGTTATGCAACATGAATTAGTTTGTGGGAAGAAACAATGGATACAAGACCAAGAGGGACATGAGCAGAATTTGGTGGAAACATTGATTAGAAATTAAATTTTCAAACATTTTCATGTATTTTTACTATTCGACGAAATTAGTACAAGTTATGTTAGTATATAAGTTATGTTTTAATTGTTCATTTATTAATTAAAATTATAGTAAAAATTCTTTTTAAAAGTAAAACAAAAAACTACTAAAAGTAAAACAAAAAAAAAAACTAGTAAAAGTAAAAAATAAAAATAAAAACAGTAATTAAAGTCTTTTAAAAGTATAAAAAAAAAACTAGTAAAAGTAAAAAACTAAAATAGTAATTAAAGTCTTTTAAAAGTATAAAAAAATTAGTAAAAGTAAAAAAAATAAAACAGTAATTATTTACTTTTAAAAGTAAAACAAAAAAAATTAGTCAAAGTAAAAAGAAAAAAAAACGAAACAGGAGGGACAAAGGGGGAAAGGTGGTGGGTCCGGGAGAGGGGGTGTGTGTCAGGGGGGTGCGAAAAGAGGCTCTCATCAGAATTACATTGCAAAACATTACCTAGTCCGGCCCTCTCTTTTACATCTACGGGAAGAAGCAGACATTTAAGGCTCCGTTCCAGAACACCTTCTTAAAAAATAAGTACTTATTTCACATTTTCAAACTCAAAAATAATGTAAATGAAAAATAATTTTTCAATTTTTTTTGCACCGTATTAAAGATCTCAATGAGATCTATCAAACAAGATCCATATTGATAGGAAAATAATTTGCGTAAGCACATAATTTTTGAGCTTGAAATTGCCTTCTCAAAAAATAAGTACTTATTTACCTCTCCGGAACGGAGCCTAAGTTCTTGAAAGCAGGGTTTTCCCTACTATACTAAGGGGTTGTTCGGATAAATAAGCCATAGTGGCTTATTTTTTGTCCTTATTCAAATTCTTTTCGTATTACGTGGCTTATTGTCAATTTTTTGGGTATTATTGCATCTTTATGACAAGAGAAATCTAAAAAGTAAAATTTTTTGACCGAAATCCAATTTTTTATTTTTTTTGAATAAAAACGAAACAATTGGCTTATTTTCGTTTTTTTGTGACTTTATTTGGCTCATTTTTGGAGGGAAAGCCAATGGTTTTTTAAGCCGAACACCTCCTAATTAGAGAGGAACAGTTCTTTTTGCTCAGTCAAGTTAGGCTATAACACTCTCCAACTAGGCTATAACACTCTCCAACTATACTGTCAAACTTAATTCCTAATTTTAATTGTAGAAGAACAAAAATATATTTGGATTCCGAGTTCTAATCCGGCATAAGCGTATCCTCACCTCTGATTTTTACTGGTGGACGGCCTTCTCTGCCTCGTTTCAGGATCCAGGATTCGAAAATAGTCCCTACCTCTGTTTCATCTACACGTCGTTCCAAGAACGAGCAACTTTTATCTCTCACGGGAACACAGCACGACATGCCCAAGAGCACGGGGACTCCAAATTGGCTCAAATTTGCGGGACCATTGCCTCTGATGAGAAGCGCCACGAGACCGCTTACACTAAGATAGTCGAAAAGCTCTTTGAGATCGACCCAGATGCAACCATGCTGGCTCTGGCCGACATGATGAAGAAGAAAATAACTATGCCAGCCCACTTGATGTACGATGGTCGCGATGACAATCTGTTTGAGCATTTCTCGTCCGTGGCTCAAAGGCTTGGAGTCTACACCACCAAGGACTACGCGGACATATTGGAGTTTTTGGTTGGGAGGTGGAGAGTGGAGGAAATAACTGGGCTTTCTTCGGAGGGACGAAAAGCCCAGGATTATGTTTGCGCGTTGCCTCAGAGAATTAGGCGGCTGGCTCCAGGCAGGGCAAAAGAAGCACGGTATGTTCCGTTTAGCTGGATCTTCGATAAAGAAGTGAAGATCTGAGGGCCTACTGCAACTCTCTTGCCACAAAAATCAGAAATTGAAATAATAGAACAGGTGACCATCGATGATGGCTTAGATAAACAAGTGAAGCTATTGTTTTCAATGATGGCTTAGACCTTCAAATTTTCGATGTTGCTCTGGATTATATTATTTCGCATCTTTGCAAATGGGGTTGAGTACCCTAGACTATTGTATGACTCTTCATTAGTTTATGTTATGTTTCTCGTTTACCAAAAAAAATAAGTAATATAAGTATTAAACTTGGAGCAATTAGGGACAAGTATGTTTTGCAGCTCGAGGGGCAAAAAAAGCGTCTTTGATAGGAAGCTAAAAGGTCTAGAGATCAAGACCTTTGGAAGTGCATCATAGAAGTTTCTTGTTGTTTTTATGTTGCAGCACAAAGCACCGAATAATTTTTCTGGATTGCACCACCATAAAGAGCATGTAATAATTTTTCATGCCATAGTCTACGTACAACCATATATATCTAATACCCCCCATATTTGTTTCCCTCTTTCCCAATTTTCTCATCCTTCTCTCAATTTCCATCCCATTTCTCATTTACTCCATCCACTACTTCTATCTCCATTAATTTAGTTAACTAATGGTTATGCCATTAGTACAAATATTAGTGACTGTTTGTAAGTTTATTAGTCATGGCTGACATGATGAGGAAGAAATCAAGGACAATTGTTTGTAAGTTTATTTATCAATTTCAATAAAGTTGTTTCGAATTATTATCTTTCATTTCAGTTATGATTATGTTGGGCTAAATTAGTTGCTAGGTTTGGGATAAAATTACATGCTTAAATATTTATTAAATTTATGTGACTTAATTTCTCCAAACAAAAGCATGGTCTTAGTAGTTGTTAACAGTTTTTCTTGTCCATGTGCCTATTTTTCACCAGACCATTAAAATTGGATTTTCTTTGTATTTTGTTGGATTCAATTTATGATTTGTAAATAACGGATATAAATTGTGTTTTGATGGATTCAATGAATGTTTTCATATAATTGTTTGGCAAAAGAAAAAAACTTTAAATAGTAAAAGCTAAGAAAAAAGGTTGTCTTGTGTTTGGTGTTGAAAAGAACCCATTTAATCTACCCAATCTACGCTTTGTCAGTCCATTTACATTGATTTTTTGTTTTTTTGGAAAGTTAGGTATTTTATAACCAACCAAAAGAAAGGAGAAAAGGAGCAAGGGAAAAGCCTTGAACTCCAACAGACTATACAAGAAAAGACCAAAACTCCTGCCCTGCAAAGGGCGAGGAAAGCAAACGACTATATGAGATTGTTACACAAATCTGAAAACAAAAAGAGGAACCCTCCAAGCCTCAAACAGCCTTCGATTAACTGCAGATGAGTCCACACTACGCCATCCATTTAAACAAGCTCGAATGCTTTCAACAATCTGATCACCCACACATTATCTCCATTTTCATTGTTACTTGATATATTTTAATGTTTTGTGGTGTTTGTAGGCCTTGGAGACTAATGAATCCAAAAACGTGCAAATTGCAAGGTCTTACAAAGGTTGCAGCGAAGATTAACTAGCATTTACTATATTTGGTGGAGAGAACAAGATAGAAATAGAATTGGGCTTATGAATTTTGCACCTGTCATCCACGTGGGCTTAGAAGTGAAATTGTCAAGGCCTGGTTGGATGGGGTATTGTGAAGGGGAATTGTGATATCCCCATTTTAGTCTATGGGCCCAACCTTAAGACCTCATTTGGGAAGTAAAATAGAGGGGGTATTAGCTAAGCCTCGGATTATATTGTACCCCCTAATACCTCCAGAGGGGGATTATTTATGGGGAGGTCTGGTGTATTACATAATACCCCCGGATAATACCCCCTCTCTCTTCCATTTCAACCACAAAATAATCTTATCCCCTTATTTTATCCCTCATTCAAACCAAATACTATTTAATCCTCCCGTCACATCAATGTGGACTCACCCTTCTTATATAATTCTTCCTACTATCTTATCTCTCCTTCATAACTAATACCCTCAATCCTTATCGCGCATCCAAACAGGCCTAGAATTGTTATGCTATGAAGGGACCTGCTAGAGCCACCGACCCACCCCTTCTCGATTCTCCATCCGACAAGCAGGGCCCACTCTGGGTCCCACACAGATGATCCGAATAGTTCAATAATTTAAAAGAAAAAATCGAGTGAGCTTCGTGAAAAAATCAGTTCAATCTGATATGTGTAGGTACTCGATCTAATTTGCCCATTTTTTTAAAAATCGGGAAACATTGTAAGATTGGATGAAAAATGAGAAGATTAAATCGAACACCTACACATATCGGTCCATTTCCATACCCGGATAAGTTCTGCCTCGGACTAATTAATCCGGCCTAGTGGGGATTAAATATTGATGGTTTGAACCCAGTCCATAAATAATCCGGCTGGATTTTGACCATATTACCCCTCCTCATCCACCCTCCCCCAACAGCAATTTACGTAATCATAAACAAAGACAGCCAAAGAAGAAGAAGAACCACAACAGACGATCGATCTGCTTCACTATTAAATACTTTGTTTGGTTTGTGGTTTGAGTAGTATTTTTAGATAATGAGTGAAGAGAAATGAGAGTAATGATTAGAGAGAGAGGAAAAAAGTTGAAATTCCTGTTTTGCTACTCAACCAATTAAAGCAAAAGAAATAGGAATTGAAAAATAACGATGAATACCGGATATACGTAGAAAACCCTGGATGGGTAAAAAACCATGCGAATGAATTAAGCACTATAGAAAAACATTGTACGGTTAGAATCGAACTACACATGTTGAGAATCCTCACAATTGACTCAAGACCAATAGCCGAATCCTCGTTCACTGTACCCAGTATTTGACCGCCGTCGCCTCGAATCCTCAAGCCTTCCGATTATCCTTCTAGAAATCCACAGGAGACCAACTCTGAATATGTTAAGACAAAGTAATGAAAACCTCTTAGAGTTAAGTTAATGTTTCAAAGTTCCAATATGGGTGCTCCAAGATTCAACGTAAACACGCTTCTCGGTTTTGATTGTCGCTACAATCATTGAATGAGAACTTCAAGCTTCAAAGGTAAGAATAGCACCCTTTCATACTTTCAACCAAAACCCACGTCGCTTTTTTCTTTTGCTGTTGCTGCGTATATTGTCAATGCCCTAGCTGAAAATACTTCACTACTCTACTCAAAAAATATTTTTCAACTCAATAATTACTATCATTTCTCTCTCTTACTTTTCTATCATTACTCTTATTTTTCACTCTATCTTTCTCCACTTTTGTTAGCACCAAAAAGCCGCGCTTCCTTTTGGTTGGCAATTCCATTTGACAAATCACACATTTACTTGTATCCCATTATTTATCAAGTTGTAATTTCTTTTCAATTTTTCTAAGCGTAGCAAGTCTGTATAGAATGAGAGTGGAAGGAATCATTTTGTAATTGAGAGTGAGGTTCTTTTAGTTTTATTGGAGCGGATTGATTGGCTTATTAAACTGGCATCCATCGGGACCAACTGATCAAGTGTAGCAACCGAATGGAATAAAAGCAGATGGAGTGACGGATCCATCGGTGTATTGATCGGAATGCAATTAATATAAATAGGGAGTTTTGAACCATGTTTAATTTCCTAGCTTGGTCATTAGGTCCCAAATGTCACCACTGCTAGTACCTTTGTTCATCTTAACAAATTTGACCTCAGGAAACTCCATTCTTGGGGAAATTGCACTTAAGTATTTAATTCCATTTATGATATTCTGTCAAGTGGTTTTCTTCCATTAGAAAAACAAATAGAGGGCTTTATGTATTTCTGGCTCAAGGAGTGTCTGGTAATATTGGTGTTTTTACCATTTTTACTTCCGGAAAATTGGTCTAACATCGTAGGCGCCTATTGAGTCTAGGCTAGATTTTAATAATATCGGGGGTCCAATGATGTAAAACTGTTACAGTGGAAGGTCCTTGAATGGACAAAAATACCCCGTCCCTCCTTTCCCGCGCACGCTCAGTGCCCCGCCCTTCTCTCTCTTCTCTCGCGCGCCAGCAGAGCATAGGTACGACTCATGGTTTGCTGATTCTTTGGCCCCACGTGTGAACATGTGGTCAGCTACTTTCTCCTAGGCTACTATGCTGTGTGGTCAGTTCAATTTTATGTGAAGCTGGGCCCCGTTGGACATGGTGAATACTTGGGTGAATATAATAAATGTCAGTTCCCGTTTCAGAACACCTTCTTAAAAAATAAATATTTATTTCATATTATTAAACTTAAAAATAATGTAAACAATAAATAATTTTTCAATTTTTTTTACACCGTATTAAAGATCTCAATGAGATCTATCAAATAAGATTCATATTGATAAAAAAATTATTTGTGTAAGCACATAATTTTTGAGTTTAAAATTGCCTTCTTAAAAAATAAGTACTTATAAATCATTTCTTTCCCTTTGTTGCCTTAAGTCTAAAAATTATACGTAATAGATTTACAAAGTTATCAATAGTCCTGGACTGCCATATGGCGTGTCCATGTAGTGCTTCTAACCAATCACGTAGCAGAAAATTTTACGGGTGACACATAATCATCCTCTTTTGTAAGGTGGTTGGGAAATAAGAGTTGATCTACTTACCTTTTTTTTTTCTAGTTAGTAAGACAAAAAAAAAATTGTGGGTTCATGTTATATTAACGAACAATGAATGATTATGCAGTGGAATTTAGCTTTATATTTTTTTAGCAAAATGAATTTTACCTCCTGATATATCTCGTTTCCTAAAATAAATTAAAAAATATTTACATTCACTTTTTTTTACAAGAAAAAATTGGCCTTCAAAAAAATAAAGCACATAGGTTGGTTTGGACAAATATCATTATCTGTTAATATTTTTGGGATAATACAGAGTATGAATTCGAATAGAGAACCATATCTGTTGGTACATATGTTGGTTTGGACAATATTCTTATCTATTAGTATTTTTTGGGATAATACTAAGTATGAATTTGAATAGATAACCATATATGTTGGTTTTAATGCGATATAAAATTCGTAGAGATAACGGTATATGTTGGTTTTTTTAAAGAATAAAGAGTATAAATTTGGATAGATAACCACATCTTTTAGTTTTATTGCAATAATAGAGTGTACAAATTTTGCACAGATTATCTTATATATGTGGTCTTTTGTGGATAAATATAAAATATAGAGTTGGACAAATAACTTTATTTGTCGTTTTATTGCGATTATATATACAATGTATGCGTTTCACAGATATAACCTCATCTATAGTATTTTTTGGGATAATAGTAAGTATGAATTTGAATAGATAACCATATATGTTGGTTTTAATGCGATTTAAAATTCATAGAGATAACCTCATATGTTGGTTTTTTTAAAGAATAAAGAGTATAAATTCGGATAGATAACCACATCTTTTAGTCTAATTGCAATTATAGAGTGTACAAATTTTGCACAGATTATCTTATATATGTGGTCTTTTGGGGATAAATATAAAATATAGAGTTGGACAAATAACTTTATTTGTCGTTTTATTGCGATTATATATACAATGTATGTGTTTCACAGAAATAACCTCATCTATAGGATCTTTTGGGGATAATCCATAATTTATACGGAGTATTTGAAAAGATAACATCTAGTAGTTTTTATTACGATTATAAAGACTAAAATATTTTGCAAAGAATTTTATCTGTTTGAATTTTTGGGATAATTCAAACAATGGCAGCTCCAAAGATTATCTGTGTGCATATTGTGGGTCACACATATAATGTTATATGCAGGGGCGGACCCACCTTGGGGCACATGGGGTCACGTGCCCCCACGCCCTTTTTAAAAAAAAAAATTTCCAGATTTTGTTTGTGTATATATATATAATATGTCCTACACATAAAAGAAGCTAAGGGGTGGCGCAGTGGTAAGTGGCAGCTCTGGGAAAGAAAGGGGTGCGGGTTCGAGGCCTCACTCCTCCAAATATTTATTTTTTTTTCCCAAAATACACCAACTCCCACTCCCCAACGCCTCCAATCTAAGTTTTTCATTTTTGTAATACTCAATATGAATTCACACATTATATTTGTATATTTTGGTCCCCGAAACTTGTACTTGTAGAGTTACTAATAGAAAAATAGATGATAAACATGTGATAATTTTTTTTTAAACTCATTTAGTGGAGATACGCAATTTGCCCAAGTAGCTTTTATTAAAATACATATATACTTTAAAATTATTACATGATCATGAATGCTAAATTATTTTGATGTGAATGTGCTTAACTGTAACTCATATATTACCGCGTTACAAAAAAAATTGGTGCCCCCACTATATCAAATTCCTGGGTCCGCCACTGGTTATATGTATGTGTTTATTTGTGTTATTAGGATTACAAAATAACACACATAAGGATATCTCTATCTGTGTATATTTATTTATATTATTTGTGTGACAACAATATAAGGTTATTTGTATAACAAAGTAACATGTTTTGTTGGAGATTTTGTCTTTTAACACTAGAATAGAAGTATAATACTGCCTCCGTCCCATTTTGGTTGTCCATTTTTGTTATTCGTGGCAATTTTCAATCGCTTATATCTTCCAATATGAATTTCCAAAAATACGTAATATGGATCTTGTTTGATAGTTCTTGATTAGATTTTTAATACAAAATTTTTAAAATTATGAAACAAATTATAAATTGTGAGATATAAGTATTTAAAAAATGACACGAATAACGAAAATAGACAAAAAATGGGACGGAATAAGTACGTGAAAAGTACTCAAAAATACCAGATGATTATGTTTAGGAAATAGGGAATTGTACTAACAAAAAAAATACAAACAAACACTAAAAAACATAAAAGGAGTTTAAATATTAAATCCCTTTTTCGACGCTACACACAATCATCCAAACATAACACTAAATATAACATCTCACATACAGATAGGGCTCGCATGCATTAATGCACACGGATCTCACATGTATGTAAGTGGTTATATTTAGTGTTGTGTTTGAATGATTGTGTGGATAGACTTTTTTTCTACAAAAGTCTAATCTGCAAGATTGTTGCACTTTCTGATGCTACATTTACCCACTGCCACTTACGTACTATTAGTATTTTATATTCCCAAAAGAACCATTTTCTTACTATCGTCATAAGAAGAAAAGTTATGGGTTAAAGAGGCAAGAGTACTCAAGAAGACTCTCCTCCTTCATCATTTTGGTTAACTGATCGGCGCTCACGAAACGTAGAAGCTTTTGTTGGAACGTCTGTCACCGACGAGATCCAAATAAAGATGAATCCAGCTTGGATCTTCTTCTCCCCATTTTTCCTTTTGATTTTTCTTTTGTTTCAACATCGCCAGTACTCACCAGAATGGCAGGAACCGGCCGGAACGCACTGGAACATTCTGTTATTTGCAGTAAACGCCGGACAACTTGCTGAAACGAAATCAGACCACCGGCTGGTAAGGTATGAGATCTACAACCTTGGCTTGAACTCATCGGCCTTGGCGTTGCCGGCACCGCTGCTATTACCGAACAACCTCGGCGTCGGCGCTTTGTCACATCTGTTTGGCTTGTTTTTTTGGGCTTTCCCTCCCTTCTGTTCCGTTCAGGTTATTTTTGGAAAACGGGGAACAAAAAGTCCTGGCGACTGAACGGGAAATGTTCATGTCCTTTTTCCATCATTAGCCTCTATACTATGTCCTTCTCACCAAATTGCTCTTTTACTTAAAGGTGAAAGAAACGGAATAAAAGATGCTGCCAAGCACTCCATTCCAAGCGGAAGCCGAGCAGTTGATCTGTCCGTTTATCTCAGGCCCCGTCCCAGAACATCTTCTTAAAAATAAGTACTTATTTCACATTTTCAAACTAAAAAATAGTGTAAATAAAAAATAAATTTTTGATTTTTTTTTCACCGTATAAAAGATCTCATCGAGATCTTTCAAACAAGATCTATATTGCATATTTTTATATTTTAATAAGTCAATTATTTTTTAACTTGAAATTGCCTTATTAAAAAATAAGAACTTATTTTACGTTCCGAAACGGGACCTCAGCAATCAACGGCTCAAATTTTAACTGAGGAATGAACAGTTCAAAACTGCATGTGCTCAGGTTCAATCCGAATAGTTCGTGCTTAGATGAACAGTCGATATCAATTGGCACCTGGATACTTGGCAGCATCTTCCATATACTAAAATGCAATTCTTATTTCAAAATTCAATAACGTGATAATATTCTCTTCGTCCTAATTTGGTCGCTTCTTTTGAGGAATGATGATTTTGAAAAGACAAGTAATGATGGCATTCACATTTAAATTGAGAGGTATGCCTACATTCCCCCCATATTCTAACTTTTTGACACCACAATCATTGCTATTAACTAGGGAATCGTTTGGAAAAACTATTGGGACGGAGGAAGTATTTTAGGACATCCAAAAATGAAAAGAAGAAATCAACAATTTGGGATGGAGGAAGTATTCTCAAGGAAATTGACTTCTCTCTTGTTTAAAAACTGCATAAGAGGGTTGTGAATTTGACTGTAAAAGGTACGACCAATGTTTTGAATCCCGTAACGTATAGTCGGTACGTGTTAAATTTGTGTTAAACCAATACCCTAGCCTACAAATTCCGTCCCGGCCGACACACCTTCTCACAGAGTACTTATTTTGGATTAGACCCTCTGTCTAATGAAAAATACTCTAAACCCACTACCATTTCCTCCAAGCTAACTTCTCCTATCATCAAAAGATTAACAAAACCCTTATAAAAAGGAAAAATAACATAAAAACCCTCGCTATAGTTTAGTTTTTCAAACAGGAGTGTGAGATGTTTTCAACATATTGGGAAAACCGGAAAAGTGTGAGATGTTGTGGAGACTGATATGGGACTTTCATTTTCTACTCATTTACCACCAAATAAAACGAACAATGCTACTTGCACATACTTTTGTGCACATATCATGCACATATATTTTTGTGGGGCCCATATCGGGGTTCCCCAAAATGATCCGAATCGCTCATCTTTTTTAAAATATTTTTTGACGGGTTCCTGTAAAAAAATCAGCTCCAACGGATATCGGTACGATTTCTGATTAAGCTTTTACCGATATCCGTTGGAGTTGATTTTTTACAGGAACCCGTCAAAAAATATTTTAAAAAAGATGAGCGATTCGGATCATTTTGTGGGACCCTCTCTGTTTTGCCCTACGATTTCTGATTAAGCTCTTACAGATATCCGTTGGAGCTGATTTTTTACAAGAACCCGTCAAAAAATATTTTAAAAAAGATGAGCGATTCGGATCATTTTGTGGGACCCCGATATGAGCCCCACAAAAATATATGTACATGATATGTGCACAAAAGTATGTGTGGGAATCATTATTGAAATAAAACGAATATGATATCAACCGTATCCTTTTATAACATCAACCATCCAATGAGATAACATTAATTATAAGAAGACGTAACAAAACAAATCACGAAGGTAACAAAATCACAAAATAACGGAATATTTTCAAACCAGAAAATGTCATTCTAAGTTACCAAAAGAAGGTACTATAATATTTCACCCGATCGTGCATAAATTTTTTAGCATTTTTAAATTCATTTTTATTACTGTGCTTTCTGTTACAACATTAATCATTCAATGACATAACATGTTGCGATTGTAAGAATAAGAAGGAATACTTTAGAAATTAAATTCTCTATATCGAAATCTTCTGTACTTCTGTACCAGTGCATTTTTGGCCATTCAAAAAAACTCACACAATCTAACGATTCAAGGTATAGAGGTACTCCATTTTTTTGATACAGAGAATCTCGGGTGGATTAGCATTTTCATAAATATTAATATGAGAAATGCAAAACAAGAAATCCAAGAAAAACAAGATAAAAGAACAAGATTCAATTGTAAACCCACCATGTGGCTTCCGTGGCCCACCCCTCTCTTTCTCGACTCCTCTCCTCTCTTTGTTTTTTGGTGAAAAACCCCTCCTTTCATTTCTCCGTTCTCCCAGTGAAAAAAACCTCTCGAGCAACAAGAAAGTAGAAAGAAGAAAGAGAGGAAAATGGCTCTGAACCTCAATCCCATCGCCTTGAAATCCCACAAGTACCCTTCTTTTGCTACTCCCCCGAAGGCAAATCTCAGATCTCCCAAGTTTCTCAGGGCCTCCACCCTAAGCGTCGGCTCCACGTCAGTTTTTTTCTCACCTCATTTGAATATATCAATCTTCTTTATTCAATTTGCTATTTTTCTATCTGGGTTTGTGGTTCTTTGACCCTAATTTGGCTATGGAATGGTGGAATTTGCATGGGTCTGCTCCAATCGTGATGTCAGTTTCTATATATTTCTCTCTTCTCGAATGGGTTTTTGTTAATCTTGATTCTCTGATTATTGCTTGTGGGCTGTTTGTGGAGTTAAGGATTGTTAGCATTTGTCAATGCATCTTTCTGCACGCGTACAATTATATATCAAATCGTAAAGGAAACAAAAACTGAACTGTGAAATTGGATTTTTCATTGGTGTTTGGCTTGCTTATTCAAAAAAGGTGGTTTCTTGCATTGTTCTCTAATTGCATGATCTAATTGACACATGCAATGGTAGTTTCGCTTAATTCAATTTGATTGTAATGTTGATTTTAGCTCAAGTATTCAATTTTTTTTTTCTGCCTCATGCCCTTTTGTTTGACCACATTTTAGTCCCAGTAGCTCAAAATTTGTGTGGGTTTCCCTAATGTCTAAGCAGACTAGACGGATGAAAGCCCACAAAAACACGGATTTCGAGACAGGTCATTCTCCTCAAATATATCAACTAAAAGTCCATGTAGCGGAAACAAATTGTCTAAATTCCTTAGACATACTTTTTATGAGAAACTCAAGTCGGATAAGATATCGAATGAAATGCTGGATCTAGGGGAGTATATAACCCTCAATATTAGTCCAGCCAAACGCGGGGCTTTATTTCTTTCTTGATTTCAGTCGCGTGTTTAAACACGAGTTCTTGTTCTTGGAACCAGGCTGTTTTACTTCTTGTTTTTTGTTTCTTAACTCTTAAGTTTTCTATAGTGTGTTGTATTTACTTATGGGCAGTTTTTGTATATCATTTTCAGTTAGGTAAGGTATGGAGGGGGTTAGGATTTTTATCGCCATTCATTTGATCAAATGGAGGGCCACCAAAGCATTATTCCACCTTAAATGTTTGTTTCCAATTTGTTGGGACTTAGGTTTGAAACTTTTGGGTTGGTGGTTATAGCTGGGAATCTGGGATGGTTAATCTGCTGGCCCATTTATTATTGATTGGTTCCAATTTTTGTATGTTTCTTTTAATTTCTGTAAATACTTTTTATATTGAAATTTTGTTTTTCTCATCCACTCGGGGTTATTATTGGCTTTGATACTTTTGCATTTCATAATTGTAATGCTTGTTAACTACAATAAGTGAATGATTTTGTTCCTGGGTTGAAATGAGCAAAACCACGCCAACTTTGTTTTGTCCTAGTTTCTGTGCTCTATAGTTTGATTGCATTCCGATTTGTTAATTGGCTCTTGCTACATAATAATCAAGTTGGTAATTGTAGTTCTATTAGTAATAATCTTTTCTTCTTCTTGGTTTTGGTAGCTTTCAGTTAGCTACCTAACCTTGTGGATTCTGCTTTAACATTGACTTAATTGTTTCATGAGAAGATTCTTTGGTTTCAAACTATAGAAATAGGTTTTCCTCTCTATTCTCCAATAGTCTTGTTTTACTAGCCCTAGTCCTCTGCACTATGTTTTTTCTTTCTTTTGTTTTTTAACTATAATTATGCATTAATGGTCGAGAATGCTTGTTTTGTATAAGAAGCTCAGTGTACTTCGTGATTCATGAGTTTCGAGCCATTTCCTTTTTCCAGTTCTTTACCATCATACAATTGCATGGTTGATTTGAATGTTGGTATCTGATTATTTATTTGAGTATACAGTGAGGTTTGTTTTGTGGATTCTGCCAAATGTCTGGTGAATCGTCACTCGTAACTCGGAAGTAATTAGTGTTATTCTGAGAACAAAAAAGCTGTGGGAACTGACCATATAAGCACCGACGGTGCACAGATCGGCACGCGGGGCCCACTCTGGGTCTCACATGGATAATCCAAGCCATTCAATAATTACTAAAACAATTTTTTTTTTGGGTGTAATCCGAATGAAAAATTGGAAGATTGGATCAAGCACCTACATTTATCGTATTTAGTTGATTTTTTGTGGGCCCACTCAAAAAATTACTTTAGAATTATTGAATGGGTCGGATTATCCATGCGGGACCCGGAGTGGGCCCCGCCTGCCCATCTGTGCACTGTCTGTGCAGGTTCCCATAGATGGGCTCTGAGAATGTGAACTATGTATTTGTTTTGGGCCATTATTTGACTGGCATTTCTAAAGGTGAATTCTCAGATTTAAGAGCATGGAGCTCAAATCCCTCGTCTGAAATCCGTCTCTATATGCTTGCTCATCAAGTATCTCTCAAAGCCAAAAGGCTACTCATGGCTGAAGTGTTTCTCAATTTCTCTTACCATATCTGCGTGTCCTAGCAACATAATATGATTACTAGATCTTGTCAATTGATGAGTTAAGATTGGCGAGTGGAAAATTAAGAATCACAATAACTTGACTGCATGCATGTGAATGTAGTGGGCTCTTGTGCAAATTGTGCTTATATGCTTCTGATCATTAATCCATTGTCTTGGCCTTGCCTTGTACCCAAACTGAAATCAAAGCATTTAATTCCCTTCCTGTCTTATTTAGAGTGGTTGAAAGTCTCAAGAAGCCTTTCAGCCCTCCACGTGAGGTTCATGTTCAAGTAACTCACTCAATGCCACCCGAAAAGATAGAGATCTTTAAAAACCTGGAGGGTTGGGCCGAGCAGAACATCTTGGTTCATTTAAAGCCAGTGGAGAAATGTTGGCAACCACAGGATTTTCTGCCCGATCCTGCTTCCGATGGATTTCATGATCAAGTCATGGAATTAAGGGAAAGGGCAAAGGAGATTCCAGACGATTACTTTGTTGTTTTGGTTGGAGATATGATCACAGAAGAAGCTCTTCCTACTTACCAAACAATGCTAAATACCCTAGATGGTGTTAGGGACGAGACGGGGGCGAGCCCCACTTCTTGGGCAGTGTGGACTAGGGCTTGGACTGCTGAAGAAAACAGGCATGGCGATCTTCTCAATAAGTATCTCTACCTATGTGGACGAGTAGACATGAGGCAGATTGAGAAGACAATTCAGTATCTGATTGGATCGGGAATGGTAAGATGCTTCCAATAACTTTTCAGTTGTTTCTTGTTGATTTCTTTTCTGTCTGTGTCAACATAACGATTAGGCTTTGGTCAATATTTCAATTAGATTGCAAAATATTACGTAGTTCTACCGTCTTCTTACATCTATGGGAAGAAGCATACATATAAGTTCTGGAAAGCAGGTTTTTCCTACTATGCTAATTAGAGAGGAACAGTTCTTTTTGCTCAGTCAAGTTAGGCTATAACACTCTCCAACTATACTCTCAAGCTTAATTCCTGATTTTAATTGTCATTTGTTGAGAATCGACAGGAGTTGTAGCCTTTCTTGATGTATGTGTGAAGCTGCTTTCCAAATATGGGTTGGTACATGCCACTTTTTTGGTCTTGTGTCGTGAGTTTGAGTTAGTGATGTAATGGAGTTCGTAGGAAACGTGAACCCCGTCTTATTCTTATGATTTGGTTTTCTGGGAAAATGTCTCAGGGTAGATTTAAGTTCAGTACACATATATGGATACCTAATCCTGTATTATTCTTTTTCTTTCATTTTGCTCATATCATTATTTTTTGCATCTCAATCTAAAGTATTTGGTCGGAAGTCAAATATAGAGAAAGAAAAATATCTCAAAATTATGTGCAAGGAAATTAGGAAAGCAGAGTTTTTTTTTTCTTTTCATTCCAGTTAAATTCTTCTACGCGTCCTTGATCTGAATGCAACTTCAAAGTGATCTGTCACTTCTAAGCTAATAGCCAGATAGTCCTCACTTCTTCTTTTTTGTGTACATGGGTGGCAATCCTTGATGCCTTCTCAATAAAATTTCGTTACTTATCAAAAATAAAATAAGTTAATAGCCTGAAAGGTAAAAGAACAACAAAATATTTGGACTCCGAGTTCTAATCCAGCATAAGCGTATCATCACGTTTGATTTTTATTGGTGGATGGCCTTCTTTGCCTTGTTTCAGGATCCAAGAACTGAAAACAGTCCCTACCTCGGTTTCATCTACACGTCATTCCAAGAACGAGCAACTTTTATCTCTCACGGGAACACAGCACGACATGCCAAAGAGTATGGGGACTTAAAGTTGGCTCAAATTTGTGGGACCATTGCCTCTGACGAGAAACGCCACGAAACCGCTTACACCAAGATAGTTGAAAAGCTCTTTGAGATTGACCCAGATGGAACTGTGCTAGCTCTGGCCGACATGATGAGGAAGAAAATAGCTATGCCAGCCCACTTGATGTACGATGGTCGCGAGGACAATCTGTTTGAGCATTTCTCGTCTGTGGCTCAGAGGCTTGGAGTCTACACCGCCAAGGACTATGCGGATATATTGGAGTTTTTGGTTGGGAGGTGGAAAGTGGAGGACATAACTGGGCTTTCTTCAGAGGGACGAAAAGCCCAGGATTATGTTTGTGGGTTGCCTCAGAGAATTAGGCGGCTGGAGGAAAGGTCTCAATTTCAAAACAGGGCAAAAGAAGCACGTTATGTTCCGTTTAGCTGGATCTTCGATAAAGAAGTGAAGCTCTGAGGGCCTACTGTAAGTCTCTTGCCACCAAAATCAGAAATTGAAATATAATAAAACAGGTGAAATTTTGAAGTTTTGTTTTGTTTTGTTTTGTTTTTGGTCATTCTGTTCTCATTGTTCTTGTTATGTCATGAGATTTAGTTGAGAGGAACTCCTGTTATGTTTGTAGATATGGTTTTTTCCTTTTCTCGTGAGGTGTCATTAGATTTTCATAAACGGTTGGCTGTTGTCGTTCGCGCACGTTTCCCAAGTAATCTACCATGTTGAGTGTTCTTTTAGTGTGTATGCAACAGATTGTCCCTCTTTTGCAATTTTGATGGGATTTTCTGCTGTTCAACTTTAGTAGAGAATATGAACTTCAAACGTTCGCCAACGTGGTTGTGTAATTTAGTTACCTCTTTTCTTTTGAGCTGATCTTCACAATCCCAGTTCACAGTGATACAAGAGTTGGGTTTTCGTGGGTTCGAGGGAGCGTGTTTTTAAGGGTCGGACTCATGACAGTTCTCCCTTGGAAGGGATTGTTTGTGGACGCAATATTGCTCCCACCACTAAAAAAAAGTAGGCTTGCGAGCAGGAGTGCGAAGACGCGAGTCAATGCTTTTCCAACGCCTACGGGTTTTAGGTTGAGATGATGGAACCTCTAGGTCGAAAGAGCAATGTTATGTGACTGTGTCCGAGTACCACATTTTGGGTACCATGTGAAGTGTCACCATCGCATTGGTAAGATATGCTCCACTACATGACAAAGGGGCACATTCTATCAATAGAGTGGTTACACATCACATGGTACCGAAAATGCAGTGCTCAGACATGGTCACCAAAGACCACCGAAGGTGGTAGCATCATTGGTTGGGGCTCCCTCTTTCAGCAACAGGGCTTGATTTCGAGTCGTGCAAGTGGCATGGGATTGGGGATTTTGTGCTCCTGCCAACATGTACCTAGGTGGTGCTATGGTGACAGTCTGTGTTCTCACGGACAGCAGCTATGGCTCAACCGGACATTCCATTGGTAGGTAGGGAGCCCATATGGTCACGCCCAACGGAGTTGCTACGTTGGTCGCCTCCTCCCACCATTTTTTCCGGTAAAAAAAAAAAAAAAAGACATCGTCACCAAAGCATTAATGTGGTCGAAGATAAACTATATTGCGGATAGCGGTTTTGCAAAATGTCCATCTCACAAATGTCCTCCGTGGTAGATTGGAGGGCTCGGATTGAAGACCCAAAAATAATCGAACAACCCTATATTTTCGATTCAATTTCCCTATTAATTCGTCTATTCCCAAGCCCCACCACTCCTGAGTCCTGATATAGGAACCCATTCCGATCAAAAAAGAAAAATGATTTGGGAACCCAGAACGCTCTAATTTGCCTATTCACCGTCTCTTCAACTGAACACTGACGCAGCCCTCTTCAGTGCCATCGTCGTGGCCCTTTTATCCGCAAGAAATCGTGATAGGTATGAGATTACAGGTCCGTCCTTCACTGAAAAAATGAAGGCTCCTGCTTCATTCTAGACCAGACTCTCTTCTATGCCTTCTCCAAAGTGTCATCCTAAGAGCACCTCCAACGGCCAGCCATCTCTCCTGCCAAACCCAAATAATGGCTCCCATAGTCCCATGCCATTTTTCAGCCCCCCAACGCCATGGCAAATCTCCGGCCAAAAATGGCCTTGGCCATTAATTCATGCCATGTCGGCTTCCCATCCCATCTTCAACTACCAAATCGCCGCCTGTTTGTCAACTACCAAATCATGGACACCGATTCTCCATTTCTAACTACTCTTTCATTAGACATGTTCTTCTTTGTTTATGCAACACCCAAATCTCTCACTTTTCTAACCCGTCTCTCTCCAGTATATGCACTCTCCTCCTCTCTTTTTTATGCACACAACGGTTTTGGTATATTGTATTCCGACAATCAGATCGGAACATCTGGTTCAACGAATTACGCCCAAGATTCCCGAAGAAATACAAAAATCTCGTAAGGGAAACAGAGGACTCCTGCAAAAGAGAGACATGTTACATAACCTAAAATACTTTTAGAGACCCAATTCAATTTCTGTGCATATTATCATATTTCCTTCATTGATAGTCCAAAGCATCAGTATAAATAGGATAATTAGTGTACGTAAAAGAGACAAATTGTAAAGTCTATAGCCCATGATCTTATTTGGCAAATCTCATGACAAAAACACACGTTGATTTGTATCCCTTATTATTGAGTTGTAACTTATTTTTCTTCTATTTCTAGAGCGTCTGTTTAGGAAGTATATCAGTGGGTGAAAATTATGGGAACGTTCAACAGATTTAGTGCTCAAGCAACTACAGAAGAGCTTTCACCAGTGCTTGAGCAACTTGCCAGATTTTTCAATATCTATTTATATTCGGTTCTTTTGCGATTTCAAGACCACCGAACATATCAGTGTTGCTCTAGCTCCTTTGGCTCCATTGTTAAGAAAACACCAAAGCTGAGTTTGTAGCTTCTCTCTTCGAGTAACATATGGTCTGTTGATCATCAACCTTTCTGAATAACTCCAAGAGCTCTTCTCTACCATTGATTCTACTACTTAAAATGTTCTTCTGGTGGATTCCAGAAGTTTCTCGGAGGACTTGAAGATTCAAGGTGTGCTACAATCAAACACTTGGTGCGGTGTAAGTGGGTTCGACAATTCGATCTTCGGTCAGTCGGTAAGGATTCACGGTTGTTTTAGTTAAGATCGTTTTGTAACTGCACAATATTTATTTTTAATTGTTTGATTTCCTCCCGTGATTTTTACCCTTTTTAAGGGGTTTTCCACATATATCCTTGTGTTCATCGTTTATTATTTTTCAATTCCTTTTATTTTGTTGGTTGAGTATTCGAATAGCGAAAAAGGAATTTTCACAAACTAAGAGCATCTTTAAAGCCGATCTTCAGAAGACATATATATTCCTCATATCCACCTTGGTTTGGAGATCAATTAAAGTCAGAAACTAGAGATGATATCTATAAGCCCACAAAGATCCCTGAAAAGTAGCGGGATATCCATTCTCAACATCGTTTTTAAGCATCCTGATTGGTGCTAAAAAGCACCCATTTAATCCTGCTAATTTATGCCTTGTCGGTCCGTTTACATTGTTTTTAGTGTTTTATGGTGTATGCATGCCTCGGAGATCGATGGGTGCAAAAACGAGCAATTTGAACGGTCCTACAGGGTTTTGCCGCAAAGATGGGAATTGATCGTCTACGGCATCTGTGTGAATTTTGGTCTCGGAAAATCAATGCCGTTTAAAATAAAATCACAAATTGCAGTCGAGCATTGAATTACGTCAAGCCGACGGTCCAAGCGTATGGGATCCTAATTAATTAGAATGCATCAATTTGGATTTAGTAGGAATCCTGAGCCGAGGAATTAAACTCATGGATTAATATAGAAAATGCCAGAATAGGAGAGTTTAAGATAGAAAAGAATTCTAACTTTTAATACAGTGAGTGGTTGACAAGGAAGGGAATTCTATTACCTATTCTCGGCAACGCTTATAAAAGGACATCTTGTGTGAAGGGGGGACGACGCTTCAGAGGGCATTCGGCTGAGAGCAGAATAGAAGAAAAAGCTGCACACGTTTCCATGGCCGGCCAGAACTCTTTTCATTACAATTGAATAAATTGATTTTACTTCTTCCTATCGATTGAGTTGTATTTGCGATTTCAAATACCTAATTTTGCAATGATTTTCACTGATTTGTGGTGGGAGTTCTGAAATAAATAATGCTCGTAAGAAGGATCGTATCGTTAGGTTAGGTGGCCAAACCATGCTACTGAGAGACAATCCGTGCTATGGAATAGCAGAAACTCTGCGTGCACTGCAAGCTGTGCACAGCAGCTGTGCACAGACCTCTTTTTCTCCCGCCTCGGGTCTCACAAAGATGATCGGAGCGGCTCATTTTATTCAAAATATGCCGTTTCTGAAGTAATTTTGGGTGTTTTGTTAACGGCTCTAACGATATCGAACGAATTTCATTTTTTTACAGAGACCTTAAACGACATATTTTGAACAAAATGAGGGGCTTCAATCATCTTTGTGCAACCCGAGGCAGGAGAAAAAGAGGTCTGTGCACAACTTGCTGTGCACGTAGCACAGCTCATGGAATAGTCTATGCCTTTTAACAACCCGATTATTTCTTTGGTGGTTATCTAAAGTATTTGCAAGCCCTAGCAATAATCTCTTTTGATTCAAATAAATAAATCTAGTCTATGCATATTGTTGTTACGCAGTCGGAATGGATTCAAAACCCTAGATATTTTCCTCCATCGTTTCTAAACCTTTTAATTAAATTGCTCTTTAATTCAATTAGCTCTTCAAAATCAATCAATCAATCAATCTTTACTTTTCCAAATTAATCTAAAAGTTGATCGAAATTATAGTAACTTAGCCAATTTGTCCATGCGGATCGACACTTGGCCTTGACCCCTATTCTACATAGTAATAGTTAACTCCAAACTTTTATAAATATATTTTTGACACGGACAACGTGGTCACATCCGCATGATAAATCGATTGGTTGCACCAAAAGTAAAATGGTTTTCCAATATTGGCGTGCACCCATTCACAACAGTAGCAACAATAAAAAACCAAGTGTCGATTATCTCTGCACAATACCATTGAATTTCACAAATCAAAAGTACGCCAACAGCTATATATGCAAAATAAATGTTCTGGTAACTAGTACAATTAATCAGCTTAATTACTCCAATCTATTACGGCAGAAAAGAAGGAACTTGTCGTGATAATTAACACTACTGTTACAGTTCAATTGAATAAATCAAAATATAGTTTTTCATTCAGATAAATAAAGTTAAACTGATGATAAATAGATCAAAGGCACTTTTCAATTCTGGTACATTACTGGAAAATTGAAACTTCGAAGCCTGATCAATGTCGATGAAAAAAGCCTACCAGCCCAGCGAAGTTTTTGACTCCCGACATTTGGCGATGTATGAACTTTCTATCTCCTCCTGCAGATTTTTCATTAACAGCTTATCTCAATGAGATTACTCATCACAAAAAAACAACAAAGTCATTTTGCCTTTAGTTTGGAGATTGAAAAATTGGGTATCAAATGTCTTCCACATGCAGACAACTGTGTCCGAGTTTGTTTGCGAACGGTGGTTATTCAAAAACTGAAGATCTTGACAGAGAAATGTACTCGCGGAAAGCCATAAGAGGCAATGATTGAAGTCGGAAGTTGTTTGAGGTGGCCATGATCGGAATTTGAAGGTGCCAAAAAAAGAAGAAAATGAAAGGAACAATCGGTTCAAGGACATCGGGATGTGATTCCCACAGATGTCACTCGAAATATGGCTTAAGAAAGAACCAACCAGGAAGATGGAATTACTTGTCTATCATCAGCTATTTGATACCGGATCAAAAAAAAAAAAAGAGAGAAGCTATTTGATACAAAATGACTGGCTCAATTTTAGCCAAGAAAGAGGATTTTATTTTCTTTGGTTTACGTAAACAGGATATTATCTGGCTTAGACTTGGCATGGATGAAACTTAAATTGCAAAAACAAAACATTGTGGACCTGAGGCGGGGCAGGACTGTGAAATGTCATACATACCTTGCATGACTTCAGCAGAGGCTGCAAGAAACGCTGTCTGAAGTATACGACTGATTTTCCAAGAGACGTTCTATCCCATCCTGTTAGTGAGTAAGCCGAAAACACAGTACTATACTTAATCAGCTATGGTGGTCAAAACTAAGTTTTAATTACATCCAGTGCAGCTGCTCAAAGTGCTCAGCCAATGAATGGGAACACCCAGAGCAGTATTGTGAAATAAAATGATTCCCATTTAAAAACCACCTTCTAATCTACCAATAGCTTTTCTATTCATGCAATCTCAGAAACCAGAAAGAAGAGATTCAAGCATGTAAATAAACCATAGTAACTACAAACTAAGAGCATCTCCAGCCATGCTTCAAATGAATAATGGCATCGGCATGCAATAAAAGAGGAAATCACTTATCCATAGTCGGTGTTCTAAAAGTCGGATGCCTAGGCCGATTAGTCCCCACCTAGGCGCTAGGCAGTCATCCAACGCCATATTAGGCAGCAGACTAGTCGGGCGCCTAGTTCCATCCTAGGCGCTAGGCAGCCGCCTAGGCACCCCTTTTCTAGCTGACAAGCGCCTAGCAACTTTTAGGACGTTGTCCACAGCAAGTCCTACCCTAAATCCTAATAACCCCGACATTACATGGGTAGTCACAATACCAGTGGAGACCATGGCAACCACTCATTTGAATAGGCACTGGCTTTTTACAATACTAAGAGAACATTTCTACGCAGCAAATATGTAGTCCATGACCATCATGGATTTCGTGAACCAAAAAAAAGGATGAATTTTAAACAGGATACAAGTTAACAGAAAGTGAAGTTTGCGCACGTACCATCATCACCATCTGCTCCCAAACCAACCATGTTAAGTTCGCCCAAAAGCTGGCAATTTTACCAAGTCATGCAGGAACTTATTAGTATCAAAAGATATTATTTAATACCAACCAGATACATTCATCCTTGCACATGGAGATGAGTTGAAAGAGATAAGTAGCATTGTGAACTCAACCAACAATAGTTTTTTGAAGTAAAAATATAGGTTATTCAAATCATGCAACACTCAGATTAATTGTGAGGCTGCAAATTACGGGAGGGGCTTTGCTTGGCATCATTGTGCATGAATTTGTTGCAAAAAGTAGATGGACAAGAAAGCAAAAAAAAAAAACCGATGTACCACATTGTTGTAGCCACATTCTACTAAATAACAGTGACTTGGAACTTTGAACTTTTGAAGAAACAAAAGTACTATTCCACATGGAAGATTCTCATCAGATTCTCGCCTATTGACTTTATTTTCCTGAATCTCCATTGATTGCCTTAGTGGAATCTTCCTAATTTCCATCCTATTGCCTTGTTGCTATTTCCTTGTACAACTCCCATAGTAGCTGTATTTTCCCTTGGAGATGAAGATACCTTCTATTTAATTTTTTATTCAACTATAAGTATCAATGAAATGATCTCCTGCAAGATGGTGAAATCCATTCAAGCATCCATCTCAGGTTCTATTCTAATATGGTATCGGAGTGGTGAAAGATCCAACTCTTTGTAACAATGGCAGAGAAAGAGAGTGACCAAGTTTCGTATTCCATGGCGTTTCAGACTAGAAATAAGATTGGTTTCGTCGATAGGTCAATAGAAAAGTCCAAGGATACTGACGAGTTGCGTCCAGGGGATGGTGCAACGTTCTAGTCACTTCATGGATTGTCAACTCCATAGAAAGTGAGATCCACAGAAGCATTCTCTATGGAGTGTCAACGATGGGCTGTTATGGCTGTGCCTCTCAACATCGGGCTATTTGCTGCACCAATAGCTGGGTCGTCAACCAAGCTGTTCGTTCAATCAACACCACACAAATTCTAATCAACACAATATTCGTCAAGGCTACTGCCAAACAGGAAAGCCATGGTGCACCGTGATTACGGCAATCGAGACTCGAGAGCACCATACTACAAATAAAAGTTATAAGCAGCATGGTTGTCCCACAAATAAACCAAGGAATTCTCTTTTGAGGAGTTCATCTCCGGGACCTTCACGATCCAACAATTGAGCAATGGTGTCAGCTCCATTGATTACTCAGGTGCAATACAACAGTATTTTGGCCATGCTTATATGAGATAGCATCAATTTCAATTAACAACTTGGCAAGTATGCTCTTCCTACCCCATCATTTTCTACTTGAATTGTTGACACGGGTGCGAGCTACCACAATTTTTCCTCACTATACCTCTTCTCAGCCTATGAACCTTGCACTAATCCATCCTTCGTTCAATTTCCTGATGATTCTGATGCACAGACTACTCACATGTGGCCAATTGGGCACATTAATTCTTTTAAAAGAGTCCGTGATATATAGGCTTAGCGTCCTCCACTTCAAAGATGAAAGAACAGAAAAAGAAGGGACTAGGGAGAATTTTGTATAGGTTCACTATAGGACTTTTGTAACCCCACTAGTCCACCTCTTAGATTAATAACCTCCCCAGTCCACTTTCTTAATAAGACCCAAACCCATTACAAAAATACCCTTCCTATATATTCCATATAGACCTCTCGACCCCAATTCAGACGCCGTCTGCCTTTTCGGTGTCGCCGTCGCCGTTGTCCTTCTCTTCCTTGCCATCGCTATCGTCCTCGTCGTCATTTCCTTTGTCATCGCGTTCGTTTGCCTTGGCCGCCGCCGTGTTTTCTTCCGTCGCCATCATCTTCCCGCCATGTTTTCCAGTCCATTGATTAGGATTTTTTATTTTTAGTAGTTTGTTTGTACTCATCTTACAGTTTGATGCAGACATGGTTATCTTCCTATATTTTGACAGATGTAGTTATCTTCCTATAATCTGAATTTGTTTTGTTTGACAGATTTGGTTATCTGCCCATATGTATACTCTGAAATGTGGTTATCTGTCATTTTGACAAATGTGGTTATCTTCCTGTATCAGTGTTTGTGGCTTTGGAATTACATTAACATCAACAAAAATGGTTATCCAATTCTCTTACCTGAATGTTTCCAAAAAAAACATATAGATATGGTTATCTTTGAAATTCTGGTTTCTTTACTGTGCCAATGACATCAACTGATTATGATATCTGTCAAATTCTATTCTCTGTATCTTGCCAAGAAAATAGACAGACTTGGTTATCTGTGAAAATCCGGATTCTTTGCTATGCCACTAACATCAACAGATTATGATATCTGTCAAACTCTGTTCGCCGGAGGTAGTCGTCGGAGGCGGTGTCAATCTCATGGTCAGACGTGGTAGTAGTAAGGATAAATTGGATTTAAAACATAAAAGGGCATTTTTGTGGTGCTAAAGATAGGAGATGGACCTTAGACCTTATAAGGATAAATTGGATTATGAATCTGCCTTGTTTGTTTCACATTTTAGTTTTGTTTTCTAATCATTACCCTATTTCTCTCTTCAATCATTACCCTATTTCTCGAATTATTACTTTCATTTCTCTCTCTATCTCTCTCTACTCATTACCCCTCTCTCCAATCATTACTCTATTTCTCTCTCCACCCACTACCAAAACTAAAATATCCAAAAATGCAAAACGAACAAAAACGATATCTGTTAAATTTTGTTCTCTGTATCTTGCCAAGAAAATAGACAGACTTGGTTATTTGTGAAAATCCGAATTCTTTGCTATGCCACTAACATCAACAGATTATGATATATGTCAAACTCTGTTCGCAGGAGGTAGTCGCTGGAAAATCACTAGTGTCGATTACCGAAGGTAGTCATCGGAGGTGGCGTCAATCTCATGGTCAGACGTGGTAGCAGTAAGGATAAATTGGATTTAAAACATAAAAAGGCATTTTTGTCTTGCTAAAGATAGGAGATGGACCTTAGACCTTACAAACTATCATCAGTGGACACGACACCTTAGCAAACTAAGAGGTGGACTAGCGGGGTTACGAAATTCACATAATGGAGTTAAGACCAATTTTTTAACAGAAGAAATGCACCACTTTTGACCATCGACTATTACCATGCTTGTTGATATACTGGAGCTAGCAAAATTGTAAGGCATTCTATCAGAGATACAATGTAACTGTTGAACTATCCAGTTTACCACCAACCAATTGCAAGAGATCTAGACTGAACTACTAAAACTTTGGAGTCAGTGAGTACCTTGGAAAGGGTTGGAACAGATGTGGGGTCAAATTCTTCACAAAAATTTGGGTCTATGGGAACACACACATGACCTGGGGAAAAAGAAAGATATCAATAACATAAATAAATAAAAACATTCTATCCAAATACAAGAAGCTCTCAATTGCCAAAAAAGGACAGCGCGTGATCAAAACGAACAAGCATTCATGCTTTCCTTTTAAGAAATTGTCATACTTGTCAAAACGTGAGATGAATAGTAAGAGTCTGGCATACTTATGCTTTTGCCTATTAGATGAACTTCTCAGCCTTGAATAGTATACTTATTTTTTGAATTGTGAATTGCATATGTCACTTCTTAATATAGGTAGAAGAAAATGTTAATGCATCTTCAAATAATATATGAAGGTTGAACCTGAAGTATCACAGAACATGTCGCAAGAAATACCGGAAAGGCCTCACAGCTGCAGTGCTTTCCACCATCTTCGGAGGTGTAGATATGGTACTTACCATGATAGACTATTGTATGAGAGGTACTTATATGCGGACATTCAATAGAGAATATTATAATTCGAAAAGTGACAAATCGCTATAACACAAAAAATAAGGAATCAAGGTTCAAGATACAGCTTAATGATCCAAACTTCAAGATGAAGGTTCAACACATATGCCAAACAATCCATACAACATCACAAGTCCCAAACTGCTCAATTTCTTAATGAAACCATCGTGTATAATCTAGTTCTAATAGAAACGAAGGTCCCATAATTGACCTTCAATGCTTTGTGTACCATGGACACAACTTTAATTTTTTTGGGGTGTGTGCCATTTAGAAGCAACTGAATCTCCTCAACAAACATCTGAAATTGATTTAACCACGGAAAAAAAAAAAAAAAAAGAAGATGATGATGATGATGATGATTTGGATTATTCGAGGGTACATCAACTTATTCGATCAATTACTGATGCACACATCAATTTTGCAGGTTCACCGATCAATTCGAGGCCATGTTTTAATTCATTCAACCAATTTAATCAACTAAGGCTTGGAAATATTAAATTGGAAAATTGCAATGTGTAACAACTAGACCAAATAAATTGTAATAATAATTGTCATCTTGCAACAACGTTCATTTTCTTTTATCAAATATGTCCGAGCTGTTACTATCACAAAAAAAATAGATACAAACCTGTTTTGGGTTGTACGCAGAATGGTGCCTTGAGCAAATGGTTCATTTGTTTTGATACCTGAGACAGATGCAAATGAGTTCCATGTGACGTAGAGATCTACAAAAACTGTATTAAACTTATGAAGTGTATATGCTTCCTGCTCCCACACAACTGACGAACAAATAGAATATGTAGTTTTAAGAATTTAATAATGTTAGAAAAATGTATTCCTGTGCTTCTACCAAATAGAAAAGAAAAGAAAAGAAACCACACACCCACAAAGCGTACAAAGATTATCTGAATGACTACAGGGAGAAAGAGGAAAATGCTTGACAAACCTCCATATCAAGCCTGGGATAAGCATAAGAGAGTGCAATCTCTTCAACAAATTTGCGAAGCCCCTGTTTGAACATGAAACCGGACAAACAAAATTCCTTTACAAACTACAAGCATAGACTATATTTGCCGAAAAAATTACTCAGAGAGTCATCCCAGGACCCATGGACTGTGAAATCAAAAAATGTTTGAACCCGAAAAAAGTGGTAAAGAAATTATAACTCAGGCATGCTTTTGGCAGAAATAATATTAAGTGATGGAAATATTAAGCACAAAACCTAGATGCTCAACATTCGTTGGGATACAACAAACTGGACTGTCATAAACATGCAGTGGTCTTGACCATAAATTGTCCTCTTCTAGATGGGATTGTTATATTGTTGGAAGTAATTTCTCACCTTGTGTTTCCTAGATTGTAGCTTACACTTTAATAGCTCCCATCGAGAAACATTAACAGCTCCATTCAAATTGGAGGAACGCCTGCTCTCTTGCCATGCTCCCCGAAGCTCTGACGTAACAGCTGCAAACAAAACTTCTTAGAATGTGTACTAATGATTGCAGAACACATTGTGTCTGTGAATCACTTAGGGCAGGAGAAAAATGACAGGGACGAAGGTTGCACACATTCATCAGGAATCATCTCTAAGATCTTCTCAAATCTCTCCTCGTTTGAAAACAAATTCTGACTGGAAACCAGTTTCTCCTTGAAGTGTTTTTCTGATATCTTGGAGGATCTTCTGCAGAGTTTGAAGGAGCCTTGGTGTACAAACGAGCACAAAAATCACAGAAGAAGATCAACAACACAAATTAATCACGTACGTAACGAAAGGATGCATTGGGCAGTCCATCAGAGAAACCTTTTTATGACTATTTTCATTGCCCTGTGCATGAAATAAGATGAACTCCATTACACCTCAATCTATGAAAATATACCAACTTTGCTGAAATCGGAAACAGTAGGAAACAACCTTGTATACGTAAAGATAATTAGCAATTGATGCCCTCTGCTCGTCATTTAACCTGCAAATCGACATTTTGGAACATTAAAAATCATCACTCAGATTGCAAAGCAGATGAATCGGCCTTCCATTTCCAACTATCTGAGTCATTTACCTTCTTGCTTTCCCATCGCAAACCCAACAGTGGACACCACGCCGGCCACTGTACACCCACAGAATGTGATTGAATCCAAAGTCGACTGCAATAGAAAAGTAGATACACATTCAGACAAGCATAGAAAAATGCCAGTGCACATATCTACTTGTATCTTAAGAACGTTTCGTTAGGTAATGTCCAAACCTTCAAACAGAACTAACTCCCAAGTCTAGCAAAAAAATTTAACCAAGAGAAGAGGTTCAGGGGCAGAAGATATAGTCACCATAATATGCTATGATTATCAAGATAAAAACATTGTGTTAACTTATACACAAAACAGGTATCTGTAACTAAAGTTCATCTGGTAGTGATACTTAAGCACTGTAAGTACCGTGTTCAATACTACGATTGGCGATTTCGGCTTTCAATGCCAATAGATTACATCAAACAATGCTAATGTAACAAAGAAATTCCAAGCACTTGATCATTGATATCTGTTACAGTGTTTTTGTAGTGGTATTTATACTACAAGAGCTACAACCCCGTAAACTTTTTCAGAAGACATGAGAATAAAAATGACAATAATCTAACCTCTGAGAGAGACATCAATCACTTTAATAGCAACTGTCATTAGTGGCCAGCAGTCCAAGCACACATCAGCGCCTGAGCAGCAATATCTTACATCATCATAATCTGTTATATCCTGGGAGGTGAAACGTAAAACACAAACGTCACAAAGACTGAGAAGCTTTATCCATGCTTTGTTAGGTTGCAGCCCTTTAGAAGCTGATTTAACTTACTACATCAAAAATAAGCTCCCTCTCCAGTGGAGTGAAACCATTATCACCAGATTGTGCATAAGCGTGCCGCTTTGCAGGCTGCAAAATAAGGAATAAATAGAAAGACCAAGAATCACCATATCAGCAGAACTATAAAGAGGGGCAGAAAAAGAATCCCCTAGTGTAATTACAAATCATTACTTGGAAACACCATGAATTGGGGATAATTACAAGATTAGGCAACTGACAAAAAACACCTTGCCTAGTGAATCATGCAACATGGACAATTCCATATTCCCATTACCCTGTGAAGTAATGGGACTATAGAACCGTATACCAGCATCAAAAATAGTTGAAAAAATACTTGTCCGAATCTGCAGATTTTCACTAAAGCAAGTCGAACTAAGCTTTAGCAGTTCAAAATGCAAATCTTACATCTACATTGTAGACTGCCCCAATATCAATTTTGACGGGACACTTCTCATTGATTGATTTCTTTAGTTCAGATACACCATTGAAAGACTGAAAACGGAGGTATATGTCATTATCCAGTGTGAAAGAGAACTCTCGCCGTCCGAAGTATGATTGGTCGCATCCAGGATGCTTTCTATCTGCAGACGTGTGGTTGTATTTGAATCAATAGAATAAATAAGAACAATAAATTTATAACCCCATGTTCTTACATACCATTGCCGTAAGACAACCATTTAAAGATATCTTCATGTGGGAAAAGCTTCCCTGCCACATATAAAGGTTAAACCCATTAAAAAGAAGGTGTACATAATTGGCAAAAAAAAGTTTCAAATCTATGCATCCTAGTTTTGGGGTAATTAAAATGGTGTTTGTTTAACCCAAAGTATCACAAAAGCCACTAACAAAACCCATAGACCCAATCAGTAATAAGAATCTTGCAAAAACCACCGTCAATATCACCAGTATACTCTATCTATATGCGATCAGGGACCAACTAGAGTGTGGAAGAAAGACATTAATTAACTGCAATACTCGGTAAGATAAAATGAATATCAAGATTACCAACAACAAATTCATACTGCAGGAGCAATTACCGTAGTAAATTTTGAGGTAATCCGGGTTGAATCCATCGGGAACAGCATGTCCTCGTTTAGGTTCAGGCACAGGACCGTCAATTTGCATGTCGTCTCTTCCATTCTCAGCTTCTTCTCTTGCCATTTTTCAGTTCTAAACTTCTCCCCAGATAAAAAAAAATACTAAATAGAAGGCCAAGACTTCACTACCACAATCTATTTTCAGTGCATAGATTTGGGGGGCTTCAAGTGTTGACAGAGAATTGATGTGGCAGTGCGATGCCTGGAGGCGGCTTATGGTGTGTGGGTTTTTTTGGAGGGAAAAATTGGATCTGTGTCACGGAGTTTTGGAGGGAAAATTTGGCCACTAATTTGTGGCACGTCGGCTTCCCACCCCATCTTCAACTACCAAATCCCCTCCCATTTGTCAACTATCAAATCATGGATACCGATTCTTGATTTCTAACTATTCTTTCATTACAGACATATTCTTCTTTGTTTATGCAACACCCAAATCTCTCAATTTTCTGACACGTCTCTCCAGTATATATATGCACTCACCTTCTTTCTTTCTTTTTTTAATGCACACAACGATTTTGGTATATTGTATTCCGACAATCAGATCGGAACATTTGGTTCAACGAATCACACACAAGATTCCTGAGGGAATACAAAAATCCCGTGAGGGAAACGGAGGACTCCCGCAAAAGATAGACTTGTTACACAACCCAAAATACTCTTAGCACTTGAAGAGGTAAAAACGTGATACAAGAACCAGTTTTTGCCACAAGGAATCAATCTTCCATTTAAATCTGATTCGGTGTCGGTTTGCTTTTGCCTCTCGGAATCCTCTTTTCATTGCTGTTATGGGCTATGGGCATTTGTTTACACTTTTGTCTTTTGCAAGTATTATTTGTTTATGCATTTAGGAAGTTAGGAACTGTTTGTTTAATTGTTCATGAGACATAAATAGAGTTAAAGCCATGTGATTTGTGATTTGTGATTTGTGATTTTGTGAAGCGGTGCGCTTGATTTGATTCCTTTAGAATAAAATATATCGGAATGTGGTGGTGAATATAGTATAAAATAGGCGTATAAAGAGAGTCAGATGGTGTTCCATTAGCACTTTTAGAAAAAGTGCCGTTTTGTCCTTATTTGAATTTTTTTCGCATTTGTTCATTTTGTGCCAAATTTTTTTGACCTTTTGATTCGTATACTTAAAAGTGGTCCTTGTTCAAAATATTTGGGTAAAAGTAATTTTTACTCAGCTAAAACCCAAATCACCACTACCCAGTTTTGCCACTAAAAAACCAGCAGAATGAAATTGGGTTTAGCTTTTCCAACCATTTGAGTTCCCTGGCCCATAGACAAAGGAAAAAGTCATGAGGGAGGTTGGGAAACAGGACAGGGATGGACTATGTATTTACAGGCCCTTTGATGGTGAGAGACTGAGAGGAGATGGGGAAAAAACATAAGAACGAGAATTGTTTTCATTTATCTGGATAATTGATAAAGAGATGGAAAAATGTGAGAAAATAGTAAAACTAAACAAATAAATTCTCTTCGTTTCGCTCTATGGACCTAATAGGATGTATTGAAGAACTAAGCAAATAAATCACTATTGAAAGAACTAAGAAAAAAAACACAGAACAATCAAATAACAACCCAATAATCATAAAACCCAACAAATCTCTGGCTATAGAACCCAAAACCCACCTGCATATACATCCCTATATAAATCCTCTCACCTGTATATACATACACACGCCAATAAAAAAAAATCTCTGGCTATAGAACAAAAAAACAGGTATAAGATTTGTACATGCAGAGCCGAAAACCCACCTGAAGCACTATGTTCTACCTATTAATGTTGATCGAACTATAACAAGATGTCAACAGGACAAAAAATCAAGGAATAAACAAGAATACTAAATTATGGGTATTCGGTTCCAATAGTGTTGGCCCAACACAGCGTGGTTTGCGACCGAGGTCGGTGGCGTAAGTGTGTGCGTTCGTTTGTGTGTGTGTGTGAGAGAGAGAGAGAGATGCATCACTAACCGTTGGGAACGGACGAGTACGGACTGGTGGGGATGGACTGTGGAGGCCGTTGTGGGAGACGGAAGAAGGAGGAACTGCAGGCAGCCGCAGAAGAGAGCTAGAGAAAGAGAGAGAGAGGCGCGAACAGATTTGGGGATTTGGGATTTCTCTTCACCGCGCCATTTGTTTCGAGAGAGGCGCGAACATATTTTAGGGATTTCAGCAGCGCTACAGTCACCGCATGCTATGTGAGGTCCACATCGAGCCTCACACAGATGATCTGAACCGTTCAATAATTTTTTTAAAAAAAACTGAGCGGGTATCTTGACATATCAGCTCGATCCAATATGTGTAGATGCTCGGATCAAGCTTCTCATCTTTTTGTACACCAAAAAAACCAATCTTTTAATTTTTTTTGATTTTCCGAAGATGATAAACTTGATCTGAGCACTTACACATTGGATCGAGCTTATTTTCTATGTTCCCCCCTAGGTTTTTTGTTAAAAAAATTATTAAACATGTCGGATCATACGTGTGGGGCACGGAGTAAGCTCCACAGGACATGCGGTGGCGGGGCACAGCATTTTGGTGCGGTGGTGGCTGTAGACTTTACGGATTTCTCAAAGTATTTTGGAGAATTAGGGCAAAATAATTAATCGCCCTCATATCAAGCAATATGAACAAATTCCAAACTTAATAAGCCAACTATATTTTAATAGTAGTTGATCTAAACCATTAGAATTTCACGTCTTACTGATTTCATCATTATCACCAAAATTGAAGATCATTGGATATCGGTGACTGCCTGATTGGACAACATTTAATACATCTCAAGGCATTAAAGTATTAGATTGCAATACCCGCCCTCACCTGAGTCTTTTTTTCTCAATCGGAATCGTTCATCTTTTACATATCACGGAGTACATCATTCTTTCAAAAACGGAGTCAATCGAGCATCGCTACACACTTGATCGGCCATACAAACTCATTTTGTTAACAAAATTGTGTCTCAATAAAGAAGCTTTTTAAAACCGATCGAGACAATTTTTTACGAGAATGCTATAATCAACAAGGAAAACAAAAAGCAATGGTTTGGATTGTCGTAATTGTGTCGTGGTCGAATGGCTACCATACGTTCAAGTAAAACACAAGATTTAATTTGTTAATAATTATACATTGAATGCATATAGTTTAAAGGCAATTACCCACTCAATTTTTTACCCTGGCCGATCTGAACCGTTAGGATTTTACATCTCACTGAATTCATCATTGTCACCTAAAACGGAGATCATCGTACATCGGTGACTGCCTGCTCTGGCAACATTTGATGGATCTTGAGGCATTAAAGTATTAGATTGCAAGACCCGACTCCCGCCAAAGTCTTTATATTTCGATCTAAACCATCTATCTTTTGCATATATTTGAATTTATCATTCGTACCAAAAATTAAGTTGATCGGGTATCTTTACACATTAATCAGATGATAACTATCATTCAAAAAACAAATTGTGTCCCAATCAAGGAGCTTTCTAAACCTGATCGAACCAATTTTTTATGAAAATGATTTAATCAATAAGCACAACGAAATCAACGGCCTCGACTATTAAAATAGTTTTGTTTTATTGAGATCCGCTAAATAATCGTATCGAAGGGTACATAGAGTAATATTATTTGTATTTTTAATTTTTGATCCGATGTAGTAATATTATTAGATATAGTTTGTTTAATCATAGAGTCTACCCCAGTCTTTTGGGTTGTTGGGAAAGGGGTGTCTATTCCAGCGCTTTTACAAGGCGTTAATAAATGGGGGTTTGTTCCAGCGCTTTTGCTTGGACGTTAGAAATTGATCAATCTATTCCAGCGCTTTTGCTTTGGATGCTGAGAAATTCTCATTCTAACAGCGGCTAGAAAAAGCACCGGTGTAAATCTCCTACTGTAGCGCTTTTTCAAGCCCCGGTAAAAAATGCGCGGGCAAATCCCAAATTTCTTTTGGTGACCCTCACCCAAGGAAACACTATGGTACTCACGGCCGGCTTAACTCACCGCTCAAAATTGGTTCATCGATATTGGGATAAGCTCGTATAAATAAAATATACAATGGGTCATCTATTTATTTAGACTTACAAATTGGAGGACAAAAAGAATATCAAGCCGACGCTTCTCTTTCTCTCTCCCTCTTTTTTTACCACGGAAACCTAGAAACAATAATAGTTTCAAATGTGACTGTTCAATTATGTGAACCAGTTTTGCATATTCAACTGCACCATATTTAATGCTTTGTTTGACTTCGTTTTTGAAAAAAAAAATTATGAAAATAATAGGAATAATAAGTGGAGAGAGATAGAGAGAGAAATAATTAAAAGTAAGAGGAATCTTTTGAAAAATACTTTTAAAAAACTAAAACAAACAAGGCATTAGTCATTTTATTTTATAAATAAAAAAAAGCATGTGCTATGCCAAACCTGGGGGAATAATTAAAAATTAAATGCATGTGCTATGCACCGACACTAGTTTGGATATCAGCATCAAAGGTTGGCAATCTACAAATTAAATAAGACCCATGTGATCATCAAGGACGGAACCAGGATTTTATCCTAGCAGTGGCGAAATATATACTAAAAAAATTTAGTGATGGCGAGACTATATAAGTTGGGCATAATTTTTTTTTTTACATATAATAATTGCATTTTCTAAAATTCTTGTCGTGACGGTCGCCGCCACTAGACCCCCCCTGATCCCATCCTTGGTGATCATTAAAGTATACTCACTTGAATACAATATGATCACTCAATAATGGAGTACAAACTCATACGATTCTAGACCTACTTAAATACCCAAATCATACGTACATTGATTATTATGGAAAATATAATAACTAATATCTAGTTAATTAGTATTCCATATCACACGAATATATGAACAGCTAGTACTCCCTCCGTCCTGTTTTCTTTAGTTTTTTTTCGATATTTGCGTCATTCTTTAAATTTTTATATCTCATAATTTATAATACTTTTCGTAATTTTGAAAATTTTATATTACAGATATAATCGAGAACTATCAAACAAGATCTATAATGTATATTTTTTAAGATTCATATTGAAAGATAAAAGAGTTTCAAGAATGACACATATATATCGAAAAAGATCAAAGAAAATGGGACAGATGGAGTATTTTTTTTAAAAACAATTAGAGTAAAATATATTGAATTAATTAAGCAATAAAGAAGAGTGGTTAACATTTTTTTTTTTATGCAAAAGACTTACTCCTATCATTTTACATTTAGATCAATAAAACAAAACATTAAAGTTAAAAACGATCTGTTAGACTGCACCATATAAACTGATAACCCCGTATATTTTGGAGTACCACAACAAATTATATAACTTTGAGATATACATGTGATAAAAGATGCTCTAAATTAGTTTAATTAATTTGTCTCTTGATCTACATACGCTAATTATCCTATTTATACCCCCAAACCACTTCTTCCCTCCTCACCAAAACTTCTCCATCTAAAGCACAACCCATTTGTCTTCCCCACTTTAACACACAGCTCCATCCCTCCTTTGCGACAATATTTCAGTTTTCTGAAAACCAAAACATGAGCAAATCTCCAGATCATGGCACCCAAGGGTATTAAAATGGACTAGTCGTGTTCCCTGTCCTCATGCTTTGGAACGTCCATGCGGCTCTATCGCAATGCAGGCCTAACGTATGTATCCCATTCCTGGTTCACGGGAATTTAGGCAATGCAGTTATTGATGCCGAATTTACCGTTGATCTCCAAGTTGCTAGTAAAAATGCGAAGACTCCAACCGAACCATTGATCTGAGTGAAGCAATCCAACAACTGGTATGTGAGCTCTTTTTGATTTGAATGTTTTTTGGGCGGAGAAATTATTGCGCTAATATTGCATAAAACTAATGCAGGAGCAGGTTCCAAAACAGTGCCTTCAACAGATGGTGCCTCATCTGGTGGTGGTATCGTCTATAACTGCATCGCCTAAATTCCCGTCAACTGGGAATGGGATACATACATTGGGCCTGCATTGCGATAGAGCCGCATCGACGTTCTTTAGCATGAGGACAAGGAGCACGACTAGTCCCATTTTAATATCCTTGGGTGCCATGATTTAAAGATTTGACCTTGTTTTGGTTTTTCCGAAACTGAGATGCATGTTGGAGAGGAGGGATATATGGAGCTGTGTGTTAAAGTGGGAAGACAAATGGGTTGTGCTTTACAAGAATTTCGGTTTCGTCGCAGCTTTAAATATTGTTGCCGAACCTGAATAGACTTTGTTATATTGCATAATGTTTTTTTTTTTTTTTTTCTGAACTATGTGAATTGTATATGCAAACTATGTGCACTGCATATGCGACTTGTATCTGTGAACTATGCTAATTGTTTGTGACTCGAGGGTTTTTTTTGTCCGAAATAATGGACCAAGACTATGTTGTGTAACAATAATATGCGCAGAGACTAATTTGAACCCAAACCTAATTTACGGCCCGGCCTATAAAAACCCCTATTATATAGTGGGCCGCACATAATTGAACTTAAAAGGCCCAAGTAGTATATCTTCTATACAGTATTAAAGGTTTTACAGTTTTACTTCCCGTTGTGATACGATGTGGGACTATTTCAACTATGGAGAGAGGAGATAGCCGTAGTACACCAATTGCCAAGCACAAATTCTTTTCTTGAACGGCTATCAAGGGAAAAATTTTCAGTGGCGGGTGCGTATCACGTAGTGCCCACCCGGCGCATTCGAGCCGTCCATTACGTTTTTGGACGGCTCGGATTTGGAGAGAGAAAAAGGAGAGACAAAATGTTGATGTGATAGGAGAAAGATGCTTTCAATTCGAACTGTCCAAAAGTATATTAGACGGGTTGAATGTGCCGAGCGGGTACCACGTGAGATATACTTGCCCGGCATGGAAAATTTTCTCGGCTATCAAGTTCTTTTATGGGTCATGATGATCCAATCAAATCAATGGAATGAATTACAGAGTACTTTTTAAAATCACAAATCATTGCCGACGAGATGCAAAAGAACATAAATAACACAAATGGGGTCTTTTGCAAAGGATGGAGTGGAATTGACTTCTGTTTTTTTGCCCATTTTATTTTCCTCTTCCAGATTTTCTCATTAATCTTCATGTATCAATAAGAATAGACAACTTTATAAATCTAAATGAAATCGCAGTTTTTCGCTACTAGAGGTCGGATGTTTAAGTTGAAGTTTAGTTACTAGTGTTATTTTTCTTACGTTGCGAAAGCTAAAAGTTTCGTTTTGAGCCCCAAGAAACTTAGAGCCGGCATTGCTCCCAAATCCAGGTTTATTACATAAGACGAAAGAGGAAAAGATGAAAATGGAGAAACAAAATTGCAGGGCCGACGAGTGATAAAGAGGCGTGAAAGAATCAAAGAAGAGTAGAATTTTTATTTTTTTTTACGGTGTTTACCCTCATAAGACCTAAATCCTCCACCTCCTGATGATGAGTGTTTTTCTGTCCTGCTGTCCAAAAACAATATCGATCTGAAAATATGTTATGCAGAGCTAAATATGAAACCGACGAACTTCAAAATGGAATCTGGTTTAGAAAGTAGTGCTGCATTCAAACGCATACAGTTCATTTGGATTCTGGGGTTGGAAAGGGAAACGAAGGGTTCGGAGGTGGGAAATGGTTAGAAATCCTGATTGCAAACGAAGCAATCCCTTCATCAGCAAACATTCCACAGCTATGGAGGTAGAAACCCTGGTTCAGATACCAACTGCAGGTAGAGTAAACAGCTAAAGGATGATCTGGGAAACTTACTTTTGGTTCAGATACGAATTACATGAGCAGGCTCCAATGTCATAACTCATAACCATGCCATCGATAACTATGTTAGATGGAACCATCTAACGCCTTCCCACGAATTATGTGAACTTTATAATCAAAATTTGCATCGTCTGAAAAATAGTGTGTTTTAAAAATAATACCTGCCCTTCGGCTTCAGATAAGAAGTAAAAAGAACACCAGTGAACTAGACAGAACCAGACAGGAACACATGTGCCAGAATAGTCTTTTCTATTAATCACATTTCTCAAATCACTAACTGGAATACAAGAAAATAAGAAATGATGTCTACATTTTTGGAACTAACCCAGTAATCACAATCGCAGTAGCGATTCCTTCCTATGAAGGAAAATAATGTACTTTCCCAAGAGATTCCAACAGAAACTGGAATTCTGGCGTTCAAATACAATGCCGATAACTAAGCCTGAACCTCTACTGGTCTCGGGCCATGTTCAGGTATCAACAAGCCAATACCTTCCTTTTGATTGGATTCGACTGAGCTTTGATATCTGTTCAGATATAAAGGATTTGATGTCAAGACCCTCAAATGCGAATTCCCTATTATTTCTAAAACTTCTGGCAATCCGTCACCACATCCCTTTGACATACCCACATCTATCCGAATCGCCTGATTTTTACAAACCCCGTTAATTCCACTCTCTTGAATTGTATGACCCATGATCATCCTCTTCGCACCAGGAATTGTCCTGAGGACATGTTCAAGCATAGAACAATCGCACTTTTTCGCCAATTCATCAGAGAACCTCCTTAACCAAACAACAGAATTCCTCCCACGGATTAAACCAGAAGGAACAACTCCTTGTTTCATTCCACTGATCCAATTCCTCACTTCCTCATTAATTCGATCCAAACCGTAAGTGACATGATCTGGTAACAGCCCTCCATGAACAAACACAGACTCGCCAACAACAGCAACAGTCAAATTGTTTGCCAGAAATCGACTTGAAATCGGGCCTTCTGGTCTCAATGCAGCAATTCTAGCCCTGATTCCATTAGTGATTTCACTTTTAACATTAGGGAAAACTGAAGGCAGTCCACGAAACGGATCCTTTGGTTTCTCTAACCCATTACAGAGACTCTTCATTGAATTGCCTATACAGTACCAATCAGCCCAAACCTTAAATTCATCGAGACCTGCCTGAGTAACGTATCTGAAATAGATTATGTAAGTTGAATGTCAAAAGCACTACCAAAAAGATTTTCTGGCTTTTCTTTCATGCAAATTGTAAGTTAATGCAACTTAACTTTTGGCAAAATATGAAAAATCGAAAACAAAAGTAAAAAAGTAACAAATCGAAACTTTTCAAAAATCAGTTTGTTTGAGCTTTTCTATTGTTTTTACCACAGAAATAGCTCTCGGCAGAGATCTCCTAATATCGAACTAGACACAAATGGCATTCTGAGCCGTGCAACACGTACGTTGAATGGCCCCGAATGCAAATTGGAAACATAAGAATAATATGGCCCAAGATTTGAAGAATGTGCCATAAAACCCAAACATCGAATAACAACAACAAAACTTGGGAAAATTTGACTTGTCCTCAAGAACCAGAAAAGAACAAATTATCGCAAAATTCAAAAATCTAACTCAGAACTTTAAAGTACTATCAGAAAAGACAACAAAATCCGCAAAAGTCAAATTATGGAGAAACTTTTAGGTATACCGGGGATATCAAGCCCCATGGTATCCCCTTCGGTCCGTTTCTTATTTTTTGGCCATTTTTCGATCACATTTGAATGATCGATTTTGTTCATTTTGTAGAGTTCTGTGGAGTTCGGCGAGAACCTTAATCATGTCAAAAATTGTGTTCATCGGACTTTATTTGATACATGATCGGCACACGTGAACTTTGCAAAAAAACCAAAATTGGGTTTGTTTTTTTTTTTTTTTGAGATTCGCAAACTCGGTTTTGATTCAGTGTGTTTTTGGACTCAGTTTTGGTTTTCTTCAATTTTCACATATGCCGATCATGTATCAAATATAGTCTGATGAAAACAATTTTTGACATGAATAAGATTCTCGCTCGACTCTACAAAATGAACGAAATCGATCTTCCAAATGTGATCAAAAAATGAGAAATGGACCGGAGGGGATACTATGGGGCTTGGTATCCCCGGGATACCTAAAAGTTTCTCCAAATTATGAAGGAAAATGCTAACCACGACCTAAGGGTGGTCGACAATGTGTAAAAAACGCATCAATATCCGAAAAAGTACATTGATATCCGGGAAAAATGTCCTAAAATTTCAACTTGTTTTGCATAGTATGGGTGTGTTTCCACTAATATTTTTTGTCCTTCAAGCTAATGGCAATAGTCAATAGTCAAGTTGTTTTCGCTAAATGGTATTATAAGTGATGGAGAATGACCTGTCAAGAAACCCGTAAAAGCATGGGTTTTAGTTCATTTAGTTTACAAGAAACTCATCCTACATTGAATACCTTGTAGTGCGCGCAAGGGGGTGGTTAGCAATGTCCAATTACCGAAAGTATTCATAAGAAAGTTAAGTACAAAAATCAAAACCAATTTTTAAACTATTTCCAAACACAGCTTAAGCCAATCAACCCAAACCCTAAATGGGGCTGCTTTCTTCTGAACTTATTTGTCCATAACTTGTTTTTGTAATTTTTTTTTTTTACTTTCCATCGTAATTCTGGGAATTAATCATTCATCTTGACAAGACGCATCAGAAAAGATAAGAGAAATGGACCAATGTTGGGAAAAAAATCATATCCGACGACACTTTAGAAAAAAAAAATGATATTTTTTGCGTCTTCAGCAAACTTTTTTTTTGCTGCTTTTGGTTATAATTTTTTTATTTTTCACACTTCTCTGTTTTAATCCCAAAAAATATAACACAAATCCAATAAAAATTCAAAAAAAAACGAACAAAGCACACAAAATGAAAAAATTAAATTAAATTCACAAGAACCCAGCCTTAATATTACTTCCCGCACCTGAAATCCCCGTCGATGTTCATGATCTCGTGATTCCCATTCATCGTCACCACTCTTCCCCCACACTTTTCCGCCTCCCTCCTCAGCTTCTCCAGAAAGTAAAGTATCTTCAGCTCCTCCCCGCCTCGATCGAGCACGTCTCCGACCTGGACCACCGTCGCCGCGCCGCCAGTCCACCGGCCCGACGCGTCGATGAGGCCGGCGAGGGTCAGGGCTTGTCTGGACTTGTGGAGGTCGCCGTGGAGGTCCCCGATTGCGACGAGGCGGTTTGGGGAGGGGTATGTGGTTTGTAATTGACGTGGGTTAGGGTTATTAGGGTTATTGTTAGGGTTAAGGGGGTTGGGGGGTAAAAAGAGGCCGCCGCTGACGGAGAAGTCGACGAAGGTGTCGACGAAGGAGGAGAGGAGGTGGGGGAGGGTTTGGCATGTGATGGAGGTGGTGGGATGGAGATGATCTGTTGTACTTGCCGTAGTATCTGATACGCCTACGCCCGCCATGTCTTCTCTCTCTACAAGTATTTTCTGCACAGAGAGAGAGAGAGAGAGAGAGGGAGAGAGGTGTTCCGTTCCGTCTTCTTTGGTATCGAATATAGTCAAGTTGACTCAAACTGTCAACAGCACGTGCCAGATGGGAGTGGTAAATTTGTTTTTACTTTTTGACTTTTTGGGTAGATTTAAAGGACAGCGGCTTTAAAGTTACAATGGCTATGTTCGTTTTGATACTTAACTTAGTTTTAACTTAGTTTTTTAATCATTACCCTATATTTTTTTTCAATCATTACCCTATTTATTCAATTATTACTTTTATTTTTCTCTTTATCTCTCTCTACTTATTACCTATCTCTCCAATCATTACTCTATTTCTCTCTCCATCCACTACCAAAACTAAAATACTCCAAACTCTAAAACGAACAAAGCCAATGATTTTTGAGTGCGAATATCAAATTTTTTTTTTAAATTTCTATTATATATCATTGATTTCGGTTATTAATCGTTTAAATTTAAAAAAATATTTTGAAAGATAATAAACTCTTTAAATTTAAATTAAAGAATCAACGTGGATATTTAATTTTGTGTTATCAAATTTAAAAAAGAGTAAATTACAGTAAACCCCCCTAAACTAACCTGCATTTTCACTTAACCCCCTCCGACTACAAAACTCAACAGTTTGTACCCTCTAACTATCCAGAATTGACACTTAACACCCTTTTGTTAGGTCTCCGTAGGAAAAATGCACCGACGGCCGTCTTCGGCCACCGAGAGGCCGATCCGAGCCGTCCAAAAATTTTTAAAAAAAAAACCGAGTGGGCTTGCGCAGGAATCAACGGCATCCGACGTGCGTAGGTACTCGATCCAAACACCCCAAGAATTTAAATGGGGTGTTTAGATCGAGTACCTACGCACGTCGGATGCCGTTGATTCCCGCGCTAAACCACTCGGTTTTTTTTTTTTTAATTTTTGGACGGCTCGGATCGGCCGCCGGGTGGCCGGAGACGGCCGTCGGTGCATTTTTCCTAGGAAGACCTAACAAAAGGGTGTTAAGTGTCAATTCTGGATAGTTAGAGGGTGCACACTGTTGGGTTTTGTAGTTGGAGGGGGTTAAGTGAAAATGCAGGTTAGTTTAGGGGGGTTTATTGTAATTTACTCTTTAAAAAATTATGCAAAAAAACACTTAATATTTTAAAAAATTATTCGTCTTTTTGTAGTGTACTCTCGGTTAGAAACAGGAATGAAAAATTATGTGAAAACCAATTACTATGAGAAACTCTAGCCTCTAAAAAAATTTAACTTTCCCATATAAGCCAATACTGGAGCTATCACGACAACTGTTCATCGACAACTTAAATGTGTTTTATTGAGTCTAATCGTTTGATTAATTTATTGTTTGTGTACTTTTCATTTGATATGGATGTGTTATTGTCTCAATCTTGTGCAATCAGTTGTATTAGATGAACAAGATGAGTTGCAATCCTTATTATTGGTGAAATTCTTACTCTTCCAAAAAAAAAAAATTCTAAAAGCTCACAATTAATTCAAGCCCAATTTGGATGACTTGAATTTTGAATAGGAATAGGAATGTGATTATTAGAAATCAAATTCCTCGGAATACAATACTTAAAGTAATTTCATTTTTGTGTTTGGATTAATTCAGTAATCCTACGTCGGAATTAGTAATTTTGAAAATTTATCAAAGTCAATATTTCCTTTTTTTTAATTGATTGACCCATTAATCTAAGTTTCCCACAGGGTGAGGGATTGATTATATATTCTCACTCAATTAGGTAATGTGATTCCTGGTCTGATGTGTCGTCAGGAATTACAATCTTATTTCTATCTCTCCCAAACGTGAGAATCTTGAAAGTGTGACATCACATTCCTATTCTTATTCCTTCTAAATGTCGGAACTATGAAAATATGGTACTCCCTCCGTTCCAAAATGAAAGTCCATATTTCCTTATTGAGTTGTTCCAAAATGAAAGTCCTTTTCCAAAAATGGAAGGAAAAATTTGGTGATTTTCCAAAAATGTCCCTCATAGGTGAATATAAGTGTTGTAAAGTAGGTAGAATATAGGGGTAATGGTGAAAATGATAGGTATTGTAGGTGTAATAATTGCATGTCCTTTTAAATAGTTGGAATCCCCAAGAGGGACTCTCAATTTGGAACGGAGGGAGTATTACATTCACATTCCTTCCCAAAATTTCTGCCAACCAAACGGAGCCTTAGTAGAATTTGCCTCAAGCTTAGGATTGATACATGAACAAATTCACTCATGTGTTAAGCTTTGTGTTAGCTTGTAAAAAACTGTTAAGGAAATAAACTCACATTGCTTGAGAGTGGAATATGTAATCACTTAATAATATTTGAGATCTGTCCACTCATTGTTGATTGGTTTTGAGATGAATATAAAATTTCTACATGGTATTAGAGCACGGCCGTTCCACCCCACATTTTAAAAAATTTACAATTCACACCCACAATAACAGACCAGCATCCAAAAAGTGACCACACGTGACAAACTTCAAAACGCAGTTGCACATGAGGGGGATGTTAAGGAAATGAATTCCACATTGCTTGGGAGTAGAATGGGTAATCATTTAATAAAAAATTCACATTGCTTGAGAGTGGAATGAGTAATCGCTTAATAACATGTGGAACTTCTCCACTCATTGTCAATTGATTTTGAGATGGATATAAAGGTTCTACAAAAAATTCTTTTAAGATCAGTTAATTGTGCAAACTTCAAACGAACCTCTTCACTCATTGTCAATTGAATTTGAGATGAATGTAAAATTTTTACAAAAAAATTCATTGAAGATCAGTTAATTGTGCAAACTTCAAACAAATGAAATTTGCATATATTTTTTAAGCCCATCAAACTTTCAAACCAACCAAGCTCAAATAAACTATAACTCAGCTTGTTCGATATAGTACGATGCTTAAAAAATTTAAGCGAATTGAGAATGGTTTGTATCAGCTAGATTAATGTTCATTTGCGATTGATTTGTCTCACAAATATGAAGTGTCTAAACATATTTTTAAACTTCGTTTTCGCTAAACTATGGACAATAATGTTTTCATAGATTTCTAAAGAGGTTATTCTCTTCACTTACATTAACTTCCTCTAAAATACTACTCCTATTTAGCCGAAACAAACTATTGGCATTAGAGCTCTGTTTGTTTGGGCATAAAATATTTTTCGGTAAAATATTTTACCTATTTTCAGTGTTTGGTTGTGTAAAAATGAGAAAAACATTTTACATGTAAAATATTTTCCATTAATTGAATGAAAATGACTTAACCTTAATCTTCCGTAAGTTATTTTTCGAAATATACTCGGTGCTTTCTACTGCAATTCTCACTGCTCAGGTTTTCTCGATCGTCAGTTATGACCTACGTTCAATTCCAATTTTTTCAAATTTCTCCACCGTTTAAGTCTCTTCTCTATCTCTACATATTTTATCGATTTCTAAAAATATTTTTTAAGTGCAAATCAAACACCAAAAAATAAAAATTTAAAAGTTTATTTTCTAAAAATATATTTTATATAAAAAACAATTTATATTGTAAAACATCGACACTAGTTACTTGATTTATAAAACGCCACGTGTAGCAGAAACCCTAAACCCTCTCCCAAGAAAAACCAAGAGAGAAGCACCCAAATCCGAACTTCCCCTTAAGCCCTTCTTCTCCCACCCACCGCAAAGAGAGAGAGAGAGAGAGAGAGAGAGAGAGAGAGAGATGGATCGCATAGCAGCAGCGGAAGAGCAAATAGTGACGGAGAGAATGAGGAGAAAGCTGAACGATGTTAACACAGCCGCTCAAACCCATCTCTCTCCTGTGCAAGACCACGTCAATTTCACTCTTCAGGTCCCCTCTCTCTCTCTCTAAACATCCGCTTTCTATGTATTTATGCACTGATGTATCCTCTGGTTGAAGCACTATACATTATTCAGATAATTGTTAAAGGTAATTACGAAATTATGAGGGTTACCCCCCATATTAAAGGAGTTCTTGCCCTTGTTCCATTATAGCATCATCTTAAGCCATGTTTTTGGGCGTTTAAAAAAGTTGTCTTCGAAAATCTAAGCAAAAGCAGCTAGGTCCTAGCTAAATTTTCCGAGTTATTGTGTCTCTGCTATTTTTTTGCTTTGTGGATTAATGGGAAAGAGAGTGTGGATCGAAAAATGATGGCTTTTAGCTGTGCTATGTTAGGGCTACTTTTGGTGAGGTTTTTGGCTGAAAAGAACATGAAAATTTTGAACTTTTTCGTGTTATTATTCTGGGACGTGATAAGGATAATTGTGAAATTTGAGGGTTAGCCCTCAAATTAAAGGAGTTCTCACACCCTTACTCCTGTATGGCATGATCTTAGTCTACGTTTTGGGTGTTTAAAAAGGTCGTCTTTTTTGCTAGAAAATCCAAGTATAAACATCTAGCTCCTTGCTAAGTTGTTTGAGTCGTACTGTTTCGAACACGACGAAAGGAAGGGTAGGGAAAAGAAGTAAAATAAGTAAGAGGGAAATTAGAGGGAAGTTAAACAAAAAATGGAGAAAAAGTTTCTCTTTCCCTAGGAACCAAACGGAGATTTTTTACATATTTATTTTTGCTTTGTGGATTCATGCTATCTTAGGTGTATTTTTGGTTGAAAAAGAACAGGAATTATGTAAACTATTTGGTTTTAAAGCTTGCTTCTTTTGACCTACCAAACACAGCCTTATATTATAGTCAACGTTGCCAAGGGATGTCTAGTTAAGTATTTCATTGTTTGTCTTTTACTCTTTTTTTTTTTCCTCTCGTTGGTAGAACTGGATGTTTTTCTTCAAACTTTCTTGGCAAACTTTAATTCCTGAATATGTCCCTGCATGATGTGTGTTGTGTAACTTGTTTTGAATGTTCGCTGCAGCAAGAATACTTCAGATGCGCGTATGAGTGCTTTGACCGGAGTAGAACCCAAGATGAGATCAACAGTTGTGTGGAGAATTGCAGTGTCCCAGTCATGAGAGCCCAGAACCTGGTTGAGAGTGAAATGGCCAAGTTTCAGGTAAATGCGGTGTTTTATCTGGATATTGTGTGAAGCTTGAAGAGAAATTTTTGAGAATCATTACCACCACCAATTTATGCTTGTTTGAACTAGTTAGAATTGTAGACGGTCTTTGGCCTTAGCTGTTACTTTCCCCATTCGTAGTTCCATTTTTCCCTACGCGTGCATGCACAAATGTGAGGGCTACCACTTTGTGCTTTTAATGCCAAAAGGTTATGAATGTAACCAACCTATCTCTTGGAGACTATTTTTTGCATTTAGTAGTTGGAGTATAGATTGCAAACCAGACATCACATCTAAAACAAGGGGTGCTAGCCAACATCTTGGTCTTTCCCAGACCCGATAAATGAAGTGCCAAAGGGGTGCACTTTTTTCGAAGAAGGCAACTGGGTGCAATTTTTAGTTGTTTATATTTCAATTTTCACAAGTACGTCACTTGCTTGAAGAAGGCAAGGTTAGTAAAGCTTTGATGGCTTGAATCATTCTGAAGATAGTGTTTTGGCCATGCAAATGAATACAATGGGAGAGAATGATTTATAAGGTGCAGAGTATACCGTATACAGAGGTCACACCGTGTGCATAAGGCTCCCACTTGCTATTATTGTCATAGGGCTCCCACTTACAATAGTTTATGGAAGAGGTAGTCTGTAGGCTTACCCCAAGTTTTGGATGGAGAGGTTTATCTTAGTGACTTGAATTGGTTCCTCAATATTTGGAGTGGAAACATTGTCATCGTGTTAAGGCATTGCCTCTATCCTAAGAAGCACACATAAAGACATGTGGATATGTCATTTCTCAAAAAATTAGCGCACAGACATGTTAGGGACATTCTGAACATTAAATAGTGCAATATGTTCTACATACAAACATTATACATTTATCTAGGAATTCATATCAAAGTACAGAACATTTTTTTGTAAAAACAGGAACCCAAATATTTGTGTCCAACATGTATCTGGAGGGTGAACCGGTGGAGTATCATGTTCGTGTCTGACATGTGTTGGACACAGACACGTGAGGCCTGGTAGATGTGTTCTTTGCCTCTATATATACATCAAGAGTTTTAGTGGCATTGAGGCAATGTTCCATGGCTTGCATTTTCTCTTTATCTTGTCTTCATTAGGTTGAAGTATACTTGTGCTAAACTCTGAAGATTCTAAATTTATAGCCCCTTAGTTGTAGCTGTTTACCGTGTCCCCATTTTTTTTAGAATTCCCATGTCCCGTCTTACATTGCTCACAGCATGATAATTCAGCACATGGAATAGAAGCATGTTCAAGAGAAAACGACAGTATCATATCCATGTGAAGTTTAACTGCAAATGTGACAAAATTTACCGAGTCAGAGTGAGGCTCAATGTTGGTTGTAAGTTAGATTCATTGTAAATCTGTTGCCATGAACTTTGAACATGGTTAGCATGAACAGCCCTGTAGATTCAGAAAAATGTTACCTTATCCATTCATGCTATTCCTCTTAATGGAACCAAATGGATAATAGATATGGCAGTAGGCTAAGAACAGCCAATTATAGACACTTCTTCTTTCACTTTGTATTTTTATTTTGTTTCTTGGGATTAACCCATTATCTCTCGGGAATTGGGATGCAAATTACAACTCCTTTAAGTCTATAAGTGTAACCCATTCCTTTTCTTATCTTTGTGTAATCTAACTCCACTTTTGAAAATAACCCGGTTCTTTCTTAAACAACTTCCCGAGTGTTCTGAAAACTTTTTGTTTGAAGTGTGTTGTAGCAATAGTATTGTAAGCTAATACAGCTTGTGCATATTATTTGAAACATCTTTTCTGATGCCTCCAGGAAAGAATGAACAGGTCTCTGATGGTCTGCCAAGACAAATTTGAGGCAGCCAAGCTCCAACAAATCAAAACTGATGCAATGAAGGATTTGGAGTCATGTGTTGACCAGTCGGTACAAGACAGCATCAAGACCCTGCCACATCTTGTCGGAAGATTGAAGGCCTCTCTCTCGATCAGCGATTAGAACAACATAGTCGTGTATTATCCGTCTAACTACAACAACCGTGCCTTATTTTGTTTCATTAATTTTTATGCTCTGGTTACCAATTGGTTTACTCCTATTTTGTAATGAGGCAACACAATGAATTATTCTAGCCCTCTCTGTTAGATCCCACTTCATTAACAACTGTGAGGGAGCAAATAGGATAGAAGTCGCAACTTTTAGATGTTGCTGTTGTTGAATTGGCTACAAATTATGGCAGCAGTCTGATTAGATTGTTGCCATACAATAATTTCAAATGCTGAGCCTGCTAAATTTGTGTTGATTGGCTTAGGATTTTCGTTTTGCTCGTTTCTCTGCTGGTTGTTAGTAACTGTTGATGAATAGACAACCACACCCAAATACACATTCTCTCACAAAACACAAGGGTCCCACACACACTACATATTTGGGTGTGGTTGTAGAATTTTTGTTTTAGTATTCCCTCATGAAACAAAGCTGGAAATGTTCTCTCGCCCTGTGTTCGGATCATGGATTTGTAAAAATGAAAACAAAATGAACTAGATCGCATGGTCATGGCCCTACGGGCGAGCTAGTCCATGGTGGCTCTATCTCTCCAAGAAGGCAACAAGATGAGTAAAGGATCTTATATTTTTCTCTACGGGTTTTCCAGCAATTTATTTCCTAGAAAAGAAATAAGACCGATATGGTCTTTTCTCACGCAGTCAACACCGGAACCAAATGCATCACTGCATGGAGTACCGCAACAGTGTGGCCGTCCGTGCCAAACTTGCTTCGCTCTCGCTCTTTGTTGTCTGCTCTTCGAACTTATCAATGGCGATATGGTGGTATATGATTCTTCAAACTTATCAATGGCAATATGATTCTTCAAACTTGCTTCACACAAGACACTGCCGCATCTTGTTGGAAGATTGAAGGCCTCTCTTTCCATCAGCGAGCAGAACATGGTGGTATATGATTCTTCAAACTTCAGGGCCACCATTATGCACTATGCAGGTGGTTCAATAAATTTATGAACGCGTGACCTGATTGATCCGACTCTGCCGGCCAAAAGGCGTAAAGAACTTACTTGTTTTTGTTTCATTAATTTTGTGCTCGGCTGATGTTAAGTTGATTTAGTAGATAAATTGAATTCGAACAAGCTTTTACCGAGTTGAGCCTGAAAAAGTTTACTATCGGCCTGTTCATTTGCATCGCTAGTTATTACCACCAACATTAAGACTAGCTCTAGCCTAACTTATTTGCTTTTGATTATTTTGTTTTTTCTTCAATTTTGTTTGTGTATATGGTCAAATTCTTTTGAATTATCCATCATCTTCTTGGGAAGAATAATTGAAAAAAGTATAAATGTGGCTAAATGGTCAAAGGAGTCCACGATAGATAAAATAAGCTGAAACTAACAAATTTTTTGCTTAGTTTAATCGCTTCTAAACTTTTTTCAATCTCGATCTGTAGTTTTTGTTTTGTTTTGTTTTGTTTTTTTTTTTGTTTTATCAGCAAAAATAACATTTTATTCAGGAAAACTTGACAAATGATACATCAAGTCGGGGGAGGGGAGAGAAATCCAACCAAAGATTGGATGAAAAGAAAAAAAACACCAAATGAGATATAGCCCAATACACCCTGTAGACCGAGCCCAAAACACCTAAAAAGGCAAAGTCCTAACACTCAAATGGGCCAAGCAGAAAAAAGAAAACCTAAAACCAACCCTTTAAACAGACGGAGGCATAATTATTTTTGAGATATTCTAAGTACAAAGAAAATGTATCCCGAAATTATCCCAACATCATCATCCACAAACAGAGCAATCACAGCATACACAGTTGGAGTTAACGCATATGCCACACTGAGTTTTACATCGGTTGTTGCATATTTTCTGACTGCATTGTTGTCCTAAAACTGAATCCATTCACCACAAAGTCAATTCAAGAGAATCCTTGAGTTAATTAAACCAGCTGTGCTATAGGTATATTATACATTCATGTGCATACACCGCCGTGTACATATGCATTTTGGGTCCGTCCTGAGTACGAATTTGCTTAAGAATATAGGCTTGGACTTTGAAGAAAGGTTGAATGTTTTGTAAATGTCTTTATCGATAACTGGAAAAAATGATTTTTTACAAGGCCCCTAAACAAACTATTTTCAACAAAATGAGCAGCTCGACTCATTTTTTGGGACCCAAGATGGACCCAAAATACATATGTACTCGTATTCTTTTCGTATTTCATTTACTCAGAGATCATCTTGCTATTTATTTAGTCCGAGAATCCCATCTTCAATTGTAGGTCTCTTGTTGAAGTATTTTATTGTCCTAAAAATATGGTCTTGTTCGTTTGGTAATTTTAGTTTTGATAGTAGGTGGAGAGAGAAATAGGATAATGATTGGAGAGAGGGGTATTGAGTGGAGAGAGAAATGAAATTAATAATTAAAAAAATAAGGTAATTATTGGAGAAAGATATAAAATAATAATTAAAAAATAAAGTTAAAACAAAGTAAAATTTGAAAACGAACAAGGCCATGTCTCTATGCAGTGAATGTCATGAATTTACCTTTTCACTCATTCTTTGTCAAATTAGAGTATTAAGCCCAAAGTACAAGGGAATCAAGTTGACACTCCCTAAATCGATGATCACACTATATTGCACAAAGTATAGGGGTGTGTGCTAACCTAACACTGTTGGGAAATCGGAGCCTCGCGCTCAGACTCGCAACGAACAAAACACACACAGGATCTTGGAATACTATCGTCACAGAAAACAAACCAGAGAAAAGGAAGAGAAAGAGGAACAGAACACACAGATATACGAGGTTCGGCAACTTGCCTACGTCCTCGGGAGCCACACCAGTCCACTATGAACGAAAGAAAACGAAAGATTACAAGTCTTCTCCTTCCTCTCTGAGAAAAGTTTTCTTTTGCACTCTCTCTCTCACTAGAACCTCTCTAGAAATTTTCTCTTTGTACAGTCGCTCAAGCTCAAGAAATAATGAATAAAACAACTTATATTTATAGGCAAACCCTAAGTGATAGCTGGACCCGTCCAACCAACTTGGGCCGCGAGCCTGTCTGTCGCGCGCTACTTGCCGCGAGCGTGACTGCGTGTCTGCCTATCGCGGAACTCTCCGCGCTGGTCACGGACCTTTGTTACTGAACTCTGTTGCTGAAAGTTGTCTGCATCCCCAACAAACACACCCACGTTAACTATACCGTGTGAAAAAAAAAAAAAAAAAAAACCTCCGGGCGTCGTTATGCGGGTTTAATCCAAGATGCACGTCTGCACGGGACGTTTCATGAATTCTACTATGATTTTCGGTAAATGTTAGTCCTGAACTTAACATTTGAATGACCATTTTCCCCCCGGCTCTTTTTCTGCTTAAACGGTCGTTTTTAGTCTTAACTGTTAAATTGGGTTTTCTACTCGGATTTTGATACAGAAAAATGGTATAAGACCAGATATAGATAGAAAGATTAAAAATCGAGAGTCTCAGATATTTGGTTTGATAGACTCGAGATTTAAAATGACCATTTTACACCTAATTGGGCGAAATCAGTCAAAATCTTGACTTCGTCACTGCTTAAAATTTTCTAACTAACTTTAATTAACATGGGAAAATGAGTTTTAGGGCAACAAAAATGGAGAACGAACCTGTGGCCACAAGAAACATCAAGATAAGGAAAACCATTAGAACCCAGCGCATGGAGGACGCCATCTTGAGGGAGAGTTTCTGGAAAATAAACCAGACTTGTGTGTATGAGAGAGAGAAGGGGGTAGCAAATGTAAGATGGGTCGTCCTGGTTTCATTCCTGACTTATCTAGCCCCATGTTTTCTGACACTCTCTCTGTCCGAAATTACCTGCCCCTTGAAAAATGATGCGCAAAAGTATTTTATTTTTTATCTCAAAATTGCATATTTTTTGTGCAGGAGTCCAATAATTTGAGACAGATGGGGTAGAATACACCATTGGGTGATAAGCATCTTGGAATTTGGTTCACATTTGGATAATAAGTCAATAATGATGGCTTGGATGTGTTACGGATTTCTTAATTTTCCACAAGCGTTAGGCTATCTATATATATATATTTTTGAATCAGTCAATTCATGCCCGGAGGCAAAGATTACATCGCAAAAAAATAGGAACGCACCAAATTACCTACTCCGGGATTACAAAACACCCTGCAAAAACAAATCAACACTTCGTGCCAATATGAGAATCCCATCCGGGACTAGGCAGAGAGAAATGAAGCAAAATCCCAGTACAATCCAGTACACAATAAAATTAGATGTAATCAAAACAACAAACAGCTCACAAATGAAAAAGAAATCTTATCCCTTGTCGGAGATCAAACACTGCTTCGCCCTTGAAACTGCCGTTGACGGCCCAGAACAAGGAGAAGCTTGTATGTTAGGAGTACTTACTACTGATGCTTTTATGCATCTATTCAAGGGGCATGAAAATATGGTGATAGGCAGAGAGAAGAAAAAGAATGCTAGTTAGGGGGTGTTTGGGAGCAAACTTTTTGGCTTTTGTATTTTTCACTTTTTGCCCTTTTGGCTTTTGGGATTATGATCAAAATGTATTTTATATTTAGTAGAGTGTTTGGATGATATGTGCAGAATGCATTTTGGATAGGAGTAGTGTTTGGAAAATATGGAATGAAAATGAATTATAGATTGGTTTTTTACTGTTTTGCCCCCGGTCATTAATAATGGTGTATAATGTATATAAATAATGTTTTAATCAATTTTTTAAAAATGTTCTTCCGAAATTGGTATGTGAGAACTGGTATGAGGTGAAAATTCTACTTCAGTTGGCAGATAACGTTCAAAACGATGGCAAAGTGAGAATTATCCCAAAAGAGAGAGGGTAGGTTTGTCTTTTTGGCATGCTTGGATTCCAAAATGGGAAAATGAGAATTGAAAAAGCTCCTCTTGACCAGATTCTCCGTTTTATTGTAGAAACAAGAAAATGGAAAATCCATTATACCCAAAACCCATTTTCCCTCTTCCTGTCAAACACCCAAAACTCAAAAATGAGAATTGGAAAATGTAAAAATAGGTCATCCAAACACCCCCTTAGAATCCTATTGTAAACTGTCAAAGGTAATTTTAATTGGGGTGGATAGTACCATAGGAACGGGTGGTCAATATTCCTTGATTTCATTGATGTCGACCAACTTTGGAACGAGGATTGTGTTGCTATACAAGAATTCCCATGTTAATCTGGCAGTCTTGCTAAATTTTTGTTGATGGGCTTGGGTTTTCATTTTGCTCAGTTTCTCTGCTGTGTTTTTTTTTAGTATCCTATTGTAAACTGTCAAAGGTAATTTTAATTGGGGTGGGTAGTACCATAGGTACGGGTTGTCAATATTCCTCGATTTCATAGATGTCGACCAACTTTGGAACGAGGATTGTGCTGCTATACAAGAATTCCAATGTTAATCTGGCAGTCTTGCTAAATTTTTGTTGATGGGCTTGGGTTTTCATTTTGCTCAGTTTCTCTGCTGTGTTTTTTTTTTTTTTCAATTTTTTAACTGGAATATTACAAAGAAACTAAAACATAGTCCTGGGGTACATAACTCAAATACTGTTCGAGACAGTGTGAATACGAAGCAATAACAACAAAAGAACTAGTATTACTACTACAAGGAAGTTTGACAACTGCATTAGCACTCTGATTTGCTTCTCGAAACACATGCTGAACTCCTCCTTTTAAGTCGATCCAGAAGGAACCTGTAAGGCTGCAATCAATAAGAATATTACTTAACTCATTAGTACCTGATCCTTTCTCATTAACGTGGCAAATTGGAGCCATAGAATTTGTCCCCACAAGAACGCCCTCCAAATTACGCTCAGAATCTGTCTCCTCCTTTCTCTGCTGGTTGTCAAGGGCAAGAACAACAGCCTAGTTAAAAGATCACTTTATCTATTTTGGAAAGCATGCACACTCAAAATCAGCTCCAGTTGGTGCAATTGTGATCTAGTCTTTTTGGATAGAGCTACAGTAACTCGCAAGACCAGAGCTTAACTCGATAGATCAGACGAGGTTGTAGACTCCGATCCTCATTCTTTAATCATTTCCAACTCTTTGTTCTTCCCTCAGCATTTTTCGCCGGCATGGACTCTCTCTCTCTCTCTCTGAAAACAAATGCACGCACAGTCGCACACTTGACATTCCAAACGATCTGGAAATTGCTGCAAACTGCTGGAATACGATCTAAATGATCAAATCTAGGACTAGGATTTCATACTAACTAGCCGGAAATTGACCAGAACCTGAACCGCTACTGTTTCTAAAGTTTGCTCTGGACTTTGAGACCAGGATCTTTGAATCCTTACTTGATGAGGATTACAACACCATTATTACCCCACCACTCAAATCTACAACGAACTCAGTTTGAGATGATATAGGTATACACGTCGGAGAACGTACTGCGTATAACATTCTATGAAGATAATTCAAGTAAAAGTGGCTTGCTCAAATAGAAATCACACATTTTGATTGGGTGTTTTGGCTTATACTGGTGTATATGCTCTAATAAGTGTTCATGCAGGCAACAAAGCTTTTTCCACACACCACCTCTGTACCTAACTCAGAAAATGTTATGTGCTTCCCTCATGAAACAAAGCTGGAAATCTGATTTCTCACACCCATTTTTTTGGATCATGGAGTTGTGAAAATGAGAACAAAATGGAATCAAGAAATAACAAAATGATTAAAGAAGCCAAATTGATTTCTACACTTATCCTTCCTCCGCGAAAATCTTCACAAATTTGGATACACAACCTCTAGAGATGGGGTCAAATTTGGCTATTTAGCCCTCGGTCAGCAAATACTTCATTTGCACAGGTTAGTTTAAAACCACTGTAGGATTATATTTCTTTCCTATTAACTACTTGCATTCAAGTATGAGCAAACCCAGGAGGACTTGCGGAAAAGATAACTGTGGACCTGGTTTTTATGTTCATAAACAAAACGAACGATAATCAGGTCATTTTATATGTGGTATTGTGGTTATAAACCCCTTCCTACTGCAGATACAGGTGGTTATCACTCAGAAGTCGAACAAAAAGCGTGACAACACATAAAGAACAAGCAAACTAATCAGATGTCAAGTACTTTTTGCTATTCCTTTAACGAAGAATTCAGCTATGAACTTCATATGGGAACACAGAACCTTTAAAAATCTCACTCTTAGCCCTCTAAGATCTGTCTTTCATTGTTTTCTCCTTGAGCAAATACATAAAAATACGCTACTTCCAAACACATCATGTATGTTAAGCTAAACTTGCAAAAAAGAGTCGCAAGAAGCTTTATTTGAGTGGAAAAGATGACTTCTTTTCTCACACAATAAACACCGCACCTAAATACATCAATTCATGGAGGACCGCAAAAGTCAGGCCTTCGATGCCAAACTTGCTTCACCCTCACTCTTGTTTTTCTGCTCTTCAAACTTATCAATAGCTACCTGAAGTTCGTCGGTACCTCCAACAGCTCTCATGGTGTAGAAATACACGCCAAACACAAATGCTGTCAACCCGCCCGCGACAACCATATTCTTAGTCTTTGGTGCAAGGCTGCCAAATCCCCCAGCCATCTCACGAAAATAACTTATTCTGAAGTGCCTTCAAACTGCAAAACTGGACACGGATCAATTGATTTCATCAGTTGCAGATAAAGTCGAGAATCCTCTTTTCACCTATGACATAACATTTTTCCGGAACTCTTTCAATCGAAGACACATAGGGAACAAGAAACATGATACAACCTACTTCTGTGGCCTTTTAGCACATATAGATCCACTAACTTCAGATACCAAAAGGTAACAAATCCAGAAAAGACATTCATCGAACATAATGAAACTTCTTAAAATAGTTTAACATTGTGATTGACGATCAATTCAGAAAGCAAAGGAGAAACAAATTACAACCACATAACTGGAAGTATGAAGCAAGTGATGATATACTAGAACTCAACAAGGTTATCAACCATCTTTGAAACGTCCACAGGATATAACTGTCCTGATTCATACACTTCCCCCTTGCTTTTCATTCAGAAAGACCCCAAAAACAAGCCCCAGAGAATCATATCTACAATTATGCACCTAATGGAATCGACCATGGCATATATTCTACATTTGAACTTTAAGCTTAGATCGCAGGGAGGAGATTGGAAACAGAACGGTTAGCTGAGGAGGCTGATGCTCGTCACATTTGCCTTATATTTTGATGACTACTTTGCAGAACCATGATGCTTATACCACAGGTTATAAGAAAAGCAACAACATTTTCGACCAGAAAGTGCATGCAGCCAAAGAAGGAAAAGCATGACATTTTATAACTATGATTGAGCAGGCAGAGTACGAATTAGGAAAAGGTTAAGGTATTACAAGTAACCGAGGCACTTGGCCCAACGGTTGTCAATCTGCATTTAAGTGTAGTGAGCCTGTGGATTCAACTCCTATGGAACGAAAGTTGACACCTTGTTAATGGGTTGGGATGACAAGAAAACCAAGTTATGGATTCCAATTGAATAGATGCAATGGTTAATATCATCGACAGTGGAAAACAAGGGAAAGAACTTGGGCTGGAGTAGGTCTTGGATATTCCTGCGCACCTAATGGGTGTGACAAAAAACAAAGGAAATCTTTGGTAGATTGGTAATGCTGCATACATCAACCCTTCCCCATACCCCACAATGGTGAGAGCCTAGTGCACTAGGTTTGTCCTTTAGATGGGCAAATACGAAATTGTAATCGAATCACTGTATTGACAACAAAGAACAACATTATCAAACAAGTAAACCATGCACATTCACGAACTTGGCCCAGAACAAGCCGATTTACCTCCGATCTCACATCAGACATTGAGTCCAAAACAATATAACATGCTATGCGTCAGGGGCATTTTGGTACGTTTCAGGCATTCGAAATAAAACTAACTTGAATTGAAATAAGAATGCATACCTAAACAACAAAACCAATTGGCAATGAATTAGGGTTTCAAGTCAAGAGGGGGTTTGGTGGGAAGAAAGACAGACGGAGAGGAAGAGCTGGGCTTGCTGGCACTGGGAACGCTTCAGAGCGGTGCCACCGCTGGAACAGAGGCTCCGAACGGCCTCTACTTCGGTGGGGCAGGCCTCCGCCACCAGGCACTCCGCCAGCGATCGGTTCAAGTGGCGGCATGCCGCCTCCTGCCCCGGACCCTTGGGGACACGACGGTGGCACTCGCTCAGGGCCCGGTGCAACCGCTCGCACCGGACCCCGTGGCTTCCTTCTGACATATCTTATGTCGGCCCCACAAACCGTATATTTTTGGTAGATGGGCTTATTAATATGAAAGAGGGACTTACAATTCTGTAAGTACAAAATAACTGAAGCACATAAAGATACAAAACCCAATAAACCTGTAATCTGTAAGAGTGCCTTAGGATTTGTTCGATCAAACAACCCAAATACAACAACGGAAAGTTAGGGTTTTTGTTCGAATTTCAATCAGACAAACCTAATGAAACAACGAAAAGCTAGGGTTTTGTTGGATCAAGCTGCAAAATAGTGGAAAACTGAGGGAGAAAGGGGATGAAATGATGAATGAATGAAACGAACCTGATGGTACTCTCTGAGAAAGCTTGGCTAGAGCGTCCGGTGAGACGAATTGGAGGTTTAAGAGTCGAGTTCTGGGCTGGGCCGGGTTAACACTTTTTAAGGAATTGTAGCCCAGCACTAGACTCAGGGCCCGTTCCATTTTTAGAAAAAGTGGGTTTTTGAAAAAGAAGGTAAATTTCAAGGTCAAAAATCATGTGTTTACGCAAATAATTTTCCTACCAATATGGATCTTGTTTGATAGATCTCATTGAGATCTTTTAAACGGTGCAAAAAAAATTTAAAAATTATTTTTCATTTTTATTATATTTGAGTTTGAAAATTGAAGAAAAAGAACTTTTGGAAAAAGAACCCAAACTGGAATGGCACCTGAACTCGACCCGGACAAGAAAGAGTAGCAACCTCTTGCTGCTCCAAATATGCAAATTTTAGGCTGCGTTCTTGTAAACTTATAAGTTTGAAATTTATTTTAATATTTTTTTAAATTTTTTGTAACTTTTTATTTGGTTTTTTGTTGTAATTTTTGTGGTTAATCGTTCGTCTCAACAAGACTAATCGAAAAAGTATAAAAATATGGACCCATGTTGAAAAAATTCAAATAGGACCCGGTTAACACTTTTTGTAACTTTTTTGTTTAGCTTTTTGTTGTAATTTTTGTGGTTAACATGGAGCGATGTTGAAAAAATTCAAATAGGACAATACTTTAGACAAATAAGACAGTCGTTTGATACTCTTTTTTGTCTTTAGTGAATTTTTTTTGTTTTCCGTCATAATTTTGTATCTTTTAAACTCCTATTGTTGAGATGAATGATTAATCTAAAAAATATGATACAAATCTAACAAAATTCAGAAAAGACGAACAAAACACAAAAAAACGGAAAAAATTAATTAAGTTCGCTCTTCTATTGTACTTACGCATATTACAAAATTCTGTTAAAACATTACAGATATAATAATAATAAGATACATGCGAATTTTTTTTTCCCCTACAAGCTAAATTCTACGAGCAAGAACGTTTGCATATATATTGTTCAAAGCTAAAAAAAATGCTTTGAAATATGAATGGGTTTTGATAACATTTATTGTGCTGGTATAATTACTACTTTTGCTGCTAAAATTATAAAAAGGAGTGATACTTGTGACTCAGGATGTTAACTTATGAATGAGAAATTGAAAAATTAGATCAAGAACTTACAATTATTTGATTGTTCTGATTTTTTGCAAGGCCACAACTTGAAAATTTATTTAAAATTAATTAATGGCTCGAATTATTTGTGTGGTGATAAGCACCCAAAATTGTTTATATTTGGTGCTCTAAGTCCTGGTTTATATTGTTTTAGTTCGTGTTTTGGAAGCTTGTATTCAAGTTTGCACGTAAGGTGTTTTCTCAAGCGTTTCAGGTAAAGCGGCATGATTTGTCGCCTTTTGATGCCAACTTAAGCCCATGAATTTTCCCAAGTGTTGGAGCCAACGCGGGACAAGGCTGGTGATGTGTTGAAGGCATTTGGAGAGCCGTCGGGTCATGGGGGATCATAAAGAGCCCAACCAAGCTCATGGCCTGGGATGCTGGTGATAAGCATGCGGTATCGATATGGGAAAAACTTGCTGTATTGATACCATAAGGAAACAAAGCTTTGGTTTTTATCCGTAGAGCTGTTGCATCGATATGGGAATTTTAGCTGTATCGATACGAGTGTTTTTCTGGAGATATTTTCTGCTTTTTGGACTTTCTACTTATGGGATATTTTCGGATTTGTATAAGAGAGAGGGAGGCCACCTTGTATAAATACCCCCTCCCTCTCTTTTCTTTCTTTCTCTCTCTTGTCTCCTACTACTTTTAAGTCTTTTTAACTTTTGTTTTTCCTCCATTAGAGCTCCAAGCTTCTCTAGCTTAAATCCTTGAACACACTAGTGAGTTTAAGTTGTTTATTGTTTTGACGTTTATTAATGTTGTAGCCGCAGACAAGATCCTTTATGAAATTAAGTTTGTTTTCGTTTTCATCTGTTAAAAGTCATGTCTCATTTTTACGATTTGTTTTATGTTTTAGCTATGTGTGAGTAGTCGTTTGGCTAAGTCTCGGGATACTCTTTCCCGAGGACTTAGGCGGTTATTTGGTTCTCAAATCTTTGGGCTTAAAAGCATGATTTTTGGAATAGGGCTTAACTTGCATTTTTGGTCTAAACAAGGGGTGTTAACTCCTTGGTAAGGTGCTTAGTCAAGCGGTCTTGACAAGCGGCTTACTGATGACTCATGGCCTCCGATGCGTTCGATTAATTTGTCAAACAAATTGGTTTGCCTCCGTTTAATCACATCTTTTGATAAACGTAATAGTTAAAGCTAAATCTTCCGGGCGTGAGCACGCAGTCGTGACTCTCGTTTGAGTTATAATTGAGAACCAGTAACGGCATTCGTCAAGGGTTAGACGATCCCTAGACTTGTCTCTTTAGTTTATAAAACTCGTTTCTAGAATTTTTCTTTATCATTTCCACCGTTCAAAGCAAAACCACGTTGGCTGTCTTAAATGCCAGAATCCCACCATATAAACCCTACAATCCGATTAAGCTATCTTCGAATTCCCTGTGGTACGATCCCGGTCTTACCGGTTTATTATGCTACCGATGATCTAGCCCTACGCTTGGGGTTTTCTCAACCTTATTTGAAGGCGAGGTTTAAGGAGGCTAATTAAGCATGTGGGACCCCGGAGTGGCCCCACATGATGATTTGTACCATGTACACCAAAGTTGTCAATCTGGAACAATACCGAGATACAGACTGGTACCGGTAAAATGACAGATTCTAGCTTCCTGCGAGTCACGTGGGCTATTAGGGCTATGCCCTCTAAGGTGTTTCCGGCTTTGCAAACGATGAAAATCCAACTCGATCATGTAGCTCGCCATCTTCAAAGAGAAATTTTCTGAAAAGTAAAACAAGGGCTGTATGAGAGTGAGAATGGGTACCAAAGGCAATATGGGCTTTCCTCCAGGTTTCATTCCTCACTTATGTAGCCCTGTTTATAAGGTGTATATGTTATGATAGAATATACTGTACTCTAGGATCATCACGTGTTGGTGTTCAAGTCAACTAAAAAGTAAAAAATTTAATCGTATCGCCTTTTACTTATTGATTTTGAGATACGATATCATGAGTCAGATTCCAATTTTAGGGTCACATGGGGCCAATGTAATATATTTTGAATTTTAAAAAGGGTTATACAGTTGGTTCACTTCGTAGTTGTGGACATCTAATTTGCATGTTTTATAAGTAAATAATTGGTTTGGGGAATGCTTTATTATATTTGCACAATTTTAGGATCCATTTAATTTGTGTATCCTCTGGGCACCTAATACATACTACATTTTTGTAGATGGTACAAGAGATCTTATATATGAGGTCCATACCATAGCTTTAGTCCAATAAAATTCATAACTTACACTTTAAGCACTACTTTAAGCTAAATCAATTCTAAAATTCATTACTTCTTTCTTCCAGTCAATTCCAAGAGCAATTAGCGGATGTTGTACACATCAATAACCGGTTCAAGCATCAATAATCGGTTTAAAAATTGCAGATCAAAAAAAAAAAAATGGTTTAAGAATGAATTGTTCTGAAGTTTGTGATTAACTTCAAAATAAACTTCGAACGAAAGCTAATTCACAAAATTTGAAGCAAGGTGTTTACACCCGTTTTTGGCACCAAATCTTGGGCTAGCGCTGGAGGGCCATTTAATTGAAATTCAATTAAATTGGGCCGATGTTTATGAGTTGCTTGGGCTAAAAAATTAATGGGTTACATTAATTTTGTGAAGCAAGGCCCAATTAATTTGTCCAAGTGAAGCGAGATGCGCCGAATAATTTGCTATGTGGTGGCTGATGAAGATATACACGCATGCGTAATATATATGCCATGTTCCATCTGGGAGAAAATTGTGGTTTTTGATTTGTTAGTGGGCACACAAATGAAGGACACGTGGCATTCTATGGAAAAGCAATTACCCCATGTTTTCTTTTCTGCCACATAAGATGAGGTGGCTAGGTAAGCAGTTATTTATTTTTAAAGGCTATTTGACTTGTCAAAATGGCCCACTACCTTTGGTAACCACCCATGACCAGAGAAGAACGTGTGCACTATTCGGCCAACAGAGGTACATGGGACACTTGGCACAATGGAGTGAAGCCTGGAAATATTCACATGCAAAAACCGCCAACAATCTGGTTAGTGGGACACGTGGCGACGCAGCAAGGAGGCGGGAAATTCCATTCAGAGCCGGAGCACTATATTCCTCGCCTATAAATAGAGGAACTCAAGAAGAAAAAAGGGTCCACACACCAATCAAGCTCAACGCTTAAAACCAAAGCCTTCCCAGCGAAGCAACTATCTTATTTCTCTCCCATTTCTATCTCTCTTGTACCCCAACTTTATTATTACGACATAATAAAGTTATTCATATCTCTCTTGTATCCCCAATTTTATTATTCCGATATAATAAAATTATTCTGCGATGTTCTCTACTTTTTCTCATACGGTTGGGAAATTATAAGTCCACTATTGTTGTGGCAAAACCACGAACCTCTTTGTGGCCTCACCCTTTGGGTCACACGCAGTCGCATTACATACGACGTCAGATCGAGGCGCACTCACGCCTTCCATACGTTGGACGACGACAAGTCCTGGCACGCCCGCGCTCAAACAGCACACGCGCCATTGGATTTTCCGCTCACGCCTACCCGGCGGAAAAGTGGGGAACACAAGGGGAATCAAATATGTGCTCGTATTTATCTAGTCAGAGAAGCATGTACACGAGCACATATTTGATTCCCCAGTTTCAAATTTGGTAAATTGGCTCTTGACAAAAACCTTATTGTGAAATTTATCGCAAACTTCACAAAATAGATTCTTAAACTATCGCCATTCTTTATGTTAGTTTTTCAAGGCCTCTTCATTTTTCTGATTTCAGTTTTCGTTTGATTGAGCTGATCATAATAATTAACCAGAATTGTTTACTGATTTCATTTTGTGTATAAGATTTGTAATGCTAATTGTTTAATATTCCCAAAACGTGACCCTCGCGGATTTGAAATGAATTATATATATGTGTGTGTGATAATTTCAACCCTCAGATGAATTCTATATGATACGATTGGCATCAATAGAGTTTTCATTGGGGAAGCGGTATTGTAATGGAGTAACAAAATCAATCCGGAAATGTATGTCCGCCCATTGTACCAAAAATTTCGTAGAATATTTTTTCGTTTTCTTCATAGACGAGCGTGGCTATTGGTACTGACCGTGTGTCCTACATATGGCATGTATCACTGTGTGAGGCTCACTACAAGTCCTACACAAAAGATTAGCTCCGCTGATAAATTGTGAAATGTTTTTTCCTGTGGCCATGTTAAAAATTAGGTCAATTAGATTTGTGTAAGTGTTTGATCAAATCTTCTTATTTTTCATTCAGAAATCACTTGAAAAAATATTTTCAAATTCAACAACGGATTGAATCGATCTTTTGTGTGGTCGTAGTGAGCCTCATGCCCGGCGATGTACGCCGTATGTACGCCACACGGTCGGCACCCTTAGCATTTCGCTTTCATAGACAACTATAAGACAAGTTATTTTTCAAAACCTTCACAAGTATGAATGGCATCCACAGAGTTTGGACTAGAGAAGTGGTGTTCTATTAACTAAAGAGGCTTGATACAATACATGAAAATGGTCCATGAAAGAAAAATGAATAGTTCAGATTCACAAGTAAAAAGATCAAATTATCCCATGTATGTACGAGGGTATGTACCCCATGCATGTACTCATAACACGACTGCAAAAATGATCAAATTACCCCTTCGTGCCTTGCGAGAGAGAGAGAGAGAGAGAGAGAGAGAGAGAGAGTGATTGATTGTATTACGTACTAGTACGAAAACCATGATTCCACATGAACCCTTAGAACAGAGGTTTTCCATGAACCCTTAGAACAGACAAGTACAAAAGCAAGAAGCCTTTCAACAGAAAAAAAGTACAGTAAAAGATGGTTGTTTGTTTAAGTTTGTCGCATTCAGCCCTGCATTCTTCCAGGTTGCAATTTCCGGTTTGAAGTACAGCTAAATCAAAATTCACCACAAAATCAATTCAAGACATTAATTAGTACTAATTAATCCTTCTGCTAGAGTTATCTTATATAAACTAGTTTGTCTAATTATTCACTCAGGAAATTACCCCAAATACATTTGCCTGTGCCGTAGTTGCATGAGCCCTGGCAAGTTCGCTGTTTGCATCCTTGTCCTAAAACAAAATCAATTCAAGACATTAAATTTGTCAAAATTCGACCAAACAAATAAACGAGGAGCTATTGTGCATATTTTGACAAAATCCAACTTTTAAAAACTATATATGCATCAAATTTAATTTTAAGAGAGAGTAGAAGGATAAAAGCTAGGGAAAAAATGAGGATCCTCGATTGGAGCTAGCTTCCTGTTGACCTACTTTCAGGTCGACTTCAATAACCCAAGTGGGCTGGCATGATCATTATTTAAAAACCTATGCTTCTTAAAATTTCCTTAATAGCTTTAATTTATAACATGGTAAAATGAGTTTTCGTGCAACGAAAGTAGAGAAAGAACCTGTGGCCGTAAGTAAAAGTAACGTCAAGGTAAGGAAAACTATGAAAACCCGACTCATGAAACTCGCCATCTTCAAAGAGAAATTTTCTGGAAAATAAAACGAGGGTTGTATGAGAGAGAGAGACAGACACAGAGAGAGAGAGAGAGAGAGAAGGGGTAGCAAAGGTAAGATGGGCTTAGCCCTATTTATGAGGTGTATATTCTGATACTAACATGCTACAGTAGAATTTAATACTGAACTCTATGATCATCACGTGTTGGTGTTCAAGTCAACTAAAAAAATAAAAATATACTTGTATCTAGTGATGGCAATAGGGACGGGTCGGGGACGGGTCGGGGATGGGGTACTACCTCCGCTCTCTATCCCATCCCTGACCCGATCCCCAATGGGGATTTGTTTTTTCCCTCCATCCCCGACCCAAACGGGGATTCGAGAATTTGGAATTCGGACACCTGTATTTCACAATTCCAACACCTAACAGCATATACTAGCATGTGAAAGCCGAAAGGACTTGAATTATTTTGTATTTTTTTCCCAGCGAAGAGGGCTAAGGAAACAGTACTAGTAATAGTTGTCGGTTGGCCAGGAAGTTAGGAGTCAACAAAGCTCCATAAACAGAATTAGAAAAGCCAACAAAATAAAATAAAGTAAGGTATCAGGAACGGCCATATTTATCACTGAAAAGCTTCAGCAGAATTCTGCAACACACATTGGCATGCACCTGTATTTGCGGCACATAATAGCACCTCCATTTCCTACACCTGTATTCCACAATTTCAGCATATACTACCAATTTTCAGCACATAACAACACCTGTTATTCACTGTTTCAGCAAGTACCATCAATTTTCAGCATATAATAACTAATTCCAGCACATAAGTTAATCTGCAGCACTGTTTTCCAGCAATTTTCAGCATATATTTATTTATATATATATATATATATTTCGGGGATGGGGCGGGATAGGTAACGAATGGAGACGGGTAGGGTTCGGGGCGGGAATAGACCTATCTTCGTCTCGTACCCGATCCCTGAATTTTTTTTAAAAAATTCCCTATACCGTACCCAATTCCCAAACGAATCCTTGAAGTTCGGAGATTTTCAAGACGGGGAACGGAACGGATTCGAATGGATTGGTCGAGGTTGCCATCCCTACTTGTATCGCCTTTTAAGTTTCTCTCTTGATTTGACGCCTCATCCTCTCATGCATTCTAATCGCTGGACCCCCTATTTAAGCTCCTCTTTTCATTTTCATTTTGAGATACAATATACAGTACGTACATTGTTGGCACTGGATCGATAATTCTAATTAAAGAGGTCTTTTACACGTAGATCCGGTTTCCGTACGTCCGCACCTCCTTTTTTTGGGCATACCGAACGCACCCCTATCATTAACCTTTGGATAATAAGCATGATGTAATCTTAACCCTTGAATATTTGTGATGTTAAATATTTCAACCCGTCATCAATAATAGAGCAAATGAGGTCTATAGCTTTAGTCCAACAAAATTTATAACTTACACTAGGAGCACTACTTGAAGCTAAATTAATTCTAAAATTCATTACTTCTTTCTTTCAGTCAATTCCAAGAGCTAGCAATTAGCCGGTGTTGTACACCAATTAGGGGATGGTGCTGTGCACAATTGGAACAGTTGGATTGTGCATCCGATGACAAAGGTCTCATCTCGGCAATGAAATGTGGTTCTCGGTCGTCCATTGCCGAGATGAGATCCGAGCCGTCGGATGCACAATATGACCGCTCGAATCACGCACAACACTGTGCTTAGTGCACAGCACACACCCCGGCTTAGTTGTACACGTAATCGGTTTAAGAATTCATTGTTTCTGAAGTTTGTGATTAACTTCACAATAAACCTCCATCGAAAACCAATACACAAAATTTGAAGCTAGGAAAATCAAATATGTGCTCGTATTTATCTAGTCAGAGAAGCACATGAGCACATATATTTGATTCCGTAGCTTCAAATTTTGTGAATTGGCTCTCGTCAAAAACTTTATTGTGAAATTTATCACATACTTCACAAAATAGATTCTTAAACTATCACCATATTCTGTATGTTTGTTTTTCAAATCTCTTCATTTTTTAAATTTCTTTTTATGTTTGATTGACACTACAAGAAATTTGATCTTTGGAGACGAATTGAAAATGTCACAAAATGCATGCATGTTTTTTGTTGCCAATAGTATACGTGACGAAAATTAGTTTTTCCACCCATAGGTTGTCTCCAAAAGTCACCTACCGGTGAAGAAAATCTTGTTTCATCACCTGTAGTAATTTTTAGCGAAAAAACTTTCCTCACCAAAGGTGATCTATTGGAGACAAAATTGTTCGTCACCAATATAAGTAATCAGTAACAATTTTTTTCCCCCGCAAAAGGCGTTTTCATATGGGAAAAATAAACACACTCCCTTGTGTCTCCTAGGTTTTGAAGCCAGGTCTTCCAGCACAACAACTGCACCACATGCCTTTCAATATATATTTGAAATTTCTGATATATACTAACATATATGTTTAACATTTATTTAACAACTAAGATTGTTTGTCGATTTTATTTTGTGTATAAAATTTGTAATGCTTGTTTAATATTCCCAAAACATGACCCTCGCCCAATTTGAAATGAATTATATGTCATAATGCCAACCCTCAGATGGAATCTATGAAATGATTGGCATCAATAGAGTTTTGACTGGGGAAGTGGTATACTAATGGAGTAACTTTAATAGAAAAATCAATCCTGGTATAGGAAAATTTGATAAAATATTGATCCGTTTTTATAGACGAGCCCGGCTGTGCTAGTTGTGAAAGAAAGAAGTTAAAAAATTGGATCAAGTATTTACACATCCAATTAGCCTGATTTTTTCAAGACCCTTGAAAAAATATTTTTTTAAAATTTATCAACTGATTAGATCTTTTGTGTGAAATACGTAGTGGATCCACACGATGATACGCCGTATGTATGACACATGGTCAGTACTCTTGGCATTTCACTATAACAGACAACTAACTAAGACAGTTGTTTGTCAAACCATCACGAGTATGACTGGCAGCCACAGAGTTTTGATTAGACTCTAGAGAAGTCGTGTTTCTATTAGCTAAATTTATTGACCCAAAAATTTTGACAGGTATTAGGCTGAGGTTAGTTTTTGCTATTTTTCATTTGATAAAGATGGAGACGACGACCATAGAAGGAGAATATTCGAATCAGAACATTGGAGAACTTTTAGAATCAGAACATTGGGTTGGTTCCGTCGGCGACCTCTCTCTCCGATGCCTCGGCCATCGATCGCCACGCCTAGGCGTCGAGTCCCAGCCCCTCGGCCTCGTAGGATGCCTCGCTGCGGCCGAGAGCGACGTCGTATCATGATTTATTCACGGAATCACGATTTAATTATTCATGGTTTATTAATGTATTTCATGGTCTATATTGTTCATGTATTTATGTATTCATAGTTTATTCATGTTTTTTTTATTAAGAACATGATGTCTTTTTTCTTTTCAGTCGATTCCAAAAGCGATTGGTGGATGTTGTACACATCAATAATCGGTTTGAGAATCAATTGTTGTGAAGTTTGTGATTAATTTCACAATGAACTTGTATCAATAGCCAATGCCCAAAATTTGAAGTTACGGAATCACATATGTGCTTGTGTTTCTCTAGTCCGAGAAGTCAAAGCATGTTGTTTTCTTCTAGCATTGTAGGACAAAAACAAGAGAACGTATTTGATTCCATAGCTTCAAATTTTATGAATTGGCTCTCGACAAAAACTTTATTGTGAAATTTATCACAAACTTCACAAAATAGATTCTCAAAATATACTATCCCATTCAGTATGTTTTCTTTCGCAAACCTCTTCTTTTTCCTGATTTCTTTTTATGTTTAATTGACCTCTCAATAACCTGTTAACTCTTGATTTCATTATGTGTACAATATTTATAATATTTCTTGTTTAATATTTCCAAAATGTGACCCTCAAGGATTTTAAATGAATTATATCAACCGACCAGATAAATTGTGTATAAAATGATTGGCATCCGTAGAGTTTTTATAAGGGAAGTAGTATTCTAATTAATAACTTTATTAACAAAATACATACTGACATATATGTCTACCAACTGTACTAAAATTTCATAGAATTATGACTCGTTTTCGAATTCTATGCGATTGGCATCCACACAGTTTTGGCAAGAAATAGTTTTATTCACTAGTTTATTTACAACGATTATATTGACAGGCAGTGCCGAACCCAGAAATTCTATATACTGGGGGCACCTATTGTTCACAATCTTAAAAAATATTTCTTTGTATGTATACCACTAAATTATCGCTCTATCATTGAATATTGATAATTCATTCTATTCTGCAACCGATTTTTAACAATCTTCATGGCTAGAAATACTTTTTCAACTGTTGCGGTGGCAACCGTAAGACTAAGGCCAAAGTCAAGTAAAAGTAAACTAAAGAATATAGTAATTTAGTAATTTGATTTTCGTATTATTTTGGATTGGAAGAAATACACAAAGAGATAGGACAAAAACGAAAAAATAAAGGAAAGAGGTAGAACAAAAATGAAAAAAAATAAAAGAAAGAGATAGATCAAAAATGGAGCAAAGGAAAAAGGTTGAACCAAAAAAACAAGGAGTGGAGTGCCTAGGAATCAAACCCTGGTGCTTGGAAACTTTCATTGCATATTTAACCACCACACCATGCCAATGCTTGGTAGTACTACAGTAGGAAACTTTTATGTATTTATATTAAATTTTTAAAAAAAAAATCGTGGGGACACGTGCCCCAATGTGGGTCCACCTCTGTTGACAGGTATTAGGTTGAGGTTTGGGTGCCATCTGAGCATGTATTCTCATAATAGGTGTAATTGTATTTGGTTGAGGTTTATTTCATGTTTTGGAGTTCTTATCAATTACTTTTGCTATTGGTACGGATGCATCTTGCCTATCCTTTTTATAACAAATTTCTTTCCCACTTTCCGAAAAGTCACTTCGCGTTACTAGATATACATAGTAAAGATTTAATTCATGAAGGCGCGGAATTAAATGCAATTACAAAGAAATTGGAAACAGAAACTCTGCACTACATGGTGTGGAGAGCATATTACAGCCGTCCGTGAATGTTTTTAATGAATTTGGACTGTTGAAAACACACACGGACGATTGAGATTTGCCCTGTAGGATTTCCAGGTCCCAAAGAAATTGGAACGAGTATTACTTTATTTCACTTATCCCATATGGTGCCGAACTAAAATTTTACTTAAGTAGAATGAAATGAAATGTCATGTGGTATGAAGTACTCCAATGTCCAACTTGAGTTGACTGGAGCTTAATCATCGCACGTCCAGATGTGTTCATGTTTGAACAAAACCGATAATCTTAAGTAGTTAAGTGAAGTGGGCCGAATTTGTCGGTTCAGACCAGTTAAGTGTGCTCGGCTAGTTGCAGAGCTCAGTCACTCATTTTGGTCAAGAAACAGGACAGTTGTGCTGCCGTAATTCTCGGTGCGGTGGCGTGAACAGCCAACCTGGCACGCAGATGCGAAGTGTCTGACCGCCAAGGGCAGAAGGTTAAAATCGGACTTCTCGTTGTTAGGACTACAGAAGTCCATCAACCAAGCTACATTGGAAATGACTCTGGGCAATCTGGAGCTCGCACTTAAAGGTTCATCAACAATCCACAACTACTTCTTCTAGCCAAATGTGTTGGGAGGCTGGGAGCCATTCTTGGAAGCTTGTGTGAAGACCAAAATAAAAGAAATGGCTTGCTACTTAGGTGCCAACATAGTTGGGATCTAGGTTGTGGATTGTGATGCCGTTTTTCTGTTTCCGTTTAATCTTTGTAACTTCAGTTCCTTGATTAATAAGCTTTCTTTTCTGATAAAAAAATAAATTCTAGGAGTCTCAATTAGGAGGCAATTGGAGATACTCTAGGTGAAAACAGGGGTCATATGCAAAATTTACTTGGTGCTCCAACAAAAAATGATTCTGCTTTCGCATATTTGGCTCTACCTCAAAATGCATGAATCTCACACACTTTGTTAGTAGAAGGAGAAGCATGAGAACCTGTTACCGTCCAAAACGTAACATACCCTGCGGTCAGGGAACGTTGGGAATGTGACCAAGGTTCGAGTCGCTTGGGAGCAAGTTTGGGGTTTCAGGGCTACGGATATCACGAGTTTTCCGTTGACTAACATACTAATACTCCGCTAATCTCCACTGATCCGTTAATCCCCACTGATCGTCTGGCAAAAAAAAAGAAACTCCAGTGATACATAATTGTATACTCCTATATCGTAGGGCCAAAAAAGGAAATTTTTTAAAATGGCACATGAACTTTCACTCCAATGTCACCGAAACACCTGAACTTTACTTTACTTCAATTAAACACTTGGACTTTCAAAATTTCCAAATTGAGGCACCTGCCGTTAGCCTCCATCAATTTTCCTTACAAATTGGCTGATGTGACTTAATTCTGGCGTTAAAGGACCCCACTAGAGATGTTAGAAAGTGAACTCAATGCACACAATCACAACCCATGCCAACCCTACTTCACTTTGGGATTGTGATTGTATGCATTGAGTTCACTTTCTAACATCTCTATTGGGACCCTTTAACGCCGGAAATGAGCCACATCAGCCGATTTGTGAAGGAAATGGATGGAAGCTAACGGCAAATGCCTCAATTTGGAAATTTTGAAAGTTCAAGTGTTTAATTGAAATAAAGTGAAGTTCAGGTGTTTCGGTGACATTGGAGTGAAAGTTCAAGTGCCATTTTGAAATTTTTCCCATTAACTTGAAGGTAGTAGGTAGCTTCCGAGTCGGGTTTCGAGTTGGGCCGATCAATCAAACTATGTCAAACCTTTGTTTGTGGGAAAATGACGGCTAATGACGTGTTTTGATAATTAATATCCGTCAAGAACATTTTTAATATTAACAAATGTTCTCAAGTATAAGCTGAGCCGAAGCCGGTGTCACCCCAGCATTCACTGCGGTCTAGGTCCCGTGCCGTCCGGCCAGTTCCATGGCATTCTCAACATCGTTGCGCGTTATTGTTGTGAACAACCTGGAGTTTGGGGCTATTGCTGCTGGTTCGTCGTTGGCAATCTGTTTGCGAGATCTCATGGAGAAAAGGCATCAGCGTCAGGGGAAGTGGTCAGAGAAGAGCAAGATAGAGTCAGATGAGGATATACTTCGAAGCCGCTCGAGTATTCACGGATGGTTTCGTTAGTTTTGTACAGGAGGAGTGTTTTGGGTAGAAATTTAGATGGAGTCCTTGTCGGTGCTTTTTCGGCTTTGGGATGGAGCGGGCGGGAGGTAGGCCAACGAAGTTGGACTGGCCCGTCATTCTCTAAATTAGTTTTAAGATGAATATAAAATTTTTCATATCATTCATTAGCTAAGTATGCCCTTTCCAATGAACTCTATAAAATTCGGGGAGGAAATTTTCTAGACTGGGCTTATAGAGAGGCCCTGTTAGATGTTTCCTACCATTCCGTATTAATAAAATGGTTGCTGTAAGTTTAATAGGCCAGGCTCCCTTTTGTTTGGCAATTTCATGACACAACTGTCACAATACGTACACATTTATATGTATCCCAATTTTATCGAATTGCACTTTATTTTTATTACCTTTTAGAGTGTTTGTTTTAGGAGTGGAATGTATTGGAATTAATGAGCGTTCGAGTATTAGTGTAAGTCAAGAGTTTCGAAGCCCAAAGACATGAGCTTTCAGCCTAAGTTCCCAAATCACTGGCTCGAGCCACTATCGAGCACATGTCCAGCCTACTAATTTGTCCAACAGGTGGCTAGACGACTGGCTTGAGCCAATTTTCAGTAGCTATATAAACCTTCAGTTAGGGCAAAGAACGGGACATCGAGAAAGAACGTGACGTCTGATATAGCAGCCTTTGTGAGATTTTCTCTTATATTTTAGAATACCATTGAAGGCTAGTTCTGATGGAAGGTTACTAATCGCACCCTCCTGTCAGGCCTCCCGCCTGACACACTAGAGACTGACCATTTTACCCCCCACCCCCACGTGCTCTCCCCCAAGCAGTCCCTCTCTCCCCCTCTCTCGATTTTTTTTATAAAATTTTAAATGTTAATAACTTTTTTTTCACTTATTTTTTTTAAAAAAATTAAATATTTTTGAAATCTACTCAACTAAACCTATCAAACGAGCCTAATACTGATGGAGAAATAATGTAAAACGATCGTAGTTTAAACTGTCTAACGAGATTAAAAAATGTGTTTCAAATTTAAATCCGTTTGAATCGGTGAAAATGGGAAAAAATTTCTGATCATTTTAGTTATGACCATTTAGGAAGTAATCTTTTTGTTTATAACTTTTGATAGGAAAGTCCAATAACGTTCGTTCTTGTTGGAGAAGTTTTATTTTTTCTTATATTTTCAGAATATGTAATAATTTCGGAACTTTCCGACATTGGTTTTTTTTCTTTTCCTAGTAGGGTTAGGGTTTGCATCGTATTTAAGGAGTTATAAGCCTTAGGGCTGGACAGTTTTTTATTATTATTGATTGACAAAGTGTCTAGAGAGAGTTTCATAAAAGAACATTATGGATCAGTACAATTTTTTATTTTTGGATAATTGGTCAGTTGGGAACGATATTGCGAATGATATTCCTTGTGGGGAGAGCAGGTCATACGTTGGGCGTGATTACTCAAATATAGAGTTTAAAAAAATGACGAATAAAAAAATAAAAACAAAGAGATAATATATTGGGCCCAAAAAAATCATTTAATTTAAACACATTATTTCATATTCAATATTAGACTTGTTTGATAGGTTTCGTTGAATAGATTTCAAATATATAAAATTTATTTAAAAAATACGTGATTTCAACCTCTTCAAACAGTTTATATATTAAAAAATATGGTTAAAAAATAAAGTATTTAAAATTTTAATCCGTTTGAACCGGCGGAAAGATCTTATTTTTCTGATCATTTTATCCTAAATAGTCATAATTAAATTTTGACTTTAGAGCTCTCGTTGATTAACCCTAAGAGATATTTGATTCTATGACTTTCTTAGGGTTCATCGACGAGAGCCCTATAGTCAAAATTTAATTATGACCATTTAAGATAAAATGATCAGAAAACTAAAATCTTTCCAACGGTTCAAACGGATTGAAATTTGGAACACTTAATTTTTCAACCTTGTTGGACAGTTTAAACTACTACAAAAATATAATTTTTCCGTTTTATATTATTTCACCATCAATATTAGACTCGTTTGATAGGTTTCATTGAGCAGATTTCAAAAATCTAAAATTTATTTAAAAAATAGGTGAAAAAAAAGTTACTAGTATTTACAATTTTATAGAAAAATAATATAAGATAGAGAAATGGGGGAGAGAGAGCAAGTGGATGAGGATAAAACGGGAAATTTCATGTGATGGTGTCAGACCCCCCGACAGAGGGGAGGCGATTAACAGCTCTCGTTCTGATGTATCTTGGAGAGTTATGATTACTTGGGGCTAATCGATCAACTTCAAGAGTATCCTACCATTCATCTACATTCGAATCATTGAAGCAAATCGTTTGGTGGAATTCGAAAGGTATTTTTGGAAAGTCTGAGGATTTAGAATTCGGCGATCATGTAAGGATACGATGAATGTGAATTCGACAAATAGTTCTTAGGACTCGTGGTGAGGATACACAGTCATTAAGTAAGAATATTTGTAATCGTACGTACAATGTTTTTAGTGCATGATTTATTCCCGTGGTTTTTACCCATCTGGGAATTTTCCACGTATACGTTGACGTTCACTATTTGGTTTGCTTTTTGTTGGTGAGATTTATTTACTTATCAGTTGGTAGGTTGATTGGTTAAAGAAATCATACATAGCAAATATTTATATTCCTAGGCGAGCTAGATTTCTTTCAGTTGCCAATCGAAAAAACAAAAATTGAATGGTTACGTGAAGTACTTTATATATATATATATATATATATATATATATATATATATTGGTAAATAATACTTTATACTCCTATATCTTAAATAGAAGTTTCCGGAAGATTTAAGATTGGTCAATGGAGGTTGGTCAATGAGTTCTTGTAACGGAAAATCACTAGTCCATAAATATGGATTAGTCACGAAATTTATGGATCATATAAAGTAAGCAAGTTTTTAAGCTTCTGTTTGCTAACAACATTTTTTAAACTCTTGTGACTTTTTAAACTGCTATTAGTAACGTAGTATTAATTATTCTGATTAGTTACTATCGATCGACAACGTAAATACAAAGACACATTCCCTTCGTTCCCAATTAATGCTGGGTTATACCTTAATAAATGTCAATTTTGAAAAGTTAATGGGTAAAACTAATGTATAATCATTATTTTGTCCTTTTGAAAAGTTAATGGGCAAAAGTTGAAGACAATTTTGAAAAATGGAAGTAAAAGTAGATGATTCGAGTCGCTCATTTTGTTCAAAATATTATTTAAGATCCCAATATTAGCTCATTAGGATATCGGTTTAAGTATTTACTTAATACTCAACTTTGCTATGTACAAAATTTAGGCCTAATCTCATTGTAAAACAAAGTTGGATATTTCGTAAACGTTCTTACTGATATCCAAATGAGTTAATTTTACAAAGACCCTAAATAACTTATTTTGAACAAAATAAACAGCTTGGATCATCTTTTTGAGACAAAAATGAATCCCAAAGATGTATGTACGGGGGTATGTACCCCATGTATGTACTCATAATACTGACTACAAAAATGAATCCCGTACCCCATGTATGTACGGAGGTCTTGTTTGTTTTGATGTTTTACTTTATTTTAATTTTATTTTTCAATCATTATTCTATATCTTTTTTTCAATTATTACCCTATTTTTCTAATTATTAATATCATTTCTCTCTCTGTTTCTCTCCACTCATTATTTCTCTCTCTAATTATTATCTTATTTCTCTTTCCACCTACTACCAAAACTAAAATATCCAAAATTACCAAACGAACAAAACATCCTTTCGTGCCTTGCTTGAGAGAGGGAGAGAGAGAGAGAGATTGATTGTATCACGTACTACTAGTACGAAAACCATGATTCCACAGGAACCCTATAGGAACCCTTAGAACAGAGGTTTTCCATGAACCCTTAGAACAGACACGTACAAAAGCAAGAAGCCGTTCAATAGAACAAAGTACAGTAAATAAGCAAGAAGTGAAGGAAGCCCGGCCCGATCATGAAGACTGACAGACAGAGGCATCTTATTCGTAGTATTTTTCAAGGCACGTCCGCCGCCGCCACCCAATGTTATTATCACTCACCGCCCCACGCAGATGGCTACACCAAGTAATCCGATGCTGAGGCATTGACCCTCGCATTTTTCCGTGCCGCAAATTACGGTATCAGGTTCAGCTAAATCAAAATTCACCACAAAATCAATTCAAGACATTAGTAATCCTTCTGCTGGAGTTATCTTAATTGGTTTGTCTAATTATTCACTCAGAAATTAATTACCGCAAACACATTCGTTGTCTTTAGTGCATATATACGCCAGTACGTGCCTAAAGACAATGAATGCACTCATTGCAAATAATACTAAATACAACGGCAATGAGTACTTTAACTTTAATACTGGCAATTTCGCGGTTCGCATCCTCGTACAAAAACAAAATCAATTCAAGACATCAATTTGTCTTCTTATTCTTTTCCTAGTATTAAAGTTAAAGCACCCATTGCAAATAATACTAAATACTATATAGTTTTATTGTTCTGAAAAAAAATGTCTCGATTGGAAAGTCAATGGGCAAAAAGTGGTCATGAATTTTTACCTTTCCACTCTTAATTTGAGGACTGATTTCCCCACTCCCTTTTTTTTTTTTGAATAACCACACTCCTTTTTTTTATCTTTATGCATGTGAAATTACAACATTGCTCTTTAATTATCTCACTTTTTGTCACATTTAAGGGCAATATTGTATTCTTACATAGCTAAAAGACAAAAAGGGACGTGCGGTAGTAAACGTCAACGGCCTCCCTTGAACACGTGATGCATGCACAAGTCGGCTTTTGACCAAATTTGTGAAAATTCGACCAAGCAATAAAAGAGGAGCTATTTTGCACATTGTGACAAAATCTGACTTGCAATGACTATAACCGTAAAGAAATACAAATCTTTGAAAATAACCGCATCAAATTTAATTTTAAGAGATAGAAGGGTAAAAGGGAAAGGATGAGGATCCTCGATTGGAGCTTCTTGTCGACCTACTTTCAGGTCCACTTCAATAATCGAAGTGGGCACGATCATTATTTAAAAACCTATGCTTCTTCAAATTTCCTTAATAACTTTAGGCCCCGTTTGATAACTGTGATAGATGGATGAGATTCGTAAGGAGATGGGATTAGGATTGAGATTGGTAGTGAGAAGGGATTGGTAATGAGATGTGATTGATAATGAGTATGTTTGTTTGTGATGGGATTAGATGATGGGATTGTTAATATCATGTTTGTTAAACATAGGATAGGATTGGATTGATAGTATACATTTCCATTTTTGCCCTTACGCAAAATTGAAGAATAACATATGATTAAAAAATTAAGTGCTCAAAATTTCAATCTGTTTGAATTAGTGCGAAGATATTGTCATTCTGAACATATTATTCTAAAGGGTTACAATTAAATTTTGTCTCTAGGACTCATAATTAAGTGTTTGCTCTTTATTTAGAACCCTATGGGGCAAAAACGTAATTATGAGAGTTCTAGAGACAAAATTTAATTGTGACCCTTTAGAATAATAATATCTTTGCATCGGTTCAAATGAATTGAAAATTGGAGCACTAACAATAAAAATCAAAACTTTGAATAGACAGAACCAAAAAATTAAAAACTGTTGAAAAGACTAAAATAACTAATGTACTAAGTTAATAGTTATAATAAGGTTTATTTTTTATTCTAAGATATGAAAAAACGGAATGTTGTAAAGAAAATTATATTGGCAAAAAAATTATTTGTTAACTGAGAATTTGGTTTGGGTATTACGTTTGAAGTGGGCAAATTGGTCTTCTTGCATCACTCCACTTGGGATTAGCTTAACAATACCATGTCCATGGGGGTATTACCAATCCCCCCTAATGGCCGGATTACTAATACCTTCGGATTCGTAATCCATACTCATTTTAGGTAATCAAACAAGGTAAGAGGAATCCCTTGGGATTGGTAGTCTAATCCCAAGGTCTTAGAGGGTTAACAAGCGGGGCCTTAATTTATGACATGGTAAAATGAGTTTTTAGTGCAACGAAAGTAGAGAAAGAACCTGTGGCCATGAGTAAAAGTAACATCAAGGTAAGGAAAACTATGAAAACCCGACTCATGAAGCTCGCCATCTTCAAAGAGAAATTTTCTGGTAAATAAAACGAGGGCTGTATGAGAGAGAGAGAGAGAGAGAGAGAGAGAGAGAGAGAGAGAGAGAGAGAGAAGGGGGTAGCAAAGGTAAGATGGGCTTAGCCCTATTTATAAGGTGTACATATTCTGATACTAACATACTTAGAATTTAATACTGTACTCTATGATCGATAATTCTAAAGAGGTCTTTTACACGTAGATCTGGTTTCGGTTTGCACCTCCTTTAATTTTTGGGCATACCGAATGCACCCCTATCATTAACCTTTGGATAATAAGCATGATTCAATCTTAACCCTTGAATATTTGTGATGTTAAATATTTCAACCCGTCATCAATAATAAGACCAAATGAGGTCTATAGCTTTAGTCCAATAAAATTCATAACTTACACTAGGAGCACTACTTGAAGCTAAATTAATTCTAAAATTCATTACTTCTTTCTTTCAGGCAATTCCAAGAGCAATTAGCCGATGTTGTACAATTAGGGGATGGTATTGTGCACAATCCGAATCATCGGTTCATGCATTCGATGGCTCGGGTTTCATCTCGGCAATGAACGGCGGTTCTTGGTTGTCCATTGCCAAGATGAAATCTGAACCGTCAGATGCACAATACGACGGCTCGGATCACGCACAACACTGTGCTTAGTGCACAACACACACCCCGGGTTAGTTGTACACGTCAATAATCGGTTTAAGAATTGATTGTTTCTGAAGTTTGTGATTAACTTCACAATAAACCTTCATCGAAAGCCAATTCACAAAATTTGAAGCTAGGAAAATCTGATTAACTTCACAATAAACCTTCATCGAAAGCCAATTCACAAAATTTGAAGCTAGGAAAATCAAAATATGTGCTCGTATTTATCTAGTCAGAGAAGCACATGAGCACATATATTTGATTCCATAGCTTCAAATTTTGTGAATTGGCTCTCGAGAAAAACTTTATTGTGAAATTTATCACATACTTCACAAAATAGATTCTTAAACTATCGCCATATTTTGTATGTTTGTTTTTCAAATCTCTTCATTTTTTAAATTTCTTTTTATGTTTGATTGACACTACAAGAAATTTGGTCTTTGGAGAAGAATTGAAAACGTCACAAAATGCATGTTTTTTTGTTGCCAATAGTATAAGTGACGAAAATTAGTTTTGCCACCTATAGGTTATCTCCGAAAGTCACCTACTGGTTAAGAAAATCTTGTTTCATCACCTGTAGTAACTTTTGGCAAAAAAAATTTTCCTCGCCATAGGTGATCCATTGGAGACAAAATTGTTCGTCGCCAATATAAGTAATCGGTGACGATTTTTTATTTTTCGCAAAAGGCATTTTCATATGGGAAAAATAAACTCACTCCCTTGTGTCTCCAAGGTTTTGAATCCAGATCTTCCAGCACAACAACTGCACCACATACCTTTCAATACATATTTGAAATTTCTAATTTATAACAAATATGTTTAACATTTATTTAATAACTAAGATTGTTTGTCGATTTTATTTTGTGTATAAAATTTGTAATCCTTGTTTAATATTCCCAAAACATGACCCTCGCCCGATTTGAAATGAATTATATGTCATAATGTCAACCCTCGGATGGATTCTATATGAAATGATTTTGTGTATAAATTTTGTAATGCTTATTTAATATTTCCAAAACGTGACCCTCGCCCAATTTGAAATGAATTATATGTCATAATGTCGACCCTCGGATGGAATCTATATGAAATGATTGACATCAATAGAGTTTTGACTGGGGAAGTGGTATACTAATGGAGTAACTTTAATAGAAAAATCAATCCTGATATGTACGTATGACCGGCCATTGTACTGAAAATTTCATAAAATATTGATACGTTTTCCTAGACCAGCCCGGCTATGCCAGTGTTAAAAGAAAAAGGTTAAAAAATTGGATCAAATACTTACACATAATCAATTGGACTGATTTTTTCAAGATCTTTGAAATAATATTTTAAAATTTATCGACTGATTAGATCTTTTGTGTGAAATACGTAGTGGTCCCCACACGATGATACAATCCATCCGTGCAACACATGGTCGGTAGCCTTAGCATTTCGCTATAACAGACAACTAAGACAGTTCATTGTCAAACCATCACAAGTATGACTGGCAGCCACAGAGTTTTGACTAGACTCTAGAGAAGTGGTGTTCTATTAACTAGATTTATTGACCCCAACAATTTTGACAGGTATTAGGCTGAGGTTAGTTTTTGCTATTTTTCATTTGATAAAGATGGAGACGACGACCATAGAAGGAGAATATTCGAATCAGAACATTGGAGAACTTTTAGAATCAGAACATTGGGTTGGTTCCGTCGGCGACCTCTCTCTCCGATGCCTCGGCCATCGATCGCCACGCCTAGGCGTCGAGTCCCAGCCCCTCGGCCTCGTAGGATGCCTCGCTGCGGCCGAGAGCGACGTCGTATCATGATTTATTCACGGAATCACGATTTAATTATTCATGGTTTATTAATGTATTTCATGGTCTATATTGTTCATGTATTTATGTATTCATGATTTATTCATGTTTTTTTGATTAAAAACATGATGTCTTATTTCTTTTACATTCGATTCCAAAAGCGATTGGTGGATGTTGTACACGTCAATAATCGGTTTGAGAATCAATTGTTGTGAAGTTTGTGATTAATTTCACAAGAAACTTGTATCAATAGCCAATGCCCAAAATTTGAAGTTACGGAATCACATATGTGCTTGTGTTTCTCTAGTCCGAGAAGTCAAAGCATGTTGTTTTCTTCTAGCATTGTAGGACAAAAACAAGAGAACGAATTTGATTCCATAGCTTCAAATTTTATGAATTGGCTCTTGACAAAAACTTTATTGTGAAATTTATCACAAACTTCACAAAATAGATTCTCAAAATATACTATCCCATTCAGTATGTTTTCTTTCCCAAACCTCTTCTTTTTCCTGATTTCTTTTTATGTTTAATTGACCTCTCAATAACCTGTTAACTCTTGATTTCATTATGTGTACAATATTTATAATATTTCTTGTTTAATATTTCCAAAATGTGACCCTCAAGGATTTTAAATGAATTATATCAACCGACCAGATAAATTGTGTATAAAATGATTGGCATCCGTAGAGTTTTTATAAGGGAAGTAGTATTCTAATTAATAACTTTATTAACAAAATACATACTGACATATATGTCTACCAACTGTACTAAAATTTCATAGAATTATGATTCGTTTTCGAATTCTATGCGATTGGCATCCACATAGTTTTGACAAGAAATAGTTCTATTAAGGCCCGTTCTGCTTTCTCCAAAAATCTTCTTTTTTAAAAAGAAGGTAATTTCAAATTTAAATATAACGAAAATGAAAAATAATTTTTTTTTTTGCACCGTTTAAACGATCTCGATGAGATCTATCAAACAAGATCCATATTGGTAGACAAATTATTTGCGTAAACACATGATTTTTAACCTTGAAATTTACTTTCTTTTTCAAAAAGTAACTTTTATTTAAAGTGGAACAACCTCTAACTAGTTTATTTATGACGATTATATTGACAGGTATTAGGTTTAGGTTTGGGTGCCATCTGAGCAAGTAGTCTCATAATAGGTGTAATTGTATTTGGTTGAGGTTTATTTTATGTTTCAGAGTTCTTATCAAGTACTTGCGTTATTGGTAACGCGAAGTGAGTGTTTTTAATGAATTCGGACCGTTGGAAACATGCACAGACGGTTGAGATTTGGCATGCAGGATCCCCGAGTCCCAAAGAAATTGGAACGAGTATTATTTTGACACTAAGTAGTCAAGGAGTAAATAGCTCAACTTTTACAAATTTACTTTATTTCACTTATACCATACGGCGCCGAACTAAAATTTTACTTGAGTAGAATGAAATAAAATGTCATGTGGTATGAAGTACTCCAATGTCCAACTTGAGTTGACTGGAGCTTAATCATCCCACGTCCAGATGCGTTCATGTTTGAACAAAACCGATAATTTTAAGAGTAAATTATACTAAGCCCCCCTCGACTAATTCGCATTTTCACTTAGCCCCCTCAGACTATAAAACCCGACATTGTGCACGCTCTAACTATCCAGAGTTGACACTTAACATCCTTTTGTTAGGTCTCCGTAAGAAAAATGCACCGACGGCCGTCTCCGGCCACCGGATGGCCTATCCAAGCCGTTCAAAAATTAAAAAAAATAAAATCGAGTGGGCTGCTGTGGGAATCAACGGCATCCGATGTGCGTAGGTGTTCAATCCAAACACTCTATTTAAATTCTTGGGGTGTTTGGATCGAGCACCTACGCACGTCGGATGTCGTTGATTCCCGCCCTATGCCACTAGATTTTTTGTTCTAAAATTTTTGGACGGCTCGGATCGGCCGTCCGGTGGCCAGAGACGGTAGTCGGTGCATTTTTCCTAAAGAGACCTAACAAAAGGGTGTTAAGTGTCAACTCTGAATAGTTAAAGAGTGCACAATGTCGAGTTTTGCAGTCTGAGGGGGTTAAGTGAAAATGTGAGTTAGTTGAGGGGGTTTAGTGTAATTTACTCTAATTTTAAGTAGTTTAGTGTAGTGGGCCGAATATGTCGGTTCAGACCAGTTAAGTGTGCTTGGCTAGTTGTCGAGCTCAGTCACTCATTTTTGTCAAGAAACAGGACAGCCGTGCTGCCGTAATTCTCAGTGCGGCGACGTGAACAACTGTCCTGGCACGCGGATGCGAAGTGTCTGACCGCCAAGGGCAGGAGCTTAACATCGATCGGACTTCTCAGTTCAGATGTTTGGTTCGGCGATGTCGCTGTCAGGACTACAGAAGTCCATCAACCAAGCTACGTTGGAAATGATTCTCGGCAATTTGGAGCTCAGAGTACTTAATGATTGGATATATGGGTAATGAGTGAAGAGAGAATTGAAAGTAATGATTGAAAATATTGGTAATGAGTAGATTTGAGTTTGAAAAATTTTGGGAGCCATCCTTGGAAGTTTGTGTGAAGACCAAAATAAAAAAAAATGGCTTGCTACCTAGGTATCAACATAGTTGGGATGTAGGTTGTGGGTTGTGATGCCGTTTTTCCGTTTCCGTTTAATCTTTGTAACTTCGGTTTCTTTGATTAATAAACTTTCTTTTCCGATATAAATAAATAAATACTAGGAGTCTCAATTAGAAGGCAAGGATTAAAGTGAAAACTAGTCATTGGTGCGAATTTTAGAGATGAAGCTCAGAGGAGAGAGGACTGTTCCAATTCTCCAATCATTTTTTTTGGGTCGAGGGGACTAGATATGTGAATTTTTCAAATTCTTGTGAACGACGAGCTTGTATGCTCTTTCCATCGAGCCCTCCACAACCTGGGAAGAAAATTTTCTGGATTGGACTTGTAGAGACTAGAGAGGCATCATTAGGTGTTCCTACTTTTCAGTATTAATAAAATGATTGCAGATCAAGTGACAATAAAAAATTTGTAAGGATCTTATGTGAAGTTTATCGTAAAAGAGAGTTCTCGGAAGAGTTTTGGTAAATTAATGGAGGTTGTTCAATGAGTTCAAAGTTTTTTTGCATCAGAAAATCACTAGTTTTTTTGTATCAGATTATCAAAATTTGATCGGAAACTATGAGATTAAGATTTGGAGGATTTTTGTAAAGACTTTTTAAGGATTTCCGGAACCGCTATATATATATATGTATATATATTGATCCGCAATTTATGGATCATATATTCAGTAATTTTTTATGCTTTTGTTTGTTACAAAAGAATTTTTAGTAACTCGCTTGTGACTTTTTAAACTGGTATTAGGATATATTTAAGAGCGCATTACTCTCACTAGTTACGATCGATCGACAACATACATATAAAGACATACTCCCGCCATCCCCAAATAATAATCCAATATTCTATTTTAGATTCTCTTTTAGTAGGTGTCCATTTCAAAAGGTTAATGGGTAAAAGTTGAGGATAATTTAAAAAAAATAAAGGTAAAAATAGATTTGAACGGTGTAATGATGTTTTTTTAATAAATTGAAATTTTGAAGCTAGACACTTGAAAATGGACGGTGGGTATGTGGCAAATTATTTTAGTTGGTTACAAAACTGTTTAGTATTAGTCATACTTTATTTTGGTTTGTTACAAATGTCACACCCCAAAAATGAGAAGTGACCGGCCGTGAACCATGAGGCTAATCCATGGAACACGCAGCCTGATTAAGTCAAAGTAACCGAAAATTTAATTATCCCTTTTTCAATTTTAATCAAATCAAAAGCCAAATGTGTCTCAATCAAAAACATGGGGTACAACCATCCCATGAACTAAACAATATCCAGTAATCCAACAATAATAAAAAGAATTTGTTATTTGATAATTGTTTCAAATGCGGAAGCAATTTTTAAAATAAAACTACAATGAGACACCCTAAGGAGGTCAAACAAAAGAATCCTCGAGGTGCCGCCAGAGTCCTTGCCTAACTCTCCAACTTGCCTGAAAGAGAAGTTGGAATAAATCCGTCAGCTGACGAGCTCAGTGAATAGCAAGTATGTATAATAAATAAAGTTGAAAGCGGGAATTAAAATAATTTACCATTAAATCATAATTTGGCATACGAGGTGTCCAATAGAATAATAAATTAATCAATGAAGCATTTCACGAAATAAATATTCTTGGTGGTGATCACAACAATAACTCCATCAACAATGGGGAACCACAATCAAACAGTACCATGGCCAAAATAAATCTCAACAAAATTGGATCCAATATCGAACTTATAGTCACCAGGGTTGGCAGCCCATGGTACTTTTCCCTAAGACGATCCGGCAAAAGAAAACCGTTGAGTATTAGGGTCACCGGCCTAACACGGTCTTTTTCCCAATGGCCAGGGTCACCAACACGAGAAGGAATAAGTTCCCTGGACTTCCAAAATAAATGTTCCCATTACTATCCACCAAGTTCTCACCAAAAAGAATATTAACAATTGATCTCAAAAAATTCATCGCATGCCAATTTATAGAACTTATAAACAGTTTTGAGTTTCCGAATAGCGTTCATATAAATTTCTGAAGGAAATACTTTTAAAGGACACAGGGAACTTTCGAAAATACGTAGCGTACTTAACTACTCACCTGGGTCCAAACGTTGTGCAAATGAACAATGCGAAAATGAGTCTAACCTGAACAAGAATCATGTAGCACTATTATCACTAATTGTATCAATATAATATAATCTGTAGCAATAAGGAACTCGCTAAGAAAAATACTCTTCTAGCCTAAGACTAATCCAACTCAACCTCAATAGACTAATCCAACTCAACCTCAATTACAAAAATCCATCATTGTAATTCCAAGTCCAAGTGTCCACATGCACAAAACCATGGCAGTACCGCCAAAACTCCTCTGTTCCATAAACCCAAAACATCCAAATCACATAATGCCACATTCAATAATAACGTAACTAATTCTCCTACACTTGTCCCATTCACCCATACTTCACAAATCACCACAGCCTACACGCGCACCGCGTCGCACACACAAAACACCACAGCGTAACACACCCACTTCCATCATGCATGTATCATGTATGGTAAAACTCTTCCATAGTTTAATCACATAAGACAAATAATTTCAGTCGAACTTGTGAAAAACTAGAAACAAAACCCATATTTGTCCCCTCATTGACTCCACTGATACACCACCAAAAACCCAAGTTTTGTTCTCTAGTTGGAACTCAAAAACTATTGAAACGCAGGAAAAGGAAGAGAAGGAAAAGAAAATAGGAAGGAAAAGGAACAAACCACATCAGCAATCTTCCACCACGCAAAACCTCGACTGCGTCTGTTCTCTCTCTCTCTCTCTCTCAAACGAACGATATAATCCAATGTAAAACCCTAGTCTCCTATAATCCACGTTCTCTCCCAAATAATAGGTAACCACTTTATAAAAGTATTTAATACGGTAAAACACCAAATACTAAAACTATTTAGACTTACACCCCATCACTATAATAGTGCCGACAACTGTACTATGTGGTGAGAGAGAAAATATCAATTAGGATCCAAACCAAAAAATCCTTTTTTTTATTTTTAGTACAGAAATATAATTATTAGGAATAAGAAAAGACGGGGTGTAACAACAAAAATATTTACCGGTCAAATATAATTTGATTTCGATTATTTTTGTTTTTTCTCAACTTATTTTTTCGCGTTCTTTGTTTTCTGAATTATCCAGTCATCTTGACGAAAACAATTGGAAAAGTATAAAAATGTGGCCATACAGTCAAAAAGAGTTCACTAATTAAAGGCAAACAAGTTAAAACTAATTTGGCTTATTTTCATCACTGTTACTTCCTCTGTCCATATTTAATTGTCTACTACGGTTTTGTGTACATTTTCAGCGGCATATATCTCTCGATGTATATTATATTTTATGTTTTTGAAATTATTGTCTTATAGAAAAAATTGAAATCTATCAAACAAGATTCATATTGCGTATTTTTAGCAATATACGTTGAGAGATATAACTGTTGAAATGGCACGCAAAATCGTAATGGACAATTAAATAAGGATAGAGGGAATATATTTTTTGCCTTTTGTTTTGCTCGGCGACAACCAAAATAATTCAATCAATCAAGAACTTAACAAAAGAATTCACTAAAAGCGAAAGTTAAGTCCTTTGAATCAAGATGAACACTGACAAATGCTGAAGAGAGTACAAAAAGACACCAAAGCAAATGCGGACAGAGAGAGTAAAAAAGACACTGAATTAAGCAAGAAACAAAAGTAAGTTTATTCCATATATAAATGATGAACACTGACAAACAAAGGCATCGATCTCATTACGCTTGACAAGGCATGCCCGCATTCAGCCTCGCGTTCTTCCGGATCTCAACCTGCTACTGGAATAACAAAATCAAAATTCACCAAAAAATCAATTCAAGACATTAGTAATCCCGCTGTTGGAGTTAGCTTAATTAATTTGTCTAATTATTCACCCAGAAATTACCGGCAGGCACACACATATTTGTTTATGGCAGACGGGAAGGCCAACGTCGACGCAGTCACAATCGTTCGAATCAGCGCATAGTATTCCAGATAGTCCTAAAAGTAGATCAATTCACCACAAACATTAACTCAAGGGGAATGATTTCGGTGTCCCCGGTCATTTTGGGGACACAATAACTTTTGGCATAACAAAATCATTATGAGTATAACCAAAACCCATTATGAGCATAACAGAACCATAGCAAGGCATAACCAAAACCATAGCAAGGCATAACTTATTTGTTATGCCATGGTTGGGTTTAGTTACGCCTTGGTTGGTTTTTTGGATATTCTTTGGTTATGCCTTGTTTGGGTTTTGTTATGCTTGTAATTGAATTTAGTTATGCTCCTAATGGTAAAGTTATGCCAAAAATTACAGTGTCCCCAAAATGACCGGGGACACCATAGCATCATCCCCATTATTCAAGACATTAACTTAACTGTTTTAATTTCTAATAAGGGAATGACTTCGGTGTCCCCGGTCATTTTGGGGACACCGTAACTTTTGGCATAACAAAACCATTATGAGTATAACCAAAACCCATTACAAGCATAACAGAACCATAGCAAGGCATGACCAAAACCATAGCAAGGCATAACTTATTAGTTATGCCCTGGTTGGGTTTAGTTACGCCTTATTTGGTTTTTTGGATATTCCTTGGTTATGCTTTGTTTGGATTCTATTATGCTTGTAATTGATTTTAGTTATGCTCATTGCTCATAATGAAAAAGTTATGCCAAAAATTACGGTGTCTCCAAAATGACTGGAGACACCATAGCGTCATCCAATAATAATAGTATTAGCGTTAAAGTACTCATTGAATTGCATATGTACTTCTCTCTTCTTTTTTTCCCTCCAATAGTGTACGGATTCGGCTCTGCTAAATGTGTGAGTGTTTTTCAAACTTTTCTTTTTTTATAACTGCACTCTTATATGATTTTTTTTTTTTGTTTTTATCATGTGAAGTTACGATATTGCTCTTCAATTATCTCACTTCCATAAACCCAAAGTCTAGTGATAATGTCCCATTTCCTTCTCAAAAGGTAATGACGACCGTAAAGAAATACAAATCCTTAAAAAACTTTGCATCAAATTTAAATTTAAGAGATAGAACGGTAAAAGGTAAACAATGAGGGTCCTCGATTGGACTTCCTTGTTGACCTACTTTCGGGCCCACTTCAATAATCGAAGTGGGCACGACCATTATTTAAAAACCTACACTTCTTAAAATTTCCTTACTATTGGCTTTAATTAACATGGTAAAAGGTGTTTACGAAAGCAGAGAATTAAGGAACCTGTGGCCTTGAGAAATATCAAGGTAAAGAAAACGATGAGAACGATGAAAACCCGACTCATGTAGCTCGCCATCTTCAAAGAGATATTTTCAGGAAAATAAAACAAGGGTTGTGTGAGAGAGAGAAGGGCGTAGCAAAGGTAAGATGGGTTTTCTTGCAGTTTCATTCCTCACTTATCTAGCCCTATTTATAAGGTGTATATATTCTGATACTAGAATATAATACTGTACTCCATGACCATCACATGTTGGTAATCAAGTGATCAACTAAAAATTAAAAAAAAAAGTAGCAGTATCACCTTTTACTATTTGATTTTGAGATACGATATCATGAGGCGATTCCAATTTTGAAGGACGCGGGGGTCATATGCGGGGGTAATATATATTTTGAATTCTAAATAGGGTTATTCTGTTGGTTCTCTTGGTAAATGTGGAAATCTAATTTGTTTTTATAAAGAATGGGTTCGGGAAATGCTTATATTTGCACATTTTTAGGATCCATTTTCATGTGTTTATCCTCTGGGCACCCAATACATACGACTACATTTTTCTAGATGGTAGAAGAAATCTTATGAGGTCCATAGCTTTATGGTCCAACAAAATTCATTACTCGATTCCAAGCGCAATTACTGGATGTTGTACCCATCAATAATCGGCTTAAGAATTGATTGTTCTGAAGTTTGTGATTATTTGGCCATTTCCTAGTCCTAAATTAGTGGGTTGCTCCAAGCGTAGGACGGAGACTGACGTAGCACAATATTCAGTAAGACCGGAGTCTAATCCACAAAGACGATGATGTGTGCTGACTAAAAATTACTCGGGTTGCTATAATTTAAACGGGTTCTTAGGTAGTCACCCCTTGACGATTGATTGAGATTAACTAAAACCTAGAAATTAGTTGTACTTCTCAGATAATTAAAAGAAAGGCACGGTCGTAGGGTTCATAGCACTTACAACCAGTCCGGATTAATCTGCTCCAATTGGTGTTCTTAAAACGTTCGATTTTAGTGAGAAAAAAGATACCCCGAAAGATGCGAACCCTTATGGTCGCTGTTCACCCACGCGTAACGAAGAATGGGTTTTGCACCCTTGTTCTAGCTCTTGTTCATATGGGCTCCGACGATACCCAGGTTCGTCTAACGAATGTTCTTTAATAACCTAAAATTGCTTTTTTTATTGTTTGAAAATAGGAGTGTAAGCACACGCCCCGGAAATTTTTGTTACGAAAAATTTGGGTGTGGCCCTCTTTGGAAAAGCGCGGCAAAACGCTCCGATGCAGAGTCGCCACTCGGGTTTTAGCGGTGAAATACCCAAGGAACCGAACTTGAAACGTTTTGCTACGTTGTTTGATTTTGAAAAGGTGCAGACGGGTCTATCGTCACCTTCGATATCTGAGGTTCGGGAGCCAGGTTACGAGAGGGGAAGGGTTTTATGGCACCTCTCTCGCCCGATCCGAAAATCGGTCTCTACTCAGACATTTTGTAAAACATTTGCATTTTTCTCTCATTGATCATTTTTTAGCCAGTTAGGGCGGGGGAACAGTTAATGGAAATTAAAACTTTATCAAATTGCAGTTATGTGACCTCTTAATAACCAGTATCGTCTGTTAACTCTTGCTTTCATTATGCGCACAATATTTGTAATACTTGTTTAATTAATATTCCCAAAACGTGACCCTCGACGATTTGAAAAGAATTATATGCCAACCCATCAAATAAATTGTATATGAAATATTGGCATCCATAGAATTTTTTATTGGGGAAGTGGTATTCTAATGGCGTTATTAACAAAATCCAAACTGAAAATCTCTTAAAATATCTCATTTTCGAATTCTATATGATTGGCATCCACAAAGTTGTAACAAGAGAAATAGTTCTATTAACTAGTTTATTCACAACTATATGGACACGTATTAACAAGTGAAGTGGAGTGTAGTTGGCGCACAAGAACAGAGTTTGATTCACGTAACCATCCATCCCCTCTCCAAGTCCCTAGGATAGAGTAGATTAGTATAGACACTCCAATTTGGAAATTTTAGACACCTTTTAAGTCCCCAATGATGATAAATAAAGTATGATTTAAACCTTTGAATTGATCTAAACCTTTTGGAGCGCAATCCTTCAAAAACCGTAGATCAGTAGCCGACAAACTTTCCAATAATGAAAATGTGTCTTGAAAGCTTCAAACAATGCTTTTAGTACCCAAAGGGATGAGGAAATGAAAAAATCCTAGATAAACTAGGCTTAAAAATATTTGCTATTTTTTTTTTATCTTTTTAATAAATAAATCCACCAATCAATATATAAGCTAATCACACAAATGAGAAGCAATAAAGAGATGAACACAAGATATACGTGGAAAACCCTTAACGGGAAAAAACCACGGGAAGGAATCAAGCACTATAAACATTGTGTAGTTACAAGTAATCTTACCATACGATTTGAATCCTCACAATCGAGCCTAAGACCTACTTGCCGAATCCATGTTCACCACACCCAGTGCTTGACCGCCACTGCCTTGAATCCACAAGCCTTCCACACTCCTTCGGAAATCCACCAAAGAACAAGTCTATGTTTGTAGAAATAATGATGTGAATACTTCTTGGAGTTTCATTGTGGCTTTGACGATTGAATAAGAACTCCAAGCCTCAAACATAAAAATACTCCTTCATCTTGTCTAAACTAGAACCACGCCCTTTTTCTTTCTTTTCCTGCTGCTCCTTTTTTTCTCGTTACCCTAGCATACCAAAGAATACTACCTTTTGTATTAGCCGTAACATGTGCACAACTTCCGCCTCATTTAGGCAGGTTTTACCAATTGATCTTAAATTGATACCCGGTCAATCCATTCCAATTGAGCTCTCTCCGGCCACTTGATCTAAACGCGATCATTCCATTCAATCACTCTCAAATACAAATAAAGATTTGATTTCCTTCCACTTCCTAAACAGACACTCTACTCTAGAAATAAATAATAAATAAATTACAACTCGAGAATCAGGGATACAATTAAATGTGTGTTTTGTCTTGAAATTTGCCAACATAGAGAGACTATGGCCCGTGGTCCTAACAGGAAACACCTTAGAAATAGGTATGAGCTAGAGTGCCAAGTGACTCTTAGAATGAGTGAGTATGTGTTTTAGCCATCATGGCACCAATGATCTTCGGTACAGTTTGCTTTCAACCCATTTTTTATAAATCAAACTTCCTTATTTTTATGGTTAGATTCCACTATCTTTTAGTACATTCAAAACCCTCATTATCGATTTATGATAAGCATTAAACCGATTTGAAATTAGGGAGATAAAAGGATTTTGCCTAAATGGCTTCTTTTTCGACCACCTGAGGGTAAAATGGTCATATCTTTTGATGTACAAAATATTTTTGATCCAAACCATTTGGGTTAGAAAGTAGACTTGACAAGCTTTCCAACGGTCCAAAGAACAACCAAAACTGAGTTTGGAAGTGTCTAGGGCGGCCTCGCGATGTTCGGTCTATTGAGTGCTTGACCGATTCCTAGACCTAAAATAATGGGTTGCCCCAAGCGTAGGGCTGAGACCGGTGTAGCACAATATCCGGTAAGACCGGAGTCGAATCCACAAAGACGATGTTGTGTGCTGACTAAAAATTCGGGTTGTTACTTTTTAAACTGGCTCTTAGGTAGCCACCCCTTGTTGATTGATGAAAGATTAACTAAACCTACGAAATTGATTGTACTTTTCAGATAATTAAAAGGAGGTACGATCGTAGGGTTCGTAGCACTCGTAACCAATCCGGATTATCCTGCTCCATTAGTGTTCTAAAAAACAGGATCAATTTTAGTTTGAAAAAGATACCCCGCAAGATGCGAGACCTTATGGTCGCCGTATACCCATGCGCAGCGAAGAATGAGTTTTGGACCCCCATTCCCCTGTTCACATGGACTCCGACGATGCCCGGGTTCGTCCGCGGGAAGTATTTTTTTCAATCTTAAATCATTTTTTCATTGTTTGAAAATAGAAGCAGTACCCGGACTAGCCACGGTGTGCTAATCGCCCCGCGACCCTACCCAAACAACTACTCACTGATCATTAAATAAGAAACAAAAGAAACCCTAGATTGAAATATGCTTCTATTACTCGATACAAAAAATAAATAAGAGATCCAAACTAAACAAAAATTAACGAATAACTTTAATAAAGAGCAGAAATTAAAATAAGTTACCGGAGTGCGAGTAGTTAAATAAAGCTTCAAATAACTTGAAAGGAAAAGAAATTCAAAAGAAAACTCAACAGTACAATAGTCTCGGCAGCCCGTTCTTCGTTTTCTGTTTCGTCTCACTTTTCCGAAAGCTGCCGCCCCCATTTCACCAGTAGGTTACATTGCTTTTATAAGGGTTGAAGACTTTAATTACACAAAGGTCCTTTGGACTTCATGAAATAACAAATGAGCCATTCAATTTTGAATCATTTCACATTTGAATTCCAAACTTCTTTAAAATCTTCTTTTTATCCAAAGTCTCGGACAACGGGCTCGAGCAACCTATAAACATAAAAACACATAATAAAAAATAGTTAACTAATATAAAAGACTAATAAATGTAAATTGGAGGGCCAAAATATGTATATTTTGGCACTTATCATTGAGCAGTCAATACTTTGATTTCTTTATGTTTTTGTTGGCAATATTAGAAGATGAACACATCTAACCAAATTTGCAGGGTGGCTTGACAGCACTCTTGAGCACTCAGGAGTGATTCCAGTGACAGTTCATTCTGCTTTCTTGCTTCATCATTCTATCGCATCTTGTACACATTGCACATGCATGCTCTGCTATCTTTTGGTATTTGTACATACTTGCTAACTGTTTTCATGAAATAAAATGCTTTTGTTAAAATCCCACAAACTTTGAGTAGAGACCGACTCCGTGTCAAATGAGAGGGGTGCCGTAAAACCCTTTCCCTCTCGTAACATGACTTCCGAATCCAAAACAATCTCTGGTTTTCAAATTCAAAAATCATTGTCAATCAAAACTGTTTCTCGGGTGGCAAACCTCAAATTCAGGTGGCGACTCTTCAATTTTTCAACTTTATTTTTCGAGCTGCCCTGATCCACCCGGGGCTGTGGTAGCCCATCGTCCCTTTAATCATTGTAATTTATTTTTAAAGATTAATAAATCTTTTTTGCCTTTTAAAAAAAAAAAACAGACATGGTACAAGAATTATGACAGCGGAAACTCTTTTGTAGTCTTTGAAGCACATCGCGGTCCAATCAACTTAGAAAACAATTGCCAACAAAGCAATACAGAAAGTCTACGTATTTCTTGATTCAGAATTTTTGAGCTAGGGTTTTGATCAAACTTTAATTTTTAGTAAGGGTTTTGATTTTTGGTTTTAGTTTTTAATTGTTGGTTTGCATTTTACTGTATTTATGTGTATGCAGGTCTGGATTAGTAGTTGAATGACATATATTGTTGGTTACTGTTGGCCATGATGTGAATTTCATATATTGTTAGCTATGATGTTTAAAAATCTGAGCCAAAAGGCAGAGAGTGCAGTTTGAATGCAGTTTGTAGTGCAATTTGATGAATGCAGTTTTTAGTAGACTTTGAATGCAGTATTAAGGCACATTGCTATGGAACTGCAACTATTGCTATATGTGTGGGTGTCCAAACTGCAGTTTTATTGGAGATTCAAGGCTGTTTTAATGCAGTTTTTGTGTAATTTTACTGCAGTCTCTGTGGCAATGATGATTGTCTGAGCTCACAAATGCGTTACTTCAAGTTTTCAACTATTTTTCTGTGTGTGTTGAGCTTGGCAGCTATGTGCAATGTTAGACACAGTTTTTTTCCTTCCCAAAAGGGGGTCCTTTTTTTTTAAAATTGGCCCCGAGAGTGGACCCTTACTTAAGGATATATAGAAGCATTGATTTTGAAAGATGAGTGTATTGGAAATTCTATGAGGGTCAGTTAAGGAATGGTATTAAGTTTGAGATAAATTAATGAATCTTTGGTGTAAAAACTGGTGAAGATATTAATTTTGCAAGTCATATAAAGGTTTGATGATTGTAATGTTTCACTCATAAATGGATCGAGCATATGAAAATGGATTCTTTTGGAGCTGCAAACGCATCAATGCTTCTTAGGACAAAGAGCAGATGAAGATCGAGCTTGCAGGAGAGGAAGGAGGGGTTTAATATGACTATTTCTATTTATGACTACTGCGAGTTTTACTGGAGATCTAATTGTGACCGGTTATAAACTTTCCGCAGATCCAAACCATTAAAATACGATCTAACGGCATGAGAGGTGATGTTCGCATTTTTACACTTCTAAGGGCGACCTTAGAGGAAGCCCACTCTCTCTCTCTCTCTCTCTCTCTCTCTCTCTCTCTCTCTATATATATATATATATACACACACACACACACACTCCGGATCCCTTGAAGGATTCCGGACAGCTGTTTGGTGCGGACCTCTCTTCTAAGCCCTTGGATTTAATCCAAGGGTCTCGGAAAGAAAAGGCCAAAAAAACACAAAATTACACTTTCCCCCCTCTTCGGTTCATTTCACACTTGCCCCCTTCGGTTCATTGCATGCAGACGCTTAAAGAGAGAGAGAGAAAGAGAGAGAACGACGAAGATCAAAACGACTGAAGGTCTCTCACTCTCTCTGGTCTGATTCTGTAATCTCTCTCTCTCTCTATGCATTTTGTTCTTGTTCGATTTAGGGTTTGATTTTTGTCTCAAAAATTTGGAAAAAGTATCGATTCTTGCATTCTCTCTCTTTCTCTCTCGTTCGATCTTACAGAAATTAAGGTTAGGGTTTATTAAGGTTCAATTTCTATGTGAAACCCAGAATTTCAAAACATACAAAGTTTGAAAACTAATGACTATATCGAAAACTATATATGTTGGATCCAACTAGTTATAATAACAAGAGTCAATAACCATACTTGCAATCTTGATACTCCATGCTAGTCATTTCACGTAGAACAAGGCTGTGAAGTTCATCAAAAGAACTAGTTGAGTTGTGGTTTGAATCATGTCCCTCGTCTCCCTTAACTTTGATCAATTTAATTAGAGTTCGATGTTAGTTTTCCCTAATGGAATGTATTCCATTGTAACACAATCAACTATGCTTCAATTAAAAGTTTATAAAAAATTGATTTTGGATCTCATTTTGCATAACTTACTGTCAAAAACTAATTTGGAATTCTGCCTTGTAATAAAAAAAAAAACCCTAATTCTAATGCAAATTCGATTTCATTATCTCTACTATTTCCAGTTACACATTCTTAAAAAAGAAAAGGGTTCGAACTAGACCAAAAGAAAGAACGAAGATGAAGAAATCGGACAAGAAGATATTTCCCACGTCAATCCAACCCTTTTGTTTCCACCACCACCACCAAGAAGAAATGGCAAGTACTAATGCCTTTTGCTTTTTGATTTTGAGGTATGATATCTATGGTCGAGGAGAAAATTTTGCCCGCCAGTTGGGTATCACGTGTCACGCATACGTGGTAGCCATAGCCAACCACACGTTGCCAGGCAATGAAAATGTCAGAGGTTGTAGTCGCAGACCTACTCAGCACGAAACGTTTTAAAAGTGAACAGAAGTTTTCACTCCGTTAAGATTTTCCCTTCTCTCTCAGCATAATTTTGGAATATTATTCCTTTAAGGGAATGACTTCGGTGTTCCTGGTTATTTTGGAGACACCATAACTTTTGACATAACAAAACCATTATAAGTATAATCAAATTCATTACAAGCATAACCAAAACTATTACAAGTATAACCAAAACCATAACAATGAATAACTTGGTTGGTTATGCCTTGGTTGATTTTTGGTTATGCCTTGATTGATTTTTGGTTATACCTTGGTTATGTCATGTTATGATTCTATTATACTTGTAATGATTTTTGTTATACTTGTAAGGGTTCTGTTATGCCAAAAATTACGGTGTCCCCAAAATGACCGGGGACACCATAGCATCATCCTTCTTCTAAATGTATTGGAAATTTTTTTGATTTCTTGTTAGGGAACGACTTCGGTGTCCCCGGTCATTTTGGGGACACCGTAATTTTTGGCATAACAAAACCATTATAAGCATAACCAAAACTCATTACAAGCATAACAAAATCATAACAAGGCATAACAAAGCATAACTTGTTTTTTATGCATTGATTGGGTTTGTTTATGCCTTGATTGATTTTTTGGATATTCCTTGATTATGTCTTGTTTGGGTTTTGTTATGCTTGTAATAGGTTTTAGTTATACTCATAATCGTAAAATTATGCCAAATATTACGGTGTCCCCAAAATGATCGGGGACACCATAGCATCATCCTTCTTGTTATGTTTAACTGAGCTCTTAATAACCAGAATCGTCTGTTAGCAGTTGATTTCATTATGTGTACAGTGTTAGTAATGCTTGTTTAATATTCCCAAAACGTGACCCTCGACGAATTGAAATGAATCATATATCAACCCATCGGATGAGTTGCATGTATATAAAATGATTGGTATCCATAGAGTTTTGATTGGGAAAGTAATATTCTAATAACTTGTTAACAAGATTCATACCGACAGATATGTCTGCCGATTGTATTGAAAATTTCAAAATATATAGGTGTAAATGTATTAGGTTGAGGTTTATTTTAGGTTTTGGAGTTCTTGTATATATCAAGTACTTTTTTTTGGATGATGCTATGGTGTTTCCAGTCATTTTGGGGATACCGTAATTTTTGGCATAACTTTACCATTATTAACATAACTAAATCCATTATAAGCATAACAGAACCCAAATAAGACATAACCAAAGAATATCCAAAAAATCAATCAACGCGTAACCAAACCCATCTAAGGCATAACAAATAAGTTATGCTTTGCTATGGTTTTGGTTATGCTTTGTTATGATTCTGTTATGCTTGTAATAGGTTTTAATTATACTCATAATGATTTTATTATGCCAAAAATTACGGTGTCCCCAAAATAATTGGGGACACCGAAGTCATTACCCTTTTTTTATTGGTAAGCATGCATCTTGCTTATCCTTTTTATACCAAAAAATCTCTCTCTCTCTCTCTCTCTTCCCGAAAAAAGTCACTTCACGTCACTAGACATATACGCAGTAGTAAAGATTTTAGTTCATGATGGCGTGGAAATGCAATTAAAAACAAAATGGGACGAGTATTAATTTGACACTAATTATTCAAGGAGTAAATAGCTCAACTTTTAATAACAAACTTTTTCAAAACTGAAGTGACGGTTATTGTCCCCGATCATTTTGGAGACACCGTAATTTTTGGCATAACTTTATCATTATAAGCATAACTAAAACCATTACAAGCATAACAAAACCCAAATAAGGCATAACCAAGGAATATCCAAAAAATCAACTAAGGTATAACCAAACCCAACCAAGGCGTAACAAACAAGTTATGCTTTGTTATGATTTTGTTATGCTTGTAATGGGTTTTGGTTATGTTTATAATGGTTTTGTTATGCCAAAAGTTACGGTGTCCCCAAAATGACCGGGGACACCGTAGCATTTCCCGTTATTCAAAACTAACTAGGCTAGTTAGGCCCCGTTCCAGAACATCTTCTTCAAAAATATGTACTTATTTCATATTTTTAAACTCAAAAATAATGTAAATGAAAAATAATTTTTCAATTTTTTCTGCACCGTATTAAAGATCTCAATGAGATCTATCAAATAAGATTCATATTGATAGAAAAATTATTTGCGTAAGCACATGATTTTTGAGCTTGAAATTGCCTTCTTAAAAAATAAGTACTTATTTGACTTTCCGGAACGGAGCCTTAATAGGTTAGTGGCGGAAACCATGAGATCAATCATTTTATAGGGCCCACAATACGTTCGTGCAATAAATTAATTTGATCGGATATCAATAGTCATATGTAAAATTAAATTTTGGTTTATAAAACAAACGATCTGATTCTGTTACTAGTTTTTTAAGTTATATATATTGTCCATGACGTGATATTTCATAAACCAAAATTTAATTTTTGATATAGCTATTAATGTTCAATCAAGTTGAATTTTTACGTGAACATATTACTTTAAGGGCCCTACAAGATAAATGGTTTAAATTACTGCAGTGAACGTTGAATGACGAAAACCATGGAATTTCCACCCCATCCGCAAAAGAATTTAATCTCCCCTTGTATATTGGCACATGAGAAGTTACAAGGTCAAATAAATGTCAACTTCAAGAATGCACTAATTAGTTTACATTACCGACTTCTTCTTCTTTTCTTTTTTTTCTTCGTTCCTACGTACCGTTAGTATTTTTTTGGTTTAGCAAATTTAGTTTATTAAACTTTCAATGATTAATTAATTTTGTTATGAAAGACTTTCACATGATTGATATATCTCCATTTTAAGTCTTCTCGCAATACACGCAAAAGATTTCTTCTACCAAGTGGGAAAATATATTATATATATTAGGCCCTGAGAATAAGCACATGATATAGATCTTAAAATAGTGGATATATTTAGTAACTCGTGAGTTGCAAGGGCTACGTTTGGTTAAAATTTTAGTTTAGTTTAGTTTGGTAGTGGGAGGATAGAGAAATAGGGTAATGATTGAAAATATGGGTAATGATTGGGGAGAGATAGAGAGAGATGAGAAAGTAATAATTGGAGAAATATGGTAATGATTAGAAAAAGAAGTAGGATAATGATTGAAAAACAAAATAAAACCAAATGCAAACATCCAAACGAACATAGCCCGATTTCTAATGAAGTTGAAGTTTTTAATTCAATTATAACTTTTAAGGTGTTAAATAGATCATCATGGTTTCCACATGCTGTCAATTATTGCCATTAGAGTGGATCATTAATTTTAAAATATAACTAATCAACTAAAGATATATTCGTCACATCAAACTGTAGTAACAATACTTAAATGGTGTTCGGACAAATAAGCCAAAGTGGCTTATTTTTTGTCATTATTCAAATTTTTTTCGTATCGGGTGGCTTATTTTCAATTTTTTGGGGATTATTACATCCTCACGACAAGAGGAATCTAAAAAGTAAAAAATTTTGACCGAAATTCAATTTTTTTTGAATAAAGACAAAAAAATTGGCTTATTGAAATTTTTTCGTCTTTATTCAAAAAAAATTGGATTTCGGTCAAAATTTTTTACTTTTTAGATTCCTCTTGTCGTGAGGATGCAATAATCTCCAAAAAATTGAAAATAAGCCACGCAATACGAAAAAAATTTGGATAAGGACAAAAAATAAGCCACTTTGACTTATTTGTCCGAATATAAGCTAATGCTTTGTTTATTATACCAAGTGGAGGAGATAATTAAATCGATTCAAAAGTTGATTACTCTTTCTTTCAGTCGATTTCAAAGGCGATTGGTGGATGTTGTACACATTAACAACTGGTTTGAGAATCAATTGTTGTGAAGTTCGTGATTAATTTCACAATGAACTTTTATCGATAGCCAATACACAAAATTTGAAGTTACAGAATCAAATATGTGCTTGTGCTTATCTAGTTAGAGAAGCCAAGCTATATGGTTTTTTTTTTCCCTAGCGTTAAAGGACATGAACACGAGCACATATTTCATTCCATAGATTCAAATTTTGTGAATTGACTCTCGACTATAGTGTAGAACACGTGGAAGCCCAATTTCATGATGAGTGGGACCGTGCCAAGTCTCGAAAGTCCAAACGATGTTTAATTTCCGATTACTCGATTTGGCAAAATTCTGACAAGCTCGGAATAAGCCAAAACTTAACGAATCAAGATCTGGTTCTTTAGTGCAAAAAGAAAGAGAGAGACAACAATCAAGTCTTAAATTTGGTATTTGGGTTCTCAATGTAGGTAAAGGTTGTTATCACTCAGAACCAAAAGAGCGGATCATCGCAGAAAGAAGAAGCAACTTAATCAGATGTCAAGTTCTTTCTTCTATTTCTGAAACACAGCTTTCAGAGCATGTACACCAAGTAATATATATTTTAGCTATTCAATACTTCACTTTTTTTAGTTTACCTATTCAAATCTCTCTCAACTCCACACTAATACTCTCTATTATCATCTCTATACTTACAAAATACTATAAAATATTATTCACACTACTATTCTCTCTCTCTCTCTCTCTCTCTGCAAAATCAGAACCCCAAACCCACAAATTGTGATGCAGCACAAGAAAGAAACACAAAAAAAAAAAAAAAAGAACCCCAAACCCAAAAATTAATGTGATGCAGAACAACCAGACGAGCACAGAAACAAGAAATAAACACAAACACACACAGAGTTCCAGGGCGTGAAATATTGAAAATGGGGAAGCCAATTGAAACCCAGAATCAATTATATATAAAGAGAGAGAGATACGAAACTTGAGTACTATAAATCAATTGACCCAAAATTTGAACTGCACATCATTATTCCTTGCAAGGTTCTCCTTCAATCGGTCCCCTTTACCATCACCAAGGAGGCTGGTCTGTTGCAGGTTGAAGACGCCATGAGAGAGAGAGAGAGAGAAAGAGAGAGAGAGAGAGAAGTGAAGAACAGGAGAGAGAGGAGGAGAGAGAAACAATAATTGTTTAGAGGATAGCTCATGAACAAGGCCTCGCTAATAATACCGAGTGATTCCACCGGAGGTATTTTACATTGGTCTTTTGCTACTTTGGTGCAGCTCAATTTTGTGGCTTTTCCTCTCTATTTTACTTAATATATTGAATATAGCTATACTCATGTACACGCTCTCAGGCTCAGCTATGAACTTTGTACAGAAGCTTTCAAAATCTGATCACTCTTTGCCCTCGATCAAAGATCTGAGTCTTTTCAGATTGTTCCCTAACCAAATGCATAAAAATGTTTAGCTACCTATGTTTTCAAATTGGGATACATATCATGTATTCTTTATTTATTTTATGTATCGTATCGGAATACATATTTTGTATCATAAGATACCTTACCGAAAACAAAAATAATGTAAAATAATATTTATACTTAATTATAATCTAAAAATCAGTTGAATATATGAAAATAAGTGTTTAATGTATGAAAAGTAGGCTTTTAGGATGAAAATTTTCAAGTCTCCCAGGGAGGGTCTATCATAGTGAGGCTTTCTGGTGCCTGAGTCTTGCAATATATGATCGAAATTTGTTTTTTCTACTATTTGTGCTTCCAATCTTAAAATATGGTATAATTTCTTCTCAATTAGAAATCGTAGGATACACTCCGAATCGGGCTATGCTATTACATCGTAAGATACGTACGTCATTGTATTGTAGGATTTCTATACAAAAAGGATACGGAGTGGGATACGTATCTTTTTTTTGGAAGAAAACGATACGAATCATAGGATACGTATCACGTATGGTAGGATTTTAACAACCATGATTGAGTGGGAAAGATGACTGATATGTTCTATTCTCACACAATCAATCAACACACAGTAGATCACTGCATGGAGTACTGCAAAAGTCAGGCCTTCGATGACAAACTTGCTTCACCCTCACTCTTGTTTTTCTGCTCTTCAAACTTATCATTATAGCTATCTGAAGTGGGTTAGGAGGGGTAGGATTTAATTTGAATTTCGTTTTTCACTTTGATCCCATAACCATGTGTCTGTTTACTATCTATATGAATGTGGGTTAGGAGGGGCAGGATTTAATTTGTTTATGGAGCTTCATCGCTCATGATAATACCTTGTCCGTCGAAGATGGATCTGAGAAGTAGTAATTAGATGTATATACGAATGTGGGTTAGAATTTGTTGCGGAAAACCGTTATTTGGTACTGCATCGATCTCAAGTTAGACTTAGACCGGGACAATGATATTAATCCGTTTTCATCTTTTCTATTTGTCGGAATGAACATTTTGATAGGTGAATATGACAGCTAGACACATAGCTAACCAACTTCTAGGAGTGACATAATTGATTACATTGATCTCGGTAGCTACGCCGCCCACGAAATTTAAAGAACCTACAGGAGCAGGCGTTATATATTCTGCGGAACGCCGTTCTTGCCAATGTTGTATGTCGTTTTGGAAGGATGGGTTTGACCATGCTGTGCAAAGTGTGCTCACTTCAATCAACCTTTTTTTTTTTTTCCTTGAGATAGATTGAATTTTACAAGGAAGAAAAGATTGTTGCTGAAGACCGTTCCTTTCCCCCCCCCCCCCCCCCCCCCCCCCCCCCCCCCCGTATTTGGTATTCCTATACGATTTTTTGCTTGCTTGAATTAGCTTATATGAAATAGACTTGTGAAACTAATTCTGAAGAAGGATTTAAGGTGATCAGTTCGTAGGGTTGGTCAATAATTAAGACAATAACAGCACAACCTGCGTGTCATTCTAGATTGAGGTCACTTATTTTTCGGAAAGCGTTCGACATGGGCAAGTCGTTAGATTTTGTATGATGCAATAATAGACAAAGAAAATTAAATCGGATGTCACTGTGAATATAGCTTTTGATACTAGTGTAAGGAATGCCATTTTTGAAGGGGATATATATGTTTTTTGCACTCTTATTTTTGTAAATTAAATCACACACTTTTTTTTTTTTTTTTTGTCTTTATCCATTTGAATTTTCTTAAACCAACTGAGCTGTAACTAGGAGTGTACATGGTCCGGATTGGTCCGGTTCTCTAAAAAATCAGTTACCGGACCATTTCAAATGGTTCTAGAAAATTGGAAACCAGAACCTAACCAATATATGTATGGAACCTAACCAGAAACAAATCGCAAGACCGGTCCGGTTTTGGTTCGGTTCCGGTTCTATCCAATACGCATCCAAACACTTATTCACAAAATATAAACTTGTAAAATGAAAAAAATAGGAAGATTATCTGGTGGAATAAGAAAGGAATGAAGAAAATAAAAACTTTCCTAACAAATGAGATTTCGTCTCTAAATAAATTAAGTTTAACAAGAAAGAGATTAACTTACCAAATTCAAATACATATTTAATTACACACATATGTATTTTTATATTTATCTTAGTTTTAAACGGTCCGGTTCGGTTCTAACCACAGTTCATTAATTGAGAACCAATAACTGAACCAAAATTAACGGTTCTTGTTTTTTTGGAACCATAACCTGACCGCAGAACCGCAGAACCGAACCAAATAGGACGATTCGGTCTAGATCGGACCGATTTTACGGTTCGGACGGTTTTCTTGAACACCCCTAGCTGTAACCATATATGCTCGATCTCTGGCCGGAAACGGAAATGAGAAAGCAAGCATATATGCAGCCACACTCTAATTGCTTTGTCACAGTGAACAACACTGGCCGGGCAAATAACTAACCTCCACTGGTACTAGTACTACCCTCTTGTTAGATGGAGCCTTATTGGAAGGATATCAGCTAGACACCGCCAAAGAAAGAACTTAATCGAGTACTACGTAGGGAGGAGATGACAATATTTATCCAACTATCTGTTGGATGCTTTTTTTTTTTTCGGAGTATCCAAGCTCTTTATGCTTAGATGCTCTTTTCTCGATGTACCCTTTCGAACTATATAAAATGTTTCGTTTGCCGAGCAAAAAAAAATAATCCAAGCGACAGCTCAGGGTGCAAGCTAGGGATCCAAAACCACAATCGCCTAGATGGCTAGGCTAACTATGGCGCTTTCGATCGATGTTTCCATGATCGAATTAAGCAACGGGGGAGTGGGCTTAATTTGTGCGTGCATGTTTCGTGATAAGTTGGGTCGGTCGAGTGAAAAAGGGTGGAGGCTATGATCCCCATATATCTTCATTAATATTGTTAATTACTTCAACTGAAATAGTAGATCTAGGCCTTGAGGTTTAGATGGGAATTCAGTAGCTTCTGCGAAGAAGAGCCATATATATGGAGGGGAGGATTATATATATGCTATTGAGAGCCGGGGTAGCAGAGTATTACTATTCAGATGCAAGACGGCCAAACATTGTTTAATTAGTCGTTATCATCAGAGATACTACTATTTGCTTAGCAAGTGCTTTCATTCTATCGAGTTTTCTTCTGTTCCCCGTAATTGTAACAAAAATTAAGTGGCTCATTCGTTAGCTAAGTATGCATTCCCTTTCTATCAAGCTCTCTGCGACTTGGGAAGGAAACTTTCTGGGCTGGCCGGGCTTGTAGAGAGGCCTCGTTCGATGCTCCTACTTTTCAATATAGTAGTAATAAAATGGTTGCGGACTGAAGGGAAAAATTGAATGGATCTCATTTTAAGTTTATCTTAAAGAAGAGAGTTTTCGGAAGAGTTAAGATTGGTGAACGAGTTCAAAGTTATGTTGCATCCGAAAATCACTAGGGGATAAATATGGATATTCACGAAATTTATGGATGATATAGTAACCAATTTTTTATGCTTCTGTTTGCTAACAACAATTTTTAACTCGCTTGACTTTTTTTAAACTGGTACTAGCTAATAACGTATTATTGTGACTAGTTACGATCGATCGACAACGCACATAAAAAAACATACTCCATCTGTTCTCAAATAATAGTCAAAGTATTTTATTTTGAATTGTTCCTAAAATAAGTGTTCATTTTGAAAAGTTTATGGACAACTTTTGTACAATCATTATTGTGTCCTTTTGAAAAATTAATGGGCAAAAGTTAAGAATGATTTTGAAAAATAGGGGTAAAAGTAGATGATTTGAGCTGCTCATTTTGTTCAAAATATGTTATATATGATCCCTCGAAAACATTAGCTCATTAATTTGGATATTGGTTTGAGCATTCACAAAACTTCCAACTTTGCTTCAGAAATTAGGCCTATATTGTGAAGTAAAGTCGAATGATTTGTAAACACTCTTACCGACAATCAAATGAATAGATATTTTACGAAAACCCTAAAACAACTTACTTTAAACTAAATAAGCGGCTCGGATCATCTCTCTGAGAGTCAAAATAAATCCTAAAGATGTATGTATGTACTCATAACACGACTGCATAAAAGATTAAATTATCCCTTCGTGCCTAGAGAGAGAGAGAGAGAGAGAGAGAGAGAGAGAGATGGATTGATTGATTGGAGTATTACCGTTACGAAAACCATGATTCCATGAACCCTTTTGAACAGACACAAAAGCAAGAAGTTGAAGAAGTAGCAGAAGTCACTACTAGTAAATAGTAATAAGCGAAGGCTGAAGCTGAACACTGTCAGACTGAGGCATCTCATTAGGAGTAGTATTTTTCCAGCCACGCCCGCCACCGCCGCCCAATGTTACTATACTTAGGGAGAGCATACACAGAAGTCGCTCACGCAGAAGCCAATTTCTTCCTTTTTGCGGCTTTCATCCTTGCATTTTTTCTCGTCGCATTTAACTGTACTGACTGCATCAACTAAATCAAAATTCACCACAAAATCAATTCAAGACGATTATGCTGTGTTTGGATTTGGATTTAAAATTTTTTTTTAAAAATAGTAGGAATAATAAGTGGAAAGAGATAGAAAGAGAAATGTTGGAATTATGAGAAATTTAGGAGGAATTTTTTAAAAAATACTTTTTGAAAAGTAAAGAGAACAAGGCATTAATTTGTCTAATTATCCACTTAGAAATTACCGCATTTACAGCATTTACATTCGCCAGCAAGCATGTGACAGGGCCGTCGGTGCAATGTCCGAGCAAATTATCCGAATGCATCTTTGTCCTAAAACTAAATCAATTCACCACAAAAATCATTTCAAGACATTAACCCTGGTGGTATTGCTGGAGTTGTCTTAATTTATCTTCTTATTTTTTTTCCCTACTCCCTTTGTCCTTTTTAAGTGTCTACTACGATTTTGCGTGTAGTTTTCAATGACATATATCTTATGATGATCTATTTTTAAAACTTGAATCACAAAGAAGGCCAAAGAAGAGGAAAAAAGTAGAAAAAATTACGTTCAACATAAATTGAATAAGACCATAGTGGAATGTGGAACCATTCACCATAAGGCAGCACTACCCCATTCTGTATCATGTAGCATTAGAATGTCAGGAATAGAGGCAAATTTCAGAGCACCATTCATAACAACAGCACTGCAAAGGCAGTGTAGCAGCAGCATCTATAGCAGAAATTATAAGCAACAATAGACAGGTTCCTCCCAATTGCAGTATTCATGAGCAGCAAAATTAGACAGATGTTCTCCATGGTCAACTACTGAAACCAGAAAACCTTTAAGTGCTTTCATCCGCATCCAGAATCCTCGCCATACATCCAATAGCAGTAAATCTCAGCATTCAGCAATAACAGGAAAGACATGCCCAAAACATAACAGCATTAGAACCAACAAAACATCATATACAGTATCAAATGATCCTCTTAGCCCTCCTATAAATTTTGGAGTTGAAAAGAGGACACATAAAAGTAACCACAAGTTCTGGAAATGTTCACAAGTTCCAGAATAGAGCAAGACAACATCCATTTATCATATCAGCAGATAAACGAAGTATCTTCAGACTTCAACATCTCTTAGCCCTCCTAGTGGGAGGAGTTGAAAGAGCAGAACAGGAATGATAACACCAGCTTATTCTCTTAGCCTTCCAAAATTTTGAATTTGAAAGAGAATAAAAAGCATCGTCCAGATATCCGTTTAGCACATTCAACGCTGATCATAACAGTAACAACTTTGTCCGTGAAAATCATAGCAGTAGAGAACAAACAGCTTTAACATCAACCAGACTCTAAAACATAGGATAAAATCTCGACTATAACCCATAGGAGATCAAGACACCACAAGACCGAAGGCTGGACAGAAGAGACCAAAACACAGACACATACACAAAACACACGACCAAGATAGAGACAGACAAGAGATAGCCCGAGACAACCACCCCAATCCAAATGAAGGACAACAAAAGACACAACCAACCACAACTCAATAAGAGACACACACAAACACACAAAGAAGACACAAGACCAAAACAGAGACAGATAAAAGACAGCCCAAGACACCACCCCAAACCAAAAGGAAGACAAGCAAAAGACACAACCAACCACAACTCAAGAGAAGATACACACAGATACACCAACCACAACCCATGGGGGACACCAACAGACACAACCAAACTTGACAACACCCCAAACCCCCCCAAAGAGCCCTCAGGAATCAGATCTGCACCTTTCCTACACCGTCCAAATTTCTTTTAAAGTCATCAACAGAGTAGTCATTCACATGTTATTTGGCTTTAATCCAAATTGCTATCCTTGTTTGAGCCAGGTCAACCACTTCACCAACTTCCCAAGCTTTATTGTTAAACACCACTACTAGTCCATATTGTCCAATTAACTGCATAGAAAGATGCTTGCCAGCATAGCTTCTCCAGATTTTTGAATTTTACACTTTCCCAAAAGGAGAACAGGGCCATGAGATTGGGAGGGGTAACCCAAATCAGTTTCCACCAAGAAAGGATAGAGGACCACACACCCCAAGCAAACTGACACTGGAGTAGCACATGGTTAGGTGTTTTTCCTTCAGTGTTGCAAAAAGGGCAAGTATTCAAGTTTGGTGGTAGTATGCCTATGTTTGCAAGCATTGATCTTGAAGCAATGCGTTCTTGCACAGCCATCCATGTGAAGATCTCCACTTTTGGAGGACAGATATCTTTCCATATTGAAAACAACTGCTTGGCTTCCTTAAACACCAAATTCTCCCATGATGAATAAGCAGATTTAACAGAAAAGGTAAGGTCCTTACTCCACTTCCATTGTAAACAATCTTCATTGTTGTTATCTAATTGAACTACACTCAGAATGTGCTGCAAATTCTGAAATTGCGCCAAGTCTCTGTTACAAAAATGTCGCTTAAACAAGAATTTCCAATTATCTGGGTTTTGGTCATCTACCATTTCAACAATTGTAGGTTCTTTCTGTGTTGACAACAAAAAGAATCTAGGAAAAACAGCTTGCAGTGTTTCCTCCCCAAGCCATTTTTGAGTCCAAAATTTAATTCTTGTGCCAGAATTAACTTTAAAGACAAACCCTTGAACATTGCATTCTCCTATGTCAACCCCTATAGTCCCCACTGAGCATAAATCTTTCCAGATATTAGAGACTTTGCCCCTCCTTGGAAGGTGAGGCAGCCATGCCTACTCTCCCAAAGCATACTTTCTTGTGATTACTTTAACCCACAATGATTCCTTCTCTTTGTTGAACCTCCATGTTGTTTAGGAAGGAAAAAGTGTGTAGGGTGTTAATAACCTTAGCACGTAACAATCTTATTTATATAGACAACTCACATATTAAATAAGTAAACTAAGCAATGTGGGACTACTACTAATACTATATTCTAACACTCCCCCTTAAGCTGGAGACTCTTCAGCTTGTTACATATCAACCAACGAAACAATTACCTCAACTACTAACAGCAATAACGAAAAACAATCAACTTGTTAAAACAATGGAATAACTTTCAATAGCAACCTCTTAAAATGATGTACTATATGCACCTAGTTTATAGTTCATTCATAACTTCTAGTGTGTTTTGTAACTTTTGTTGTAGAATTTATAACCTTTCAGTAGTACGATTCATAACATTTTGGTGTATCTCGTAACATTTATATGATTCGTAACTTTTTAGCAATACGATTCGTAATATTTTCTCTATAATTTATAACATTTTGGGGGTACGACCAACGAACGACTTCAACCAACGAAACAACTTCAACAACCGACCAACTTCAACGATGTGGGCTCCCCATACCGGCGCGTGCCTAAAGAAGAGTCGCCACCCGGATTTTTGAGATGGATGATCTGAGAAACCGAGGGTTTGTTTGGAAAGGCTTTTGGTCTAACGAAAACGTTTGAGACTTTGGGTTCGGGAGCCATGTTACGAACGGGAAAGGTTTCGTTGGAAAAAGCAACCCGCTCGCCCAGTAAAATCGGTCTCTACTAAACTTTTCAATAAGAGGGGATTTAAAATATCTTTTGAAAAATTAAACTCTTAAATAAGCAAGCAAAGGGGAAAGGGACATGGGTATTAAATCACGTTGGCGTGCTCGTGGTGTTAACTGTAGAGTGATGATAAAGATGATGCAAGATGAAAGGAACTTTCAGTAGAAACTGTTTGGATCGCAGTGTTCCTGTGCACGGCATTTTGTAATAACGCGCACGGTTTTATGGAATGCCGTGCGGGATTTTCTCTGTATTTTCAGGTTTTCACAAAGTTTCAGAATGCCGCCCAGCGTCTTGAATAACACGTGCGGGATTTTAAGCCAACATCAAACAACGTTTTCATTAACAGACGACTCTGGAGAACACCATTCTTCCAAGCCATGAACAAAAGGAGGTTTTTTTGTTGAACTCTTGATCTTTCAGAGTGACCGAGGAAACCATATTTACTTTCTAAAAAAAAAACCACACATGGCTTGTAGATATGGTCTATATTCGAGAGGTATCTACGCCTAATTTTTTTTTATAAAAGACTTGACAGAGGAGAGCTATGATCCAGATGGTTTGAGCAAGAAAACAATAAACCAAAACGCCGTGCGTTCAAGCCAGCTACGCCGCACGACGCATCAAGATGCCGCGCGGTGTAGCCTTCTTGGCACAGAACCTTGCTTTTATTCTGAAAATGGTTTTTAAGTCAGGATCTGACCCAAAGGAGGCCGATCTTGACCACTGCGAGGTTCCCTCAGGGATATAGACGGGGTCTATCCCCATGAAACTTAGTTTATACCTTTGATCTTGGAGCTTGAATAGGAATGGGTGGCTGCGGATGAACACAGATGAGACCGGTTGAGGAGAGCGGGTCGTAGGTGCGAGTGATGGATGGTAGTATAGGTAGTTGAAGCATTTACAGTGGTGGGAAGTTCATCTCAATGATGAAGAGAAAATGGAGAACTTTGAGAAAGGGGGAGCCTTGAGAATGTTTTTGGGAACACTTTCTCAAGACTTTGGAGTGAGGAGTAGGTATGAAAGCATGATGAGAGAGAAAGAGAGTTCAGGCCTCTTTCTCTTGAGTGGAGGGTTGTATTTATAGGCAAAAGCCAAGGATTTTGAATTTCAAATGGTGGAGGTATTTTCTGGGCGGGCCAGAAGTGCCTTTTCGGCTGAGTTAGCTTGTAGCAGTGGCTCAAGTGGGCGTGGCCGACAGCTAGCTAAGCCAGTCAGAACTTAATCCAAAATGCCGTACGGTTGACCTCATGACCTCGTGCGGCGTAATAAAATATGTTATGCCGTGCGGTGTAGAGGTGTGCCGTATGGTACTAAGGGTCCAATCCTGGGCCTTTTGGTTTGGCTCTGGGCCTTTAGGAGAGTTCCACATCCAAGCTCTCGGAGGTATTTGTTTCCTTCATTTCATCATCGGGATATTTAAAGCACTTTCAAGGCTCAGATTGGGGTGTCTACAAACGATTTCAACGACTAACAACCAACGAACGATTTCAACGACCAATGAATCAATAAACGAATTCAACGACCAACAAACGATTTCAACGACCAACTAATTCAATGACCAATGACCAATGAATGATTTCAACGACCAACGAATCAACGAATGAATTCAACGACCAACGAACGATTTCAACGACTAACGAAACAATGAACGAATTCAACGACCAACGAACGATTTCAACGACCAACAACCAACGAACGATTTCAACAACCAAAGAGACCAATTTCAACTACCAACTTCAACGACCAATAACAACCAACTTCAATTACCAACCAACAATCACCAACTTCAACGAAATAGATGACAAAATAAGATATGTTACCACATTCACCAAAAGAATGGCCAAAAACCCATTAGAAAACCCAGAATTATGATCATGTCTACGACTGAATAAAGAACCAACAGCAACAGAGACAACAGAAGTAAAATCAGATTTCATTGCAAATATATCTCCGGACAAGAAACCAGCAATCGACCAACAGATCAACCCAACATCATTAATAACCAAGACCCAGAACCTCAGAGTGGCAGAATACCACTTTAAACCAACAATATAATTGAACAAAGCCGTCTACAGACTGAAACAGCAGGAGTCGCTGATGAACAGTGACGATGAACAGTAACACTGTGAACAGTAATTGGTGAACAATGATTATGGTGATAGATTTCAATGGAAGGGATTAGGCTTAGGATAGAGGCTAAGATTAGGGTTGTGATTTTAGGGTTTCGTGGTAAGATGATGATGGCGGTAGAGGGTGGCTGCTAGGGTTTTGTATATCTAAGGTGGATAGTGAACCCACTCTGATACCATATTGTTTAGGAAGGAAAAGTTGTGTAGGGTGTTAATAACCTTAGCACATAACAATCTTATTTATATAGACGACTCACATATTAAATAAGTAAACTAAGCAATGTGGGACTACTACTAATACTATATTCTAACACTCCACCACCACTTGGATAGCAATGCCATATTATGTTGTAATAGCCTTTTGATCCCCAGACCTCCTAATCTTCTGTTTCTTGTCAGCCTGTCCCAATTGATGAGAATCATGAGATGCAGCTCTTTCTTGGTCTCTGATTCTCCCCACAAAAATTGTCTTTGAAGCCTTTCAATTTGGTTAGCCACAGCCACAGGCATTTTGAAAATAGACGTGTAGTAAATAGGTAAGTTATTGGAATTTGATTTGATTAGAGCACGTTTACCTCCCATAGACATATGCCTCTTCCTCCATTGCTTGAATGCCTTTTTTACTCTGTCTATTACTGGTTGCCACGTTTGAATTCTTCTTGGATTTGCTCCTAAGGGCAAACCAAGATATTTCATTGGTAGTACTCCACTTTTTCATCCTATAATCTGAGCAAGTTCAAAAACTCTTTGCTCCTGAACCCCAACTCCACATAGCATACTTTTGGACAAAAATGAGAAAATTGAAAAACTAGTCAAATTAATTTCAAACAAGAATTCTACCTGCCATATTTCAGTCCAATAAAAACCAATCACTTTCAAACCACAGAGATCAAAGACTTAAGAGCACAACAAGCGGATCATGTGTTAAGGCATGGCCATTAGCCATGATTATTATTTTTTGAACGACAAAAAGAGATTTACTAATAATAAGAATATACTGTAACAAAGATAAAAGGGAAAGATAAAAGATGGCATCTCAACAAGCACAAAGCATTCCAAAGAGGTTGGCACCCAACATGCTCGACAATCATATTCCACTCGATCCCAAGAGAGGAGAAAGAAAAGGTTGATAAGACACCCACCGAATGCAAAATAAACTATACATAAAAACTCCCAAAACAGTACATTGAGACCCCCGAACAGGCATGAATCACTCGAAGGTTGTACGAGGTTCCGATCCTGAGATGTGAATAAGTAAGACTTCCTGTATTATAAAATCTCCAAGCTTCAGTACTGTAGCAGGGTAGCAGTAACAAGTTGAATGGTGTAATGGCAGCAATGGAGTGTAATGAAGTGATTTGACAATAGCAATACTCCATTTCCTTCTTAAGTTGAAAGCCTCCAAGAGGTATTGTAGACTACCATAAAATATCCAAGCCAAATAGCAGTAACAACAAAATCAGAATTTCAGATTTGCACAACAACAGTAACATCACAGCAGCAATTGAGAATCAGCGAGGCATAAGACCTCCTAATTTGATCAATAAGGAGTCTTAGAATGAAATAACATAACAGACATCTCAAGCTATCAAACAACTCAACACTCCCTTTATCCTTATCAATTACAAATTGAGACAGACACAAGAAGTCCCAGCCCAAAGCAATTATCTCCACCCTCCCCCCACTTCATATAACTACCCCAAGACAACCAACAACAACATCAAGACCCCCATTCCCACCTGTCCCAAAACTCCTAACATTTTAATAATTCAGACACCCCAACAGTAATCTCAACCACATTTCCAAAACAATAGACTCCTGAATAGCATGAATCGCCCACAGTACAACACACACGTGCACACACTATTACACACCACACGCACCCAAAAGTACAAAAAACACACACCCATACAGTCACACTCACTGATGCACAACACACACACACACTGCTACACAACACTCACCAATAAAGTCTCTTGATCAAAGCCCTGCAACTTCAACAACATACCCACCAACTACATTAAGAGATTCTTTTATTGCCTTAAGTCTATAGATGAAGTCATTGCTAAAGTCATTCGTTCCCACTTCCCCCCCCCCCCCCCCCCCCCCCCCACCCAAAAAAAAAAAAAGAGTTATTCTTTGTAATCTTGGTAATCTCCAGAATCTCATCCCATTGTGGTTCTGAGTTTTAAAAAAAAAACATCCATTAGCCATGTTGATAGGTGACATACTGCCATCCCTATCATTTGTGTTTGAAAAGTCTCATTTCCATCTAGCCGTAATTGGGCAACAGACATTAGCTCTTCTTCCGTATAAAAGTTACAGAGATTATCAATTTAAATTCCGTCAATCAACAACAAAGCCTGATCTTGATCTTCACTTCAAATCTCCCTTACATTTCCTCTCTCTCTCTCTCTCTCTTCTTCCGTATAAAAGTTAAAGAGATTATCAATTTAAATTCCGTCAATCAACAACAAAGCCTGATCTTGATCTTCACTTCAAATCTCCCTTACATTTCCTCTCTCTCTCTCTCTCTCTCTCTCTCTCTCTCTCTCTCTTCCGTATAAAAGTTAAAGAGATTATCAATTTAAATTCCGTCAATCAACAACAAAGCCTGATCTTGAACTTCACTTCAAATCTCCCTTACATTTCCTCTCTCTCTCTCTCTCTCTCTCTCTCTCTCTGTGTGACTACTACCATGTACTCTCCCTCAAGGCCAATAAATTGATGACTGTTTAGCCCATCACGTAACATCCTGTTTTGCTATTTTGAAGATGAAAAACAAAAACATTCAAAGATATCCGCTTCGCGCTATGGGTATAGTATTAGAACTACCTGTGAATGTGAACTGGTTAACATGTCCGCGTAGCAGAACCACGTGTATGAACATAGTTTAACTACAAAGATAGTATAACAACAATATCTTGAGATCATAACTCAATTCGAGAAATACGGAGCTTTTTCCCAAGCACAATTGTAGGATCATGTCGTAGATTTCTACACAAAAAGGATACGGGTCAAATACTTGTAGTTTTTGAAGGAGACATACAAATTGTAAAATCTTTTAGGCTTTTAACAACTATGCTCATATCACTGTCGAGCTCTGTCGTGAGAGAACCGACCCAGAAGGTAATCAATACAGGGCAATAAGACTTCCAAATACACCTACTTATCCAATCACCCAGAGATATTCCATAGGTACATATAGAGAAATGAAAAATTATAGTTTTGGTGACAATAACAAGAACTGCAAAAAGGAAATAAGAATCCAAGTACCGAAAAAGAAGATAGACCTGAATCAAGTTGGGTAACATGAAATGATGAAGTCAATAGACTCATTTGAATCATACACAATTCGGGCAAAAATTGAGCTTTTGCAAACCTGAAAAATGCGACGCCAGAGTCAGTTTGCAAAGGATTGACGCCCATTCATACGTAGAGGAATATCAAGAAGTCAGATCAGAATAGACTTGTATGTTTTGACTAGCAAATCTATGCTAATGCATTTGCCTCTGATTGATGTATCTGTCCTTTGTACTTAAGTCTTCTAAACTTCTGTTGTTGTCAGCCTCAGCTGGTGGATAAGCTCTAAAAAAGCTATCCTTTACTAGTTCTGTTTGCAGCTTTGTTCGTGGTTTGCATTCTTGTTTTGGGGGATGCCTCGGTGCTCTTGTTTTTTAGTTCTGGTTCAATAAAATCAAACTTACCAAAACAAAACAAAAATGGCTGCAAAAGGTGAAGGGACTGAAAGGAAGAAGTAGCGGATCCAAAATGTGGGAAACAATTGTTCCATTACTAAAGGTAAAAAGAAAGTCATTAAACAAGTTATAGGGGGACCTTCTAAATATGAATCCCAAGCTTGAGGCCATATAGATAACCGACTTGTACCTCAACACTTGAGTCTTGATTATTTTGAAGATAGCCTCTGCAACTTCCAGGCTTTCTTCAGCAATTTGCTTTCATCAACAAGATGATTCACCAAATCTCACCTCTCAGCTTATTCTGCAGTTAAGGCCCTTAAGGGCCATGGCTGTTAAAGACACCTCATGAGCTCTGTTGGGTCCTACAATGCGTGGCAGCTTCTAAAAAAGACCCCATGAAGGACATATCCCGAACCTGAAAAAATAATAAAAACAATAAAAACACATAAATACATAAATCCTCGTTAGATGGGAAGAACCAATACACCAAATGTTTCAACGACAAGAATTCTACCTGCCATATTTCAGTCAAATAAAAATCAATCAATTTCAAACACAGAGGTGGGGCAGGAGAATCAAAATGCCTCTTCCCAGGCTAGAAAACTGTTTAGAATGCTTCTCAATTTGAATGATTTCCATGAGCATAGCTTCAACCGTAAAATGACCAATGCATCATACAATACCAGAGTTTTGAAAGTTATTTTCTGCACTCACTCAAACCAACTTAGTTGGCATCAATGGAAACTACTAGATGGTCAGCCAAAATATTGACACACGCGCACACACGAAGGTAAAAAAACACACAAAACCCCATAGAAAGCTGATTCCATAATTCATAGTTTTTCTTTTTCTTCCACAAACCCATGTCAAGACGAAGAAGCTACTACTCGTGTTCTCAAGCAATGCTCAGCTAAACTAAGAAGAACTTGAACATAGCTACAAGCAAAATCCTAATCTCCCCCATACAAGCAACCAAAAAAAAAAACCCACAAACCCCCCCAGAGAATGTTGATATTATAATTCATGGTTTTCCCTTTTCTTTCAATTCAAGTATTATGTGAAAATAGAGGTTGGACCCAGGGATTTCACCCAGTTGCAATTTCAAGTTGGATATCGGGTCGCCTGATTGCCATGGCGGCACAGCCAAGTCATCAATTTTAAGCAAAATCATAGTTCCAAAATGTGTTTTCCAAACAAGAGGATGTCGAGGACTACATTTCTTACTCTTCTTTTTTTTTATTTTTTCCTCATGAATTACCTGAGAAAAAGAAGAATAATTAGGGACACTCTCATCCCGAATCACCTGTTAAGATATCATTATCCTTTGCATTCTCTTGTTCTCTTCTCTTTACTCACAGATTTTGCCAAATGGACAGTAAATGAGGATGGGCATAAACCTAAAGTGATTTCTAGGTCATGGTAGTCAAGTTAATGGAACTTTAGATGCTGAGTATCTATAACGCAAAGGTTTATTGAATTTCGAAGCACAAGTTTTAGAGCAATAGCAAAACGAGCCAAGCAATGGAAACTATAGAGGAAATTACAAGGGAAAAAAAAAACAGTCAGAGACTCAGAATGCCTTTAGGTACAAAGACCCCCATTGTCCTTAGGCTCAATATAGGCAATGGCCAAAAAGGATGGAAGAATTCAAGAGAAAAAACTTACTGGTAGCTCTATGCCACTGCTAAAAACTAAAACTTCACAACTTCCTAGACACGTAGCTTAAGAGGATATAAGTTACAACTCAGTTTTTGAATCTCTAGATTCTCTACAAAAGATTGGGAACGAGGATAGATTCGGGAACAAACCATAGCCTACAAGTTACAAACCATAGTTTATAAGATAATGGACTCTCTCATTCCTAGTCCATTTATTCAGTTTTTGAACAAACCAAAGATTTGCAATTATTTCAGTCTTTCCCCATGTAACTAGCAAAACACATCTCTCTCAATATAGACGCCAAAATACCACTTGTTTCCACTAAAAGTACAAAAATAACAACCCTTTGGATGGTATGGTGAGAAAGGAAGAGAAAAGAAAGGGGAGCCCTTTCTCACCAAATTTCACCATTTTTTATGAGATTTGGTGAAAGGGGAAAGGCCAATAAAAAAATCTCTTTTCGGTAGTTGTCTCTCCATTTATCGCTAAAATGCTCAATCCAAATGAATGATTTGATAAGAAACCATTACCCTTTTTTTTGTTTTCTCATGAAACCCCTCCATCCAAAGGCGTATAAGTTAAGAAAAATGAGTTATCTTGAATAGTGGTTATTTTTTGACTAATATATGCAAAGGTTTGTTGAATTCCGAAGCACAAGTTGCGGAGCAGTAACAAAACGAACCAAGCAACCATCGAGCTGTGTCGTGAGAGAATTGACCATAGCCAAAGATCCTGCAGCTAACCAATACAGGGCAATAAGACTTCCAAATCCACCTATACGGACACTTACCCAAACACTCAGAGATATTCCATAGAGGTACATCAAGAGAAATGAAAAATTATAGTAGTTTTGGTGACAAAACAAGAACTGCAAAAAAGAAATAACAATTCATGAACCGAAAAAGAAGGTAGACCTGAATCAAGTTGGGTAACATGAAATGATAGAAATCGATAGCCTCATTTGAATCGTACACAATTCCGGCAAAAATTGAGTTTTTGCAAACCTGAAAATGTGAACAGAATTGACCACTGTTTGTGAACGAAGATTCAGTGAAATAGTACAATATGTATACGCACGAGAGAGAGGGAGGGAGAGAGAGAGAGAGAGAGAGAGAGAGAGAGAGAGAGAGAGAGAAACCAATGGGGAAATTGGGAACGACAACTGGTATCGGTTAGCTGGACGTACTGGTATTCATTAGAAACTCGCATGTAACACACGCGAGCACGGGGTTCCATTTAAGCGTCCATACTTGTTAAGACTTCTCATCTGTAACCTGCGAAGTCCCTTGAAAACCTGAATTTGACTTCTTCGTCAAATTGTGAGCCCATTTCAGTTTATCATCATTATCAAAACCCTTCAAGTTACAGATACTGTCGAGAAGATAAACCATGTCAAAGATCTTTTGAATCAAATATTCATTGATACATAATCGGAGAAGATAAATGTGGATTTTTTTGTTTGAAAATAGACTTGGCCACACCCTATCAGATCCATTGCGCCAAACGACATCGGAACCATACATTATTGGACCTGTAACGTGAGTTCTTCAAATTGTGATCTCGTTTTGGTTGATCTCCAAGATCCGAACCGTTCAAGTGGTAGAGCTTGCCAAGAAGATAAAGAGTGTCAAAGATAGTTTGAATCGAATTCCGAACGATCCATAATCGGAGACAATCAAAGCGAATTTGTTCTTGTTAAAATAGATTAGGCCATACAGTATCAAACCCATTGCGGCAAAGAAGATAAAATTCAGACCGACGAAGGGACGTCCCCGACGGAAAAGGAAAAGGATTCTCTCTAATTTCGATATCGTATAGGTTTCTGGGCAATTGTGTTTATATGGGATTTCATGGTCGCTTGAATTTTACCTTAATCTGTTGATGTTCTTTCGTACACCTATTAATCTGAGACAACAAGAAATTTCTTGCTCCATTTGCATAATTTGCATGTTTAAATTGAGGCAATTGTCAATTACTTTGTATGCATTACTGTTGCGAGCACTGGTTTTCGCTAGAGATTTAGGAAATGATTGCTTTCAGTTTGGACTTCATCCCTTGAAGATACCTTCTGTGTGAACTTCCAGTTTCCTTTCTTCTAGATACGTGATTGAAAATAAGGAAGGAAAGAAGGAGAGTGAAGCCTTCACCTTTCGAAGCTCTTTAAAGTTTCAAACCAAGCTCGAATAAGCTGCTACTCGGCTCATCTGGCTTTTGAAACTATTTTACGGATTTGGGACAAGTAGTTCAATACTCAAAACACATGTGGTTGGTATTAGTCGCTCACCTGAGGAAAAGAAAGAGGAAGCTTTTAGAATGTTATGTTGCATGTTTTACGGAAAAGTCATAGAACGCATGACGGCACCGACAATACCTTGAAGTTTTTGGAGAATGTCGCTACTTTCTCGTTCTCCTATGTCTGTCTTGACAATTTCTGTAGTTTCGTATGATCTCGATCTGTCAATTGACTCGAGATACTTTTTTAATTTTTCAGGTTGTATAGGGTAGCCCAGCTGCTCGTGCTTGTATACATGAAGGGGATGAGTTAGTTGAGATAAATGGTGTGTACTAAATTGCTAACCACATTGTCTTCTCGCCAACTCAAGAATCCGAATAAAGTTCTCTGTTTTTTTAAAGGTGTTTTGACTACTGCGAATGAGCGATTTTAAATCTTTGTGATTTGGTTCAAAATAACTGATATGCATTTGTGAACATGAAGTTATACATCTTTTTAGAAAGTACCAATAAGGGTTTGTTGACTGTAATTGGTTTACATTATTAAGTGGCTGTAGTTAACTTCTGGAATTTGCTTTACTAACTATCCCGGATTTTCTTTAAGGTCCATCTAATGTGCGTGTGAGTCTGTGTCCTTTGGTTTTGTGTGTGTTCTGTCATGGTGTCTGGTTTGGGTTCTTTGGTTTCCTGGTTCTCTTTTTCTTTGGTGGTTTCTGTCTGCTCTTGGGTTTTTTCTGCAGTTCCTCTTGGGTGGGGGCCTGACTGGTCTTGGGGGTCTGGGTGGTGTGAGTGTTCTGGGTGCTTCCTTTAGTCTGTGTTTTGTGAGGGGTTTGTGAGGGGTTTGGCCGAGAGTGGCTGTGTCTTTGTTTTGGTCTAGTTTTTGCTTTTGTTTTTCTTTGTTTCTCAGGGGTTCGCTGGCTTCTGCTTTTCCCTTCCAATTGGGGCTTGCTTATGTTTCTGCGTTTCATAACATGGGTGTAGCAGATGATGGGGAGTACTTCTTCTTTGATGCTGCCCCCTTGCTGCTGTCTCTGGTAGCTGTTGGATTTAAGCAAGTTATCCTGGACGTGGTTTTGAAATGAAGTCAAGGGTCGCTTTTGATGCATTGCTCCTGATTGTGGTGCTGTGTCGAAGATTCTGCTTTGTGGTGCTGGTCCTGTTTGTTCTGCTTTGTGGTGCTATGTCATGCTTTGGTAGTTTGTGATAATCTTCCTCAGTCCATGTGCTTCTGTTTTGTTCTTGCTTAAGGTCTTCTGCTGCTGTTTCTTAGGATGAAAAGAAGTCTAGTTGGTGATCCAAGTTTTGAGGTCTTCACTGGTGCCTATTCTTGTTTGGCCTTACAACATATGATATATGAAGGTCTTCAGCGTTTTTCTTTTCTTTTCTTTTGTTTTATTTTCCTGCAGTTCAACATGCTAGCCTGGTTGCTTTCTTGTGGTGCTTTGGTGGATCTTTCGTACTTCTGAGGCCAAAGATTTCACATCTTCTGTTGTCTTTATAAATCATGCGTTGCTGCTGCTGCGCTATTTTACATGTCCTGTTGCTGTGCTAAACTACTAGTCATGCTCTTTGCTGCTACTTTGTGTTGATGTTTGGCCAATGCAACTGCCCAATGTGCTAGATGTTCACACTTCTCAATCTGCTAGAAGTTGATGCTTCTGCTACGTTCACGTTGTGGCCTAAATCCTGGGCTACTCCATTTGGCTCAGTTGATGCCTCTACTATTTGGGTCTCATTCTTGCTCTTGGAGCTGATGCTGCTGTCCCTGATCCCCTGGTGTTTTTCCCTTGCTTTTGGACATGATACTCGAAGGCCTCAGTTTTGGTCTCTACTTTACTTTTTGGTGTTGGAAAGTTGTTTAATGAGGCAATTATGTATTTATTTTTCTTTGGTTGGTTGAGGATTGTGGAGCTGTATTGAATTGATTCTTTGCACGTACCCGAGGCAATAAAACCATTTTGATTTACTAGTTAATTCTCATTTTTCTAGTTGAACATTTACAGGAACTGGAATTTGAAGTTGATTTTATCTGACACATGGAGAATTTAACACTGATTTACTTTATTAGTCTCATGGAACAAGCAGTGAACATGGACAAAGCTGGGATTATGTCCGAGAAAAAATATAGAAACTGTATTCCAACTCACTAGTTTATGTTGTTACTTATGGAGATTTCAAGCGATCATTCATCTCATACCCGACCAATATTGAACTTGTACATTATCTAACATCTCGTCAGTCCCATAGACACGAGCTAGGCTTTTACAAGTCCAACTTCATGGACAATCAAGGATGGGTCCAGTTAGAAGCTCTTCCAGAAAAGTATTTCGATTGAGAGGCATTGGATTGATTGTTACCGCCCCATGCATGCTTTTGAGGTCTATACTGACTATACACTATAACTTCATTTACAAATTGACGGAGAAAGGATATGCATCCGTGACTTTCTAACATCCTTCGCTCGAAGCAATACTTAACTGTAAATGCCTTCCTCATCTTAATTAGTGAAGCAAATATGAAAGGTTCCCGAAAAAGTAACGACATTTTACTAAACCAATTGGTGACCTAAAACAATAGACACAGAATATTATGAAAGAACTAAAACCAATAGACACAGAATATTATGAAAGAACTCATTTTCTTCACTGACATTCATATAGGATTTGTAGCTATAATACCAATTCCAACATCCCAAAATTTGCATATACGTCTGAATGTTAGCTACATTGATTCCACGTTACAAGGACAACTTGAGGCAGCATCTTCGGACTCCTTGATGTCCAACTCATGCTCAGCTACCATGATACAAGAATCGGCTTCCAATGGTGACCCCATAACATCCCTTTCCTTGGGTGGAGATCCATCAGGGAGCTCCATAACACTTTGCAGACACCCCAAGAACAGAAAAAAGTGTGTTGAGGTACTATCAGTGCTGACTTCCTTGAAGTAACAGCAGTGGTTGCAAAAGTAAGCAACTTGTGGTATTGTTTGTTGCCACTAACCCGAGCCATCTTTGGGTTCCACATTTCCTAGCTGAAATAAGGATTCCAACATGCTAAAAACTATATCTAAAAGTGCCTTCTTTTTTTCTTTTCTTTTTTGATCAGCAAAAGTAGATTTTATTAGGATCGATAAGGGTACATAGACAAAGGAAGGAGCTAAGAAAAACGGGAACTAAGTGAAAGCCCAAGAACCTGCTAAAAGAAGCCTCCAAGATCCAACCAAAGGTTGAATAAGAAAGGAAAAAGAAAAACAAGGGAAGCAAATATACAGGGGATACCGATAGTGAAAGAATCAAATTTTCACTTTCATAATCCCTTCCAAACATCTGTTGAAGTCCTCAACAGAACAATCCTTGAGATTGAACTTGCAAGATCCAGATAGCTATCCTGGTCTTCACCAGATTTATAACGTCGCATGCTTCTATAACCTTGTTATTGAACACTATCTGATTCATTGCCAAGGATAATGACCACAGATAGCATAGAAACCTTAGTGGCACGAAGCAGGAGCGGGAGCGGGAGCGGGAGCAGGAGCGGGAGCGCGGGAGCGGAGGCACCTAGAAGCTCCTAAGGTTGGGAGCGCCTAAGAAGCGTATATAGATTTCATATAAATACGTATATAAAGTATCTTTAAATACTTAACCATTGAAGGAAAAGTGATTACTTATGAGAATTTGCATGATCTTAAAGGGTAATTATAGGAAGTTAGATATTTTCAATTTGCCAAACTTCTTGAGTGATAAGATTTTCATATTTTTATTTCCACAATGGCATACCTCCCTTAAGAATAAGAGAATAGTTGCCTTAATCAACCAATAAACTCCCATGTTAGTTGGGAGCGAGCTCCCGTCTCAAGGGGAACGAGCTCCCGTCAAGCTCCCATCTTGGGAGCGCCGATTCGTGCTCCCGTCTTGGGAGCGCACCCATTTTAGAAGAATCCTGCTACTAAGATAGAAACTGATATTCCAGATGTGTTTCTCTAGATTTTTGAATCCATTATTGAACCAACTCTCAGCAAGATGGGAGATAGATGCAGGGCTAATCCAAAGAATATACCACCACCGCATAAAATTCGACCATACCTGGCAAGAGAAGGGGCAAGTCAAGAGTAGGTGATCAGGACGTTCTTGTATCTTTGGAACAAAGAGGGCACACAGCTTGGTTTAAGTTCAGAATGATATTCCTCCTCAAAAGTTCAGATCTTGTTGCAACTCTATCCTGGATTGCCTGCATACATTTGCCTCCACTTTTAAAGGACAAAGGTTCTGCCATAAGAACAGAAGACAGGGATTTTCAGTGTAGGACCTGGATTCCCAAGAACTACATGCGGACTTAACTTAGAAGGTTGTGTCCTGGTTCCATCTCCACTGCCAAACTTACCCCTTGAAGATATTCTGAAATTCTGTATCTTTTGCAACAAGAGTCCTAGCTGTTCAGTTTACTAAAACAAATAGAGACCTTCTAAACTGCAAATTCTAATCCTCGTGGCTGTTCAGATCAAGCTGTTCTTTTGAGTTAATAACCGGTAGAGTCTAGAAAATTCCTCTCTCTCAGGGATTGTTCACCTAACCATGTATATGTCAGTCCAGAATTTAGCAACATTTCCTGCAAACACCTTTATGTATAGTCCGTCATGAATAATATGTTACCAAGATCAGATTGTTCATTACCAACAGATAGTTTATCATGCTGAATTCTGGATGGTTTTCTAGTTGAAGGTAATGCAGGAAGCCAACTGTCTTCCCCATACCTGTATTTGTGTTTAAGTTTACCCATAGGGAATTGTCCTCCTTATTGTATCTACACCACCACTTTGCAAGCAAAGCACAATTGTGCTCCACTAGTTTCTTAACCCAAACCCCCATATTTTTTGCCCTTTGTTATGGAACCCCATTTTACCTTGTGCAATCTCTTTTTGTCAGCAGAATCACCCCATAGAAAGTTTCTTTGAAAATGCATTCTTGACAACATAAGCAAAGGGAGATTTGTCGTTCTTCAAAGTGATTAGCAATCCACCCATGACCTGTAGCAATGGCCAATGCTATCTTCAAATCACATCGTAAGCCGCTCGTCATCACTTGTTTTCCTCTAGGGAAATTGGCATGGTTTGAGTCAAGATTATTAGCTCCCCAAAACTAAAACGAAAGGAGCAGGAGTAAAACTGCCTGCCTAGTTCTTCAAACCGTGTGCAACAAGGAAGAGCCTTATGTACAAGGTACAAACTTTTTTGGAAGAGGTTAGTAGTAACTAGTACCTGAATTTTTCCTTTCCCAAAGGTTTTGTGCCCAACAAGGATAGCCCGGCCATTGTCGTGTAGAGCTCCAGCCAAAATCTCACTTGCACTTCCCTCATTCACCTGCTTTAGTGAAGAGAAGTAAACAAAGTGGCCTTCAACCTATAAGATCACTATACCTAGTACTTACATGTTATAGCATTATAGCCACAACTCAAAGAAGAGCCTGCTCAAACAGATCAGACTTTTTTGAAAAAAGACCACGGCTTTTTCGTGGACGAAATCAAAATAGGATTCTATCTATTAGAAATTTAGAATACAAGATGGAAATGGCATATATTCCAGGTAATTCACTTGACATATTTGTTCCTCGAGTAAAATGGTTTCCTAGAAAAGGGAACTTTAAGCAGAAGGTCGAAGACTTACGAGCACAACAAGCAGATCATGTGTTAAGGCATGGCCATTAGCCGATAGGTGCCATCCCTATCAACTGTGTTGAAAAGTGTCTCATTTCAATCTAGCCATATTCAGCCAAGAGATATAACTCTTTTTCCGTATAAAAGTTGCAGAGAATATCAATCTAAAATCCGTGAATCAACAACAAAGCCCGATCCTGATCTTCACTTCAAATCTCCCTTACATTTCCTGTGTCTATGACTACTCCACTCTACTCTTCCCCAAGGCCATCAAATTGATGTCCCTTTAGCCCATCACGCAACATCCTGGATTTGCTATTTCGAAGATAAAAAACGAAAACATTCAAAGATATCCTCTTTGTGCTATGGGTATGGTAGTTGAACTACCTGTGAATGCAAACTCAGTTAACATGTCCATGTAGCAGAACCATGGTTTTGCACATAGTCCAGCTTACTTGCAATAATTAGAGAAATAGGGATATACAGAAACGTTACCGATCGAGGCATGCATGTAGCGCTCTTCTTGGAGAAGATATGTCCCCTTTAGCATCGGGTTGATTGAAATTCCACTCATATCACTATCATGCTCATTTTTTTTTTTCGCAAAAAATTAAATTAATGGGAGTTATAAACATGTTCAACCAATTTACCTTATTTTACGGTTAATTCAGCTGATAAGCCATATTAAAGAGGTTAATTTTAAAAGCTTTTTCCAGCACACACGTCTATATTGTACGATACCTTATCGTATGGTAGGATTTCTACACAAGAAGGATACGATCAAATAATTATAGTAGTAGACGATGCAAATTGTAGGATTCGTAACAACTATGCTCTCATATCACTATCGAGCTCTAGTGTGAGAGAACCGACTACAACCAAAGATCTATCGAAAAAGAAGATAGACCTGAATCAAGTTGGGTAATATAAATGATGAAATCAATAGCCTCATTTGAATCATAAACAATTCGGACAAAAATTGAGTTTTTACATACATGAAAATGTAAGGCCAGAATCAGCTTGCAAAAGATTGAAACTGTTTATGAATGAAGATTCAGTGAAATATATGTATGCAGAGAGCGCGCGCGAGGGAGAGATCTTGGGGGAAAAGGAGACGATGACTGGTCTGCGTATTGGCATTCATTAGAAACTCGCATATGGCTTGTGCGAGCTTTGTCTAAACGGCGTCGACCAGGTTCCAATTAAAGATCGCACGTTGAACACGGGAGTTATCACTAAACGACGTCGTCATGCTTGTTAAGACTTCTCATCTGCAACCTGCGAAGTCCCTTGAAAACATGAATTTGACTTCCTTGTCAAATTCTGAGCCCATTCCAGTTTATCACCATTATCGAAACCCTTCATGTTACAGATATTGTCGATAGAATAAACCACGTCAAATGTCTTTTGAATCAAATGCTCATTGATACATAATCGGAGACAATAAGTGTGAATTTTTTTGTTTGAAAATAGACTTGGCCACACTCTATCAAATCCATTGTGTCAAACGACGTCGGAAGCGTGCATTATTGGATCTGCAACGTGAGTTCATCGAATTGTGATCTTGTTTCGATTGATATCTATGATCCGAATCGTTCAAGTTGTAGAGCTTTTGAAGAAGATAAATCGTGTCAAAGATCGTTTGAATTGAGTTCTGAACGATACATAATCGGAGATGATCAAAGTGAATTTGTTGTAGTTAAAATAGGTTTGGACACACGGTATCAAACCCATTATAGCAAGGAAGATTAAAATTCAGTCCGACGAAGGGATGTCCCCGACTCCCCGTCGGAAATCGATCGACAGGAATATGGGGGTCAGACTAGATCAATCCCCTCGAACTTACTTTCATGAAGATAAATGCACTCGTAATGATTTCTGTTCAATTATTTTAATTTTTGGCATTGTTAGAACTGTGCTCATATATTAAGTATGAAGAAGATGCTAAGGAGTTCTAGAAAAAAGGCCATATGTCGGAGTGAAGCGGAATGACGGCATCTACCCATCACCGATGATCCAGTGAGACTGTGCCGAAGGCTAAATATCAAGTTAGGATTATGATAGAGTAGGTATAAATATTCTATGTTGTAAACCCTATTTCGTACTGTGATAATAAGAACAGAAGCCGCTCTCACTTCCGTAGACTAACCCAGTATCGAGGAACACGTATATCTCTATGCTGATTTCTTTTCTATTTTGTACTCGTAAATTGTGCGTGTGTCGATCCTAGCAAGCATGATTGTTATTCTCAACATGCATCACAAAATGTCGATGGTAGCAGGCATGATTGTTATTTTCGACAAGCATTACAAAATGGACGGTTTCGATCATTAAAGTGATTTTAGCATGAGCCCATAGAGGGCTGACTGCACAATCTTCTTTGAGAACCCGTCATTAAAAAAAAAATCTCATACAAAATTGTTGCAACTTCTACGTAAAGTTTTTTTTTTTTTAATTCCACAACTTCAACGTAAAGCTAAAAAAAGAAAGAAAAAGAAGAAGAAATATAACTCAGTTGATTTTGTTCGTCGAAAAGAAAAAGAAGAAAGAAAGAATGGTTGATGATGGGAAGCTAGGAGCATTATCATTGAATGAGTTTAGATCATGCTTTTAGCTGTGCCATAATATGGTGCACCTTAACATTTTCTAACTTCCCTTAGCTAAATAGGTAAGCTACTTGTACTATGAGAACAAAATCACACTTAATCCCATCTTTTGCTTTTTAAAAAATTTGACGCGCCTTTGTTTGATTAACGCATCTGATTGTACAGTAAAAACTAAAGGACCACATGTGCTCGGTTGAAACTTCTAAATGTGCTTCCTTAGTATAGGTCTCATTCAATTTGATCCAAACCTTGCTCTACGAGACTGCTTCTTCGAGAGTCCCTTGCTTTTGGGCTATGCACAAGTTATGATCATCCTAGTCAAATTTTGCTTCACATTTTCCCATCTCACATACCACCCTTACTGAATAACTTGTTGATTCCCATAGGAGAATAGTGGAAAAAGAGCATGCAAATAAGCAATCACAAGTTTGCTCTTACGCGACAACTTGATGGCAAAACACAGAACCATTGCATATCATGAACATTTAGCGGAATAGGGCCACAACAACAATAAATTTATTTTCATTCCTTCGATTTTACATTTATCTGTCAGATTTATTGTACAAGAAAGGTAAATTTCGTAAACGATCAAATCTAGAGCTTGGACAGAGGTTTCTTCCGACCACCTAGGAATTCCTGCATTTTCTTAAACTGCTCCTTGGTCATTCCATCATAGAATATTCATGAGCCCTTTCCCGAAAAACAGCAACAGCAAATAATGGTGACTGTCATTGAGACATAAAAATCCAGGGCTTTCACACAATCAGGCAAGGAGATGTCAACCAGAGGTCCACAATCTACAGTAATGCTGTAATGAATTTTCCAAACTTGGTCTTTTCCTTGCCAATTTATCTCCTCCAGCAATGCAGTATCCTATCAAAAAATGCATATCAATATCTCAGTTTAAATTGGTAGACTAGTTACTAGACACAGAAACATAAAACGTCAATCTATGCATACTGCTGACGTTAAACAAGAATTTCAGTACACAATTCGCCTAGTGCCTGACAAATATACGTGAACCTATACTTGGTGCTTATAGCAACATAATCAAAGATGGTCACCAGTTATTAAATGGTCCAAAAACAATGCGATTTTTTGGTGTCCAGTTCTACGCTGACCCCATGATCAAGCAAGCGTGCCACATTAAGTAAAGTTGCTTCTAAGTCCCCAGTCTCAAAGATCACAAGATTTTCAAGGTCCGTAATATCAGTCATCAACAAGAAGGAATATCATAAAGAACTTTAACATATGCAATTGGTCTAAAGAAATGCCCCCAAAGGCCAAAAGGTTGAAGGAACTGAAAGGAGGCAGAAGCAGATCCAAAATGTGGGCAACAATTGTTACCTTACAAATAATAAGAATATAAAAAAGATAAAGGATGGCATCACAACAAGGTTGGCACCCAACATGCTAGGCAATCATATCCCACTTGATCCCAAGAGAGGAGAAAGAAAAAGGTTGATAAGATACCAACCGAAAGCAAAATAAACTATATAGAGAAACTTCGAAAGTAGTACATTGAGATCCCCGAACAGGCATGAATCACTCGACGTTGTATGAGGTTCTGATCCTGAGATGTGAAGAAGTAAGACCTGTATCATCACTACAAGAAATTACACCATTCCCGACTAACAGTTTAGTCGGCAAAAGTAAAGAATTTAGTCGGCAATAGTAATTTCCGACTAAAAAATTTGGTCGGCAATTTAGTCGGGGAATTGCGGTCGGGAAAGGTAATCACCGACTAAAAAATATTTAGTCGGCATATGGTGGACTTTCCCGACTAATTATTTAGTCGGCAAATTTAAATTATTATCGACAAAGTATTTAGTCGGCAAAATTATTTAGTCGGCAAATGTTTAATAAATTACCAACTAATTATTTAGTCGGAAAATATTTAATAAATTACCGACTAATTATTTAGTAGGCAAATATTTGATAAATTACCGACTAATTATTTAGTCGGCAAACATTTAATAAATTACCAAAAATATTTAATAAATCACCGACTAATTATTTAGTCGGCAAATATTTGATAAATTACCGACTAATTATTTAGTCGGTAAATGTGAAAAAAAATTAGCATAGTTGGCATCTTTTACCAACTAAGTATTTAGTCGGCAAATATAATATATTTTAAAACAAATTCTAAAATCTGCTAAGATATATATATATATATATATATATATATATATATATATTAGTGATTCACAATAAATTAAATTAAGCAACATCTATTCACCACTCTACTATAATCAAGTATTGAAATTCAAGACCAATTCATTCATAACTTCCATAAATAAAGGGTGTTCATCAAATACTTACAAACGGTATCCAAATTCGCATAGTACAAAATAACGAAAAATTGCACCACGAAAAGTCCTACCATCGAATATATCATATCTAAGCCCTAGAGCGTAAAATAATACAAAAGTTCAACGGAACTAGATTACGGTAGAATCCACAGCAAAAATCCAACTTCTTCATGTATAGTCCTTAACGAGATGCCAAATACTCCAATATCTGCGAAAAGAACAAAACATAATAATAAGACCCATGATATTGATACAAACTTGACAAGGGTACATCAAGGGAAGAAAAGAAATCTAACACCATGATATTGATACATACACATACAACAACATTTCTCGAGTATAAGAATGAAGAAAGCAATCTAAGCAAATCTAAGCATTTAAGAGTATGAGTATAGAATTCGGAACCTCAACAGAAAAATAAAGAGTAAACAAGTGACTAAGTTCAGTTGTTCAACTTCCTCATACAAACTTACTGACTTTACATGCACTATGGTTTATCTTTAACATTCCTTACGTGAATTCTATTTACTATATTCTAAATTGTATGAAGGTGCCTTTATATGGCGCATACACTAGCCGTTCAAAAAAATTTATGGTGCATACTATCCCTCTTTTATGGTATTTTCAACAAATCTTACTTTTTACAAATAAAAACTCTAATGGCTTACACGTCACCTCATAAGAAGTCAACCGCCTCGCCTTGCGGTTTCGCCTTTGAAAACTTTGCACAGATGTAATAATATAAAGAACACAAAAATTGCTTCATACCATGACACAACTATTAGCTACTTGAGTTTCAAAGACACTAAAGTGTTGATCACATCACATTTCATGTGATGGACATAGGGGAATTGAAAGCTAAGCATTAGTAATTCGAACAATTCCACAAGGAAAAACAAAAATGTCATCCTGCATTACAATTCTTATGGATGCATTGACATAATTTAATAGTGATTCAATCTTACAACATGTCATAAAAGAACACACCATATCAGAACAACCAGTTGCTAAATGATAACTGCAGGCCTTCCTAACTAATCCTAACATAAGAGACTGAGAGTTCAAACCACTCATAGCACCGTAAAAGGGTTGGAATAGAACACCCACCATGCACTGGACTGGTATTCATTCCTATGGAGCGCAAAAGTCAGTAGTAAAAACATCTAGTTTCAGTCATAGACAATAAAATGGTATTTGCCCATGCATTGGATCTAGTAACCCAACAAAACACTCAAAAGGCTAAAAGTTCTAACTCGTATTCAGATTTTTGTTGGCATTCTTCCAATACGTGATACGGAGGCCAAAATAGAGTAGCCAGCAGGGTCACACCAACTTGTAAAATCCGCCAAACTTAGAATATGCATCTAATAAACCTCAAATTTGATACGCACCATTATCACACATCAAAGTTTATCCCTGATTTTTCCCAAATTTTACAAAGTAAAGCAACATAATTTCCAGCAGAACGGTCTGTATTCGAAAATTCAGTAAAAATTGAATACTTAATACTTTTCAGTGATTCCAACGCCGAAACATCACCAACTTATCAATCTTTAACACCCATAAGGACCCATAGTCAAGAGGATTGTTAAACTATAAAAAGAGTGATGAAAACTGCAGCTCAGCAAGCTGTCTGCTAAAAAACAAGAACCTGACCACAGCTAGGTTTATAATTTTTATCTTTTTCCACACTTCTCAGAAAATTTTGAAAATTTTACACAATACAATAGACACACTAATGAACCTTCAGTAAAAATACTAGAAATTTAAAAACATTCTAGGTACCTTGAATAATTTCGTAAAGAACAGACCAAGTTTCCTCCTCTTCTCTCTCTCTCCACGAAAATATCAGGGGAAAGAAGAAGATATTTGCAACAAAACAGAGCAGCTCAGTAGAGGATTGTACCTAGAGTTGTGGAGGAGAAGCAGAGCGGCCTCCGCCTTGAATAAGCGAGTTATCCTTGCCTGTTGTCATGTTATTCTTTCGTAGATGAAACAACTAAACTGATAAAATTCTTCTAACATGTAATCATGTTATGGAGTACATGGTATTCAGGGGACTATTTGTGAATCTACATCCCCTCAATCACATAGAATCAATGGACTATTTATAAGTTGATGCCAATGATAACCATGACATGGTATTCAGGGGAAGGAGTTCTACTTTTCTATACATTTAAACCACCACTAGTAAGAGTGCACGTGCTTCACTCATGATATTTTGTCTTTGACACTAAGATCGTAAGGATACAAAGGAGGCTGAACACGAGCAATATTATTGGGGCACAACATCTTTTGCACAAGTATGTTGGGTAGGGGAATTTGCTCAAGTGAAATAGAAGCCCAAGGAAGTACCAAAACCAAAACAAACACACACTTGTTTTTGTTCAGCTATACACTTGGATTTCGGGTATTGTAGTGGTGGTAACCATACAATTTTTTTTCTTAAAAGAAATATTAATTCTGATGGAATCCTCAAGTAATCAAAACTCCTATTAGATTTCACAGAAGAGAGAAAACTCCTCTCATAATTGCTAAAGGAACAAAAAAGAATGCTACCTTATAGACAGGTATTCTTCATAATCTGCTACCTTATGGACAGGTACTCTTCATAATCTGAGATTATGTTACCACAAGAAATAAGACGTTCTCTTTTTTTAACTTTAAAATAACAATTTGACATACTATTTTGAATGAACTTTTGATCTCTCCATTTTTCAAGACTCCTTGTTGAGCGAACCGGCCTTTATCCTACCAAATAACCAATCGTCAGGCAGAAGATGCCTAATACATATCCTTACGTGTTCTTTTTTCATTCAGCCATTTCATCAAACAACTGGGCTGCGTTTTCTTTGTAAGGATTTCAGCAAATCCCCCGTAAGATCATTGCCTCCAGCCGTGTACATTATTTGCGACAGGATTTCAGCAAACCACATTTGTAACGCTCCGAGCGGAGTTTTAAATCAGTAAGGCAATAATTAGAATTGAATAAAACCCCGACTGTGACAGTTCATCAAACGTATTGACATAGTTTAACACATCTAAGGCAACCTAATAGATCCAGTAGCATCAAAGAGGCACCAACAGATTCATAAATTTCAAATAAAATTATATACATACACTATAACTTCACATGTTTAGATCCAAGCTGATTAAATCATAAAGAGAGGAGAAAGGGTAGAGAGTAATACAGAAGACAGTGTTAATGGGGTCATGGCAACCTGAATCTTGGCGGCATCACCGATCAATCACTCGGTGTTGGTGAAGGCGACATAGGACGGCGTTGTTCAGTTACCATGGTCGTTGGCTATGATCTCGACCCGGTCGTGCTTTCAAACTCCGATGCAGGAGTAAGTGGTGCTGAGATCTATTCCGATCGCTGGTCCCTCTCCCTTTCCGGCCATTGCTTCTCCTTCTTCTAATCCTCGGTTTGGTCGACGACTGGATGAGAAGAGAGAGAGGCGTGAAGTTTGACAAGGGAGGAGAGAAGGAGGGGGAAACGGTGGAGAGAGAGGAGGGGAAGCGTACAAGTTATGCTTATTGGGGAATGGGGATGAGTTTAGATCAGCTGCTCTATAAGAGGATACACATTTCCGACTAACCATTAGTCGGTAATTACCAAAAGCCCGCCAGCTTTTTTGGCGAAATTTTAAATTAGATTTCGCGCAAAAATTGCTTTACCCAACTAGTTATAGTTTAGTCGGTGAAACAGGGTCAAAATCACTTTTTTTTTTGGACAGATCAAAATTACTTCAATGTGTAGGATTTATAGATAGTTGCCAACTCATTTTTTTAAATGGTCGATCTAAACGGTTAGAATTTAGCATCTTATCAATTATATCATTCTTACCAAAATTGGTGATAATCAGATGTCGGCAACGAAATGATCAAAACACATTCGGTGCTTCCGAAAACATTAAAATCTTATAGTGCACCGCTCGAGAACTGCCTAAGCTATTTTTTTTAAATCGGAACTGTTTATCTTTTACGTAAGAAGGATTAGATCATTCTTGACAAAAACGAAGTACGTCTTTTATCCTCACATACTAGATCGGACCCAAAACATCACTCTAATAATGAATCTGCGTCCCGAACAAAGACCTTTAAAATCTAATAGAAACGAAGATGTACGAGAATGACTAAAACACAAAGCACAACAAAATGAACGGTATCGATCGTTTTAATTATCGTGCAATTGTTTGACTACTGTACATTAGACTATAGTGCAAGATTTTGATTCATAAACAAATAAGTTGAATGTATATATTTTAAATGTAGTTGCTAGCTTATTTTTTTAATGTTCGATCTGAACCGCTAAGATTTTATATTTTATCAATTATAGCATTGTCACAAAAAATCGGAGATCATTAAATATCAGTGACCACATGATCGAAATACATTTAATGCGTTCGGAGACGTTTAAGTGGTATAGTGAACTAACCGAGCCCCACCTAAGGTATTTTTTCATGATCGAAATCATCTATCTTTGACGTTATACAAATTTGAACATTTGTACCAAGAACGAAGTTAACCGCATATGGATAGACACTTAATCGGACAACAAAATTGTTTACATTTTAGAATTTTTGTACCAATAAAGGGGCTTTCTTGGCCCGATCGAGCCGAAATTTTACAAGAATCTTATAATTAAGAAGGAAAAAAAAATGAGCGGTAGTGATCAGAAAGGTTGCATCGTGATCAGTGCGGTCGAACAAATACCGTCTTTCTTGAAATTTTTAAAAAAGGGAAAAAACATTTGTAGTTCCCGACTAAATTATAACCTTAGTCGGCAATAAATTATATTTTCCGACCAAATAATTTAGTCGGCATAGTTTTTTCGTTTTTTATATTTAGAAAAATATATTTCCCGACTAAATCTATATTTAGTCGGCATTCATTAACATTTACCGATTAAATAGTTTAGTCGGGATATTTATTTGATTTATTGATTTATTAAACTCGGGGGAAAAAATATATTTCCCGACTAAATATAGATTTAGTCGGCATTTATTTACATTTACCGATTAAATTATTTAGTCGGCATATTTATTTCATTTATTGATTTATAAAACTCGTGAAAAAATATATATTTCCCGACTAAATCTAGATTTAGTCGGCATTTGGTTACATTTTCCGACTAAATTAGTTTAGTCGGTGTTGGAATTTAAATTTACCGACTAAATAATAGTTAGTAGGTAATGGATAGCCAATTGGCGACTAAATTTTATTTAGTCGGGAATTTTAGTCGGTAATGGTGTAATTTCTTGTAGTGCATTGACGCAGCGGAATTCACAAGAGATTAGTTAGCGTACTAATCCAAACGAGATAAACAACCCGTCGCAACGAGCAATTTTTGTGCACAAGAATGAAAGAGAAATTCTCTGCAATATTATTAATCAAAAAGCTGCCTAAACCCTAAGTTACAAACCCTTTTATAGGCAAAAACCCTAGAAACCCTAAAAATAAACTTGGAAAATAAAAAGTCCCATAATTTGGGGCTTTTCCTAAAATTGAAAACGGGAAAGAAAAACAAGATTTTTCCAAAAAGAATCAACTGAAAAGGAATTACGATCTAGGAGTTATTAACGAAACAAATCTTTCCTAAAACGGCAAAATAACGCAATTGAAAGCCTAAACGAAGGAATTAGGCCGAAAAACACTGTTCATCATCTACCTTTAGGATTAATGAGTATGGACCGGAGCGCGAAAATAAGTCAGCCCACCAAGTTTGGGCCTATTCCGAGCTCGTCCAAATTTAACCAATTTGGGTAATCTGAAATTAAACATCGTTTGGATTTCCGGGGCTTGGCTCGGTCCAGCTGATCATGGAATTGGGCCTCCACGTGTTCTACATCAATCATAAAATCTCCAAGCTTCAGTACTGGAGCAGTAACAAGTTGAATGGTATAATGGCAGCAATTAATGGAGTGTCATGAAGTGATTTGACAATAGCAATACTCCATTTCCTTCTTAGTTTGAAAGCCACCAAGAGGTATAGTAGACTACCATAAGATATCCAAGCCAAATAGCAGTAGCAACAAAAATCAAAATTTCAGATTTCCACAGCAGCAGTAACATCACAGCAGCAATTGAGAATCAGTGAGCCATAAGACCTCCTAGTTTGACCAATAAGGAGTCTTGGAATGAAATAACATAACAGACAACTCAAGCTATCAAACAACTCAACACTTCCCCAATCCTTATCAATTACAGATTGAGACAGACACAAGAAGCCCCAGCCCACAGCAATTATCTCCACCCTCCCCCCACTTCATATGACTTGACACCCCAAGACAACCCACAACCAAAGCAAGACCCCAATTTTCACCCGTTCCAAAACTCCTAACTTTTTAATGATTCAGACACCCCAACAGTAATCTCTCCCACATATCCAAAACAATGGATTCCCCAATAGCATGAATCGCCCACAAAACAACACACACGCGCACATACTGTTACACACCACATGCACCCACAATTACACAAAACACACACCCATTCACTGATGCACAATACACACACACCCACTGCTACACAACACTCACCAATAAAGTTTCTTGATCGAAGCCCTGCAACTTCAACAGCATACCCTCCAACTTCATTACAGAGTTTCCTTTGTTGCCTTGAGCTTATAGATGAAGTCATTGATGCTAAAGTCATTCGTTCCCACTTTACCAAAAAAATAAAAAATAAGTCATTCGTTCCCCACTTCATTTTCACCCTAAAAACTATTCTAATCTCCAGAATCTCATCTAATCCCATTATGGTTCTGAGTTTTCAAAAAAAATTCCGTTAGCCATGTTGATAGGTGCCATATTACCATCCCTATCAATTGTGTTCGAAAAGTCTCATTTCCATCTAGCCTTATTTGGGCTTCCGTATAAAAGTTCTGGAGATTATCAATTTAAATTCCTTCAATCAACAACAAAGCCCGATCTTGATCTTCACTTCAAGTCTCCCTTACATTTCCTCTCTCTATGACTACTACACTGTACTCTCCCTCGAGGCCAACAAATTGGTGACCCTTTAGCCCACCATGCAACATCCTGTATTTGCTATTTTGAAGATGAAAAACAAAAACATTCAAAGATATCCTGTTCGCGCTATGGGTATAATATACTGTATTAGAACTACTTGTCAATGCGAACTGGTTAACATGTCCATGTAGTAGAACCACGTGTATGCACATAGTTCAACTACAAAGATTGCATAATAACAACAATATCTTGAGATTTTAACTCAATTAGGGAAATAGGGAGTTTTTTCCGACACACACATGCACAATTTTAGCATAACTCATTGTGTCATAGATTTCTACAAAAAAAAAAATGGATACGGCCATACGGGTTAGATACTTATAGTTTTTGAAGGAAACGATACAAATTATAGGATCATAGGTTTTTAACAATTATGCTGAATCAATATAGTGCAATAAGACTTCCAAATTCACCTATGCAGACACTTATCCAAACACTCGGAGATATTCCATAGAGGTACATCTAGAGAAATGAAAAATTATAGTGTTGGTGACAATAACAAGAATTGCAAAAAAGAAATAAAATTCAAGTACCGAAAAAGAAGATAGACCTGAATTAAATCAGAAAAAATGAAATGATGAAATCGATAGCCTCATTTGTATCGTACACAATTCAGACAAAAATTGAACTTTTGCAAACTTGAAAATGTGATGTCAGAATCTATTTGAGGAGGATTGACCAAGATTCAGTGAAATAACCTTTGGGGAAACGGGGGCGACGACTGCCCGTATTGTCATTCATCAGACGCTGAGACGCATGTGACAGACGCGAGCTTTGTCTAAACGGCGTCGCCCGGGAGGTATACAAAACGATGTTGGCCGTACTTGTTAGTACTTCGCATCTTTAATGTGAGAAGTCCCTTGAAACGTGAATTTGTCAAAATATGAGTCCGTTCGAGTTTATCACCATGATCAAGACCCTTCATATTACTGAGATTGTCAAGAAGATAAACCCTATCAAATATCCATTGGATCGAGTACTCGTTCATACATAATCGGATATGATAAGTGTGAATTTTTTTTTATGAAAATAGACTTGGTCACACTCTATCAAATCCTTTGTGTGGAAGACGGGAGAGAAGCTTAGTGGAACAACGTCAGAAGCGTGCATTATTGGATCTGCAACTTGATTTCATCAAATTGTGATCTGGTTTCGATTGATCTCCACGATTGATCTCCACGATCCAAATCGTTCAAGTTGTAGAGCTTGCGAAGAAGATAAACAATGTCAGAGACCATTTGAATCGAATTCTGAACGATACATAATCGAAGACCATCAAAGTGAATTTGCTTTTATGAAAATAAATTAGGCCACACAGTATCAAACCCATTAGAGCAGAGAAGACAAAATTCAGTCCGACGAAGGGACGTCCCCGACGGAAAAGGATTCTCTCACTCCATTGTTAACTAGTAAGCCACTTTCAATATCGTATAGATTTTTGGGCAATTATGTTTATATGAGATTTCATGGTCGCTTGAATTTTATCTTAATCAGTTGAAGATCTTTCGTACACCTATTTATCTGCGACGACAAGGAGTTTCTGGCTCCATTGCATAATTTGCATGTTTAAATTGAGGCAATCGTCAACTACTTTGTGTATATTACTGTTGCGAGCACTGACATACTATGTGGTTCACCTTTAAACCAGACATTCGCTGAAACCATCGTAGAATTTTCTTCACATTTACGATCTCTCAAGTGTCATTGTTGTAGAATATTATTGTATCGTCTGCAAATTGCAGGTGAGATACATTAATACCCTCAGGACCCACTCGAATTCCTTTGATCATTCCATTTCCTTTAGCTCTTTCCATGATAAATATTTAACGCCTCCACCACTATGTTGAACAAGAAAGGAGATAGAGGGTCTCCTTGTCTCAGGCCCTTCTGTGGGAAAATCTCATTAGTTGGTGAACCATCGATAAGAAAGGACAGAGAAGTTGAAGAAATGCATTCCTTGATCCATTGACACCATTTTGCTCCACAACAAAATTTACTAAGCCTATTCAAAAGAAAGTTCGAGTTGACAAAGTCATAAGCTTTTTCAAAATCTATCTTCAGAATCAAGCCACCTGAGTTGTTGTGCTTCCACTAGTGAATGATTTCATTTGCCATTAGTGCCCCATCTAATATTTGTTTTTTTCCACCTACAAAGGCTGCTTGAGCTTCGGCAATACTTTCTTAAAACTGTTAGCAAGAACTTAGCGAGACTGTTATATAGACATGCTCTGATAAGTTTTGTTGTGAAATTATAATAGAATAGGCAAAAAATCCTGTAAAATCCTATTCTTAATCATCAAGTTGTTGAAGTCATTTTCTTCCATTTATTTACTCTTTTTTTTTTTTTTTTGTTATTCGTTAATTCTAATCTACGCTATCTTACAAAACTTGGGAGAGGGGGAGGGGCTTATGGAGATCGAACCCTACCCGAGGGCATGGAAGTATGGGAGTATGTAAGGAAGGCCAACTGCACTCCACCTCACTTGCTATTTTCTCTATTTGAGAATATAGCGTTCTCCTTCTCTGAACATATAGAGATAATATGGCCAACATACGTGTAATTAAAGTCGCCAAGTTTTCTTTTGCTTTCCCAATTCTCCTCCAACATACGTGTAATTAAAAACAAAAATGAGACCGAAACTTGCATTGAGATAAATGGAAGCATACTGAATGCACTACAATCAAGAGAGGAGCCAGACAATTGGGGTCACTTGACTTCACTTTCTTTGATTTTTGAATAACGAACTTTAAATTTTTGGACCCTATATTTGCTATTTTGACTCCATAATATATTAACCTGGGACCCTGCTGTCTCTAAGGGGTTAGCATGGGTGTTGGCCCCATTCGAGCCGTCCATACTCGGCAATAAACGTACCGCTCAGATTTCATCTCGGCTAAATGATTAAGATCTGTTCGTTCGAGATGAAATCTGAGCTATCCATTGTCAAGCATGGATGAGCCGGATGTAGCCAATACCCATGTTGTCCCCTTAGGATCCCCCATTCAATAATAGAGCTCTCAATTGGTCCTAAACGTACCGCTCAGATTTCATCTCGGCTAAATGATTAAGATCTGTTCGTTCAAGATGAAAATTCCTCACGTGGATCGCTTCATTATTGATTTGGCTTACAAATTATTTTCCAAACATTAACACGTGAAAAAAATGAGAAAATTAAAACCCATGCATTAATAGTCACATATTCTTCTACAACTTGGAGCAAACGACATTGCTCCTAGCAATGTAAAACTTTCCAGTCGATAAATCCTCCCGTGGAAGCAAGGCTACCCTAGCCCCAATCTCCGCGGCATCATCTGCCGAATGAGTTCCCTTTCCGCGAGTCATAGAGGTCTGAGTGAAGCCGGGACAAAAGCAGTTCACGCTCAAACCACGCCCTTGGTATCGCTTCGCCAACACCTTGGAATAAGCATTCAGCGCGAGTTTGGACACCGCGTAGTCCGTCCACGCTTCCGGCCAGCCTTTGGTTTTCCATGTTCCTTGCTTTACGTTTTGAAGGAAAAGGTTTACAATGCTGTCGATTTGTTCTACAGATAGTCTCTCTTCATCTTCAAGTATCTCCTTGATCTTTTGGTTCTTGAGCTTCTGCATAACATGTTAGAAATTTCAAAAAATAAACATAATAAAAAGTTGTACAATAAAATTAATTACTTCAAATTCGAATGTGATTCCCTCTGTATCAACTAGAATCAGAAATAATTTTCGGTGCAATTTTTACGTGTCTTGGACTAAACTAATTATTTCTTAACGCGATTCTCATGGTTTGTTAAATTTTCTTTAACTATTGATTCAACTTTATGTGGTTAATTATTCGTCCCTACAAAAGACTTCACAAAAACAAATACAAATTCAAATTGAAGTTAAAAAATTTAGAAAATAAATAATAAATAAAACTTTGTAACTATTTTTTCAGAATTAGTATTATTTTTAGTGAATTGCTTTTAGCTTTTAGCCATAATTTTTTCTTAAATTAATTGAAAAATTTTAAAGCAAAACCAAAAAAAGTTCGAAGAATTCTATAAAAAAAACAAAAATGAGACCGAAACTTACATTGAGATAAATGGAAGCATACTGAATGCACTACAAGCGAGAGGAGCCAGACAAGTGGGGTCACTTGACTTCACTTTCTTTGATTTTTGAATAACGAATTTTAAATTTTTGGACCCTATATTTGCTATTTTGACTCTATAATATATTATGGGTGTTGGCCCCATCCGAGCTGTCCATACTCAGCAATAAATGGCTCAGATTTCATCTCGACTAAATGACTAAGATCTGTTCGACCGAGATGAAATCTGAGCCGTCCATTATCAAACATGGATGAGCCGGATGTAGCCAATACCCATGTTGTCCCCTTAGGGTCCCCCATTCAATAATAGAGCTCTCAATTGGTCCTAAACTTCAGTACTATTATTTTTGTTTTTGACCTTACATAAAATAGAATTCTGATTTCACCACTGACTGCTATGCCACTTACATCGAATAGGCCAAGTCGAGAGCTAACGTTGAGTATCCGGCTTGAGGAATAGCGAAAAAGGGGCAAGAGGGACTCTGTCAGCAACTTTGTTCCATAGAAATTGGTGTTGACCACCGTTTCAACATGCTCCATGGTCGCACAGTTTTCACCTATCTCATTAAATGATACTCCCGCATTATTTACCTGAATAATAATTGATCAATGACAGAGTCACAAAAGAAATATTTGGGCTATAATATGCTGAGTCCGCAAACGAATCAAGCTGCTCACTAGCAATTTGAGGCGAGGGGAGGCTCGTTAAAGGGTGTGGTCAGATCGACTCGTTTGGTAATCAAGTCAACCTCGAGTTCAAGTTTTAGACTTGTACAGTAAATCAGCTGAGCTCAACACTCTAAAGCTCAGCTCGTTTGTATAGGCTTGGCATGATTATAGTTTTCTTGTTTTCTATGTATACAAGAAAGAAAGAAATAAACAAACATGTAATTTCATGAAAAATGTGAGCCACTAATCAGAATCGGCCCTGACTTTTCAGAGGCTTAAAGCGAAAATTAAAAATGAGGCTCTTTTGTTGGACTATTATAAGGGATAAAAAAGTAGAAGGGACCCCTGAAATTCAAAAAAAAAATAGAAACCTAAAGCGGCCGCAACACAAGTTTTAACTCAAGGCCGACTGTGGCCACTTACCAGGATATCCAGGGCTGAAAATCTGTCTTTGAACCAAGAAACAAAGGATTGAATGGAAGCAGGGTCAGAAACATCAAGCCTGAAGAAGTGCACATGGAGTCCTTGAGCCACGAGAGCCTCCACTGCTTCAAGTCCCCTCCCATTGTCTCTAGCCGTTAGGATAACACTCAGTCCTAACTCTGCAAATCTCTTCACCAATGCAAACCCTATGCCCTTGTTTGCACCTGTGACTATGGCTACTGTGTCTTTGGACCACCATCTGCAATTTTAAGTCCACGCATGCATGCATAACCATATTATATATAGGTTAAAGCAATGTTTTGAAAATTGAACTAGTGAGCAAACCGGAGAAGGGACCGGCTGGATGGTATTTACGCAGAAAACACCGTTAGAATTAATGATTTGGCAACCGCATCTTTGTGCGTGCACAGAAGCCATCATCTTCGTGTTTTTTTATATTGAAATGGAAGTTCCGCTACAACTTTACCAGCCAAATATATCATACTATATGGAAACTTTGTGTGAAGTTATATTATTATAACATCAATATAAACGTTGTAGAAATTTTTGAATCATATTTTCTCCTTTAGAGATATATCGATCATATCTCTATTATAGAAACAATAAACGTTATAGAAAATTTTGAATCATATTTTCTCCTTTAGAAATATATCGATCATATCTCTATTATAGAAACAATAATAATTATAGGAGTCTTATATATACATCTTTTTGTTTTGTATTTATTTTGAATTTATATATCATTACTATATCGTATCTGAATCTGCATCTAGGGGTGAGCATGGTCCGGTTTGGTTCGGTTTTACAGTAAACCAAGAACCAAACCAATACCTACGGATTATAAATTTCGAGAACCAAACCAACCCACAAAACGCATAGAACCAAACCAATCCAATTCATTAGACTACGGTTCGGTTTCGGTTTTAACCACGGTTTGCTTTGAACTAAGTTATGATCTCCAAAAAAATATTTGAAGTACTTAAAATTATGAAGAGAAATTTAAAAAAAAAATTATATTAAAATCAATTTCATTCAAATTCTTAATACAAACTAACATCAACCGACTAATTTAAGAGTAGAATACCAATAATTGCCTCAAACAAATAAAACGAAATACCGATAAGTCACTAAAATGAACCAACTAAGAATACCACTTATTAAACATCTTAAGATAGTTTAACCAAATAAAAGGGCAAAGAGATGGATGCTACGTTAGTACATTAGGTTTATATAGTATAGGGATAGATTTTCTTATATAGAAAGTTAGGGTAATTAGTCTTGGTAATGGTAGTAGAGGAATTATAGGAATAAGAATTGGAAAACTAAATATTGGTGAATATAATAGGATCAATAAATTAGGAAAGTAGGCTCCCATATTTATTTGGTGAATCATAATTAAAATATATATAACTATACATATTATATTATATTATATATATATATATATATATTATACGGTTTGGATCGGTTTGGAACCATAACTGTAAACATGAATCCACAAACCAAACCATATAATGCCGTTTCTAATTTTTTTAAACTATGACCAAACCATACTACTAAAAAACCGAACCAAATCTTTCGGTTTGGATTGGTTTGGACTGAATTCACGGTTTGACGGATATTTTGCTCACCACTATCTGCATCAGTATATATAAGGAATGACTTTGGTGTCCCCGGTCATTTTGGGGACACCGTAACTTTTGGCATAACAAAACCATTATGAGTATAACCAAAACTCATTACAAGCATAACAGAACCATAGCAAGGCATAACCAAAACCATAGCAAGGCATAACTTATTTGTTATGCTTTGGTTGGGTTTAGTTACGCCTTTGTTGGTTTTTTGGATATTCCTTGGTTATGCCTTGTTTGGATTCTGTTATGCTAGTAATTGATTTTAATTATGCTCCTAATGGTAAAGTTATGTCAAAAATTACGGTATCTCCAAAATGACCGGAGACATCATAGCATCATCCCTAATGCTAAGCATGTGTCGTTAATGTGTCGCTCCCTTTATTTTTTGCAAAGAAAAAGGTCAAAAAAATCAAAGATAAATCCGCCTGGCATTTGTATCCTACCTCCTTCACCTTCCATTTTATTCTCTTAATTAATTAAAGAACTAGTAAAGAAAACACAACCTAAATTAGAATTCAAAATCGATCATGGGACAATCTTTCATAAAAGGGTTCTTAAAATTTAACAATTGCAAAATCTTCCTAAAACGATGTCAAAAGGGGGGGAAAATTGTCACCAAGAAAAAAAAAATCACGCCAATTAGATTTGTGATGATTCCCAGAAATGTTGTTAAATTCTCAAAACTTAATTTGACTATACTATCGTGTCATACAAAAATTATTGTCGAAAAGGGATATGTTAAGCCATTTTTTTTTCTCGACAAAAGAAATTTATTAATCTTTGAAAAAGAGACACAAGGTTTATACCGACTAAAAGGGCACAATGACTGGTGCCACCCGAGACCCAAAGAAAAAATCAGGAAGGTAAGACACCAACCAAAAGCAAAGACCCTACAAAAACCACCCAAGCCAAATCTTCTAAACACACACCTCAAAATCAAAGAAACTAAGACGAAATAAACGCCACCTCCAACACAGAAACCTCCAACATGGAAAAACGAACATGAACGCTACTAGGAACCTCAAAAGCAAACACCCAAAACGAACGCGAACCGAAATAAAAACCGAAACACCTATCACCAAACAAACAGAAGCATAACCTCCTACTTCTATGTGTATATGTCGATCGAGAAAGAGAGAGAGAGAGAGAGACCTGGAGGAGAGGCAAGGGGAAGAGAAGGAGGGTATTTCTGGTTCCTTGGAGCTCATTGCAAGGAAGTGATGCTGCAGCAGTATGGGTATTGAAAGGAGAGAAGTGGCAGCCTATAGATGATGGCCTGTGCTCACAGACTCGCATTAAATAAGGCCAGCTTTTTATTAATTTCGTTTCAATACCCCAATTAATAAAGAATTCCTCCATTTTTATTTTATTTTTTTGAGAATTGACGCATGTGTGTGGACCGAAAGAGGACGGAGAAACTTAATTTAAAAATACTAGCTGCCACTAGGGGCAGAGCCAGGATTTTCGTTTAGTGGGGTCGAAAATTTAAACTATGTATAATTCACTTTTTCTAATTGCTATTTGAAAGGAACAATCAAATTAACAAGTTAATCAAAAAGTAAATATATATTAATAACAAAATACAGCTTCGATTCACAATTGACCTCGAAAGCGAGGACGACGTTTTGGGAATTTTTGTGGGTGGAAATTCTATTTTGACTCTTCTTTTTTCTAAGTACAAAACCCTTATATATGGATTGGGGCAAAAATGAATTTTAAAGGGGGGTCATATGAGTAAAAATTGAATGAAAATTATACCAATCTCTAAAAAAATTTGGGAGGCAGCGGGGTCGGCCGCCCCCCCCTTGACTCTTACTAGCTCCGCCCTTGGCTGCCACCCTCAAAATAAAATTATTGCGTCGGTAAAGCGAGAACTTTTAAAATAATAATACACTTTTTATTTCAGGCTTTTTTCACAAATAACTTGATAGCGTTAAATTTCTTCAATAATATGTAAAAGTAAATTCAACTTTTGTAACAAATGTATATTCTTTTAAGTTTTTGTTCTACGAAACAGACAATTTTATTTCTAAGATACAAAAAAGGGGGTCCGATCTCCGATGTCTCAAAAATCTTGTGTCTCAGTGACGAAAGGTTTTTTCACCGTTGAATTGTGTGATTTTTTTTATGTTTTAAAATTAACGGCCGAAAAATCTCTCGACATAAAAAACATGATTTTTTTTTTTGGCAAAGAAGATCATCCCTCGTAAAAAGGGCCCGGTGCAAGGCATGTGCTGCGGCCTAACTGCATTGATAGAGGTGCCCCATCTCTCTCTCTCTCTCTCTCATCATCCTTCCGTTATGACTTATGAGTAATTTCTAGTAGAGGATTACATGTGCATCACTCGCATCGATCCCCTCTGTTTGCTAGTCCAATAATGATCAGAGAATTGCCAATACAAGAAACGATAATATGCACAACATCATCGTGCATAACATGTCTGAAATTCAACACGGCATTACTTCATTGTGGTTGAAAATTAGCAATCCGCCTAACGACCAATGAAACAGTGTCACATTAGCTTGTTGTGCACATGCAATATTGTACAGATTGTTGGGTTTATAGACTTTCTCGAGAGAGAAAGCTAATGTAATGCCTTTTTTCATTTACTTTTTTAGTGTAGTTACATATACTACGTTGTCTATAAGAGATTAAAAATGAAGTTATCAAGATTTATAGGGATCTTATGGTTATGGTTCATGAGTAACGCACATTCTTTATAGTTGGATTAGGGTGTGTTCCACTAACTAAAATAAATATTTATTTTTTGAATTAAAGTTAATGTATTGTAAGAGAATGACTTGTCTTGTAAAGAAGATAATAAGTACTTAAAACATAAAAACGTTAACGGAATGAGATCACATATTTTCAATTATTTTGATCATTTGTTATAACATTGAAGATTGGCTCTTCTTCATGTATCAATATCATGAAGTGGGTATTTTTTGCCCCTCTTTGCTTCCTCGATGTATCATTTGTTGAGTTTATAATAAAAAATTTGCCGTTTCAAAAAGAAAAAAAAAACATTGATGATTGGCGTATTATTCTGTTCAGCTACAAATGGGTTTTTGCGCTGATTTTTGTCACTTATTTCAGCTGGTTATGCAACTATTTGGTGGTAGTAAGGAATTAATTTGGTTAGGTAACGCAAATTCTTGTCAAAATTGTACCATAGACGTATCTTCCTTTGAGGAGATTTTTGTTGGAAAAAAAAAAAATTGTGTCAATCAAAGATCGGTAAACGTACCGGTATTAGTGAGATACCACGTTTTATCGCCATCGATGTTTTTCACATCAAAAAAATTATACACATTTATTTGAAAAATATTAATTTTAAAGTATTATGATAACTGTTCAGTACCATCGACCGGTATAGGCAGTGGAATTTAGTCCCTAAGATTAGTTAAAATCCGCGTAAGCGGTAAGCTGGCCCGACACTAGAGTTATAAATTAAAAAAAAAAAAGCATTCAAACAATATTTAAGTATTATCTCATGCAATATGGAATGTTACGCAATCAGGTCATATTGCATCTCATTCACTAATTACATCGCATGCTTAGTAAAGAATAGGTGCCAAAATCGACCCCCATTCTAATATTTTGCAATTGTATTTTACTCCTATCATTTAGTATCTCATATAGAGCTCGACTATGAATAAACAAAACCGAATCTTATGTCTCAATCAATTAGCGTCGGCTACATGAATCATTTTTCTCCATTAAGCTCTGTTAAGAGCTACTTATTCACGCAAACCTATTAGACTCATATCTTTTCGCACAATACCATCTAATGTCAAATTAGGTCTTCCTCTCACCATATCATTGCAATATTCTAAAGCTGTCATATCCACTCTCTTAACTATGGCATCTCTAGGTATATAGTAGACATGCCCAAACCATCTTAGCATATTTTCCCTCAACTTCTCCTCTAAAAGTGCTACACTACCATCTCACAAACCATTTCATTTCTAATCCACCTCAACATGCTCATTTCTGCTATGCTTATTTTGCTCACATGTTTATTAATAGGCCAACATTCTATCCCGTAAAGTATCGCTGGTCTTATGGCAGTTCTATAGAATTTTTTCTTCAATTTTGTAGGTTCCCTCTGGTCACATAGTATATCAATAGGACTTCTCCACTTGAGTCACCCCACTTGGATCCTATAGGTTACATCATCCACAATCTCTCCATATTTACTAATAATTGAGCCTAAATACCTAAAATGGTCACTCTTTGTCTTCTGATTTTGGAGAAGCTAGACTATGAATAATTTAAAATAAAATTAATACTTTTGATGTACAAAATTATTGTCTTTCAATGATAACATTAGTTTTAATTTTTAAGGTTTGGGGGTGCCGATATTGTAAACATTTGTTCTTTGAATGTTTATTTGGCGCTATATATATGGTTAATTATTTATTGACTTTATTCTAGTAAATGTTGAGTGTGACCCTAGCACCCCCAACCTTAGTGTAACACTCACATGAATTAAAACCCCACACGCACAGAACTGTTCAGAGTGGGTGGTCCCTCAATGCGTTTGAATGTATGCAATTTAATTTGTGTCATGTTCCTTAGGCTCTTATTTGGCCTTCGCTTGTTGTTAGCGTGTCTTAATTATTGTAACAGCGATAACAAATTGTACTTTTCTTGCTATCAATGATAGCGCGTTATCTCTTTATTAGCGCATTATCTCTAATCGTCTGGGTATTTATTGTTTTATTCCTCAGCTAGCACTTTATTCTTGTAAATGTGTGTACAATTTATTCAAAAGGTTATAAACCTCCTAGCTTGGAAAACAAAAAGAACAAAGAACAAATAAACAAATACCTTCATAAACTATCTGCGTTGTGATGCTTTTTGCCCTTTCAATTTTACTTTTCTTATCTATCAATAAAATTTCCTTCGCTGTTCAAAAAAAAAATTTATCTGGGCTGAAGTGAACCACCTACTCTTTTTTTAGAGGGAAAAAAGATCAACGCATTTATATAAAAATAAATAAAAAAATTTACAAAAAGAAGTTGCGTTCTACACCATTGCTTTCTACAACTCTTTAAAAAACAATTTGCTTTCTACACCATTTCAGCTATAATCTAATACTACAAAAGTTGCAATCAATAGTATTTAATTTTTCTTCCTCCATGTGCAATTTGACGCATAGAAAAAACATCAAAGACTTAGGAGTTTTGCCTATCAAAGCCACAAGTCTACTTTAATTTGTTTAAGAACCCTCTCTTTAGACTGCTCCACCAATTAGCAATAATAGATTTTCCATTTCTTGGTATTCTCCTCTTTACACAACCTGTTTGCATAGAATATCAACTGTTTCTGCTTTTTGTATGTGTGGAATCCACAGTTGGTGGTTTCTAGCTAATCAAACAAAAGCTGTTTTAAATTTTCACAAGTAGCCATCAGCCAAACCCTAACTAACTTTGCTAGTACTAGCATTTAGTTTACTTCCTCAACACTTTTTAGCCCTTGAGTTTGTCACATGCCATGCTATATATTGATCATGCTTTCAAACAACTCTTTTGACCAAAATATTGTAAGAAGCCACAATGGAACCCATGATCGCGCGTCACAATACTCAAAGTTAAATGGAATCCGAACAAAAGAGAACGAGGAACTCGACGAACATTGAATGTCCTTTGCATCAGACGGCCGTTGTCAAACTCTACTCTTGACTTGGATTATAAAGCAGTTCAAATTCCCACCAGTTACGAGCCAAACCCAACTAACTTCGTTACTATTACTTTGTTTCTTAGTGCTTTTCAACCCTTACGTTTGTTTTGTTCACATACCCATGCTATTCATGCTTTTCTAACAATATTTTGACAAAAATATGGTGAGAACTGAGAAGCCACAATTGAACCCATGAACATAAAGATCCGGAGCTGCTACTATACATACACACTCCAAAAGGGTAAAAAGAGAACGAAAGAAGAACATACGTTTTCAGTAAGTACACTGCCATTATCCCACATCTACAGAACAGAAGAGACTGTAACAATGGTACCACAAACTGTCATTAACTAGGACTTTCATGTTGTAAACCCGCTCGTGAGACAGTTCAACCTCTCCATATCATGATCGAGTCAATTACACTACGCTAATCTACAACTAACACAACAAACCTTATATAGTGTGGGGTTACCATCGCTTTCTTTCTATACATGAGATTTGATGTGCCGTTATGAAACTTAAATCAAGTGGTCTGCTCTGATCATCCCTCCTATTATTTTTATACTTGAGAGGATGGAGTTTGAATCGTTTGATACTCTAAATATAAAGCACGAAAAAAATCATCAAAAATGTCCTCTCAAATCCACTTTGCAAGGAAGATAGTGTTGAATATGGATTGAAAGTACAAATTGATTAGTGGAAAACTGAGAAAATATTAGAAATGAAGAGGAAAGAAAGATGTATAGATAGAATTAGCATGAACAGTAAGCTAGATGATGTAAATAGTTTCTTGTTGCACCAAGGAAAACACCTCAGAGAGTCTGGAGAGCCTGTAGCTCAATAATGTACCCAAGATCCCCTACTCTGATTTCTGACGTGAAACTCAGACAAAACAATCGCACAACACAAGAAAACACGGTTATATTTAGTTCGGTAGTGTGCCTACATAGGATGAGAAATAACAATTCAATAATCACGATAAAGATTACAATACGAAATGGATATGTATTTGAACCCTTAAACAAAGATACGTAATGTTTGGTTTAGCAAGACACGTGGAACGGGGTGAACATTCAACACAAAACCTATCGCTCAGTAAGAAGAGTCGAATTTCTATACCTCCTCCTGTGATACAAATCAGGAAGGTCGGTAGCCAAAGCAGAATGAGAACAAGAAAGTTGTTTCCAGCATCACCTTCTATAGTACATACATCGTCTACACCCGAAACATGATTGTGTGAGGGGTAAATATTATATGCAGTAATAGTACTTCGAATTTGGAACGGGACCCCCTTGAGCCAAGAAATAAAAACTACTTATGTATGCCAGGAATAAATATAACATATCCAAACCAAAAGGAAACACGAAAATCAAAATCGCCATTGCAGCCAAAGGATTGATCCATTAATCCAACTTAAAACCACCGCATCTTTGCACCTAATTATATCAACTGGAAACCAATAACATTTACCAACCAATAGTAAAGAAGCAAGCTAATAAAACTCAGCTATATGGCATGATCTCAATTGCAGCATAACCTCTCAATGTGGGATAACAGACAATTGAGTTGAAAATTGTGAGCAAACCTTAACTACTGTGTGCAGACCATATAAACTATTCTGTTGGGACTTGAAAAATGTTATTCAAGGCCCCGGTTGCATTTTCTCGCATTCTTCTCGTATCGATTGGAAAAGAACAGATGAGAGGTATCGTTCACCGAAGCTCGGGAAAACAACCTGCAAACATTTGAAGATCTCAAAAATTCGAACTGCATATTCCTATATTTCACAGAAATTGTTATAGTTGAGGAACCAGTGATAGGAAAAGGTGTTTAGATATGACGTTCGGAACTAGTTTAGGACAGTGATTATTCACGGCCCAGTCAACTGCACAAATAGTTTCCGAATCATGTCATGACAAGGCAATTACTAGTTTGTAACCAGGAAGTATCAACTGATAGCCTAAATAAGAAATCTCACTATCAAGCATAGCAAGAGAAATGACACAATTCCTTGAAATATTCCTGACTCTTGAGATTCACAAACGAAAATAGGCTTTGATAATAGATAGCTCTTAATAGCAGGGAGCTCCTCAAGCTTTCAAACCCTTTTTCCACTCTTCCTTTGTCCAACATTCAACCATCTTAATGTATGAGATCTATGTCCAGCATATTTAGTTGGACATTCTCCCATCAAGTACATCTTGGAGTTCAAATTTATCATCAAGTACCCATAGAACTCCTATCGGGCACCTTGTAAACACCATTCATCCAAGAAAGCAAAAAGCATATCTGCATCCAAGACCCGTAGCCAAATCCGTTAACATATGCTAAATTTTAATATTAGGAAGATGGGGACACTAACCAAAACAAAAGTGGGAGTGAATTTTTCCCTTGGTTTTGTCATTTGTTTTCCAACTATCAGTACAAGCACCCCACAGAATCATGGATTAGTACCCTCAAAGTCAACTACAAACTTCCAGGATATAAGACTGAACAAGTTAATTAACAATATGTTTCCTAAGAGAACTGAATCACAGGATAAAGATCTCAAAGCAATCACTATGCAAGGATCTCAAGTTGGTTAACTTTTCCACTGAACATAAACAACTTCGACTTATGGACTCAATAGGTTGATGAGCAATTTCCTTACCTGCCGTGGCATATCTTTTTCAAAGAGTTCAAAACTAAAATGGAAATTAGAAATTACAAAACTTTAGACATGATGTTTAGAGCCAAAAGGAGTTAAATTCAAATTGGGAAAAATAACGAAGCAAGTTCTACTATGGTTTATGAGAATATTTAAATGAAGTGAGTTAAATATCAACCACCGAAAAGTGACACCAGCTAAGGCTAGGATGGAAAGGAAAGTTTTATGAGGTGGTTTGATGATGAGCAACAGAACCTCCAGAAGCAGTAGTCAAGATGAGGGCCGAATCCCAATCACATATGAGAGATGGGGAACCGGCCTTCTAGCCCACGAAAAGGCCTCTCCGGACATTCTTAATTTGAAATTGAAGACTCTACAATTAGGAGAAAGGGATGGCATGTGGTAAGAATTCTAATGAAGGATATGGCTGAAGAAAGTTTTGAATGACAAAGTTCAATTTTACAAGACTTCTTCTCAAATCTAATTGGATAAAATCGCAAGTAGTAGATATCAACAAAAAGGAGAAAAAGCAAAGATGCATACCGCAATAAGCTTTCCTGCATTCTCAGGTCTCTTTCCAACCTTGAGAGCAGCTGCTGCAGCTGCTCCAGAAGAAATTCCAACCTGATAAAGAAATGAAGTAAGATATGAGGAAGATAAACTACAAATAATCCCGACTATTTATGGTAGATATACAGGGGGAAAAAAGAGACCAATTACAAACTTTTGAGCACCACCATTTTTCAATAGCAAAAACACAGAAGTATGTCCAGCTATTCGTTTTTGCATTTTTAGATAGAAAAAGCAAGGAAAACAGAATACAACATCTTTGATCAACTTTTCCTCACACATTATAGTGAAGGTCAACAAATTAACAAGAAACACTAACCAACAAGCCCTCTTGGAGTGCCAGCTGCTTTGCATTTTCAATAGCTTCATCGCTAGATATCTGGATTTAAAAAAATGACAAGTGAAATGAGACAATCTATACAGCAAAATCTGGCACCATCATCTATATAATAACAGTTGTAGAACAGAACTTAACACACAAATTCAAAAATAAGAAAATCCATACTCCTGAAACGAGTGTGCAACACATCACACGAGCACTTCACAGGGGACAGCCAGACAAATACCAAGCTAGAAAGATAACTTCTCATAAAAGTGGTTATATAAAACACTTAAAAATTGGAGAGCAATTCAACATTTGGTTTATGACCAAAGGTAATCTTACATAAGTGGGCAATGTGCATCATAGCTATCTGCATCACCCGAAGAATTCATAAATCATGCATGCCAAGTTCCTTTACTATGAATGCATTGTAGTCATGCTCCCAGGTGTAATTCACACACCAGAATTTAACTCAAAGGATGTAGATTTTGTTGGTCAGGAATCAATTATATTAAATGGTTCTTTGTAGAGTTCCAAAACATGAAAACCCTAACAAGATTTTGCTACATGTATTCAGAAGCCAGCTTCTATCCCATCATTCAGTTACAAAGGTTTAACGACTTCAACCTGTCATTTACTCACAAACATGTGTCACCACAAGTTTGTGCGGACGTAAGAATGTTAGTTGTGGCTATAACTCATGGTGACAGTTGTACTCCATTGCTGTTATGGTGCTGGAAAGACCCAAGTAGAATGATTGTGTAAGCGGTATGTCAGGTCGTCATTGGCAATGCTTATACTATTATGCTGAACATGTTCATCTACAACAAACATTGTAGCACAATAAAAAATTCCCAGGAAGGGGACTCGAACTAAATTTCAGGAATATGAATCACACAGTCGAAAAGAAAAGATACCCAAGAACACTGGAAGTAGCATCTGAGCAACAAGGTAACTATGGCCTATGGGACATTGTTTAATTCATGGTGCATGTAAAACAAACATCCAAACCAAAGGAAATAATAATGGTAAAATAAGCGTTAGACCTGTATGACTTCATCAACCACATCTTGATCCAAATTTCTTGGTATGAAACCTGCTCCAATTCCTTGAATTTTGTGAGGCCCTGCATTTCAGATGGTTAAAGCTAGAACAAGACCCTAGAAACGATGTTCAAACACAAAAAGTAGTAGTAATAATAATAATAATGACAATGACAATGTTCACTTGCTCTCTTACCAGGCTTCCCACCAGAGAGTATGTTGCTTTCTAGAGGTTCTACACCAATTACCTGATACAACATGAGGACAATGAAAAACAGGAGAGAGCACAAGTACAAAAGGAACTTTTGTTTGTAGACATTTCCCGTGCCAACTTTCGCAAAGACTTGCAAAACCATTTTGGCTCCATCTCATTTACGCAAAGAATGTAGTATTACAGTGGCTCTAATGAATATAAACATGTAAAAATTCTTTTATAAGTTCGTTTGGCCAATATAAAAGGCAAAGCGAAGTACCTTTATGCTAGGGTTTTTCTCTTTAAGAAACCGACCAACCCCACTAATTGTTCCACCAGTGCCAATCCCTGCAACAAAAAAATCCACCTTGCCTTTTGTATCTTCCCAGATCTCAGGACCAGTTGTCTCATAGTGAACCTGCAAAAAATAGAAGGAACTGAAATTCAAATTAAGACATCAAACAAAAAATCGGAGTTCATGAACCGAAATAGTTCATAACTTCTACATCAAATCTAATTCCAACTCTTTTTAGAAGTTGGAAAAAAATCAAATCCAGTTTCAACTCTTTAGCTAGAAGTAGGATATCTATTCTATCATCCTGTAAACAATACCAATTTGGAATAGAACAAAACCACTGCCCCATTGTGGATAAACAGAAATATCCAACACTAAGCGTTCTCTCCAAATTATGACATCAGAGGATAGAGAAACAGCACCATACTATCTAACATGAAGCCACAACACTAGCACCTATTTTTGCCAACAAGACGCCTAGGTAGAACCGTAGAAGGTCTGAGCCATCTGACCATAGATATGCTAATATGATAAACATACAATCAATTTAGTCTAGTAGAATCCCAAATATTATGGATATGTATAAAGATAAATACCAACAAATAGGATAGTAGTTTTAGGCCTTGTGTGCACTTGGGTGCCAACTATGACCTGCTGAAATAAGGACGATCCAGGAGAATGAAGAACCTAAGTAATGCAATAAAAAATTAAACTGATCCCATCAGGCCCAGATTGAGAAGTCGAACAGTAGATTTGCGGAAAATAGACTCGTGTCCACAAGTACATAACAACGAGAAATAATTTCCTAATAGACATTTCGATAGTAGTATAAATCCTGGAGCAAGACTAGCCTTCTAGTGACTATACAAAAACAAGGCACGCGGAAGAAAAAAAAATTATAAATTACCTTTGGATTTGCTGGATTGTCAAATTGTTGAAGCATGTAGGCATTTGGGGTGCTATTCAAAATTTCTTCAGCTTTCTGAACTGCTCCCTTCATGCCCGTAGCAGAATCAGTCAAAACAAGCTCAGCCCCAAAAGCTTTCATAAGAACCCTTCTCTCCAGACTCATAGAAGCGGGCATTGTCAAGATGAGCTTATACCCTTTTGAAGCTGCTATAAAAGCGAGGCCAATGCCTGTGTTTCCACTTGTAGGCTCCACCAGAATACTCTAGAGAGAGAGGAGGAGAACAAGAGAACAAAAGGAGACAATTGCAAAATTAGAATGAAAGACGGGATAATGTCAATTTCAATTGAAGCAATATCAAGGTATTGACTCAAACAAGTTGCCTAATGGAGTAAATATCATACGCAGGAAAAGTAACCAGAGATAAAGAAATCTAGTATATTGCTACCTTCTTTTGATAACCAAAGATTTGTGTTGTTACAGTAATGACCTCAAGTAATATACAGAAAAACAGATTGAGAAGCATATGTGCCACCTTGCGTGATGAACTCGTTTCTTACATATACAAATAGAAAAAAACAGAGAGAAAAGGTGCCAAAAGATCAATATTCTTTTATCAATGTATGATGAACTCATTTCTCACATGTGCCACTTCGCAATGAGATAGTTGTTGCTTTGGTGGGTTAAAAGGCTTTTTACAGTCTCCAGAGATATGCCATTAAAGACTCAGACTATTTTACAGGATGCATGACCAAGCAGACAACTTGTTTAACACATATGCAGAGGAAAATATCCTGTCAAAGGTGACAGGCCTAGAAGTTTTGAGAAAAACTATAATAGTGTGCATGGACATGAACATCTGAATGATTGGTGATTATTCGTGACTTAAGCAATGATTTATTGCTGGTAATAATTTCCTACCCGGGTTGACGTTGGCTGTACAATCCCATTGTTGCATTTCTCTTCCAATTTCAGCTATGGCCTAAGGTGGACGATATGTACCTCCTCGCACTTGTGGTCCCAGGGAAAGGAGAACCCAATTTTTTGTAGCAAGACCAAAAGAAATGACAGGAGAGCATTCTATCAGTGTCCCCTAGAATGAACCATTAGGATTATAACAAATCAGTTTTACAGTTGTCCTATTAAAGCTCCATCTCTTGGTACTTTACAGTTTATTTTTCTCTCTTAGAGTATCAAGGAAACAAGTAGAACAAACTCCAAGATAGCTATGGATCGCTAATTCTATGTTTTGAAACATAGGTGTTCCCAAAACAGTCAACCTCATCCACCTGAACAAAGCCTATCAGCACTTGATAAAGTCCAAGCCGTTAATCCACAATGCATAGGCATCATAGGTTGTTCCATGTCTGTTAAATCAACTAAGCCAGAAACCAAATACATCGATAATGGCAAACATCTTTACAGCTGGAGTGGACCTTAATTTTTTTCCGCATATTGAAGGGAAGCATTGTAAGCAAAATGGAAGAATATACAACAAAAGGTGTTATATGCATCCATGTTCAGTTCTACTCATAAGATCTATGTCACGGGGTCCATACTCCACATCAAACCAAACAAATTAGGCAAGGTGCATCAAGTGGATTAAAAACATCCTTAACCTAGTGTAAGGGTTGTATTCATAATTTTATTACCTTCCCTGGTGTTATAAGACCCTCCTTCTCAGCCTCAGTAATCATGCTGTATCCTATCCTGAAACCAAAAAGAAAACAAATAAGTAAACTCATTCATCTCTGTCTTAAACAGAATACTTCAAGACAGCGCTCAGAATCAAAGTGTAGACTCAAAATGTGTTCCTTATTACGCTTACGCTTTGTCTACAAAGGGAGACACATATTTATCAAGAATCATATTCCCTTCTGTTATCATATACCTCACTAGGACCATTAGAGAATCAGTATAATCCATGGGTTTTATAACCTTGTTCGGAAGAACAATATAGAGTAAAATCCATGCAATGCAACATTGATGTTGTACCCTAGTGCAAGACCCAAACGCTATGTTCAAAACAACCATAATCATACGTTATTGAACCACATAATATGATGGCTTCTCTAGAATTTGAAATAAATTCAGGTCTTCCACTTGTCTAGATGAGTGTAGATGACGTAGAGACTAGAAGAAGGTAGGCTCTAGATGGCACGGCACCAGTGGAGGCAGAAAAATGAAAGTTAGCACAACCAGAGAGAGAGAGAGAGAGACCAATGTACAAGATGATCTGGATTCTTATCTCTCTTGCATGGGGATGCAGCCCCGAATACATAAAACGAGGTAACCACTCTCGTGAGGACAAGGGATGGCAATGGGACACGGCTGAGTCAAATTCATTGTACCCGTCCAACTCCGGTTCCATATCGGGATGAATTCGGAGTGCGGAAAATAGGGGAGGCGGTGGGGCCAGTGTATAATCTATTCCCCATTCATCATTGCTATTTGCACCAACTTTGTTCTCTTCAGAGGGTTTTGACAAGAATAATTTGTATCAGTAATGAGTTAATAAGATATAAACAAGAAAACAAAGAAATGAAATGGATTTATCAATGGTATTCTACTCATTATTTTTGAACAAATGAAATCTACATGGATGTAGAAAACTAGAAATATGAAACAAATTAATTACTATAATCGGGGGCTGTGCAAGTAAAACAGGGCAGGGAAGCAAATACTATCCCCACCCCGTTTTCGTATCGATCATAGAATACCCGCTCTAATCAGGGCGGGAGGTCGGAGACTAGGACGGGGACAATCGCCATCCCTAGAAAGGAAAGGTGGCATCCTCTCTTTGGTGTTCGTCGTACGAGTAGTGGACTTGTAGTTCGTGGGCATGTCTCCAACACTCAATGGAGATCGAGGTTCATGGCTATACAAAGGCGTCCTTGAGCAGAAAGCCCTATGGCAGTCATGCAACACAACCCTGATCAACTCAGCCACGATATGACAGGATCACCATCCATCTTGATCCCCTTTTTTTAGCTAGGTCCAGGGCAGGGAGCCCACCTCAAGAAGGGGGATTGCCTTGCCCCAACAAGCTCCAACTCTAGCTTTCAATCCACATATCGTTGTCGTACACAAGGCGTTTGGGCCCTACTCATAGCCTAAACGGGGCGAGTGTGCCCTCGAGATCAATGCAAGGGTGTCGAGGGTCATCTACTATCTTTGTGGCGTCAAGGTGGCAAATGGCTTGGAGGCCTTGGCAGAGGAGAACATTCTTCAAGGAGGGGTGGAGACATGTTCTCAAGTCCAGTCCATATGTCGCCCAAGGTGGGGCCAGGCTAAGTAGCCGCCATGTGTCAGGGCACGTCCTGGGTCTAGACAGACATGCCTACAACAAGCTTGCTAGATATGAACACAATCTTCAAAAAACCCAAATATCTGGAAAAAAAAAAAAAAACAAAAAAAGATTGCTTCGTACCTGTCCTTGACACTACAGCATGGCTCCATGATCTCAAGCTTGGCAGCTATGTTTGCAAGAGACCCCTTCACAATTTTATTCAAGAACACCATCGGGGTTCTCCCAATAAGCTGTCACCAAGCAACAAAAGCAAAAACGTAAATATACACATGGTGACTGTATTTACCGAAATAACATCCATAATCTCTTATCGAAGAAAAGGTCCAAAAAGACACACGCACAATATCCAAATACAAGATGACTCTATAAAACACCCATCTTAAATAATCTTATCACACAAAACTGTCCTTACAATCATTAAAAGGATGACATTTGTATACTTTTTAGTCATCAAACTATAATCCTAGCCCATTTAAGACTAGCATTTACTTATTTTCCTCCATCAACCCATGCGATACTTCCATAGTTCCATGAGCATTCTAACAAAGTTGATCTTATAACATTATTGCAATGGTAAAGGCAAGGAAAAGAACACACTTGATTCATCGCACCACAATTGATAACAGTGACATGATATTACCAATAAGCATATAAGATGACCTCGGCCGGACAAAATTACAGGATGCACAAACTTCATAAAATCGCCAAATGGCATTCGTATCAGATTTTAAGAAACAAGAATACTAAATATTTGACTATAACGAAATAAACATACGTACGTACGTACATACATACGTACTCAATATATCTTATTCATCAATCAGATTAGCAAACCGTATCCTCGTTCATATTTATTCTTGTCAATTCAACATCAAACATAACCATTGGAAAAATAAAAATAAAAAGACATCAACATCGACTTTACAAAGAACCTAAAGAAATTTTCATTTTTTTTGTAATTAAAGCTAAACAAATCTCCCATCTCATTCTCACAGGAAGAGTTGACTTTCAAAAGTCCCATCTAAAGTTGCCAATTCACAATCAAAACCCCATATGAATTAGCAACAACTCACTTCAAATTCCCCTAAGTTACCAAAAAAAAAGGAGTTAATTCCAATAAACAATCCAAAGGAAAAGAAAATGGCAATAAAAAAAAGTTTCCCCATTTATAACTCTTGAGATTGGGAGCTAGAGAAGAGTTGAATTTTCTCTCACCTGACTGACGTCTTCGGCAATGTTTAGGGCTTGAATCTCAGTTTGGTTATCTAAAGAAACAGCTTTGCATACTATTGGACGAAAAGAAGAGACCTTTACAGATTTCTTTAGGCTTTGAGAAGTGAACCTAAAACTAGTGCTGGTGTTATTACTCAGGAATGGAGGTCTTGAATTAGGGTTGCTGAGAGGAGTCAAGGGCTTGTTCATCACAGAATGAGAAGCCATTGTTGTCTTCCGTTCTGCGCTCTCTCTCTCTCTCTCTCTCTCTCTCTCTCTCTCTCCCCTCCGTGTCTTATCGAATTTTTGAGGGTTGATAGTTTCGTTTCCAAAAAGTCTACGAACACAGTTCATACAATTGGAGAAATTTTTGGGTGCGGGGGTTATATACCACGTGGTGCCCGCTCGACACTCCTGAACCGTCAGATGTACTTTTGGACGGTTCAGATTAAAACATTCTCTCTTCTCTCACCCCTCATCTTTCTCTGTTCAAAAATACATTGGACGGCTCAGATGTGCCGAGCGCGCACCACGTGATACCCACCTGACACTGAAAATTTTCTCATACAATTGTGATCGGAACCATTGAGGGGTGTTTCCGGTAATGAAAAATTTGTAAATTTTTATTTGTGGTTGAAAAGTTATTAGGTATTTTCGATAGTGAATAAATTGTTGAAAAATGTCAAGTTATTTCCGGTACTGAATAAATTGTTAATGGGTTCATAAATAAAATTACTATAGTAAAAAATATATTTCTTGACAATTTTTTTGTTAGTGAAAACGAAATGGTAAAATGCTAAAAAAATGTTGTCATTGAAAACGAAATGGTAAAATGCGTTAAGTTTTTTGTGATTTTTGTTAGTGAAAACACCCCATGAATGCGCATGCATGTTGTGTTTTTAAAGTTGTGTGCATCTAACAGTTCCGGATAGACTCGTAACCAGAGACGTGTTTTTAGAATTATTTATATTGCTTGATCGTTTTTTTGACCCGAGTTATTCGCAATTTATGAACCTATTAGGTTCTCCATATTATGGAGAAATTTTGGAAATAGAATCTCTAATTTTAATGAAATTTGAATTTCTTCCCTCTAGTGTGACTTGTGTCAGTTTTAACCGGTAGTTTTTTTAAATTTGTTGGCCGCATGATCTGAACACACAGAATTAAAGACAGAGCGTAAGTTAGTGATGTTTTTGGCTACTGAACTTTAGCCATCTAGGGTGTAGCATTCTATCACTTCGCCTAGCAACATGACGCTTGTATTGCTCTCCCACAATTCCGTTTTTTGCGATTTAAGCTGCTCCCAATTCGCTCGTCGCTACTACAAAAATCACTTTTGCTTTCTTTTCCTCCGGCTACTAAGATGTTTCAATTTGTCAAGTTGTCTCTTGTCTGCCTATAGATTCAACAGCAATTTGAAAGACTGAATGACTCGTGAATCTCCAGATCTATACTTATTTTCAACTCTCATCTTCATAGTTAAAGTTGTCATTTATCTTATCAGAGGGACGAAATTGAGATTTTGAGCAAACTAAATAGACCATTTGTGACTTTTTACCTTTACTTTCATTTCTTTAAAATAACAATAACAATAATCATACGTAACATATTTCTTTGTCTCAATTTGTGATACTAAAGAAATTACTTAAATCTTACATGTATCGAGGATGGCGTAGAGCAATATTCTAACACTATCAAATATTTCTTCTTGTATATTTTATATTTACTATTGATTTGACTTTTTTTATTTTAAAAAGTTGATCCGACATATCTATATATTTTACAAAGATTATGAAAAAAAAAAAACATTGCCTATCTCTGTTCTCTTTTTCAATATACGAATTTTCCCAAATCTCTAACAGGCTCATGCTAGAGAATAACACAAAAAAAGGGTCTGAACCAAAAACTTTTTTTTTTTTTGGTAAAAGAACCAAAAACTTGTGTTCTATCATGTCGTGCATAGCACGAGTTTTTGCTAGCTAGTATAAACTTATATGGTGGTTCAGAATTATCTAGGTTGTGTTTGGTTGAGAGTTTAGTTTAGTTTAGTTTTGGTAGTGGGTGGAGAGAGAAACAGAGTAATTATTGAAAATATGGGTAATGATTGGAGAGAGATAGAGAGAGAATAGAAAGTAATAATTGGAAAAATAAGGTAATGATTGGAGAAAGAAGTAGGGTAATGATTGGAAACAAAACTAAAACTAAAATTAAAAAGGGAACCGAACAAAGCCCTAGTAATTAGTTGAGGTGCACCGTGCACCTCAATGTGCATTATACCGAGAGTTATTTAAAAAAAAATTGACAAATGTTCAAAATCCAAATTGGCGTTCTGCTCAGCACTTTTTACTCTCTTTCTTGTTTTTTATTAGAAGGGAAAAAATGAGATTGTTTTACTTTAATTTTTGTTAGATTCACATAAATGTGTAATCGTTCTTGATAAACTGAATTTACAAAACACTAAACCAAACTCATTTTGACGATCAAAGGGTTAGAATTTTGCTCTATTAAGGATGAGTTTTTGACAAAAAATTTGAGAAATTTTTTATGAGAGTAATGATTGGAAGTAGGAATAATGTGAGTGGAGAGAGATAGACGGAGAAATGAAAATAATGATTGGAGATAAGGATAATAAGTGAAGAGTAATAATTAAAAATATGGGCTATTTTTTGAAAAAAACTTCAAAAAGTGAAGCAAATAAGTAGTTTCTAGTTACCTCTAGTTTTTTGTTTTTTTCTTTCCAAAAGATTTCCCCATTAACGCTTGATGCATGCTTTTAGAGATACAGCTACCCGATTTTTATCTCCAACAAAACATGGGGAAAATATCACAGCTTCTCCTGGGGAGAAATTTTCCAGTGCCGGTTGGGTACCATGTGGTGTCCACTCGGCTCGGATCCGAGCCACCCGATGCGATTTTGAACGGCTGGGATTTGGAGAGAGAAAGAGTAGGGGTGAGAGGAGAGAGAAGGTTTCAATTTAAGCCGTACTAAAGTGTATCGGACAGCTCAATAATACCAAGCGGACACCACGTGAGATATACTCGCGCGGCACTGAAAAATTTCTCTCTTCTGGGAGGCAATAATGTAAGTGGTGGAGCCCATCAGCTTCGTGAGAAGATATGGTGGTTCGAATGGTCAAGAGTTTGACAATCTACTACCAATTGTTGGCTTTCCTTTTATAAAACCATCGAAATTCAGAGACAAGAAATAAAGGAAGAGGAATCAATATCTTGTGAAATTTGACCAAAAATTGCAAAACCTGCAGTTGGCTATTTGTTGGCTTCTTGTCGGACCTAATTCAACAATCTGTTCCGCCCATATTGTAGATCTCGTCGAAACACATTAGTGTAGTTAAAGTGAATCGATCCTTCTTTTTTTTTTCCCTTCTAAATTTTGGCTAGTTCCATGGATGCTATGTGATTATAATGGATGATGGGGGGCTGCTGTCCCCCTTGGGGACAGCAGTGTGCTGCTGCCTCTGTTTTGGGGCCCACCCCGGTCTTGCTCCAATGATCGGAATCGTTCACTTTGTAGAGCTCGTCGAGTAGAACAATTATGCAAAAAATTAGCTTAATTGGATATCATTAAGTGCCTGATCGGAACCTTTTTATTTTGAAAAGAATGGATCCGAAACATTGGATCAAATCCACTGAACCCATGGACCGAGAGTTATATGAGCTCCGATCAAGCACTTAATGATGTCCAATTAAGCTGATTTTTTGCATAGTTGTTCTACTCGACGAACTCTACAAAGTGAAAGATTCCGATCATCGGAGCGAGACCGAGGTGGGCCCCAAAACCGAAGCAGCAGCACGCTGCTGTCCCCAAGGGGACAGCAGCCCCCCAGCATCCGATTATAATCCTAAATTAGTCGTGTTAAATAATCGAACGCATATGATACCAAACTGGGAAAATAATTAGGGGTGTAAACGAACCAAGCCGAACTGAGCTTCAGTGAGCTTGAGCTCGGCTCGTTTACTTAACGAGCCAAAAACTCGAGCTCGGCTCGAGCCTTAACAAGCCGAGCCCTTAACGAGCCGAGCTTAGTCATTTACTAAACGAGCCTCTTTAATCGAGTCGAGTCTCCCTTAACAAGCCGAGCTTTTGTCGAACGAGCCGAGCTCCACTCGTCTCATTTACTAAACGGTAAAGGAGCTGAATACTCGAGCTCAGCTTGTATACTAAACGAGCCGAGCCGAGCTCACGAGCTACTCGGTTCATTTACAACCCTATGACAAATCAATAAGTTAGGTGATTAAAAAAACATAACACCTCATTTTCGAAGTTTTTATACATCATAAGCTAAACGAACCGTATGATAATTTGTTCAAACTTTTAGTTTGAAATCTTAAAAAGTTACAACAAAAAAAAGGGAGGGGGGGGGGGGGGTTTCAAAGTCAATTAATTTATACTCCTATGTGAAACAAATCGATCTTAAATGAGCTTTTAATAATTAAACATGATGTCGAACTTGAGTACCTTGGTTTGTTTATCAACCCTAGACTTCTGACATTCTTTATAACAAACTTTTACACCGCTTCTCTAAGATTATCCTGAAAAAATACAAAACTCGTAATTTCCTCAGTATATCTTACCGGAGTATTACCTTTCGAGAGAAAACTTATGTCAAGAATATAAAATTTTCAATTTGATGCTCAAGGGAAATGGGATATCTGAGAACAACTCCCCACAAAACAAGTTTCAGATACGCACAACCACAAGTTTCGTGTTCTTCACAAAAAGGGGACCAAAAACAGTTTGTGAAAAGAGAGAGAAACTTATTTTACGGGAGTTGGCAGAGCCGTGAAAAGTTCTTTACAGCAGCAACCAATCTCGACCATTCAAAAGTATTCAAGACGGTCCGAATTTTAATAAAACTTTTGCAGGAAAAAATTTAACTTTTCCCCATAAAGTTTTTTTAAAAATCCAGACCGTTCAAAACACTTTGGACAGGTGAGATTCACCTCCGTAAACCCATTTTCAAGGAAACCTCCACGAAGAAGATATTCTCTTTTGAAAAATAGCAACAAAACGGAATGAATCAATTTTTTAGGTTGTGTTTGGTTGGGAGTTTAGTTTAGTTTTGGTAGTGGGTGGAGAAAGAAATAGAGTAATGATTGAAAATAGGGGTAATGATTGGAGAGAGATAGAGAGAGATGAGAAAGTAATAATTGAAAAAATAGGGTAATGATTGGAAAAAGAAGTAGGATAATGATTGGAAACAAAACTAAAACTAAAACTAAAAAGGGAACCGAACAAAGCCTTAATAGCTTCGAAAGAGCAATGATCATACGAACAAAAGTTGTGGCTCAATCAAACAGGCTTCAAAAGGACAGCGGGCTTAACCCAGCTGGTCGGGTAGTCCCATCCAGGAGAGATTCTGGGTTCGACTCTTATGAAAAGGATGTATTCCTTGGTCGTAACTCCAACATTTGCAAACATACTATTGCTATCCACACACTGAAACACACACACAAGGGAAAAAAACATCGAGTTCAGAAAACTACTCAAAACTGGCCAAATGAAGTACTTCCCTGCATCGAGACTCAAAGCAGCAAATTCACAGACGTAAAGCTTTTCAAAGAGAATAGAACAACGAGTCCCCTTAGACCCAAACTGAAACCACCAACAGTCAATGGCAAAAGGAAGATTAAACAGTACCCTTTCTCGAGGAGAGTTCATAGCACTCAGCTTGCGATACTTCCAGTAGACCTTCAACCAGTTCGCACAGATACACAGAAAGGAAGATAAAAAGGAACAAATATACGTTTCGGTCAGGAAAGCAACACGAAGATGTGCCAAATCCAAATAACCAACGTTGGCCACTACCATTTCCTAAATACAAGCCTATTTAAGTGAAGAGCATTGGAAGCTTCAAGCTGTTCTTCGATCACATATTTGTGGAGGGATTTATGGAAGTAGATGATTCCTCAACTATTTTCTTTTCCACTTGTTTGGGCTTAAGATTTTGGGGTACCTACCCCCGGTGCCGTTCAAAGGATTGGTTGTTACGTCAGTTAAAGGATGCTCCTATCCATGGATTGCTAGAGAGGGAGTTTGCTTATTATGGACTATTTGGAGTGTTCGGAACAAGATTGTTTTTATGGTAGAGGGATTCTTGGAAGGGTGTGGCTGCTTGGTGTTCGCTATCCAATCAGTCCTTTCTGCAGGAAAAAGAAGGTTTGGAGAGTGTCCGCATTGTCAGCTTTGATGGTAAGAGGCATTGGCAGTATTGGATGCTCTTCGATGGGCTCATTGCAGATCGTTTTCCAAAGTGGAGATCTTGACAGAGTGCTTGTCCAGGCCTTGAGATGTGCAGATCGTGTGGATGTTTTTGTTAAGCCTGTAATTGTTGACATTATGAACGTTGTATGTCTTTTTGACTATCTGGCGATCGCTAAGGTTACTAGAGATGTTGTAAAGATCGACAATAACCTTGCTAAGTCTGTAAAACAAACCCATATCCAACCACATCCTAGAGAGGGTGGGTGTAGCCACACTCCAACAAGCAAAAAAGAGGAAAGTACAACCGCCAGACAATGAACAAAATTTCCACATAGTTCTTATAAAAAGGTCCATCCACATGCAGAGTAGGGATAAATCAACGCATGAATATACATTCTGCAATTCGATTAGACCCAAATGCATGTCAATTCCTCTAAGTCATCGAAATTCAGGTTACACTCACAGAACAAACGCAAGCTCTTACTGGTTTATAGGGCATGTTGATGGAATCACAGAATGGTGGTCCAGACGTTCAGAAACAATTAAACTTCCCCAAGAAAAATCTGCTTGTCGCTACTACAAGATCCAATGATTGGTTCAGTGGGATGGAACACAGTTTCATTCACAGATCCCGAGTGCCCTGGTAGCCTGTACAAGATGCGCCGAGAAGTGGTATCCCAAATATACACCAACCGATCAGAACTACCAGCCGTGACCTTACTCCCATCCGGAGACCACCCACATTTCAACAAGTTCTTCTCAAAGTTGTGCTGGTGACCTTCCAAAATCTTAACGCAACGATTCTGCGGAGCATACGGTCGCATATCCCAGATACAGAGCTTGCAATCCATGCCATTGGTTAGAAGGTAGGACCCGTCCGGACTCAACTGCATTCCAGTTATCATATCCTGATGTCCTTGAAGAGTCATGGTCACCTCGTTCCTCCGCAAATCCCACACCTTTATATCATTGTCTATCCCGCCGGTGTAGATTTTATCTGATGCGTCGGCAAAACCAACGGCTGTGATTTGGTACCTGTCTGGAAAAGTTTGGATTGCACCCCTCTGACGCATATCCCAGAGCTTTGCAGTCCCATCGTCAGATCCGCTGACTACAAGAGGTGGACCCCGACGGGAAGTACAGCATGAGTTCACGAATTCGTTGTGTTCCGCCATTTTCTTGACCTGTTTCCCGGTTTCTACGTCCCAAGCCCTAAGGGTCTTGTCAGGACTGGCGGATATTATCTGGGACCCATCAGTGGTCCACTGGAGATCCAAGATGGCGTTTTTGTGCCCTCTCAACACCATGAAGTTCTTGCATTCCCCGTGCACGTTCCAGAGGAATATCTCCCTGTCGTGAGACCCAGATGCGATGATTGTTCCTGCCGGATTGAACTTCATCGTGTATATAGCACTCTGATGGCCTGTTAACAGCATGATTGGCGATTCCAAACTTGATGTTCGCTGTTGCTTTCCGTTTGCCCCAGGCTGTGGAGGAGCACTGTAAGGAACAGTGGACCATTCCATTGGCCTTGGACCAACTACTGACAGAGCACTTTCACCATCTCTCGGTAATGGTTGCATCATGGCTTGGGTGCTAGTTTGTATCTAAAGACAAGGATTTAACCACTATCAATTCTGTTCAAAAAGCAACAAATTAAGTTAGCCATAACATAAAGAAACACAGCATTAAACCAAAAGTGAGATTGTTTAACAAGATTATATCAAGCACCTCAAAATGTCTTGCACATGTTTTACACTGAAACTGAAATTCATGCTTCTAAGAGACAAGAAATCACATGCTGCTAAGATCATCAGAAAATATATTATCAATGACGTAAGGAACGGAATAATAGACACCATTGTAGGATGGAAGGTGTAAAAAGCTGCAGGCAGCCGCAGTTCCTCCTAAAATGATCGGTCACCCCCACCCAACATCACAACTCTCCTCAAATGAGTAGGAATATGAGTAAAAAAACTTTTATCACCGCTACTTGTGCCCCTTAACCATTACAATTATTTTACTTGCTCACCACCATTAGAAGTCAAGAAAGAAAAACTCAAAATCTATATTCGATGACTCCCACTCAATATCACTCATCAGTCATCAGTCATCACCCCCAGGCAAAGAGAACACCTTAAAATTGGTACTTGAATTCATTGAGCTCTATAGAAGGAAGAGGCACGAGAACTTACTCATGTTATACCCAAGGGTGCAAGCTACAATATCATTTCAGGAGAGACAAAAAAAAAATTGTGTAACAAAGGAAACAAAGAGTGTCATCTATGTAAAACCCTTGAATACTACTAACTTAAGAACTAAATGTCAAAATGATACTCCTTCCGCCCCAATTTATTTGCCCCTCGTCTTAATCTAAGTTTCTAACCTAATAGAAAATTGCTTATACATAACACTGATAATAATTTTCATATGCAATACAATGTTGTTTGATCTAATCTAGCTCCATTAGTTCTATTAAACAACATTTTCCAATCACATAAAAGCTCGTAAATTAAATGATACAAGCAATTTAAAAGTTGTGCGAACTCCCAAAAAAAGGAAAAACAAATTTGCACGACAGAGGGAGTAAATTTAAAAAAAAAAACTTCAAAATTGAGCTAAAAAAAAACCTAGATAACTCAAGATGAACCAAGATAATTGATTGTGAAAAGTCCAAGACTACTGAAGTTACTCTAATATGCCTCTGGGACATTCTCTACTCTGAAAGCAGCTCCCACATCACTCGGATAACTGTATTTTCTTACTTTTCACGGGCTTTCACGTCGTTTAACTCTTGTTCTCAAAATATTCTTCGCCCTGAGTCTTCCCGAGAAGCAGATTTCTACAATCTCTTCTTCCACTTTGCCGAATCCCACTTCTTTTTCGACTTAAATCGCCCTTCTAACCCTAAAATGCGCGTCTCTACAAGCGATTTGACGATAGTGTTTTTCTCTCCTATTACTAGTACTGACTAAAATACAACCAGTATAGATAAGAAAATGAAGCAAAAACACGATTCAACATCTACAGATTTGTGTGGTTGTGTGTAGAGAGAGAGAGAGAGAGAGAGAGTACCTGAGGGAAGATTTCTGATTGTAAACCCTAGACTATAGGAAAGCCTTAGAGGCTAGAACTGAACGTGCCTTTCTCCGGTTCTGCTGCGATTCCAGCGGGTGTATTTGTAAGAGTGGGCCTTCTATTTTATGAGTTTGGCCCGTGGGCTTGTGAAAGCGAAGGCATTTTAACGACCAGATATCCGGGCTTTTTTGCTATCGAAGCCTGTCCAAAGCCCAAAGGCCCAATGGGTTTCTCTACTGTCAATGCTAAGAGATATCAATGACTTTTTTATGGGGAAAATGACGGCCTTGATAATTAATATCCGTCAAGAACATTTTCAACATTAACAAGTGTTCATAATTTGTCTTTGGCGGATATTAATTATTAAAAAACATCCTAGACCGTCATTTTCCCTTTTTTATGTGATGTACCAATTCGATTTCTAATCTAACCTGTTAATAAAAGAGAGATGAATGGGTGGGGACTTTTGGTCCAATTAAGCCTCTAGATTGGAGGGGCTGAACGTTAGTGTCCAAGGGTATTTACGTCAAAGGGGACAGATAAATGTTGTTCGGATCTGAGCCGTGTATTTTGTACAGTAGTCCAGATGGATCCACATGTGGCAGATCTCCAACAACAGAGCGATCTAGGTTTTCCTCCGTTCTTCTTCCCTCTTCGCCTCTATTCTGCTGGGTTTCTTACCGGGGATGCTGCGCCGGTAAACCTGGGTCTCTTTGCCATGCTTCTGCCGCCATTAAATCCAGGTAATCAATCTTGACCTCATCTTCTCTCTGGAAGAATTGGATCATTGTGAATCGTTACCAATTCATTTTTGTTGGTCACATAAAGATTAGGAATTGCTTTGTCTGCTAGGTTTTGGAATAGTCAGTTGTAATCAGGGTGAAATTTGTATTGTGCCAGTCCTTGCATGTTTTGGTACCTTCTCGCTAGCATAAAGTCGTTTCTGGTTTGGTAACTGAGATCAAGGATTCGTGCACGGCAGAAGGTAAATGCCATGGTGGATTAGTTTTCCATTTTGTCTTTCTCTCGAATGCTATAATAGGAAAATATTTAAGTTGGTAGAGCAAAACTGGTCTCAAAAGAGAGTAATTTTTAGTTTTCTGTATGCAATTTGCTTATTAGCTGTGTATGATTGGTCCACTTTTAAGTTTTTCCCCTGAATTATGCTAGCTCATTTTCCCCCACTGTTGAGTTCGCAACTCGTGAATCTAGAAAATGAAATTACATGTACTTGAAGTCTCAATAATGCTTGTGCACATCATATATGCTTGCATGTGCTTGTTTATCAATTACAGTATTATGATGAGACTTTTAGTATTGGTAGAACTATTTGGTGCAAGTACTTTCGTTGCCCATTAACTTGGGTAGTCTTTTGTGGCGCTATGATTGTTCGATGTCCTTTTGTCTAGTGGACTTTTGAAAGCCATCCAAGTGAGACGTGTGATGTTGGTGGCTAATATTATGTGCTTACCACTCAAACTGAAAAAGAAATTGCTGGCATATCGTACCCACGAGAAGATGGTAAAAACAATATTTAAGAAGCTTGGATCGGCCTAGAAAGACCCAATTTGATCTGGCATATGCATAATTGATGTTTATGGTGCCCGGAGAAAATTAGAGTGAAATATTAACTAATCAACTGAGGTCCTAAAGGCTCAGATGTCTTATTCTCATTAGTTTTAAGGTTTTATGACAGTACGATTCGGTGAATCAATTTTAGTCTTATCAGGAAGTCAGCTATCTGTGATATGCAGCTATGAGTTAATTGTGTGTAAAAAAAAGAGAGGCTAATTTTCTTTGGGTGTTATGAATCTTATTTGTTGTAAGTAGTCTTGGCAGGAAAAAGCTCCATAGGAAGTCAAATCTGCAAAAAAGAAGGCTGAGTATGAAAAGCTTATGAATGCTTATAACAAGAAACAAGTAAACACAGTTGTGTCAATATGATGGCATTGACTGTATTCAATGTAGTTTCCATTAGCTCTCTTATTTGTTCAGTTGTTTTTCTAATTTTCGATACCTCTTCTTTAACTATATATGTTCTCGCAAACAGTTTCCTCAACAGTTTCCCTACCTGAGCATAGAAGGAAAGAAAAAAAGAAGAAAAATCATATTGGCATTGTACCTCAACTTATTACAAACACTTACAGTAAAAATGATACTAAAACAGAAGCATATAAGTTCTCCCAAAACGTGAGGAAAAATATATATAGCATTATTCACTGTGTGTGTGCGCGCGCGCGCGTGTGCAATGATTGTAAGAAGTGAATGAGTTGAGTTTGTCACACAAAGAACTTAGTTACCCTCCTAATATTTGTACAAAGTTGAGGAGCTTAGTACCCTCACAAGTATTGTTCTTTGATAAATTTCTACATTCTTAGTTCAAGAGATGAGGAATCACTATGTTTCCCTCATATAGTTGCTTATGATTAACAATTTCTCATCTGATTTGCAGGTATTTAGCACTTCTATCTGTCTTGTTAGCACTGGAATCAGATAAAGCCAGATTATTAAAAATTACGTATAACATGTTTAGGCTGATATCATGCTTTAAACTTTATATCAATGCAGTTTAACAGGGAATTTAATTTGGTGGATTATAGAATCTTGGAGAGATTGACTTATGCTTTCTCTTATAAGGGGTGTGGAAGGCTAAAGGAGAAAGGGACATATAGAAACTACACAACTAGAAATGATTATTCGGTATTTGGTTGTCCTAATTTTTAGGCACTATTTTCATCTTCATTTTAACGTGACTATTTGACTTTAACATACGGTTGGGGAACTGAAAATTGTAAAAAACGTCTCGTGCTGATTAGGTTTGTTTGATTATAGGTAATTTAAAATAGGGAAAAGGATCAGAGGCGCAGTTTCTGGTTTGTGACAATCAGTACTGTTGAAGAACCTGAGAAGGCTTGAGATGTTGAACTGATAGTTGGATATTTTCAAGCCGATGATTGGTAATGTAGCTAATGCTCTTCTGCATGTAAGTTCTAGTAGCATTTTGTGCTTATGATTGTTTTTGGAGAAGGCATAGTAGAGAACATCTGCTCGATTTAGTAACCACAATGACCACTTTGCATCTGATTGTTAGCCACAAGTGGCACTGACTCTTATTCCTTCTTTGGGACAGTTCATTTGAATGTTTGAACCGACATGTTAGTATTTGATAACCCTTGATAATATCAAGCTTTAACTGTTTGAAGTTTGATCGAGTGAATTATTGGAAAAAAAAATAAGTTTTGACTTCGTCTTTTCTTTTGAATATTCTGGCTTATACCATTTGAAGTTTTCCACTCGTGATTATCTATACATTTTCCTGAAGTGATGCCTCCATTTTAAACTCTTCTGCTACCTACATATTTAAGATCTTGGCAGTAATATATAGGATTTTGTGCCGTGCAATGGCATTGAGGAAGTCTCTATGCTCATGAAAGATAGACAAACAAATACAAGAGAATTGGAGGTATTTTTCTACCCAGTCTTCGGTTTTTCTCTGTCATATTGACTGTTTAACTTGTATAAACCACATGATTCTTTCCTTCTTTATGGTCAGTTAAGATATGTGAAGATTTTGAGGCGTGTAAAGGATGAGGAAGCGATTAAGTAGAAGCTATGTGAACATTTGAACAATCTGGCATATTTAGGAAATGTGGAAGCTAAAGTCACATTCTTTGAATTTTTTTGTGACGTGAAGATAGTGACCAGCTATAACTTTATTGTAAACAACTTCTTAACTATTCTATGCTACAAATTATTTTGCTATTTTCATTCAAAAAAAAAAACAACGGGCACGAAATCTTCGTGCGAGCACGATGGCAAACACCTAGTTCAAGATAAATATGTTTTCAACTTATATATATATATATATATATATATATATATATATGGGGCCGGATCCTCCCACACAAAACTTGACACTCCATCTCAGCCATTAAAACCAAAGGCTGAGATCAAAACTTAAAACACCCCCTCTCTTATCCCCTTGACGCCGTTCTCTCTCACCACGTTGAAGAAAATAACGTTGTTCTCTCTCTCGCTTTCTCTTGCCTGTTCATCTTCATCAAGCCAGTCCGACGACTCCCGCACCTAATCTTCATCAAGCAACGTCTGCCACTGAAAGCTTAATATATTAAGCAACTCAGAGTCCACCTAATTGTTCCAGCCTATTCGTGCTTAATATATTAAGCAACTTAGAGTCCACCAAATTGTTTCAACCTGTTCCTTAATCGTCGCCATCTGCGGCCGCCGTCCAACGAGGTATTTGGTTCTCCGACGAGGGCTTCCTTCTCTGTACTCATCTTCCCATGCCTCGCGCACGTCGCTGTCCCGCCAAACAACTTCTCGGTCTTGCCTTTGTCTGCCGGAGTTAGGGACCTTCTTTTCTGGAAAAAAATGGGTTCCGATGAGCCTTTCCGGTGGTCACGGAATCTTAGAAAATCAGTCTCGGATTTGGGTAGCAATTTCTTGAAGGAAAAAGAATTACTCCAATTTTTTTTCCTGAATTAGAAATGTTTGTTAATCATTTGTGTTTGTATTTAGTTGATATTGAAGAATAGTAAATTTTTATAGGGTGTTTTCGGTGAATTTGTTTCAGCTAGTTTTTGGATTCATGAGATGGATGCATATAGACACCAAGTGTTTGATGTAATTCCCCAAAGGTGTTTCTGTTGTTAGGGTCTTTGTGGGTTGAATAAATTGGCAACAGAAATAGTGTTAAGGTAGTCTTTAGGCTTACAATTGCTATCTAATTGTTGCTTCTGACCAACGAGGACGAGGGGGTTACTCTCACTACCATAACATTTCCCCGGGCTTGAGAGACAAGGGAAATGTGAATAGAGTTTTCAGGCATGGATGGCCTTAATTCATATTGTGGAAAGTCATGCTTGATGGAATGGAAATCTCTGTTCAAGGGTTCTAATCAGTTGGATGGTTTTTGCATTTCTGGAGAGCGTCGCAAGTTAAGAAACTTAAATCTGTCTTCAGCAGTCAAGAATGAAAATCTTTTAGGTGTAAAATTCACGTTCAACAGGTCTAGTAACTAGTTAGCGATGCGAAGAAAACGATTACATACTGATTTTCTCTTTTCCCCTCTCGTTTTGGATTACGGTTAGCTTGTCACTAACCTTCCTAAATTTTTTTTTTTTTGGTTATATTTCAAGATGGCTGCATAGATTACATTGAGTTTGTTGCCATGATGCAAAGGGGAAACGCTGTTTTCGGTACCAAGCGTTTGCAGAATGCAGGTTTTAGCCCTGGTTTTAGAGAGGCATTACCTGTTTTCTGACACTGATTATATCTTGTTGTGCTCCTTACATCTTCATCATAAGGCTAAAATGATCTGTAGATTATTTCTCTTCTTTGTATGGCCGGGCCATACCATCCGTATATTTGGTGGTGCTATAATTCTTTGGAACATCAGAGAGAATGGATGATCAAATTTTGTGGTACATTTATAGGAAGCAGTACATTTTTGTTTATAAAAATTTGAAAAATTCTTTTTGTGCAGAGTGCTTGTCACCGTCGCCTGTTCCCTCATGCCGTCGAGCCTGACCGAACAACTTCTCGGTCTTGCCTTCGTCCACCGGAGTTAGGGACCTTCTTCTCTGGAAAAAAAAACTGTAACGAGCTTCAAACAGGAGCCTTTTTTCTTATTTTTTTTCCTGATGTAAAGCCTCTTTTGATGCTATTGGGATTAATTCAAGTTCTTTGCCGCCAATATGAACTTGGTGAATTTTTTTGTTTTCTACAGACCTGTTGATTGGAGACTATTTTTTCTTGTATGCAACAAGTGAGAGTTGTCCAAGATGAGTTCAATGAATGTTCATTTAACAAACCTATTTTTGTGGTGTTTTGACCTTTTTAGCTGTTGCTTATTTTTAATAGAAAACATTAAAAAGGCATACAAGCACAGAAATAGGTCTGTTGGCATACAATGGATTTGAAATTTGGGGTGTTACAACTTCTTCTCCCCATCTTTTGGAGCTGAATTATGTTGTTGTCTCCTCCCCGCCTGTTTTCCAGAGAAGACCATCTCTCCTCCCCTGTTTTCATTGTGTAAAAATCAGTCCCATTTTTCAAACGATTGAGATCCAACCTACGCAAACAATTCTACAATTGAACCTGAACAGTTATGTTATATATATAGCAAACCATTCTCTAAAAGTAACCTCCAATTCAAATATGCCCGAAAAGAACTCATGATTCAACAACATAGTACATAACCCCATGACTTGAAAAGAACTACTCGCATACAAATTTTGGGAGCATAACAGCCCTTTAAACAATTGAACTTGAACAATCTTGTACGGTAACAACGAATTCAAATATGCAAACAAAAACACGATTTGGTAAAATATATCCAACGTTGGTCCACCCTTACTACACAAAAATAACATCCATAAGTTTCCAAAAATTGAGTTTTCCATCATTAAATTAAAAAAGGTACATAAACTCTATGAGCAAATATCCAAAAAGATTCCGTAATCATTCAAAGCAATCCTTTGGCATCAAGATGTTTTGCCCTGTACAAAACAAAAGGTTACTTTAATTAAGTAAAGATTGTGCATGGAACATAATTAGCGAAAACATCATGAAGGTTAAGCAAGTTTTCATTTACCATATTCTCATTACGTCATCTCTTGGTCACTATCAGACGATTGTGTTTCCGCTTCTAAGGTTGTGGAAGCGAATTGCGAATAAGAAATAAGTAAGGATATTTATAACAAGCAAATAAAAAAATATTACACAAGAAAATTCGTAATTCACTTACCTTTGTTAGCTTTACTCATCGGATTCTCAAGACAAGTTCTCTTATCATGTCCGATCCCTTTGCACAAGTTACACTTTTTTTTCTTCTTGTTTAATCCCAACTCTATATCGCTTTTCAATCTTCCGGAGTGTATAGTAGCATCTTTTCCCTTCACATCTTTTTTCCTACCTTTAGTTTGCGAGATGTTCGGATCCAAAAGCAATACTTGAGTTCGCTCAGTGGAATGTAAATCATCCTTTTCATGGCAAACATTGATTGGAGGAGGCACATAAGATGAAATTTTTAGGAGCTTCTCGGATAGATCATTCATAGTTTCAATGTAAATTTTGTAACTCTCATATGATGGGGCAGCCATACAAGCCAACTTGGTAGATTCTTGACACATATGACTAAGTCTTAATGCCTCGGATTCTTCTTTCTCATCGTCATGCACCAAACCTTCAGAATCTATTATCCTAAATTTGTTGGCCTTTTGCCTCCACCGTAGAAGAATAAAATGATCCGGTATTGTATCAATGTCTAGTCGGACAAACACTTTCAAAATTTGTCTACACAATATACCGACAAACTCAAAGTTTTGGCATTCACACATACCTTCGTAGGTTTGCGAATCCAATGTCACGGTGAACTTTTGAAGTTCATTAATTTTGGACTTCACCACAAACGATTGAAATCCATCGGCATTTGTCATCTCTTCAACTTTGTAATTCAAGGCTTCATTAATTTCATCCTTGAACTTGTTGAAGATGTTTCTAGTATAAACTTTTGCCGCATGCTTCAACAAAAATTCATTGTCCTTCACAATTCGAAACTTATGCTCTGACTCAAAATCTTCATCACTTTCCCTTTTCACAATCCTCTTCAAGACTTGGTCATACTTGACAACAAATTCTTTAAGATTTGTAGTCGAAGTAACAAAAGTATCAAAAAATGAATTGACACCCTCACTACGTCCGGTAGTATTCATACCGGCAAAGAATATCACACGATTGTAAACGGGTACCCACGAATCACGAATTTCATACAATTGTTGAAGCCATTCATTGCCTTCTAACCCATTTTCCTTCATCAATGCCATCCATCTCTCTTCAAAATTCTCTTTCTTATATGTCAACCAAATACATTTTTTCACATCTTTCTTGAATTTTGATTTCTTATAGTACACTTGTGACAACTTCTCAACAAATTTCTTTTTAATGTGCCAAAGGCATAGACGATGACGGGTATTAGGAAAGACTTGGGCAATAACTCTTTTCATTGCCAAGTCTTGGTCTGTGATGATAGAAGTTGGAGGACGTCCTCTCATAGCTTCAAGCCATGTTTGAAACAACCATTTAAACGTTACCTCAGTCTCGTCTTATAACAGTGCGCATCCAAACTGTATTGACTACATGTGGTGGTTTACTCCAGTAAATGGTGCAAAAGGCATATCATATTTGTTGGTTCGATATATTGTGTCAAATGTGACTACATCCCCAAAACATTGGTACGCCATGCGAGATCGAGAGTCCACCCAACAAAAAATTCGCTGCTCTCCCACTTTCATCACATTGAATTGCATAGAAAAATTGTGGATTTTGTACTTGTTTGTTCTTGAAGTAGGTGAGGACTGATTGTGCATCCCCGCCATCTAGCTCTCTATGCCTCACATTCCTCAAGTGATTATAGCAATCTCTACTATCAAAACTCATGTATTCGCCACCGAAAATTGAAGCAACTTTAGAAACTTCCAAATTTTCTTTTTGAAATACTTCGGTCAAATTCTTAATTGGTTTGGGCATGTATCGATTTGACTTCATTTTTATCCTCTTAGATGGAGTCACTAACTAGTGATTGTGAGTATCATTGAAAACTGTTACTTTCCACTTACTACTTCATTTGTCATATCTAATCCGCAAATGAGCCTTGCAATCACATCTAAGAGTTGAACAATTTCTAAATCTTTTCTTCGTTTTCACTTCCTCATCTTCCTCTCTCTTATCATCCCCATCCATGACACCATCGTTCTTAGGCCTAGCAAAATATTTTCCTTCTTTTGCGCAAACAAATAGCATACTAGTCACTTCATTTGACCGGTTTTGTCCTTTCGATGAGGTTCGAGTACGAATCTAAAAACCATTTTGTTGACCATAATCTTCATAATACTTTCGTGCTTCATCAATTGTCGCAAAAGACATCTCACTTGACAGCGATTCTAACACTTCCACATCATTATTTGGAGTCTGAAAATCTTCTATTTCAAAATCATCTAAATCAAAATGTTCTTCTATTGCTCACCATTGACAAGGGACAAACACTTATAAATTATTATAGTGAAATTTCAGCCCAAATCAACTTTCAATATATACAACCATGGCCCTGACAAGCATATAGGGTAAAAACTTAAAAAAAATAATTCAAACTAAACTTTTTGAATGCACTAGAATCACACCGAATCAAACCAATTCTTTTTATAATGCTAACTAAACCAAAGCCCTCCTCTTCAACATGCATCTCATCGTAAAGTACTATCTTAAAGTAAAGTACCATTTTTAATTAATTAAGATTATCTAAATCCACATTTTTAAGTAATAAACCACAAGGTTCCGCAAACTATTTGCTCAGCTTGCTTTGGATGTTGTGTCGAACCAGTAGGTTAAATTTTGTTGTACTCTTTTGTTATCAGAAAAAGGAGGTGAATTATATTATCTTTGCGAATTAATCAATACAACTATTGTTCTATTTTTTAGGAGTTTAGGATAAATAAGAGTTGGAAACAGGGGAGCTACGTTAGGTACTTATGTTCGACAAAATCGATGTGTACAAAGACTAGTATGGCAATGTGTTTAATTCAAGACCCAAAATTGTTTAAGCTCTCAACAAAAATCTAACATCTAATCGTTTAAACCCTACACATATATCAAAGACCCAAACATTGAGAGATAGAAGAGAGGTACAAAATATTACCTCAATATATTAACGACGGATTAAGGAACAGGTTGGAACGATTTGGTGGACTCTGAGTTGCTTAATATATTAAGCACGAACAGGCTGGAACAATTACGTGGACTCTGAGTTGCTTAATATATTAAGCTTTCAGTGGCTGACGTTGCTTGATGAAGATTAGGGGCGGGAGTGGTCGGACTGGCTTGATGAAGATGAACAGGCGAGGGAAAGCGAGAGAGAACATGCATCTGAGAGAGAACAACGTTGTTTTCTATAACGTGGACAGAGAGAACGGCGTTAGGGGGAAAAGAGAGGGGGTGTTTTAAGTTTTGATCTCAGCCCTTGGTTTTAATGGCTGAGATGGAGTGTCAAGTTTTGTGTTAAGTTTTGTGTGGGAGGATCCGGCCATATATATAAAATATACAAAAATCTTCAGGTAAGGACCTTAAAATGAGGACCTTATATGCGGACCACCCATTTCTCGCCTTTTCCGATCGGATTTCGATAATCCGAGCCGCTCAATGTGTTTAGAACGTGAGTTTAAGTGTACCCGCGAGAAATCGGCAAAAAAAAAAACCCGGAAAAGACTTGATTCGAGCAGTTTTTATTTGAACCGTTAGATAAAAAATAAACAAAAACTGCTCTGATGAAGCCTTTCCCGGTCTTTTTTTTTGGCTGATTTCTCCAGGGTACTCTAAAAATCACGTTCTGAACACATTAAGTGACTCGAATCATCGAAATTTGATCAAGAAAGAGAGGTCCGCATTTTATTAAAATAAGGTAGTTCTTAACACTGTTTCTGTTGCCAATTTATTCAACCCACAAAGACCCTAACAACAGAAACACCTTTGGGGAATTACATCAAACACTTGGTGTCTATATGCATCCATCTCATGAATCCAAAAACTACCTGAAACAAATTCACCAAAAATACCCTATAAAAATTTACTATTCGTCAATATCAACTAAATACAAACACAAATGATTAACAAACATTTCTAATTCAGGAAAAAAAATTGGAGTAATTCTTTTTCCTTCAAGAAATTGCTCCCCAAATCTGAGACTGATTTTCTAAGATTCCGTGACCACCGAAAAGGCTCATCGGAACCCATTTTTTTCCAGAAAAGAAGGTCCCTAACTCCGGCAGACAAAGGCAAGACCGAGAAGTTGTTCGGCGGGATAGCGACGTGCGCGAGGCATGGGAAGACGAGTACAGAGAAGGAAGCCCTCGCCGGAGAAGCAAATACCTCGTCGGACGGCGGCCGCAGATGGCAACGATTAAGGAACAGGTTGGAACGATTTGGTGGACTCTAAGTTGCTTAATATATTAAGCACGAACAGGCTGGAACAATTAGGTGGACTCTGAGTTGCTTAATATATTAAGCTTTCAGGCAAGAGAAAGCGAGAGAGAGAACATGCATCTGAGAGAGAGAACAATGATTTGGGACGAAAGGGGGTTATTTTCTTCAACGTGGAGAGAGAGAACGGCGTCAAGGGGATAAGAGAGGGGGTGTTTTAAGTTTTGATCTCAGCCCTTGGTTTTAATGGCTGAGATGGAGTGTCAAGTTTTGTGTGGGACGATCCGGCCTCTATATATATATATATATATATATAATGTTACTATCAAGATGTAAAGTATGAATGATTGATCATCAAAATGAGGTCAAAAGGGTTTAAAATGCTCCCAACAGGATCGTCTAGTCCCATAAAAATTAGAAAAATTGACCCTTTGATGTCTACCCCTTTCGTCCCAAATCATTGTTGCTTCCTAAAACTTGTGTCATTTTTTGAACAACAAAATAAAAAAATTATTAATATTAGATCAATTAAAAAATTTCTGCTAACTTCATTCGTATCTCTTGCATCTATCTATAGAAAATCCATTAATGTTAAAAGCAAATATATTGAGTTCTCAAAACCTCCAAACTCTCAATTCCAAATTCTTAAAATTTTATTTTATTTTTTAAAAATAAAAAAGACAGAGGGAGAGGGAAGAGAGAGAGGAGTGGTAATTTTGAGTGAGAGACACTTGTTCATTTTGGGAGAGAGAGAGAGAGAGAGAGAGAGAGAGAGAGAGAGACTTGTTCATTTTGGGTTTTGAAAGAGGTTTGAGTGGAAAGAGATATATAAAGAAAATATATTGAGGACCATGTGTAGAGATCCGTAATTTATTTAATTATTGAAATTAATTATTAAATGCCTAATTGAGAAAATAGAAATTTTTTTGGTGATTAATTAGATTGGGGCTTGATTTGAAAGAGTAGAAAGTTGAGGGAGTATGTGTGTGATTTAGAGATATGAGGGTATATAAGGTGAGTGTGTGCATTGTAGGAGATCAAATTCTCCTCTCCCAACTCTCTCTCATCCGTTCTCTCCCTCTCTCCACCGGCTATCTCTCTCTCTCCTCTCTTCTCACCCAAAACTCCACTCCATCTCCCAAAATCTTCAAGAAGCAACCTCCCTCCGGCCTTGCAATCACGTTCTTGAGCTTGGAGATCCTTGGGTTGAGTTTAACTCGAAGTTTCGGAGTTCAAAAAGCTAGGGCTCGTTCCAATCGCTTGAATCTCGGCCATTGTTGCGAGGTAGGGACTTCTTTACTTCTTTTATATGTTTATACGTTGATTTGGTGTAAAATCGTGCCCTTGATTGTCGGATTTTGGTTCTTGAGCATGTCTGAAAATCTGTTGAAAGTTCTACCCGAAGCCCCGTGGTATCGATACGGATTAAAGGCCGTATTGATACAGTAAGCTTATCTTTTTGGACAGTTGATTCCGTATCGATATGGATTAAGCGCGTATCAATACAGTGAGCTTATCTCCAGTTTTGCACCTTTTGCTTCTCCGTTGATTGTTTTGATCTCCAATCACTTCTAAACCCTTTTGGACACCTCCTAAACTATCTCAAGCTTGTCTAATTGACTTCCTATGATGGCTCGATGTACTCCTTGGTCCGTTGGTCTTCCGTTAACAATAACCGAATACGAATTGACCTAGTTAAACGTTGTAATGTACTTTGTATAGGTTGTTGAGATTGTGTGATCATTCATGGTTCATTTGTGATGACTTTGGCATAATGTAGGGTGTTCTACCTAAGAACGTGTTTACGGGGGAGTCTTAGTTTGCGTGTTGTCTGAGAAATAGTTGATTTTGGGTCGAAGGTTGGTTTAGAAAGTCCCGTAACGCAAGTGGTGGTAATACGGAGACTTAGATGGTTTCGTAACGCAAGTGGTGGTAATACGGTAACCCGAGTCATTAGGGATCACTGTGACTCAAGTGGTGGTAACACGGTAATCCTTATGGTGTTATTCCGGTAACGCAAGTGGTGGAAATACCGATGGTAAAGTTTTGGGTTAGCAAGTTGAGTTGGGATTGTTAGAGGGGTTAGCATCGTAGGGTTCATGCATACTATTTCGTTAAGGGTTCATTTGCAAATTGATTGGTTACCATCTGTCGAGCTGTGTTTCCTTACCCTCTCATGTTTGCTCTTATCATCATATTTGCATATAAATTTGGTAAAGATTTTCCTACTGGGCTAGTGTAGCTCAACAAAATCCTTCTTTTCAGGTTCGAACGTTGGGCTATAGACTGCATGTGACGGCGTGCTTGTACATGAAGATTTTTGGGAGCTAACCTTGTTTAGTTACTTAATCATCTTTTGTAATCAATTTGCTTTTGGTAAAGATGAGTATGTAACTAATTATTCTTAAATTCCTTTTGACTAGAAAGTGGTAATATTTTGAGTTGGCTGTACTTGTAACTAAGTCAATTTTGGCCGTGGTGCCAAGATTGTGTTTCTGTAACTATGGGGACTTGTTTTGTAAATTTGACAGATGGAAAACTCTTTTGGGTATTATTTAGGTGGTGTTCCGGTTTCCCGGAAAAAGAACTTTTAGAAAAAGAAGGTAATTTCAAGCTCAAAAATCATGCATTTACACAAATAATTTTTCTATCAATATGGATCTTGTTTGATAGATCTCATTGAGATCTTTAATACGGTGCAAAAAAAATTAAAAAATTATTTTTCATTTTCATTATATTTGAGTTTGAAATTTTTTAAAAAAGTACTTTTTTAAAAAGAAGGGAAAGTGGAACACCCCCTTATGCTACGCGAGGTTCTTTATTTAAATTGGATTACATAATTATGTTGAAAATCGAGGGTGTGACACCATGCGTAGGGGTTTTTAAAACCCCCAAACGAACAAGCATTTTTTAGCTAAAGAAGATAAATAAAAATCACACTTTTTAGTTTTTGTTCATCTATTGTGTTTATCTGAGATATTACTTTATTTTATTCAAATTTGAAAATTTTAAATTTACTAGGGTAGATAAAGGTTGCTGGTTTTGTCATTATCTTTTTTTGTTAACATCACTCTTCTGTAGTGACGTTAACAAAAAAAAAAAGAGTGACAAAATCATTTTCCTAAATAAATACCTTCCTATGTTGCATAAGACGAGCGGGACCCTAACTCATGTTTTTATTTATCGAAGGTAGGGCTGTAAATAAATTAGAACAGTTCGTAAGTTCAGTTTAGCTCGTTAAGAGAGACTTGACTTAATTAAAAATGCTCATTTAGGAAATGATTAAACTCAACTCATTTACTCAAGCCAAACTTGAGCTTCAATTTTTGAATCATTACAATTCAAAAAGAATTTTTTAAAAAATTTCTTATAGATTCTTCTTATTTTCAATATTTTTCTCTCTCTTTATCTCTCTCAACTTATTATCCATATTATTATTTTAAAAAAATTTAAAATATCAATCCAAACATAACAGTAATAAACAAGCTGAGCTCGACAAAGCCTGTTTCGGCTCGTTTAGAGAAGTTTTTAGGCGCTCGAATTTGCTCGGGTGGGCCGACGCTTGCTCTCTACTCCTCCTTTTTCAGTTTTATACCCCAAATCTCATTTCGCGCAGACAACACGGAAAGAGACAACTAGACAAGAGAGCTCGCTCACCGGAAGGGGTCGGCGGTTCTCAGAGACTCGCCTTCTCTCTCTCTCTCTCTCTCTCTCTGGGTTGGTTGCACTGTGCTTCTCTTTATTCGTAAAACGTCTGCTCTCTACTCAGAATCTCATACAACTTCAAGTGCCCGAACTCTGAGCGTATCGGATAACAGAATGAGGACTGACTGAATGAGTAAAACGCAAACAAGATGGTGGTTGTGCTTCGGCTGAGGTGGGTGTTATTATTCTATTATCTAGTTTGTACAAAGCCTTTCTTATCCTTCACTTTTTCTCCTATCGAAACACACACACATCCCCAGCTACTACACTTCTTTTTTTTCTTTTTGCCTACGTTAGTTAGTTAAGTTACTACGAAGGGGCAGTCTGCTACTCCATCAGTTTGAACCAACGACCTCATCCTAAGGACTCAAACCCAAGGGGAAAGACCATGAGCCAAAGCCAAGCTCTTACAGCTACTACACTTTAAAAGTGGGAACAGATCAAATATACCTGCCAAAAGACAGGCACCCAAAACTCAAAATCCATAGGAGGTTTAAATCCTTTTCCAGTGCTGTAATTTGCTATGCAATGCCATTGTCAGAATTCTCCTGTTACTGACCTTCAGAATGAGATTCAGATTAGTCTGCCACTCTGATTGCTGCACATTACCTGTTTGTGAAAATGTTTATGCTGGTATTACTATTAGGCCCTCCAGTATTTGAAGTATAACGCTATTTTTTTCGAAAGGAGAAAAGAGAAGTGAAATTAAGAATACTTGAAATAGGCCCCGTAGATGCCAAACAGGACATTATACCACAACAGGATTTTAAACAATGTGAACACTATACCTTTATTTGCTTACGTATTTGCCGATACAGGCCGATACGGACTAATATCGACCGTTATATGGCCATGTCACCGATACCGTTGCATTTCCCGATACTATGATTTAAAACCCTGTACCACAGTTAAGGCAATGCAGAAATAATTGATTTATCTGCAGTGATATGCGTTTGTTCGACACTTTGCAAATTCTTTGTTCATGCATAAGAGGTTGCTAGAAAAGCGGTCCTCAGTTATGTTTCTAGCATTGGGCTGTCTTTGATAATCATATTTAGCTCACTTAGCAGTTCGATTTCATCTCTCTTTGTTTTGTGTTTTTTCCTTTCAACTCTTAGTAGTTTTGCAAGTATTGAAAACAATTAGGCTCCGTTTGGATATTTATGGATTTAAAAAATGTGGGGTTTCTATGTTCAATTGCTGCAAATATTAATATTCAGTGGTAGGTGGCTCGTGAACTGAAGGTAGAAGAGTTGATAATGACTTGAATCCTTATCAGGAAGGATTTCAAATCTTTTTGATTATATAGTTTTCTCAAATGCAATCATGATAAGGCTACCAAACTCAATGTCAAAATCCATAAGCAAGCTATCAAATTTGGAGTCCCCACCTACCCAAACGGAGCCTTTTAGTACTAGAGACTGTATGTTAATGCTTGTTTTTTTTTTGGGCAGTGAAAATTATGCATTGGCGCTCCACCATGTTCAGCAGTTTACCACATCTCAAGGATGGGAATGGTTTTAAGATAGGTTATACTGCTTTCAGTTATGTAAACCAAAGGAAATACAGTAGCCAGAACTTTTCAGAACCGATCAGCAAAACTTTTACAGCCAATGGTCAAGTTTGCAATAATGCCGATCCCATGCCCAAAATTTGGCATCCTGAAACTCATTCCATTCTCCAATCAAGTGGTCTTCAGCACTGGTTCAAAAATTGGCAAGAACTGAGGAAGCACAAGCTGACAGCAAGCACTTTTAGTGGCGCTGTTGGATTTTGGCCTCGGAGAAGAGTCCAGCTCTGGTTGGAGAAGCTTGGAGCGATTGAGCCATTCACTGGTAACCTTGCCACTTGTTGGAGTAACATAAAAGAAGAGGAAGCACTTGAAAGGTACAAACTGATAACGGGGAACGACGTATTATTTCCTGAATTTCAGGTCTATAAGAAAAACCCAGATGATGATTGGCTTGCCGCTTCACCAGATGGGGTTGTTGACACGCTTATTTATGGTTTGCCTTCTCGAGGAATTCTAGAAATAAAGTGCCCATTTTTTGGTGGTGATATGAACAAGGCTTCCCCTTGGTCACGAATTCCCCTTTATTGTGTTCCACAAACTCAAGGTTTGATGGAAATTATGGATAGGGATTGGATGGATTTCTATGTTTGGACTCCTAATGGGAGCAGTTTATTTAGATTGTATCGAGATGTAGAATACTGGGATGCCTTGAGAATAGCATTATCTGACTTCTGGTGGAAGCATGTCCAGCCAGCGAGGGAGGTTTGTCGTAAATCTGTGATCACAAATCCCCTCACTCAGTTAAGTGACCTAAGACCAGCAACTAGGCATGAACTGTGTAGTTTCCTTGTATATGAAAGTAAACATCTCATTGATGAGTCCACGTTACTGATGCGGGAAATTCATGGAAAATTGCAGAGCTGATGCACCTTTTGAAATTTTGCTGCATTTCATTTAGATGGAATGTTGAGAGTGACTGCTTTGAAGGATTGAAGGACTTTGAGTTGGGAGTTATATATTCATGCGGCATATAAGGTAGGAGTGAACTATAACACATAAGCCAAGTAGTTTGGTTGAGTGTTGATGAATATCTGAAACACGTAGATAGCCAGCAAGGAGTGACCTATCATGTAACGGTCTACGACACACACGTGTAAAGCAAAAATTTATTTTGAGGTAAGGGACTGGTGAAAATTTCTCCTATAAAGTTTTGGTTTGACTGATAATTGATTTCTTCATATTTTGTATAGGCCGGTAGGAAACACTACAATTGTCTTGCTTTTTGAGTTGAAGAAATGTCTTATCACCTGGAATTCCATAGTTGCCGGATGTCCGAAGTACTGGCGAAGATTTGCCAGGGAAGGGGAACTCATGATGTAAGCTTCTGTTTTTTCTGCTTTGTGTCTATACCCATGCTTGTATCGAATATCCAGTAAGTAATAAAGATGGTAGTAAGACTCGGTTGCACTGACTTTTCCTTCGTAATTTTTTTTTTTATCCCATTCATCTCTTTTACATGCAAGGTATGGAGCAAGGGCAAAGAAAATTATCTATGGATACCACGCGATACAAACATGTTGAGTCATCGGCTTATTAAACTTTAAAGAGTGCACATATATGAGGAGGATACTTTTTTTTTTTGTGTGTGTGTGGGGGGGGGGGGTGGGGCGGCGGGGGAAGGGGAAGTTAAGTTTTATAACCAAACAAAAGAGAGCAACACAGGGCAAGGGCATACCCTTGGGACCCCGATGAATCACAAACAGCCAGACCAAGGCCTATAAGCTAAGCCAAGGGACACCAGAAAACAGAATAGAACACTAATAATTAAACAGGTCTAATCACAACCTTAGGAACTCTACAAACTTCCAGAATTCTAACATTATCCACACATGATCAACATTATGCCACCCCATAATCCCCACAATCTGGTTGAAGACGTCCTTCCATTTGACACCCTTCAGTTTGAAGACTTGGCTATACGCTCACGCTAGATATGATAGATGGAAGCAGCAAACACAAGCTTAAAAATGATGCAACTGATAGATAGACCCCTGCAGAAATTATTACCCCAGATAATCTCTCTCAAAGGCATAGGAGGTCTAGAAAAGCAACACTTCAACAAGGCATGCTGCCATACAGAGGCAGAGAAAGGACAAATAAAAAATAGATGGTCATGGGATTCCACAAAGCCACCACACAGAACGCAGCTCTGATCAGAAACAACACCACAAGAAGCAGGCCTGTCTATAGTAGATAACCTCCCATGGATAGTAATCCACTGAATAATAGCTTACCTAGGGATGTGATGCTTGAACCAAACCAGCTTATGCCAAGTTGCCAACTCACTTCCTCCCTTGAAACTATTAAAGCTTCCCAGATTCACCAGATTTTTTAAGAGTCCAAACAACCCTGTCCTCACCATCAGAATAGGGGGGCAGATTCTCAGGAGAATGCCTCATCTCCTGCGTAACAGCATTCCTGGGTCAAGGCCACCTCCACCTAGTATTAAGGATGATGGAACTGACCCTAGCTACAAGGGGCCTACCAAGGTTGTAAACCCCTATATCCCCAAACTTGGCATAAAGAGGCCTCAACGGGCGCCAATTGTCCAACCACAAAAATGTGGAGGCCTCATTACCTGTAATATGTCTGATGAAGATATTTAAAATGTAAATACCGCTGTTTACGTATATTCTTCTTCTAAGTATCACATGAAAGTTAAAAAGTGATTAGTCATAATATAAATATAATATAGGTGGCAAGTTATCTTTCTAATTGAAATATGAGATGTCCATTAAATTTCTGAAATTCTTCTTAAGATGTCGATTTTTTAATAATAATAATAATGAAGGTTTTGTTCTATGGTCATGGACATGGAAGATCTAATGGTAGTCAGTCACTCAGTCTCAATTATTTTCATAGTGTTTCTCGGTAAGTTGTAGGACTCCAATTCTTGTTCTCTATGAATAATCGAAGTACATTAGTCTTGTTATGTGTTGCTTAACACTTAATAGTTATTCTTTGGTGCTATAGTACAACTCCTTACATGTTAATATTAAGGTCTTGAATACTAAGCATTGGCTCTTGATATGAATAGTGAATACAACCAAACAGACCTGATATGTGCAGAATTTACCTAGCAAGTCGTTTGAGGTATGGGCTTCCCATCAGAATTCACGGTTTTTTGTTAGTTTGCAGGAAATTTTCATTTTGGGTAATTGTTGGGTTTTATTGTATGATGTTCTCTGGGGGTTTGTTTTAGGTTTATACATGAGTTCTGCTTTTTGGTGAAGTTGTTTATTAATCAGCTGGATGAAATGGATGATGTAATTTACCGGGAGCCGGCGAGATGAGCTCTTTTTGAGACTCGCTTATTGACTGTTATTAGCTGATTGTCCATGGGTGCTAGTTGGTTTTGTCGCGCTTTGACCCAAAGCAACACACACTCGCACCAAGAATAATCGAGCAACAAACAGAAAATGTACGCTAGTATAAAGATTTCTGACGTGGTAATTGGGTACATCCACGGCTCCTGCGAGTTCCACTTACTGTCAAATGAAGTGTTGTATGGATTATACTGTGGCAGCGTATACAGAATAGTTATCCTAAGTTTAAAATCATCAATTACCATAATAGTAAGCGAAGTGGCAAATCAAGTCCAAATCAGACTTCACAAACCCAATTGGTTTTTGGAAAATTTGTGTTTAAATATGTTTTTTTTTTTTTGGCTTTTGAATGCTGGTTCTTGGTTTCTTCTTGTTCTTTTGGTGGGTCTGGCTCCTTTGATCTTATCATGATTGAGGTCTGAAAAATTCGATATTCTTGGCTTTATTGTATTGTTGATCTTTTGGTTTTGTTTTGGGACTACTGATGATGAAAAAGTCTATTTGGTTTGTGGACCCTTCGTATTTGCTTGGTTGCTACATTGATCATCGGGTTTTGGTGGACAACATAAACCAAACCGAGCCTTAAGTCCCATCGTTGGCTACATGAATCTGTTTTCGATGGGAGAAAGTCCTTTTATATTATTAACTGCTGCAATTAAGTTTTTTAGTCTATGAAGGGTGTTTGAAAGACTATACATAATCTAAAGAAGTTGCCCAAGATTTTTCTTTGCCTTAATCCATCTATAAGGAGTGAGCATGTGACTTGGGTGATCCCTTCATAAAGGCATTTTTCGTTTTGCTTTAGATGTGAATATACAGTGATTCAGACACAAAATATTGCTGCAAAGCTCTGAGATACTAACAGGTCTTGATTGGAATCCTCATAGTGACTTGTTTGTTTGTTTCCAAATGCATTCAGTTTTATGGAGTCTGTATTTCTTGGTTCATCATTTCCTTAGTTAAGTATTCCACAAGTTGATGTATCGTCTGTGCTCATTTTGTGACATTATTTTGCCTTCAGCATTTTCCTCCAAGATGTTCTCATTGCCTAATTCTCAAAATCGAACGGAGAATGGTTCATAGAGGTGATTTGGTTGTTATTGGCATCTCCGTTGGTCTCACTATTGGCATTTTTGTAGCATCTCTAGTGTTTTTTGGCATATGATGGTACAGAAAATGTGCTTATCTCCGGCGATGTGCAACTGAGAATAGTGCATCTACTCTTCCAATATGCTCAAATGGCCTTGCTTCAAGCATTGACTCTAGTTCAGGTACCACAGATTCCGTATCGGTTAAGGGATTACATGATCTTGCCAAAATTCTCAGCTTTCTTGGTGGAGAAACCGTAGTAAAGATCAGTTTGTTTCAGCGTCTGGCATTCTGAGATACTCCCACAAGTATGTCATTTTCCACACTTCTCATCTTTTTTTAGGTTGTAGTGGACTATTATTTTTTGCACTTCTAAAATCTTCCTCCTCTTGATCGTCAGTCCATAGGACATTTTTCGTACTTAGGATGAATGTGAAATAAAGCGACTGCTATAAACAAGGATGCTCTCAGCTTTCTCACATATCAGCAAATGTTATCTAAAATGTAACGTGTTTGCTTTACAGCTCTTTAACTTATTTACCGCAGAGGACATTAATTAGGAGGAAAACTACAGAAGAATACAATAAAGCCTGAGCTGCTATATTATGATCTCCAACATTTTATTCCTAACTCCTCCTCGTATTCTTTGAAAAGGTTTGCTATAGTTGAGCATCACACGCGAACTTACTAAAGGACAATTACACATTTAGCTTAGGAAATTCAATGAATTCTTCATGAGAAGTAGTTAATCTTTGGAGCAATTGCACCTACTGTAGGTGGAAAGCATCGGATGGTTACCAAAGGGAAACATGCCACCAAATGGTCCAAATCCTTTTAAATCGTTTTGTTGCGCAGATGTATATCCCTATGTTCCATGGATTTGGTGGGTAGTTTACTTTCCATATTGTAGCATAATATGAAGCAGTTCTCTGGCTGTAAAATAATTGTCTAGGGAAAAACAGTTCCCATGTGTCCACCTTAACTCCCAATATGTAGAGGGCAATCGGCAATCGTGTAGGCAATTGTTAAACATCTCAAACTACCAATAGCCTCCTGTTTCTCACGACTTGATCTTTTAAGAGAGAATTCACGTCTAAAATTTGCTTTTTACCATGTTCATCTTCTTCTCCTTCTAAGTTATTTACTTGAAAAAAAGTAACCAGAGTTATGCTGTTAGTAACTGTTCTCTATTGGATTTTATACTTGGGAACAGGAGATGGATTCTTAAAACCAAACCCTTTACCCTACATGCAAGAGAGCAGAGCCTGATATAAAATAGTAGCAATTATTGTTCTGGTAGTACCGTACTCTTTTAAATACCATCGTTGTGTATTTTGTTGCGGACAAATTGACCTCAGAATGACTCTTGAAAACTACCCTGACACCTGGAATTTACTTATACAATGCATGTAGCCATAGAAACGGGAATTTAAGGTAATGTAGATATACAAATTGGTGGAGATGGTAATCTGGTCCTACAGAACACCAATATCCCTCAAATTTACAAAGGTAGCTGTTATCGTCTGTTCATAACTGATCTACAGAAAGTTCATTGTAAATTGTAGTAGATTTGATCGGCATACAAGGAACTAAGGCGTGCCAGATCTAATCCCTTGTGTGTTCCCATAGACATTCAGAAAGCTACTCAAAACTTCACACCTATGTTGGGACATGGAGCTTGTGATTCAGTTTATAAAGCTACCATGGCAACAGGTGAAGTGGTTGCAGTGAAGGTTATTGCTTCTGGTTCACAACAGGGGGAAAAGAGAGTTTCAAACAGAGGTAATAACTGAAAACTATATGATGTTTAGGAGGACGGAAAACTCTTTTAGTTAGAATTCCCTCCTGATACATCTTGCCGGGTTGGGCAAGCGTAGAGTACCATTGAGACATCACCCATTGGTTTTCTAAACATGGACTACTACTTTCTTACATAACTATCAACTACTCGAGTTATCGGTGTCGAAAGGTGTCCAAATTTACGTCCGTGAATGGATATCTTAGAAGATGACCTTCAAATTTGGAAAACATGACATGGTTGCGTAAGGATTCATAAGGTGATGCATTACAGTCTTTCTGGTATCCATGACTTTTTCTCATCATTTTTTAGATTCGTAATTGACATGTGATAAATTTAGAAATGGCTATGCTGTTCTACGAGATTCAAATTAATGCGCCCAAGTCTTTTTGCAGGTATTGCTACTAGGTAGGCTTCATCACCGTAATCTGGTGAATTTGGTTGGATACTGTGTTGATCAAGGCCAGCACATGTTGATCTATGAGTTCATGACTAACGAAAGCCTGGCGAGCCTTCTGTATGGTAAGTTCGTCAGTCCATTTTTTCCCCATTCACCTGACCATGGGGTCATATGTAATGAACATGCCTTTTATGAGTTGGTGTTGGACATTACCGTTGTACTTCAGGTTTCTTCACATTGGCACAAGTAGGGATAGAATATATCGTCCATTCAAATGCTGCTTACTCTTTCTGTCATCTGGTTCTGTAACCTCAACAAAAAAGCATTCCAATGCAAGAACTAACCCTTGATTTGATCTTTTTTCCATGACCATTGGTTGCGTTGTGCTTGTAAAATGTGCATTTAGGTAGAGTAACAAAGGAGCATGTCTCAACGAATGAGTTACTGAATTTCATACGGTCCTGATAATATGGGAGTGCAGCACTATGGCTTTCACTTTGTTTACTCTATATTGAATCGAAACGTAAATCACAATGCGACAATATTTAGTTAGGTCAATAGGAACGAGTTTTGAGTTGGGATGAGCGGCTACAAATTGCTCTTGATATCTCACATGGAATTGAGTTATCTTCATGATGGGGTATGTCTGGTTTTCTCTTAATTCTTTACCTGGTAAAAACCATTGTTCAGTTCTTTCTCTCATGAAAAATTCGTGGAACAGGCAGTGCCACCTATCATTCATAGGGACTTGAAGTCCGCGAGCATATAGCTAGACAGATCAATGAGAGCTAAGGTAAGCCTGGTCCTTGAAGAACACTAATCATTTCATATCCGATGGTATAGGAGTGAATTGTCAAATGAAGACGAACTAATATAATGCCATGATTTACTAGGCATGCCATGCCCATTTTAAGTGCCACTGTTAAGTATTTAACGGCTGTTTAATTGTATATAATGGTAATCCAATATCAGTGAAATGAAAATCCACATGGTTCTGTGCTTGCTGGAATCATCTTAACATTAACATTTCCCTTTTTCCTAAAGCCACTTGTTGGCAGTTACATCTGTTATAATCTTCAATACCTCCGAATAGGTAGCTGATTTCAGACTGTCAGAAGGAGCAGACCTCTGATGGCCGCAAGTCAAGCCTTAAAGGTACTTAGGTACATATGGCTACATGGACCCTGCATATCTCTCCACAAGCCAGTTCACGACAAAGAGTGACATCTTCAGTTTCGGTGTTATCCTGTTTGAACTCATTGTAGCCATCCCCCCGCACCAAAACTTAATGGACGACATCAATCTTGTAAGTTCTTTGTTCTTCACATCCAAATTCCTCCTTCCATGACTCTTTAAAATGTTATTGAGAAATAGAACTTCTTTCTTCTTGTTTCTAAGGTGGCTATGAGCCTAGATGGTGTGGATGATATTCTTGACAAGCGACTTGTTGGAGAGAGTAAGCTTGTGGTAGATGCGAGGAGCCTAGCTCTCATTGCTCAGAAATGCTTGCACAAAACACCCTGAAAACGACCTTCAATTGGAGAAGTTTCACAGGCAATTTTCAAGATAAAAACAGAAGCGCCTTGCGAAAGAAGTTACCATGACTTTGCAGGAGAGGATATATCCCGGATGGTTAGCCGAATTGGCCTTCAACAAGTGGAGTTGAGTAAAATGGCAGCGAAAAATATGCCGATAACTGAATGACACCATTTGTATCCTCGCCCTACCTTTTGTTGACTGTCGATTACACGAAATATAGAGGAATGAAGCATTGATGTGCTTCTTCCAAGTAAGACTTTTGGCATATCATGAAAGCTCCACAGCAGTCATTTTGCGCGTGATAGGGATCACTAGAGCATGTCTAAGGGAAGAAGAAAAATAAGATTCACGCCATATTTATAGAGCCAAGTCACCAAAAAGCACTGCAAAAGAAGTAGCAAAAATTGTAGACTGTTTTAGTTTAGCTTTTTCTTTCCTCAATGATGTTTTATACATGATAATTAATAGGGTAAGTTGAAGGCTTTTATGGTTTTATAAAACGAGTCTACCAAGGTCAAAGAAATATTAATATTTAAAGAGGCTGTTGAAGTGCACCAATTTTGACGACTCATGAACTTGTAAGTACATTAAATATATGTAGCTTATCTACTATTTTGGTCCTTACAAAATGCATCAAGTTTCAATTTCGACCTTGTTTCTAATGAAATTCATGTTCCCCTAATGTTGTGCATTCATGAATTTGGCAATGGAAAAATCAGACAGTGCTGGCCCAAAAGCCTCTATTCTACAACACATTTGTACGGGGCTCAAGATTAAGTGTACTGGCCACATTCCAATCTATGGTTGAAAAGGGATTTGGGCCGGGCCGGGCCGGGCACCACGTGGTGAACCGGCGGTGTCATAGGTAGGGGTCCATTTCCGGTCCAGTTTTTTTGCTGTCCAGTACGGTCCAGTTTTGGGCCGTTGTGGGCCCATTCCGGGCCCACAACAATGATCAGAATCGTTCATTTTGTAGAGCTCGTCGAATATGTCATTCATGCCAAAAATTAGCTTGATCAAACATCAATAGGTACATGAACAAAATAGATTTGTCCATGAAAAAAATGGGCAATTATTAATTTCAACTTAATTTTTGTCATCGCTTTTTTCTTGTACAAATCTGTTTCATCCATGTACCTATTGATATTTGATCAAGCTAATTTTTGGCATGGATGACATATTCGACGAGCTCTACAAAATGAACGATTCCGATCATTGTTGTGGGCCCGGAATGGGCCCACAACGGCCCAAAACTGGACCGTACTGGACAGCAAAAAAACTGGACCGGAAATGAACCCCATAGGTGCATTGAATAATCTCTCGTTGGCAAGGGCGTAACTCTTCTTATGCACCTACTCATAATGTAGATGCCAATTAACTAAAGGAGGGATACTACTAACACCGACCAAAGGGGAGATCGATCGGCTGCTGACGGCGCGCTGGGCCCACTTCGGCCACCAAACGGATATATACAAAAAAATGTGGCGTTTGGATCGAGTACCTACATATACATTGGATGCCATTGATTCCCGCATGGCCCACTTGTTTTTTTTTTTATAGAATTTTTGGACGGCTCGAATCAGCTGTTCGGTGACCAGAGTGGGCCCGGTGCACCATTGGTAGCTGGTCGGTCTCCCCTTTGGTCGGTGTCCGTTGTTTTCTTGTAACCAAAGCCACAATGCACGGCGTAGGCGTAGCCGCATATTCATTTACAAGTGGCAAAAAGTCAAAAACAACACCTAGCTAGTATTTTGTTAGACGAAATTATTGAACTTTTTTTTGCTAAAAAAAATAGAATGAACTTGTTAGACACCTCAAACCCAACCTTAGCCTCATAAGCAACAACGTTTTTGCGGCTTCTATAGACTAAATGCCATAATACCACCACCACGTTGATGGTATCCTGGTAGCCATGTTGAGGGTAGGCGGACCAATTAAAAACAGTCCCCATTCCATGATGCGTACGAAATACGAATCATAAAACAGTGCAACCCGGACTCGATAGGGGACTCAGCCTCAGCTTCCCTCCAAGAACCTGTTCTCAATTCATATATTTCAATCCTTTCATCGATGCGCCCAATGGGAAAAACCCATACTCATCATGCCGAATCTAACCACTTCAATTATAATCATCTGTAATGGGATCTACCCAAATCCCAAATTGCTCATAGGTCCATTTTATAAAAGGGTTGAGTAATTTCACAGAATTCTTTCATTGAAGGGTTCCATATAACAATTGTATGTGGAGTGTAAAGCAAATCGGGTGAGACAAATTTTTAACTGCACTTTGAAGTTGTGCATATGATTTTGAAGTTTTTTTTTTTTTTTTTGAAAGCCAATTTTTTTTTTTTCAAGTATTAGTTGAAATATGAGGAAAGTCCACTTTCACCCCCTGTGGTTATCGCCATGTGCGGATACCCCCCTCGTGGTTTAAAACCGACCACATAACCTACCTGTGGTTTTGAAAATGTGCGGATAGACCCCCTGCCGTCATGTTTTCCATCCATATTAACGGACACAACATTAAAAGACCGTTATACCCCCATCACGTCCCTTGATTCTTCTTCTTTTTTAAATTTAACAACACCATCCTGTATACCAAAAATTGAATCCAAACCGTTGATGTTGTAAATTTTGACGAGTACTACGTCTATGCCAAAATTCAAGTCAATCAAAAAATGAAAAGCTCATTGTCAAATCGATTTTGTTATGAAATTAAAATTTCAAATTTGAATTTACTAAAAATTAGATTACTGGGTTATTGATGCCTGATCGAGATGATTTTTTACAGAGATACTATATTCTTTATTTCATACATTATGAACGACTCAGATTACATTCTAGAGATGTGTGAGATACACCTCCGTTAATATGGATGGAAAACATAACAGCAGGGGGTCTATCCGCACATTTTCAAAACCACAGGTAGGTTATGTGGTCAGTTTTAAACCACAAGGGGGGTATCCGCACATAGCGATAACCACAGGGGGTGAAAGTGGACTTTCCTCTTGAAATATATTGGAAAGTTGACTAACATGAAGATGCAACAAATGATGAAAAAACAGGAAATTCTGAAACAAATTCTCTTCTAATGACTATAAGTTTGACACAAGTGACAAAGTTGCTTTCCGTGGGAGTAGATCCTCCAGAAAATTGATTTCTTAGAACTTTGGTTCGTGAAATTTCAGTGTTCATCATTTCGTCTTCCTATCTGTTACTGGAATTGATTTCTTAGGATGAAGAAAGGGGAATCATTGTCATTCTATTGATGACACCAATACACCTTGTGTATCAAGATGTATTATCCTGCATGTGTAAAGTTATAATCTGATCTAGTGGAGTGAAAGACATGACCTTGTGGAAACTTTATTTTGATGTTGAAGTTGAACCGCCTTTTGGACCAATAAATGTCGCTGACTCCGTAGCTTGATGTTGTTCAATGGATGAGATCCATCGGCTGGCGCTCGCCGCCCATCTCATTGAAATAGACGACGAGCTTACCTCTTGGCAATGTGGTCTAATGCTTCAAGTGTCTCTCAACCGCCATGTTCATAAGTGGCCTCTTGTGCATGTAACTTGCTATATTAGCAATCTTAAGAACCATTGCTTAAACAAGCTCGCGTCTGCGTATTTATACTGCTATGTATTGTACATGGATCAAACAGGCATATGAGCTCAATTTGCATGCACAAGGATTGGTGGTTAGGCCGAGTAGAGACAATTGGATTTGAGATTGAAGGAAGGATGGAACGAGGGCGTTGTTTCTAAGAGGCTGCCACGCATCAGAAGGCATTTGCTGTTCTTCTGCGCATTCGATGCACCAATAGATCTTCAAGAACAAGAGGTGCAAACACCAGCCGGTAATCAAATGCTATCAGTACGTCATCGACGCCTAGTTTCAAGTTTCAACTCTCAATGGTTCAACAAATGTGGTGGAGTCTTCTTTCAGAATGTGCAGTACTGCTTGGTAATAGTAATGTTTATGCTTCTAATAAAGATACATATATAGCTACGGAATCAACCACAGTAACTAATTATGCAACTCTGTATATAATCTTTCCTCTGTTGTTTTATTCTGCAAAAAGCCAGTAAATTGTCTGTGGTGACCTCAACACCTCATAATGAAAATGTTACGAATTGCACTGCTGAAAAGTTATGAATTCTAGAACAAAAGTTATGAAACATGCTAAAATGTTATGAATGAACTACAAAATAGGTGCATATGGTACACCCTTTTAAGGGGTGTGTATTGTAGACTTTCCCTTTTTTTTTTTTCCTTCTTTCAAATGGGGAATGTGTTTTTTCATCATTTGTTGCATCTTTATAACAATTTTTTTTTAATTTTTATATATTCTGCTACCTCTTTTAGAGATGCTATTATTTCCTTTTTCTTTCTTGAAGTTCTAAACAAATCCTCCCACTGAATCAAGTGCACAAGGCTTTCACTAACAACAGTATTTTCGAGAGGCAAGATGTAAATAGCCTCGCCCACTCCTTTTTGTAGAGCAGTTGTGCTACTGGTACAGCGGCTGCTGTACAGCAGCCGCGTACAGATCTCTTTTGCGCCCGTTTCGGGTTCCGCAAAGATGATCGGAGCTGCTCATTTTGTTCAAAATATTTCGTTTAAGGTCCCTGTAAAAAATCATCTCAATCCGATATCGGGAAAGGTGTTTACGAATCATCCAACTTTGCTTAAAAATTTAGCCTAAAGTTTTAAGCAAAGTTGGATGATTCGTAAACACCATTCCCGATATCGGATTGAAATGATTTTTTACAGGGACCTTAAACGAAATATTTTGAACAAAATGAGCGGCTCCGATCATCTTTGCAGAACCCAAAACGGGCGCAAAAGGGATCTGTACGCGGTTGCTGTACAGCAGCCGCTGTACCAGTAGCATTTTTGTTTGTAGAGAGTTCTAATCCACACATATAGGAGAAAGTTCTATATGAAACGGGGACCCCGTCCGGTCCGTTTTCAATTTTTCAGCCATCTCCTGAGTATGCTTTGATGATCGGCTCCGTTCATTTTGTAGAGCTTGGCGAGAATATTAATCTTGTCAAAAATCATGTTAAAGTGACCTTCCCCTTACAGAAGCCTACTATTTGTACTTCGACCATTACTTACGATGATGGTGATACATCATCTCATCAACGCACTTGAAAATTGCCGAAAAACAAAAATTGGGTTCCGATTTGGTGTGTTTTTTTATCCAATTTTTATTTTTCTTCAATTTTCACGTATGCAAATTGTTATAAGTACAAAAAAGAGCACGGATTTTATTTAACAAATGTTGTATTTAGCATTGTGAGCTGCAAATTAATAGAACACGCCCAGCGCAGCCCTCCCATCATAACGCGTTGCGGAACCATCGTCTCCGGTTTCTCGGAAAAGGAACTTTTAGAAAAAGAAGGTAATTTCAAGCTTAAAAATCATGCATTTACACAAATAATTTTCCTATCAATATAGATCTTGTTTGATAGATCTCATTGAGATCTTTTATACAGTGTAAAAGAAATTGAAAAATTATTTTTTATTTTTATTATATTTGAGTTTGAAATTTGAAAAAAAGTACTTTTTCAAAAAGAAGGGAAAGTGGAACACCTCCGTAGAATCACCCCGTGATGGTGAATTTTTGTCCGTCCTCACTTCTTGTGAATTTTCCATTTCACTCAAAAGAAAAATGTAAGAAATCACTTAATTATTCTTGACACAGTCGGTATTAATTGATTTTTGGTGGTCTTTCGTTTAGCTTTATGTCAATTTTTTTATAATTATAATTGCTCTTCTCATCTGCAAGATGAAAATAAAATAAAATAATCAATTCAGGTTTAAAAAAGTTGAGATAAGACGTCACCAAAAACACAAAAGATAGTTGTTGGTTTTTGAATAATCTGATATCCAGACAAGCTTGCATGCACATTAACTTAAAAAGAATCGTTTTGAGCAATTTCTTCTTTACTATAATTTTTTCTTTACCATTGATAATAATTTTTTACTTTAAGACCACAATAAACTATACAAATAAATTTAGTAACAAAATTCCAGACTACAAAAACAAGTATTTTGAAAATTCAAGGCAAAAGGCTTTTCCCCACTTGTTCTAATTTTATCTTGGGCAAATTTCACTCAGACCCCTGAGGTATCTGACAATAACAGAAGGTCCCCTCAATTTTCAAAAATGATAGAAACCTCCCACTATTTCACAGTTTGGTTTTCATTCCGTTAGTTTCGTTAGTGAAATGGACGGAGAATATACGGAAATGTATGAAAAATGAAATCTTTAATTTTATTTAGTTTTACAGCTATCTTAGAGCTCTCATTGAAAGTCCTAGAGCCAAAAATTAATTACGATCATTTAGGAAAAAATGATTAAAAAAATAAAATCTTCGCACTGATTCAAATGGATTAAAATTTGAAGTATTTAAAATTTTGCTCTTCATTTGGTTTTAGGGCTTTCAATAAAGAGCAAATACTTAAGTGCTCCAATTTTCAATCCATTTAAATTGGTGCGAAAATCTTATTTTTCTGATTATTTTATCCTAAAGTGCAATAATTAATGTTTGGTTCTAAGATTTTCAATGAGAGCCCTAAGATAGGCCGTAAAACTAAACGAAGAGGAGATACTTAAGTACTCAAATTTTCAATCCATTTGAATCAGTGCGAAAATCTTATTTTTCTGATTATTTTATCCTAAAGGGTCATAATTAATTTTTTGCTCTAGGGCTTTCAATGAGAGCCCTAAGAAAACCATAGAACTAAATGAAGAATAGATACTTAAGTGCTCCAATTTTTAATTCGTTTGAATCGGTGCGAAGATTTTTATTTTTTTTTATCATTTTATCCTAAATGGTCATATTTAATTTTGGCCCCAAGGCTTTCAATTAGAGCTCTGAGAGAGCCATAAAACCAAATGAAGAGAAGATACTTAAGTACTCCAATTTTTAATCCGTTTAAATCGGTGCGAAGATCTTATTTTTCTAATCATTTTATCCTGAAAGGTCATCATTAATTTTTTATTTTATGACTTTTAATAAGAGCCCTAAGACAGCTGTAGAACTAAATAAAATTAAAGATTTCATTTTCCGTCCATTTCACTAAACGAAACTAACAGAATGAAACCCAAACTGTGAAATAGGGGAGGTTTCTGTATTTTTGAAAACTAACGGGTACCTTCTATCATTATCAGATACCTGAGGGGTCTGAGTGAAATTTGCCCTTTTATCTTTGCAGTTGTCAACATACAGTTTGAGAGCTTCAAATTCCAATCTTTTTTTTTTTTTTTTTTTATCCGCCTTCAAATTCCAATCTTGGAAGACCCCTTTTTCTTCTTCCATTCTCCCAAGGGGGAAAATCACCAAAGAGAAGAGAGATACTACATCTAACAGGATTCAAGTATCAAAATCTTGATTCTTGGCCCAATCAAAATTGCAACAGCATGGAGGCCAAGCAAGATGGAGATGGACATTCTCCCATGGGAGCTTCACCATCATCAAGAACAAGATCAAATGGTTCTACTTCTTCATGGGAGGAAGAATCCATGGTGGGATTCCAAGAGGAGGCAATGATGATCAAAGAACAACTCACTGGAGGACCAAAGCACCTAGAGGTCATTTCAATTGTTGGCATGGCTGGGCTAGGTAAGACCACTTTAGCCACTAATTTGTACTATGATCCTTTGATTGAATATCACTTCCACATTCGCGCGTGGATTAGCGTATCTCAAGTGTATAGCAAGAGGGATTTGTTAATTAGCATGGTGAGTTCTGTTGTCCCTCAAATAAGTGGAATTGATCAAATGAGCAATGAGAAATTAAGTGAGAAGCTGTACAAAGGCTTAAAGGGAAGGAGATATTTGATTGTGGTTGATGATGTATGGGAAAGTAGAGCTTGGGATGAGTTGAACTATCATTTCCCTAATGACAGCAATGGAAGTAGGATTATGCTCACTAGTCGCCACGCAGAGGTTGCTTTGCACGCCAAGCGCGGTTACCCTTATCTTTCTCTGCGCTTTTTAGCCGAGGATGAAAGTTGGGATCTGTTCAGGAAGAAGGTGTTTCGGAGAGAAACTTTCCCTCTGGAGCTTATGGAGATAGGAAAGCACATAGTCACAAGGTGTCAAGGACTTCCACTGGCAATAGTTGTGGTAGCTGGAGTTCTTGCAAATGAAGAGAAGAGTCAAGAAAGGTGGAGGCAAGTAGGGGAAGCCATGAATTCACCGATGGTTGCTGACCAACAACGATGGATGAACACACTAGCCTTGAGTTACAGCCACTTGCCTAACCACTTGAAACTGTGCTTTCTCTATTTTGGAGCATTTCCGGAGGATTTCCAAGTTCCCGTGTGGAAGTTGATTTGGTTGTGGATTGCTGAGGGATTTGTGCAGAAAACCGAGGGAAAAAGCTTGGAGGATGTAGCAGAGGGTTACTTGATGGATTTAATTGGTAGAAGTCTCGTATTAGTTTCCACCAGAAGGTATGATGGTGAAATCAAAGCATGTGGTATTCATGACTTGTTACGGGAATATTGTCTTAAAAAAGCTGAGGAAGATTATTTTCTCCTGCGAATTTCGTGTAATCAGCATCTTTCCTCTCCTTTATCAAAGCAATTTTCGCGCATGCGTCTTCTGTCCATTTATGGTTCGGTAAATCTTTGGGACATTACCTCTAAAATCCGTTCTGCGGCCAATACCAGCTCTGTCTTGTGCTTTGGATCTAGAAATACTCCATGGAATTCTGAGATGTTTCCTCCTACTTTCTCTCCTGAATGGTTCAATCTTCTTAGTGTGTTGGATATGAGTTCTGTAGGCTTTACCAGGTATCCCACGGAGATCGAACGATTTGTCCGTTTGAGGTACTTGTCACTTCGCATATACTCCTTGAACTCCGAAACTTATCTTCCAAAGTCAATATCCAACCTCTTGAATTTGGAAACCCTTATTGTTTGTACGCATACTTTACTCCCGTGTGCTGTACAGTTGATGAATCTCTCTTTAACTAGACAGGAGTTGGATAAGTTTCTTGGCAAAACTTCAACTGTTACTCTACCTCACTGTGTGAGAAATATGGTTAAGTTGAGGCATATCCGTCTAACTGGTCATGGGACTCACAGAATCGAAAGGCAAAAAAACAGTCCGGCCTTCTTGTTGGAAAACCTACAAACTCTTTCGTGGGTAAATCCAACGTCTTGCCAGGATTTCTTGGCAGGGACTCCAAATATAAGAAAACTGGGATTTTGGGGACAACTGATATTTGGGGGATGCTTGTCTTTTCCTCATTTAGATGTTCTAAACAACCTCCAAGAGTTGAAGTTGTTTAACACAGGCTCGAAAGAATTGTGCTGGTTATCAAATAACCTCGGGACAGTTAAGTTCCCTACCAATCTTAAAAAGCTAACTCTGAAGGAAACATATCTGAAGTGGGAGGAAATGTCAACCCTTGGCAATTTACTACCCAACCTTGAGAGTCTCAAACTATTAGCTCATGCCTGCACAGGAGAACATTGGGAAACAAGCGATGGGGATTTCCCGCAACTCAAGTTCTTGAAATTGGAGTCCTTGGGTATTGTGCAGTGGGAATTTTCCAGTAGTCACTTTCCCAGGCTTCAACGATTAGAGGTCAGTCACTGCTATTGGCTCGAGAAAATCCAATCTGAAATTGGGGATATACCCACACTACAGATGATGACGGTACGTTGGTGCAGCCTTTCTCTTGCTGATTCTGCCAGGGAAATTAAGGAAGAACAAGAAAGCATCGGAAACAGTTGGTTGCGGTTTACTGAATCCAACAACATTGCTACACCGGAAATGTTAGAAGTAAGTGCATAAGGCAATCAGATCATGCTTTCTTGTTTACATCCTTCATTTTGTGTTTCTAATTTTTAATTGCTTTTGTCTTCGTTACCTTTTTATCCTTTCTTATAGCTGGCTTGATCTAGCAGAAAGATTGGAAGTAGATACTGGTATGAAAGTTAAATTGAGATTCATAGTTTTGGATACTCACATCAATGGATCTTTTCCATTGTGCTTTCCTCCACCTGCAAATGAGGACCAATATATGATGACTATTTGGATCTTCTTGTCCTTTCATGTCGTTCTTTTTAGGAATATGTGGTGAAATATCATTTGAAAGGTTGAGGACATGATAAGTCTGTGGATAAGCCAAATTAGGGTGTCTACAAAGTCAAGATAAAATGTCTTTAACTATTGAACTGATGGTGCAGACCCAAATGTGATACCCATAACAGGAAAGATCTGATAATTGTCAGACAGAAAGATTCAAACAAACAAAGTGAGCCATGTTGATGCTTGCCATGGGACTGAAATACCCAATATTGTCCTCTTCAATGTTAATTCTTCCAAGCCATGCTTCTCTGCTCCTTAATAATTTTCTCAAAATTGGTTTCCAACCGTGATATCCCATATCCTTAAAGGACAACTAGATCAAAGGGTGAACTGGTCCACCCCAAAGAAAATGTCTAGGGAGAAACCAATCACTTTGGCTAGGTTTGGATCTTGGATTTGTCAAGGATGGAAGATCTATATATAGTTGTGTGACTGTGTCCCATTTCTAAAGCTATGTCACACTTTTTTCGGTGTCCGAAATGCCTCAACGTGCCACAGCTTTGTTTTTCTATTTTATAGATGCTTCAGCTTTTTTCCTTTTTTTCCTATTCCATCTCCATTTTACAGCCAATTTAATTGATAAACGTTTTGAACTCCTATTTATGTATGAGTTTTGTTCGCAGCACATCCCTTGGGTGTGGACACCTTCTTGTGAAAGGTAAATGGAATAACTTAGTGCAACCTAGGTGCTTGGGAGCTAAATTTTATGCACAACATTATTATTTTGCAGGGACGTGTAGAAAATAACGGTGGGCGGAATTTCAGCACCTTGTCTTCATTACAGCAATGGAAACACTATATGGACTATGGGGGGCCAAATCTGAACTGAGCAGACACTCCAAATATTTTATCGGGTACTTCGATTATGTGAAGCAACGTAATTTGCAATGTATCTGAGAAGAAACTCCCTTGTCTCATGTTTGTTTCTTCAAGAAAACTTCATTTATTTCTCCTATATGTCTTGCACAAGGATGCCTATGCTTTTGTTTGACTAAGATATGAATCTAATCTTTACAATCTATGAAGCACGGATACTCTATTTTGGCTTGCGTATCATGTATCGTATCCGTATCGGATACCGATACTCTCCGGATACGTATCCAATACGCTTTTTAAAGTATCCTGCTTTTAGAATTATTTTTGTGTATCCCGATACGTTTTAGATATGTGCGGATACTCTCGGATACACTCCAGATACGTATCCGATATATTTTGGATACGCGCAGATACATGTTGGATATGCTCAGATATGTTTCGGATACGCGTGAGGGTAAATACGTTATTACTTAAAATATATGGGTTAAAATTACAAGTAGGACTATATTTTTCTTTTTCCCCCACCAATCAACACCAGAAACACACTGACTATATCCTCTCTCGACAACTTTGTAAGTCTCTCATCTCTCTCTCTCTCTCTCTCTCTCTCTCTCTCTCTCTCTCTCTCTCTCTCGCGGGCGCGCGTCTCTTGTCTCTAGTTAGCTGACAACCTACCAAAACTTGATCATAAAGTGAAAATGAGTTTTTGATGTATTCATGTAACCAGCTCCCTAACATTGTAAAGTTCCGTTGGAATGTGCTTTTCAAAATGCTATTTTCATTCCTAAGCCGATGGAAACATGAAGACTTGCCATTTCACAATTTTAGGGAGCTGGTTACATGAATACATCAAAAACTCATTTTCACTTTATGATCAAGTTTTGGTAGTTTGTCAGCTAACTAGACTACAAGCAATAAAAATGCATATACTCCATCCCCCATTTTGTTTTTAGTTACACAAAATTTCAGTTGGTCCAAAATCCAAATCCAAATCCAGTTACAGTTTTACTTGCAATTTGTTAGCTATTCTACAGGATAGCAATCATTGCCCTTTGGTGATTGCCTTTACGTGTCCAAAATCCAAATCCAGTTACAGTTTTACTTGCAATTTGTTAGCTATTCTACGGGATTGCAATCATTGCACTTTGGTGATTGCCTTTACGTAGAAGTTGAATATGCTCTTCTACTTGGAGTGGTGACTGGGCACTCACTCGTAGGGGGTTCTGTTGTTTTCGCCGTTCCAATTCTTTTGTCTGCAACCTTAATGAACTTTTGGGGTCCCATTGTTTTTGGCAAGTCCATTTTGCATCCATTGTTTAGTCTAGAACCTCTTATGCTCTTTCCCCGTTGGTGCAATTTTACGGTTGAGTTACTTGAATATACTATTGTCTTTGAAATGATCATACACTTATTTGGGTCGCATTCGTTCTATTGTCATCTATGCATTTATGTTTTGAAGGCTTGCACTTTGTATTCCTTTGCTTTCAACTACTTGGACGTTCAGTTAATATGATTCTCCAATCACCATCTTGCTATTGTTATTGCGGTTGTCATTCTGATCTCTCTCAAAGCACGAAAAGCCAAATTACAGCTAGTGTACGAGAATAGGTCTGCAATTGTGTTTCCAAGGCGTAAGATTTGTTTAAATCATGCAGGTAGACGTTATCATGTACCTTGTCAATGCTTATGACAAAGAGAGATTTGCGGAGTCCAGAATAGTAGCTTGACGCCCTCCTTGGATGAGTTGGAATATCGCTTGAGTTTGACTGGCGTTACTACTGGAGAGGGTAAGATGGTCCCCGTCCACTGGAGATTTTCATGTGCACCATTGTGAGAAAGATGGGATACGATGAGGGATTTAAATGGCTTTCACAATACATTTAGTTAGAAGAATGAAAGAACAAGCAGATTCCAAAATCTACTTACTGGAATTTTGATGCCACTGCTTTAGGCTCTTTTGGAAACAAGTATTAACAGGTAATATTAATAGTTTAAAATTGGGAAGTTCCAATTTTTGTTTTTTCTATGTAGCCTTTTTTCAGCTCCTTCCACTTGATTACTTGTACACATCTTTGTTTTGCTTCTTGTTTTTTGGAGAAAAGGTGTAGTTGACTCTCTCTCTCTCTCTCTCTCATCATGACTAAAGAAATCTTTATTGTCTTAGTATTTGGCTAGCAGACAGATGAGACTCACATACAACATTACATGTAAGAGAATAGGCAAATGATTTGGTTCAATGGATACAAATCCTGCCATTTGACTGCAGACCAATGCCTTCTTTTTTACTATCTTTAGTTCTTTACGCAAGACACATTGGAGCTACTTTGTTTTCTTTGTTCTTCACTGTTGGAGAGATCTCGAATTTGGATAAATTTTATGGCATTTTTTTGTATTTGGATTTTTTTTCCCTTTTTGGAGCCTGGTATATTATATCAAGCAAAGTTTGTTGGTGCAAATACTGTATTTGATGAAAGCGGATAAAAATGGAGGAAATAAATGGTCGCTTCAATGCACGTCAAAGATACTGCCCTTAAAGATGATATTCGCCTTCACAATTTCGTGTGAATCTTGTGTGCACCAGGTTAACCGCAAAGTTGTCTCCAAGATATAATCAAAGCCAAGTAATAAGGACCGTTATCTAATGGCGACATGCACTAACGAAGAAAGTCCAGAATACCTTCAGATTTTGCAAATCCGCCAAGTAAGAGAATAATCTAAGGGAGAGAATCCTAGAGTGCAAGAACAAGTAGTAATGTTCTGACTTCTCAAATAGGTGAAACCCCTAGCCTTTATCTAGGCATGGATTGGTGATCGTTGGCTAACGGTCCGCCACTTCGTTTGGATTAAGCATACATGCCCTTTTGCCAATGGTCATGCCTATTCCTTTACATCGACCAGAAACACCTTTTGGCTCAAACCCGTTCACCAATAACAACATTTAGCAATCATTTAATGTTTTTTCGAAATGTTCCACAAAGTTAGCCCAGTAAAGCTGTTGAAAACGAAACTTGAAGATTGATTTTTTGATCACCCAAAGTGCAGGTTGATGGACATCATATGATAAGGTGGAATAATGGAATATGCATGGAAGCAAATGTTCATGTGATTGCAACATCAGAACGAGACATAACAGATGAAATCTGAAAGACTATACAAATTATTAGTTACTTTTTCTCCTTCTCTAGTACTCATTTTGTACAGTTGCCTTTTCCGATTGTCACGGTAGATATCATTTCATATAATGAACATCAAGATTTTTTTATTGTTGTTCTGAACGGTACTAGTGTCATTTCTATGTGACGACAACATCAATAGGCTGTGTTTGGATCATGAATTTGTAGAACTATTTATGCAGAAAAACGTAGATGGTAGAGAAAACCTTCTCCTGTTATTTTATCTTCGCATCATTCTCTTTGCCATTTCTGCTATGAATCATTCTCTTTGCCATTTCTGCTAGCCAACTTGGATTTTACGTATAGCGTGCAAAGCTCTCACTTGTGTACTACTCAAGAAGCCTCTTCTCACTGGTATGCATAAAGGAGAAGAGGCGGGCAAAGCTTGTATAAGAGGAGTGCTAGGTACAAAGAAAATCGACAAAGAAAAGATCCTTAAAGTGTACATGAACGGCCCAGATTCACTGTGCAGTGCATCTGAGCCGTTCAAATACACTTTAACGGTCTTTTCTTTGTCTATTTTCTTTGCACGTAGCATTTCTCCTTGTATAATCTGCTACTCTTGTATGGTTTTCGGTGACACTGCTCGCCAGAGACGGACTTACTGGTGGGCTATAGGTGGGCGGGGCGGAGCGGGGCGACCCTCTATTTAGAAAACCTCATAATTGTGTTTTTTCTACATATGAAAGTTAACATGCAGCATCCCCACAGGCCACGACTAGACTTAACACACACCCACATCCTTTGCTCATTTGAGATCACAACTCAAATCTAAGTTCACACAAAACTCTCTCCCTCGATATGAGAATAGGTTTGTCAATGGTCTGAATTGCATTCAAATTCGATAGAATTCAAATGCACAAGCTCGAGCTTGTCCATTTGCTGTACGTAACATAATCTGCATTCAAAGAATTGAATATCCCCAATTTGTTTAATCAGTTTTTTTTTTTTTTTTTTTGAACCTGTTTAATCAGTTAGAAAATTCAGTGTATAAGCCCAAAGATTAATCACTTAACGTGTTGATATTATGTCTAACTCTAGTAAACTAGAAGAGACATTCTTGGATCGATTTTGTAGAGGAGTCGGATAAGATATATCCAGATTCAATCCATTAGTTTTCGAAATTGGATCCAAATCAAGCAAAAAAATTTTTTACGAAAGGAAAATCAAACAGTTTAATGAATCTTATTTTGATAATCGAAGTGTTATTGTGTTGGTTCTCATGAGATCGAATCCCGATCTCTTGTTCATTGGAAATTATTTTGCTTATTGGATTCTTATTTTGATAAACAGATTATTAAATATTTGTGAATTATTGATTTGTCATGATAAAATGAATAAAAAAGGTAAAAAAATTATGACAAAAACCTACTTTTTTCAGAAAAAAAAGTTAAAAAAATTCCCTTCATGGAGAAAAGTTTGACGCAAGGGTTTTGGTGTTTGTTTGGGCTTTGTAGGTTAGGTTTTTTGTTTTCAGGTGTTTGTACCTAGTCCACTTGCTTGGGCTGGCTTTTTTTGGGTATTTGTTGGTGCCTTACTAATTTTGACTATTTTTTCTTTTCTCTTTTTTTAAAAAATGTGAGGTGAGGTTTAGTGATAGATGAGGTATTATCATTTGTGCATAATGCTCATTGGTGGGTCACTACAAGATTTTAGTTTTGTATCATTTTTATTAATGATATGGAAACTTTTCTTTATTGATAAAAAAAAAACTAACAAGCGTGAAAAAAATTAAATAAAGACTAAGTAAAAATCCAAGTTGGCTTTTTTACAAAAACTCGGACTGATTCGTTTCGAGGGCTTCATGAAAAAATGACTTCCAAAGTTAAAAACAGAGCGCTAGAGATCTTGTTTGGGAATTGATTTTTACACTGCTATTTTTTATATTCACACACTTTTTTTATTTTTAGCAAAAGAATATATATATTTTCAACATTAAAAGTAAAAAATTAAAAAGAAAGTATGGATAGGAGCCAAAAAAAAAATTCCGTTTTGTTTTTTTGAATCTCCAAAAAAAAAAAAAATCAGTTTGTCCCCACAAAATAGCAGAGGCAAATAGGAGCCAAACCCATGAAGCTAACGGCTTCAACAAACGCCACACGATTCCTCAAATCGCATCTCTTCTACCTCTCATTCCCATTTCCACGTCAATATCAATTGGATATTTCAATATCCAAATCCATTTCCAGAATCCTTCATTCATTCCCTTTTCCACGTCAATATAAATTGGATAATCCATCAATTTTCAGAGTGAAATCAAATTCTTGGTTCACTCCTCTTTCTCCACACAACCCTTTGATTTCAACCCAAGAATTTGAAAATTCAGAAAACCCATTTGCTGAATTGACATTAAACCCACCAACTTCGATGGGTTGGTTTTCTTGAACAGAATTTCGATAAAGATTGCATTTTTCTTCCCTAGTGGATTACAGTTTTTGAGGGTTTGGGATGGATTGAGGTTCAAAGATTTTATACGTTGCTTTGTTGAGGTTTATTTGGGTTTATGTTGCTTCAAGCATTCAATGAGAGTTAAAAGGACATAGCTTTTTGACTGAATAAAGCAGCTTTACATGAGAATGTTGCCTGTTTGCTCAGCCACCACCAGCTGTTCTCAGGTGAAAAGGCTCACTTCTCTCTTCCATTCACATAGTTGAAGTTTTAATGTAGCTAAGTAGGCTCTAAATGCTTTTCATTTTTTGGTTTTGGTTGCATTGCATTGTAGGGAGCTGCCTCTAGGGGTATAACCCTGCTGGTCATATGTCTGCTTTTTTCTTTAGGTGTAAAATCGAATTTACCAACACAAAAAAAACATTGCTGAACTGTTGTGTAGAAACCATTTTATCTCCAAATTGAAATGGGTAGTAGGCATCTGATGTCACTCTTTACCGTCCAGGTCTAGAGTCTTGATGTGTTTATTTATGCATATTTCCGTTCATCTGCCTATCTAGCTGTGATTGTGTTAGTGTACGTGCGCTTTTTCCCTAGTTCATCATGCTATTCCACTAGTCAACCATAATAGGGTCTTAAATTGCTTCCATTGTGGCAAGGGTCCTAAGTATGCAATAAAAGCATTGAACAGACACTACGGTACTTTGTAGTTGAATGATTGAATCTAGAACCTTACCCGTGTTAACATCTGTATAGGAGGCACCAAATATATATTGTCGCTCATAATTGGTTTTGAAACGGGAAGTCACTGAAGGGAGAACCAGTCACCTTAGATTGTACATTGTACTTGTAGTCGTCAATAAACAGTTGAAAGCAACAGTCAGCTGCTGAAGTCAAAACTGATTCTAAGATATGCATGCCACATGTAAAGATGCTATTACTGATTTGGATGTTGCTTTAGTCAGAGTAGTTATTCTAGAAAATTGTCGGCGATTTTGGGAAGTGATTGTTTACATAATGTCTATATGTCATTAATTTGTAAACCTTGAAGTGATGAACCAGGTAGTGTCTTATTTTATTATTTGTTTTTTAAGGTTGTTTATTTGTCAGTTGGAAAGGCAGTATCAGGTCCTTCATATGACAGATTTGATTTTTTCGTCAATGGAACATTAAGTGAGATCATGATTTGAACTAGTGTTACTATTTTGATTTTTAACCCGAGGTCATCTCTGATTCCCTATGCCCCTGTAACTCCAGAAAGCCATTTTCTTTCCAGAAGAACAGAAGCCATGTTTCGCAGAGTCTCATTTTCGAGAAATTAAGTTTGGAAGACATTACACCCTCCAAAATTTTGAAAATCAAAACATTTATGGCTTAAATTTGCACATGTTATAATCTAGTAATTTATACTACATGAAATTTACAATCTTACAGATTTCATTACATGGAGGGCTGCAACACTTACCCTCATTCCGGAAGGCATGTGAGGTTAGATGCAGTGCAGAGGGGAGGGTGGTTTTGGACTTGTCCAGTGGCAATCATATTCAGGGAGTTTCTTTGAAAACAGAAACCGCTTCACTTTTCCGTTCTAGTTTTGTTGATGGCAGAGAACAATCTGGCTCTACGTGTTTAATTAACGTGCCTCCATTCAAAAATGAATTAGGTGACAGCAACTCTGAATATTTTGGTAACTGGAGTTATAAAATGAGTGGAATAAATGCACCACATTATGTAGGGATGGAAGATCTGAAGTTTGTAGCAAGTTCAAGTGTCTCTGATTCATTGACCGTAGACACCGATCCATTGTCTAGTGGGAAAACAGATATTCAAGGGACTTTGGGTGGGGTTAGTGAGTCTATTAGCTCTTCAGTCAATAAGGGAGGAATTGATCTGCAAAACTCAGTTGATGTAGTTACTTCTTCCATAACGTCTGCTTTGAAAGGTGCCAATGAAGGATTGGATAGTGCTCTTAGTGAAGTGATCTCTTCTATTGATCATGTGGGAGAATTCGCAGATAAAAAATTCACAGGCTTCTCCAATGACTTGAAGGAAGCCTCAAAAAAAGTGGGTGCTATTTCTGTTGAGTTCTTGAGGGGGGCAATTGTTCAAATTGAGCATTCTTTAAGACAGGGTGCCACCTATGTTGTTTCTGGTTATGGATCCACGAAGGATCTGCTTCCTTCAGAAGTTCAAAATATCCTAAGTTTGTCTGAAGATAGGGTCACAAAAGTCTTAAGGCCAGTTGGTACAGCTTTGCAACAGGTATGTTCAATTCCTTTTCTCTCCCATTGCATATGCCATAGACAAGTATCCCTGCCTAGTTGATAATGTGATATCGATGAATAGCGGTTGGTTCCCCTCTCCCAAAATCTTGTTAGTGTTTGATTGAGGGATTTAACAGGAAGGCGATCGATATGGAGGGAAATGCTACTAGTTTCCTTGTTTGGATTGGTTTTCAAGGCATGAATGGGTTGGTGGGGAAGAAATGGCCCCCTGTTCAGGACAAGTTTTCATCCCCTTCAAAATTGTGAGGAAATGAAGGGGGAAGAAGAATTCTTCTTAGAACGAATTTCGATACCAGCCTTAGTTTGGGACAAAATAGTTTGAGAATTAGTTTCCACAGTGCATAATCAGATCCTGCACTTTACTAGTTATTGTCCAACAAAGCAAGATTTTTTCGTCGGTTACTGGGTAAAAGAAATCCCTCTAACACTATTTCTTCCTTCTAAAGTTTTTCCTCATGTCTAACACTTCTCTTTACTTGCTTCATATGTATCCAAAGATTCCAAACATAGGAATTAGGAAATCACCCAAGGGAATATTGGTTTTTCTAGCTCCAATGCTCCATTAGTCTGAATAGTAGAGAAAAAGTTCTTTTTGGAATTATTTTAGGGAAATTGATTTTCGCGCTCCACTTTTGTACTCATGCGCTCCACTTTGTACATGAAGTTACTAGTAACTTCATGTTAAAAGTGGATGGCCTGCGTACAAAAGTGGAGTGCCAAAATAAGCATCCTTATTTTAGTTGAGATTTTTTTTTGAACGGCATTTTAGTTGAGATACTTTGTGGGAGCTTCTCCTTTTAGGAGAATTATGCTCTAATCTTCCATGGAGACACCTCAGACTTTCTTTCAACTTTAAAATTCTTTGAATGTCAAAATTTTGAAACCAGCAATATCTGCGCTAATCACATCCTATTTTGTGATTTGATATGTCTTGAAATCTTTCCTTCTGGTCTCATGTATTGCAAGCAGGTTTACATGGGTTTGGAGGTCGTGGAGAAAAGTCTTGGCTTGGACCCCAATGATCCAATTGTCAACTTTGTTCTTTTCATTGGAACCTCAGCTACTTTGTGGTATAGATTTTGCTTTCTGTTTCTATTTACTTCTTATTTGCAAGTTATGTTTCCTATACAACGCTGTTTTTTCGCGGGGTGAGGATTGGGGTTTGCAAGGCCTACTTTCCAAAAGGGGAAGGAAGAATAAGCGGTCTTTATGATTAATGTTGTGGAAAAAGTTTATCGTTTATCAGAATTGTGCAGGGGTTCTTACTGGTTTTTTACCTATGGTGGATACGCGGGAGATTTATCCCCTAAGTCAACTTTTGAACTCTTGACGGGGAATGAGAATGTTGTGCTCATTGATGTCCGGCCTGAGGCAAGAGACCGTAAATTTTTTCAGCCTTTTCTGTTGTGGGATATTTGCTGTCATGCTTTGTGTCTTTTGATAATACCTTGAAATTAGGAATACCAATCATATTCATAGACTCTATTATGTCAAATAAGTTTGGAGCATCTGCTATTGTTGTTTTTGTTTATGGTATTGAATTTTTCAGTGGATTTATACTTAGCTATACCATTTTTTGATGGAGTTGGAAATTTCCACCCACTGCCTCTTGGATGAAGATAATTGCTTTATGAAAATTTCAAGCCTAACCATGTCTATAATCTTTGGTTCTCTGTACCACTTTCCACACCTTCAATCATCATAGAACAAAAGGTTGTACTGTTTCTGTTTAATCTTGGAAGATCTAGTTGTTAATGGTCTTTGGTTCTGGGCTTTGTCTTTGTGAAGGATCTCAGGGAAAGAGATGGCATCCCTGATCTTCGACGGGCGGCTCGGTTTAGATATGGCAATGTAACACTACCTGAGGTAGGTTAACAAAATCCAAGGAATTATGTGTAATTTTATCGAAGGGAAAAAAGATTAGTATTTGATGGACTTCTTTGTAAATAGGAGAGGATCAGAAACTGGGATACAAGAAAGTAGGATATCTTATACTGTTCTGCTTTTTTTTTGGGTAAATGTCTTACACTGTTCTGCTGTTCTGGTGTCATCATTGTTTTCAATTTTCAGGTCGATGGTTCTGTAAGGAAATTGTTGAAGAGTGGAAAAGACCTTGATGATACCTTGACTGCAGCTGTCATTCGGAACTTGAAGATCATTCAAGTGCGTTGTTATTTCCATATGGCTTTCTGGTCAATACATTTTGACAGCTTTTTACATCTTAAACAAGCTAATGAAAGTGCATGATAGAAGAATGGAGTCATAAAATTTGACATTGTCAGTTTTAGATCTTGAACTACTGCTTCTATTAAAACTCTTCAATTTTTTCCACATGAAGTGAAAACGACATGGAAATGAGCAAAGGCAAAGACTCATACTTTGTCAAATAAATGTTAATATGGTAGTATTTTATGACCTTGGCTTTTATGCAGATTAATTAAAACCCAGGATTAGGTTCCGATGGTAAACATAGGAGGAAAATATCAATTTTCTAAGTTGTATGATCGGGTGTTTTGTAAGGATGTTGTATAAAGGATATGAATTTTGAAGTGATACTTCAGAGTAATGTCGTTATCCTATCTATAGGACAGGTCCAAGGTCGTCATTTTGGATGCTGATGGTACGCGCTCCAAGAGCATTGCAAGATCACTGAAGAAGCTTGGGGTCAAGGCAAGTATCATTTGAACTAATCTTTATCATCTATCTATTGTAGGCAATGAAGTGATTAGGATTGTAAATAACTTATTCACGAATCAAGAAAGGAAGAAGCAATGATGAAAAGCAAGCTTACCAGTGAAGGATTCCACAATGTGTTGCGTAACAAGATTTGGGTATCTTCTGAGAATAAGTTATGATTTTGGGGTTCCTATGGACAGTGTTTGTGGTAGTCACTTAAGTTGAATCTCTCTATATATAAGTTGTGATGAAAACCTAATCCTTTGAAGCTAAAATACCACTAATGGAAGATAACAAAGTCTTCTTGAAGCTTTTTAAGCTAACTACCATCTGCTATTTTTGGAAATTATGTTTACCTCCTCTTACGCTCAAGGCTAAGACTCTTCTTCCCTTTGTTGACTTCTCATGTGATAGAGTCATTTTTGTCTTGTTTGTAACTTTTAGTGCACAGGATGGCTGTTCTCTTGGAGGGACTAATGTCAATTTCGACTTTTAAAATCATTTCAGAATTCCTTGTGTCGACTCGAATAGTATATGTTTTATCTTTGTTTTATGCTTCTGATAAAGTGATTTTATAGAGGGAACAACTCTCAGTATCCACTTGGTTGATGATAGTAATGAAATTACTGGAACCTATTTCGCCCTCTTTGACGTAAACGTTTTCAACACTGGATTTGGAGTTAGGCATTGGGTTTTGCCCAACATGAGCTGCACTTGAAAATCACTGACGGTTGGCTTGCCCAAGCTTGGTGGTTACATCTCTGGACATGAGCAGACAAAAATTCTGACCATTCAAAGGGAATCTTAAGGCTCGGACACATGATCATTATTAATGTATCTAAATTTGATTGGATTATTTGGTGATGGTCAGACATCTCTGAAGACAGTTTGTTTTACACGCTACATGGTGCGATGAGGAAATTTTCCTACTCAAAGTTTCTTGTTTAAGAATCCCGAAGTAGATTGTTCAATGTAAACTCAAATATTACTCTTTCTTATCATAGCGACCATATCTGGTGCAAGGCGGCTTCCAATCTTGGGTGAAAGAAGGTCTTCGTATTAAGGAGCTAAAACCTGAGACGACGCTTACCATAATCAATGAGGTAAACGACTTAATTCCCTCCCCAAGTTGCTAATCTGTACTGATTATTCTCTGTTCTCTTCTATATTTTTGTTCCATCTTTGAGTTTTTTTCCATAGCCATACGTAATAAGCTTCACTAACATGGAGTAATTTGCAATTTGCTTTCTTTTCTACTGCTTACGTAGTTACTATTTGGTGCTTTGACTTGCCTGGTTTTTTGAAGTTTCATCCTATGCTTATGAATATTTTGGATAATATCAGGAAGCTGAGGCAATCCTAGAAGATCTCAATCCTACTCCACTTAAAGTTGTTGGCTACGGGATTGTAAGACACGTTTGTTTACCCGCCCATGTATAATTGTATTGTGTTTGTATATCAAAATGCTGTTTTTTTCTTGGTAATTTGTACCTAATTGGTTATGTTCTTTGTGCAAAATTGTATAGTTTGTGATTTTTCTTGTGTGGAGTCTACTTACCATCACAAAACATCTCCAATACCGCAAAACTTAATGCCTTTTGCACATTTTTAAAAAAATTAGACCTATGTCTTTGTTATAATCACTATGTAAAGATTTCTTGCTTCGCTAGATATCTTTTATCTATTTTCCATTTCTTACACATTCTATACTAATAAGGCAAAACTATTCAATTGACAGGGTTTCGTAGCGGCAGCATATGCATTACTAGGTAAGCATATTATTTTTCTCCTATACTTCGTGTGTATAAGGTAATTGAGGAAAAGAGTTGGTATTTACTGGAAAACACTGAAAGGATATGGGGTTTGGTATATTTGCATATACATAGATGTCAGTGTATTTCCTATAATGGTTGTGGAAAACCAACCTCGAGGTCTCTCATTCTTTCTCTTTGGAAGAAGAGTACTTTTTCCATGAATGTGGGATCAAAGTAAATCACCCTCCAAAACAACCGATTTTAAGTTTCTTATATCATCACTCGTAAAATGACAACGTTGATCTGTTTGATCCTTTGATCTGATTTTCAAGCTTTCCAGCCCTATTCTGCGACTTGGCACACCTGCACATAATAATTCACTGGCCTTGTCAAAAACTTGGTGACCTGCCATTTATCTTCCAAATTACGATATTTCCCTGGAATGAATCGAATATAATGGTTCTTTAAGGAACCCAACTTCATAGCATTCGACAAAGATCGTAGACATCTAGGAGAGAAGATGGCCTTTAAAGCTGCTTCTTCCCGAATCGAAATAGATTAATTTGTTTGCGCTATGATGGCTTTTGTGTACACATTATTACTATCAAGTGACAGAATTTGCCTCTGACTGATCCATTATTTACTGGTCCTCTCTCTCTCTCTCTCTCTCTCTCTCTCTCTCTACACATGCACAACCACACTATCTATTTTTAGTATTATTGGGCTTTGCATCTAGGTTTGTAAATTCAGAACAATAAAAGGATTATTGGCTCTTCATCCAATGCCTATACCTTTCATCTGAGCATATTTATTCTGTTTCAGAGTGGGAGAAGACACTACAATTTGTTGGCATTATTGGCCTTGGTCAGGTACGTATTCTTTTGTGTCCAATTAAAAAGTCCAATGGAGAAGTTAAACTTCACTTTACAAGATAAGGAAATGAAACCAACCCTCGAAGAATAACCGTTTTTGTTGTTGTTGTGATGCTGTCATCAATGGAAGTAATATGTCCAAATTGGGTAAAGATCGTTTATGTGACTCTAAGACTGGTTAATACTCCCTCCGTCCCTCTCTTTCATTTATTTTTTCACTATTGGTTGTCCCGTAAAGAATGTCCTCTTTGAAAGTCAAGGACCAAAATTTGGTGAGATTCATATCGTAAAGCAATAAGATTGACGGGTGCTGAGCATTTTATGAAAAAAGTTAAAAGACGAGTCACCGTTGACACGTCTAGTCTAAAATCACTCAAGTGATTGGAAGTGTTGAAGGATAATATCGTGAAGTTACACTTACAAAGTGGGATGAGGGGAGTTTGTAATATCTTTGTTTGGCATCCAAAGTTTACGTTTTGAATTTATGTGACATAAGACCAATAAGTTACTTATGACAAAAAATAAATACTGGCTGATTATGACTTCTCATCATTGCTTGATGATTTGTGACTTCTCCCAGACTATATTCCGGCGGATTGCTTCTTATGAGGATGTTGATGATTTTAAGCAAGATGTGAGGTAAAACGCTTCTAGTCATTAACATAATGGAACAATAATGATTTTGGCAATTTTTTATTTTGATAGCTCTGGTCACACGCATGGTTTATGGAGTTTCAAAATTCCCAACAATATATGATATCCTTTGGCTGAGGGTGAGGCAGGTTATCATGATTACGAGTCTAGTCTTTGAATTTATCATGTTATTGTGTTCGTGATCTTATGGGAAGTTGTAAATAGGTTGTCGCACTACTTTGAACAACTTCTGTTTTGTGAATTGTTAAGGAAAGCAAAAGAAGGAAAAAGGGTAAGCGGTGGTTCCTTGCTGAATCATGTCTTTCTTGGGGTCAAGATTAGGAATCTTCGTTTGAGATTTTCAAAAGGGGGGTGTTTGTGATAGGTGAGGGAACATATTTTAGATTATAGCTTTATATTCTGTTTAAAAAAATGAAAATCACCTTTCGGAATTCTTAGAATCTAAAATCTCATTCGAAAAGCACCTCAAACCCAGCTTCTCTAGCTAGAATCATATTTTAGACTTTTTTTTTTTTTTGCTAAACTCATATTTTAGACTCTTTTCAGCTTCTAGGAATCCCTAGAATCCCAAAATCTGGTGATAAGAACTTTTGACAGACACTCACAACAGCTTTTTATAAGATAAATTCCTGGAATTTTTCGTAAACACGGACTAAAGATTGTGTATTGGCACTATATATTTTTTAATTTTTAGCAAACAACAAAGTTTAGAGGGAAAAAATTGCTAGGGTAGCAACCTTAGAAATCTGACTTTGAGAACTTATTACTTACTACATATGTTGCCTGGAGTTGACCCGACGGTTGAGTAGATGCACTTAGTGCAGTGAGGTTGTAGGGTTAACTCCGATGAAAAGGTGTGGATACACTTTTAGTTGGGATGGGAATAGCATAGTGTGTATTTTTCTAGCATAGTGTTCATTCTTTTGAGATGACCTTCATGTTCTGTCTAAGTTTCGAAATGTTTCAAAATACGTTCAAAGTGTTCCACTTTTCCTGGCTGATGAAATCAGTATTTACCATTATGTAAGTTGTGATCCTTGATAGTAAATATTGTAGGACTTATAATTTCATGCTTTTATGTCGGAATGACGATGCCATTGTGATAGTGTTATTGACCATCTTTCATTGTGCGTTTTTCTTCCAGTCAATTGCTTGCACCTGTTAGACTGGGAGGTCAGGCAATTTCATGGGTTGCTGGAAAGTTGGAAACTAATGGCATGGGATTGCCAACATCGCCATCATCCTCTGATGTTCAAAGCCGGGTGTTGCAGGCAGCAGCAAAGCATGAATCTCAGCCGTCCGATGGTGAAGAAAATCAAGATTCGTCTCCCAATCTAACGACTGAGAACATCGATCTTTCTGAAGCGTAGGGTCGAAAAACTTGGTTTGCAGATTATGTATAGTTTCAAGTTGAGCTTTTTACGTTTTGACAGTGAGTCCTCAGCTGAATTGTATCATTCATCAGATATGTGGAAAGTGGATTTGGGGAATACTGTTGAATGGGGGAAATATTCATTTGGAGACATTTTCCTGCAATAAAAGCTTTCAATTTCCTTGTATGTTAAGTCAACATGAATTTTGATCTGTACAATAATGAAGCCAACTTGTGGGGACATCTATTTGCACCACACAATTTACTCCACACAACCCATTAAAAAATTATAACATTTAAGTCAAAAATTCCCCAATGTGTAAAGACAAGAATGCCCCAATGTGTAAAACTTTGCTCATCTTCATCCTTCCCCTTCATCGCCCACCAAGCCGGCGACTATTTTCCCCTGAGTCACAAACTTTCCATCCGTATCACCATCTCTTGATTGCCTCAACACTCTCTACTTCTCTTCTCTGTTCATCCATGAAATTTTCTCCCTCCTTCATCATACACTTCAAACCCTAGTCTTCCAGACTACAAATCACTCCCCTTTTCCATTTTTTTATCTCTTTCTCAATGGAAAATGAATCAATGGTGCCACTGACATGGTGGTTTGGGAGCCGAAACTGTGCACAGATAAGCCCACAAAAAATCAATATCAATTAGTTTTTTTCTAATGTTATCTGATATTCAGTCCCAAAATCCATAAGATAAAGATGCATATATTTTCATATTCTAAAATTTGAAAAATTGCACATCCTTTTGGATTTTTGAACCATGCGCAAGAAATCTATACTACGACTCAGATTTTAAAATCCGAAAGATGCACATATTTTTTCAGATTCTAAAATCTAAAAGGAGTCGTATTTTCAGATTTTTAAATGTGAACGTTGTATATATTTCTTGTGCATGGTTCAAAAATACTTCCGGAAATTAAAATCCGAAAAGATGTGTGACTTTCAAATTGTAAAATATGAAAATACATGCAGTTTTCAGATTTTAAAATCCCGAGACTAACTTTTTGAATCTTACATTTTGTGGTATTAATGTAATGACTGATAGGGTGATGAGAAGGAGTTGTGGAGATGAGGGAGGGAGCGAGTTTGCTGGTGGTGATGGAGTTCGCTGGCAGTGGCGGCGAACCTGAACAGAGAATGGAGAGAAATTGGGAGAGAGAGTAGGGAGGAGAGAGAGAAGAGGGGGAAGTTCAAATTTTTGGAAAAAAATTGAGGTTTTTGTTTGAACACAATATCAAATATAATTTTTCACATATACGTGGGGTCCGAATGTTAAAAATATGTGCGAAATCTACGTGTATTTGAGCGAATGTGTTTGGTGTTGTGTTTGTACCTAGAAAATTGTTATAAGTACAAAAATGAGTATATAGTTTTCTTTTTGGCAGGAGATAATGCCACGACATAATACTTTAATGCCACGGCAATTTGTGGCGTCCTGACTTTTATACCCTTGCAAGAACAATGGTTCTAACTCATTCTGCTCTAAATGTTGCCCTTTCTTCTGAATTCTCACGGCTCTTTCACTCTCTAATTCGATCTGAGGAAGCTTCAACTAACAACACGAGACCTTCAGCATAAGAAGGCGATTGAGTTCCGAACTTTCGATTTGCGATTTTGAAGATGGATAACCGGATTGACGTGATGAGGGGCGAGAGTACAGGACATGGAGGGGAAAGAGGTGATAGAGAAGATGGAGAAAAGTTGTACGGAGTTGCAGTGGTGGCATCTCTGGTCAAATTTTGAGTGTTGCTGCTATGTTTCTTGTAATACCCAAAAAACGATGATTTGTTTGTTATAAACTCAGATTATATGGTACAATACACAAAACTACAGAAAGATTCGAGGGTGGAGCTTTCTTGCTTTTGTGAAGGTTGTTCAATCCATTCAGGTTTTGTCTCCTAAAAAGGTTGCTCGGAATTTGGGATTCAGACGACACGGCGGTATATCGTGGGCGAAGTCGGCTGAGACATTGGAGAGAGAGAGCCTATATATTTGATTTCAGGGCAAAAATGGAAAATAAAAGCTGTGTTCGTGGCACTAACGAATCTGGTCGTGGCATTATCATTTGCCTCTTCTTTTTTTTTTAATAGCAAAATCGTGGGTTGCAAATAGAAGCGGCCATAAATAATAAGTACTCGCAATTTACCAGTCACATTTCTTATCTTTCAAACCTTTCCACGAGTTTTACAATCCCAGCCAAAGACGCTTCTACATCGTAATTGCCACCAAGAAATCGTTGACAGGAGGGAAGAGCACAACCAATAATCGTTGTTGCCATCAAGATTCCAAAGCCCATTCGATCGGTTTCTTCGAACAGGAGAAAGGTACCCATTCGATTATTGATCTGCATTTGATCTATAATACTACAAATTATGACGATGATTATACTGTAGTCTGATAGGGTGTTAGTAATCGTTTAGCTGGATTTGGTAAAAGATTTGTGTGTTCATGTGAATCTGGTTCATTGAGAGGGTTCGACTCATTGGCTTTGAGTACAGTTATGATGTTGGTTTGAAAAGATGGAGTGGTAAAGATAGATGACTGTAATTACGGCTTTGAACCGATCCATTGAATCGAAGTAATTGGACCGTCCTGGACAGGTCTCCGCATGAGAGAGAAGCTTTGATCGTTAACCTTCTCTCTCTTCCCTGCTCGAGTGACTTTGGGCTAAATTAACTTTTCTTAAAAACAGTCGGATAAAAGTGATATTTAGTGATTTTTTATTCAGCTTTTGTCAATATTTTGGGGATTAATCGATCTTCCTGAAGAAAGAATCATAAAAGGAATACCGAAGTTAGAAAATGTTCACTACAGCCCTGTCTTTTTCAAACTCTTTTTCGTTTTTAGTGAATTTTTTGCAATTTTTTGTCATAATATTTTACTTTTCAAATTCCATCTGTGAAGACCAAGTGACCAATGGTTAATCCAAAAAGTCTGACCCAAATCTAGAGATTCAGAGAAAATAACAAAAAAGACGGTGAAAAAAATACCCCTAAATGTAATCCAAAATGGACTTAACAAGTTCGTCTTTGGGTTATCGTTGCTTGGTTTTGGCACAAAATTCTGATGTATTCAGTTTCTGCATTTGCTCTCTCTTTATCAGGCCATTCATTTTCTTCATCAGGAGCTGTGAACCTCATCTCAAGCTCTTATGGACTACTAAATCAGTTCGTTGAGAGATCATGGATTCAACTGGTGAGTGCCTTTAATTTAGTATGTTTTGTGTTATTTATTTCCCCCCTTTTTTCTTGCCCTATGCCCGTGAGTGAAGATGTGAAGTTGTTTATACGAAGAGAGCGAGAATAGAGTGAAGATGTAAAGTTGTTTACACGATGAGAGTTTTGCATTCGTGCCCTATACCCGTGAGGGAAGATGTGAAGTTGTTTATACAAAGAGAACGAGAATAGAGTGAAGATGTAAAGTTGTTTACACGATGAGAGTTTTGCATTCGTGAGTATTTTGTCTTATCAAATTTATGAATGAAAATGTTCGGTTGTAGATTAATTACAATCTTTCACCATGTTGTTTGGGGCTGTATTGAGAGAGGGTACATTTCTTCTTTTATTCTCATGAAGATTCACTTGTATTTTGTTGGGCTGGCATTGATGGAGGGTACATTTCCTCAATTCCTATGCCGGATATACTTGTACTTTTTGCAGTACAAGGCTAAAGAGATACTCAGTGTTAACCTCAAGTTGATGCATCCTCGAAATCTCCATATAACATTTTGAACACCTGTAACTCAATGCAAAGTGCAAATAGGGCTTGGGAACCTCGTCATGATGTCATTTACTTTGTGGATAATTCTTTTAGAAATGATTGTCTGGGTATTAAGTTCAGGATCAACTCAAAAGCTTCCTTATCTGGTTGGCAATGCTCATTATGGACTTGGACTTGGTGAATATGTTGTTCGTATAGCTGACAACCCAGCTTGCTGGGCATTATGAGATGATGAATACATTGGAGTAACAGCATGCCATTTGCTTTTCTACTTGAACCCTAATTCAGTCAGATGATTATCGTTCAGCCAACTTTCTGAGTGAGGTTTAAGGTATCATGTTTATTGGCCAATAATATATCCCATCACTTAATGGCTATAGTCGTTGATGAATTTGAAAGTTGGACTTAAGCACAAATGTGGACTTTGGCATATTGGTTGGAGTGGGCATTTTAGGGATTCCAAATTCTAACATGTTAAATTCCCACATAAGCTTCAAAAAAATTTGACATCCTCGCATTTGAAACCAAGGTTGGAGATGGTCTAATTAAGCACAAGATTTTCCTTTACTGTGTCATTTTGTTACATGATCATCTTGTCCTTGGTCTCTTGCATCATTCTCTTTATGCTAGAGTCTCTGTATGCCGTAATGAGCATGTTGCCAAGAGATGTGTTACGCCTCATTCTACCTGGGTTATTTCCATAAAGGATTCTCTTTATGCTAGGTTCTCCTTATGCTGTAATGAGCACGTTGCCAAGAGATGTGATACAATCTCATTTTACCTAGGTTATTACCATAAAGGGTATAGGTGTTTAATAATGTAATGTGTTCAGTTACCTACTCTTTTCTAAGATAACGCTATTTCACAATTCAAGGTTATGTTACCTTTTTATGTTATTGCATAGCTCGCTCCCCTCAATTATCATTTGTACATTACACACTGCTTAATTGTTTTCATGTTTTATTTGGTGTTTGTTGCAGCCAGTTGTTTCCGGGACACATCTGTTGTTGTGGTCACGCTGGAATCCAGTGAAGTATATATTGTGGTCAGCTTATCCTTTAGGAGTAGCACTCAGGTGATTTATGTTGACCCAACAACTGGGGCTCTTTGTTATAATGGGAAACTGGGTTCTGATGTTTTTAGCTCCCAAAATGAAGCTTTAGAATACGTTACAAATGGATCAAAGTGGCTTTGCAAGAGTATAATCTATGCCAGGGCAATATTGGGTTATGCGGCCCTGGGGAGTTTTGGTGTGCTTCTTGTTGCGACAAAGGTGACTCCCAGCATTCCAGCTTTGCCTGGTGGAGGGTGTGTATATACTGTGTCTGAGAGCCAATGGATCAAAATTTCACTTCAAAACCCTCAACCCCAAGGAAAAGGGGAAATAAAGAATGTTCAAGAACTGACGGAGCTTGAAATTGATGGCAAGCACTACTTTTGTGAAACAAGGGACATAACTCGGCCTTTTCCAAGCCGCATGCCTTTGCATCAGCCTGATCAGGAATTTGTTTGGAATGGATGGTTTTCTAAGTCTTTTGAAAACATTGGTCTGCCACAGCATTGTGTCATTCTTCTGCAGGTTTTGGCTTATACTTGGTATCTTTTGTGATTTTTATCTGATTCGTTGATCCTCTTTAACCCATGTCGTTAGGAGCATTGGCTAGTGCCTTTACCAGTTTGCCTTCTCTATGAATAATGAATGACACATGAAGTGTTTAGCACTTAATGATATTTATACCGCTGTTTGGCTTGGATTAGTAGTGTGCATGAGCATACAGTTTATGTTGCTATAAGGATGTTCATATGTAACAACCATGTTGATCGAATAATATGTGATCACCGATTGTCCTAAAGCTTAAGTTAGGAAGTGGGCCTGAAAATGTATACCATGTTAGCACTCTCCCTCACATGCATTTCTCTTTCTAGGAGAACGTAACACAACAATAGTGGAATTCTAAGCTTCTATTGTTTCGCGCAACACGTACGTTAATGTACCAAACAAACTGAAACACTGAGTTGTTTGGATACGTACTAGAAATATCGAACCATGACATTTTCACCCAACCAAATTCTGACATTTCTGTTCGCGTTTTAACTAAGTTTTTGAATTGTTTCTGTAACATTCCCAAAATGTTTCCTTTTTGTAGCTAACCGTACAAAATTTCAATCCTTGCATGCAACCCACGTTACCCACCCAACACTTAGAGAGACAAAATGAATATACTCCTATATTTTTTGAACTGGAGAGACAAAATGATGGACTTGAACAATGTGCATGAAAAAGGGCAGATGAGGGTGCGCAATGACGTAGATAGCAACATGACAAGATCTTGCACCCAAGACCTGGAGCTCTGATACCATGTCAGATTACTAATTGTCCAAAAAGCTTAAGCTATTAAGACATGCATCCAACATTGTATATCAAACAAACAATTAGTAAGAAGTGCCCTTTTAAAGGAGTGGCATATCTTCATGATGTCAAGGCAATGATTGTGGATGGTTTCACATTTGACGCAGAATTCAGACAGATGCAGCGGCTTTATAATGACTTGGCAGTAAATTGCCTTGATTGATATGTTGATACACAATGAATAGCCCAAGGAAGTTTTGACTTTTTGTAGTTGTTTCGATGTACCATCTTCTTTTCTGTTTGAGAGAGCATATGCTCTGGAACTTGTTTCCTTGGCACATGTGCTATTGGTTGGGATCTGATCTCTTTTTCTGTAAAAGGCAGAAGAGAGTGCGCAATGACATAGATAACAACGTGACAAGATGTTGGCGGCTTTATAAGGACTTGGGAGTAAATTCCGTTGATTGATATTTTGATAGGCAATGAATAGCCCAGGGAAGCTTTGACTTTTTGTGATTGCTTAGATGTTCCTCTTGTTTTCAGTTTCAGAGAAGATATGCTCTAGAACTTGTCTCCTTGGTACATATGCTATTGAGTTGGATCTGATTTCTTTCCAATGTGCAAATACCTGTAAACAAACATGTTTGAGGAACATGAATGATACACTGAAAATGCCCATAGACCACTGAATTCATGTGGCGAGGGGGAGTTTAATCACTTCACTCACTGAACTCTCACATCAAAAGGTTTTGTGATTAATTATGGAGGTTAGTAGTATGGGAACGGGAATGTAGAGAAGTTTTTGGATTTCAATTTTGTTACGATTTGTTTACACTCTGAACTAGTGGGAAATAGAGAATTCTCAGGCTTGAACCTATCACGTGTAACTATGGTAAATTATCCTCCACCTGCTGCCCAGCCCCACGTATATGACTTCGTCATCGTATGATTTTTGCAGTTACATTTGTTTCTTTTCCAAGGTGATTGTTTTGCCGCCTTGTCTTGCCATTAACCTTGCTCTGTTTAAAACTTGCCTTCGAATATCTGAGAAACACCTTTTCTTACTTACATTCACTGTATTACAATCAACCAGCTCTACAACATTTTTTTTTTTTGGGATAATAACCAGCTCTACAACTGGGAGTGATCAAAAGGCCATCTGATGTACTTTGGTTATGCTAAGACATAGATGGATGATATTCTGTTCACTTGATATCTACTCATAGGGGTTTGCAGAATGTAGAAGTTTTGGAAGCTTGGGTCAGCAAGAAGGGATAGTTGCTCTTACTGCTCGTAGGAGCAGACTGCATCCTGGTACTCGTTACTTGGCAAGGGGCTTGAATTCGTGTTTCAGCACAGGTAAATAATTATTTGGCATCCTTGACTGTGATTCTTGTTTAGCTATGTTTTGTGAAAAGGCAATTCTACCTTCAAAATGAATAGGCACATGTCATTCAAAGGATGCTTTTATCCGCTTACCTATTTGCTCAGGCTAAATCCATTTGTGGCCGCCACTTTTTCGAACTGCTGTGCTAGTTTGAAGGAATCATTGCACCTATAGGTTAACTTCCTGCACCTTTGCTTTAGTTTTCATTTTTTGGTTTACCTTCCATTGTTATGTGCGTATGCCATCACATGGAAATTCAGGAACCTAATACCAGCCAAGGTGCAGGATTTTTAACCTTGATTCTTCTTTAGAGTGATAAAGCATATACTTTTTGAAAAGTTAAACTTTTGTTCTCTGTAATGTACATTTGTTGTTCACTTTATTGATCCGGGTCATTATAGATGAATGATGCCTAGGAAAATGCATTTGGCTTCAGTTTGTTTGAGCTTAGGACTAATAACGATACAGGATAATGACACAATGTTGATGCTTTTTGATTTCTAATGGTTTTTTTTGGGCATGGGAGTGGGTTAGTGGTTAGTTTCCGGATTTTCAGTTTTATGTTTTGCGATTCATACATAATGTTGTGCTCTTCAAATTGCATTGAGTCAGTTTCAAATTATTCCTTGTACTCAAGACGTAGTTTTATATTTACATGATCGTCCACACCAAAGAGCAATAATTATCTTGAGCAATTGGTTTTGTTTTCTGTAATGAATCTAGCTGTTTATATTGCTTATTCGAATTTCTGGAAACTTATCTGACTGTATTTCAGGCAATGAAGTGGAGTGTGAGCAACTCGTATGGGTTCCAAAAAAGGCTGGCCAAAGTGTTCCTTTCAACACATACATTTGGCGGCGGGGGACCATACCAATATGGTGGGGGGCAGAATTAAAGATGACTGCAGCAGAAGCAGAAATATATGTTTCAGATGATCCTTACAAAGGCAGTGCACAGTATTATAAGAGGTTGGGCGAGAGATATGATGCACGGAACCTTGATGTAGCTGTTGGGGGCAACCAGAAGAAAGTTGCGGTTCCAATTGTGTGCATCAACTTGCTTAGAAATGGAGAAGGAAAATCAGAATCCATTCTAGTTCAGCATTTTGTGGAATCCATGAATTTTATCAAATCAACTGGAAAACTTCCCTATACTCGAGTTCTTTTGTTTAACTATGATTGGCATACCAGTATAAAATTAAAAGGTGAGCAGCAAACAATTGAAGGATTGTGGAAAATACTGAAAGGACCTACAGTGTCTATAGGATTTTGCGAGGGGGATTATTTGCCTTCTCGTCAGCGCGTTAAGGACTGCACCGGTGAAATCATCTTTAATGATGATCTTGAAGGTGCATTCTGCTTGAGATCACATCAAAATGGAGTTATACGTTACAACTGTGCTGATTCTTTAGATAGAACCAATGCTGCTAGTTATTTTGGATCGCTTCAAGTATTCATAGAGCAATGTAGACGCCTAATGATCTCGCTAGATAGTGATCTCGCATTTGGTTATCAGTCTGCTAATAATTATGGTGGATATACTGCTCCACTGCCACCTGGCTGGGAGAAGCGGTCTGATGCAGTAACCGGGAAGACATATTTTATTGATCACAACACTCGAACCACAACATGGAATCATCCATGTCCAGATAAACCATGGAAGAGGTTTGATATGACATTTGAGGATTTCAAGAGATCAACAATTTTGTCACCAGTATCTCAACTGGCTGATCTTTTCCTGCTTGCTGGTGATATTCATGCGACATTGTATACTGGTTCTAAAGCTATGCACAGCCAAATTCTAAGCATCTTCAATGAGGAAGCCGGAAAATTTAAGCAGTTTTCTGTCGCTCAAAATATGAAAATCACTTTGCAGAGGAGATATAAAAATGCAGTTGTAGATAGTTCTCGTCAGAAGCAGTTAGAGATGTTTCTTGGATTGAGGCTTTTCAGGCATCTTCCATCAGTTCCACTTCAACCTTTACATGTATGTTATTCTTCCATTATTCCCACATTAGCCAAATGAACGTTTTTTCTGTTGTTTTATGACGTGTATTGTGGTTCTTGCATCTTGCACTAACTTTAAGATATGCGGATATTATTGCCATGATCAACCTTTAAGATTTCACCTCAATTGGATGATTTCGATGTAATCTGACCGTCTTATTCTCAAGAAACTCTGATTTGAATTTATTTCCTTACTCGTACACCCCCATAGAAACATAAGACTTACTTTCTCTATCTTCAATTTATTGATCCAACCCTCCTTTATGTAACCGAAAACGAATTCCTCAATTAATAGACTCATCTAGGTCTGGAGCTTATTAAACTTACATATTCTATGTTGTCTTCTCAGGGCAGACACGAAGAGAATAAATCTGTAAGGAGCTATGATTGTGTCGTTACCCTACCCAAAAAAATTAATAAAACAAAATAATCACTACTACCAAAAAGATAGTGGTAAGTATTCTGAGTATCGTCCTCAGGGATTACGAAGGCTAAGTTGCGATTGCTTCAATCAATTTCTAGGTTAATTCTAGCAAAAGAGATTTGGTTTCATTTCTTAAAATTATGAAAGCTAAATAAAATTAAAGCAATTAAAAAGTAAGGAGAGTTTATAAGAGAAAAGACCAAGATTTTGAATCCACCCGGTCTCTTGTAATGGATTTATGTAATGACTAGAGCTAACTATTCAAATCAAACCGGACACCGTAGGGTTCGTAGGCCCATAGGGTGTCACCTAAAGATAATCGTGAATCATCAAATGGCATGGGATATCGCTGCCTAGCGCAAACCGTCTTTACTACTACGACCCGTCTCTTAGGCACGGATCATCTAATAGCACGATGCATCTTATTGAGCATAACCCATCTCACCCAATTATCTTGAAGCTAATAAAACTGATGTATGAAAGTGCTTGAAATCTAGAAAGACAAACACAATATATTGAATGGAAAGAATTATCAATAAGTTAAACCTTGATTCATACGTCGATATGACCATTGTTCGAATAGAAAAATCCTAAAACAAAACATAAACTACATTACTCAGAGATTGTGCTTCATCTACGCCGTAGGGGAGCGTTTAGCCGGACATTGGAGTCGAAAACTGTTGGGATTTGTCCCACATTGGTTAATTATCTCCTCCAAAACTAGTATATGAGCCTGGACGGCCTCTCCACTCTTTGCCAATTGGTTTGGAGTTGGATGCTTTAATATGGTATCAAAGCTAGATTTTCGGAGGCTTTTCCCCTTTGTTTGTGCCATAGTTGCACTCTGTTTCATTGTGCTCTGTGTGTTATGGATCCTTTGTTTACCTCTCCACGTGCTAGTCAGGGGTTTTACGTGCAGGGGAGTGTTGGGATTTGTCCCACATTGGTTAATTATCTCCTCCAAAACTAGTATATGAGCCTGGACGGCCTCTCCACTCTTTGCCAATTGGTTTGGAGTTGGATGCTTTAACAAAAACATTGAGGCTCAGTTCTGTTCCTCTGCCGTGATTGGTATTTGGCAGCCCACTGCCTTTAAATTCTCTATTGTTGCCGTAGCCTATGTGCTTTTTCGAGCCCTCTGTTATGCGTGCTCTTTTTGTTGCTGTATAGTGTGCGCTGCTTCTGTTTCTTATTGAATGCGTGGTGTCTCATGTGTAAGATAAAAGTCCCCTTTCATAAGTTGCTGTACCGCCAATACAAAACCCTATTCCTTTAGTTGTAAGCACCGCCTCTTTTTTCTTCTTCCAGGAGACTTCCAACTTTTGTCTCTTTGGCCCCATCACTGAGTCAAAGTAACTAATAAACATTGGGCCCACCTAGTAGACAAAAATACAAGTCCAATTACTTATTTTTACTTTCAGTTAAAGTCCAATTCCTTTGCCAGTTGGCTTGCAAATCATTATTTCGTCAGTGCTCATGCCCGTAGATTAAGTTTAGTATGGCCATTTGGACCCTCTGCTTGATTGAATTCGGAACAGCCCAACTTTGAACACCGTTTTGTACTCTGGTAGCTTAGATTTCGAGTTAACTCTGCACGAATCGGAACCAACGCCTGAAATACTTTTCATTAGCATCTCAAGCCTCAAAATACCTATAATACAAAAATCAAGCATTGTACTCCAAGTAACAATATAAATGGACTTAGCAAAGTTAACTGAGGGGCGCGCACGAACATTCATGCGCCTATCAAGGTACGTGTCCATATTAAAGTGACAAAGCAGAATGCAGCCTAGCTTCAATGTGGTGGCTTTAAAACCCTTTGACGCACTCCTCCAATTATTTGCATTCCACAGAAAATATGAGTGTCTTAATATGCCACCACCAAAATTTCCATGTGTCCGAGCACATATTGCCACATCTCTCTCTCTCTCTCTCTCTCTCTCTCTCTCATGCCAATACGAACTCTTCCTCGACAGGATTATCTTTTTAGTCTCTTTAGCCAAGTCTAACTTTGTATGGTTTTAACATTACAAGAGATTGGAGAGCTATTTTGTAGTGTGTGAGATTTGTTGTATTCTTTTCTTTTCTTTTTGGAGGACTTTGTTTCCTCATCCTTGTGTTTCTTCTTAGTCCATTTTTATAAAATAATATCATTTTGTTGCTGATCAAAAAGGCATCTTTTTGTACGTGGGAGTGTTTTGTATCTAAAAAGTACTGACGTAAAGATGAAAAATCTTGTTGATTTAGTTGTTTCCATGTCATGACAACATATATTTGATTTTCATGCCTATCACTGCAGGTACCATCTCGAGCATCTTGCTTACTTAAGCCAGTTCCAAACATGTTTCCAAGTTCTGATGGTGGAGCCAGTCTTCTTAGTTTCAAGCGAAAAGACCTTATCTGGGTACTCTACTTTTTCTTTACGTCATGATCGGCATCCTAGTATAACTCAAAACTTCATACTACTACCGATTGGACAGTCGTCTTCTCTCGATACAAGCCCTTTTTGTATTCTTTGTCCGAAACATATTCAAACAAGTTAGTTTGACGGAGTGTTTACTTTGTGATGGTTAATCCCACAGGTGTGTCCACAGTCCACAGATGTCGTTGAACTCTTTATCTATCTTGGAGAGCCTTGCCATGTCTGTCAGCTTCTTCTTACAATTGCTCATGGTGCTGATGATTCAACTTTTCCATCAACAGTTGATGTGCGGACTGGACGTAATTTGGATGGGCTTAAACTTCTTGTTGAGGTGTGACTATATTCATTTATAAGTTGGGACTTCACATCCATGCTTGGCCTTAAAATTTAGTTTAAGCTTATGTTTTGAGCTGTTCATTGGTAGGTCTTGGATTCTTGATAAATAACTCTCCTGCATGTAGTTGGAAAAGCACAATATATTGCATCCTAGTTTTGTTAAAGCATCCTACTCAAAGTCAATTGATTGAGTGGGGAGAGCTACTGAGGCTATTGTACTAGCTTTGGAGCAGTTTAACCGATTTTAAAAAGCTCTGAGCATGCCGTCGGGATCACCAGAGGAGCGCCGCACCGTGCCATGGCGCCACCACCTGCAAAAACAGGAAGAAAAGAAAAAAGAAAAAGAAAGGAGGGCCCGGGGGGAGTAGGGTGGAGGGTGGTGCCTCCCCCCAGGCGGGATAACTAGAATATCAGATCGGTGAGAGTATAGAGAGAGGGGTAGACAGAGAGATAGTGATAGAGGAGAGGAGAGGGGGGTGGGCGGCAGGGGTACGGGGAGGGTGCGGCGGTGGGTTCTCAAACCCTAGGGGGAGAAAAGTTCTTGGAGCCCGTTCTGCTTTCTCAAATAAGTACTTAACAAATAAGGACCTATTTTCAAGTTTAAAAATAATGAGCTTACGATATTTTATTTTTATTTTTTGCAGGGTTTGATAGATCTCATCGAAATCTATCAATCATGATCCATATTGCATATTTTTTTTATTTCAGTAAGCCTATTATTTTTAAGCTTGAAAATTGCAAATAAGTACTTATTTTTTAAGGGGGCAATCCGGAACACACCCTTAGTGCGCAAGGATCAGTTACTCAAGAGTGTAATACTTGTTCACCTGTGTTAGTTTGGAGTACAGTCCCTGCTCACATAATGAGTATCATGTAGAGCACTTAGGTCACGAACTGCAAGCAAGACTATTTCAAATCCAACAGTTGCCTGTAGTGATTATTTCTTCTCCTCACGTAGGATTACGGTGTTCAAGTCACTCTGTAATAGGAGTTTTGCCTAAAATAGGTCTTTGTAAAGTGCTTTTTCTTTCTTGTCTTCTTTGGAAAGCCGGACTGCCAGACACATTACTTCTTTAGTCTCCCCTTGACTTAGTAGGGCGGGCTTACAGATCTTGGGTTGGGAATGTAAGGAGATGAATTGTGATTGTGAGTTAGGGTATGCAAATGTTTGGCAATCCTTGGCAGAGGTTATTCACGATTTTGTGCCGAACCCTTTAAACAACCAAATTAGCGGTCTTTCAGGAATTGTTAAACAAAAGTTTTCCCCTCGCATCTCGGTAGCTTTCCTCAAGGCTCCCCTGTTGATCAGAGGCGCGAATGCAGTGGAATTATAATTTCCTAGGCGTCCCTGCATCCGATCAATTCATGATTCACCCAAGCGACAAGAACTTGAAAGCTGCTTTTTCAAGTGTCAGTAGCGGGGACGTTTTGTGTGTCGGGGAAGATATATGTGGTGTCTTCTCTCTCCACATTATTGCTCAGTTGTTATGCTCCTCCTGTTTTCGATGTAAAACAAAGGTAATGAATCACCTTAACCCCTCTGCGGCTTTTATTTCTCTCTTATGCGGCTTTTATTTCTCTCTTAAGGCAATGGTTCTATAGCATAACAATCAAAACTGAACGAGGTTGACTTCGGCACAAACAAGTGGGAATCAACCACTGCAGAAGTATAGAGTTTGCCCAGAACCTCCTAGAGTCCAGCTCTGATATCATGTTGCAATCTTGCGTGTTTTGCGGCTCAGTGTCTTAAAAGGCAAGCACCTTGCACGCCTAGGTGCTGAGGTGAGGCGAGGCACAGTCATAGTGCCTCGGACACCTTGAGGCGAGGAGTAGTTCTTGGAGCGCACTTGAGGTGCGCTTCTTGCATGAGGAGCGAGATTATATCTGTTCAAGATTGATCTTGTCCATTAATTCACAAGGGATTATATGTTGGGAAACACATAATAAAATCCTTCTAGTTAAAAGAGCTCGGATTGTAAGCCCTAATAGCAAAAAACAAACTCACATTGTGAACTCTGGAGGCTAATTCCCGGTATGCTCTAATTTTTTTTCCCGATCTTCTTCTTCTACTCCTTCTTGTGCCCTATTTTCTCTCCCGTGTCTCATTCTTGTCCATTGTCTGGTGGCTTAGGAGTCTTGGACCTCATTTTTTCTTGTTATAGAATTGAATTTGTTCTTCCTGAGTAGAGTGTCAGAGCATCTACATTCCTGGAGAGGTACAAAAATGGTTTAGGGGGAACAAATTTATGCACATACTCCCCCTTTGTCTAATGCTGGGAGAGGAACTGACAATATTTTGATAGGGTAGAAAGTCATTTGTTCAATCTTTTTGTAGCTTGTATACTAGGGGTTTGATGGATTGAAATCCTTCCCTGGACAAAGTTTTAGACATGATAGGTCTCTATGATTCCAATAGTTGTGTATAGGCCTTTTTGTTCATCGGCGTCTTTTTTATGCCGATGCATTCCCTTAGTGTTGGTAGTTTATGCAATTTTTTTACTTATGTACAGAATTAGTAGTTAACAGATGCGAGACAAGCTTGTAAAAAGTTCCATCAACCTTCAGCTACGTCTTTGTTTCTGATTTTTTTTGCACTTCTTTTACTTTGACTGGAATGGATGTGCACAAATCTAGGACTATTGCTATATTGGATTTTTTTAGCCTTCAAGTATTCATGAGTCTCCAAGATACACATACCCAAAGGAATATTAGGTCTACACTAGAGCAAAGGTAGGTGTTCTTTCAAATTGTTTTCTTATGTAGTATGTTTAAGAACAAGATACTTTTTGGTCATTTGTGAAAAAAAAAAAAACCGATCGATGTAATGGTACGAAAAGTGATGTCGATGGAAAAACTAGGGGGTTGAAGACCTAAATTGATGTAGTAGAATTTGTGCTTTATTTACACTTTTTTGAACAACCTTGTTAACATCTTATTGGCTCGTTGTTTTTTGGCAAATGCGTATGGTGCCTTGAGACTTATTTGTACACAAACCACTACTACTAAGTGGAAATGTTGCTGCTAATATATAGCTATGTCCCAATAGAAATTACATAGTTAATGTTATTGTTTTGGTGACTAAAGTATGTCACCATATGAAGCGCCGACTCTCCTAGAGGTCGGCGCATCTGTGTTTGACACATTGGGGGCGTGGGACACACCAGGGGCTCTACAAAAAAGTAAGGGACATGCCACAAGGACACAAGGTGTGTCATATTAAGTTTTTTTTTTTGGTTTTTTGATGGGGATACGACGGGGATGGGGCGGACACATATGGTGACATGCTAGCGTTCTGGGTTTGAATATCTTATTTTTAAACTGTTTAGGGAAACCATGGATGATTTCAAAGATTTTGCGTTAGAAGTGTAATATGTCGTATATATTTCGATGCTTCATGCTTCTCTGCAATCTGCATAATACTATAATTATGTTTTAGAACTATTTATCTACTTTTGCTGTGCCCCCTGCCCTGTCGGCTGTCCGCGCCCTCATTTTATTAGTAATTCCGTGTCCCGTGTTCGTGTCCATATCCTTGCTGCATAGATCTCACCCATGTGATCAAATACTTATAAGGTGTTCAATTCATAAACTGAGAAGATCAAACAAACTTTGGAGTTGGATACAACATAAGGTGGACCATGCCGGTCGTGGAAAGTACCAAACATCTAGGACACAGGCACAAAGCCATGGCAATATGTACGTATCAATTTGTTTCTATGCATGAAGCTGAAGACAAGAAGACACAAGATGATAATATAGAGTCGGTAAAAAATTGATATTTTTGGGTGCAATGGTTGTGTGATGGTTTCCAAACTGATCTCCACCATTCCTCTCCCCAGAAAATGTTAATAGTTGTAAATCTCTCTCTCTCTCTCTATTTCCGTCTCTGTCTCTCATTAGTTTCTTTGAAAGTGTTTGGCTTTATGAAAGTTATCAAGGGACAATTTAAGGAACAGAACTCGCTTAAGTTGCAGTTAGTGTCAAAGACAGTGGGGTTTACTGGAAATCCATGTCAAAAGCTGAGAAGGAACCTTTTGTCAAAATTGCTGTTCGCGGATGTTATCATGATCGGGCATAGCTAGTTGGCTTGCTTGCTGTATGTGTGTAGGGTGTTTTTTCTGTTGCTTATAAGAAAAAGAGGATGTCACTAACCAGGTGCTCATCTGTAAATCTTTACTGTTTGATATGCCACTTTGCTCTTTGTTTTTCTTATTGATTTCGAGGTGGGGTTCTTGTTAGTCCAACTGAAAACCATATACATCTGTGTTGCACAAAAAAAAAAAAAAAACCCTTCTATTTGTGCTCATAGTTAAAATTTGATGGTGATTATCCAAAATACTATATGCATGAACGAGTACTGTTGTATGGGTGAACTAGTTTCTGTTGAACCTTATTCTGTGTGCGCGCGCGCGCGTGCATGGATGAATAACTCTTCTAGTTTATGACTGGAGTTAGATTTCTTTTGACAGGGTGCTTCTATACCTCAATGCGCAAATGGCACAAACATGTTGATACATTTACCGGGACCAATTAGTGCGGAGGATATGGCTGTCACTGGAGCAGGTGCACGCCTCCATTCTCAGGACACCTCCATTCTTACTTTGTTATATGACTATGAAGAATTGGAGGGAGAGTTGGACTTTCTTACTCGAGTTGTTGCACTTACCTTCTATCCCGTCGTGTCTGGAACAACCCCGTTAACACTGGGTGAGGTACAAAGAAATTTTTTGAAGTATGTGAATGATTCATCTTTTTGTTATTGTCTACTTGTAGCAGCCTATGGAGTGTCTCTCCTCCTCTCATATATGTGATGATTCTAGGTTATATAAGAGCTTTTGCGAACTTTTGCTTATAAAAAAACAAACAAACAAAAAACTATGTTCTCTTTTGAGGATGGATGCAACATCTGGATTGTTTGATATTCTTCAGAAGATGGGATATCAGAGTTTAGAAACCCGCACCCATGAAATTCCATGAACAATTTCTTTTGCTGCATGAGTACATGGGAATATAAGAGCTAGGTTGATTGATGAGTTTGATATCTTTGTTGATGCCAATATCTGAAGTGTGTTTCCAATGACCTTGTAAGGTTTGTCTTTGAAAGTGCTCATCTAGTACCTTTCATTCTTCTACGTTTCGTTGGCCTTGAACTTGATGGGACAATAGAAAATTGGTGTAGCAAGAGCGCAGGGCTCCGAGGACGCTTGTCACTGTGTCAGGTCAGACTTCTTTGTTGATGGACAACAAAATAAAGTAGGGCATGCAAATACCCGCTATCAATTTAAGAACTATATATAAAATTATAAAAGAGACAAAATATTGTATTTCCAAAGGAATAGCTCTACGTATTTACAAACTAACCAAAACAGAGTGTGGGTCGACCCTCTTTGAGAGCTTTATTGTTAAAATCCCAAGCATCCTGTTTTTTCAAGTAGTAGTATGAGTTTCTGCCAGTCCTATCGAAAATGGCCTTTTGCTAGATTGAAGTAGGACTAGGACCCACCCTTGACTTATAGGGTTCTTCAAATAGTTTATTAACAGAATATGCATAGATCAGTGCGTGTTGTCTCCATGTAATCAACGTTGGAATGACATGAGTGATGCTGGTCAGGAAAAGGCTCTTGCTTCATTAGAGGGTTGAAAAGGCTGTGTTCTGAAGATGTCATTTGATTGAGGCTGATCAATCACTATTTCCTTTCCTTTCGTTTATTTATTTATTTTTGGGTACTGCAGTATAGGTCCTAGGAGTTGTACATAATGCTGTGGCTAATTTTCAAATTTCTTTCCTCCATGTGGCTGTCTTATTCTGGGGTTTTCAGATTATGGAAATGGAAAGCTAATTTCTCTGCTAGAAAGAGAACCAACCCTGAAAATACTATATGGAATTTGTACTCTTCTCGAATTGGAGTTCTCATATTATGTAGGTTATTGGGATTTGGGTGTACATCAACTGAGTCATTTGCATAACTCGAAGATCTTTAGCCCTGAACTGTTAAAGTATCCAACTCAAAACCAATTGGCAACGAGTGGAGAGGTTGTCCGGGCTTAGATACAAGTTTTGGAGGTTATAATTAAACAATGTGGGACAAGCTCTAACACTCCCCGCACGTGTAATCCCTGACCCGGACATGGAGACAAAGGATCCATAACATTGGGAACAACAAACAAGGAGCACTAATGGCACAAACAACTGGGGAATCAATCAAGACAGTCTTTGTCCAAAAGCCTCCAAAAGCCTAGCTCTGATATCATGTTAAAGCATCCAACTCCAAACCAATTGGTCATGAGTGGAGAGGTTGCCTAGGCTCATATACTAGTTTTGGAGGTTGTATTTAACCGATGTGGGATAAACTCTAAACAGTTTTTTTTTCCGTAAATCCCGGTGATGAAAAGAAAAGTGCAGATTTTCAATTTCCCTGCAATCATATCTTCCTCACAACCTAGTTTATTACTATCCATTATTTGGTGCGTATTCTGCTGCTTTTTACTGGGGTCAAATCAGTAGTCATTACTATTCATAACTTCGTCTGTGCTTCACTTGCGGGACGATCTTGCTTAAGTTTTTATGTTGTCTTGAATTTTTCCTGTACTTGTAGTTCTGAGTATTGTTTTCGATTGTTCTTCTATACTTGGTGCATTGTTGGTTATGCATTTGCACCTTTCTGGCCTGCATCCTATTTGTTCTTGATGTCATGTTAATCAAGTTAGTTTCTGATTGGTTGAAGAGAACTTTGATGATGGTTTGGAGTTTGTATTGTAGACTTTTCTAAATGATTGATGTTTTTATAGGTTGTTTGGTATGATTGCTGCTTCACGATAATGTGTGGTGATTTCTGTCGCAGGTAGAGGTTCTTGGAGTTTCTCTTCCTTGGAAAGGCATATTTAGTCGTGAAGGCCCAGCATCAAGGTTGTTTGAGCTTATGGACAATTGTCAGACGGAACCCAATCCTAGTATGCCTAATTTGGGCATTAATCCGTTTGGTGATGCTGCTTTATCTAATGATGAAAAACTTACGGCACCGGTGCAACAAAACACATCTGCCAACTGGTTAGATCTTTTGACAGGAGACAACATGCTGTCAGAATCCATTTCTCAACCAGTAACGGAGGATTCTGTACATGAGGGAGGTGGCTCTCTTGACTTCGACAAAGCTGTAGTTGAACATGCGAATGGGGAGACCAATTTTAAATTAGCTTCACAAGACAATATAATTTCAGATAGTGGTGTTCAGCAGTATATAAATTGTTTCAAGTTCCTTGCAGGCCCACATATGGTACGTTAGTATCTCTTGTATTAATTTGTGATAGGCCATCATCATACTAAAATGCTATTTGCTTGTGCTATGACGTGCATTTTTGGACGTGCCTTGACATCTTGTGTTCCCTTCTTCCGTTGTGGATTCCTCCACACAATCTTATATGCAATGCTGGACTATAACAGCTGTACTGATTCAAAATGACATCTTTTTCCATAATTACTGTAATACTTTCAAAGATGATCTACTATGCTCTATATGACAGCCAGACAGTTGAACAAACCACTGATTCTCAAAGGAGGTATTTGGAAATAATCGCGGCACACTAGAGACTTGACAGAAGAGTGTAGTTGGCACTCTGTTTGTGGTCTTGGATTCAATCAGAACGGAAGTATTCTATGGAATGAGAAAATTTGCAATGGGATGAGCGCATTAATTGGACCAACATCGCTAAGCAGGCATCAGGGTACAAATTCGTGAGTTTACTGGGAGACTCAATCCCTAATGATTTCTTTTCTGGCTTAATAGCTTTGAAAAGCTTTTTGACCCCTTAAAAATGGGAAGTTTGCTGGTACTCGTGAGACATGCCGTGTTTTTGTTTACTAGATTCAAACCGACGATTGAAAGGTAGGAATTATTGGAACGTGGGAGAAAATGAAGTCCAGATTACGTGGAAAGTTGGTCCCGCACATTCTATTCCTAAAACCCTTAAACCATTAATAAACCACAGATAACAAGTAGATGAGGGAACCCCCTTTTAATCCAGACATGCTGGCAAACTTATCATCAAAAACCCTCACTCGACTGGACATAGCATTTGCGGTTGGAGTCATTAGCCAATTCATGCATGCTCCTTGATCTCCATATCTCGGCAGTCTTGCGTATTTTTAGGTACCTCAAATCCACCATTGGCTATGGGATCATCTATGCACCCAACATTTACGGTTGATATTGTTAGTTGGGTGTATATTCCACTCCTCCATTGCCTAGATAATGTAATAATATGCTTTTGTAATCAATTTCCTCCTATATTCAAGTTGCACGTATAGGTGCATTGTTTGGGGATGCCTGTGTGGTGAGTAAGTGGATATAGTACAGGTTGTATCCGAGCCAAACTATCCCACACCGGCCATGGGTACTGCGGGGGGACGAGAATGCTTTGTGGTTGGGGGACTGCTTGGGGTGCTTGAGAGGTTCCCTACGAGGACATGTTGTTGTCATACTCTAAGAGCTGGTCTCCTATGCAATATGATGGCCTTCTGACACACTGTTTTAGAAAGTGCACTTGAGCGCACACCAAAGTGTGAAGCAAACTGACGCGCAGGTACTGTGCTTCGATATGCTGAAGTGAAGTGAGGTTGGCAAAGCGCAGTCGAGGTGCATGAAGCGCGCACATCAGGGCTAAGGGCAAGGCGCAGAAGTGCGTTTAAGTATCTAACTTTCAGATCTTTGTATTTAATCATAGTTTTCCAAGTTCTAAGTCTACCAAGCACTTAATGAGGGTCAATTTACCTGATCATAGCTTGGAATTTAGGTTGTTAAGTTTGTGAAAGTTCTAATACAATTTTCATGGGCACCTTCCCTCTTCTGCCTTGAGGGACTTCTTTCCGTCAGATGAGGAAGATGAATGGGAATCTCAGATGAAGGAGAAGAGGAAGATGTGGATGGGTTTAAATCAACTGATACTGATGAAGATGAAGCCATTCATGATTTGGATGGCTTCAAGGCGTGCATGACTTCCAATATTAGACCACTATGTACCTACTATTTGTTTATCATGTTTCTCAAGCTAAACATTGAGACCTTAGTTTTTGATGGATGGATGAATATTATGGTTTTTTTGTTTGTATGACATTTTATAATTTGAAATTCCATGTATGATGATTAAGTTCTAACTTTTAGGACTTTAGACTCTATGGAGTATGGTACTTGTTATGATGAATCTTATCTCTGTCATAGATGTCATACTTGATGTAATCGATGATTTGGTCCCTTGATGAAACATATTCGACTATTTTCCAAACTTGCACTCAACTTCACAAGGCACACGCCTCACTCTGCACTTCATCAGTCCGGCTCCGGGGGCCCTTGGTACTTCGATGGGTCTTGGGCCTTTGAAAACATTAATCGGACAATCCAACGGTTCTAATCGGAGGCTTTTTGGAAATAATCTCGCGATTCTAGAGTTCGATAAGTGAAGTGAGTAGGTTAGCGGAGGTGCTAGATTCCAATACCACATTGCCTAGATAGCTAAGCAGATACGAATATATGATTGTAAGTCATACCTTTGATATTCAAGTTGCATGTTTAGGTGCTTTGTCTGCGGAACATTGCCTGTTTGGCATTATACTGGCTCAGACATGATGCCCACTCAAAGCAGATGAATTGTTTTGGGCCTATGTGGCATTGCCGATGTGGTGAGTAGTAGCACTAGTATGTGGGTGTTAGATTTAATCTTCTCAGTGTCATTGTATACGAGAAAGTATCTTGACAACGTATTTTTCCCCACTTGAGAACGATAGAAAAATAAACTGAACGCTTTGCCTGCTTTTTTAATTTTTACAGCGCCTGCTGCATAGTTTTAATCGATAATTGTTGGGATTCACATTTTTACCATGTGTGGTAATGCCTGTGGAAGGTAGATTTTTCTCTGAAAAATGATTCTTTAATGTGGACTTGTTAGTAACTTCTCCTGTGCTGAACAACGCAATTTTGCAGGAAAGGAAACTAGGATTCATGGAAGCCATGAAACTTGAAATTGAAAGGCTTCGCCTAAATCTTTCAGCCGCTGAGAGGGATAGAGCTTTACTTTCGGTTGGCATTGATCCTGCTACTATAAATCCAAATGTACTGCTTGATGAATCTTACACAGGGAGATTATGCAGGTTTGCAAACACTCTGGCCTTGCTTGGGCAGGCTTCAGTTGAAGACAAAATTACTGCTGCAATTGGTCTGGAGTCTACTGATGGGAGTGCTATAGATTTTTGGAATATTCCTGGGATTGGGGATAGTTGTTCTGGGGGCATGTGTCAGGTTCATGCTGAAACTAGGGCAGCTGGATATGCATCCTCTACCTTGTCGCCTTCAGCAGCTTCACAATCCATCTTTTTGTGTTCTCAATGTGAGAGGAAGGTTTGCAAAATTTGTGCTTCTGGGAGAGGATCTCTTCTGCTAGCAAGCTACAACTCAAGGGAGGCATCAAATTATAATGGTGTATTGAGCCAGGGTGGATCAAACCATGGCAGCCCCGCTGATCTACCTTCAAATCGTTCAATGACCCTGGACGGTGTTATTTGTAAGCAGTGCTGCAATGAAACTGTGCTTGATGCATTAACCTTGGACTATGTAAGGGTTCTAGTGAGTCTGCGAAGAAGTGCACGTGCAGACAATGCTGTACAGAAAGCTTTGGGCCATGTCATTGGCTTTCCTTCTAAAAGAAATCAGTCTTCTGGTAGGAAGGAAAGTGTTGAAGTCTCAAGACAACTACTTAATGGAGATGAATCACTTGCTGAATTTCCATTCGCCAGCTTTTTGCACTCAGTATGTTCTTTCCTCATCTTTCTCCAGTATATCGGTGTATGCTTAGACGTGGTTTCTCTTAGACTTCCAAATTATTTTTAGTGAGAAAGTGGGCAGGTCTAACAGTTCTCAGATCTACCATGTGCTTCATTCCTTACAACTTTCTAGCAGTGGTCATGTTGGTTTTATAACCATTCAGTGTTCACATTGGTAAAGGTCCATGGTGATCTTTGTAAAAAGCTAGAGTCTGTCTACTGCTTCTGTGACTAATGATATCTTCTTTCTTCCTTGTGTGAGATTTTGTCTGGTATGATCTATTAGTGTGTCCAGAGATGTTCTGACTAAATTACTTGATTACATATTTCTCAATTCATGCTTTTGGAAATTATTTGACTGGTAAGATGGGTGGTTTGTTTATTCTGTTAACATTGTAGCTGTTTACATAATGGAGAACATGTCCGCAAGATGGTACGATCTCATTTCAAATGTTGAATTTACCCATCGAAGATACCAAATTATATTCCTTGTATTTCCTTAATAGTCTCCTAGGGAATAAAAAATGATGGACAAAACTTGGTATAGTGGAGTTTTGGTGGTAAAAAATGGAAAGATGGTACGATCTCTTTTCAAATGGTGAATTTACCGTTCGAAGATCCCAAATTATAGTCCTAATATTTCCTTAATGGTCTCCTAGGGAAGAAATGAAAAATGGACCATAATGCTCCTAGAAATTAGCTATGCATGGTCAATTTGAACAGAATATTTTGTCTTTCATCGGATATCTAATTGTTAATGGAGAATTGCCCAAGAGTATTTTAAATTATCCGTGTATGATATTACAGTCCAGGTCTATCTCTATTATTCCACATTTCTGTTAGACGTACTAGAAAGAACCACAGTCCAAGTAACATAGATTTAGCTTGCAGATAGTGCTTGAAAACATTGCACCTTTAACGTTTTCACTGTTGATTTTTCTGAGCATGCCTTAAAAGTGTTGAGCTCAAACAACTCAATACTAAACGAGCCAAGCTATGATAAATGAGCCGAGCTACAAATAACTCGACCTTGGCTCGTTTACTAAACAAGCTTAAAACTCGAGTTTGACTCATTTACTATCGAGCCGAGCCGATAAGGAGCCGAACCTTGAGCTGTTTGCCAATAGCTCGGTTCGTTTGTAGCCCTACATTTGACTAACTTCAAATCAGTTAAGGTAGCTTTGTTGTTGAGGTTAAGAGTTCAATCCCATACAATTAGGTCTAATCATCTCCCATTTTGTTTTAGAATCATGGCAGTAGCAGTCACTAGCAGCTATATATTACATAAGGCCAAGCTTGGTTCAGTCAGGCTTTCAGAGCTGATTGTCAAGGCCCGTCATGGGTATTGTTCTTAAAGAATCTGATTGTGTGCTATTTACTCTAATATTGTTACAGAATGAACTTCTAGATGCCTTTGATACTGCCATGTCACTTTCATTTCCTAGTGCAGAAATATTTTCTTCAAGCAATATCAGAAGACTTAAGTTGCTTCATCTAAATCGACATGATCATATCACATGATGTGCTCTTACATACTTGAAGACTTTGACACCAACACTGCCTTGTCTATTTAATGCCACAAGACTAATAGACAGAACTTCTCTTTTGGCAACCAGATGTTTTATCTTGCTTTCTGATGTTAAATTTTGTTGCAATATTTTAGGTTGAAACGGCACCAGGTTCAGCACCATTCTTGTCATTGCTTGCACCACTTGATTTTGGATCGCAACATTCCTACTGGAAAGCTCCTCATAATACCTCCTCTGTTGAATTTGTTGTTGTTCTTGGTGATCTTTCTGATGTATCAGGGGTGGTCCTACTTGTTAGTCCCTGTGGCTATTCAATGTCTGATGCTCCTAGCGTAAGTACACCTATCTTTGTGCTTCTTTTTGAATGAATATCTGCAGAGATATCTGTTTGAACGAGAAGCCTAAAACTTTAAATAATACCTATGTATCTTGCCTTTATGTTTTGCTGCATGTTCTTTCAAATTCCTATTCTTTTTACTGGTAAATATAAATATTGGGTTGCCTATATTATGGTTGTCCTTATTGAAATTTCATGTCCAGACTTCTGGCGCGGATTGCATAATTCTCATCTTATCCTTCCTTGTTCAACAGGAGTCAAGTCAGTAACTCGTTGTGTATTGTTAGGGATGAGTTTGTGAGGCTATTGGAAGTGTGTAAATAGTGTTTTCATGTATGCCCATCTCTTTATAGCTGTTTAGTGTGTTCTTTAATTCCTTGTCTCAGTTTGACTGAAATCAGTTATTGCTCAATCTTGTAGAGCGCATACTATATCCAGCTATTCTATAGACGGGCAAATCTTTTTATGGGTCTAGGCTGACTCTTATTAAAAGTACTCCATCTAGTATGCTAACACACTTCATGTCATTTTCAGCATCCCCTTTTTTGATGTTCAGCCATAGAGAAATTTCTCAGGGAGTTGTAGGTGAAAGGTGTGGGGAAGAGTTCAAATATATATTGTTGATTGGGAGGCACTTTCGATGTTTGGTGACTTAGGAAAGTGGGATACATTTTTGTTGGTTTGGTGGTGTATGCACAAGACTGTGGTGTGCGGGATATGTTTTGTTTTCTGACATTCCTTTCATTTATCATCTTACTGACGCAAACTGTGAGTTTCTCCAGTAAACAATGATTTTTCAGTGTTTTCTGTTAGTGATAGCCATCTATTGTTGGAACAGGTGCAAATTTGGGCCAGCAATAAGATACACAAGGAAGAAAGATCGTGCATGGGAAAATGGGAAGTTCGATCCCTAATCACCTCTTCCTCAGAACTGTGTGGACCAGCAAATTCGAATACAGGAGATGAAGTTCCTAGGAATGTTAAATTTGCCTTCCGAAATCCTGTTCGATGCCGGATCATTTGGATAACTCTACGTCTTCAAAGAGTTGGTTCAAGTTCTGTAAATTTGGGGAAAGACTTTAATCTTTTGTCCCTTGATGAAAACCCTTTTTCTGAACTTGATCGACGTGCCTCTTTTGGAGGGATGATTGAAAGTGAGCCATGTCTTCACGCAAAAAGAATTCTAGTTGTTGGAAGCCCAGTGAGAAAAGATACTGGGCTTACATCACCTCAGGGCTCTGATCAGATAAATATACGAAGCTGGTTGGAAAAAGGTCCACAGTTGAATAGATTCAAGGTGCACCTAATGTGGTTGACAGTGTCCTTTCATTAATAGGTTTTCTATTAACTATTTTGCAGCTTAATTCGGAATGATATTTTTTTCCCCAGGTTCCAATAGAGGCTGAGAGGTTAATCGGCAATGATCTCGTTTTGGAACAGTATCTACTACCAGCCTCACCTCAGCTGGCGGGATTCCGTCTTGATGGCTTCAGTGCAATACGGCCTCGAGTTATCCACTCGCCTTCTTCAGACATAAATATATGCGATACTTCGTCAACATTTTTAGAAGATCGACATATATCTCCAGCTGTTCTGCATATCCAAGTATCTGTTTTCCAGGTACTCAGAACACCCAGTTTATTATACTTCCATGTCATTCATGTTGTGTGCTGCATCTATCTGCTATTTTGATCCGATTCCCTTGAGGTGGTTTCTGTTGCTCCAGTAGTAGTCAGTTATGTAGTGCTGGCTGTCTTCGTACTGGTGTGATTGTGTTCTTCACATTGGCTGATAAAGTTCATACCAGTAATAATTAATCATGTTCAGGATAACGGGGATATAAGATTCCTACTGACTCTAATTGCTTAGATCTGCATCTCTTGCATGCTCTTACTTGTGATTGCTTGTGTTCTTAAAGTAGGGCTTAGTGGCTTACACTAATCAGAGAGCTTTTAACATATGATGAACCAATCCCCTTCTAGTTAGCAGTAATGTATCTAATGTATCTCAAGTATTGTGATTAATGATGTTTAAGTTATTCTGATTTCATAGTGATAAATCTCTATGTGGTCTTAAAAATTGGAGCAGCTACAATCAATCCTGGAGATGCGAGAGGCCTATCTTTGTTGTTAAAGTGGGCACCACATAGTACTCAAATTGTTTCGGTGATCTAGAACTGTTGTAATATGGTCTAAATAGAGTCCTAAAAAACCGGATCAGACGGAGTCTAGTTCAGAAATAGCACTACCATCATAGCATTAGAAATCCAAAGGTGAATGCTTGTTATGAAATCAGCAATATCTCGAAAGGGAGATAAGGGTATAATATTTTCTTAAAGGAATTCTTATAGTGAAGCACCTTAAAAGAGGGGTGGGGGATCGTACCTTCTCATACCTCCCATTTCTTCCACCATCCATCTTTATCTGCAAATTTTTGTGTGAAGTCCTGAGCAGAGTTGTGAAAAATCAGGTACCTAAATGAGGCGCTTTTATGTAATTTAATATTTTTCTTTGCAGAATGAATATGTAATGGAGATTGATGGTTGTAATTGATACGCTTACGATCTCAGTTTACATGTTTTTTCCACAAGTGCTAGAAACCTGAGAACTCAGAATATTTGGTCTTCTAGTTCTATGCTTGTTAAACATGTTAGTTTCTTTGCATATGATTGAGGCCAATTAATGTAACAAGAACAGGATGCCTAGTTTTGCTTTCTTAATTCACTTAATGGCTTGCACACATCAATTAGAATCATGATGAGAGATATATGCAATTTACAGGAGCCTCATAATATGGTAACTGTCGCTGAGTATCGTTTGCCAGAGGTTAAACCTGGGACAGCTATGTATTTTGATTTTCCTAGACGAATACAAACCCGCCGAATCTCATTCAGACTTCTTGGAGATGTCTCTGCATTCACAGATGACCCGGCAGAACAGGAAGATTCCGATTCCAGGGCACCACTATTGGCTGCTGGTTTGTCTTTGTCAAATAGAGTCAAGTTGTATTATTATGGTGATCCTTACGAACTCGGAAAATGGGCCAGCCTTTCTGCTGTTTGATTGTATTTTTTGCACGAAGAAAGGAGGTTTGTAGTATTTTGTCATATTCCAATTCTTTGTTGTAATGGTAGATGCCTGTTTATGTGTTAATATCATTCAAGTGGAATAATAGTGGTGCTGGAGAAAAACCAATATAGGGTTTCTGTTTTTCCAAAAGAAAAGATATACTGTATGAGCATTTGGTAGGATGCAATTGTAATTGAAACCAGATTCCTTGGTGGCTTGTCTTTGGTTTTGTAAGTACATTGTTTGCTAGTTATGTCTTGGGCAGCTCTTCGGCTTTTCTTTTTTTTTTTTTTTGAAAATGGTTTATTTTGTTTAGTAGTTCTGTACTATGTTTCCTTTGAATTTATGAACTTAATTTCCTACTGCTAGAAATTGATCCAATTGAATTGAATAGTGATTGCCTGCCTTCGCAACCATGCATGAAATTCCAAGCTTCTTGTGTTCTAGTAATAATGGGGTTTTTTTTTTCGTCAAAAAAAATAATAATAATGTTTTTGTGATATTTTGGCATATGTGAGTAAGAAATACTCCCTCCGTCCTTTTTTTATGGTCTAAAATCTTATTTTGCGCTGTCTCTAAATGGGTGTCTATTTTGGAAAGTTTTTTTTTTTTTGTTTTTGAAACTTGGTGTTCATTTTGAAAAGTTAGTGGGTAAAGTTGATATATTTTTCATTTTGCTTTTAAAAGTAGATTTCATTTTTTTAGTGGTTAAAGTGTAATGCTGATGTCTCAATGAAAGTCAATAGTGGAAAGTTGAAATTTATCTGGGATGATTTATTAGTTTGTCAAAGTGAAATGTCTATATATATGATAGGACACACTCTATAGGGTTTGAGAATCAAAACATAGCTACTATTATTCATCCCCAAAACATGAAACATGCATACGAAGGAAATGAAAAAATTGGAAGAAATAGGAGAAGAAATAAGCCGTTCAAAATTTCAGGGAAGGAAACAGTTCTCTTTTTCTTCTTTGGGTAAAGATTTTTTTTTTCCTTGACCAATACTTGCTAAATTTGAATAGTGGAAACTGGAAAAGAATATTTTTAGAAGAATTTAGAAATCCACGTTTGGATAGTGGAGCTTTGTTTCCTTTGCATTTGTTGAGTTATCAATAAATGTTTATTTAATTGAGATTTATCAACCAATGTTTGTATCGCATATAAACGGTTTATTATTCTAAAAAATATTTTTTTATCCAAAATTGGGACGGTGCGAGTAATTTTTAAAATAAAAGAATCTGAAAATAATTTCCCAATGTTATATTTAGATCAAGGGGAAAAAAAAAAGAATAGGTAAATGAAACACAATTTGAATTTGCAGAGAAAAATCCAAAACATGTTTTTTTTTTTTTTTTGTCCTTTCCATTTAGGGGGTTTTCGGAGTAAACTACAATAACGGAAAAGGAAAGGCACAGAGTTCCTCCCACACGGCACTTCGAAATTCCGATGCGTTGACCCAAAAAAGTGAAAAACAACAAAACCCAACACAGACGCAGAGAGAGAGAGAGAGAGAGAAGCGATTTCTACGGTTCAGAAATGGACGTCTCAGCTCACACCTCCGACGCCGTGATGTCAGACGCCGCGGCGGCGGCGGATCAACCGCCGGCCGGCGGCGAGAGCATCCCGGCCATGCTCAGCCACGGCGGGAGATTCATCCAATACAACATATTCGGAAACATCTTCGAAGTCACCTCCAAATACAAACCCCCCATCATGCCCATCGGCAAAGGCGCCTACGGCATAGTCTGGTACTATTATGTATATTACGATCTTCGTCCATTTTTTTGTTGATAACTCAGGTGTTCGGCCAGCTTCTGCGCACCTCAAATGATCGTTGGGATTAATCCCACCTTTCACCAGCAGGGGCAATTAGAAGCCCGTATGGACTGGGGCGCCCCAAAGGAGTTGATAGCGTGGGCTAATCTTCCTCCATGTTTTTGATAAGTCAACTTCAGCGCGCCTCAATTAATTCTTGGCCAATCCTATCGTCCATTAGCAGGGGTCCATATATGCCCGTGTAGACTAGGTCGCCCCAAAGGAGTTGATAGCGTGGGCTAATCATCCTCCATTTTTTAGATTAGTCAGGTGTCCTGTCAGTTTACGCATGCCTCGATTAATACTGGGCCATTCCTATCGTCCAATTGCAGCCAATTAAGGCCCGTGCAGACTGGGGTGCCCCAAAGTAGTTAATAGCGTGGGCTAGGCTAATCTTACTCCATTTTTGTAATAAAAGTTGGGTGTCCGGGCCAACTTACACGTGCCTTGATTAATCCTGGGTCAATCCTATCGTCCACTAGCAGGGGCCCAATTAAAGCCCGTCTAGACTGGGGTGCCCCTAAGGACTTGATAGCGTGGGCTAATCTTCCTCCATTTTTTTGATAAGTCATGTGTCAAGGCCAACTTGTGCATGCCTCAATTAATCTTGGGCCAATCCTATCGTCCACTGGCAGGGGCTGAATTAAAGCATTTGTAGACTGGGGTGCCACAAAGGAATCTTCCTCCATTTTTGTTGTTCAAAAAAATTTGCATTTGTTAATTTTGTTTCATTTTGAATTAGTTCGGCTTTGAATTCGGAGACGGGTGAGCATGTCGCAATCAAGAAGATTGCGAATGCTTTCGACAATAAAATTGATGCGAAGAGGACTCTACGGGAGATCAAGCTTCTACGCCACTTGGATCATGAAAATGTGAGTGATTGGTTTTTATAGCATGGTTTGTGTCACCTAAAGTTACCGGCTGAAATTTTGAATGGGGAATTTCATGTGCCTGATAACTGTAATGAGGATTTTTTAGTTGTTACTATTCGTGCAACTTTGAAATGAAGGGGACTAGATATGGAACAATGCTAACAACCACTCTTAAAAGCTGGATAATTTACAAGAAGTGCATTGATATCGTTGAAAAGTGTATTAGAATCTGTGAGTTCCTGTTGAAGGAGATGTGTTTTGGAATTCCAACTTTTCAGCATTTTGTGGCATTAATGAGCAGCGGTTAGCATATCTGGTGATTAAAATCAAACTCTGGGGAGAAATCAAACAAATGAATATTGAATACAGAAGTGTTAAATTCTGTGGGGAAGTGGGGAGTGATTGAGCTTTGGATAGAACATGGGAATGAACGTAAGAGCATTGAATGATTGGGTGTCACATTTTACCTGGTTCATATTGAAAGAATGAAATGAAGTGGTGTATTATGTGAATACTAGTATCTAATAAGAGTCTTAAGGACAAAAATGCAGTACTTTTCACATCTAATGGTGACAAGTAGTTTGTTAGAATTTCATCACCTCGAAGAAGCAAGTTTCTGGTCTTATGCCACTTGCATTTGCTGTGCAGGTTGTTGCAATTAGAGATATAATACCACCACCTCAAAGGGAGTCATTTAATGACGTTTACATTGCATATGAGCTTATGGACACTGACCTCCATCAAATCATTCGTTCCAATCAAGCATTGTCAGAGGAGCATTGCCAGGTTGTTATTCCCATATTCCCTTCAAAAGCACTTTTTGAAAATTAGGAATCATTAGCATATTCTTCTCTCTTTCCATCTTTTTTCTTATGCATGACATTATTTTGGGTCGTCTTTAACATTGACACGTTAGCTTGCCTGAAGGCTGAATATCTACACCACTTCCTTTCCTTTTTTTTTTTTTGCAGTATTTTTTGTATCAGATCCTTCGAGGATTGAAGTACATACATTCAGCAAATGTTCTGCACAGGGACTTGAAGCCTAGCAATCTTCTCTTGAATGCCAATTGTGATTTGAAAATATGTGATTTTGGACTAGCACGTGTTACTTCTGAATGTGATTTCATGACGGAATATGTCGTCACAAGATGGTACAGGCCACCAGAATTGTTGTTGAATTCATCCGATTATACTGCAGCGATTGATGTATGGTCAGTGGGTTGCATATTCATGGAATTGATGGATCGGAAACCTCTATTTCCTGGGAGAGATCATGTGCACCAGCTACGTTTGGTTATAGAGGTAAGTTTGTTCTCAGTTTGATATTTCTATTTCCTTGACTGCTAGTCTTCTAAAATTCCAAAATTGATTTTCTTCTCTATTTTCTAGCATTTTGGTTTTACGAATCCTTGTTCAGTTGCCAATCCTTGTTCTTCAGTAGGAGTTCAAGGGATTGAGTCTTGCTATAGGCAAGATCCCCTCCCCAGCCTCCGGCCTCCAATTCACCAAAAAGAGGAAAAATTGGGCCGATCAAAAAAAAAGAAAGAGGAAAAATTGGTTTCAGGAACACCTGTACTTTCTGTAACTTGTCTTAAGGACATTTTAGATATGCACAAATCATTCATTAGGCTGGGCTCCAATAACATTTTGGAGTGTATCTGGTTTCTCCAATATAACCATGTACATGAGAGAGGTTGTCTGTGTTTTGATCCTGTCATGTAGCAATGGAGAAACTGTACCACTGCGCAAGGCTTTCCTTTATATTGTGCCGAATGATTAAGGAAAGTGCTGATGATCGCCCTTGGCGGTGGATAATGTGTAAAGATTGCATTGGTATCCGTAGAGAGTGCATTGTATTCTATGAATGTGCATTGATGTTTTGAAATATGTATTTGGAGTCTAGTTGTTGGAAAAAGCAGATTATTGATGCTGGTTTTGAGTAGTATTGCAAGGATATACGATTTTTTCCGGACATGTCACAGGTATCAGGGCACTAAGACCGCAGTCCAGGAAAATCAAACGCAGCACGTCGGAAATACATCTCTGTACACTGAAGCACCGGGCCATAGCTTTCTTCCTCTCTCTCTTTGGCTCATTGCCATGTTCTCTGTTGCAAGCGTCCAACGCAGTTTGTCTTCTTTGAACTCAAACAGAGAGCAGCCTCTGGTCCCTGCTTCTTTTTCAAAAACCCTTAGAAGTTTGAATCTTGAACCCTATCAGATTTCGCGTCCATCTTATCAACGCCACTTCTGCATCTCTGGTTTGCATCTTCTTGACATCATCTCTCTTTCCTTGCACCAAAGACTTCAAGAATCTAACTGCTCAACCTCGGATTACCAGACGGTACTATTTCTTTCATTGAATGATTCCCAAGAAGGTACCATTCGCCTCGTCCTCCTCCTTCACATTCTTCGTCTTTGTCTTCGTCCTCCTCCTCCGTCGCCTTCCTCATCTTTGTCTTTCCATTTGGACAAAGAGCATGGTATTAGTATATGTCTCTTTTTGTCTCACTTGCCTCTTTTTTTCACCCAACCTAGTTCTGGCTGGATCTAGGATTTCAGAATCTGGACCTGCTGATTTTCCTAAAGAAGAGGGGGCTTAATCTGGACCTGTATCAACTCTGAAAATAGTTTACCATGATGGACCAGATATTGCAACATCTCCCTGCTTTCCAAACCTATCTCTGACAAATGCTTACAAGTACTTTAAAAGGACAAATGCTTACAAGTACTTTAAAAGTGGAGACAAAGGGGCATCATAGGAAATCAATGTCGTTTAATTTTCTATTTGAGTGCACTAAATGCATATCCTTTAAAGAAGTTGAAACTGAAATGGGACTTTGTGGGATTGAGGGAGTACATGCTATTAGTCAATTTGTTTCTCCGCCTTATTCATTTCAGTGTACTGCTGGGTTGTGAATCTTGCGTTATGGATGTGGTTCAGTGTTTAAGAGTTTGTTGCTTCCATCTGCTTTTTCTTTGACTCTTGGGATTGGGCTGTAATGTTTCTAATATTAAGGTCACAAACTGACTTTTGTGTTTATCTTTTATCGCTTGGAAAGTAAAAATTAGTCTGTTATTGCTATTGTATTGCTGAGGTCAAATAGATGCTAGGGCACATGTTATAGCTGCTAAATTGTGCTCGACGGCCTTCATACTTTTGGTAATTTTCATGCATGTTAGAGTGCATGCAATTATGATGATGAACAAGTGCCACCCCTTGCAGTTGATCGGCACCCCATCAGAGGCTGAATTGGAGTTTTTTAACGACAACGCAAAGAGATACATGAGGCAACTTCAACCTTACCGCCGGCACTCATTTGCTGAAAAGTTTCCTCATGTGAACCCTGCCGCTATTGACCTTGTTGAGAAGATGTTAACTTTTGATCCTAGACAGAGAATTACAGGTGAGTTTTTTAAGCCCCACCATCTGTTAGAAATGTGAATCTGAGATTCATTGTCCATATAGCATTGCATCTCCACTCCTTAACTAATTCTTGACTTAGACTCAAATTTGAGTAAAAATCACCCAAAACCCTCCTCCACTCCTCACCCAAACCTATGCCAAAATTGAGTTTTCCTCAAATTTAGACTCAAATTTCATTAGACTTAAACCCTTGCACAAGGCAAATTTCACACCTTGAAATTTACAATACTGTCATTAATTAAGTTTTTACTAAAATTTGTGCATATTTGTGCTTGGGTTTGAATTTGGGTTTGAATTTATCCATTGGAACAAACAATACCAAATGAAGCTTTTACTCATATTTTTACTCAATTTTGAGTAAAAATTTGAGTAAGGGGTGGAGATGTAATAACTCAAAAGTCTGTATATATCACCATGTGATGTGGCTTATTAACCTTTTTGGTCTCCAAAGTATTAACTTCGTCTCATTTTCGTCCCCAATGTAAATATTGGAGACATTTGGTCCCCAACGTTTCAATTTTGTACCAATTAAGTTCCCGCGTCTAATGCCGTTAACCCCATCCGTCAAAATGAGGGGCATCCTAGTTATTTCACCCATCCCAAACTTCTGTAAAAAAAAAAAAGCGAAAATAAAAATATGGGGGCAAGATTGCAGCGGCAGCCATGGCCGCCGCAGCCATGGTCGTCGGCTGCCCCCACCATCCTCCTCTCTTTTTTCTCCCTCTCCTCTCTTCCTCTCTCCCTCCTCTCTGCCCCTCTTTCTTCCACGTTGACTCACCCCGGCAAATCAAACTCGATGAGTATACGATCGTGGAATTGCACCACGGACTCGACACTCAGGGTCCTTCAACTGAATGACCTGAGGTTTCTGTTCCAATTACTAGTGTTGTTAAATGCTTCTGTGAATGTGATGATGTTGAAAACGTGGGCATTAGAGCTGTTGGAGATTTGTTGCGTGATTTGCTTGGAGATTGAGACCAATCTCAATCTAGCTTCTTCCCCTCACAACTCAGTATAATATGTAATTTATGAACATCAATACAAGTGTAGCAGAGAAAATGTAGAGTGAGAGAAATTGGCTTGGGTTTCCTGTTTGGGGTTTTGCGTTTTGGCGAGAGACTCACAACCACAGCCCTCACAAAGTGGCGGCAACAAAAAAAACAAGAACAACGGTGAGTCAATCTTCACCTTCCTCAATCAGCGCACCTCCTCTTCGATTTTTCAGTATTTCAAAGCGTTTAGGTGTCTCTAGTAATCAAACTTATGCGTGTTTCGGTCTTGATTGTGGGATTCAGGTGTTGATAGGGGGAAAAGAAGGGAGAAAAGGCGAGGAGGAGAATGGAGGGAGCAGCCGGCGGCCATGGCTGCCGTGCAAGCTTGGCCTTTTTCCTCTTTTTTTTGTTTCGTTTTTGTTCGACAGAAATTTGGGATGGGTAAAATGATGAGAATGCCCCTCATTTTGACGGATGGGGCTAACGGTGTTAGACGTGGGGACTTAATTGGTACAAAATTAAAATGTTGGGGACCGAATGTTTCCAATGTTTACATTGGGGACGAAAATGAAACGAAGTTAATACTTTGGGGACCAAAAAGGTTAATAAGCCGATGTTTCGGCTTCTAATCTAGTAAAGAAAACCCTTCGCTGCTGTCCCCAAGTTCAAAGGACCATTTTTATCCGCTTCGGAGCTCCTTTAGTTTTTATTTCGTTGATTTCCTGGAATAGTCTCCCAACTGCACTATTATAAAGTTAAATTCGTTTGCGCCATCCTTTCATCCAAATTTCGTTCATGAACCGGTTTACTACTGTACTTCTGTTTTGAGCCGATAAATGCTTCTTAAGGCATTCCTTCTTATATTTTGGTGGTTTCAGTCGAGGACGCTCTAGCTCATCCATACCTGACATCACTCCATGACGTCAGCGACGAGCCGATTTGCATGACTCCTTTTAACTTTGACTTTGAACAACATGCCTTGACTGAGAAACAGATGGGGGAGTTGATTTACAGGGAGGCACTTGCTTTTAATCCGGAGTATCAGCAAATGTGAACAGCCATATGGTACTTGCATCTTGTGGTTTTCAATCAGTATGTGTGCCGATGTAATATGATACGATGATTATTTCTTCATTATTGAGTGTATATATGTGTGTATGTATGTTCCTCGAACTGAATAATTGAAATATTCATAGGACAACTATATTTTCCGGTATTAGTACAGCTGATATGGTGCTGTTTGTATGGCAATGTTCCCCCTCTTATCAATTTATTACGAGCTGAAATGCTGATGGAGCTCTCTCTCTCTCTCTCTCTCTCTCTCTCTCTCTCTCTCCTACTTGAATTCTTCCTGGATCCATTTGTAGCGTGCCGGAGGTCCATACTGAAAGTTTTAAAACATGGTTTAAAGCAGAATGCTAGTTTCTTCTTCGAGTTTATACATAATATCATGGTTGTTAACAAGAAATGGAAGCTGGAAATGACAGAAGAAACCGAAGCGGCAACCACTTCGAAATATTATAGAGAGTGTCTCTGTGATTAATTTTTGGTGGAATTTATTGACGGAAAAGGCAAAGTTAACAGCCCCTTTGGCAATGGAGGTGAGAAAAGAAAAGAGAGGGAAGTGGTCTCCTTTATTAGTGAGAAAAGAGAAGAAAGGGTTGTGATTTCTCACCCATCTATCCAAACAATCGTGAGAAATCAAATTCTCTCCACATATCTGGCGACTTCAACTCTATCTCCGGCGACTTCAACTCCATCTCCGGCGACCTGAAACCCTCTGTTTCTCTCTTCTCCGGCAACCAAACGTCATCTCCGGCGACTGGAACTCCATCTCCAGCAACTGAAATTCCATCTCCGTTTTGATCACAGAAGTAGCTTCTCCTTGACGAGACGAAGGCAACGGTGCAAGTACGACGGCGATCCGACGAGAGGGTGGATCACACGTGCTGCCGGAAGTTGCGCAAGTAAGATCTACTCTCACCCACGCGCCTCACTTGCCTCACTCTCTCCCTTTCTCATGGAATCTCACCACTGGTGAAAAATGGAACTGGGGCTGTGAGGGGTTCCTGTCTCCCACCTTCTCTCACACTTTCTCGCCCTCTGGCCCTTCCAAACGAGGGAGAGAATCAGTTCTCCCTCCGTCCCCTTTTTTTTCTCTTGAAATCACCTCTTCCAAACGAGCTGTAAAGGAAGATGGTAATCACGAGCAAAAGTCCATCTCAAGTAGCTTAACCTTATATAGTAAATAATAAAAAGCCGAAGCAGCAGAGAGTAATAGCTTGTTTGAGCTTAGTTTGAAAATTTAACGAATTTTTTTTAATGAGTTTTAAAAAGCGATTCAAGCTTGATTATGTAACGAGTTTCAAAAAAACTGTTCAAAGTTAATTTTATCACTCAATCTATCTCCTTTTTGTATTTTGAATTTATTTTTTAAAATTAAATTATACATTCAAAAAAGATTGTCCTTTTTTCCCCTCTTTCACGTATATTTTTTCAAGTGGAAGACACGTGTAGATACCGAATCTAACCGTATAAATAATTGTGACTTTTTTAATGATTTTTCTTCTACAAAATGAATTTTTTAGTACAATTTATCATTTTAATATTCTTCAAAGCTTTTCTTCTTAAAAATTTACCAACTAGTAATGAAGAAAATTGTTTTTCATTTCGGGTTATGATGACTTAGAGATATGCAAATGAATTTATTTAGCTTGAATAATGCCTGTAGGGAAAAAAAAAAGATCAAGATACATGAAGCAAAATATATTAACTTCATAAAAATAAATATAGTCAGATGCATTCATCATTACCCAAATTTGATCAATTATTACTAATTAATTCTACGTGAACATTAAAAAATCCAATTATTAGAAGATAAAAAGAACAATAGGACTTGATCACCCTCAGCACATGCAGCTTCTAAATTTCAAAACGGAGTCCCAACGCAAATGTTAGTACATTTCGTTGCCAAAATTATGTCCACTCCCGCATTCAGCCATGTCACCACCCACCTCCACCACCGCACTCCGCCACCATCTTCAACCACCGCAACCACGTCCCACCCTCCGCCAGCACCATGCAACTATCAATCTCAAAATTACGTAATCGAGTAACCGCTTTGTTTTCAATTTCTTGGTTTTTGTAGTAGTGGTAATTAGCAATAATTTAGGTACGTCAAGAAATTGTTGCCTAACGACGAGGAGAGCAACAAGAAAAAACCATAACCAAACCATTCGGGGTTCGGGTAATCCCCGAACCAAATGACAACTGCTATGGGCGGATCTTAAAATTTTGAACGATTTCAAGGTTCGATTCAGGGATCTGCTAAACCATACCCGAACCGATACTCGTTCGGTTATCCAAGGCCTCAACCATAACCATACCCATGGGGAATTTTTCGGTTATGGGTCGGGGAAATTTTTTTGTTATAGTTCGGGTTCTCATCGGTTTGGTTCACTTTGTCATCCCTAGTTCCAGCAGTGTTTCCCCCCATTTGTGGGACTTTCTCCCGTGTGGCTCATTCTCACCCTTTGTAGGTGTTGATTTCATCTCTCTGTTGCAGTATGTGTCCTAGATGCATGTGCTCGCGTCTAGATTTTAATAGTTTTGGTTCATTCTTGTATTTTGTGATGAAATCTTTGTAATGCCTTTGGGCTTGGAATGAAATTGCAGTTTGGTGGGAAAAAGAAGAAGAAGAAATTGTTGCCTTTAATTATTGAAAAAAGCTACATGCAGCTTCGTGGTTAAGACTCTAACAGTGTACTAGAAGTACGGAAAAGTGTATTGTATGTGTATGAAAAGGAATTGATATTGTAAGTAAGTAATTTTGGGAGTTATTTGACATTAATTATCTAGCGCCCAAAGGGCATTTTATTTGCTGACCCTTTGTAATGCAGAGGTTTTTTTAAATCGTAAATCTGATTCATTTTAAGTGCTAGACTTGTAATCAACCTTGAAAAAGTAGTTCGGGCTAGTGCTAGTGGTCGTTCAAACTTCTTTTAAAGAGGTAATGGGTTCGAACATCAAAGGATGGACAGAAATCTTTAGCCGTCACTCCATCTTGAGGCCGGATACCTCTTCAGCCATAATTAAAAGAAGAAATGGAACAGAAAAGATCAGTTTTGACGGGGCAAAGCAATAGACCCAGGTTGTAAGTAGAATATGTGACACATTTCAAAGACCAAAGATCAAAGTTATTTAGTTTCCCTTGGTTGGTGGTCCCTTTAGGAAACTTCTGCATTGAAGATGAAAAGTCCTTTGGTAGTGACATGTTGGTTATTTTGTGGAAATTTCAGCATTTACTCAAATTGTATGACAGCACCATATGCCTGCATCCACCACATACTTGTTTGCCTTATCTTGTTAACAATGCTTTTGTTCTTTCTTCATTGATCCCAAGCGTTGCATTTTCTCTATTCCTTTGATTCAGCCAAAGTTTCATTTGTGAAGAAGGATTAAAGATGTTTGATTATGCTCTCATCGGTGCTTCTGAGGCAATCCTGACAATCTTGATTCCACTAGCAATGGAACAAATCAACGGGGCAGTGTTCAATTTCCAAGATGATCTCACCTCTCTCCACAGAAGGTTAACCACGATTCAAGCTCTCTTAAGTGACTCTGGAAATAGCGCAAGGAAAATAGAATCAAGAGTTCTGGAACTGTGGCTGAAGAATCTCAAGCTTGCAATTCATGATGCTGAGAACGTGCTGGATGTGATTGCTTATGAAACTCTTCGAAGCAAGTTGGAGGTGCGAAAGAGGGATAAGGTACGCAACATCTTTTCACACTCAAATCCCTTGGCATTACGTCCCAAGATTGCCAATAAGGTCAAGAATATCGATTCATTGCTAGACAGAATCTGCAAAGAGGCAATTGAAATTGGCCTCAGTCCAGCAAATCAGGTTATAAACGCTAGCGTTGTTGAGCCTAGTGAATTCACTAGGCTGACTCACCCCTTTGTAGATGATTCAAAGGTTGTGAGTAGGGATGCTGATGTCTCTACGGTGAGAGACATGTTACTCGGCTCTGGTGTAGAAGATGATTTATCTGTGGTTGCCATTATAGGAATGGCTGGGCTAGGGAAGACAACCCTTGCTCAGCTAATTTACACAGACAACAAGGTTGAGATCTGTTTTGGTAGTCAGAGAATGTGGATTTGTGTGTCTGATAACTTCAATGTTCAATGGCTATTGAATGAGATGATGCAATCTCTAACTGGCGATAAATCTGACACACCAAACATTGGAGGATTAGTAAGAAAACTTAAAGAGAAGCTAAATGGGAAAAAATATCTCCTTGTATTGGACGATGTTTGGAACACAAGTTTAAAAAATTGGGAATCCATGAGGAATGCTTTGCAAGGAATTGGTGGTTGCAAGGGAAGCAAAATTTTAGTCACAACCCGCAGTGGAGGTGGTGTCAACCATGGAAACGTCTCCATCTCACACTCATCGTTTGAGTGAGCTATCGTCTAATGATAGTTGGAACCTGTTTACGAAAAGAGCTTTTGCGAATGGAGGACCAAGAGAAAATCAAACTTTGGTGGATATTGGTAGAAGAATGGTAGCACAATGTAAGGGTGTGCCATTAGCGATTAACTCTTTAGGAGGCTTATTGTATTCTAAGCAGGATGAAAGCGAATGGGAGTTAATTGAGAAGACTGAAATGTGGAAATCACTTGCCAATAAAGACGGAATTCTTCCAATATTGAGGCTTAGTTACGATCATTTACCGTCCCCATGTTTGAAACAATGTTTCGCATATTGTTCCATTTTTCCAAAAGACATTAACATCAACAAGAATGAGTTGATTCGACTATGGATGGGTCTAGGATATCTTCACCCTTTTACAAGAAGCGACTTCAAAATGGAAGATTTAGGCAATGAATATTTTAATATCTTGTTGCGTAATTCTTTTTTTCATGAAGTTAAATTGGACGAGTACAATAATATTAGCAGCTGCAAGATGCATGATCTTGTACATGATCTTGCACTTCATGTTGCAGAAGGAAGTTCTTTGACTTTGGAAGCTATTGAAGTTAAGAACCATCCAGATGTTCAACATCTCTCATTGAACATTGGGGAAGAAACGAGGTTAGATATTTCGAAAGAAAATGTTGGAAACTTGAGGGCACTATTTTTAACTGGACATCTCCCTCAGAAAACTGACTTTGTTAAATGTGTACGTGTCCTAAGGTTAGTAGGAAACCATGTGAAAGAGTTGCCAAAATCAATGCGCAAGTTCATACATTTGAGGTATCTTGACCTCTCAAGAACGAAAATTGAAAAACTACCAAAGTTTATCACCAATCTCTACAATTTGGAAACGCTAGTTTTGCCATCGTCTCTACAAGAGCTCCAAAAGAAATCCATCGGTTGGTTAACTTGAGACATCTATGTATGGATGAGACAAAAATTAGTTCGAAGATGATTCCGGCAATGATGGGGCAGTTGACTTCTTTGCAGACATTACGATGCTTTGTTGTGGGTGAGGATGTGGGCCATAAGATTGAAGAGTTGGGAAGCTTAAAACAGCTACGAGGTAGATTACGTGTTGACAATCTAATGTTCGTGAACGACAAAGAAGAAGCAAAAAAGGCCGATATTATAGGGAAAAAGGACATGCAAGAGTTGGCATTTCACTTTGGACTTGAAAGATCTCACTCTAACCATGCGGATGTTTTGGAAGGACTTCAACCCCACAAGAATCTTAAGGGTTTAATACTCGAAGAATTTGGAGGACGAAAATTTGCATCATGGATGACCAGTGCCAATCCCCAGTTCCTTCAAAACTTGGTGAAGATTGAATTAAGGATTTGCCAAGTATGTGAACAAGTCACAACACTCGGACACCTTCCGCATCTTGAAGTTGTTGAAATGGCGGGATTGGATAATCTAAAACGTATTGGTCCCGAATTCTATGGATTGGACGAGGGCATTGTCGGTAGTAGTAGCACCAGCAGACGGGCTGCAAGAAGCGGAGTAGTATTTCCAAAATTGATAAAACTTAGTCTTCGTGACATGCAGAAGCTAGAAGAATGGTCAGATGTATCGTCCTTGCCAGCTAGTTCCACCAGTGAGATAAAGTTCTTTCCTTGTCTCAAAGAGTTGCTAATCTCCAACTGTCCTCAATTGATAACTATTCCAGGTGAATTGTTATCTCTCCAGAGCATAACTATTCAATCGAAGGATTCCGCATGGCGTAAGAGTCAAATGACGGATAGTCCCTCCTTGTTGATGAGGGTTGATCCAAAGTCGGAACTTATTGCTCTTTTCATTGAAGATTTGCTTGGAAAAAGTAGCAGATCCCTAAGAAATCTGGACATAGAGGTATTGGAGGAGCTGCATCATTTACCGAACCAGCTACTAAGATGAACTTCTAATTGGTATAAGAAGAAACAGAGGTAACAATATCCACCAGCCTACCGTCCCTTCAACAGCTTTCGATATTGCACTGCCCTCAGTTGAGATGTTTGCCGAAGGGGCTGCTACAGCTAACCCTTGCAGAATTTCAAATAAGGCGGTGTAAAAGTTTGGGACGTGATGAATTGTGCAGCCTGACATCCCTTAAGATGAAGGCTATAGTAGGCTGTTCAAGATGGGAAAGTTTTTGGGAGAAGGGGCTGCTCTCCCCCTCAACAGTGCCCCTTCATCTCCCTGGAGTCTGTAACCTTGGTGGGTACGAAAAACCTCACATGTCTGCTTGATCTTGACCACCTCACTGCCTTGAAAATTGAAAATTTTATTTTGGGCAACATTGGAAGCTCTGCCAGAGTGGATGGGTAAACTGTCATCTCTTCAATCACTGGAGATCTGGAGTTGTCCAAATCTGATGAGTTTGCCCTCCCGAGAAGCAATTCAGCGCCTTTCCAATTTACAACGTTTGGTTATATATCTATGTCCCATTCTAGCAGAACAGTATAAGAAGGGAAGCAGGGAAGAGTAGCGCAAGATAGCTCGTATACCATCGGTCACAATAAACGGTAATTTATTTCTCTAATATTCGTTCTCATGATTCCTTGGCACTTAAAGGGCTAAGCATAATTGCTCTCTCTCTCTCTCTGGATTGTGCATATCTTTCATGGGTCTTTATGAGTGTCAGTGTCCATTTGCTGAAATCAGAGAAAGTAATAGTACATGGAAAATCTTATCTAACTTGTTTCGATCACTAGCAGGATTTGGGAGGGACTGCTGTAAACATCTACATTTGCAGAAAGAGCTCGACCAATTCTTACATTTGAAGGCAAAGGAACCTCCAGCCAATCATGTAATTTCTCAACTTTCTGCGTATTCTTTAGCTTGCATCTTTGTGGGACTAGCATCTCTGGTCAATGTAAACAGTTGGTTTTTGATCGGAGAGAAATTGTCGCGCGACAGAGGTTCTCAAAGGTCTTACATGTGAACCCTACCCCCATTGACCTTGTTGAGAAGATGCTAACTTTTGATCCTAGACAGAAGAATCACAGGTGAGTTTTTTTAACCCCCGCCATCTGTTAGAAATGCGAATCTGAGATTCATTGTTCATATAGCATTGCACAATAACTCAAAAGTCTGTATATATCACCATGTAATGTTTCTAATCTAGTAAAGAAAACCCTTCGCCGCTGTCCCCAAGTTCAAAGGACCATTTTTATCAGCTTCTGAGCTAGTTTTTATTTCTAGGATATCCTGGGAAAGTCTCCCTACTGCAGCATTACGAAGCTGTTAAATTGATTCATTTACGCCATCCTGTCATCCAAATGTCGTTCATAAACCGGTTTACTACTATGCTTCTGTTTTGAGTCCGATAAATGATTCTTAATGCATTCCTTCTTGAATTTTGGTGGTTTTCAGTCGAGGACGCTCTAGCTCATCCGTACTTGACATTGATCCATGACGTCAGCGACGAGCCTATTTGCATGACTCCTTTTAACTTCGACTTCAAACAACATGCCTTGACTGAGAAACAGACTGGGGAGTTGATTGACAGAGAGGCTCTTGCTTTTAACCGGAGTATCAGCAAATGTGAAGAGCCATATGGTACTTTGCATCTTGAGGTTTTCAATCAGTATGGTTGCCGATGTGATACGATACGATGATTATTTCTTCAATATCGAGTGTACGTATGTTCCCTGAAACTGAATAATTGAAATATTCGATTGTAGGACTACAATTTTTTTGGTATTTGTACAGCTGACACGGTGCTGCTTGTATGGTAATTTTCCCCCTCTTGTCTACTATTTATTCGGTATTTGCACAGCTGACACGGTGCTGTTTGTATGGTAATTTTCCCCCTCTTGTCTATTTATTACGAGCTGATTTTGCTGTTGATAATCTGAAATACTGTTTTATGGGTGAACTAGTTTGCTAGTTGTTTCTGTTGAACGTCACTCTCTCTCTCTCTCTCTCTCTCTCTCTCTCTCTCTCTCTCTCTCTCTCCATTTGTGCTATATGTTACTCCATTACCAATATTTAAGTTTTTACACTATACTTTTCATGAAGTTCATTCGATCCATTTATGTGGGTTATTGTACTTGTTGTGAAACCTATTTTGCTTCCTTACTTTAATATCGTCAGTCTCAGATACCTCTAGTCTTTCTACGGTAATTATATCTCACGGGTTCTAGTGTGTAAAATGATACTTCTGTAAAGTTGCATTATTCAGTGTTGCATGTGGGCCCAACGATGACTATTTCTTCTTTGTTCAGTGGAAATTAGTATCGTTAGAATAGTTAGATTAGCACCTTGGAGGAGAAGTTGAACTCCTGACCTCCTTACTCCCACGGTGACATTCCATTAACGCCATCAGACTTTATGATCGAATACTCCAGCATTTTGCATTTACGAGGTTGGAATTCGTCAAACAACTATAAATATTTTTAAGCATTGAAATCATCGGTTCCATATCCCCTATTCCGTAGATGGTACCTATATCTTTTGCGTTACAATTTATTCTGTCGTATATAATTGAGTTATTCATTGTTGTGGAGCACATTTGGCCCATTTCATTAATTCCATTATGCTTATTGTTTTCAATAGTACTTGTTCTATGCGGACATGATTCATTAAAAATTAACCAAATTAAACTTTTTTTAGAAGACCGCAAATGACGATTTATATGATATTGTGTTAATTATTGTTGTGAGTTCCACAGGGTACACTTCGGTAATATTTTTGTACTAACGCAGACAGAATTTAACTGAAAAATAAACAAGTTTAACTTGTCTTGAAATCCACAAGTGAACGATATCTACAGATATTATTAGTTATTATAGCCGGCCATGGGATCTATTTTCATTAATGCTATTAAGATTTTTAATAATTATTTTACGTTTTCGCATTCGGAATTAATCTAAACAAGTCAAATTTCACTCTTTTTTTGTTAAGTCCGCAAATCACAATGAAAAGTATTTTCCCGCTTGTATTATAGATGCTGCTTTGCTTCTTGTTGCATTTGGTTTTCTAGCTAAGCCATGTATTTAGAAGTTCAAACCGGGAACGAACCGAAACGAATTTTTTAAATTATATCAAACCGGACGAGACGGGTCTACTTGAAAGCCAAAAAAAACATCCGATTCGGTCCGGTTTTCCAGTTTGAGACAATTCCGCCGGTTTTCCTAACACCCCTACCTTGAACTGGTAGATTGCAAGGGCTTTGCCGCTTTGCTTTGTTACTTTGCTAAGCCTAATGAAAGTTAATTTACCAAAAAAACAGTACTTCACATCGTCTCGTAACTTTTGGTATTATTATTATTTTTTTAAAGAAATTGCGCTTTTTAAGTTCCAATTGTTTGGAATTTATTACAACTCCGAGGTTCTTAATAGTACAAATGTCTTTTGGATAATGCATCATTACCATTTTTCCTCTTTAGCCAGGGATATTTTTTTTTAGTTCCAATTGTTTGAGAAATTTCGCATTCTGGTTAACTCCGAACTGTCCACACCTAATAAGCTTGTGATGTGTGTGCTTGTTGTAGCTCAGAGTGAAGCTTTCGTTCAAGGACTTCACTGCCTGAAACTGCTGGTCTGCTTCTGCTAAAGGGAAAGTAGAGCCATTCCAAGGAACCAAGACAAGCAAGTATTAATGATAAAGTTAAAAGAAAGGTATCTCCCTCGAATGACGCGACCAGATAATGCGAAATGGCATACGGATCCATTAGTTTTTAATTTGCTCTTTTTAGCTCTTTGTTCATTCTTAGTAAGTATGGTTGCAGGTCCATCAATTTTAGACCAGCTTTTGTCATACTATAATATCCTTATGTAATTAGTTCTATTGAGAATCCTAGCATTCTGTGTATGGCATCTTACACAGTAATGTATGCTAACACATTATAGTTTCTTCTCTTTTAGTGCTGAGTTGATTAACCAGCTAGTGCTTATCTTTCGAACTTTTACATGTATGTTTTGTTTTCTATTTACAGGTCTAATTACATCCTTGTTCTCGCACATATTAATTATGGTACTTGTTTGTCAACTCCATGGTTTTAGTAAAAGAAACTATTCCTTGGATGACCATATATAGTGCTTGATATTACATAGGATTCTAAGAAGTATGACGATTTGATTTTCAACAATGTTAATGTTATTTTAGAGGGGCTTCTGGATTTGATATTAACAATTATATTAATAGTTACCTGGATCAAAGCAAGATTTGAGATACCTGAAATTTCAGTCTATGATTTTCAGAGGTGCTTCAATGTCATAAGAAAATTAAAGGTTTGAAGAAGCAGTTTCTATTGAGGGGATTTCCATTAGTTCCATGACATGTCCTAATCAAGGGTTTCTTGTGCTGTTTTAGATCGATGTTTGGTTTAAGGGTAATGGTTGCTGCAGTTTCAAGGGCTCTTGCTGATCCACTTCTTCTGCTGTTTCTGCTGGAATTGCTTACGTAGTGGTCCTGTTTTCTGCTGGTGTCCTGCTGATTATGCTGGTTTAGGATGTTGGTTTTGGTTGTAATGCTATAGGAGATGCTGGTGTAATGCTTTGCTTCTTCGGGTGAGGTCTCAAGCTTTGACAAGGGTGCTATGAGGTTTAAATGCTGCAGTATTTGTCTTTCCAGTTTTCAGGAATTGCTGATGCATAATTGCTGGTATGCTGGAATTAAGTTGAAGTTGGGGAAGTGTAGGGCCCAGTGGATGGGTTGCTATCCTACAGTGAATGCTTACTCCTTGGTTTTGCTTTCGTATTTTCCAGTACCTTTCATCTCCTTGGTTTTTGGGAATATTGGTATAATTACTTTGGTTGGATCCTTGCCAACTGTGATGCTTTCTTAGGAACCTGGGTGGCATACGATTATCGAGAGGCTTGGGTGTCAGCATAGTTGGGATGCTTGCTTCTTGTTGTGACCCAGTTATACTCTGGGTCCTTTTAATACTAGTTTCATTGAGCGTCCTAGCATTCTGTAAATGAACATAAAGAAAAACTCCAATACAATGTAGACAACAAGATTTTTAAGCTCTGTTGTTCGAATGTACTACTTTATTGTTTTTCTCATACTTTAGTCATTTCCAAATCTGATTTTTTTCAGTAACTATATATTACGGTGATGTTTCCTTTCTCATTGGGAGCCTACATGTGAGGATTTCATTATTGATTCCAATATTTTTAAAAGCCGATGAGCAATGGAAAAAACTCTGCATGCATTTATCAATCACCAAGTGGTAATGTGATTCTTCCCATACCTTGCACTACAGGGATAGAGTGAGTGGCGAAAGAGGCTTTACACACCAAAGGAGTCATTTATCGGCGTTTATATTGCTTCGGAGCTTATGAACACTGACCTTCAGCAAATTTTTCGTTCCAAGCAAGCATTGTCAGAGAAGCATTGGCAGGTTCAATGTTCAATTCATCTTTCAAAAGCACTATTTTGGATTTTTAAACTCATGACCTTACTCTTCCTTCTTTTCTTTTTCTTTTTCCCTCCTCCTACCTTATGGTAGATGTGATGGTTTTATTCTTTCGCATCAGTACTAAAAATCACCTTATTGTTGTGCCTGAATATGTAAACCCCACTTGATTGAAATATATAACGTGGCGCAAATGTTTTGCGCAGGGACTTGAAGCTTATCAATGTTCTCTCGATTGCCAACCGTGATTTGAAATACTCGTATGGGACTTCGGACTAGTTCTTTTTTTTTTTTTGGCTCGGCGAGATTTTCGGACTAGCTAACTGTGCTATGTCTAAATCTGGTTTCATGCCACAATATGCTGTTTACTGTCACTGGGTTGCACATGGCTACCGAAGAAGGAGAGCTCTAGTTAAGGACCAAATCGGAAGGATAAGAAAGCGGATAAACTAATAGGCTCTCACGGCGCCAGCGTTCAACACTAATCCAGTAATCCGAAATCAAACCATCCAACTAGCACCAAAGCACTCCCAGAGCAATCCAAAGCCGTTTCCATAGAGAGAGCAATTCACCCTCTTTTAAGGAGGGTGAACAAAATTGCTCTCTTTCCTATGCCGTTGAGAAAGGTTCCTATGTCATCGAGAAAGGAAATGGTGAATCAACGAGGGGAGTTGAACTGAAATTTTTTTAGCATTTTGCTTTCAGAAACATTTCTGGTGAATCTAAATCTCTTCCGAAATTGGGCTCCAAGTGCATGTTTTAGAATAAGCTTGGTTACTCTCCCATACGAAACACTGAACATTTGGCTCATAGTTTCAACTATATATGAACATCACATGGTAGTCTGTGTGAAAATGTTGTTTGTAAATCAAATATATAGAGAATACCTGCAAAACCAATCCAACTCATATTGGACAAACCAAACCTAGGGCTGGCCCAAGGGCAAGGCCTAAGAGGCTGCCGCCTTGGGCCTCTACATTTTGGGGCAAAAATGGGGTACCAATTCTTAGATAAGTATATATATTTTTTCTATGCGCAACTATAATACAAACTCCTTTGGTTGTTTAGTGGTAATGTGTTTGCTCGTTTACACAGATGCTTGGGTTCAAATCCTGATAGGGTCCAGTCACACAAATTGGGATTGCTGTGATTCAAACATGAGTTCACTGAATATTATTGCAATCGCATAAGCCATTAAGGCCGAAATATTTACCATGTTGAATAGTATGAACGAAAATGATATACAGATAAGTATTTCTATTATATTGCTTTTAAATTAAAAAATTTATGTAGGACACTATTTTATTACTTGGCCTAGGATATCCAAATACCTTGGGCCGACCCTGACGAAACCCATGGCCATAGTCTCCTTTTTCCTTCAAGGGACCACCAACCAATAAATATACGATGGAAACCGAACTACAAGAAGCAATTTGAACTAACGCCAAAAACCCTATGCGTGTCAAAATTATTTCGTTTTCCTTGGTTACTTTTAGTTATTGGTTGGTGGTTCCTTGTACGTGTAAAAATTGTTTCGTTTTCCTTGATTTGTAATTATTGGTTGGTGGTCCCTTGTATTCTCTAGCTATTACACCGGTTAGGTGTATTTAAGAGCCTTTTAAGTAACCCTTGTTTATTTAAGACACAGAATAAGCCAACAAAAAATGAGCTGAAAAACTAGCAAAGACACACTCTTCTCCTTTAGTCCCACGTCGTCTACTTAAACAAATGACAAGCTCAAGAGAGCCAAGCTCGTGCTGAACAAAATATGTTCGAGCCGAGCTTGAGCCAATATATGGTTCCCAACTCGTGACGAGCTCAAGCTTGAGCTAACATAAAAATTTGTGAGCCATGCTTGAACATGGTGAAGTTTGACTTGGCTCAACTCATTTGCGGCCCTAATATTATTGAGTGAAGCTCAAAATTCCCATTGTACAAAGAGTGGGGAAGAAATTTTTGATTAATATAAAATACTGATTGTGACAGGAAGAATCAGACAAGCACGCGATCGAAATTGCTGCATTACGTGAGCGGTGAGCCCATCCCTACCAATACAGAAAGGAGGGGGTCAAAATCCCTAAAATTGGACCTAAAAAATAAGAGGGGTTGGAAAATGTTAGATTATATTACTTAATTAGAGATATATACATTGCTATGCTCATTTCCTAACAGCTCAAGTTTTTGGAGAATTGATAACATGCATGCTATCATAGTTCAGGTTGGGAGATATCTTGAGTTCAAGTCTCTCTATTTGCATTTGTTTCCCGTTTGAATTCTGCTTTTTTCCTTTGTATTATATGTTTCAGTGATTGTAATTAGACCCCGTTTCGTTTAACTTTTAGTACTTTTTAGAAGTTTGATCCTTATTCAAAAGAAATTGTGTCCGTTAGTGTTGTGCCAAACTTTTGTGAATTATTGATTCGTCTCGACGAAAAGAATTGGTTTACTTTTACTCAAATATTTTTGGAAGTATCCAATTTTAAGCGGAAAACCCCCCGACTTTTTTTACTTTTTTTTGCTGAAAATTGATTATATTTCAAAATATTTGGATAAAAGTCATAATACCAAAAAAGTGAGGCGCAAAATTAACAAACACAAAAAAAATTAAATAAGGACAAAATAAAAAGAAGCCCTAAAAGTGCTTAGAGCATCCACAATGTAATAATCAGCATAAGATAACCAAAAGTTGTCATATCACCGGTTAGGTGTATTTAAGAGCCTTTTAGTAACCCTTGTTTATTAGCTTCTTTTTTCTTAAAAAGTCTTGTCTTTGAATCTTTGCTTATTTTACGTCTTGATTTAAGACACGAAATAAGCATACAAAAAATGAGCTATCGAACATGACTGGGCCAGAAATGACGTTGGACTTATTATGAATATTTATGTCAAAGGAGGTGTGAATGCATGCAAATATCAGGGAAAAAAATGATGCTCTAACTTTGCAAAAGTCCGTCATATTTTATGAAAGCTAAATGATACTTATCTTTTTCCAATATGGGGAAAATCTACAATACATATCCCTTAAAAGGGTCTACCATATGCACCTATTTTATGGTTCATTCATAATATTTTAGTGTGTTTTGTAATTTTTGTTCTAGAATTTATAATCTTTCAGTAGTACGATTCATAACATTTTTATTATGATTCATAACATTTTGGTGTATCTCGTAACCTTTATACGATTCGTAATTTTTTACCAATACGATTTGTAACATTTTCTCTATAATTCATAACATTTTGGGGGTGCATATCATGATACACACTCAAATAATGAGTGTGTATTGTAGTCTTTATACTCTTGCATTACTATTTCAAAAGGCAAATTTAGTGAATAATATTCGTAAGAGAACAAAGTTCCCATTGTACAAAGAGCAGAGAAAGAAATTTATGAATTTTTTCTGTAAAAAAATGGATTAAAATAAACACTGATTGTGACAGGAAGAATCAGACAAGCATGCGAAATTGCTGCATTACGTGAGCCCATCCCAACCACTACAGAAAGGAGGGTGCCAAAATCCCGAAAATTGGACTAGAAAGTGGGGTGGGGGTGTTGGAATGTTAGATTCATATGAATCATATACAATATTGCTATGCTCATTTTCTAATAGCTTAAGTTTTTGGAGAATCGGTAACTGAACATGATATCATAGCTCAGGTTTGAGAGAGATCTTAAGTTCAAGTCTCTCTATTTGCATTTGTTCCATGTTTGCATTTTGCTACTTTCATTTGTATTATATGTTTCCTTGATTGTAATAAGACCATGTTCCGCTTAACTTTCAACACTTTTTGGAGGTTCGATCATTATTCAAAAAAAAAAAAATCGTTAATTAGTTAGCGCCAAACTTTTGTGAAATATTGATTCGTGTCGACGAGAAGAATTGGTTTACTTTTACCCAAATAATTTTTGGAAATATCCAATTTTAAGCGAAAACCCTCAAGACTTTTTTGATTTTTTTTTCCTGAAAAGTGATTATTTCTCAAAATATTTGGATAAAAGTCATAATCCCAAAAAAGTGAGACGCAAAACTAACAAACGCAAAAAAAAAAAAATTAAATAAGGACAAAATAAAAAATCCTAAAAGTGCTTAGAGTATCCACAATGTAATAATCAAAATTAGATAACAAAAAGTTGCCACATCACATTTTTATTATCCATTTAAGACATTGTTAATGTTAGCGATGTAAAGGTCTACAATGTAATAATCAAACTTGGAAAATCAAAATTTGTCATATCACCTTTTCAAACAATAAAAATCTAAAAATTGTAAGCATAAAAAAAAAAGTTTTTTAAACTAATAAAAACAGGTTATTAGGAAAAAAAATTTGGAAACTTTTATTTTAAAAAAAATATTTTTCTGGAAAAAATTAAAAAAAAAACAGCTTTTAAAAAGAAAAGTTTTTGAAAATAAAAATTAAAAAAAAAACACTTTTTAAAAATTTTTTTCCAATAAAAAAAGGTTTTTGACAGAACAATTTTAACAAAAAAAAACTTTTTGAAAAAAGAAAAATAAAAACTGTTTTATAAAATATTTTCTTAGAAACATTATTGAAAAAGAAAGAGAGAGAAAGAATGGAAAAGAGAGAAGGTTTTATATAATAATTGGTGTACTTAATTGAGACAATGTGGAGACGAGTAAATTTAATTATCGAAAAGAGTTGTGAATTTTATGTTACGTCCGATTATTACAATGTAAGTATTTTTTTTTGAGCAAACACTATTAAGTTCAGTAATCTTTTGATTTTGATTTTGGTTATTACATTGTGGGAGAACACCTCTTTTTCGTAATTATTTCGTTTTCCTTGATTGTAATTATTGTTATTGGTTGGTGGACATCATATTCTTCCATGTATTATAGGAGAACACCACCAACTTGTTCCCCTGAAGAGGAAATCCTAAACAATTTCTGTTCATTTTTCAGTTGGAACAAATGTCTCAAGAATATGCCCTCATAGCTGGTGCCTTGGGAATCTTGAACGGCTTGATTCCCCTAGCAACCCAGCATATTAGCCTGGCGTGGGGTTTTGAGAAAGACCTCGAAAAGCTCCGCAGAAGACTAACAAACATTCAAGCACTTTTATGCGATGCTGAGAGAAAGAGAACAGAATGCGAACCTTTGAAGAACTGGCTAAAGAGTCTCAACGCTGGAACCTGCCGTGCCGAGAATGTGCTTGATAAGCTTGCCTATGAAGCACTTCGAAGGAAGATTGAGGTGCGAAACCCAATTACGGACAAGGTAAGTAACTTGAAATTTCGCTTCAAGATGGCTAATAAGGTCAATGACGTTAATTTACTGTTAAAAGAAATTTGCAATGAAGCAAAAGAAATCGGTCTTAGCCCAGCAAATCTACTCGCTGGTGCTAGTGTTGAATCTAGGGAATTCAGGCCCACTCTCCCTTTTATAGATGATTCAAATGTTGTGGGAAGGGATGGTGATGTCTCTGTAGTGGTAGACATGTTACTTGGCTCTAACAAGGACGATGATTTGTCTGTCATTGCCATCCATGGAATGGGTGGACTCGGGAAAACGACCCTTGCTAAGCTAGTTTACAAAGACGTGAAGGTTGTTGAGAAGTTCGGTGATAAGAAAATGTGGGTTTGTGTATCTGATGATTTTAGAGTTGACAGGATATTGAATGAGATGGTGCAATCTCTTACTGGTAAAAAGTCCGAGATACAAAATAGCGAAGGAATAGTGAGAAGGCTTAAAGAAGAACTGAGAGGAGACAAATACTTACTTGTATTAGATGACGTTTGGAATACAAATCCGCAAATATGGGCAGACATGAGAAATTCTTTGACAGAAATAGGTGGCTCCAGGGAGAGCAAAATTTTATTTACTACTCGCAGTGTGGATGTGGTATCAGCTATGCAAGTATCATCATCTTTGACTCACCGTTTGGAGATATTATCATATGATGATTGCTGGGCCATGTTTAGAAAAAGGGTATTTTCAACTAGTGGACCGATAGAGACGCAAAGTTTGGTGGATATTGGTAAAAGAATTGTGAAGAAGTGCAAGGGTGTGCCATTAGCAGTTAACTCAGTAGGAGGTTTATTGTACGCTAAGCACTCTGAACATGAATGGGAGCCCATCGATAGGAGTGAAATATGGCATTCTCTTGAAAGTGAAATGGGGATTCTTCCGGTACTACGACTTAGTTTCGATCACTTGCCCTCACCATCTTTGAAAAGATGTTTTGCATATTGTGCTATTTTTCCAAAGGATGCTGCCATTAACAAGGATGAGTTGATTCACCTTTGGATGGGTCTAGGATATCTTCATCCTTTAGCAGGAAGCGAGTTAGAAATGGAAGATTTAGGCAAAGATTATTTTAATAAATTGTTGGGCAATTCTTTCTTTCAAGAAGTTAAATTGGACGAGTTCAATAATATTACTAGTTGTAAGATGCATGATCTTGTACATGACCTTGCACTTCATATTGCAGAGGACAGTTGTTTATCTTTGGAAGCTAGTGAGGTGAAGAACCATCCCGAGGTTCAACATCTCTCTTTGCATCTTAAGGAAGAAACAAGTTTAGAGATTCGACAAGAAAATGCTGGAAACCTAAGGACACTGTTGTTAACTGGACATCTCCCAAAAGATGTTGACACAACCAAATGTGTACGTGTCCTGCGTTTAATAGAATCCCATGTGAAAGCGTTGCCAAGTCCAATGCGCAAGTTCATACATTTGAGGTATCTTGACTTCTCAAACACGAAATTTGAAAAACTACCAAACTTTATCACCTGCCTGTACAACTTAGAAACGCTCGTTTTGCCATCATCTCTACAAAAGCTTCCAAAGGATTTTCATAAGTTGGTCAGCTTGAGACATCTCTGTATGGATGAAACCAAAATTAGTATGAATGTGATTCCATCGAAGTTAAGGCATTTGACTTCTTTGCAAACATTACCCCTCTTTGTTGTGGGTGTGGATGTGGGCCATAAGATTGAAGAGTTGGGAAGCTTAAAACAGTTAAGAGGTAGATTACGTGTTAACAATCTAATGTTCGTGAACGACAGGGAAGAAGCAAAAAAGGCCGATATTATAGGGAAAAAGGACATACAAGAGTTGGCATTTCACTTTGGACTTGAAAGAAGATCTCACACTAACCATGCGGATGTGTTAGAAGGACTTCAACCCCATGAGAATCTTAAGGGCTTAATACTCGAACAATTTGGAGGACAAAAATTTGCATCATGGATGACGAGTGCCAATCCCCAATTCCTTCAAAATTTGGTGAAGATTGAATTAAGGAGTTGCCAAGTATGTGAACAAGTCCCAACACTTGGACACCTTCCACATCTTGAAGTTATTAAAATGGAGGGATTGGATAATCTAAAACGCATTGGTCCTGAATTCTATGGATTGGACGAGGGCATTGCCGGTAGTAGTAGCAGGAGTGGGACAACAAGAGGGGGAGTAGTATTTCCAGCATTGAGAAAACTTTGTCTTCGTGATATGCGGAAGCTAGAAGAATGGTCAGATGTATCATCGTTGCCGGCTGCTGCCACCAGTGAGATAAAGTTCTTTCCTTGTCTCAAACAGTTGCTAATCTCCGATTGTCCTCAACTGGTAACCATTCCAGGTCCATTGTTATCAGTCCACTTCCAGAGCATTAGTATTTGTAGTCAGGAGATTTCCAGCTGGAGTGAGCGTGACATGATGGATAGCCCATCCTTGTTGATTTGCGTTAATCAGAATTCAGAAAATATTGCTCTTTTCTTGGAGGATTTGCTTGGAAAAAGTAGCAGATCCCTAAGAAATCTGAAAATAAGGGGATTGACGAAGCTGCATCATTTACCGAACCAGCTACTAAACCTTACTTCTCTCGAGAAGTTAGATATTAGACAGTGCTCTGATCTAATTTATTTAATCAAAGAAACAGAGGTAACAATATCCACCGGCCTACTGTCCCTTCAAAAGCTTTTTATAGAGGGCTGCAATGAGTTGAGGTGTCTGCCGAAGGGGCTGCTACAGCCAACCCTTGCAGAATTTCATCTATTGGGGTGTGGAAGTTTGGAATGTGATGAATTGTGCAGCCTAACGTCCCTTAAGAAGATGAGTATGATAGGTTGTTCAAGATGGGGAAGTTTTTGGGAGAAGGGGCTGGTCTGCCAGACAAGCCTTCAGCAATTGGAGATAGGTGGATTCTCAGAGCAACTTCTTCATTTCCCCTGGCCCTCCTATCCCCCTCAACAGTGCCCCTTCATCTCCCTGGATTCTCTAGAATTAGTGGGTTGGGGAAACCTCACATGTCTGCCTGATCTTGGCCACCTCACTGCTTTGAAAACATTGAAACTTTACGATTGGAAAATATTGGATGCTTTGTCAGAGTGGATGGGTAACTTGTCATCTCTTCAATCACTGGAGATCTCGTTTTGTCCAAATCTGATGAGTTTGCCCTCCAGAGAAGCAATTCAGCGCCTTGCCAATTTACAACGTTTGCTTATATTTGAATGTCCCATTCTAGCGGAACGAATTGAAAAGGGAAGCGGTGAAGAGTGGCACAAGATAGCTCATATACCATTGGTCGAAATAGACGGTAATTTATTTCTCTAATACCCGTTCTCATGATTCCTTTGCACTTAAAGCAAGCATGATTGCTCTCTCTCTCTCTCTCTCTCTCTCTCTCAAATCTAATCTAAACTGTTTCGCTGGCAGGATTTCTTAGGGACCGCTGTAGATATAGATATTCGCAGAAAGTGCCACGCCAATTGTAACTTTTCAAGGCAAAGCAATCTCCGGTGGTGGTCCGGACCAGCAAGTCCTGATAACTTAATGCCTTCTCAGCTTCGCTCGTCCAGTGCTGGTCCGGTGTGGTCCGGACCAGCGAGTCTTGACAGCTTATTGACTCTCAGCTTTGGTCGTCCAGTGCCGGACCAGCGAACCAGCAGGCCCTATTTTTGTACGTTTAACCCTATTTTTTGCACTCCTCTATAAAAGCGCATTTGGGGGTTATCTAGGGTATGATCTTTTTCTCTCATATTCAGTGGCTTCTCTAGAGTTACAGAACGTAGCCGGCTCTTTGTAATTCTTCTCCACGTTCGTTAGTGAATCTCTCTCTCCTCACCCGTGGACATACCCATCTTGGGGAACCACATATATCTTGTGTCTTTGTGCGATTGCTTGTTTTGTTTCAATTTCTCGTTCTAGTTGCGTTTATACCCTTCTAAGACTAGTCATACTAGCTGTTAGCCTTTTTATTATTTTCTTAACCATTTTCTAAGGTTTTTTTTTCTTCTCTTCCAGGTTCTTTGAGACGCGCTGCACAACACTACAAAATCTGAGGAATTTGGTACAACACAGAGGTCTGCCGAGGTCTTATTCATACAATATTCTTTGTTTAATACATCACTGACAATTTTGTTTTCCTTTATCCATGAATATTTTTGTTTTAGTTCCAGTTGTCTGAGAAATTTTGTATTCTCGTGAACTGCAAACTGTACACACCTCTTCTGGTGTGTTTGGTTGTTGTAGCTTAGAGTGAAGCTTTCGATCAAGGACTTCCACTCTAATGACCCCACTGGATAATGCAAAACGGCTGAATCTGCCTTGTTATTTTACATGTAAGTCAGTGATTTTCCTCTTGGATCAAACCAATCAATTCATAATAACATGCTTGTTCCCGGACATATTGTTATGGTACTTACTTGTGAAGTCCACGGTTTTAGTAAAAGAACCTACTCCTTCTATGACTATAATGCTTGATATTACGTAGAGTTCTAAGAAGCTGACAACTTGATCTCGACAATGTTAATGCTGTTTTAGAGGGGGCTGCTGGATTTTATTTTAACAAGAATAGCTTTCTGGATCAAAGCAAGATTTGAGATACATAAAATTTCAGTCTATGATCTTCGGAGGTGCTTCCATGTCGTAAGAAAGTTAAAGGATACATAGTGGTTGCTGCTGTTTCAAGGGCTTCTGCATGCTGATCCTCTTCTTCCACTGTTTTGGCTGCTGCATATATCAGGACTTCTTCTGCTGTTTCTGCTGGAAATGCTGAGGCAGTGGTCCAGTTTTCTGCTGGTATCCTGCTGATTGTGCTGGTTTTGGATGTTGGTTTTGCTTCTAATGCTAAATGAGATGCTGCTATAATGCTTTGGCTTCTTCAAGTCAGCTCTCAAAGCTTTGAGAAGGGTGATATGAGGTTAAAATGCTTCTGATTGTCTGTCCATTTTGCTGGAATTAAGCTGAAGTAGTGGACATGTGGGGTCCTGTTGGTGGGTCGCTATTCTGTATTGAATGCTTACTCATTGGCTATGCTCTAGGTTTTTGGGGATATTGGTAAACTTAATTGGGTTGGCTACTTGCCAACCGTGTTGCTTTCTTTTGGTCCTAGGTGGCATATGATTGTCAAGAGGCTTGTGTGTCAACGTAGTTGAGATGCTTGCCTCTTGTTGTGCTGTCATCGTGCCTCAGGTCCTTTTAATCTTTGTAATATCCTCTTCTATGATTAACGAACTTCCTTTCTTTGCTGATAAAACACACACACACACACAAAAAATTGTTAATGTCAGGGCATACGATAGAGCAGCTAATGCTTTAACCTCATTTATCTGTTGATTATCCTTGTTCTTATTCTTGGTTAAAATTGTTAATGTCCGCCAACTCGGGTATTCGGCTTTCTATTGTTTCCTAGTTTACACTGAACTCGGTTTATGATTCGCTGCTTTTAGTATCTAATAACAAATCACTTCAAAAAAAAAAAAATTTATTTGCGCCATTTCTTGCATCACATCCTCGGTAGATTAAAATGTATAATTGTGCAAATCTTCTGCGCAGAGCTTATCAGTATTCTCTTGATTGCCCCTCGGAACATGATATACTCATATGTGATTTCGAACAATTTACTTTATGCCGCAATATGTTGTTTATGTTCAGTGGGTTGCACGCGGCTACCGAAGAGGGAGTGATCTAATTACAGACCAAACCGAAAGGATAAAAGAGCGGCTAAAGTAAGAGGCTCTCAAGGCGCTGTGTTGAACACTAATTTAGTAATCTGAAATCAAATCAACCAACAAGTGCCAAAGCAAAACATCGCAGAATGCAGTTGCAAAGCAATCCAAAACCACTTTCTATGTCATCTTCAAAGGCATGTTAACAAGATGAAAATTGATCCAATTGATAGTATAGTATAGTATGGGTCTGTCATCTTGATAGAGATGATTCAACAAAAAGTTTTCATTTTTTCATTTTTTTCATATTTGGTGTTTAGAATTAATGTCTAGTATTACTCTTAGCTAAGCCTGTCAAGCGACTATATTCAATTCCGATTCGGCAGATTCTGAACCGGGTTTGATTTTAAAAACTCCAAATTCAATTTTTTGCAAATTCGTTTATGTCAATCTGAATTTAAAAAATCTCAGTCGATTAGTTCGATCCGATCCGATCCAATTCATTTATCCTATTCAAAAAATTAACCATACAAGCCCAAAACTCCTCAATTCAAAGCACCCTCATCTTTATGTGCTCCCAATGCAAATGCACCATTTCTATTTGTGTACACTTCCTTTGTTTGCCAAAAAATTATCCCCACTCCCCACATTTTGGAGGGAGCTGGGATTTTCAATCAGAGTAAATTAGATAATTATGCGTGTTCTGTCGCTAGCTAAAGGACCTTAATTTTCCCCCCTTCACTAATCAAGGAGCTCTTTTGTTTTCAAATTTTTTTTCGTTATTTGACAAAGTTGTAATCAGCAATAAGTGTAAGTCAACAAATTGTTGTCTTCTATTATTATTTTTTTTTAAAACTTAGGTGTCTGGATGAGCTTATGCGCACCTCAACTAATTCTGGGGCTCAATCCCACCTCTCACTCGCACGGAGCCCAATTGCCAAATTAAAGCCGGAGCAAAACTCCATATAGACTGGCCCCATAGGAGTTGATAGCACCTAGGAAATTTTGAACGAAATCTTAGGGATGGAGCATACTACACAAGAAGTGTCATAGTCTTAATTTCATAAACATACGAACACGTGATCTAGAGTATTCAAAAAGTATATGACACTTCAAAATTTTAGTAAACAAGTGGTTTAATTTTTGATACTTTAAGATACGTATCCATGAGTATCGGGGGATTATCCATATCCGATGTGGATACCATACAGCTACTAGTCCCATATCGAAGTATATGTGCTTCATAGGTTTGGATCAATTTTGTGTCAATAGTGTGACACTTTTGTTTGTTCTTTGTAGTACACGGTGGCATTGAACACATCAGAAGTTGGACTCTCCCATATGGAAGTATATGTGCTTCATAGATTTGGATCAATTTTGTATCAATAGTTTTCACTAGCCCTCTGTCACACGTTTTTTTTTTCTATTTCCCGGTCAAATTACATCTTTGTTCTCACACATATTCTTATGGTACTTGCTCGTGAACTCCTAGCTTGGTTTTAGTAAAAGAAAATACTCCTTGTATGACAGTAATGCTTGACATTACGCAGAGTTCTAGAGGGCCGCTGGACTTGATTCTAACAAGATTAGCTTGTTTTGGGTCCGATAAATGCTTCTTAATGCATTCCTTCTTATATTTTGGTGGTTTCAATCGAGGACACTCTAGCTCATCCGTACCTGACATCACTCCATGACATCAGCGATGAGCCTATTTGCTTGACTCCTTTCAACTTCGGCTTCGAACAGCATGCCTTGACTGAGAAATAGATGGGGGAGTTGATTTACAGAGAGGCGATTGCTTTCAACCCGAAGTATCAGCAAATGTGAAGAGCCATATGGTACTTGCATCTTGTGGTTTTCAATCAGCATGTGTGCCAATGTAATATGATACGATAATTATTTCTTCATTATTGAGTGTATATATGTGTGTATGTATGTTCTCTCGAACTGAATAATTGAAATATTCGATTGTAGGACTACTATTTTTTCGTTATTTGTACAGCTGACATGGTGCTGCTTGTATGGTAATTTTCCCCCTCTTTTCTATTTATTACGAGCTGATTTTGCTGTTGATAATCTGAAATTCTCTCTCTCTCTCTCTCTCTCTCAATATGTGCTATTGAGGGTTTTCCTAATGTTATTTACTAGTAGCAATTATTCAAAGTTACTCTTTTTTTGAAGCAACAACTGACGGGCTTTGGTTGATTAGAACTGTTAATTGCATCTACTGGTTGCCTAATTATATTTGTCATACTTGTTTTCTTACAAACCTATCTAACCTTTTTAGTGAATTCAATTTCGTCAATCAATAATGCCCTTTCACCTCCATTACCAATATTTTAAGTTTTGACACTATACTTTTCATGAAGTTCATTCGATCCGTCTATGTGGGTTATTGTTGTACTTGTGAAACTTATTTTGCTTCCATTTTTAATATGTGTCAATCCCACTTACCTCTATTTTTTCTATGGTAAAGTATAACTTACGCATACTAATATGTAAAATCATATATAAAGTTGCATTATTCGGTGTCGTGGACCCAACGGAGACTTTTATATTTGTTCCGCGTAAATTAGTGACCGTTCCATTATCGCCATCAGGCTTTTTATGAATGGTATTTTGCATTTACACTGTTGGGCTTCATCAAACAACTTTTGTTTTCGCCCGCAAATGGATATTTATTTAATGTTGTATTATTTGTAAATTGTGGCTCACATGTGGGCCCTTTTTCCTAATGCTATGAGGCTTTCTTGGGTGCAATTCTGACGGGGCAAAGCAATATTATTGGTCGGTGGACCCCTGGGAAGCTACTTTAAAGCTCAAATAATGCATTCAGTCAAACAACTTTTGTTTTCGCCCGCAAATGGATATTTATTTAATGTTGCATAATTTTTGTAAATTGTGGCTCACACGTGGGCCCTTTTTTCCTAATGCATGAGGCTTTCTTGGGTGCAATTCTGACGGGGAAAAGCAATATTATTGGTTGGTGGACCCCCTGGGAAGCTACTTTAAAGCTCAAATAATGCATTCAGCATTGGAAGTCCTCAAGTGGGTGCATTCTTTTTTACTTAATTTTATTTTTCGTTTTATGTGTTTTGTTCTTCTTCGCGTTATTTCTTTTGGATTAATCATCCATCCCGATGAGAGAAGTCTAAAATATACAAAATTATGACCGAAAGCAAAAAAAGTTTGCTAAAGACAGAAAAAATATCAAACAACTGTCTTATTTGTCTAAAGTGCTGTCTTATTTGAATTCTTTCAGCATCGGTTCACACTTCTATACTTTTCAGATTTTAATCCCAAAAATTATGGCGAAAAGCCAAAGAAAAAGTTAAGAAAAATAAGAAATATATCAAAATAAGTTCCAAATTTATAAGTTAAAAAGAATGTAGCCGTAGTCAGGGCCAGACACGTTGGGGCACATGGGGTCACGTGCCCCACGCCTTTTTTTTTAAAAAATAGTAAAATAAAGTTAGATATAAATACAAAATGTCTCCAACACTAGCACAAACCATTAACATAGTGTAGTGGTCATTGCAAATGGTGAAAAGTTCTAAGTGCCTAAGTTTGACTCCCAGAACCCTCCATTTTTGTTCTACCTTTTCTTTATTTCTCCATTTTTGTTCTACCTCTTTGTTTTTCTCCCAATCCACAATATTACGAAAATCAAATTACTAAATTACTATATCCTTTAGTTTACTTGCTCTTAACGTTAACATTAATCTTACGGTTGCCACCGCGACAGTTGAAAGGGTATTTTCAGCCACGAATATTGTGAAAAATCGGTTGCAGAATAAAATGAGTGATCAATATTTAATAGTTAAACGATAATTTAGTGATATACACAAAAAGAAATATTTTTTAAAATTGTGAATAATAGATACCCCAAGTACATGAAATTTCTGCGTCCGCCACTTGCCATAGTGATTAGTCAGTTAGACCAGTGAAACTCCTTTACAGGTTCTTGGAAATTTTAGCACGAGCCCGCAAATTACGGCTAGCCTGGACCCAACTACCGACTACCCAACTCATATTCAAAATTAATTACTAGCTCTCAAGTTGTTGTCATTTGCTCCACGTGGGAGTGGGCCCTTGTTAAAATTCTACGTTCACACTCCTTTTCTTTTTCTTTTTTAATTTTGTATAGTTAGTGAGGGTTAGCGGAGGTGATAGAATTAGCACAGAGTCAGAGGCTATTCATAGTTTCGGTCCTCAAAGCCTGCTCCCGTGAGACTCGAACCTTGGTCCATGGGGATGAACAGCCATACCAAATTGAAGTTGGCATGACCCAAGTCTTTGGACGTCATGTATGTCCTTCACCACATAATAGTTGTGCTCCTATTAAGCACCACTGACCACACAAGTCTCTTTGTATTCTCTAGCTAATTGTTCTCCTCATGAACAAGTCCTAAAGAATTTCGGTTCTTTTTTAGTTTTTTACATTGGACACAAAATCTTTAGCCATCACTCCATGTTGAGTCCGAATACCTATCAGCCATAAAAATAAGAATTAAAATATACAGTCCGTTTCTTCTAAGAACCACCGCTTAAATAAAATCAATTCTGAGGGGGCAAGGCAATAGACCCAAGTTGTAAAAGGAAACCACCGTCACATTTCAATCAGTAGACCAAAGTCCAAAGTTTATTACTTTTCCTTGGTTGGAATTATTGGTTGGCTGTCCCTTTGGGAAACTACTGCAAAGCTCAATTTAATGCATTGAACATGAAAAGTCTTTTGGTAATGACATGTCGGTTGGACCAGTGAGACTCCTTTACAGGCTGTTATTTCGTGGAAAATTTAGTACTGGCAGTGGTTGTGTAACTTGTGTGTCCAAACTGCATGATATTTGTAGCATAGATCGATACTATCGCCAATTATATGACTGCACCAGTTGCCATCCACGTTATAGTTTTAACTTCTTTCTTCATTGATCCCAAAACTTTGTAACTTTTTTTTCCTTTGATCCAACCGAACAGATATTTATCATCGATACCCGATGAACAGGATTTTCGTTATTTCTCAATAAGATCTACAAAAGTGAAAGTGAACAGTTTAGATCATCAAATCAGACTTACCATGAGCCCGCGAATGACCAAGCTGAACCCAACTACCGGCAACTCAACCCGCTTTTCAAAACTAGCTATCCTTTGCTCCACATGGGAGTGGGCCCTTGTTAATTCTACGTTCACATGCACTCCTTATATTGCATATTTGGATGAACAGCCCTACCAAAAGCAGGGCCAGCCCTGTGCTAAAGTCCGAGGTGCTGGTGCTTTAGGCCTCCGAAATTTCAGAAAAATGAGGGCCAAATTTTTCATTAAAAAAAATCAAATATATTATATTTATATAAATGTTTTGTATTTCAACATAATGTTTCGTTTTCTTTTGACAAAGGTTTTTTTCCCTTTTTTTTCTTTTGGATCTAGGAATAAATAATATACAACTCTTACACTTTTTTGCATTCTGGTTAACAACTTAACATGATTAGTTAAAAATTTTTTTGCAGTATATGAGTGGTATTTCGTTATGTTTGATTTTTTTTCTAATGGTATAAAATATTTTAAAATTTTATTTTAGTTAAATTACGAAACTAAAATACCATGTTCAATATTTTTACCTTATATTAACCACCTATATTGATTTATTTATTTTTATAGAAAACCTAAGGCCTCAATTTTAAAAATCGCTTTAAGCCTTCAAATTCTCAGGGCCGGCCCTGACCAAAAGTTGACATGACCCAAGTCTTTGGACGTCATTCCTTCACCATATAATAGTTGTACTCCTATTAAACACCACTGATCACACAAGTAAACCAGCAGATTAGCCTGGCATGGGGTTTTGAGAAAGACCTCGGAAAGCACGTTTGGACGGCTGAGATGGTGCCGAGCACCACCTGTCCCGTGCCCGCTCGGCAGTCGGCACTGAAGAATTTCTCCTCTTGCACGATGCTCAGAGAAAGAGAACAGAATCAGAACCTTGAATGTTTGGGTAAAGAGTCTCAAGGCTGGAACGAGTCAACTTTATTTTGAAACCTTGTAGTAATCCGCAACAAGCTCGGATTTTAGTATCAATTGTGCGCTTTTGTCGCCAACGGCATTCCATGCCTTCCCGACTTTCCCAAGTTCTGAAACAAGAAAATGAGTATAAAAAGTCAAAGTAATACACTAAACAGATGTAACAAGCATAAATTAGGGAGCGCAAATGAGCAAAATTACCCCCTATCAAGTAGGGCTATACACGGTCCGGATTTGTCCGGTTCTCTAAAAAATCAGTAATCGGACCATTCAAACGGTTCTAGAAAATTAAGAACCAGAACTTAACCAATATATAAGTGGAACCGAACTAGAACCAAACTGCAAAACCTGTCCGGTTTTGATTCGGTTCCGGTTCCGATTCTATCCAAACCTATCACTGGTGTGTGAGAAAGAGAGACGTGAGATTGAAATTATAAAGACTAATCTGTTAAATAAGGTTGCAAAGAATTGAAAAAATAGAAAGGTAATCTATTAGAATAGAAAAAGAATGAAGAAAATAAAAACTTTTCTAACAAATGAGATTTCATCTCTAAATAAAGTAAGTTTAGCAAGAAAGAGATTAACCTACCAAATTACACACATATATTTATTTTTATATAATTATATATATTAGTTTTAAATGGTCCGGTCCGGTTCTAACCACGGTTCTGTAATTGAGAACCAACAATCGAACCAAAATTAACGGTTCTTATTTTTTTGGAACCATAACTTGACTGCAGAATCACAGAACCAGACCAAATAGGACGGTTCAGTCCGGATCGGACCGGTTTTACGATTCGGGCGGTTTTCTTGGACACCCCTACTATCAAGTAAGTTCCAATTCTGAAGGGATAGAGAAATGGACCCTGGTTGGTAATCAAAAATTACCCATACAGTTATTTTAATAATTAATCGTTAGATTTGTTGAATTCCATTGAAGACAAAAGGGTGAAACACTAACACAATGGAAACCAAACCCAAAATCAAACTTGTGAACTGATGCCAAATCCCCTGTACCTGTCAAAATTATTTCGTTTTCTTTGGTTTTAATTATTGGTTGGTGAACTTATGCAACGCTGAAAGAATGAAAAGTCCTTGGGTACTGACTCGTTGGTTAGACCAGTGAGACTCCTTTAGGGGATGTTATGTGTCCACATTTTGCATGATATTTGTACCTTTAGATACTGGAAGGAAATGGTATGACAGCACCGCACTACTTTACCCTTATGTATCTTGTTAAACATCCTCCTGCTATTTTTCATCAATCCCAAGCTTTGTATCTTTTTTTTACGTTGATCCAACCGAACAGATCTTATAAACTTTCGATGAACATGATATTTTGCATGATCAAGTATCTCAATAAGTTCTACAAAGTAAACGTCATCAAAATGGACTCAGCACGAGTCCGCAAATGGGCAAACCGGACCCAACTGCTGAGAACCCGACTCCTTTTCGAAATTAGCGGTCAATTTTATTGTCATGTTCTGCACAGGGGAGTGGGCCATCGTTATTTACTACTCCTTGCTGAATATTTGGAGGAATTGGGTACGTACAATTATTGCTGAACCAAGCCTATGGATAGAAAATGGGTGGTTGGACTTCATATCCTTCACCAAATTAATAGTTGTCTGAAACACCACTACTGACCACACAAGTCTCTTTGTATTCTCTAGCTACTTGTTCCCCTGAAGAAGAAGTCCCAAAGAATTTCTCTTCTATTTTCAGTTGGATTCGTTGGAACAAATGGCTGAACCTCTCCTGACATCTGCGACAGAGGCAATCTTGAACGGCTTGATTTCCCTAGCGACCCAGCAGATTAGCCTGGCATGGGGTTTTGAGAAAAACCTCGAAAAGCTCCGCAGAAGGCTAACAACCATTCAAGCTTTGTTACAACATGCTGAGAGAAAGAGAATTCTACCAGAACACTTTAAAATTTGGCTAAAAAGTCTCAAGGCGGGAGCCTGCCATGCTGAGAATGTGCTGGATGAGTTGGCCTATGAAGCTCTTCGAAGGGAGACCGAGGGACGAAAACCAATCAAGGACAAGGTACGCAACTTGGCATTTCGTCTCAAGATGGCTAAGAAGGTCAATGATGTTATTGTACTGTTAAACGATATTTGCGATGAGGCAAATATAATTGGTCTTATAGCAAATCAAATCTCAGATGCTAGTGTTGAACCTAGGGTATTCAGGCCGACCCTGCCTTATATAGATGATTCAAATGTTATGGGAAGGCAGGGTGACGTGTCTGAAGTGAGACAGATGTTACTTGGCCCTGACGAAGAAGAAAATTTGTCTATCATTGCCATTCAAGGAATGGCTGGGCTTGGGAAGACGACACTTGCTCAACTAGTTTACAAGGATGAGAAGGTGGTGGAAAAGTTTGGTGATAAAAGAATGTGGGTTTGTGTATCTAACGATTTTAGAGTAGAAAGGATATTGAATGAGATGGTGCAATCTCTTACCGGAGATAAGTCTGAAACACCGAACATTCAAGGAATAGTGAAAAAGCTTAAAGAAACAATGGGTGGAGAAATTAACCAGAAAAAAGAAAAAATGGGTGGAGAAAAATACTTACTTGTATTAGATGACGTTTGGAATGAAGATCATCAAGAATGGGTAAGATTGAGAGATTGTTTGATAGAAATTGGTGGCTCGAAGGGGAGCAAAGTTTTAGTGACAACACGCAAGATGGATGTAGTATCAACAATGCAAATATCATCGTCCTTGACTCACCCTTTGGGGAAATTATCCGATGATGAGTGTTGGGCCATGTTTAGGAAAAGGGTATTCTCAAGGGGGGGACCGGAAAGGAGACAAAGTTTGGAGGATATCGGTAGGAGAATGGTAGAAAAGTGTAAGGGTGTGCCATTAGCAGTTAACTCATTAGGAGGTTTATTGTACGCTAAGCACTCTGAACGTGAATGGGAGTCTGTCGATAGGAGTGAAATATGGCGTTCTCTTGAAAGTGAAAACAGTATTCGACCAGTGTTAATGCTAAGTTATGATCACTTGCCATCACCATTTTTGAAAAGATGTTTTGCATATTGTTCTGTTTTTCCAAAGGACACTATCATCAACAAAGATGTGTTGATTCGCCTTTGGATGGGTCTAGGATATCTTCACCCTATAGCAGAAAGCGCATTACAAATGGAAGATTTGGGCAACAATTATTTTAATATTTTGCTGCGCCATTCTTTCTTTCAAGAAGCTAAATTGGATGAGTTCAATAATATTACTAGTTGCAAGATGCATGATCTTGTACATGATCTTGCGCTTCATGTTGCAGAGGGAAGTTGTTTAACTTTGGAAGCTAGTGAGGTGAAGAACCATCCCGAGGTTCAACATCTCTCATTGCATTTGAAGGAAGAAACATGTTTAGGGATTCCACAAGAAAATTTTGAAAACCTGAGGACACTATTGTTAAGTGGACATCTCCCCAAAAACTTTGACGCAGCCAAATGTGTACGTGTCCTACGTTTAATAGAATCCCACATGAAAGAGTTGCCAAGTTCAATGCGCAAGTTTATACATTTGAGGTATCTTGACCTCTCAAACACGGAATTTGAAAAACTACCAAACTTCATCACCAGTCTCTACAATTTAGAAACACTCATTTTGCCATCATCTCTGCAAGAGCTTCCAAAGGATTTTCATAAGTTGCTTAGCTTGAGACATCTCTGTATGGATGAAAGCAAAATTAGTCTGAATGAGATTCCGGCGAAGTTAGGGCATTTGACTTCTTTGCAGACATTACCCCTCTTTGTTGTGGGTGAGGATATGGGCCATAAGATTGAAGAGTTGGGCAGCTTAAAGCAGTTAATAGGTAGATTACGTGTTAACAATCTAATGTTCGTGAAGGACGGGGAAGAAGCAAAAACGGCCGACATTATAGGGAAAAAGGATATGCAAGAGTTGGCATTTCACTTTGGACTTGAAAGATCTCACACTAACCATGCGGATGTGTTGGAAGGACTTCAACCCCACAAGAATCTTAAGGGCTTAGTACTTGAAGAATTTGGAGGACAAAAATTTGCGTCATGGATGACACGTGCCAATCCCCAATTCCTTCAAAATTTGGTGAAGATTCGATTGAGGAGTTGCCAAGTATGCGAACAAGTCCCAACACTCGGACACCTTCCACATCTTGAAGTTGTTGAAATGGAGGGATTGGATAATCTAAAATGCATTGGTCCCGAATTCTATGGATTGGAAGAAGGCATTGTCGGTTGTAGTAGCAGCAGCAGTGGGGCAGCAAGAAGCGGAGTAGTATTTCCAGCATTGAGAAAACTTAGCCTTCGGGATATGGGAAAGCTAGAAGAATGGTCAGATGTATCATCGCTGCCAGCTGCTGCCACCAGTGAGATAAAGTTCTTTCCTTGTCTCAAACAGTTGCTAATCTCCGATTGTCCTCAGTTGGTAACAATTCCAGGTCAATTGTTATCAGTCCAGTTCCAGAGCATAATTATTTCAACAGAGATTTCCAGCTGGAGGGAGCGTAAAAAGAGGGATAGCCCATCCTTGTTGATGGGCGTCAATGAGAATTCAGAAAATATTCCTCTTTTGTTGGAGGATTTGCTTGGAAAAAGTAGCAGATCCCTAAGAAATCTGAAAATAGATGGATTGAAGAAGCTGCATCATTTACCGAACCAGCTACTAAACCTAACTTCTCTCGAGAAGTTAGTTATATGTGAATGCTCTGATCTAATTAATATAATCGAAGAAACAGAGGTAACAATATCCACCGGCCTACCGTCCCTTCAAAAGCTTTTGATATGGGACTGCAATGAGTTGAGGTGTCTGCCGAAGTGGCTGCTACAGCCAACCCTTGCTGAATTTTGTATACGAGAGTGTAAAACTTTGGAAGGTGATGAATTGGGCAGTCTGACTTCCCTTAAGAAGATGGCCATAACAGGCTGTTCAAGATGGGAAAGTTTTTGGGAGAAGGGGCTGCTCTGCCTGACAACCCTTCAGGAATTGCAGATTGGTGGATTCTCAGAGCACCTTCTTCATTTCCCCTGGCCCTCCTATCCCCCTCAACACTGCCCCTTCATCTCCCTGGAGTTTCTTGAATTAGAGGGTTGGGAAAACCTCACATGTCTGCCTGATCTTGAACACCTTACTGCCTTGAAAACATTGCAGATCTGGGAATGGGAAAAATTGGAAGCTCTGCCAGAGTGGCTGGGTAACTTGTCATCTCTTCAATCACTGGAGATCTGTTTTTGTCCAAATCTGATGAGTTTGCCCTCCCAAGAAGCTATTCAGCGCCTTGCCAATTTACAAAGTCTGGAGATATATGAATGTCCCATTCTAGCAGAACGAATTGAAAAGGGAAGCGGCGAAGAGTGGCACAAGATAGCTCAGCTACCATTGGTCAAAATAGGCGGTAATTTATTTCTCTAATACCCATTCTCATGATTCCTCTTTACTTCAAGCAAGCAGATCTCTCTCTCTCTCTCTCTCTCTCTCTCTCTCTCTCTCTCTCTCTCTCGTGCTTATCTTTTGTGGGCCTTTATTGGTGTTAGTATCCATGTGATGAAATCAGAAAAGGTAATGCATGGAAAATCTTATCTATCCTGTTCTCTGGCAGGAGGGGATAAGGGCTGGCGTCGGTATAGATATTCGCAGGAAGTGTAACCCCAATTCTAGCTTTTGAAGGCAAAGCAACCTCTAGCCAATCATGTAATTTCCCAACTTCTTTATTTTGCATCTTTTTGGGACTACCATCAATGTTAACAACCGGTTTTTGATCTTACATGTCCAGAAATGGTGATTTCTAATACCTCAGGTAACAAGGGAGGAACAGTGGATCTGACAGCAGGGGAATTACTGCATCGGAGAAAGAGGTGTTCTAATAGATTCGCTTGCTTATGTAATTTCTGAGACTAATCAACAAATTATCAGTGATCATCTCTCTCTCTTTTTTCTCTTTTATGTTCAATTTTCCGCTAACATTTTCTGTTTCCAGATTCTCCAAGACCGTGTGTCATATCCTTTTATATGAGGAATTAACGCAAGGCGGAGGTCCTCAAAGGTCTTATTCTTGTATACCTCTCTCTTTAAACACTTTTCTGAACAATTTCTTCCTCAGCCATGATTCTTTCTGTCTTCAACGTTATTGTTTTCTGGCTTCAGGTCATACTGCAAAATGTCCACATTTAATAAGCTTGCGATGCGAGAGGTTGTTGATGGGAATCAAATCTTGGAAGGAAGCTCGAAGTGACACTTTCGATCAAGCAGATTATGCCAAATAGCTGAATCAGTCTTAGGATCTGCCCGCAACATTATATTTAGTAAGTCGTTGATTATCTGTTTGGATCTATCAAGCAAGAGCCACTACGGATCCGATACGTTACTATATGACAGCAGTGATACGAAAAAATTCTAGAAAAATAAGATACGAGTACGGCTAGGATACATTACATACCCATATTTTTGTCATTTTCTAGCATTGTATTATGCTAATTTTAAGAATGTTGAGAAACCGTTACATTCTTCATATGCAAACTTGTTCCCCGCAAATCCGCTGGTTACTTGCTGAAATCCAATGTTATTGGAACATATGTAGGACACAATAAGAATATTAAAAAAACTATCAAAAGAAGATGAGACTGTTTTCATCTCACTGTATCCTCATTTCTCAAGTGTAAGCTAGTAAACTATTGAACATCTATGCTTTTTGTATTCCTCAAACCTTTACGCCGTCCTATGCAAGTCCCATATTCTTAATTTCATAAATGTTCGAACATATGACCTATAGTATTCAAAAAGTATCTCATACTTCAAAATTTTAAATTAATGGCTTTTATATTTTGGATACTTCTGGATACGTATCCACAAGTATGGGAGGATTATCTGTATTCGATGTGGATACCATACAGCTCAGACTTCCATATAGAAGCATCCGTTCTTCCTAGGTTTGGATCAATTCTGTATCAATAGTTTCTCACTAGCCCTTTTTGACGTTCATTCTTTGAAGTACGATGACACTAGACACATTAGAAGTTGGACTCTGGACAATCAGAAGTTGGACTCCGGACACATCAGAAGTACGTTTCTCCCTAATTTCTCACTGTAAAGTTGAGAGACGACAGTATTGATTTGTGGAAAACCCAAAATTAGGGTAACTTTCATTAAACTGGGTATATATACAGCGCAAGATACAACAATTACAATGAGGTCCTAACTAATTAACTATTTACATACTAAGGATAAATAATGAAACTCCATACAACGAACTAATTCATTAATCTAACACTCCCCCTCAAGTTGGTGCGAAGATATCGATCAAGCCCAACTTGAATGCAATAGGGTGGAAACTCTTGCTGCCAAGTCCCTTTGTGAATATATCAGCCAACTGATCTCCAGATCTCACAAAAGGCATACATATCGAACCCTCGCTCAGTTTCTCCTTGATGAAGTGCCTGTCAATCTCAATATGTTTCGTTCTATCATGTTGAACAGGATTATGAGCAATGTTTATAGCAGCCTTATTATCACAGTAGAGTTTCATAGGACCACTGTCAATGAAACCCAAATCACGTAACAAGATTTGGAGCCACAAAAGCTCGCAAACACCATGAGCCATGGCTCTATACTCTGCCTCTGCGCTTGATCTAGCAACCACCGATTGCTTTTTACTTCGCCAAGTAACCAAATTCCCTCCAATAAAGGTACAATAGCCAGAGGTAGAGCGTCTATCATTCACAGAACCAGCCCAGTCAGCATCAGTAAAAGCCTCCAACCGCAAATGACCATGATTAGAGAACAAAATTCCTCTTCCTGGAGCTGATTTGAGATACCTCAAAATACGATAAACTGCATCCAGGTGTGAAATACGAGGATCGTGCATAAACTGGCTAACTACACTCACTGCATAGGTAATATCCGGCCGGGTGTGAGCTAAATATATCAGTCGCCCAACAAGTCGCTGATACCTCTCCTTATCAGTACGTTCGCCCATATCTCCACTCAAGTGATGATTTGGCTCAATAGGAGAATCTGCAGGTTTACAACCCAACATGCCTGTTTCTTCCAAAAGATCAAGAATATATTTTCGTTGAGAGATAAAAATACCTCTATCAGATCTTGCCACTTCCATTCCAAGGAAGTATCTCATAGCTCCCAAGTCTTTAATCTCGAATTCTTGGGCAAGTCGAGACTTCAAATTATGAATTTCATTCACATCGTCACCTGTCATTATTATATCATCAACATAAACAATAAGGACAGCAATCTTACCATCACTCCTCTTAATGAATAGAGTATGGTCAGCATAGCTCTGTTTGTAGCCGAAACTCAGCATGGCCTTTGAGAATCTACCAAACCAAGCCCTAGGTGACTGCTTCAAACCATACAATGCCTTCTTTAATTTGCACACCTTTCCTTCACTTGCAGCGGAAGAAAAACCTGGTGGAATATCCATATACACTTCCTCATCCAGATCACCGTGGAGGAATGCATTTTTTACATCAAACTGTTGAAGTGGCCAATTCAGGTTAGCTGCACAGGAAAGTAGAGCTCGCACAGAATTCATCTTTGCTACTGGAGCAAATGTCTCCTCATAGTCAATACCGTAGGTTTGAGTGAACCCTCTGGCGACCAATCTAGCTTTGTATCTGTCAACTGTACCATCTGCATTCTGTTTAACAGTAAATACCCACTTACATCCCACTGATTTCTTTCCTCCAGGAAGTGGTACTAGCTCCCAAGTGCCATTCTTTTTCAAAGCTGTCATCTCCTCTACCATAGCTCTTTTCCATTCGGGTATGGCAAACGCATCCTTCCAATTCTGTGGAATAGATATAGAGGAAAGAGACGAAACAAAGGCATAATATGAAGGAGATAAACGATCATAAGACACGAATTGGGAGATGGGATGTAGAGTACATGATCTTTTCTCTTTTCGAATAGCAATAGGACGATCATCAATAACAGGAGGTTCAATAAGAGAAGAATCACTACTAAGTAAGTCAGCTGAGAGAGGAGAATCATTAACAGGAGAAGAATCATTACCAGATGAGTCAGTTGAGGAGTCTGGAACTGGAGTAGGCAACGGTGATTGACGGAGTGGTATCACATGGGAGGACTTCCCATCTTTCTGTCTAGCATAGGTCTTCAAGTTACCTTGCAACCGTGCTGGAAGTCCATCAGTGTCATTGCCCATGCCATGTGTTGCCTCTTCAGCAGATACTGTTTCTTTCTCTCCCTCAACATGATTATAAAATAGGTGCTCCCCCTCACCATGATTATACATAGTAAACATCTCTTCCTCCTGATTAGACTCCCCCTGAAGAGATGACTTGGAGAGGGAATAAAAAGACTCTCTTTCCCAAAAAGTGACATCCATGGAGACTAAAAACTTTCTAGAATGTGGATCATAACACTTGTAGCCCTTTTGGGTAGGAGAGTACCCAACAAAAATACACTTATGGGCTTTATGACCCAACTTACCCCCGGAGGGGTGGGGTGCATGGACAAAGCACACACAACCAAAAACTCTTGGGGAAGAGTGATAGCATGATAACTGCTAGGAAGACACTCTATGGGAGTCTTGAAGTTGAGAACACTGGATGGCATACGATTGATAAGATAAGCGGCAGTTAAAATGGCTTCTCCCCATAAGAATTTTGGAACATTCATGGTAAACAAAAGAGACCGAGCAACCTCAGCCAAATGACGATTCTTGCGTTCAGCAACTCCATTTTGTTGTGGAGTGTCAACACAAGTCGTCTGAAACAGAATACCACGCTCATCAAGAAAAGCCCTAAAACCTTTATCAATATACTCAGTGCCATTATCACTACGGAGAATTTTAATTTTTGCATCAAACTGAGTACTCACCATCGCGTGAAAAGATCGAAAACAAGAAAAAACTTCACTCTTTGATTTAAGTAAAAACACCCACGTAGCACGAGAATAACAGTCGATAAAAGTGACAAACCAACGATACCCCTTAAGAGAAGTAACAGGAGAGGGCCCCCAGACATCAGTGTGAATAATCATAAACGGGGACTCACTTCTTTTGTTAATAGGTGCATAAAAAGAACGCTTATGTTTTCCAAGCTCACAAGCTTCACAAAAAAACTGACTCCGAGGACAATGTTTAGTTAGATTAGGAAAAAGTTTTTCTAAAATCCCATAAGATGGATGACCCAATCTACGGTGCCACTGATGTAACATAGAGAGACTTGGACTCGTATCTACCTGCAGAGCCAGACCACTTGGCATGGGCGAAGGAGACGGACGAGGAGAAGACTCCAGATAATAAAGGCCATCACATGATCTACCACTGCCAATCACCTTCCCTGTACCCAGTTCCTGAAAGACACAATGTGTAGGAAAAAAGGTCACTGAGCAATTTAAGGATTGTGTAAAACTACTAACGGAGAGAAGATTAGTAGGAAAATTTGGCACATGAAGAACTGAAGAAAGGGGAAGGGTTGGAGAGCAGCGAATGGAGCCTTTCCCTGAAATAACACCAGATAGGGATCCATCTGCCACTCGAATCTTATCCTTACCAGAACATGTAGAGTATGAGTCAAAAAATGAAGAACAACCTGTCATATGATCTGTGGCACCAGAATCTATGATCCACGGAAAAGAGGATGCATTAGCTGGAATACTTGTAGAGAAAGCTGCAGTGGTGGTAGGAGCTATAGTAGATGGAGTATCAAGCCTGGCCAGTAGGCACCTAAGAGCTTGTATCTCCTCCCGAGAAAGAGGGCCAGTTGGAACATAGTTGGGATTACCCGCCATATCAACAGAAGGTAGTGAACAAGTACTAGACAATAACAATTCCCAAAAATAACTCCAATCAAGGGAATCAACTCAAAATAAGCAATACCCAATCAATTGGGGCCCCAACCTTCAACAATCCACGAACAATCAACCACCAACAACCAGAGATAGTAGTAACAATCAACTAAAAAATGCTGCAAGAACAATCCAGGAGCCAAACTCATTAGGCTAAAAAATAACCTCTCAAAAATTGAAAACAGTGCAACTATACGCCCCAAAACGCTACAACCAGCAGCAAATAAGAGAAGACGAACCCAAAAATTGCAGAAAAGGTGCCCAAACTCACTGGGTCAACTTAAACTGACTCGGTCGAACTCAAATAGCAGCAGCAGCGGAAGCCTGAAAGTACCTAACCTGAACGTGAAACGACCTGGAAAACTTCGGCGAGCTCCGGTGAGGGAAGGCGACGCCTGAAAACAGTGGTCGAAGGTCCGAATAGGGCCAGAAGACTGTCGGTGAGCCCTAGGTTTCAAATCTGAGTGGCAAATAGGGCTGAAACTGGTTGATATAGCAGAAGCTACTGTTCATCAGTACTGTTCACGGTACTGTTCACGCGACACTGTTCACGGGTTACTGTTCACGCAACACTGTTCAAGATTGGTGCAAGGGAAATCCCACGTTAGGGTTAGGATCTTTGCTCTGATACCATGTTAAAGCATCCAATTCCAAACCAATTGGCAAAGAGTGAAGAGGCTGCCCAGGCTCATATACTAGTTTTGGAGGAGATAATTAACCAATGTGGGACAAATCCCAACACTCTCCCGCACGTGCGACCCCTGACTCGTACGTGGAGAGGTAAACAAAGGATCCAGAACACACGGATCACAATGAAATAAAGTGCAACTATGGCACAAATAAAGGTGAAAAGTCTCCGAAAGCCTAGCTTTGATACCATGTAAAGTTGAGAGACGACAGTATTGATTTGTGGAAAACCCAAAATTAGGGTAACTTTCATTAAACTGGGTATATATACAGCGCAAGATACAACAATTACAATGAGGTCCTAACTAATTAACTATTTACATACTAAGGATAAATAATGAAACTCCATACAACGAACTAATTCATTAATCTAACACTCACTCTAGTCACTTATCGCCAACATGTTCTTAATATAGTGTCAAAGAGCAATTGTTCCCATTGAGCTTCTTAACATTCGATGTATGGAATCTTACAAAGATAAACTATTAGCATAGTAATAATTTCTTCTCTATGTTTTGATCTTAGATACCCAGCTCTTATTATTTCTGTGACCTCCTGTGGCAACGAAATAACAATGGTTTTGACAGCATGCAAAATAACTCTGTTGAAGAAATAGGCTTTCAGATAGCACATCTGCTTATGTAACCTCTTAAGACTAGACAACAAATTAGCTATTATCCTTTTTCTTTTTTTCTTGACCATTTTCTGAGGTTATTTTTTCTTGCTTCCAGATTCTTTGAGACACACTGCGCAGTACTGCAAAAATCTGAGGAAACGCAGAGGTCCTCCAACGTCTTATTCGTACAATATTCTTTGGTTAACACATCACTGCCCATTTTTTTCCCCTTTATCCATTAATATTTTTGTTTTAGTTCCAATTGTTGTTGAGAAGTTTGCATGCTGGTTAACTGCAAACTGTCCACACCTAATGAGCTTGTGATGCGTGTGGTTGTTGTAGCTCAGAGTGGACTTCCATTCAAGGACTTCACTGCCTTATCTCCCTCTAATGGCGCTACCGAATACTGCAAATGGGTGATCCGCCTTAAAAATCGACATGTAAGTCATTGATTTTCCCCTTGCATCAATTCCAATCAATTATTTCTTAATTAGCCCTTTTTATTCTCTGTTCATTCTTTATATCCTAGCTTTCCGTGTATGGCCTCTTACACAGTCATGCATGCTAACATGTAGTAGTACTTTCTTCTCTCTATGCAATGAGTAGATTTACAAGTTTAATCATAGAATGCTACGTGCTTATCTTTCGAACTTTTACATACATGTTTAGTTTTCTATTATCCGGTCTAACTAAATCTTTGTTCTCAAACATATGTTTACGGTACTTTGGTTGTAGTAAAAGAAACTACTTCTTGTATGACAGTAATGCTTGATATGGCTTAAGAGTTCTAAGAAATATGACGATTTGATTTTAACAATGCCGGGATAGTGGTTGCTGCAGTTTCAAGGCTTCTGTTGATCCTCTTCTTCTGCTATTTTTGCTGCTGCATCAGGACTTTGTCTGCTGTTTCGGCTGGAATTGCTTTGGCAGTGGTCCTGTTTTCTACTGGTGTCCTGCTGATTATACTTGTTTAGGATGTTGGTTTTCTTCCGAATGCTATATCAGATGCCGGTGTAATCCATTGCTTCTTCAAGTGAGCTCTCAAGCTTTGAGAAGGGTGCTATGAGGTTAAAATGCTGTAGATTCTGTCTTTCCATTTCGTTGGAATTGCTGGTATGCTGGAATTAAGTTGAAGAAGGCGAAGTCTAGGGTCCTATGCGGGTCGCTTGCTTACTCCTTAGCTATGGTTTTTTTTATTCAGTTGTACCTTGGTTGGCTCTTTGCCAACCTTGTTGCTTTCTTTGTGTCCTGGCTGGCATATGATTGTCAAGAGGTTGGACTGATTTTGAGAATATGTTCTCAATTTAACTACGCAGAACTATTTTGTCCTAGGTTGATGGTTCATATTGTTTGCAGCATTTTAATAAATGGCTCAGATTTTGATCCAAAAAGATCAAGGATCCCTTTAAAACTTTTCACATAAAAACTTTAACGCTTACTGGAATTTCAAGACCCCAAACACTATAGCCCTTATGAAGCTAAGTATTTCCTGAATCCGTTGAAGAGTTGTTACAGTGCTCATGACAGCCCAATTTAGTCGAGTAATATTCGTCTAAGCAGCAAATGGCCAAAAAACCATTTGATCTGCAAATGTTGAATCAGGAAGAGTGATGGAGAGGATCTAAGATGTTATGAAAGCAGGGAAGCAAGCCCACATTTAACAGTGCCGAAGAACTACGGTATATGGGAGAGAGCAAAAACTGCTGGAAAGAAAAAGAAATCACAAGGGAATCCGAACGCTGATGAAACTGAAGATTGCTACAATCCGATCAGCCCTGATGGTGAGATAGATGGTGAGCTACCATGATTGACCGATGGACCGCACAAATTGATGCAGCCACAGGAATTGATGCGGCCCGAGACAAAAACCTGCAAAAAATACATCAATCAATTAGATGGCGTAAATATATTTGTCTCGAAATTAAGCAACATGAGAAAGGAACTAAAAGGAATCGTTGAACAAGATCACAAGGCAAAAGAACTGTAAGAAATGAAAACTCAAGCTATAATTGACAAAGAGCGACTAAAGATTGCACTCAAATGCGAGCAACAACGAAATGAGGCTAAATAGGAAGTTTATGATGGCGGATCCAAATTACACTGCACCGGTAAAAGAACATGTGCACTATTCATTACAATATTTCAGAACTTTGGGGGTGTTTAATTTGACACCTTCTTTTTCAACTTCTCATTTGTAGGGAATGCTAACGTACCCTGTTACTCCCATTGACTTTCGCCATAAAAAGACATAATACTAACAATAAAAAAAATGTAACAAAAATCATGAGTGGTGTGGCAAAAGTATACCATAAAATGACATACTAACATTTATCAAAAGAATGCATAATACTTTCATCATATCATGCATCTCAAAATGGCATAACAGTTCTAAGACTACTTATTTTAAAGGTGCCCCCGACAAAGTAGTGTAACATTCATCACAAAATAACATACCATTAAATTTGACTACCCAAAATCAAATCCTCCAAATCTCCCACTGTCGGAAGATGATAGCCCACTCTCATTAGGCTTTAAACCTTGCAAATGCATCTTTCAAAACGTCATCACTGATTCTAAATAACTTCCACTATGATGGAATCTCGCGATCAACTTCAATGATTAATGAAATTTTTTTGCCTTTTAAAAAAAATTATCGTGAGCATCCCATTACAAGATACCAGGGATGGACTTAAGCGGGGGCACATGCCCTCACTCGAAACAAAATAATTTTGTTATATTTTTGTATAAATTAGCATTATTATAAAAATGTGCTAATATATGAATATACACACTTGTATATATCTCGAAAATACATATAAAGAATTAATTTTATGATTTAATTTCATTGACATACACACTTGTATCTATGCTTTCTTGATTCTTATATTTTTAACCATTTGGGAGAAATATCTTAAAATAAAGTCATTAACAAAACTAGCTTGATCATTTTTAAACTTGTCGATATTCATTTAAAACATACTTTAAATTTTTTTCTGAGATTTTGTGAGCATTTTTACCTAATTTAGCTGAAAATACACGTTATAAATTTTTATAGTTAGTAATGCATGCATTAATTTGGTACAATTTTATTGTGGTCAACTAAAAAAAATAAACTTTCGTCACTATGATTAACAAGGTGTATCCAAGCTATATTCCTGGATCCGTCCCTACAAGTTACCACATTCGGTTTGATCCATTTATCCTCTATGTCCTCAAATGCCTTCTTTGCTCACTTTCATATAGTCAAGCATACCCCGAAATTAAAGCACTTCAAGAAACATTGCACCGAGCAATTTACAGGCATAGGATAGGATATAAAATAAACTGAGGGCTTCTATGAAATTATTGAGTTTTGTTTTGAAAAGAAAAAGCAGGCATAGGATAGGATATGGAGTGAATCGAGGAGGAGGAGGTCATTTGCATCAGCGAAACAGAGGTATTTCACGGGGTAGGTTTAGATTAAAAAAAGAGGTGACTTTTTTTTTGTCATTCTTTAAAAAAAAAAATTAAATTTATTAATTTTTCGTCAAATTTTTGTGCCTTATTTATTTGTCCCGATGAGAAGAAACAAGAAAAATATTTAAAAAAATTTGGAACCCATAAATTTTTTGAAAAAGAAAACAAATAAGTGGAAAAGATAGCTTTTTGACTTATTTTGTCTTTTTTTTAAAAAAAATTGTTTTGGGAAAAAAATTATACCTTTTGATTCATCCTGTGAAGATGAATAAATAAGTCACAAAGTGTTACGCAAAATTAACAAGTGTAATTTTCTTTTATAATAAAGACCAAAAAAAAAAAGGTCATTCCCCATTTTTTAAGCCAAACTCACCCAATGTAGGGTAGGGCGAAAGTCATGCTCCGCAAACGCGAGTTCTGTCGCGATTGTGGGGACAGAGAAAGAACAATGTCCGGAAAGTACGTAATGCGGGTTTAGGAAACGCGAGTGTGCTATTGACTAACTTCGCATTTTCAACTTGCGAAGTATATTTTTTGGCAATTTTTGACCTATTTTGGAATCAATTTGACAATCTCCTTCGTCCACATTGTGTAAAAAGTTATTTAAAACAATCACATAAAACTTCAAGTGGATCGAGTAACTACTGGTATTTAATCGGCGATGACGTATCTCGGAAAAAAATGAAGAAAAATCATCTGGGCAGACTTGATTACAGCTCTGAAGAGGCGAGAATAAGAAAGGCGGGCTTATGGAACGCGAGTTCTGTATCGACTAGACTTCTCACTTCTCAACTTTAAATTGCGAAGTCTTGTGAGGAGGCTTCCCCACCGTTTTGGGCAATTTTCAACCTCATTTTTGGATTGTTTTGACGATCCGATTCGTCCATATCGTAGAAATTGTGGATTCTAATAATTTCATAAAATATCAATTTAATTGGATACCTATTGGTATTTAATCGGAGAAGATATAGTCTGGAAAAAATTGAAGATAAATGAGCTCTGCACACTTGATTATAACTTTTTTTTGGCCCGTTCGGTCGTACTCCGTTATAAACGTTGCAAATCCAATGACTCGGGCGATCGGAGCTGGTGAACCCATCCTCTCTCACCCTTCTCTATCTCTCTCTCTCTACAACCACCGGGGTTTTCTATTTGCAGCCAAGAATTTGAGGAACAATTTGAGGTACAATTGTTGATTGTTGCATCTACTTCAATTTCTGTTGGCCTACAAACTACTAATAGTTTTGCGGGTTTTGATTTTATATGACTTATAATACTGTTAGAAATTCGTGCAAGGCATATGTCTCCTACGTGTTTGACATTTGGCTTCTGAAGGAAGCCGTCTTTTGGCCTATGGTTTTTTTGAAGTTTTAGATTCAAAAATAAGTAGCACAGTCGATTGGGATCAGTAGATTTGAACCATTCTTTCTGCAGTTTTCTGAGCAATTGAGGTTCATATGACTCGGAACACTGTGGATGAATGACGAAGTCTGGATTGATTTGATCCAACATGCCAAAGGGACTGAAATTGGAAATACCATTGTTTCTGGTACAGGAGTTCCTATAAAAATAGGAAATGACCTACCTTTGAGTGCGGTTTGAACCATTGATTTACGTAATTGGAAGTAACCAATTAGGTTTACGACGAAACCTAGAAATCGATCACTGATCCAATTTGAGTACCTCTACGGGATAGACCTCAACAGAAAACTGAAGAGTAACGGCAACAAGTGATAATGTGGGGCCTGTTCTTATTTTACGCGAGGGTTTTGAATTAGCCCCTCCTGATTGTATTTCCCCTGAGATGAAAGAAAAGATAGGCAATCTGTCTTTTAGGACGATACCGAATCCTATCTCTTGTACTAATGCGGACGACTTTCAAGTACTGGTGCAATTAACCTTATCGCCTCATCTGATGCATTGGGGGGTGCTTGAGCCGCAGCAATTTGGGCGAGACAGCGAAGCATCTTTCGTAAGCCATATAATAGAATCAATTCTTCTCATCTCCGTCAATAACTTTTTGTTCTATTTTTTCTTTTGGTGCCTAACATCATTCTTTTGATTCAAATATTGTGACTTAGAAGAAGACTACTTCGAATCTCAATTTCTGGAGCTCCATCCATTTGATTGGTTCTCATGTTTTTATATCTATTTCCTATTTCCTTGGTGGATCCAGTCCTCGAATAAAATATATTGGCTTCAGTGTATGGAATTTGCTAGACAACATGTGATTTGCTGTATCACCATTTGGATACACAATAAAGACACAAACACAAATACAAATACAATACAATAACAAAGGCACTCTTTAAGTTGAGAGAGAGAACACAAGTTAAATACAAGGGGAGTAAGACCCAAACACAATATAAACGTGGTTCTGACACTAGTAACCTTTTTTATGCATGGTGAAAGTCAGTATTGTTGGTTGCTATTAGTGAGGTTTGAACCCTAACTCTAGTACCCATGTGGATTTATTTAAGTTGTAGTTTTGGTGTTTACTCTATCTTGTATCATGTAGTTTTTCACTTCAGTGCTTGTAGCTTGTGAATATTCATAACTTAATGTCTGTGGAATTAGGGCAAATAGTATATTGGAGTTTAAAGTTCATGAATAGCTTAAAGTTAATTGTCTATTTGAAGTTCATGAATCATTTAAAGTTAATTGTCTATGTTGTGCTCACACCAGAACCTCAAACCACACACACATACAATCACAAAGACAATTTTGAGAGAAAATTTTCACTACACTCACAATAGTTTACAAAAAAAAACTCTCTTTGATGTCCAAGTCAAGATTTTAGAAGTTGTGGAGACCGGGTTCAGGACTCCTTTGTGATGGGATTTTCTATTCGAGCTCCTGCTTACAAGATGAAAACCTTTCTCGTTCATCCACATCCTCCCTTTGGAAAGTTTCCTGGACCGGGTTGACCTTTTTTTGAAGGAGTCCCAACTCCTCATCCAGTTGGTCCAATTGCGCAATCAGCTCTGCATTGAGACTGGTGATGAGTTCTCATCTCTACGTGAAGTGTTTGGTATGTTTTCAACTTCCCTTGCATTAATTTGTTGGCAACTCGAAGATTAGCTCCCACTCTGGTCGCCAAATATGAAGGCTGTTTTTAGAACTCCCCCTTGGTGATGGGAATTACCCTATGAGCTCCTTAGAAGATGGAATTTTTTTTCTCGTTGACCTGTTGACTCTGCATGAGAGAAGTCCATTAGACACACTCTAGCCAATGTTGACTGTAGGAAATGTCTCCATCGATCAAATCAGTGTTAGCTCAAGGGCAAACTATGGACTACTAGTGCTAGTCCGAGAACTCTTAGAGCATGGATGAAACAAATGTGCTTAAAGTACTCAGTATGTAATTTCTGATCCTCTGTTCTGAGCCTTGTTGGGGTGTTTATAGGCGAAGTTTGGCCACCTACCGGGGGTTACCATCTCCTGACTAGCGTGGGGTGCCATCATTACAATCTTTTCCACAGTATCCATCATTACCATCTCCTACCCGGGGTTACAATCTTTTCCAAGTTTTAAGGACCATTTTTAGCAGCTTCTGAGCTCCTTTAGTTTTTACTCCTTTAAAATGATATAAAGTCGCGTTATTCAGTGTCGTGGGCCCAATGGAGACATTTATTTTGTTCGGCGAAAATTAGTGACCGTTCCATTATCGCCATCAGGTTTTATGAATGGTATTTTGCATTTACGCGGTTGGAATTCGTCAAACAACTAAATAAGTCTTAACCGTGTTGTCGTGGGCCCAACGGGGCCCTTTTTTCTAATGCTATGAGGCTTTCAGCTTTCTTGGGTGCAATTCTGACAGGGCAAAGCAATATTATGGGTTGGTGGTCCCCCGGGAAGCTACTTTAAAGCTCAAATAATGCATTCAGCATTAGAAGTCCTTTGGTAGTGATGACCACACAAGTCCTTCACCATATACTAGTTGTGCTCCTATTAAACACCACTGACCACACAAGTCGCTTGTATTCTCTAGCTAATTGTTCTCCTCATGAACAAGTCCTAAGGAATTGCGGTTCTTTCTAACCTTGGAAAAAATGGTTGAATCTCTCCCCCGCACAGCTGCTGCCGAGTTGATTTCCGTAGCAAACCAGCAGATTAGCCTGGCATGGGGTTTTTGAGAAAGACCTCGGAAAGCTCCACCAGAAGGCCAACAACCCATTCAAGCTCTCTTACGTGATGCTGAGAGAGAGAGAATTAGAATCAGAACCATTAAATATTTGGCTAAGGCTGGAACCTGTCGACTTTATTTTGATACCATGTGGTAGGAATCTGCAAGCTCGGATTTTGTATCAACTGTGAGGTTTTGTTGGCAATGGTATTCCATGCATTCCCCAAGTTCTAAAACAAGAAAACGAGTATCAAACTCTAAGAAATATAGTAAACAGATGTAACAAGAATAAATTAGGGAGCATAAATGGGCATATTTATGCCCCTATCAAGTAAGTTCCTTAAGGGTTGTTAATAAAAAATCACCCGTACATTTATTTTAATCACTAGTAGATTTGTTGAATTCCATTGAAGGAAAAAGGGTGAAACACTAATACAATGGAAACCAAACTACAAAGCAATGTGAACTAACGCCAAATCCCCTGTACGTGTCAAAATTATTTCGTTTCCTTGATATTTGTAGCTTAGAAACTGGTAGGAAATGTTATAAGAGCACCATATGCCATCCAGCCACCATATACTACTTTACTCTTATATATCTTGTCAACATTCTCATGTTCTTTTTCATTGATTCCAAGCTTTGTATCATATCCTTCACCATATTAATAGTTGTCTGAAACACCACAGACCACACAAGTCTCTTGTATTCTCTAGCTACTTGTTCCCCTGAAGAAGAAGTCCTAATGAATTTCTCTTCTTTTTTCAGTTGGAACAAATGGCTGAACCTCTCCTCGCATCTGCAACCAAGGCAATCTTGAACGGCTTGATTTCCCTAGCGACCCATCAGATTAACCTGGCCTGGGGTTTTGAGAAAGACCTCGAAAAGCTCCGCAGAAGGCTAACAACCATTCAAGCTTTGTTACAAGATGCTGAGAGAAAGAGAATTCTATCAGAACCATTGAAAGTCTGGCTAAAGAGTCTCAAGGCGGGAACTTGCCATGCTGAGAATGTGCTGGATGAGCTTGCCTATGAAGCTCTTCGAAGGAAGATTGAGGTACCAAACCCACTCAAGGAAAAGGTACACAACTTGGCTTTTCGTTTCAAGATGGCTGAAAAGGTCAATGATGTTAATTTACTATTAAAAGAAATTTGCAATGAAGCAGCTGACATCGGTCTTAGCCCAGCAAATCTACTTGCAGATGCTAGTAGTGTTGAAACTAGGGAATTCAGGCAGACTCACCCTTTTATAGATGATTCAAATGTTGTGGGAAGGGATGGTGATGTGTCTATAGTTATAGACATGTTACTTGGTTCTGATGAAGAAGACAATTTCTCTGTCATTGCAATTGAAGGAATGGCTGGGCTCGGGAAGACAACCCTTGCTCAGCTAGTTTACAAAGATGAGAAGGTTGTGGCTAAGTTTGGTGATAAGAGAATGTGGATTTGTGTATCTAATGATTTTAGAGTTGAAAGGATATTAAATGAGATGGTGCAATCTCTTACTGGAGACAAGTTTGAGACACCAAACATTCAAGGAATAGTGAGAAAGCTTAATGAAAAACTGGGTGGAGGCAAATACTTACTTGTATTAGATGACGTTTGGAATGAAGATCACCAAGAATGGGTACGAATGAGAGATTGTTTGATAGAAATTGGTGGCTCCAAGGGGAGCAAAATTTTAGTGACAACACGCAAGATGGATGTTGTATCAACAATGCAAATATCATCATCCTTGACTCACCATTTGGATAAATTATCCAATGATGAGTGTTGGGCCATGTTTACGAAAAGAGTATTCTCAAGTGGGGGACCGATAAGAAAACAAAGTTTGGAGGATATTGGTAGAAGAATGGTAGAAAAGTGTAAGGGTGTACCATTAGCGGTTAACTCATTAGGAGGTTTATTGTACGCTAAGCGCTCTGAACGTGAATGGGAGTCTGTCGATAAGAGTGAAATATGGTGTTCTCTTGAAAGTGAAAATAGTATTCTACCAGTGTTAAGACTAAGTTACGATCACTTACCATCACCATCTTTGAAAAGATGTTTTGCATATTGTTCTGTTTTTCCAAAGGACACTAACATCAACAAAGATATGTTGATTTACCTTTGGATGGGTTTAGGATATCTTCATCCTATAGCAGAAAGCGCATTAGAAATGGAAGATTTAGGCAATGATTATTTTAATATTTTATTGCGCAATTCTTTCTTTCAAGAAGCTAAATTGGACGAGTTCAATAATATTACTAGTTGCAAGATGCATGATCTTGTACATGATCTTGCGATTCATGTTGCAGCGGGAAGTTGTTTAACTTTAGAAGCTAGTGAGGTGAAGAACCATCTCGAGGTTCAACATCTAACATTGCTTCTTGGGAAAGAAACGAGGTTAGATATTCCACAAGAAAAAGTTGGAAACTTGAGGACACTATTTTTAACTGGATATCTCCCCCAGAAAACTGACTTTATCAAATGTGTACGTGTCCTAAGTTTGGAGGGATCCTATGTGCAAGAGTTGCGCAAGTTCATACATTTGAGGTACCTTGACGTCTCACACACGAGATTTGAAAAACTACCAAACTTTATCACCAGTCTCTACAATTTAGAAACGCTCGTTTTGCCATCATTTCTACAAGAGCTCCCAAAGGATTTTCATAAGTTGGTTAGCTTGAGACATCTCTGTATGGATGAAAGAAAAATTAGTCCAAAGGTAATACCAGCGAAGTTAGGGCATTTGACTTCTTTGCAGACATTGCCCCTCTTTGTTGTGGGTGTGGATGTGGGCCATAAGATTGAAGAGTTGAGAAGCTTAAAACACCTAAGAGGTCGATTGCGTGTTAACAATCTAATGTTTGTGAATGACAGGGAAGAAGCAGAAAAGACCGATATGATAGGGAAAAAGGACGTCCAAGAATTGGTATTTCACTTTGGACTAGAAAGATCTCACACAAACCATGCGGATGTGTTGGAAGGACTTCAACCCCACAAGAATCTTAAGGGTTTAATACTCGAAGAATTTGGAGGACAAAAATTTGCATCATGGATGACCAGTGCCAATCCCGAGTTCCTTCAAAATTTGGTGAAGATTGAATTAAGGAGTTGCCAAGTATGCGAACAAGTCCCAACACTCGGACACCTTCCACATCTTGAAGTCATTAAAATGAAGGGATTGGATAATCTGAGACGCATTGGTATCGAATTCTATGGATTGGACGAGGGCATTGTCAGTAGTAGTAGCAGGAGTGGGACAACAAGAGGGGGAGTAGTATTTCCAGCATTGAGAACACTTAGTCTTGGTGATATGCCGAAGCTAGAAGAATGGCCGGATGTATCATCGTTGCCTGCTGCTGTCACCAGTGTGATAAAGTTCTTTCCTTGTCTCAAACAGTTGCTAATCTCCAATTGTCCTCAGTTGGTAACCATTCCAGGTCAATTGTTATCAGTCCAGAGCATAAGTATTTCAACGGTGGATCCCTGCTGGAGCGAGGGTCGAATGATGGATAACCCATCCTTGTTGATGGAAGTCAATGAGAATTCAGAAAATATTGCTCTTTTCTTGGAGGATTTTCTTGGAAAAAGTAGCAGAACCCTAAGAAATCTGGAAATTGATGGATTGAAGAAGCTGGGTTGTTTACCGAACCAGCTACTAAACCTTACTTCTCTCGAGAAGTTAGTTATAGGGTGCTCTGTTCTAATCTATTTAATGGAAGAAAAAGAGGTAACAATATCCACCAGCCTTCCGTCCCTTCAACAGCTTTTGATTTTGGACTGCCCTCAGTTGAGATGTTTGCCGAAGGGACTGTTACAGCCAACCCTTGCAGAATTTCGTATAGAGTGGTGTGGAAGTTTGGAATGTGATGAATCGTGCAGTCTGACGTCCCTTAAGAAGATGACTATCATAGGCTGTCCAAGAGTGGGAAGTTTTTGGGAGAAGGGGCTGGTCTGCCTGACGAGCCTTCAGAGATTGGTGATTGGTGGATTCTCAGGGCACCTTCTTCATTTCCCCTGGCCCTCCTATCCCCCTCAACAGTGCCCCTTAATCTCCCTGGAGTATCTAAGATTAAAGGGTTGGGGAAACCTCATATGTCTGCCTGATCTTGAACACCTCACTGCCTTGAAAACATTGGAGATCTGGGAATGGGGAAAATTGGAAGCTTTGCCAGAGTGGCTGGGTAACTTGTCATCTCTTCAATCACTGGAGATCTGGAGTTGTCCAAATCTGAAGAGTTTGCCCTCCCGAGAAGCAATTCAGCGCCTTGCCAATTTACAACATCTGTTTATATCGAGATGTCGCATTCTAGCAGAACGAATTGAAAAGGGAACCGGCGAAGAGTGGCACAAGATAGCTTATATACCATTGGTCCAAATACGCCATGGTAATTTACTTCTCTAATACCCGTTCTCATGATTCCTTTGCACTTGAAGCAAGCACAATTGTGCTCTCTCTCTCTCTCTCTAGATCTCTTGTGAATATATTTTGTGGGTCTTTATACATGTCGGTGTCCATGTGATGATATCAGAGAAAGTAAAACATGGAAAATCTTACAAATCTAACCTGTTTCAATAGCAGGATATGGTACGGCCCGCAGTAAATATAGATATTCGCAGAAAGAGCTCCACCAATTGTAACTTTTGAAGGCAAAGCAATCTCCAGCCAATCAAGTAATTTCTCAACTTTTGCATTTTCTTTAGTTTGCATCTTTTGGGAATAGCATCAATGTTAACAATTGGTTTTTATACGTGTCTGTGTCCCGAAATGTTGATAGGAAGGAACAGTGGATCTGACAGCAGGGGAAATAACTCCATTGGAGAAAGAGGTGCTCTAATACATTAGCCTGCTTATGTAATTTCTGAGACTAATCAACAAATATCAGAGGGCATCTTCTTTTTTTTCTTTTTTTTGTTCCGTTTTCTGCTAACATTTTCTGTTTACAGATTCTTCGAGACCGTGTGTCATATCCTTTTATATGACGAATTAATGCAAGGCAGAGGTCCTCAAAAGGTCTTATTCTTGTATACCTCTGTTTTAAACACTTTTCTTAACAATTTGTTCCTCAGCCATGATTCTTTCTGTCTTCAACGTTATTGTTTTTTGGCTTCAGGTCATACTGCAAAAATGTCCACATTTAATAAGCTTGCGGTACGAGAGGTTGCTGATGGGCATTAAATTTTGGAAAGGGAGCTCAAAGTGACACTTTCGATCAAGCAGATTATGCCAAATAGCTGAATCAGTCTTAGGATCTGCCTACAACATTGGAGTATTTAGTAAGTCGTTGATTATCTATTTGGATCTATGAAGCAAGAGCCGCTACGGATCCGATACAATATATATGACAGCGGTGATACGAAAAATTCTAAAAAGATAAGATATGTGTACGGCTGGGCTACATTACTTGGCAATGTTTTTGTCACTTCTTAGCATTGTATTATGCTAATTTTAAGAATGTTGAGAAACCGTTATATTCTTCATATGCAAACTTGTTCCCCACAAATTCACTGGTAACTTGCTGAAATTCAATGTTATGTAGAACATATGAAGGACATGAGACTGTTTTCATCTCACTGTATCCTCATTTCTAAAGTGTAAGTAAACTATTGAACATCTATGCTTTTTGTATTTCTCAAACCTTTACGCCATCTTATGCAAGTCCCATATTCCTAATTTCATAAATGTTCGAACATATGACCTATAGTATTCAAAAAGTATCTCATACTTCAAAAATTAAAATTAAATGGCTTTTATATTTTGGATACTTCTGGATACGTATCCACAAGTATGGGAGGATTATCTGTGTTCGAGGTCGATACCATTCAGCTCAGACTCCCATATAGAAGCATCCGTTCTTCCTAGGTTTGGATCAATTCTGTCTCAATAGTTTCTCACTAGCCCTTTTTGACTTTCGTTCTTTGAAGTACTGTGACACTAGACACATCAAAAGTTGGACTCTGAACAATCAGAAGTTGGACTCCGGACACATCCGAAGTACGTTTCTCATTAGTTTATCACGCTGGTCACTTATCGCCAACATGTTCTTAATATAGTGTCAAAGAGCAATTGTTTCCATTGAGCTTCTTAGCATTCGATGTATGGCATCTTACAAAGATAAACTATTAGCATAGTAATAATTTCTTCTCTATGTTTTGATCTTAGACACCCAGCTCTTATTATTTCTGTGACCTCCTGTGGCAACGAAATAACAATGGTTTTGACAGCATGCGAAATAACTCTGTTGAAGAAACAGGCTTTCAGATAGCACATCTGCTTATGTAACCCCTTAAGACTAGACAACAAATTAGCTATTATCCTTTTTCGTTTTTTCTTGACCATTTTCTGAGGTTATTTTTTCCTGCTTCCTGATTCTTTGAGACACTGCGCAATACTGCAAAAATAACTTAGAGGTCCTCCAACGTCTTATTCGTACAATATTCTTTGGTTAACACATCACTGGCCATTTTTTCCCCTTTATCCATTAATATTTTTGTTTAGTTCCAATTGTTGTTGAGAAGTTTTGCATGCTTGTTAACTGCAAACTGTGCACGCCTAATAAGCTTGTGATGCGTGTGGTTGTTGTAGCTCAGAGTGAACTTTTGGTCAAGGACTTCACTGCCTTATCTCCCCCTAATGGCGCTAGCGGATACTGCAAATGGGTGAGTTTTCCTTAAAATTCGACATGTAAGTCATTGGTTTTCCTTTTGCATCAAGCCAATCAATTATTTCTTAATTAGCCCTTTTTATTCTTTGTTCATTCTTAGTATCCTAGCTTTCCGTGTATGGCATCTTACACAGTCATGCATGCTAACTTGTAGTAGTTTCTTTTTTTTTTAGTGATGAGAAGATTTACCAGTTTAATCATAGAATGCTACGTGCTTATCTTTCGAACTTTTACATACATGTTTAGTTTTCTATTTCCTGGTCTAACTAGATCTTTGTTCTCACACATATGGTTAGGGTACTTACTCAGGAACTCCCTGGTTTTGGTAAAAGAAACTACTTATTGTATGACCATAATGCTTGATATCAAAGTTTTCATAGGTGAAAGCGCTAGGCGAGGCGCTTGACCCTCCATGGGGCGAGGCGTATGCCCCGAGGCATTGAGGCGTAAGCCTTTTTATTTTTGATTTTTTTAATAATTAAATTAATAAAATAACTATAAAAATACAAAAAATACGCATTTCATAAAAGACAGATTAATACAAAAAGATAGCATAAAGTAGATTATCAGTTAATGAGTTACCTGATCAGTTAATAACTAATAGAGAAACCCTATAACATCACTTTATTAGTTATTAACTTTTTAACATATTAACTTATCACTTTATTAGTAATTAACAGAGCACATCAATTCGTCACTTAGTAAAGGAAAACAGAGCACAATTGTCTAAAGAAAAATAGAGCACGACTGTAGATGATGATCGACTTCAACAAGGCAGCACACACGCGCGCTCGGGCACACACACAAAGAGAGAGAGAGAGAGAGAGAGAGAGAGTTTGAATTGCGAAATTACCAAAATTAGATTAGGAAAATCTCTCTCCTGAGGCTTACGCCTCACTGATAGGTGCGTAAATACACCTATTTACGCCCCCTAACTTAGGCTCGTTATGTTCTTTTAATGCGCTACTTGAGGTTTGATACTTGTTAATTGTGTTTCAGGACTCACGGAGCCGACGGATAACATTTGGAGCTAAAGCACAAAGTTAAATTTTATTTTGTGTCAAAACAAAGCCGGTGCCAATGAAATTAATCAAGAAAGAGAATAGAAGGGAGAAGCACTAGATCAAATTCCTAGCTACAATGGTAATTGGGCCCACCAATTACAAGAAGAAATTTCGGCAGTTTACAAGAGAAAAGGAGTGACCGCTAATGGTTTGTTTTCGGAAAACAATAAACGAGGGAATTTGGAACCGACTACGGGGCTATTATATAAAGAAGGAGAAAAAGGGTTTTGGGGATATATCTTATTCCCACGAGAGAACAAAGTGGGGGGCTGCCATCATCATCTTCTTTTCTCCCACGCAGAAACTGAAGAACGGTGGCTACCATCTGTGATCTTTTTCTCGCGCGTAAAAACAGAGAACGGAGCTGCCGTCAATTTTCTTTTCCACGCGGACCACGCACAAACAGAGATCACGGCAGTTCGACGACGCCACGGTTCTCACGGCTGAAACGGTAAAGGACGAAAGGCTTTGGGGTTTAATCTTTTACTGTTATTTCAATGGAGTCTTATACTTGCATGATTATTTGTTCCAACTACATGAGTGGCTAAACTATTCTGCTTGGGTGATGAGGAGGTCTCTCCAAGTAGCGTAGTTGTTAGATTTTTAGGGTTTTATATTCAACTTGATTGTATGATTTGATCGATTCATAACTTTTTATGAAGTTCTATATTTTTCCAATATTCGAAGGTGTTTGTATCCATGGTTTCAAGCATTGTCATACAATGATTTCGAATGTTTTGAGATAGGGTTTGAGATAGATTATACGACGTGAGACAGATCGTGTCGTGGTTAAATCCAATGAGACGATCCATGCCGTGTTGAGATAACCTATACGGAGTACGAATCTTGATTATATTTTTGGGGATTGTCGATAGGAATTGCTACTCTACGGTGATCTGGTTGAATGTTGAATGTGAACCCTAGGTTTCAAAATAATTGCGTTACAAGGGGAGACTGAATCGGAAACCCTAGTCCTTTCTCTAATCAGTTTACAACTCTTTTAATCTGCTTTCTAGTTTAGTTTTAGTTTAATCAAATCAATCAAAATCCAACTTCTCTTTACTTTCCGAATTAAATTATAAATTAATTGAAACTATTGCAACTCAGCTTTTTACTCCCAGCGGACGATCCTGGACTTAACCACTGTTCTTCGGAATACTAGTTAATTCCTTGGTTTTATAAATTATATTTTTGGTACGAAAACGACAGACCACTCACCTATCGGGGTGAAAAAGGCGACTGAGGCATACGCCTCGGTGTGCCTACGGAAATTAGGCAAGTGCCTTTGTGGTTCACTGCCTAAATTTTCACACCCTGAGGCGTTTTGGTATTGCCTCACCGCCCCAACGCCCCAAGGCGAGCCCAGAAAACACCTTTGAAAACATAGCTTGATATAACTTAGAGCTCTAAGAAGTACGACGAATTGATTTCAACAATGCCAGGATAGTGGTTGCTGCAGTTTCAAGGCTTTTGTTGATCCTCTTCGTCTGCTGTTTTTGCTGCTGCATCTGTACTTCGTCTGCTGTTTCAGCTGGAATTGCTTTGGCAGTGGTCCTGTTTTCTACCGGTGTCCTGCAGAATCCAATCCTGCAGGACTCCAACGCTGCTTCCATCCAATCCTGCAAGGATCCCTTTAAAACTTTTCGATCCAAAATGAACAAGGAAGAGTGATGGAGAGGATCTAAGAAGTTATGAAAGCAGGGAAGCAAGCCCACATTTAATCTGTATGGTCACAGCTTGGTTAAACTATGCTGAAGAACTATATGGAAGAAAGCAAAAACTGCTGGAAAGAAAAAGAAATCACAAGGTAATCGGATTGCTGATGAAACTGAAGATTGCTACAATTCATATACGCCAAGAACTTTGGATCGGGCTAGAGCCGATTAGCCCTGATGATGAGATAGATGGTTAGATACCATGATTGACTGATGAACCGCACGAATTGATGCGGCCCTAGGCAAAAAGCGTAGAAAAATTCATCAATCAATTAGATTGCACTCGAAATTAAGCGAACTAAAAGAAATCGTTGAAATAAGATCACCCGGCAGAAGAACTATAACAAATTGAAAACTCAACCTATAATTGACAAAGAGTGACTAGATTGCACTCAAGCGCGAGCAACAACGAAATGAGGCTAGATAAGAAGTTCACGATGGCGGATTCAAATTGCCGGTTACTGAACATGTTCCACTATCATTACAATATTCAGAACTTTACTTGTAGGGGAATGCTAAGGTATTTCCCGGAATACGTTATCCCCTTGATTGTCACCATAAGAAGACATAATATTAACAATAACAAAAAATGGCATAACAAAAACTACAAAATGGCATAACAAAAGCATACCACAAAATTGATATAACATTTTTAAAAGTAACATTTTTAAAATTTATTTTTTCGCGGTGAACCCCACAAAATAGTGTAACATTCACCATAAAAAAAAAGGTATAGCATGTTATGCATTGGTCACAAGACTCACAACACCATAAGAGGGAAGAATAGTAGATTTTCACTGCATGCACTACCATCAAAAGGAAAATTTATTCAATGTCATGTCTCTTAGCACCGTCATGTAGTACATCAAACTCATCCTCCACAATACATTAGTATAGGTTCTACAAAAAAAAAATGTGGAACCCGTACAAATCTATATTATAAAACAAAGCGATTTTTGTTTACACATTCAAACATGAGCACCTCTACAACCGTTAATCGCCTTCAAGCTAAGATCATAGCCGCCCAACTAAGATAGCAGTAAAGATTGAGGTATAGCAAAGGCTGTACAGCAGAGCCATGTACAGATGGTTTTTGCGCTCGTCTCTGATCCTGCAAAGATGATCAGAGCCGCTCATTTTATCCTAAATTTTGAAGCAAAGTTGGATGATTCGTAAATGCCTTTACCGATATCGGATTGAGATGATTTTTTTACAGGGACCATAAACAATATGTTTTGAATAAAATGAGTGACTCCGATCATCTTTGCGGGATCCGAGATGGGTGCAAAAATCATTTGTACTCTACTGTTGTACAACTCCTGCTGTACCATTAGCAGTTCTCTTAAGATAGTGTTTCCTTGAGTTATACTTTTACCATTGTTGTTGTAATGTATATATTTTCCTTTCCAATTTATAATCTTTTGATTTTTTCCATTTTAAGTTGAAATTATTTCAAGAATGTTGATAATTAACCTGTAAATTATTGCTTTTTTTATTTCTTCTCTCTACCTTGGCATGAGCTTTTTAAAGTGAGGGAGAGAATGAGTAAGTTATATTGGACGGATAAAGCAGACGGGTAGAGCACTGTGTGTCTGTGTTTCATTTGGAGGGCATCCGTTAGTATGTGATAAGGAAGAGTCGGGGGCATGGAATAGTTACTCCATCAGAAAGAGAGAAAACACAACCAACGAATCAGACCGACCAAGCACTGAAGAAGTGGAGTCCAGCTCATCTCCAATCCATAGGAAATTGGAGGATCCTTCGATTCCAATTCAATGGTCAGGATTACTCTAATATCTTCAACCCCAAAACACATATGGTATTCTACGAGCACTCAATTGCCCCCCAAATATTCTCCAATTATCATTTATCACATTTCAAGCACCAATTTTTGAGATTCCAGACATTAGTAAAATTTTATATTATAACTTTAATAACATATGCAGATTTACAGGGTTAATCAAAGAACTCCTTTTGCATTTCTTCTAAAATATTTTTTCTGTAAAAATTATCTTATGTTCAATTACTTTCTCTTACGATTTCTTTCTAATTTTCATAGCTGAATCTTAATTTCAATTTTCTTACATACCAGAACAACTATATCAATGAGCACACGACACAATACGAAACACACGTGGAAATACACTTGTATCAGTAAAAAAAATTTGATGAGTTACATAATAAGATAATATCAATGAAAAAAACCATGCTGAAAGAAAAAAAAATACTGATATAATATTAGTAAAAAAATCGTCATGAGTTACATTATATCGGTCGAAATAATGGGGGAATTACGGTTCAGTGGAACAAGGGGCAAATAAGTTCCAAGTCATGGACTACTTTTTCGAAATTATGAAATAATGGCAATGAAACAAATAATTACCAAGACATGGTATTTCAAACTTACACAGACAAAAATACCCCTTCCCCTGTACGACATTTCATTGTCTTCTTTGTCCTCTATACTGTGTAAGAACAAAACACAAATCCCCCTTCCCAGGATCTCAACCCCTTCAACACCACCACCATCCCACGGCCAAACCCACTTCTCTTTCTCTCTCTGACTAATTAATGCCCATTAATTCCACCAATTTCCCTCCCACCCCTTTATTATATACACACATACACTCATACACACACCCACCATTCCCCCCATCCCTCCTGTCCGGCAGAGAGAGAGAGAGAGAAAGGTAGCCATAGCCACCCCCACCTTCGGTTCACCACCATAACCGCCGCCGGCGACCACCATCTCCTACCACCATAACCGGCCTCCCTCTCGGCCCTCCTCCTATTGCCGCACCACCCCACCTCCCCGGCTCCTCTCCTCCGGTCCAGTCACCACATCCACCTCACCTCCATCGCTCGGCCCTCCTCCACCACCGATACCTACCACCACACACCTCCCTCACTTCCCCAAATCCCATTCTAGTGTCGAAATTTGAGATTTAAGTCGTCAATTTGAGGATTTCAAAATTAGGGTTTCTCTCTCTATCCTCTGTATATGTATTTGTATGTGTGCGGGGGTGTGCTTTTTGCTGAAAATCAGAGTGATACCAAGGGGGATATATTAGTCTTTTTGTGTGGCCCTTTTCATGTATTATGAATTAGTTTTCTCCATTTCATATCTAGAGGAATTTCACAAAAACTACTCCATGACTTGGTACTTATTTGCCCCAAGAACCACTGAACGGTAGTTCCCCCAAGAATGGTCATGAGCTATATAATTTTTTTTTCAAAGGCAAGTTTAATGGGGAGAGAAGAAGCCATTCAAAAAAAATTAATGGCTTTGTTCAGTTGCCTTTTCTATTTAGTTTTAGTTTTGAAAACCAATCATTACCTTACTTCTTTCCCTAATCATTATCCTATTTTTTCAATTATTACTTTCTCATCTCTCTATCTCCCTCCAATCATTACCCTTATTTTCAATCATTACTCTATTTCTCTCTCCATCCACTACTAAAATTAAAATAAACTAAACTACCAACCAAACACAACCAATGAATTTTTTGTAACAACTTCGAAGATTAATGAATTTTTTTTCACCGTTTAGAATACTATATGAGCTTTAGAGCTTGAGTTATTAGGGTAATCTTGACCATTGAATTAGAATCGGAGGATCCTTCAATTTCTTATGGATTGGAGAGGAGCCGACTCGAAGAAGTGTGCAAGCCTCCAGATCTCTCTCTCTCTCTCTCTCTCTCTCTCTCTCTCTCTCATGAATATCCTGTACAACTAAAGAAGTCATTCAGAAGATTCAGAACCTGATCAAGTTCTACTTGAAAGCCATGAAACCCCCAAGAAACCCAGTTTCTCTCCACCACCTCCTCAAACCACCCTCCTCCATTCCTCTCAGCCGTCCATTACCCCACCACAAATCATCACTCCACACACTTGTTTCCTATTTCCTCACTGTTGATTCTGCCCCAATACAAACAACACCAGAATCCCTCATAATTTCCACCCAAATCCTTTCATCTTCTTCTCTGAACCCCCAAGATTCTAGATCTATCAATACCCACTTGCCCCTTTTGCCTAATCCATTAAAACAATCTAAACCCACCCAAAAAACCAACTTTAAATCCGAAATCCTTTCTCCAAACCACAAGAACAATGAACCCATCAACGCATACTTTCTTGGTTTATCTAACGAGCCAAAACCCATCAGCAAAAGCCTCTCACGTGATCCAACGCTGTCCAAATTTTTCACTCAAACGAGGTCCTTTTCAGCTAGATCATCAGACCCATATAATCCAATTCCTGTTGTTTCAACTGTGAATTCATCATTGGAGAGCTCTCAGCCTATCGACGCGGGGTCTTCGATTCGAAAGCCAATAAGCTTGTGGCCTGGAATGTACCATTCACCTGTGACTAATGCCTTGTGGGAGGCAAGATCAAGCATTTTCGAAAGGCTGTCAAATGTACCAAATGATGATGCCCTTCCACAGAGTGAGTTGATCACCAAAACTCCCTCACAAAGTAGGACTAGCATTCTGTACAAATTCTCAGATGATTATGTACTTAGAGAGCAGTATAGGAACCCCTGGAATGAGATTAGGATGGGGAAATTGCTTGAAGACCTTGATGCTTTGGCTGGAACTATATCCTATAAGGTACTAAATGGGTTTTTGAAAGCCCTAACTCTTTGACTGAAAATTGATTTTTTTTTCTTTGTAAGTTATTGCATATTGTCGTAATACAAAAAGTCTGTTGCTTTAGATTAGTGGGCAGTTCTTATAGGGGCCGTTTCATTGGCTGAAGTAAACGTGGGATTGAATTACAAAACACATATCTGGCTACTGAGGGATAGCCATTTTTCGAACAATCATTTGGCTTGGTTCATTCTTTGACTACTCTGCTCCCCCACAAAAAAGGGGGAGACTTGCTCTTGCTCTGCCCATTCAATTGGTAGTGGGATTTCAAATCGGTTATATAAACAATCCCACAAAACATGTGAGTGATTGCTGGTAGATTTTGGCTCATATTATTAAGTGGTCTTGGTCAATATTGCTGGGATGCCAATGTTGGCGGTGTGGCTTGCGAAATACAGCTGGAAGTTTCTTACATGATAAATCAGTAACGTTAGGCATTGACTGCATTAATTTGGATCGTCTAGTATTGGTGGCCATATATCTCTCTTGGAAGTATTAGATGCTTTCTCTGCAGTTATATGTTTGGGCCATGCATGCTGAAGTGCACAGGGTGGCAAGAGCAAGAACCATTTTTGGGTGCAAGAGACAGTAGGATGGTTACAATCCTATTATATTTAGTCTTCGGATGTAAGAAAGTGAGCGGATGACAAAGGGGTTTGGGTTATGTACTTTAGCCCGAGTATAGTTTTGTACCGTTCAATTTCACTCAGTGAAGAAAAAACCTCTCCCCTGTGGAAGTAGGCAGAGTTTTGCTCAACCATGTAAATCTTGTGTGTTCTGTTTTTTGATTTTCCAATTGTCATTTGTTTGTTGTGCCTGTAGTTAGTTACGAATGGTTTTATTTCTAAATCTTGGCTTAGGTTCGCTTCCTCAAAATCCCAACAATTACTCAACCATATTATATAACCTCTCACTAGTTGTCCAATCAATCAGACAAGGCCATGTGGGGCTTTGGCGCAGGTTGAAGTTTATTAATGGCCTCTATTACTGTTGAGCTACTGCCTCAGAATTGTCCCTTTATACGCAATTCCACCTTTTACTATTAACTGTGGTTTTGTGCTTTTGCGCAAGTTTGTTAAATCTGTAGCACTGTACTCAATGTGGGCATTATTGCGCAACTCGATAAGGCGCAGTAGGGTTGGCTACAAGAGTAACATAAACATGTAGAATTTGTTACCTGGTGATTTGTTTAGTCTGCTTTGTATTAGGTTCCATTGTGTATCAATCAGGGCAAGATAATCCGCCTCGTGTAGAAGTGAATTCAGGTTCTTGTACCTGGTGATTTGTTTAGTCTGCTTGGTATTAGGTTCCATTGTGTATCAGTAATCAGTCAGGGCGAGACAATCTGCCTCGTTTAGAAGTGAATTCAGGTTCTAGTACATAACTGAGCTCCTGTCGTGTACATCGATTCCTATTTATTTGTGATGTATTCAACCATTCACTTTATCATGATATACACACTTCATGTTTCAAAAGGAGAAATGGTTACTTTATTTATACCTTTGTGAATTAGCACTGTTTCAACAGTGAGGGCAAAACAAGGCCCCTTCTGCTAGTCACTGCATCTGTGGACAAGATGGTCCTAAAGAAGCCTATCCGTATTGATACCGATCTGCAAATAGCTGGTGCTGTTACTTGGGTTGGACGGTCGTCAATGGAAATTCAACTAGAAGTGACTCAGTCTACTGAAGGTACATGTAATCTAATCATTCTCTTTCTTATGTTCTTTTCCTTCCATTATTTTCCTAATATAGGCATTGATTTGCCTTCACATGTCAATTCCATTATTTTCTTTACGTAATGAAACTTTTAGAGTTTCCAGTTTCGTAGGTACTGTCATCAGCCGTCTTTCCCTATATTCATACTTAACTTCATGACCTTCAACGTGTGGTCAACTTGCTGCTTCTATTTTTTATGCGGTGGCACGTGGTGTGATAAAGCCTATTCTTTTGCAGAAACAACTGATCTTTCAGACTCGGTAGCTCTTGTTGCAAACTTCACATTTGTTGCTCGCGACTCAAAGACTGGAAAATCAGCTGTTATTAACAAGATATCACCTGAAACTGAAAGAGAAAAAGTGCTTTGGAAAGAAGCAGAAGAAAGGAACCAAATGAGAAAACAAAAGAGGGGACAACAAAGAAAGGAGATCGATGACGGTGAAGTAGATAGGCTGAAAGAGCTATTGGCTGAAGGGAGGATATTTTGTGACATGCCTGCCTTAGCAGACAGAGACAGCATTCTAATAAGGGATACTTGCCTTGAAAACTCTCTGATGTGCCAGCCACAGCAAAGAAATATTCACGGTCGAATTTTTGGTGGGTTTTTAATGCGTAGAGCTTTTGAACTGGCTTTTGCAACAGCTTATGCTTTCGCTGGCAGTGCACCATGCTTTCTAGAAGTTGATCATGTGGACTTCTTAAGACCTGTGAGTAGGAATCCTACTAATTTTCTTGAATCTTATTGTTCCTTTCTTGTATCGGCATATTAGAACCTCATCGTTTCATGGATATTTCAAAGGGTGAATCCGAGGCTAAATTTGGTTTTCAGAATTTATGTTATAAATAATAACTCTATCCAATTCCTTTCACCAGCATATTGTTTCGTTTAGTTGGTTTGAGAACAAGTATCTCCAATGCTTATTCTATGGGGTACTGAACTACAAGTGTCATATATAGCAGAACCAAAAGTCAAAAGAAAATAAGAATGGATTAAACTTTAAAGGACACAGTAATACACTTAAAAGTATTATGTTCAGTACAATTAAGTTTGTGGGAGTGTACGCTTCTTTTAAAGATGATGAAAGATAAAAAAATTAGAGCTAATGAGAGTCAGTTTTTTTTTTTTTTTTTGAAGGATTCTGCAGATCCTTTTTGGGCCAAAAACCACTATTGTGTAGTAGACTAAGTAGAATTCATCCTTGTACATCCGTTATTGAAAGGTCACTATAACTAAGATTAACACATCTTTGCAAAAAAACAAAACGTTAGGTGTGGTGAAATTGTCACTATGTGTGTTCGTGCTTCGTAATGCCCACGCACGCTTCATTAAGGTATGCATATTTTCCCTATCTCAGGTAACTTTTTTTTTTTTGATCCGCGATCTCAGGTAACTTCAGTTTCTTGCTATATTATCATATCATATATAATTACTCTCTACTGGCTTGCACACAAATTTGTTAAAAATCTTCAAAAATGTTTCAGCTGAAAGTTCATTTCAATGCTACGGATTTCACCATCTTGAAATGTTTGTCTTATCTTGTGCAGGTGGATGTTGGCAATTTCCTCCGCCTCAAGTCTTGTGTTCTGTACACAGAACTTGAGAACCGAGATCAACCTCTCATTAACGTGGAAGTTGTAGCGCATGTTACGCGACCTGAATTTAGGTCTAGTGAGGTGAACATCTACCATTCTATATTTTTCAAGCTATTCTACAATTTCGATATTGTGTTGTCAAACAAAGAATCATTCAGGAGGAGACTAGTTCATCAAATGGACTTTATTCGTTTCCTCATGTTAAAATTCAATACTTTGTCCTCCCTAGTGCACAATTAAACAGCCCTAAGGTGGTGTTTGGATCTTGTATTGTGAAGGGATTTCTTGAGTGGAAAGAAAAAGGGAAAAGATGAGAAAGAAATGGATATTTTAAGTACCTTCCGTCCTTCTTTCTTATCTTTGCCCTATACGGGCTCCTCTAGCAATCCATAGATGAAACACAAAAGAAAAATCTTATGAAGAATTGAAAAACTGTAGAGCAATCCGTAGCTACTGATGGGCACCTCAACACTGGTATTCCATCGATGACCTGAAACATGTGAATTTTTTTTGATTTCATGTGTTAGCTATGACGGGAGGCATTAAACTTTGCATATGTTTTGCATCTTGAACAGGTATCCAACAAGTTCTATTTCACCTTCACGATTCGTTCAGAGGCTATGCAAAACGGGTTGAGGATTCGAAATGTTGTTCCTGCTACAGAGGAGGAAGCAAGAAGGGTCATTGAACGCATGGATGCAGAGAGCTTGTAGTCTGATAATTCGTTTATGAATTTGTTAGTCTTCCGCTGAAGGAAAACACGAGCACCAAAATGTGCTCTACCTAAGATCAACTTTCTTTGCTTTTTTTTCAAGAACCACCCCATCTCTCTCAGCACCGTCCCCAATAAGTTCTCCCTAATTATTACTCACATTTCTCCTTCTATCTATCGCTAATCATTACTCCAAAAACCTCCCTCAAACTCCAGGGAATCATTTGTAAATTTTACTTGGGCAGCAATTTCTCATGTGTCCAAATAGGGCAATCATTACTCCAAAAACCTCCCTCAAACTCCGGAGAATCATTTGTAATTTTTTTTTTGGTAGTAATTTCTCATGTGTCCAAATAGGGTAGTAAATTTCTCGTGTCATTATTTGCTCCTGCTGTTCAAAAAAAAAAAAGAAAATTTATTTGCTCCTGGAACATGAAAAGGGAGCATCGGTGATTGGTGATATCGAGCTTGCGACGCTTCTTTAGAATATGGTTTCTGAACTCGTTTCTGGGTTTTGTTCGAAATGAATTCTAGAAAAAGTCAGACACACATTACTACAAAAAGAACAACCACCCAGAAATAAACCAGGAGAAATCCACTATGCAGAAGATGCTTCAACAAACCAGTAGGCTTTTGTTTGGATCACGCAATTGTGGAGGGACGGGTTTACCGTTTACCCAGAAGGAAAATGATAGGAAAGCAGATATACAAATAAATTCAGCTACATCCCCGCAGTATTTTCTTATCTTTTCCCCCTGCAAATTCTTTTTCCCGTCTCCAGAATCCCAGATCCAAACAAAGCCCAACAGAAAGAGACATAAATCCGACGGAATAAACCACAAATTTGTGAATATATAGTGTTGTTTGGGTTCTTTAGTAATATTATTTTATATCAAGGGCAGTTTAGTCATTATAGTTTTAGGGTTTTTTCCTGTGTATTTATCTGGGTTCTCCTTAATTGTAAAACCCAAGCCGTTGTACTTGAAATGTTTCAGTTTCATGGTATCAGAGCAGATTTTCTTGGATCCATCGGCAGCCATCACCAGAGTTGCACATTAGCATCTCTCCTTCTCTCATACAATATCAGCATCTCCCTCTCTCTTTCTCTCGTACGTCACAGTTTGAGGGGTACAAAGCCCGCTTAGTTGCCAAGGGGTTCTCTCAGGAATATGGTATTAATTACGAGACTTTTGCCTCTGTTGCCAAAATGACATCTATTCGTCTTTTGATTTATGTGGCTGCTACGCACCAATGGCCTCTCTTTCAGCTGGATACTAAAAATGTCTTCCTCAATGGTCGTCTATCTGAGGAAGTTTATATGTGTCCTCCTCCGAGTCTCCTTCATGCCACCGGCCTTGTTTGTCGCCTCTGTCGATCTGCTCTGTATGGGCTCAAACAGTCCCCTCGTGCTTGGTATGCATGTTTTCATGATGTGGTTTTACAGATTGATTTTCAACCTAGCACCCATAAATCAGATCTTTTTGTTCGTCGCACTTCTCGTGGTTTGGTTCTTATCTTGCTCTATGTTGACGACATGGTAATCACTGGGTCTAACTCTGCTGCTATTGATGAAGTGAAACATCACTTGTTTCACGATTTTGAGATGAAGGACTTGGGACTTCTTCGGTATTTTCTTGGCATTGAGGTTGCCTCATCTCCAAAAGGTTATCTCTTGACCCAGAATAAGTATGTGACTGACATTCTTCATCGTGCTCAACTTACTGATGACAAAAACGTTGATATTCCCATTGAGTTACATGTCAAGTTCTCTGATTCTGATGGGATTCCTCTTGCTGATCCTACCGAGTATCATGAGCTTGTTGGTTGTCTTGTTTATCTCACCATCACTCGGCCGGATATTGCCTATGTTGTGCATATTGTTAGTCAGCTTGTTTGTGCCCCTCGGTCTACTCATTGGGCTGCCTTGCTTCGTATCCTTCGTTATGTTCGTGGCACCATGTTTCAGTGTTTGTTTGTCTCTTCCTCTTCTTCATATTTGACTCTCCGGGCCTATGCCGACGCTGATTGGGTAGGTGATATCTCTGATCGAAAGTCCACCTCTGGCTTCTGTGTTTTCTTGGGTGATTCCCTTATTTTATGGAAAAGCAAGAAGCAATCCGTTATTGTTCGTTCCACTGCGGAAGCTGAGTATCATGTTATGGCCCGTACCACCTCTTAAGTTGTTTGGCTCCGTTGGCTTTTATCGGATATGGGTGTCACTATCTGCTCTCCTACACCTCTCTTTGCCATTCAAATTGCCCATAATTCAGTTTTTCATAAGCGCACAAAGCATATTGAAATTGATTGTCACTTTGTTCGCCATCATCTCCAATCTGGCACAATTACTCTACCTTTTATCTCCTCCTCTCTTCAGTTAGCCGATTTCTTCACCAAGACGCACACCACCACTCGGTTTCGCTTCCTCCTTGACAAACTCGATCTCGATGCTCTCCGGGCTCGCATCATGAGTTTGGGGGGGGGGTGTGTGGTGAATATATAATGTTGTTTGGGTTATTTTGTAATATTATTTTATGTTAAGGGTAATTTAATCATTATAGTTTTAGGGCTTTTTCCTGTGTATTTATCTAGGTTCTCCTTCATTGTAAACTCAAGCCGTTGTATTTGAAATGTTTCAGTTTAAAAATTCTCCCCACTTTTTGCCTCCTGCCAAATCCAAATGGAAACATAGTATCCATTTCGACGTGCTCGACCAACCCCTACTCATAATGAAAATGCATATTCCTATTCCAGTCTGGTCTGACATGTAATGAACCTATAATCACGGCTCAACTCGACCAACCCCTACTCATAATGAAAATGTATATTCCTATTCCAGTCTGGTCTGACATGTAATGAACCTATAATCATGGCTCAACTCGATCATCAGATCATAGATTATGAGTTCACAACCATAGCCCATTCCTATTTTGGACAGAACGTTTCTGCACATCATACCCTCTTTCTTCATTTGAGAGATTCGAACGAGCTAGACAAACAAATGAAGTTGATGCAATGTTCAATCAGTCCGGATTGCAAAATCAAGTTTACCATAGATTTACAAAATATAGCATAACTAAAAAGATTCCACCAACCCTACCGCATTATTTCACAATGTCAATTTGCTAACTGTATATTACATAGAGAGGGTGAAACTACTCCAAATCTTATACACAGAAACTAAAAGGCCTGCAAAAAGATTACCCCCAGACCTTGTCCACATTCATCACTAGTTTCTGATAGGTATGGCGGTCCAATCATGCAATGGACCCAAAAACATTGTACAGAAAAATATCCAGAATACGCTTGTAAAACTGCATTCTTTATCGCGTAATGTGAGCTCCACTTAGAACGAATGCAGTGATGCAAGCGCAACATTCCGGACATTGTTTTCTGAAATTTCTGGGTCCATACTGTCTTCCATTGAGCAAGAGAACACAAAACCGACTCCTATTCGACATTTTAAGGTGAAGATGAGCTTTCATCATCAGAGGAACCATCGTGCCGCCTTTGTATGAATCCAGGGAAAACCGGCGGAAGGCTTGAACTCACCGGCTGAGGAAACGGACGTGCGGAACTTACTGTGCTTCTCTCGTTTATCTTTCCAACATCTTTGCATACCCGATCAAGGATGGAAAGAAAGTCCCTAACCACCATGAATATACGGAAAGGGTGAGCTTCTTCCTTGGCAGAATTTCCATGGAAATACTCTGTTAATTCCTTCACCAGAGAGAGAGCAGCACTCTCTTGAGCTTGTACCTGCACAATCTCCGACTCGGCCTTTTTCAAGAACTTGTTCATAGAACCCACAAAGTTCCGTGTACTACTCTCCTTCAATACACCTTCCTCAACTAATATCAACACTTCTTTAATCTTACTGCTTCCTTGGGCTAGTTTTGAAACTTCAGTACTAAGAACGTCTGAATCCATGGCAGCAGCTTTCTTCACATTGGTGAGCTCTCCGCCCAAGCTCGAAACAACTTGGAGTCCAATTTTCCGAAATTCAATGTCATTGGGAAAATCGGATTGCGGATTTTCATCAGGAGTAACTTCATTGACTCCAGAAATATGAGAACCTTCAGCTCTGCTGATTTCTTGAACAACAAAATGCAAGAGAGTTGTTTTCCCGTCGGTGCCCTTAATGTCCGCAAGCTTTAGGAGTGTGTCTAGCTTGAAGGCATGGGCATCACCACGTGTAGTTCCGACATTCATACGGTTCCCAGTTTTCAAAACAGCTTCTAGAAGCTTTAGGAACATTCTGCTTTTCCTCAGTTCTTCACAAGCAGCCTGTGAAAGGAAAGAGACAATTCGTGTATGATGTGGCTAACAGAAGGCCAATGATAGCTACTGAAATTTGCAATAAAGTGATAAAACCAAGTAATAACAGCGATTATCAATATATTACTAATGAGCTAACAAGCACGAAACACGCCTCCTGGCCTCACAGAGACGGACACAACATTCTCTGGGCACGTCACTGTCGGCACACAATTATATTTTCTTTAGTCATGCACGTTGGAACACACTAGGACACGTCAAGATCACATTTAGGGTGAAACTGGCATTCTTAAAAGTTGGTACGGTGTTGTGTTTCATGGATGATTAGTTCATGAATACTTACCCGTGCAGCATGCCCCCTATAGAAGCATAACTTCTATCCTTGCAGAAATCAATAGTTTCAATGTTTCATTTTCATCTGTGTTGCACAAGCACAGAGAAATTTGTTGCAACTTGTCCATGATAATGTACATACATATGTGCTATAAAAAGTACTCTATTTATTTGCCTTGCCTTTTCTTCCTATAGTATGAACAATTATTGCCCTAACACATTACAGTAATAAAACCTTTGTTATGTTTACTTTTCTGCACATTGAGAAATCTAATAACTAATTTCACATTTTAGTAAACTAGAATCTATAGGGAAAAAATAAATTGAGTTTCCACTGAAAATCAAGTTCGCAATTTAATTAGAGTAAACCATGGTTGATGCTGATAATGACATTAAAGCATGACAGGATATCCAAACTACGATAACAAGCAAATAGTGTTTACCTCCAGTGTTTCAAAAGACCTTTTAAGATACTCAACCTCTGAGTCAAAATTGGCAATATAAAGCATGGCATCCACTCTCTGAAATGCAAATGGTATATCAAGCACAGCCTTGAGAAATTTTTCAGCAGGGCCCAGCTTAACAGGTGATTCATCTTTGAACTCTTTCAGATTACGTTCTTCCTCCTTGGTTGGAGCCATCTTTAATAAACTTTCAAGAAGTTCTGTCCCCAGTGTATCAGCGTTACCTGTGACAAGTACATTTCAAAGGGGAAAAAAAATAAAAACTTAATCACAAGCAGCCTCTTCAATGAAACTTCATCAGTTTCTTTTGGTTTTTTACCATGTGTGTTAGTGTGATAACATATTGATCGGCTCTTGCCAAGCACAATAACATGCCAATATGCAATCATTGCCATGTAAGGGGGGCAAAACATGATTTTATAACAAAGTCCACCAACATATCATGACCATTGACCTTATACACCACGTCTGCAATTCTAGTTCACAGAATCAAACATGACTAAATGCCTTGGCAATATAACGTATGAAATGTCTAGTTTTACCCATGGAAAAGATCATTCCAATTGGAAACGGCTAGTTTTACTCATGCTTAGGAGAAAAGAGGAGCTTTATACCTTCCAAAAGGGCTTCACAAACTTCATCTATTGTCACATTAAGTGCTCTCAACAAAATTGCAATGTTCTGAGACTTCTTTGGATCAAGAACGCGATTCTCTTGATTCAGCATCGTTGGCCGAGAGTTATCTTTGGGAGTCAAACTCGAAGAATTTACCATGAACAACGTCTCAATCATCTCCTCATCTAACCTGCAATCATAACAGTTGTGCGATTTGAAAACTTATAAACTTAATCGGATAATCAAACAGTTAACCAATAATTCCCGCTAAGTGGTGGCTAGATGATTTCCATCCACACAAGCAATAGAGGTAGACGAAACAATCACACAACACAAGAGAACACAAGATAAGAAATAAGCAAAATCTGAAGAATTCATAACAAAAAAAGACAACACCACAACACAACCCAAGATAACTAATAAGCGACTGACTTCGCAAAAATACATGGTAAAATGCTTCTCGTTTGTCTACACTAAGGCCTCGCGGTAGCCATTGCTTATATCCTCATTTCTTGCTACAAGCAAAACCTGGAAACATGTAAAATCGTTTGGCTATCAATTGCCTATTTTCTTTGCTCATTCCTTTGGTTGGATTCTTATGAAATAAGAAACCAATGGGTCTAGATGTATTAGACAATCCATCTTTAAGCAATAAAGGTGCACCAAACAGGCCCTATAGGCTTATACATTAAGTGAGAGTCAAATTTTTTATTAGAACCTACTGTGCGCAGCTAATACAGGTAAAAAAGCGACCTAATGCAACAAGAGAGCAAACATCCATATCGAAAAGAAATTCCGTGATTAAACAGAGATTAACCCTAAGGATGCACCAAACGAGCTTTGACAAGACGAGACGATCAAGAGTGAACTTAAATACTACAACAGCGGCAGCAAATCTTAACATAGCAAATGAAATAATCGAAATTAGCACACAACAATCGAGAATGCTGAGTTCAAAAAAACTCACTGGAACGAGCTAGATTTCAGGTGGTCCCACACCATAGCCCTGTCCGAGCTCGCCCTAACCTTGTCCCAATGCAATGCCTTCAACTTGGGCTTCACAGTTTCCTCACTCCTCTCCACACTCCCCACCAAATCACCCCTTCCTCCTTCACCCATTTCCAAATTCCGAAATGTAACTGACCTCGAGGGCGTCACCAGCACCGGCGGCCCGTCTCGAGCCTCCCAAAACCCCGGCGGAGGCAACGGCGGCGGTGTCGGTGGCAGCTTTCCCTGAACCGTTCTAACCACATTGGAATAATCTCTTATCACAGGGGTATTCTGGGTACTTTCCGAATCTTCCCCGGAATCACTAGCAGGGGTAGTCTGGGTATTTTCCGAAAATGCCTGGTGATTTGGTATTGGCGGTGGCGGACGTGACGGAGCTGGGAAAAAATCGACGGCCTTCGGTTTAGGTCTTGTGGGACTTATTAAATTGAGGGGTATAAAAGGACTGCTGGACATGGAGTAATTTGATGGTGAAGCAGAATTTGAAGAAGATGGGTGCGAAATATTTGAAGCACTTCTTGAATTATTCTCTTCAGATTCCACAGACATAAACACTCTCTTGGGACTCTCCTTTCTCCCGGAAGAAGACCTGGGCGAGAAAAACTCCTCTTCTTCCTCATTTTCTTGATTTTCTTCATTGGAAACACTCCGCCGGAAAATCTGCAGGCGGGGAAGCGGCGGGAGAGGGCGGAGCTCCGGCGAGCCCAGCTTCTGATAAGCCGGCAGCATGGAAGAATTAGTGGTTGCATTGATTGAATCTGAAGGGTATTTTTTGTGGGTGATATCTTCGTTTATTCCATTGAGGGTACCGAGGTAAAGAAACTCCGACGAACTGGCCGCGGATGCGCTACGCGACGGCGGCCGTGGAGGCTTGTGACCGCCTCCGCCGTCACTGTCGGAGGCGGTGGTGTTGGGGGGGAACAAACGGATGCTGTCCGCTCTCGGGGTTTTGTCGCTTTTGCTGTCGTAGATGGAGGAGGTGAAGCTTCCGTGGCGGCGGTGGTGGAGGAGGAAGGCGGCGACGGCGGTGACGAGGGCGGCGGAGAGGAGGGAGAGGGAGACGGCGACGGCGACGAGCTTCTTGGAAATGGGTTTGGAGGGGTGAGAGGTTTGGGGGAGGATGAGGGAGGAGATGTTCGCGGGGAATGTGGCTTGGGCGGTGGATGGAGGTTTTGGCGGTGGTGGAGAAGGGTAGAACGGGAAGAAGGGGTTTTTCGGAGTGTTGGGTGGGGAGAAGGAGGAAAAAGGGTACTTGGGTAGCTGGTGTTTTTGCTGTTTGGGTTGGGATTGAGGAGCTTGGAGTGGCGGTTGGGTGATTTCGGGGAAAAAAGGCTGGTGGAGGATCCGGCGGTGGCGGTAGGGTTTGGCGGCGGAGGAGGAGATGATTGGTGTTGATATGAGGAGTACGGTTAAGAGGGTGAAGGAAATGGATGCCATTTCTTGCTTTTTATTTTAAGCTCTCTTTCTTTCTCTCTCTGGAACTAGAGAGGGGGGAGGGAGGAATGCAGTGTCGGTTGTGGGGACTGTTTTGCCATTGAGAGAGAGAGAGAGAGAAGGCTGTTGTTTGATGGATACCCTTCACAGTCCAACCAGAAAGAGTGAGTGGAAGTTTAGATGGGTTGTTGAAGAATGTCCAAAACAACCTCTATCAATGTGAGGGGGAGAATGTTGGTGCTCACTGTGATAGTCGGAGAGAGAGTGAGAGAGAGAGAGAGAGAGAGAGAGGAAATGGTGGATGAGTGAGTGTAGGTGTAGGAGGAAAGAGAATGGTAGTTTTCAAAGTTCCAAAAAGGGAGAGAAAATAATTGAAGCCCACAGGTAGAAACAAACAGTGTTTAATTTGTGATCCTTTTAACGTCTTAAATTTGCAAAAAGGAGGAACTTTGAACCATAAGACACAGGGATCATCCTCTGGAAACTGGAAGGGGGAGAAGAAAGGGAATTTGCTAATCCATTGGAAAGGGGTAAAGAAATTGGGATATGCATCAACAGTGCTCTGTACTTGCTTTAATGGACGGTAGAAAATGAAAGGAGGGGGAAGGGGGAAGATGCTGATGATGATGATGATGATGAGGGACGGAAAAAATCTCTGACAGTATATTGACCATTGGGATTATCATTTTGCACCGCGTTGAGAGATTCTCGCAAGATTTTTGTTTTGGGAGAGGCTCCTCTCCGATCCATGGGAAAAAATTGGACCGTCATGTTTGTTCTCTTGTTTTTTGGATTAAAAAACCATGTTCTTTTTAGGGGTTGTGTTTTCCGTGCTGTAAAATTAATAGATTTTTATTTGTTGTTGAAAATTTGTTAGATATTTATAGTAGTGAAAAAATTGGTGAGAAATGTCAATGTAAGTTATTTTGGGTAGTGAATGAGTAGTTGATAGGTTTGTGAGTAGAGTTACCGTAATAAAAACAGTTTTTGTTGAGAACTTTTTTTTAATAGAAACGAGATGATAAAATGTTGCAACTTTTTTGTTAGTGAAAATGAGATTGTAAAATGTATTAAATTTTTAGTGCTTTTTTGTTAGTAGGTTTTTAGATCCAACCTTTTTTCTGTGTGAATAATTTTCAATAAATTTTTCTTCATTTATTACTGTCATATTTTTATCTATCTCTCTCCACTCATTATTTCAAAAAGAGAAATGCTAAGTGCAAAGAAAATAGGCAAAGAAACGACCCTTAAAGTGTATATGAACGGCTCAGATGCACTGCACAGTAAATCTGGGCCATTCATGTACACTTTAAGGGTCTTTTCTTTGCATATTTTCTTTGTACCTAGCACTCCTCTTTCAAAAAACTTTCCTCAAGTCTAAAAACGAACATGGCTACGCACCGTCTCAATAAATTTTTCTTCAATTATTACTTTCATTTCTTTATCTATCTCTTCATTCAACAAACATGACTGCGCACGGTCTCAATAAATTTTTCTTCAATTATTACTTTCATTTCTTTATCTATCTCTTCATTCATTACTTGAAAAACTTGACTCAAATCTCAAAACGAACACAAGAGCGCATGACTTTTTTCATCCATTCTATTCATAGAGTTTATACCTTCTCAAGAACATTGACGATGTCGAAAAAGATGTAAATTGAATCTCGGTTGGCATGATTTCATAATGTATTTATCTTCAGACATTTGTAAGTGTGTGAAACCATTAGTTAACCCGAAACACCTTGACCCTGTTCGATTTGAATTTTAAAAAAGATTTTTAAAAATAATGAATGAAAAAAAAAATAAGATAATTTAAAATCGTATCCAAAAATTTTGAGACCATAAGATAAACAAACTCCTTTTATTACAAAAATGGGAACCGGAGATGAGCTGTAAACCGTGATAGCAAAAGTCTGGCCCTGCAGAGGGACCGGGGGAGCTGTGGGAGGAGAGCTGCTACTCCCCCCCCTGACACACACCCCCCCCGGCCCCACCATCCTATTTCCCGGACTACCCCTCCCCCCCTCTCTCTCTCTCTCTCCCTTTTCTTTCCCCCTTTTCTTTCTTTCTTTCTTTTTACAGTGTACGTTTCTTTTTTTTTTTCCCTTTTCTTTCTGATTTGGTTTTCTCTTTAATAATAGGTTCAAGTCTTTTTTTTTTAAAGCGGGTTCAAGTCTAATTCTAGGCTTTGTAAAGTAAAAGAAAAAAAAAAGTATTTTAATTGATCATGTTTATCCGACTGTTTTATTTTTCTTTTTTTGTCCTTTATAGATTAAAAAATATAGTTATGAAAATAAGTATTTCAATTTTTAATCCGTTTGAACCAGTGCAAAGATGTTATTTTTCTGATCATTTCATCCTAAATGGTCGTAATAATCTTTAAGGCCTTTCAATGGACACCCTAAGAGAGTCTTGAAACTAAATAATGAGTTTTAGTGTGTTTATTGAAAGACCTTAAACCAAAAAAACGATCTTTTCTCTGATTTAACTGAATTACAAATTAAAGCACTTAATTCTTGAATTATATTTAAAATTTTTAAATATACAAGGGGTGTATTTATGGAAATTAAATAAATGGTTGAAAAATTAAGTGCTCCAAATTTCAATCCGTTTGAATGGGTGAGAAGATTTTATTTTTCTGATCATTTAATTCTAAAGGGTCATAATTAAATTTTGACTATAGGACTCTCGTTGATTAGCCCTAAGAAAGTTGTAGAATCAAATATCTCTTAGGACTAACCAACGAGAGCCCTAGAATCAAAATTTAACTATGACCATTTACAATTAAATGATCAGAAAAATAAAATCTTCTCACCCATTCAAACGGATTAAAATTTGGAACACTTAATTTTTCAACCTTTAGTTTATATATATTTAAAAAATGGTTAAAAAGTTAAGTACTCCAAATTTCAATCTGTTTGAACCGATAGAAAGATTTTATTTTTCTGATTATTTTATCCTAAATGGTCATAATTAAATTTTGACTCTAGAACTCTCGTTGATTAGCCCTAAGAAAGTCGTACAACCAAATATCTTAGAACTAACGAGAGTCCTAGAGTCAAAGTTTAATTTATGACCATTTTGGATAAAATGATCAGAAAACTAAATCTTTCTATCGGTTCCAACTGATTGAAATTTGGAGCACTTAATTTTTTAACAATATTTTTTAATATATAAATTAAATGTTGAAAAATTAAGTGTTCCAAATTTCAATCCGTTTGGGTGAGAATATTTTATTTTTCTGATCATTTAATTCTAAAGGGTTAGAATTCTTTTTTTTTCTCAATTATTTTACGAAGCGTATAATTAAACTTGAACTTATTATTAAGGAGAAAAAAATTCAAACCGGAAAGAAAGAAAAAAAAAAACCAAACCGAAAAGAAAAGGAAAAAAAAGAAAGAAAAACAGACGGTAAAAGAAAGAAAGAAAAAAAGAAAGAAAGAAAAGGGAGAGAGAGGGGGGGGGGGAGGCGGGGGTAATTTTGGAAAAAGGCTGAAAAAGGCGGGGGGGCCTTGGGGGGGTGTGTGTCACAATTTGCCTGTGGGAGGTGGTGAAGATTTTAGCGGGAACCATCAGACACCTTTCACATTCGCATACACAGATTCAATGAGTCATCATCAAAACGAAAGCGACGCACCTCCTTTTCTTTCTTCTTTTTTTGTTTCGTGTGTAGGAAAAGTTAGGGATTTTGGCGTATTGTGTCTATTGAAAGCCATGAAAATTTGTTGGGTTTTGCTTTTGCAAAATTGTTCTTTTTAGCTTTAAGGCTCTTTTTTTTCCTTTTTTTATTGTTTGACAATTAGAATGTCCGGACCAGCTTACGTTTGTCTAAAATTATCTCTTCCATGGTTCAGTAAAAGGGAAGTCTTCCACGCTCGGATTTAAAAATTCACAAAAAATTATTTTCTTGTAATTTGACCTTAACATTAAAATTATGATCAATTGCGTATGGAGCAAACTTACCAGTCAACCGGATTAAGGTACTGTTTAATAAAATTAAAACTTGAAATTGAAAACCGAAAAATTACGTGCCGAAAGCTGAATTATTTAAGCTGAAAAGCTATTTGGTAAGTAAATTAAGTATTAAATTAAAACAAATAATGAATTAATTTTAGTTCCTTTAATTATAGTGATTCTTTTTTAATATTATATACTAATGAACACTATGTATTTCGTGGTAGTTGTAGGGTGGTGGTGGTGGTGATAAGTAGTGGTGGTGCAATGTTCGTGGAAGTGATACTGGTGGTGGTGGAGCGATGGTAATGGTGGTGCTGGTGATAGTGGTAGCGACGACGATGGAGTCTTTATGTTTGTGGTGGAGTAGTGATGGCGATGGTAATGGCAGCTAGAGTCGTGGTGGTAGTAGAGTGGTGGTGGTGGTGACGACAACGGTAAGGGTGGCGGGTGTGGAGGTGGTGGAGGAGTAAAGGGGTGAACGCAAGCGCTCATAAATTCAGTCACAATTATAACTCAAACTTACTTAATTTTTATTAACTTTTTAGCCTAAAGGAGATACTTGGAGCACATTAATTTGTCACACTTTAACCACACCCCTCTCACATATATGTGGGTCCTTAGCGGGTTCCTAGGATTTATTGTGTCTCACATGCATGTGAGAGAGGTGTGATTGGGATATGATACATTCATGTGTCTCTAGCATTTTCAGATTTTAAGAGGTACTTAATATTTGAAGCAATGTAAATGTAGTTATTAAACCTAATTAATCACTTACTATTACTTTATTCGTCAATTTTAAGGGTTGAATTTTGGTTAGTATCAGACGACCTGTAACTTTGGAGCTTAGCTTCAAGGATCGAATATGTATTTTGTATTTTTTTGTTTTTTTTGTCAAAAGTTGAGAGGTACTCCGTCCGTTCCATTTTCATTGTACATTATTTTGTTTGTCTTTTGCTTATATCTTTTAATGTGAATCTTGAAAATGTGCAATATGGATTTTGTTTGATAAATTTCTATTAGTTCTGTAATACTAAGTTATCAAAATTATGAAAAACATTATAAATTGAAAGATATAAGCAATTCAAAAATGGATAAAGAAAATGGGACGGAGGAAGTAGTATTCATCAAAAGATCCCCATGAGGGGAGGTTGGGAGTCTACGTATCGGACACTTCAACAGAAAGAGCATATAAGCGCATAAATGCGCTCCCTTACAGAATGAGAAGAACGCCCTCAAAGGAGAATAAACCCTCTCAAAGGAGGACAAACCACCCAAAAGAAGACAAAATAAAAGAAGTACTGCTGAGACATCTTTTGTCAATCTTTCGCAATCACCTTAATAGACTCGTAACCACCACATCTACTTCATAAAATAGGAACACATCGTTGGGAGGTGGTCGCCTAGCAAACGCGATAGACAGCGTTAGGTCACAGATCTGATGATGTAGAACACGTGGAGGCCCAATTTTATGATCAATTGGACCGGTCGAAGCCTCGGAAGCCCAAACGTTGTTTAATTGCAAACTACCCAATTTGGCAACTTTCGGACGAGCTCGGATCGGGCCCAAATACAATCAATAATAAAAAGGTACGGTGCCGAGACATCTTCTGTCCGTAATCCTTTCACAAGTCACCTTAACAGACTTGTTTTTCTTTCCCGTTTTCAATTTTAGGAAAAACCCCAAATTATGGGACATCCAAGTACTTCATTTAAAGGTTTGTATAGGAACACATAATATTCGTTGGAGGTGATCGCTACGAGTACTAGCAAACGCGATAATCTTTTTTGTGATTTCCGCTGCGTCATCTGAGAAGATGGAGGCTGAAAACGATGGTGGACAATATTTTACCCACAACCATTGAAATTGAAGCCTCGAAACATCGTCGAAAAACAATATGGCTAAAAAGTCCCAACTGACACTCAAACTTCAATCGCGAAATTGAGAGAGAAGACGATTTGACGGTGAGAGGAAGAGAACAAAGGGAGAGAGATCGGGGGGAGATCAGAGGGGAAGGATCCTTTCCCTCCGGCCGCTTGAGAAGTGGAGATAGGAAAGAGGGGAAGGACCATTGGCGGCCAGGATTTAAAGATTTTTAGAGCGAGGGAGCCCATAATAACAACCTTAGAATATATGTGGACCCGTGCTCTTTTAGTGCGGTCCAGTCATTTTTTTCCGACACGGTAAATTATACTTTACACCATCACAACTTTTAAAATTAAATATTTCCTACTGAATTTTAAAGGTTATCCAATTTAATCCTCATCTATTGATTATTTTCAATTGTGTAATTGACACATAAGTTTCTAATGAAAGTTTTCGCATAATTGTCAAGTACGTAGAGTGCAACGCTGGGTTTTTCTTGGTGTCACTAGCTGGTTATCAATAATAAATGAGATTTGGTGACTTGTCGTCCTCAGTAGGGAATTCATTTATGTAGTTACTCGGTTAAAAAATGTGAACTTTTTATTTTCAATATTGACCACATGTTATCTTTAGTAAGTATTAAAGCAGAGGAACTGTTATTTTAGGAGAACCAGATCAGTGACACGTGACACTTTCCTTTAAAAGAATTTTTCAATTATAAGAACTTTAACACGATTGTATTGATTACATCGTTCGTCCAAAAAATTGAATTATAGCTAACACAATAGTGAATATTGGCCTGAGACATGCTATGAATGTATCTTGGTCCAATATAACATGAGTCTTGCTAAACCGTTGTCCACTAATTGGTGGATGATATGTATATATATAAGTATATAACCCCAAAAAAGTTTGAATTTTAATCCACATTTTACGAATATCAATGAATTATCAAATATATAAATAGATTTTTCTCATTGATATACTTTTTACACATTATTCACTGCTTTATAATGTTTCGCATTTTTTAGATAACCTAATATAATTGACTTACGAGATACATATATAATTGGCACACTATGAGAAAATGGCCCTATAAAGACTTCTTCAAGTTTTTGAGTCATTTAGCTAATCTGTTTTTCATGAATATTTGGATAATTTTATAGCGGTGAAAACTTCAAAATACACGTGTTTTTTCGTTTTGAATTTAAAACAGGAAATTGTTTTTCACACTCCACTTTTGAAGTGCAAATGGTAAACTTTGGAGAGTGCGATGATGATTTTCGCATTGTCTTTTTTGGCTAGTTGTTATCATACCAAATATTTACCGCTAGAGTAAACCCAAATTAGGTGTCACGAAAACTTGGCAAAATGGCAAAAAACAAAACTTAGGTCCGGATAAGACTTTTTGGAAAAATCATAACATAAAAAGGTACTTGCGAAGAGCTTGTGCATTAACTGCGGTTGTCTTTTTATTTTATCCGCGTTTGTCCAAATTAGATACTCCATTGTAGTCTGTTGATTTGGCTTGCATAACCAAAATCCCAATTCTATCTCCCGCGACAACGACAGAATCTATGTAATCCATAATTATTGGGATATGGACGGGAGAAGATTGGAGACAGACCTAACTTTTAGCAATATGCATAAAATGGCTGTTCTAAGAATGCTACTGAAACAGTAACCCCCTATACCTGTTTTGTTGCGAAATCATACCCCCAGATCAAAACCAAAACCCATCTAAAAAACAAAATCCCAACGGCTACAAAAAAAAGAATAGTAGGTTGGCATTCATTTCCTTGTCCTTTATTGGTGGGAAGAAAATTTTGGATCTCACAGGCCTTTCATCGGCTTCACTCCATTCCAAAATTTCATACGGGTCATTTTTGTTGGGAATTAATATTCACACTTTTTTGTTGTTGTTGTTGTTGTTGTTGTTGTTGTTGTTGTTGTTGTTGTTGTTGTTATTCACACCTTTTTTTTGTCTTTTAACAAAAAATACATCCTTTTTCAACACTAAAAAAAAACAAAAAGGAGTTCACTTCATTCCAAAATTTCATAAAGTCATTTTTGTTGGGAATTGATATTCACACTCCATTTTTTTTTGTTATTCACACCCCTTTTTTTTTGTCTTTTAACAAAAAAATACATCCTTAATTTTTCAACACTAAAAAACAAAAACAAAAAGAAGGACTGTGAATATGGAGTGTGAATATCAATTTCTTTTTTGTTCGTGGAAGGAATTCGATAAAAGGATTGGCATTGGAGTGGTATGTTAGCTTCCCAGCAAATCGTCCAGACGAAACACAAATCAATTGCATCAATCCAGCTCTAGTTGTAACAGTCAAGGATGGAGTCAAGGCAGTGGTGAATCCATGAATCCGACAAAATTATAAGCTTGATATTGTTTTTTTGGGGTATAGAACGCCTTAAACTTGGATTCTTGAATTCTTAAAACATTTAGGGGCACATGAGAAATGACAACAACAACAACAAAAAAAACCGTCTAATGAAAAAGACAGGAGATGCACACATTATTGTGTTCTAGGTTCCTATCAATGACTCATTGCACATTTACGGTGATGTAGAACTGCCAACTCACAATCCACGTGCTCACCAAATAAAAAATCCCATAGGACTACCAAATTTACACTATATCTTACTAAAAAATAAAGTTGGGAAAAAAAAATTGACCCATCATTGCAAACGGCCGTCTAAATTAATTACGTTCATCTAGAAACAGGATCCTGTAGTGTAGCAAATGCAATATGGGATTTTAGCACATGTTGGTGAGATTTTTCAAGATATTTTATTATCACGATTCAAAACTATTCATTATATATATAGGGGTCGCCGAGCACTTTCTTTGTTAAAATCAAGTTAATCGAATACTTGTAAGTTGTAACCATATGCTCCCATCCGTCTGAATTTATTTATTTATTTATTTATAATTTAATTCTTGCCATCTTTTAATTGGTTATGCCTTATAGTAAGTAGGAGTATAATATGTTTAGATGATTTTGAATTTAACCAATTTTCTATCTGACTATAATAGAACGCGGGAAGCAAGCATACACTTGTTTTCAGCCCAAATTTTCAACCACTTTGCCGACAAGTTTTTATTTTGGGTGTTGAGCGGGTGCTACACATATGTTATTACGTCGGCGATCCTAATTGTCCAAACGTGCCGGATTTTAGAGAAAGAAAAAGAAGAAAGAGAGCGGTCGGGTGAAGGGAGAGGGAGAGAGAATAAATTTGAATTGTCCAAAATACATTTGAACAACTGAGATTCCCGTCGGATACCGAATGCCACGTGGTAGCCGCTCGGCACCCAGAAATTTCTCCTCTTTCCGAGTGTCTCCGGCATCCTCAACAGTGAAAGCTCGACTCCCCAACACAAGCAAAAATTGTGTCTGTCATGCCAGTACTGAAGACTGATCCCTTTGCCGACTTCACGGGTTTACACTTCTACACTACCTGCCGACGTTTTCTTTTTAGTTGCATCCCTATCCTCTCCAAAAGGAAGCATTCATAGATAAAACCGCACCGACGTTTTACATATGGATTCAAAATAGATGCGTTAATTTGTATTCAGAATCGTTCGATGTCGGAGACTCTTATATGGTAAGAAGTTTTGGTCATAGTGCATCGAGTTATTTCAAATGCATCTATGTTTGGATCGGTGTAAGTGTATAAACATCGATGTATACATATTTGTTACTCTAAAATAAAACACTACGTCCTCCGTCTAGTATGTCAATATCGAACAGTGTTGGATCAAATTTTTTTATTTCTTTTAATGATATTTAGGGTGTAGTGGTGGATTCAATATGAGAACATTGGGGAATTAACTTCAGTAGTTTGGTACGTTGCTTACTGGCTACTACAGTTTGTGTTTGGTTGTTTTTTCTATTTCTTCCTCTTGTAATATTTTGTTATTATTAATGATATTTTTTATTCCTTTCTTGTTAAAAAAAATCTTTTGGTGCTAAATTTTTGCAACGTTGCCTTTCATGAATTTGCATATGGGTTTAATCCAAATGTCTACATTTGAAATTTTGTCAAATTAAGAACTAATAAGCACAAAACTGTTCATATGGCAATGAAATCATTCTTACTTGTTGATTTTTAGGCAAAAAATTCAGTAAAATGTGAAATAAGTACAAGAAGGTGTTCTGGAACGGAGCCTGCCAAATTGATAGGCCTAAAAAACAACGCGAACATGCTTTTTAGAAGCCTTAATTGACTTATCTTCTTTTTTTTCATCATTAAACCTATCTACTTTATCTTAGGAAACTTGGGGAGAGAATGAGTGCTTACGGGAATCGAACCCTGCCTATGTGTATGAGAGTATAAGGGAAGCACCAACTGCACTCTACTCCATTTGCGTTAATTGACTTATCTGGGTTCTCGCACTTTTTGAGTATCTCTTCTACTGCTGCAAACGAAAGGAGCTGTTGACGAGTAGCTCAAAGCTCGGTTGGGCTCGTTATTATATGTGTCTTTGGTTATTATCTCATGTGAAATCGAATTAATAAACAAAGACCCTTATCGATACTCAATTGAGTTTATTTTCTAAGACTCTTCAAACGTTTTGGAAATAGTAACTGCTGAGATCATTCATGTGGAACCCCGAGGTGGGTCCAACCCACCTTCCAAACATTTGAACATATTGAAAACGGGATGTTGGGTAATGTGATGCGTACTGCCCTCCTCTCAATCTCAAACGGCAAATTTACCATAAATTTTGTTGGCAAAAATTAATTGACATTTGCCAAATTTAAGATAATTTTTCATTTGTGGATGTAGCACCGAATTTGTCATTTTATGGGAATGACACGAAATTCTACCAATTAATGGCCCCGGTGTGGATGTTCTAACCGGAAAAACACATTGCTAGAGCCACTAGAAATTTGTAACATGTGTAGCGTAAATCGAAAATATTAGCGGGACAGAAATTCAGGAGCCTGAAATTACGGGTTGCAAGGAACCTGTAACTTACGTTGGGAACGCCTTTATTGATTAAAAAAAAACATCGGATAGGTCCAAATGAATTTCCGGTCATTGTCTAAAGTTTGAAAATGGGTCATGACTTTGCTCATTTGCTGGCACCTTTAATTTAAACCTTTTTTTGTACTGTATATTCTCATTCTCTTTATTTTGGGGAATTTGAAAGTGGAATTAAAGTTGATCGATTTGACAAAAAGGAACCCTATTCTATAATGGCAAAGACTTTAGCAATGTCAATTGTACAAACTTTTTCTGTTTAACTTCACAATTGCATTATGAATCTACTTGTTCGTTTGTTGTGGGGTTTCAAAACTTCTTTGTACCATTCTTAATAAAAAAATTTTGTCCATCTTTTTTAACTTATTATTCTTAAAAACCTTTCTCAAAAATCCAAACCGAACAGCTGTTAGAAAATGAATTGGGAGCTCAAGAGGTTCTTAGAAATGTGTTTGATACTTTAATGGGGATCCTGTAAAGCGAGCTGCTCTGCGTGGCTTTAGTCCACTTTGATCATTGCTCTAATTGCATGTATCCCACTCAAATTTTAAATTCCCTTATCAATCCATCTCAATCTTTTCATTTATGAAAAATCATTCCTAATGACTGTTTATCTTGACAATTAATGGTCCTAATTTTAAGAAAACTTTTTCAAGAAAGAGTTTCCAAGCCATCTAAAACACTTTTGGACGATTAAGAGCACAACACACATGCTAATCTTTGAGGGTCAGTAGGATCCCCCATTTGAAGTAGAACGTATCTATGTTTATGTTCTAGTTTACTAGCATGCAAAAAGTCCGGGTTAAAGTGGAAAATAAGTATTAAAAAATATAAAAATATTAGCTAAATAGGACCTAAGAGCAAGTTTACCAGCTACTTCAAAGTAGCTTTATATCCATTTTACCTCACAAAAAGGGGGGAAATGTACCCGAACAGCAGAGTAGCTAAAGAGAGAGTCAATTTTCCTCCATCTACACTTCTGAGCCAAAAATAGCTTACTATTCATAAGCAATCTATTTTTTTTATTGTTTCCTCTCTCTCTCTCTCTCTCTCTCTCTCACTCTCTCTCTCTCTCTCTATTAATATTTTGATAAAAAATGCGTAAAATAGATTGTATTGGTGTAGTATTAAAAAAATATGAATAGATAAAATAAAAAATATGCGTTGTTCAAGAGTTTTTTTAGTAAATGACTGGCAAACTTGCTCTAAGTAAACAAGAGTAGGATCGGAAGTTACGGCCGGGGAGTTTTATTTTGAACCATGATTTCAATTCCCCAAAAACACTTTTTTTTTTTTTTGTTGTTATATAAATAACAAACAATATCAAAGGAAGGGCTAAGGAAACTTGGGGTGGTGGTCCAATTAAAGTAGGAGATCTTGTAATAAAGCCGCCCAATAATTTATTTATTTTGGTAGATAGGGGTACATCCCTTCTGCATTAGATACGACGAATTTAGTGGGTAGGATTTAAATAGGCTCCATTCCTTGGGGACCCCATCTACTTCAAATTATTAACTAGGCTTTTACAAACTCTTGTGGTGTTACAATCTTTTTTGATTCCAAGCAATTCAGTGTAATGCAGTTGATGTCTTCATTTTATTCTCATGCACATGAATATGGTTTAATTTCCGTAAATATTTATTTTCTTTCCAAGTCGTATAGAATAGAGTAGGGGTGTTCAAAAAAATCGCCTGAACCGTAAAACCGATCCGATCCCAACCGAACCGTCCTATTTTGTCCGGTTCTGTAGTTCTGTGGTCAGGTTATGGTTCCAAAAGAATAAGAACCGTTAATTTTGGTTTGGTTACTGGTTCTCAATTAAAGAACCGTGGTTAGAACCGGACCGGACCGGACCGTTTATAACTAATATATATATATAATTATATAAAATAAATATATGTGTAGAGATTTGTCTACGTTTTGAACATCTAAGAAGTTCGTGCTGCTAATTTAAGTGATGTTTTAGGTATTGAAGCTTCTGTTCTTTACTTCAAGGCGTGCTGCTATATTTTATAGTTTATGATATAGGTTTAATTTTAGTCCTAAATATAATGGGTCATTAATGTTTTTCTGTCGCTGAATTTAATTATTCCATATGTGGTTTTGCCTACTTTATTGGTGGTTTTCGTCAATATTTTCGATCGAGTGTCAAATATTTCTTGAACCATATTGGGTTTTGATTCTTAATAAAATGTCTATTAGTATTTTATGAGCTATTTGATGCTTTAAATTTTTAATTTTATGAGTTTATATTTGTGAATAATTATTAATTATTGGATGCTAATTGGATAGAAACGGAACCGAACCAAAACCGGATTGGTTTTGTGGTTTGGTTCTGGTTAGGTTCCACGCATATATTGGTTAGGTTCTGGTTCTCAATTTTCTAGAACCGTTGCAAATGGTCTGGTTACTGATTTTCTAGAGAACCGGACCAATCCGGACCGTGTACACCCCTAGAATAGAGTAGATTATGGTTAATGAATGTCAAAAAAAAAAAAAAATTCATGAAATCAACATAAATTTTATTCTTCTGATTAAAACAACCAAATATGATTCTGGGAATATCCATATCTCCCCTCCGTACTCCCCCCCTACCAACATTTCTAAATTCTTTTTTAATGACCGAGGAATAGCCGTACAGTCTGGTCACTATATGGACTCGATTGCATAACCCATAGCTCGCGTGGCTACACCAGTCACGCCCCCCACTAAGTTCAGGGTACTCACCCTATGAGGAATCGAATCCTAAACCTTAAGGAGTATTTCTAAAGTATGGGCATCCGCCCGAACTACTGGGGCAACCACTGGGTGTGTTCTAAATGCTTATTTGCGAATTTCATTTCACGCTATCACCAAATATCTGAACCCTTATAAAATATAATCAATTGAAAAGTTGCACGAACCACCAAAAATGATAATTAAATTGGGACGGATGGAGTATAAATTTACATCTATGCTAATTCAATCCTTTTCACAAATGAAAGGGCGGTTTTACGTATTGAAATGAATGTGTGGAGACACAAAAGAATGAAAAGATTTGGATAGGGTAACAAAAGGAATGTGCAAATTAATTAACCAACTTATATACATTGTTATAGAAGAAAATTGGATCCTCCTGTGCCAAAAAAAGATAAAGAAAATTGGATCCTCTCCCGTCCCTTTATGGGACTAAACAATTCTACCTCGCCCATTTGTTGGCTCTTTTTGGGCTCATTTTAATCATAAACCGTTCACTTTTTAAATCTCGTCAAAAAACATTGATCATGCCAAAAATCACGTTCACCTGATATTTGATATGCTTTCAAACCGCATGTATGTTCCAAAAAGGAGTTCCAATTAATTAATCCAGTGTTTGTAGTAATTTTGTCAACCTAGCCATTTGGGCTAAATAAGCGACTTGGCTTAATTTTTTGTCCTTATTCAAATTTTTTTTGCATTTATTAGTTTTTTATCAAATTTTTTGGGAATTATTGTTTCTTCATGACAAGAGGAATCTAAAAAGTAAAAAATTACCATCGAAATCCAATTTTTTTAATAAAGACGAAAAAATTGGCTTATTGGCTTATTTTTGTCTTTATTCAAAAAAATTAGGTTTCGATAGTAATTTTTTTACTTTTTATATTATTTTTGTCATGACGAAGCAATAATTTCCAAAAAATTGATGAAAAACTAACAAATGCAAAATTTTTTTTGAATAAAGACAAAAAAATAAGTCACTTGGCTTATTTAACCGAACGACCTAGAGTGTTGTGTGAACATATATAGTACATACTATATAATAAAAATATGCGATTAACATTGACGTGATTGATATTTTTACCAAAGTCTAACAAGTGATCGTTCGATCATCATTTTGGGCCGAAAAGGGCCCTGAAAAAGTCAAAATAAGTTGAAAATTTCAGAAACTAGAGAGGAGCCGGGATCTTATAAAATGGTATGGGAAACATTTTTTTTTTTTTACAATTTCCTAGATTTTCTTTAATTTTCAAAAACGACGTTGCTTCACAATAATATCAGTTTCAATAGTGCTCTTACCAACAACTCCTGTGATGGAATTTTCATATCTGTATCATCTAAATATTCTTTATCTTTTATCTTTAACTAACAATTTACTCTATCCCTTTTAGGATTGTTGATTAAGGTATAAATCTACGGCAGATTGTGAGTGCCGCTTTTTGCGTCACTCACAAGCTATCGACTGCCATGTGTGTTATATTTACATGATTAGTTTAGCTTTATCTAAAATACAAGTAATGAACTCATATATGCAAGTATCTTTGGACTATTATTAATATAATGTTTTCCATTTTGTTAAGAAATAAATAATTGAAAACCGATATGTATAACTGCACATGTTTTGCAAAATTATTAGTTAATCTACTCACAATATTTTTTTTTTTTGCGGCAAAGAAGACTAGATTGTCATTCACTATTTTCTTGATTTTTTTTGTCTTAGTTATGGTTGACTATTCTTAATTCTGGGACTAATGTCAGGAAACAGAATCGACATATATACCTAATCTCGGTTTTCACAGAAAATTAGAAGAATTGTACCGATAAGCAAAAACATACTGGATTATTTTATCCAAAAACGTCATTAAAAAAATCTTTGTAAAAGAAGATACACTGACACATTGTTGCTGATTAATTAAAAATTGGATTACAGAACAAGTGATTAATTAAAAACGCTTTTGTTGTTTCAATAAAGAACAAAATATTGCGTATGTATTTAACAAATGCCGTTGCAGCTTTATTTCTGTAAATGTTTTTTTTTTAATTATTATTATTATATATCTGGGTCATCTTACCCGTGGACTTCGGGCTGATGCTGTGCAGTAAGGTGCATAGCAAAGTGCTGCGCACCTCCGAGTTGTCGGATCGTGCATTTGACGGCTTGGATCTCATATTGGTAACCAACGATAGAGAGCTGTTCATTGCCGAGATAAGATCCGAGCCGTTGGATGCAAAGTCCGATGGCTTAGAGGTGTGCAGCATGGTGCTGCGCATACCACTGCACAACACCATGCCCCCAATTCCTTCCTTACCTGCATGATTAATTTTGGAGGACCAATCCTATCGTCCATTTACGAGAGTCCCAATTAAAGTTAGAATAAATCTTTGTATAAAACAGTAGATGTTAGATTACTACGAAGGCCAAGTTGCAGCATGTAGGAGTCGAACCCAAGGCTTCGTTTGATTCGGGGATTAAAACAGGTAAGATTACGAGTCATGGGATTATTAATCCTAGATTATTTATCATGGTACTAATTTAATCCTGAATTCTATACAATCTCCTGTTTGTTTCGCGCAAGATTAATATCGGGATATCCCATGCAAAGGCCAATCCCATATTTGATTTTGTCACTAAATTTTGGAATTGATTTCAGGACTATTTCTCTCCCTCTCTCCCACACTCGTGCGCTAAGGCAATCTTTCTTGAAATTATTTCTCAAAAGAACCATTTTTCCATTGCTTAGTTGTACATTCCCACAAATTCTTGTCCCCACAAAAAAAAAAAAAAAAAAAAATTACCTTACACAACTTGGGCATTCATAACTTTTTCTCAAGCAATACACCTTCTCAAGAAATTCATAACAAAACCTAAATAATACACTGTGCATAACTTGATCTGGACAATACACTTTCTCAAGCAATTCCGGCATATTACCCAAGGTACTTGTATATATTCTCTATTAATACTACTAAGTACTTGTTAATTACCTGGGGTAATGCTTCGATTTTCCAAAAGAATTTTATTTTTTATTGTAATCATTGTTTTGAATCTTTTGACGACAGAGACAAGTCTTCATGGCTCTAAAACCATAGAGCGGTTTGGTCAAAGCACTAATTCCCAATAAAACAAGATTTGGCATACTATAAAATAAAAGCATCATATATAGTAGTATTTCCCAATAAAGGATTTCAAAGATTGTGTTTTTTATTTTCAAGCACCATGTCGTAAACATTTAGGCCATGTCCAGACATCCCATTGACTTATTTTCTCCACTACATTAGGAAAACGAATCGATTTCCTGTAATACATGCAATTCCACCCAAATTAACATGTCTTTATTTAGATCGAAAAAAGTTAGAGCAACTCGTAGGGAAGAAACAAATTTTTGTACCGAATCTTCATTTTGATTTGTCGTTCTGGTTCCGAGAATTGAGGAGTCAATGGATGAAGTATTTTTAATTACATGATACTAATTAAACTTTAATTTTATTCTTTCTTTAAATTTTAGGAACTCGTTTTGTCGAATGATTTACTACTTTTTTTCACTAATTTCTTGGAGCCTATGTGAGTTTGCAATTTGACGAGTTATTGATCATCCTTCAAATTTAAAGAAAGGGAAAAGAGCACGCTACTATAATTTAGTTCATGAATTTTACTTCCTCTATTAAAGATGTATGTATTTATAGCAATAACTCTCTAAATTTGTTGTAGATGTGACGGTATATGCAGTATGAATTTTCTTTAATTTCATTTTCTCCAATTGTCACGTGTCTATTGTGGTAGCTTCCATCTTTATTGTACTAACAATAGCTTTCATCTTTATGAGGACGTAGTGATGTACCAATAAGAAAAATAATTAGAAATTATTTTTTAAAAAAATTCAAGTACGTTTGTATATTGATGATATTACTTATCATCAAAAAATAAATAAGCGTGGGTCCTCCAATTCCTAATCAACACCCCATCTCTAATAATTGACACAATCTTTCTATCGTGCCTGCTTTAAACTAAACTAGTAGTAGTATTTGTTTATTAAGGCCCATCATTGAATGAAAAGTGCACATTTGTTGAGCAATTATGCATGCAACCTTCAATTTAATTAATCGACATGCTAAAATAAATTGATGCATATGCATGTACACGCTCTTGATAACTCAAACTCTCGAGTTGGCGTAATGGTCAGTGCCCGAGACTTAGGTTTGAAACCTCTTAAGTTTTATCAATATTTTTGGAAACTAATTTATACAAAACTTTGCTCTGAATTTAATCGGGACCGCCGCAATTGAATGATGAAGTTAAACTCCCAAAATAATTGAGGTGTACGTAAACTGACCTAGACACTTGATTAATAAAAAATCGTATATGCTCTTGGTATGAGAATGATAGTCCATCCACCAAGCTAGTAATTTAGTAGCGCTGATTGCTTCATTTGGAATTAATTTACTTCGGTGGGTAGATGATCACACCTCAAGTCCAATCAGGAGCGTTTGAAGCTAGGCCCATGTAAGGCCCAAATACAAGTATATTTACCAGCAATTTTAAGGGCCCTTGGGCCTAACTTTTTCGGGGGTTCTGGCATGTGTTTTTTTTGTTCTGTTATCTTAGTTTTTGCACTACTTGGTTGTAATTTTTACTTCATATTGTCTGACTTGACGAGAGGAATTAAAAAAATATAAAATTACAGACTAAAGTTGAAAAAAGTACATGTAAGACAATGAAAAAGGCCAAAAAGATAGTTTGCTTTTCCGATCACTCTCATCGTTACGAAAAATATAATGTAGTAAAAATTTGACCCGAATTTGATAAAAATTAACCAAAAATAACCAAAAAGAATGTGCTAAAAAGTCGCAAAATATCTCCCATCCGTACTTGTTAATTACCCAAGCTACTTTTATATATTCTCTAATACTCCTACGTACTTGTTAATTACCTGGGGTAATGCTTCGATTTTCCAAAAGAAAAAAAATATTGATTGTTATCATTGTTTTGAATCTTTTGATGACAGGGACAAGTCTTCATGGCTAATACCATTGAGTGGCTGGTCAAAGCACTTCCCAATAAAACAAGATTTGGCATACTATAAAATAAATAAATAAAAGCATCATACATATTTCCCAATAAAGGAATTCAAAGATTTTGTGTGTTTATTTTTTTATTTTTTTATTTTCAAGCATCATGTCGTAAACATTTAGGCCAAGCCCAGACATCCAATTGACTTATTTTCTCCACTACATTAGGAAAACGAATCGATTTCCTGTAATACATGCAATTCCACCCAAATTAACATGTCTTTATTTAGATCGAAAAAAGTTAGAGCAACTCGTAGGGATGAAACAAATTTTTGTACCGAATCTTCATTTTGATGTGTCGTTCCGGTTCTGAGAATTGAGGAGTCATTAGGATGAAGTATTTAATTGCATGATACCAATTAAACTTTAATTTTATTCTTTCTTTAAATTTTAGGGACTTGCTTTGTCGAATGATTTATTTTTTTTCACTAACATCTTGGAGCCTATGTGAGTTTGCAATTTGAAGAGTTATTCATCATCCTTCAAATTTAAAGAGAGGGAAAAGAGCATGCTACTATAATTTAGTTCATGAATTTTACTTCCTCCATTAAAGATGTACATATTTACATAAATAACTCTCTAAATTTGTTGTAAATGTGATGGTATATGCAGTATCAATTTTCTTTAATTTGATTTTCTCCAATTGTCAAGTGTCTATTGTGGTAGCTTCCATCTTTATTGTACTACTAGTAGCTTTCATCTTTATGAGGATGTAGTGATGTACAAACAAGAAAAATAATTAGGAATTATTTAAAAAAAAATTCAACTACGTTCGTATATTGATGATATACTATTTTACTTATCAAAAAATAAATAAGCGTGGGTCCTCCAATTCTAATCAACACTCAATTGACCCAATCTTTCTACGCCTTTGCTTTAAACTAAACTAGTAGTTGTATTTGTTTATTAAGGTCCATTATTGAACGAAAAGTGCACAATTGTTGAGCAATTATGCATGGAACCATCCATTTAATCGACATGCTAAAATAACTTGATGCATATGCATGTATACGCTCTTGATAACTCAAACTCTCGAGTTTAGCGTAATAGTCAGTGCCCGAGACTTAGGAGTTTGCTTTTTTCGAATGTCTCAAGTTTGAAACCTCTTAGGTTTTATCAATATCTTTGGAAACCAGTTCATACAAAATTTTACTCTGAATTTAATCGGGACCCCCGCAAGTGGATGGTGTGATTAAACTCCAAGTATAATTGAGATACACGTAAGCTGACCGAGACACTTAATTAATAAAAAATCGTATATGCTCTTGGTATGAGAATGATGGTCCATCCACCAAGCTAGTAATTTAGTAGGACTGATTGCTTCATTTGGAATTAATTTACTTCGGTGGGTAGATGATCACCACCTCAAGTCCAATCAGGAGAGTTTGAAGCTAGGCCCATGTAAGGCCCAAATACAAGTATATTTACCAGCAATTTCAAGGGCCCTTGGGCCTAAGTTTTTCGGGGGGTTTTGGCATGTGTCTTTTTGTTCAGTTGTCTTAGTTTTTGCACTACTTGGTTGTAATTTTTACTTCATATTGTTTGACTTGACGAGAGGAATTAAAAAAATGTAAAAGTACAGACTAAAGTTGAAAAAAGTACATGTAAGATAGTGAAAAAGACCAAAAAGATAGTTTGCTTTTCCGATCACTCTCATCGTTACGAAAAATATAATGTAGTAAAAATTTGACCCGAGTTTGATAAAGATTAACCAAAAATAACCAAAAAGAATGTGCTAAAATGTCAGCAAAAAAGTTAGCCGGATGGTGCCTAACTAGTGAAGTAACTTAATGGGCTGATAAGGAGAAGTTGGCGTAAGCCCATTTCTTTTCCCAGCTCGTAGTGGGCCTAAACCCATTTCTATTCCCAAATTGATGTGGATTCACTCTCCTCCCATACACTACCGAGTACCGACCTATAATCATTTAAGCTTTGCCGGGGTGTTTGCCGCTAGAAATGAGCATGGACTAGATTGGTCCAGTTTTTATAAAAAAAAAATCAAGGCAAACAACGATCTGCAAATTATGAATTTGGAGTACCAAATCAACCCATAAAGTTTGTAGAACCAAACCGATACAAACATTAAAATGCGGTTCGGTTTTGATTTTGAACCACGATTTGCTTGAATTGAGATATCTTCATAAATTTTTTAAAAGTATTTAAAATTGCATAGATTATTTGAACAAAAGCTTATATCAAAAACCAATTCTGTTAAAATTAACAAAACTTACTAAGATCAACCAATTGAAGATGAGTAAAAACCAGTAATTAGTGAATGAAGTTTAGGAAATTAATCTTGAAAGTGAAGGAATGGAGTTGGGGAATAGAGCCTATTAGAAAATTAATCGATTATGGAAATAAAGTTATTCAATTTGTATGTGTCGATATAAATACGGTATGGATTGGTCTGGAGACCTGTGCCATCTCGTAACTAGATGGAGAGCATACCAATGCCTGATAGTATGGCATCTTACCACTTGGAGAGTTACAAAGTGCAAATCTTTAGCAGCACCTTTTCGAACCAAGACTATTGACCCAATTATACGTTTATACTTTTTGTTTCACGTGTAATTCGCTGCCCATGAACATACAATTCTTCCAAGTTTACTTAGAGAGGATGGGCATATTTAACTTTCACTTGAACCAACTTTAATAGTAATTCTGAAATGAATACCAAGAGGCGGATTAAAAAAAAAAAAAAAAGAATACCAAAGAGGAAAAGGCAACAAAATGCAGAAAATAACTTGTTAGAGCAACTCCAACCTATGTCCCACTCTTTCTCCATTTTAATGACTCAAAAAACTATATTTTATTCAAAAAGCAATTTTGGAGAATCAACAACTCTAATAACTGCAATTCTTCATTTTTCACCTCCAAAACTTTCCCCAACTCTTCATCTTTCACCTCCAGAAGGCAAAATGAAGAAGTAAAAACAAAAGGCAAAAATCTAAAAAAGAAGCAAACCGGTAGCATACGCTGCAATAGGAATTTGGCCTCATCTTACAATATCAATTCAGAAACGTCACTTGGATTGAGCCGCTCAATCGATCGAACGCATCGTTGAAATTTGTTGATGGCTTTAGTATTCATTGGAGGGATTTTGGAGTTCTTCTTTCAAGGTAATGGCTAGGCCTACACTCATGGAAAATCAGAATAATGCACTCCCATAACCCTTTTTTTTAATTAATACCCTTTACAGGATCTTGAGAAACTTCAAGCCATGAATTGCACAATATTTTATCTGGGAATAAACCATACACTAAAGTGTCTCAAAATGCGGAAATCAAGACAAACAACCAAGACAAGCATTAAGTGGGAGAATATTTAGATCAGATATGGAGTTATATCACATGAAACACAATAAGACTTAATTCTTGGTACGCAAGTTTTAAACCAGAATAAGAACAGGTATAATCAATGCCTACATCTACATGTATTATGTATATTTAGTTAAAAAGTTGAAATAAACCGAACAATATCCTCTGAAAACCAAACTGAAACTCGATGCATGTTCCAACGCCTTCGGATTAGTTGCCTCCCACTCAAACTGCCTTCCTGCGTAAACAGATCACTATAAGTCGCAAAGTTTTCATAACTTGAGTGCTCAAAAAATTTCAGTAATAAGGGGACTTTTTCATACCTGTAATCAGGAGACTTATACCTCCTTTTGCAATTGGTAGAAGTACGGATGATGCCCAAATTCCGGCTAAGGTTCTGCAAGGGTGTCAGTATGTGCTTCCTCGAGTTAAGCTATATCACCAACAAACTAACACTCTTTCATGAGAGCCTCTTTACCAACTCCGTCAAGAAAAATGTTCTTTTTCTTCTAAAACATGCAGCAAAGACGTCTGGCGTTTAACAAGTAACATTGTAAAACAGTAGAAAGCTCCAATCAGGAAAAAAAAAGAAGCTATGCAGAAAGGGTCCCAACAAGCAATCAAATCAAATTAGTTGCAGCATCTTAGGCCACAATTCATCAATGCTGCAGTGTAATCTAAAGAGTTGAATTCCTGTTTGTGCCATCTTGTAAAGAGACGGAGATAGAGAAAGAGGGAGAGAGATGGAGCGTACCAATGAGATAATATCTTAAGCATTTGGGGAGTTATAAATGCAAATCTTGAGCAGCTCTTAATCTTTTCTAACTAAAATCATCCACCAAATCATTTTTCTTTTTGCTTCACTTGTAGTACTCTGCAAACGAACATACAAAACTTTCAGGCTGATGTAGAGATGATATGCATATTTACCTTGTAATTGAACCAAAAATACTTGCAAGATGAAGAGTAAGAGAAAAAAGGCAAGAAAATGTTGCAAGTACCCTGTTACACACTGAAAAGGAACGTCACATACACTCAATTGTCCAAATGTTACAGAAAAGATTAGATATATATATATGGTTCCATAATACCAGAAACAAGGGTTAACTCAGTACAAAAGTTTTACACTGAATAAGAACAAGGATGATCAACATGTAAATATAGCTAAAATGTCGAAATATACAAAATCATATCCTCAGAACTCTGAACTTAAACTAAATGCATGTTTCAACCCCATCAAGTTAGTCCCCTCCCACTCAAAGTGCCTTCGTTCATCAGTGCATGAAACAAATCAATACAACTCACGAAAGTGCTATAATTGGAGTGGTCACATGAGATTGATTAGCGAGGGGACTTTCACGTAGATGTAGGAACATCAATAACTATGCCTTGTAAAATCAGTGAAGCAAAATCTAGGCATGGAAAAACCTGTGATATGCTCTGCTACTGATACGAAATTTCAGTTGGGACAATAAGACATTAGCTCAGTTGACAAGGTATGCATTAAGTCATTTAGGGCAGGAGCTTCCTTAGGTAAAATGAAAAGGGAAAAAAAAACCCGGAAACCATCAGATAACTACTGATCAGTGATTAGAAATTGTAAACATGTTATTTCAAGAAATCCCATAGATGAGTTCATAATCTCATACTTCTAGCTCCACAGTATCCTCTCCATCAGTGCTTGAAACAGAGTTGGACTCATAAACTTCCACATCCTCTCTTAATTTTTGGGCACTTTGATTAAGATGGAAGAGAACTGCCAGCCTACTAAATTTACTCTCTGGAGAAGAAAAAACAGGGAGATAAGAGATTAAATACCTGGTTCTGTCAAGCCAAGATAACGATGTGGTGGGGAACGGCGCTGCAGAAGCAGTTGGAGTGGTGGTCGGAGAGGAGGGCGACTACCAGTGGGAGGTGACGGCGATAGATGTCGGTGGGGTTGGGGTCAACACCGGTAATGACTCTGGTGGAAGAATCGAATCGGAGTTGAAGGGAATTAGAGTCGAGGAGATGGACCGGCCCACCAGCGCGTTGGGAGTACCAGTACTTTACTTATATTGGATAGATAGATTGCGGTAAATCTCGGGCCTTTCTTCACTGCTTTCCTTTTCGATTCTTTCCATTAGTAGGGGACAACCATACAGGAAAACAGTGTGCAAACTGGTGAGGCGTTGGATTGTTTCCAGTGAGGGAAAACTCATCAAGCTGCTGCAATCATGTAGGTGCAAAGTTTGAAGCAACGAAAGGTTGCCCAACCACTCAGGCAAAGCTTCCAACCCTTCGAAAGAGCGAATTTTCAACTCTCTCAAGGTAGTGAGGTGCTGAAGTTGGTCAGGCAGATACTTAAGCTTATCCCAGCCCCCTAAACTCAGAGACTCGAGAGAGATGAAGGGGAATTCTTGGTTAGCAGCAGTGGCACTACTGCTGGAAGCAGCAGTCGCCCTACTAGCGGAGGAGGGCCAGGGGAAATATTCAAGCTCCTTTGAGAAGTACCCTATCTCCAATTTTTTAAGACTGGTAAGGAAGAGCAGCCCCTCCTCCCAATAACTCTTCCATTTTGGACAGCCTTTTATTGTCACATTCTGAAGGGATGAAAGGGTGCACATTTCATCTGAATGTGCAATTTCTAAATTCGGACACCACATAATCTCTAATGTTACAACGGTTGGCTTTAGTAGCCCTTTTGGCAAGAATCCCAAATTATGGCACTCTGCAATCGAAACCAATTGAAGAGACGTCAGGCCATCGAATGCTGCTTCTTTATCTTCAACTATATGCTCCAGATTACTGCAGTAGCCTATCTTTAGTATCTCAAGAGACGATAGGTCCAGTAGCTGGTTTGGCAAATAACGCAGCTCCTTAAAGCTCTTTATACTAAGAATCCTTAGGGATTTGCAGCATTTTTCAAGCAATTCTGCAAAGAGAATATTATTTTCCAATTCGTCTACAACCACGTAGGGCCAGTAGGAACCACCCAGCCATTCTGCCATAGTGTGACCCCCGTTAGTTAAAGTTAAAGTTTGAATGGACAACAAATGGGCTGGAATCGTTTTCAACTTTTTGCACCCCGAGATATATAACTTCTCAAGACAAGGAAAGAACTTTAACGTACTCACGTCAACGACAGGTGATGATGATATGTTTGACCATTCTTCTAGTTCATACAAACCCTTAAGAGTGATTTCTCTCAATGCCGGGAAAATTACTGCCGCAGGTGCAGCCCGTGTTCTACTACTACCACCACCGACAATTATTTCGTTCAATCCGTAGAAGTCAGGACCAATACGCTTCAGATTTTTGAAACCATCCATTACAACAACTTCAAGATGCGGTAGGTGTCCGAGTGTTGGGACTTGTTCACAATAGCTGCAGCTCCTTAATTCTATCTTAACCAAATTTTGTAGGAACTGGACATCTCCACTCATCCATGATGCAAGTCTTCGTCCCCGAAATGTTTTGAGTAATAAATTCTTCACATTCCTACCAGGTTTGAGTCCTTCCAACACATTCTCATAGTTAACGTGGGGTTTTCCTAAGTCCCCATCCCAATGTAACTCCAAATCGGTAATGCCTGATTTCTCTTGCATTTTACTTTTTTCTGCTTCTTCCTCGTCTTTTACGTGCTGGAGACCATAAAGATAAAGTCTTCCTCTTAATTGGCTTAAACTTCCCAGCTCTTCAATGTTGTTGCCCTTTTCCTTGCCAACCACAAAGAATGGTAGTGTTTGCAAAGAAGTCAATCGCCCTATCTTCTTCGATGTCAACTTCTCTCCTTTACCACTGATAAAGAGATGTCTCAAGCTAACCAATTTATGTAATTCTTTTGGAATTTTTGACAACGAGGTGGGCAGTCTCAATGTTTGCAAATTGTAGAAACTAGAGATATAACTCGGCAGTTTTTCAATTGAAGTCCATGAGAGGTCGAGATATCTCAAATGTTTTAGCTTGTGCATTGAACTTGGCAACTCTTTGACATCACAGCTCTCAAAAGATGTCACCAAAGTTAGGGCACGAATACGTTTAACATCTTTAAAGTCCTTGGGAAGATGTCCCGTTAAAGAGAGTGTCCTCAATTTTTTACCGTCTTTTAATTTCTCAAAGCCTTCTCCTTCTCCAAGATGCAATGTTAGATTTTGAACCTCAGAAAGTTCCTTCACCTCACCAACCTTCAAAGTCAAAAAACTACCCTCTGAGATTTCCGGTGCAAGATCATGCACTAGATCATGCATCTTGCAACTTTTAATATCATCATTCTCATCCAATTCCACGTCTTGCAATAACGAATTGCGCAACAAAATGTTGAAATACTCATTACCAACATCTTCCATTTCCAAATTGCCTCCTGAGGAAGACTGAAGATATCCCAGACCCATCCATAGCCAAATCAGCTCATCCTTTGGCATTTTGAAGTCCTTTGGAAAAAAAGAACAGAATGCAAAACATTGTTTCAAGCATGGGGACGGTAAATGATCATAACTCAGCCTCAATACAGGAAGAATCCCATCTTCATTTGCAAGTAATTTCCATGTTTCAGTCTTCTCAATCGACTCCCATTCCCTTTGATGCTGCTTAGAGTACAATAAACCCCCCAAAGAGTTTATTGCTAATGGCATGCCCTTACACTGTGCTACCAATCTTCTGCCAATATCCAACAAAGCCTGATTTTCTCTTGGTCCCCCATGCGCGAAAGCTCTTTTTCTGAACATCTTCCAACTATCATCATCCGATAGCTTACTCAAATGATGAGTGAGAGATGGAGATGTTTGCATGGTTGATACCACCTTCGTACTACGGGTTGTGACTATAATTTTACTTCCCTTGCAACCACCAATTTCTTGCAAATATACCCTCATGCGCTCCCATAGGGTAAAGCTTTCGTTCCAAACATCGTCAAGTACAAGGAGATATTTCTGTCCACTCAGTTTGTCTTGAAGATTTCTCACTATTCCTTCAATGTTTGTCGTGTCTGATTTATTTCCAGTCAGAGATTGCATCATCTCATTCAGTAGCCTTGGAACGTTGAAATCATCAGACACACAAATCCACATTAATTTCTTATCAAAATAACTCACCACCTCCTCATCTTTGTAGAGTAGCTGGGCAAGGGTCGTCTTCCCAAGCCCAGCCATCCCTACAATGGCAACCACAGATAAATCATCTTCTGCAGCGGAGCCAAGTAACATGTCTCTCACCATAGAGACATCACCATCCCTTCCCTCAACCTTTGAATTATCTATAAAAGGTATAGTCAGCCTCAATTGATCACTAGGCTTAACAGCAGTAGCAGCATTTATGAGCTGATTTGCTGCGCTAAGACCCATTTCATTTGCCTCTTCGCAGATTTTATCAAGCAATGAATTGACATTGTTGACCTTATAAGCAATCTTGGGACGAAATATCAAGGGATTTGAGTGTGAAAAGAAGCTGCTTACCTTGTCCCTCTTTCGTTCCTCTACCTTGCTTCGAAGAGATTCATAAGCAATCTTTTCCAGCACATTCTCGGCATCACAAATTGCAAGCTTGAGATTCTTCAGCCACAGTTTCAGAACTTTTGATTTTATCTTTCTTGCGCTATCTTCAGCGTCGCTCAAGAGAGCTTCAATCGTTTCTAACCTTCTGCCAAGTGTTTCGAGGTCTCCTTCGAACCCCCACGTCGCTCCTTTGATTGCTCCAGTTGCTTCTTTTGCTAGCGGAATCAAGATTTTGACGCCTGCCAGAGCAGCAGAGATGAGAGGAGAAATAGTCATCTTTCCTTCTTTTTTTTCCGGGAAAAAAGAACAGAGTTTTGTTGGATGCCTCAAGCCTCAAACAGAGTAGCAAAGCTTGGAAACAATGGGGAGAGAGAGAGAGAGAGAGAGAGAGAGAGAGAGAGAGAGAGAGAGTAAAAAGAAAACTTTGCCGTGCCAAGACAAGAGAATAATCAATACACTTGTAAGCCATGGCGTGGAGTGAAAAAACCGTTTTGCCCTTTCAAGTTTTACATGCTATCTTGTTCTTGCATGTGTGAAACTGTGGGTAGTTTAGGTGTTTCATTGTTTCCGTCATTCACGTTAAGGTGGAAACTTAGGGACCAAGGCAAATGAAATCATGAGTGTATTTTCCCGATTTCCAGGGAGATTGCCTCCATCGAACAAACAATGCTCTACCTTGCTGCCAACAATCACATCCCGCGTTTTTCGCATCCCATACTTCTCTGTTTTTCTTCATCCTCTTCTTTTGTCTCAATGCCTCTTACTCATTTTTACATCCCTGAAATCAGGCTTTGTGGTTCCCAATTTGAACCTTCTGGTAGAATCAGGCCTCTCACTCGTTTTGAGCAAATGCTGTGCCTTTGCCTCTCTCTTCTTTCTCGGCCACTATTCTGCTGTGTAACTTGATGATCTAGGTATTTCTATACAAACGCTCCATCTTCCTTTTCTTTCCCCTTTCCGTCTGTCTTATTTGTGCTGGCTTTTCACCCATTTAGAATTTGATTTTTGTTTGTTTGTTTATTTTTGGAGTGTCTTTTATGTTTTGAACTTAACAAAAAAACCCTACGGTATCTGTCGCTGAGGGATATGATATTGGTTTGGGCGTGGGAATGTGCTTGCAAGTTGCAATATGATAATCGAATTTGAAATTGGCAAGATCGATTGGTGGCCGGATTAGCCTGAACCTTGTTCTTAGAAAATCGAATTGGGACTAGACACGTCTTTGCATTTGAAATCCCAAATCGTTCTACCGAAAAATAATTTAGTGTAGAGAGAGAGAGAGAGAGAGAGAGAGAGAGAGAGAGAGAGAGAGAGAGAGAGAGAGAGAGAGAGAGAGAGAGAGTTGTGTGGATGAACTTCAAGTTCGTGATGAACAGAAAATGCATGAAAAAAGAAGTGAAAAATGATCATTTTAGACGAAATCTTCACTTTCTTTGGTAAAATAGAGAAACAATATTTTTGAACTGTAAACAGAAAAGCATTCTTTGAACATAAACCTACAATAATAATATAAATTGCAATTTGTATAGGAAATTGCAGATTTTGCTAATGAGAAATTACAAACCCAAGTTTTCATGATGATCTTGTTGAGTATGAAATGGAAAGCATGATGATACCTACAAAAGACTTAAAGTACGCCGACTCTCAATCTTCATCAAATCCACCAAATAACCAACATATCAACTCTCTAAAGCCATTAAACTATTTTCCGTAGGTGGACAGGCAGGTCTGATTTTCATGACGAAACAACATAGCTGTTGACACAGATCGAGTTTAGTTGGTACATCTAAAACATCACTAACTGATTGGATTCATTAAGTTCATGTGTGGGGTCGTCCGGTTGTTTTAGAAGCTGAATATGCATTTACCCAATTTTGTTTAGGTGGTGTGCGCAAACATCAAACAAACTGCTGGACTCCAAACGCCACCATTCCAAGTTTTATCAAGATCCTAGGTTCCCTTCTCTCGTTCCCACTTCGAGTAGTCGCTGTTTTCACATTGTATTGGCTTGTCCACCAGGAAAAATTAAGATCTTGAAAGGGTCACACTTCCACATATGTAATGATTACAGCTCTTCTCTTGTTACCATGACTGTGTTACCATACAGAATATTGAAATGCTAGCAAAGACAAATTTGCCAAATCTAAGTTACACATGGCTACTCTACCCAAACCAACTAAACAATTCCTAAGAATAAATTTTCTGCCCAACAACATATAACGTACAGCTGAACATTCTAGGTGAGGACTGAGGATCAATCATTGTTTCCAACATTTTAAGAGAGAGTTTAAGATGACGGTAGAGTTCTTTCTGCTGGTTTGCATGGGAGTTGGGGTGTTCCATCATGGTACCAATTTCTACTTCCAAGTTTGCTCCTCTCATCTCGCTTTTCGATTTCTCCTCTCATCTCGCTTTTCGATTTCTCTCTCTCTCTCTCTCTCTCTCTCTCTCTCTCTCTCCCCTTGAATTTGATTTCTGTTTTTGAATTTGGTGTGTTAACTCTGTTCCAATATTTTTTTCCCATCATTTTGTGTTTGTTAATGGTGATTGAACCAAGGTGAGCAATTATATAGATGGCTTCAAGTTAAAAATTTCAGTCATTTGAGGAGAAAGGAATTGTAAGATTACCATCTCTGGAAAGGTCAATTTTAATGTCATGTTTTAAGGAATTTTGTTGATTTTGTGCATATTTTGAAAAATTGTTAGAGTTGAATGTTTGCAGAAGTTTTTTTTGGGCATGTAATTAAAGGATTAAAACATTTCAATAGCGAAATAAGGGTTCCTTTGCGCCTTGAATAAGATAGAGGTACCAAATTCCTTCCATTTGTTCAATTCAAATTCCATGAAATCCATGATTCAATTCAATAACCTCTTACTATTCATCTACTATCATCACAATGAAAACAAAAAAAACTTCTCTCGACTACAAATTCATCCAATGAACATGCGGAAACGTGCGAAGCACGGACATTGCACTAGTATTAATAATGTTTTGGTGGAAGCTTTGCCGTGCCTCAAATAGAGTTGCAAAGCTTGGAAACAACGGCGAAAGCTGAGAGAAACAAAGAGGGAAAAATTTTCAGTGCCGAGCGGGTACTACGTGGTGCCTGCTCGTGCATCCGAGCCATCTATTTTTTTTTGAACGGCTCGGATTTGGAGAGAGAAAGTGTTGGGGGTAAGATGAGAGAGAGAGTTTCAATCGTAGCCGTACAATAGTGTATCGGATGACTCGGATGCGCCGAACTGGTATCACGTGAGATATACCCGCTCGACACTGGAAAAATCTCTCAAACGAAGAGAGTTTTTGTTAGATTCAAAGAAGAAGAAGAATCAAGAGAGGAGATGAAAGCATATCAGACTTTTAATGTTATGTATGTTAATATGGATGGAAAACATAATAGCAAGGAGTGTGTCTGCACATTTCACAACCACAGGGCGTTATGTGCACAGTTATGAACAATAGAGGGGTATCCTCATATGGCCCAAACGACAGGGATCAGAGTGAACTTTGCCGTAATTAAAAGAGGCATAACTAGGAGAGATATGGTTAGTTATAAAACTATGGGTACAACATTTGGTGTACACCAAATGTACATCGCGTTTTGTGGGACCCACTGGGTCCCGCACAAATGATCGAGGTCGCTCAATATTTTTTAAACAATTTTTAAGGGTCCTTTCAAAAAAATCAGCTCTCAGTTGGATATTGGTAAGAGCTTGATCAATTCTACGCCTGATTTCTCGACAAAATTGAGAAAAGAATCGATTTGTTGAGTTGCTAGTGGAATCAAGGTTGTGAGGACTGCCTGAGCAGCAGAGATGAGAGGAGAAACAGACATCTTAATCCTTGTTCACAAATGAAACTTGGGCTGGATATCAAAGGAAATGAAAAAAATGCAACGCTTGGTATCAATGAAGTATAAGAACAAAAGCATTGTTAACAAGATAAGAAGGTAAACAAGTAAGTGTTGGATGCAAATTCTATTACGTGTTTAGTCGAACAGTTGTTGGTTGAGTGTCGGTGAAATGAACATTGAAATCGCATGGGATTTATAGTCATTTCTCATATGTGAGGAGATACACCTCAATCCCCATATTGCCTCCAATTCACCTTACGGCTCCACTCTCCATACTCCTCTTTGTGAGGTTCATTTTGGACCTACAACACTGATCGAAGCCGTTGATCTAAGGTTCCGTTCCAAAAATCTTCTTAAAAAATAAGCAACTTATTTTACATTTTCAAACTCAAAAAAAAAAAAAGTAAACGAAAAATAATTTTCAATTTTTTTTTTGCATCATATTCTAAACAATATCGATATTGCATATTTTTAGATTTCAATAAGCCCAAAATTTTTGAGTTTGAAATTGCCTTCTTAAAAAATAAGGACCTTTTTTGGTTTCGTAACGGAACCTAATACACCTCGTAGAGAATAACATTTGTGGTGAGATTCACACCATTTCAACCAATAGGAAGATGGGTAATATTCATTCTCTTGAGTGGAGATGAACAAAACTCAACCAGCGCCCCAATTAACGGCAGTTTTTTGACCCGATTAAAGCAAAACGAGAAAGGAATTTGATCTTGTGGCACTTTTGAATCCCCAAACACTATTCAAGTCTTCCTTGAGGAACTTCTTTTTCAAATTTCAACATTTGAAATATTTGTGGTGGGGAAAGAGAAAGAACATGGAGGAGAGAGAATGGAAATTTCGTAACTTCCTTAATTAAAAGGGTAAACCCCGTTCCACTTTTTCCAAAAACCATCTTTTTCAAAAAGAAGGTAATTTCAAATTCAAATATAACGAAAATGAAAAATAATTTTTCAATTTTTTGTGCACCGTTTAAAAGATCTCAATGAGATCTATCAAACAAGATCCATATTGATAGAAAAATTATTTGTGTAAACACATGATTTTTGACCTTGAAATCTACCTTTTTTTTCAAAAACCCACTTTTATAAAAAGTGGAACGGTGCCGTCTACTATGACTATAGTGGTTTGGGTCATGTGCGAATACACTTTTTATGGTTTAAAATATGCACATAACACACCGTGGTTTGTGAAATGTGCAGATACATTCTCTGCCGTCATGTTATATTTTCCATCCATATTACCAGAATTTCGAATTTTTTTGTTGTAATAAAAAAGAGAGGAAAATTCCATTTTGCCACCAAAATCTAATTCGAGCAGCTCAAGATGTACTAACCATAGAATAGAGCATCTCTGTAAAAAAATCAACTAGATCAGACATCAATTACTCATGATCTAATTTTTGTAAAAATGAATCATCGATAAATTTAATTTTGAAAAATTACTTTCCAATAAATTCGATTTGACCATGAGGTTTTTATTTTTTGATCGACTCGAATTTTGGTATGGATGTAGTACTCATCAAACTTTACAATATCAATGATTCAGATCCAATTTTTAGTACATGAGATGAATTGGTTATATTCAAGGAAGAAGAAGAATCAAGAGAGGAGATGATAGCATATCAGACTTTTAATGCTATGTATGTTAATATGGATGAAAAATATGATGGCAAGATGTGTGTCTGGACATTTCACAAACCACAGTGCGTTATGTGCACACTTTTGAACAATAGAGGTGTATCCGCACATGACCTAAACCACAGGGGTCAGAGTGGACTTTGCCATAATTAAAAAGAGGCATAACTAGGAGAGATATGGTTAGTTTTAAAACTATGGGTACAGCATTTGGTGTACACCAAATGTACATCGCATTCTATGGGACCCACTGGGTCCCGCACAAATGATCGAGGTCGCTCAATATTTTTTAAACATTTTTTTAAGGGTCCTTTCAAAAAAATCAGCTCATTTGGATATCGATAAGAATTTGATCAATTCTACATCTGATTTCTCGACAAAATTGAGAAAAGAATCGATTTGTTGAGTTGCTAGTGGAATCAAGGTTGTGAGGACTGCCTGAGCAGCAGAGATGAGAGGAGAAACAGACATCTTAATCCTTGTTCACAAATGAAACTTGGGCTGGATATCAAAGGAAATGAAAAAAATGCAACGCTTGGGATCAATGAAGTATAAGAACAAAAGCATTGTTAACAAGATAAGAAGGTAAACAAGTAAGTGTTGGATGCAGGCATATGCTGCTGTCAATACAATTTGCTATAGAGTCTAAGCTACCGACAGTCCAACATTATGCAATGTGGACACATGACCATTACAAATGCTGAAATTTCCACAAAATACTACTAACAGCCCGTAAAGGAGTCTCCTTTTTCTAAGCAACATGCCACTAACAAAGGACTTTTCATCCTCAATGCATTATTTGAGCCCTGCTAAAGTTTCCCAAATGGACCACCAACCAATAATTCCAGAGATTGATATGTGTGTGTGATTTTCTACTTACAACCTGGGTCTATTGCTTTGCCCCGTCAAAATTGATCTTATCTATCCCTTTTCTTCTTTTAATTATGGCTGAAGAGGTATCCGGACTCTAGATGGAGTACTGGGACCTCTTTAAAAGAAGTTTGAAGGACCACTAGCCTTAGCCCGAACGACATTTTCAAGGTTAATTACAAGTCTAGCGCTTAACATGAATCTCATTTAAGATTTAAAAAAAACTCTAAATTACGAGGCGTCCCCAATAACATGCCCGCTAGGCGATAGTTAAATGTCAAACAACGGACAAAATTACTTATGATATCAATTCCTTTTTATACACGTATAACACGCTTTTACGTACTTATAGTAGACTGTTATTAGAGTCTAAACCACGATGCTGCAGCATTTTTTAATAATTAAAGGCAAAAATTTCTTGACGCACCCGAATTATTGTTGATTACTACTGCTACAAAGTACAAATTGATGTAGAACACGTAGAGGCCCAATTTCATGACCAGCTGGACCGTGCCAAGCCTCGGAAGCCCAAACAGTGTTTGATTTTAGATTACCCGATTTGGCAAAATTCAGACGTGCTCGAAATAGGACCCAACTTGATGGGCTTACTTATTTTCGCGTTGCGGTCAGGGCTCTTAGTTGTGAGCCCCAGTGTTTTTCGGCCTAATTCTTTCGTTTAAGCCCTCAATTTACGTTTTTTACCGTTTTAGAAAAATTTTAATTCATTAATAACTCTTAAATGGTAATTCTTTTTATGTTGCTTCTTTTTGAAAGTCTTGATTTTCTTTTCCGCTTTCAATTGGCTGCTGATTTTGCTATTAACTTTTTTATTAACGGCACTCTCCCTACAAGTGTATTTTTTGTACAAAAATAAACTTACAGGGAAGTGCCGTTAACAAAAAAGATAGTGACAAAATCATTTCCTTTTCAATTTTAGCAAAAGCCCAATTTCCGGGATCATGGTGGATGGCATATGGTGCTGTCAGTGTCAATACAATTTGCTACAGAGATTCTGTAAAGCAACCGACCGACAAATGCTGAAATTTCCACAAAATAACAGGCTGTAATGGAGTTTGATATGTGTGCGTGATTTTTTTCTTTTAATTATGGCTGAAGCGAAGAGCGGAAGAGGTATCCGGACTATTGATGGAGTACCGTGGAGAAATTTTTGAGTGCCGAGCGGGCACCGGCCACGTGATGTCGAACACATATCTCAGCTGTCCAAAACACAGTACTGAGGAGAAATTTTTCAGTGCCGAGTGAGCACCGGTCACATGGTGCCGAGCACGCATCTCAACCGTCCAAACGTGTTTTGGACCGCCCAAATTAGCTTGGTCTTGAGGGGTGTTCCGGTAATTTTACACTTAAAAATTATCCAAACAGATTTGAGCAATCCAAAAAACGTTTGGACGGCCAAGATGGTGCTTGGCACCACGTGGCCAGTGTCCACCCGGCACCCGGCGCTGGGTGCCGCTGAAAAACTTCTCAGTACTGAGTCCTCTTTAAAAGAAGTTTGAAGAACCACTAGCTCTAGCCCGATCGACATTTTCAAGGTTAATTACTCCTAGTCTAGCGCTTAGGCGCGTCCTTTTAATCTTATTTGGAGCTTAACTTATTTTTTAAGTTTTGTTCTTATTTGAATTTATTTTTGTAATATTTGTTAGTTTGCGTCGATTTTTTGTGGATTATTGATTCGTCTCGACAAAAGAAATTGAAAAAATAATTTTATTTTTTTACTTTTACCCAAGTATTCTGAGAAATAACCACTTTTTAAAATGTGAAAAAAATTCAAATAAGAACAAACCTTTAAAAAAAAAAAGTTAAGCTCCAAATCAAGATTAAAAGAATGCAACCTTAACATGAATCTCATTTAAGATTTAAAAAAACTCTAAATTACGAAGGGTCCCCAATAACATGCCTGCTGAGCGATAGTTAAATGTCAAATAACAGCCAAAATTACTCATGATATCAATTCCTTTTTATACACATATAATACGCTTTTACGGACTTAAAGCACACTGTTACTAGTATTAGAGTCTCAACCACGATGCAGTTAGAGCTGCTAAACCAACCAAACAGTTTGGCTAAAACTTGGCTCGAATTTTGGCTTGTTCAGACTTGATTATAAAAAATATAAGCCAAGCTCAATCACATTTTTTCGTTTGTTTAGCTTGAGCATACAGTTTTTGGCTCATGAACAAAAGGGTCATTCCTTAAATAATAAACATATGGGGGTAGATTAATAAATATTCAAAAATATGATATATGAGTCACGTTCAATATAGATCTTTTGTTACAGCCTAGAAATTTTATTTATCTTATTAATTATTTTGGCCATTCATTAATTGGGAGTTTTATGGTGTGGGTCCTAATTAATTATTTTGGGCGTGCTATGGGTAATATTGACGCGATTGTAATATTTGGAGTAGGAAATTGATTTTAGATAAAATAGTGGTACTAATTCTGTTAGTTTTTATTAGGTTGGATTAGATTATTAGTAGAGAAGTATATTTTTGCTATTTACTTATCTAAATTCTAATTACCGAATTAGCTAGAGTTTAGGGTAATGTGAGATATTGGTCGTGGTTTTGGAGTATAGGTATATTAGACTAGTGCTATTGTCTTTCAAACGTCTAGTGAGAAAAGAGCAACAGCCGCCGCCGAAGAGTCTCGAAGTGGCCTTCTTTGGGTTATTGATCAGAGGTAATTTTCTCCTTTATTTCTTTTGTTGTGATGTATATTTGTTCCATGGATTGGTCAGATCCTTGGGTTGGAGACTAGTTTATTGGGTTTTGCCTGGAGAGAGAGAGAGAGAGAGAGAGAGAGAGAGAGAGAGAGAGAGAGAGAGAGAGAGAGAGAGAGAGAGAGAGAGAGAGAGAGAGAGAGAGAGAGAGAGAGAGAACATCATCATGGTGAGGTGGTGGGTGGCGTGCGGCGTGGTGTGTGCGTGGCGGTGATCGGTGGTAGTCAATTGGGAACTACTATAATATTGGATATTGGTGGAATGAATTGAATATAAATACCTGTGGTGGAATTAAATGGTTTCAATGGTGTAAGCTAGATTAATTTGATGCAGGTAGGAATTTGTGGATCGTGCAGATGGGTTTCGCCACTTGGAGGGTGTATTGGGTTCATGTGTACGTGGAATTTGGACTTGAGAATTAGAGTTTTAGATTTGCTAGTGGTCTGGTAACTTGGCTAACTAGTCTAGGTTCGTTAAATAGGCGGTCCTTCATTGTTATAGACATTATTATACATGATACAGTTAGTGATAATATTGTTATATGATTCTTTGTTCAGGTTAGGCTTGTTCCGCATTATTCGATTGCATTAGCTTTGGACCCAGGTGAGTAGTTCAGTATGTTACGTATTTTCAAAAGATCCCTGTGTCCCTTAAAAGTATTTCCTTCAGAAATTTATATGAATGTTATTCGGAGACTCAAAACTGTTTATAAGTTGTTCTATAAATTGGCATACGATGAATTTTCTGAGATCAATTGTTAATATTCTTTTTGGTGAGAACTTGGTGGATATTAATGGGAACATTTATTTCGGAAGTCCAGGGAACTTATTCCTTCTCGTGTTGGTGACCCTGGCCATTGGGGAAAAGACCGTGTTAGGCTGGTGACCCTAATGCTCAACGGCTTTCTTTCGCCGGATCGTCTTAGGGAAAAGTACTACGGGCTGCCAACCCTGGTGACTCTATGTTCGGTATTGGATCCAATTTTATTGAGATTTATTTTGGCCATGGTACTGTTTGATTGTGGTTCCCCATTGTTGATGGAGTTAATATTGTGATTACCACCAAGAATATTTATTTGGTTAAAGGCTTTATTGATTAATTTATAATTCTGCTGGACACCTCGTATGCCAAATTATGATTTAATGGTAAATTATTTTAATTCCTGCTTTCAACTGTATTTATTATACATACTTGCTATTCACTGAGCTCGTCAGCTGACGGATTTATTCCAACTTCTCTTTCAGGCAAGTTGGGGAGTTAGGCAAGGACTCTGGTGGCACCTCGGAGATTCTTTTGTTGACCTCCTTAGGGTGTCTCATTCTTGTTTTATTTTAAAAATCGCTTCCGCATTTGAAACAATTTGACAGATAACAAATTCTTTTAATTATTGTTGGATTATTGGATATTATTTGGTTCATGGGATGGTTGTGCCCCATGTTTATGATGAGACATATTTGGCTTTTGATTTGATTAATAATGAAAAAGGGATCATTTGATTTTCGGCTATTTTGATTTATTTAGGCTGCGTGTTCCATGAATTAGCCTCGTGGTTCACGGCCGGTCACTTCTCATTTTTGGGGCGTGACATCTTTCCCAAGTTTTATAGTACTATTGCATCCAAATAGGAAACCTCCTAGGTCAGATATAGAAATTTAGAGCTACATTAATGAGTTTAAACTTAAGCTCAAACTTGAAAACTCAAAATTTCATGAGCCTAAGCACATGCTTGGAAGCTTGAGATTGACTTGCATATTTCACAAGTTAAGCCAAGCTTATCACGAACACAAAAGTACTTCACTTCAAACGCAAGCCAAGCTTGAACAATTAGTCCTAACAAATTTTCAAGCTCAAGTCAAACTTGAACACTGATAACAAGGAGTCAAGCCAAGCCTGAACAATGCTTTGTTTGGCTTGTTTGGCTCGATTAGCACCCCTAAATTGATGTTGTAACATTTTTCAACAATTAAAGGCAACAATTTCTTGACGTACCTGAATTATTGTTGATTACTACTACTACTACAAATTGACAAAAAATGAAAACAAAAGAGTTACTCGATTTTGTAATTTTGAGATTGGTAGCTGCGTGGTGGTGGTGGAGTTGTTGGAAATTTCCGAAATATTTAATGCATATTAAATGTAATTATTGGTGAACGTTTTTAATCTAAGAGGTGTCTATTCAGGTTAAATGACTAGACGTGAATATTTGATTTAAGCACAAAATTTGTCTATTTAAGCTAAAAGAATAGACGTGATCAAATCAAAAGGTATGACTATTAAGGTCAAATGAATAGACATGTCGATTGAAATTAATCAAAGATATGCGATCTTTGGCTAACAGGTAGGGGGTTTTACCAATTTAGAGTGAGATAATCATGAAAGTGAAGGAATAGAGTCATGGAATCGAGCCAATTAAGAAATTAATCGACTATGGAAATACAGTTTATTTAGTTTGTGTGTGTGTTCTATATACATACGGTTCGGATCGATCTGGACGCTTGTGCCATCTCGTAACTAGATAAAGAGCATGCCAATGCCATAGTATCTTAACCACTTGGAGAGTTACAAAGGACAAATCTCGAGCAGCACTTAATCTTTTCGTACCATAACAATCGATCCAATTATACATTTTGCTTCATGTGTAATTCGCTGCCCATGAACATACAAAGCTTCCAAGTTCACATAGAGACGATGGGCTTATTTAACTTTCAATTGAGCCAACTTTTAATAACTCTGAAATGAATAACAAGAGGAAAAGGCAACAAAATGGAGAAAGTAACTTGTTAGACACTGTAATTAAAGGAATGAATTGCTATATACTCAAGTGTCTCAAAATGCAGAAATTTATACATATACACAACCCGATCGCAGGAGAAGGCAAGCATTGACTGGGAGAATATTAGCACAACATCTCTTCATTAAGATCAGATATGATATGGAGTTATATCACATGAAACACAGTAAGACTTAATTCTTGGTACACAAGTTTTAACCCAGAATAAGAACAGGTATAATCAACACCTACATCTACATGTATTTATGTATATATATTTAGTTAAAAAGTTGAAATAAACCAAATCATATCCTCTGAAATCCAAACTGATCACTCGATTCATGTTTCAACGCCCTCAGATTACTTGCCTCATCCCACTCAAACTGCCTTCCTGCATAAACAGATCACTACAAGTCACAAACTATTTATAACTGGAGTGCTCAGGAAAAAATGAGTAATAAGGGGACTTTTACGTAGTTGTAATCAGGAGACTTATACCTCCTTTTGCAATTGGTAGAAGTACGGATGATGCCCAAAGTCCGGCTAAGTTTCTGCAAGGGTGTCATTACGTATTTACGTTGCTTCCTCGAGCTAAGCTATATCATCAACGAATAAGTTCTCTTTCATAAGAGCCTCTTTTACCAACTCTGTCAAGAAAAAAGTAGTTTTGCTTCTAAAACATGCAGCGAAGACGTCTGGCGTTTAACAAGTAACATTGTAAAACAGTAGAAAGCTCCGATCAGAAAAAAGCTATCGCAGAAAGGGTCCCAATTAACAAGCAATCAAATCAAATTAGTTGTCGCCTCTAAGGCCACAACTCATCAATGCTGCAGTGTAATCTAAAGAGTTGAATTACTGTTTGTGCCATCTTGTAAAGAGACAGAGACAGAGAGGGAGAGAGACGGAGTGTACCAATGAGATAATATCTTAAGCATTTGAGGAGTTATGAATGCAAATCTTGAGCAGCACTTAATCTTTTCTAACCAAAACCATCGACCAAATTATTTTTCATTTTGCTTCACATGTAGTACTCTGCAAATGAACATACGAAACTGTCAGGCTGATGAAGAGCTGACGTGCATATTTACCTTGTAATTGAACCAAAAGTAGCTTGCAAGAAAAGACGAGAAAATGTTGCAAGAAACTACACTGTAAAGGAACGTATCATACACTCAAGCGTCCAAATGTTAGAGCATCCACAATGTAATAATCAAAATCAAAAGATTGTTAAAGTTAGTAACGTGTGTTTAAAAAAATGCTCACTTTGTAATAATCGAAGTTAACAACCTCTTAACCTATGATGCACCGACACGGACACGAAACCGACACTAGGACACGGGAATTCTAAAAAAATGGGGACACGGACACGGCGGGGGACACGCCACGTGTATAATTAATTAATTAATTATATATATATAAATAAATAAATAATTATAGTTTAGCACCCAGAAATTTTAAAAAATTTATAATTTGGCCCCAAATTTTATTTTAAAAAATTACAGTTTGACCCCTAATTTTTTCAAAAATTACAGTTTGGTTCCTAAAATTTTAAAAAAATTACAATTTGGCCCCTGCCGTGTCCCCGCGGTGTCCCCGTCAAAAATTCAAATTAAATTATGGGGACACGCCACGTGGCGTGTCCCGTACGTATCTCGCGGTGTCCCCGCAGTGTCCCCGTGTCCCCGTGTCTGACACTGCGATACCTCGACTTTTAGAGGTGTCGGTGCTTCATAGCTCTTAACCAATAATTAAATTTGGGCATTCGAATAATCAAAAGTAACAACGTGGGATTTCTCATTGCTAACTTTAGCAACCCTCTAAATGAATAATAAAAAATTGACGTGGTAAGTTTTGATTATTCACTTTTGATTATTACATTGCGGATGCTCTTTCAGAAAAGATTAGATATATAGTTCCATAATACAAGAAACAAGGGTTAATAAATTAGTTCTCGGTACAAAAGTTTAACGCACAATAAGAACAGGGATGATCAACATGTAAATCTAGCTGAAGTGTTGAAATATAAAAAATCGTATCCTCAGAACTCTGAACTTAAACTAGATGCATGTTTCAACCCCATCAAGTTTGTCCCCTCCCACTCAAAGTGCCTTTGTGCATCAGTGCAGGATACAAATCAATACAACTCACGAAAGTGCTATAATTGGAGTGGTCACATGAGATTGATTAGCGAGGGGACTTTCACGTAGCTGTAGGGAACGTCAATAACTATGCCTATTAAAATTAATGAAACAAAATCTAGGCATGGAAAAACCTGTGATATGCTCTGCTATTGATACAAGATTTTCAGTTGGCACAATAAGACATTGGCTCAGTTGACAAGGTATGCATTACAATATTACATCATCTAGGGCAGGAGCTTCATTAGGTAAAATTAAAAAAAAAAAATCGTCACATAATTACTGATCAGTGATTAAAAATTGAAAACACGTCTTTTCAAGGAATCCCTTAGATCAGTTCATAATCTCATACTTCTAGCTCCTCAATATCCTCTCCATTAGTGCTTGAAACAGAATTGGACTCATAAAACTTCCTCATCCTCTCTTAATTTTTCGGCACTTTGATTAAGATGGCAGAGAACTGCTAGCCTACTTTTAACGCACAAAGACTATGAAAAAAAGAAACCAAGGCATCAGGTCTGCAAACTAGGAACCAAAGCATCAAGTCTGCATTTTTATTTGTTGGCAACCTATTGAAATGAAAGTACCATTATGTGATTTCTACGTTCCTCAAAAACGAAAAAGAAATGGAAGAATCAAAATATTAATTTATCTTTCTGAATAAATAACATCTTGAAACAGACTAAAGTACAATAAGAACATGAAAATTACTTATTACCTTGGACTCGATTTTGAAAGCTTAAGCCTCTAGTCCATATTGTCTTGAATTTTCATTTCTGTTACTTATTCTCTTCACCTGAGTTCATATGGTCGGTTAATAAAAGAGGTCACCACAACTGCATTTTGTCCAAAAGAAGATTTACCACACACAAGAGTTAGTGAAATTCACTAAATTTTAATTTGAGCTCGAGAATTTCACTGGATTTCAAAACACACACATTTTTTTTTAAAAACTAAGTAAGAACCACCTAGTAAATTTATTATTAGCTTCGAGCTCATGAATTTCATTAGATTTGAGCTCGGGAATTTCATTAACTTACTCCCCGTTGATTCACAAAGTCAAATTGAAAACTTGATGCAATTGACCTCTAGATTTGAGCTATTAGTGGACCTATCACTAAATCTCCCTATTATTTTCCAATTGCATTTAGTCAATTTACTCTCTGGTGAAGGAAAAAGAGGGAGATAAGAGATTAAATACGTGGTGGGGACGGTGCTGCAGAAGCAGTTGGAGTGGTGGTCAGAGAGGAGGGCGACTTCCGGTGGGAGGCAACCGCGATCGATGTCGGTGGGGTTGGGATCAACGCCGGTAACGACTCTGGTGGAAGAATCGAATTGGAAGACTCTACGATCTACCAATTTCAAAATCTCTGTTTGTGCGGACCGGAAATCAGAAAGGAGATGGTCGGTGGTATTCTTCGTATTTGATGGACAGATTGCGGTAAATCTTGGGCCTTTCTTCGCTGCATTCCTTTTTGATTCTTTCCATTAGAAGGGGACATTGAAGCAGAAACACGGTATGCAAATTGGTGAGGTGTTGGATTGTTTCCATTGAGGGAAAACTCGTCAACCTGTAGCAGTAGCTGAGGTGCAAAGTTTGAAGAAACGAAAGGTTGCCCAACCACTCAGGCAGATATTCCAACTCTTCGAAAAAGAAAATTTTCAACTCTCTCAAGGTAGTGAGGTGCTGAAGTTGGTCAGGCAGGTACTTAAGGTTTTTCCAGCCCCATAGACTCAGAGACTCTAGGGAGATGGAGGGAAATTCCTCGTTAGCAGCAGTAGTACTACTGGTGGAAGCAGCAGTCGCCCTATTAGCAGAGGAGGGCCAGGGGAAACATTCAAGCTTCTCTGAGAAGCCACCTATCACCAATTTTTTAAGGCTGGTAAGGCAGAGAAGCCCCTCCTCCCAACAACACTTCAATCTTGGACAGCTTTTTATCTTCAGTTTCTCAAGGGATGAGAGGGTGCACAATTCATCTGGATACGCCATGTCTAAATTCGGACAGTCCTCTATCTCTAATGTTACAAGGGTTGGCTTTAGTAGCCCTTTTGGCAAACATCTCAACTTATAGCACCCCCCAATTGAAATCCATTCAAGAGACGTTAGGCCATCGAATGCTGCTTCTTTATCTTCAACTATATCCACCAGATTAGGGCAGTGGCCTATCTTTAATATCTTAAGAGACGATAGATCCAATAGCTGGTTTGGCAAATAACACAGCTCCTTCAATCTATTTACAGACAGAATCCTTAGGGATTTGCATTTTTCAAGCAATTCTGCTAGGAGAATAATAATATCAGTTGAATCATATTCCTCGTCAACCAACAAGTAGGGCCAGCAGGAGTCACCCAGCCATTCTGCCACAAAGCCTACCTCCTTATTTATAATTAACGTTTGAATGGACAACAAATGGGCTGGAATCGTTTTCAACTTTCTGCAATACGAGATACATAACTTCTCAAGACAAGGAAAGAACTTTATCGTACTCACGTCAACGACAGGTGATGATGATATGTCTGACCATTCGTTTAGCTGACGCATACCCTCAAGAGTGAGTTCTCTCAATGCCGGGAATACTACTGCTGCTGGTGCATCCCTTGTTCTACTACTACCACCACCGACAATTATTTCATTCAATCCGTAGAAGTTAGGACCAATACGCTTCAGATTATCAAAACGATCCATTACAACAACTTCAAGATGCGGTAGGTGTCCGAGTGTTGGGACTTGTTCACAAGCATTGCAGCTCCTTAATTCGATCTTAACCAAATTTTGTAGGGACTGGACATCTCCACTCATCCATGATGCAAGTCTTCGTCCCAAAAAACTTTGGAGTAATAAATTCTTCACATTCCTACTAGATTTGAGTCCTTGCAACACATCCTCATGGTTAATGTTAGGTTCTCTGAAGTCCCAATCCCAATGTAATTCCAACTCAGTAATGCCTGATTTCTCTTGCATTTGAGCCTTTTCTGCTTCTTCCTTGTCTTTTATGTGTTGGAGACCGTAAACATGAAATCTACCTCTTAACTTGCTTAAGCTTCCCAGCTCTTCAATGTTGTAGCCTTCGTCCCGGCCAACCACAAAGAATGGTAGTGTCTGCAAAGAAGTCAATTGCCCTATCATCTTCGGCATCACCTTCTCTAATTTACCACTGATACAGAGATGTCTCAAGCTAACCAACTTATGTAAATCTTCTGGAATTTTTGACAACGAGGTGGGCAGTCTCAATGTCTGCAAATTGTAGAAACTAGTGATAAAATTTGGTAGCTTCTCAATTGAAGTCCATGAGAGGTCGAGATACCTCAAATGTTTTAGCTTGTCCATTGAACTTGGCAACTCTTTGACTTCAAAGCTCTCCAAAGACGTCACCAAAGTAAGGGCACGAATATATTTGACATCTTCAAAGTCCTTGGGAAGATGTCCAGTTAAAGAGAGGGTCCTCAATTGTTTACCATCTTTTAATTTCTCAAAGCCTTCTCCTTCACCAAGTTGCAATGTTAGATGTTGAACCTCAGAAAGGTCCTTCACCTCACTAGCCTTCAAAGTCAAACAACTACCCTCTGAGATATCCAGTGCAAGATCATGCACAAGATCATGCATCTTGCAACTTTTAATATCATCATTCTCATCCAATTCCACGTCTTGCAATAATGAATTGCGAAGCAAAATGTTGAAATACTCATTGCCAACATCTTCCATTTCCGAATTGCCTCCTGAGGAAGACTGAAGATATCCCAGAGCCATCCATAGCCAAATCAGCTTATCCTTTGGCATTCTGAAGTCCTTTGGAAAAAAAGAACAGAATGCAAAACATTGTTTCAAGCATGGGAATGGTAAATGATCATAACTCAGCCTCAATACAGGAAGAATCCCATCTTCATTTGCAAGTAATTTCCATGTTTCAGTCTTCTCAATCGACTCCCATTCCCTTTGATGCTGCTTAGAGTACAATAAACCTCCCAAAGAGTTTATTGCTAATGGCACGCCCTTACACTGTGCTACCAATCTTCCGCCAATATCCACCAAAGCTTGATTTTCTCCTGGTCCCCCATGCGCGAATGCTCTTTTCCTGAACATGTTCCAACTATCATCATACGATAGCTCCCTCAAACGATGAGTGAGAGACGGTGATGTTCGCATGGTTGACACCACCTCCATACTACGGGTTGTGACTATAATTTTACTTCCCTTGCAACCACCAATTTCTTGCAGATAAACCCTCATGCGTTCCCATATGGTAAATCTTTCATTCCAAACATCGTCCAGTACAAGGAGATATTTCTGTCCATTTAGTTTGTCGTGAAGATTTCTCACTATTACTTCAATGTTTGTCGTGTCTGATTTATTTCCAGTCAGAGATTGCATCATCTCATTCAGTAGCCTTCGATCATCGAAATCATTAGACACACAAATCCACATTAATTTCTTATCAAAATAACTCACCACCTTCTCGTCTTTGTAGAGTAGCTGGGCAAGGGTCGTCTTCCCAAGCCCAGCCATTCCTACAATGGCAACCACTGATAAAGCGTCTTCTACTCCGGAACTGAGTAACATGTCTCTCACCTTAGTGACATCGTCATCCCTTCCCACAACCTTTGAATTATCTATAAAAGGTCCAGTCAGCCTCAATTGATCAATAGACTCAACAGCAGTAGGAGCATTTGTGAGCTGATTTGCTGCGCTAAGGCCAATTTCTTTTGCCTCTTTGCAGATTCTATCAAGCAATGAATTGACATTCTTGACCTTAGAAGCAATCTTGGGACGAAATGCCAAGGGATTAAAGAATTTTTTTACCTGGTCCTTTTTTCGTACCTCCAACTTGCTTCGAAGAGATTCATAAGCAACTTCATCAAGCACGTTCTCGGCATCACAAATTGCGAGTTTGAGATTTTTCAGCCACAGTTTCAGAACTTCTAATTCTCTCTTTCTTGGGCTATTTTCAGCGTCGCTTAAGAGAGCTTCAATCGTTGATAACCTTCTGCCAAGTGTTCGGAGGTCTCCTTCAAAACCCCACGTCGCTCCTTTGATTGCTCCAGTTGCTTCTTTTGCGAGTGGAATCAAGATTTTCACGCCTTCCAGAGCAGCAGAGATGAGAGGAGAAATAGTCATCCTTCCTTTTTTTTTTTTCCGGTAAAAAAGAACAGAGTTTTGTTGGATGCCTCAAGCCTCAAACAGAGTAGCAAAGCTTGGAAACAATGGAGAGAGAGAGAGCGCAGAGCAGAGCAGAGAGAAACATGAGAGTTTTGTTGTGGCAAGACAATGTTTTGGTGGAGTGATTATCTAGTGGCGGTGCCTCGGAACGTGCCTGGGCTGCACCACTTCGGCAATCATGAATAATTTTTTATTTTTCCCTTTTGGTTAGCCCCATATACAATTTGTAGTATCTTCTTTATTTTTCTTAAAAAGAAAGTCTATGCCTTTACAGGTTTTCGTACACAAATGGACAACTATATATCCAAACACCCGATGGAATAAGTCGGAAATGACTTTTATCTAAAAATTCACCCTTTATGATAGTAAAAAGTAATAAAAGACTATCAACTCCCACTTATTTTGAATCAAAATGATATTTTACCCATTGAAGGAGCATTTTTTTTTGAAGAAAGGTAAAATTTATTACTAACTATTTCTTTTTTACTTCTTGAAAGAACTAGTTTTTGGTCATAAAGGAAAGATTTATTTGTTTTTGTTAAAAATAATTGAGAATTGAGAGCTTTTTATTTTTAGAAAAAAGGATGAATTTGTCCATATAAGACACTTGTAGCTAATTCTATCACGTATATAGGTGAACAGTTGTTGGTTGTGTGTCAGTGAAATGGACATTGAACCACATCCGCTTTACCAACGCACCCTACTGGCTTCCTCGAACATTCAATGTGATAACATAGATGATACTATATTCAATGAATGAGGATAAAAAAAAAACAATATTCAATGAATCAACTCCTTTACATAAAAAATAAGAATATATATGAATCAACCAGCGCCCCCTATTGAAGCAAACGAGAAAGGAATCCACAAACAATATTGAAGTCTTCCATAAAGATAGTTCAGTTTTTTAAAAGCATCTCTAGAGTTTATCGTTTTTCTAGTCAAAACTAAAATGTGAGAATTTCTCTTCAAAATTTATTTCAATTCTGACTTATAGCAATATCAAATTAGGTTGTGGTGAGCCGAACCTGACTACGGCCATGGGACGAACCCAAATGAACATATGGGCTGACGATTATGCGACCAGCGTGGGGACATTGGGCTGAGCCAAATGCCCACACACTCCGTTTTGGTTAGAATAAATCTAGACTAAGAAAGAATAGAAATTTCGAAACTTCCTTAATTAAAAAGAGGCATAACCAGGAGAGACGTGGTTAGAATAAATCTAGGCTAAGAAGAACTCGCCATGTTGCAAACTTCACCAACTAGACTCGGAAGAACTCTACCATAATCCGATCCCTCCTCAGTATAGTCGTTGACTGCCGCGCTGTCGCATTTTACAATTTGAAAAGTCAACAATTTCAAGACACAGCTGAATTAACAATGGCCAATTGCCACCGGCCACTCCCATGTGCAGCACATGAAAACAAATTGACAGCTAATTTTGAAAATTCAACAACTTGTTGCATGATTATTTATACATCACATTTAATTGATTCGGAGGAGAGAGAGAGAGCTAAACACAGCTCATGGGATGTGCCTTTCTTCTCGAAAATGCTGCGGAAGTGAGTAGAACACGAAAAAAAGTCAAACATTCTCGTGCAAGCGTTACACATTAGATGCTCCTTAGTCGAGTTTTAGACTGGTTTGGGTGATGGAAACCGTAATGTTCGTATCACTGGTGGAGAAGGAAATTCATGTCAGAATTTAACTTGATCAGATATCAATAACTACATTTACGAATTGTATTTGTGTAATTGATATACATCGACTCTTTGAAAACACCACCAATTTTTCTTTCACACTATTTTTTTTTGAAAGGCGAAGCAAACATTTTATTAAAGGAAAAAGAGAGAATTCCAACCAAAAATTGGAAAATACACCCAAAGGGCCGAAGCCCTAACAATACCTAAGGGCCAAAAGCCCAAATAATACAATGAAGCACAAACCCCCAAAGAGCCAAAAAGCCCAGATAAAAACAATATAGTCCAGCCCAAAAGAAAACCAAAACCTACCCAAGATGACTGTCCTGCCCAACCGCTGGCCAACAAACTCCGCCAACCACCGAACCACCACTGGCCACCCGACGGAGCTGCAACCCCCACACGAACCTCTCAAACAACCACAGCAGATCAAACCACAACCCACCGCTGCCCAACCCGATCTGGTAGCACAACACCCACTACCCGTCAGCCACCATCATCCTCCACCAAACCACCATTGATCACCCAACGATGGAGCAAACCGGAACCCCGCGAACTTGCTACTGCGGAAGCTAAACAGTCCAAATTGATACCAAGTACGTTAGTCTAATTTTAGACTTGCAGTGTATTTACTAAACAATGAAAGACATGTTCTTTTTGTGTGGTTGACATTGAGGCTTATTATTGATTTATCGTCATTCGATTTGATGATTAACATGGAACAGTTACCGTCAACTGTGAGGTGCATATTTACCGTAGGTTTATATATGGATAAATGTTAGCGAAATTCTCTTCCATTTAGAACCTCTCTCTCTATCAAAAGAACCACAGTTTTTCTCCTTATAGATGTAAGGGAGAATTCTGCTGTTTGAGACGCATCACAGTAAAACAGTAAGAACTCCCAATGAGACTAGCAATTGCACGATAGACCCAAACAAGCAATCACATATACTCCACTCAATAACTTGTAACCTCCTAGACCATAATTGAGATACTACCATACATCAATTGTTGCAATAATCTGAAGCTGTGAATAACTTGTTTTGGTGGCATCTGCCATCTCGCAACGAGACAGAGAGCATACCAATGTGATGTATCTTAACTACATGGGGAATTAACGAATTTCAACTCTTGAGCAGCACTTGATCTTTTCGAACCAAAACAATTGACTGAATCATACCTTTTTCTTCACATGTAAATCTCTGCACATGAAACATACAAAACTTTGACGCAGAGATGATGGCATATTTAACTTGTACATGAAACCAACTTCATCTGTGAAATGAAGAGTACAAGAGCAAAGGGCAACAAAATGTAGCTAGTAGTTTGCTAGCTAGATGCAGAAGACCTAAGGAATGAATCATCTATCCATCCATCTATACTTCTCTTAAAGGACGGAAGTGTTTGTTAACTTTTCCTGTACCCACACTACCCTTGCATTATTTCAAATACCAAAACGCCCCACGGAACGATGCCTTAAAATCACAATAACAATACGGCACAATGACCTAGTGGCACGGCCATCACGAATCAACGGCAACCTCATTGCAACAAAACTCTGTTGGGTCTCTTTCTCCTGTCTTGCTTCAATTCCACCATTATTGTTTATTTTTATGTTTTCCAACTGTTTTGATGAACTAGGCCTGTTGAGACTCCTATAGATCCCAATGTCAAATTATTGTGTGTTGACCAAGGGGAGCTGCTCTAAAATCCTGATGAGTATCGTCGCTTGGTTGGTAAGTTAAACTACCTTACGATTACAGTCAGGATATCTCGTTTGTAGTCAGTATGGTGAGTCAGTTTATGTCTGCTTGTCTTCCACATTGGGAGGCTGTTCTTAGAATTATGGAGTATCTCAAGTCACATTCAGGGAGTGGTTGTTTTATAGAGCAAGTGGACACTTACGTGTTGAGGCTTTTACTGATTCTGATTGGGCAGGAGGACCATCTGATAGGAGATTTACTATTGGATATTGTTTCTTCCTTGGTGGAAATCTTGTCAATTGGAAGAGTAAGAAGCAGACAGTGGTTGCTTGGTCTGGCGCAGAAGTTGAGTATAGAGCCATGGCACAAATGACGTAGGTCTTTTCTCGAGGAGATAGGGTTTAGTGTGCAATTACATATGAATCTATATTGTGATAATCAAGCAGCAACTTACATTGCGTCTAATCTAGTATTTCATAAGAAGACTAAGCATATTGAAGTTGATTGTCATCTGGTGCGTGAGAAATTAATTGATGGTTTGATAGCTACTCCATTTGCGTCTACAGGCGCTCAATTGGTAGACATGTTTACTAAGTTGTTGTTCAAGCCATAGTTAGAATTGTTGTGTAACAAGTTGGGACTTTGTAATATCTATTCTCCAGCTTGAGGGAGGGTGTTAAGAATTGCAAGTAGGGACTGTGTTATGCAGTGTGTTGTGCACTATTTGGACCACCCGTCTCGGTAATCAATGGTCCAGGTTAAAATTAAACTTTTCCGGAGAAGAGTTAGTTTTTTGAAATCTGGACCATCCAAAATAATTTTGGATGGTTGAGATCGCACAATACTGTGCTAGGTGCACAACCACCCCCCCCCCCCCCCCCCCCCCCCCCCCCCCCCCCCGATTGTGTTAGGTTTCAATAACACCCTATACATGTTCACTACTTTCACATATGCAAACACAGGACGACGCAGATAGAGACACACGAACTATACTGGCAATCTTGGTAAAATTCATAAGTAAGAATAAGACCATATAATGTATATCTCACCACCACCACCACCACCCCCCAACCCCCCCCCCCCCCCCCCCCCCCCCCCCCCCCCCCCCCCATACACACACACACACACACACACAGAGTGATATATGGAATTTGTCAAATGTAAGAGGCGAAGACACAAATCATGAAAATGGGAAATTCGAGAAGTAAGTTACTGTAAAATTTGATTGATGAAACATATGCAATCTTGTGCCAATCTTCTTTTTAATTGAACAGGAAGGTAGGGGCTGAAGCTCTGAAGGCTTTCCAACTTTCGTCAACTCAATTAGGGAGTAGAGCAATGGATCAATTACAAGGTTGTGCAGTGTATTCCAACTCAGTGTCCTATAACATCAACATTTGTCATCAATATCTACATTTTTAACCATTTTCTTCAAATGGTTAATACAAATGATACTTTCAACCCAGAAAAAATTATGAGACCATAACAAAAGGGAAAAAGGAGTTGGTTTGTGAAGCGTATTTGCGGGACGAGGTCCAGAAAGAGCCACAATTGACCAGTGGATACGACCCTCAATACAACAATCTCAGAAGAGCTGTGACTGCCTGTAGCGTTGGCAGAAATTCTAAGAAACTTCGATCGAAAGTGATTTCTAAATGCCTGCGCAATACTCTTAACTTAGGTTAGAGTAGTCTTGACCAAGAACTTCAACCTCCAAACCCAAGAGTTAAACTCACCAGATTTAAGAGAATCAATGCATCAAGTCTGCAATTTTATTCGTTGGCAACCTATTGAAATGAAAGAATCAGATATGAATTTCTCATTCTGAAAAAACTAGATCATGAAAGAGACTAAAGTAAGAAAAGACCATGAAAAGAACTTATTACCTTGGACTCAATTTTGAGAGCTTAAGCCTCTATTCCACATTATCTTGCATTTTCATTTCTGTTACTTTTTTCTCTTCACCTGATTTCTTGTGCCCGGCACGTCAAAAGACCTGCATTTTGTTCAAAACGAGATTTGAGAGAGAGAGAGAGAGAGAGAGAGAGAGAGAGAGAGATGGACGTAAAGGTGAGAGGAGAAGAAATCACAAATACGGGCAAGTGGGGGAGATGATACCAGTGCTCGTACTTGATAGATACATTGTGGTAAATCTTGGGTCATTCTTGGTCGCTGCTTTCCTTATTGATTGTTTCCAATAGAAGGGGACAACGATTCAGAAACACAGTATGCAAATTGGCGAGGCGTTGAACTGTTTCCAATGATGGAAAACTCGTCAGGCTTCTGCAACGCCAGAGATGCAAAATTTTAAGTGATGAAAGGTTGCCCAACCACTCAGGCAGAGCTTCCAACCCTTTGAAAGAGCAAATTTTCAACTCTCTCAATGTAGTGAGGTGCTGAAGTTGATCAGGCAGATACTTGAGCTTTTCCCAGCCCACTAAACTCAGAGACTCTAGGGAGATGAAGGGGAATTCTTCGTTAGCAGCAGCAGCAGTAGCACTGGAGGAGGGCCAGGGGAAATATTCAAGCTCCTCTGAGAAGTCCCCTATCTCCAATTGCTTAAGGCTGGTAAGGCAGAGCAGCCCCTCCTCCCAATAATTCTTCCATCTTGGACACCCTTCTATTCTCAGGTTCTTGAGGGATGAGAGGGCACACAATTCATCTGGATTTGCCATTCCTAAATTCGGACACTCCGAAATCGCTAATGTTTCTAGGGTTGGTTGTAGTTGCCCTTTCGGCAAACATCTCAACTTATCACACCACTTAATTGAAAGCAATTGAAGAGAAGTTAGGCTGTCGAATGCTGCTTCTTTATCTTCAACTATATACACCAGATTAGAGCAATAGCTTATCTCTAACATCTCAAGAGACAATAGGTCCAGTAGCTGGTTTGGCAAATGACACAGTTCCTTGAATCTCTGTATCTCCAGAAACCTTAGGGATTTGCTTTTTTCGAGCAATTCTGCCATGAGAAGATCAATATTTGTTGAAGCATGTACCTCTAAGATCAAGTAGGGCCTGTAGGGGCCACGCAACCCTTTTGCATAATAGAAAACAGACTCCCAAGCAATAGTTGAAGCTTGAAGGGACAACAAATGGCCTGGAATCGTCATCAACTGAGGCAATCCGAGATCCATAACTCCTCAAGACAAGGAAAGAACTCCATTGTACTCGTGGCAACAACTGGCAATGACGATCTATCTGACCATTCTTTTAGTTGAGGCATATTACATAGAGTGAGTTTTCTCAGGGCCGGAAATACTATTGTTGTTGGTGCAGCCCGAGTACTACTACTGCCATGACCGAAAATTCTTTCATCCAATCCGTAGAAGTTGGGACCTATATGCTTCAGATTATCAAAACCAACCATGGAAACAACTTCAAGATGCGGTAGGTGTCCGAGTGTTGGGACTTGTTCACATTCCCTGCAGCTCCTTAATTCGATATTAACCAAATTTTGTAGAAACTGGACTTCTCCACTCATCCATGATGCAAGTCTTTGTCCACCAAAATTTTCGAGCAATAAATTCTTCACATTCCTATTAGGTTTGAGTCCTTCCAACACATCCTCATGGTGAAAGTCAGTTTTTCCAAAGTCTCCATCCCAATGTAATCCCAACTTAATAATGCCTGATTTCTCTTGCATTTTAGCCTTTTCTGCTTCTTCCTTGTCCTTTACGTGCTGGAGACCGAAAACATGACATCTACCTCTTAATTGGCATAAACTTCCCAACTCTGCAATTTTGTTGTCCTTCTCCTCGCCAACCACAAAGAAAGGTAGTGTCTGCAAAGAATTCAATTGCTCTATCATCTTCGGCATCAATTTCTTAGTATGATTTGTAACACTGATACAGAAATGTCTCAAGCTAAACAACTTATGGAATTCATCTGGAATTTCTGCCAACCTGGGGGGAAGTCTCAATGTCTGCAAATTGTAGAAACTAGTGATATAATTTGGCAGCTTTTCAATTGAAGTCCTCGAGAGGTCGAAATACCTCAAATGTTTTAGCTTGCTCATTGAACTTGGCAACTCTTTGACATCTGGCATCTCCAAAGTTAGGGCACGTATACGTTTTACATCTCTAAAGTTCTTGGGAAGATGCCCAGTTAAACACAATGTCCTCAAATTTGCACCGTTTTTTAAATTCTCAAAGCCCTCTCCTTCTCCAAGATGCAATATTAGATGTTGAACCTCGGAATGGTCCTTCACCTTAGTAGCCTTCAAAGTCAAACAACTACCCTCTGAGACATCTAGTGCAAGATCATGCACAAGATCATGCATCTTGCAGCGTTTAATATCATTGTTCTCATCCAATTTGACATCTTGCAACAATGAATTGCGTAAAACAATATTGAAATATTCATTACCTACATCTTCCATTTCCAAATTTCCTTCTGAAGAAGACTGATCTAGATATCCCAGACCCATCCATAGCCAAATCAGCTCATCCTTTGGAATTTGAAAGTCTTTTGGAAAAAATGAACAGAATGCAAAATATTGTTTCAAGCATGGGGATGGTAAATGATCGTAACTCAGCCTCAGTACAGAAAGAATCCCATCTTCATTTGCAAGTGATTTCCACATTCCAGTCTTCTCAATCAACTCCCATTCCTTTTGACACTGCTTAGAGTACAATAAACCTCCTAAAGAGTTTACCGCTAATGGCACACCCTTACACTGTCACGCCCCAAATCCGGGAGCATGACCGGCCGTGTACCATGAAGCAATCATGAGACACGAAGCCTAAATAATAATAATATTTTTGACGCAAATAATTAAATATTTCATTTTTCTTTTCAAACTTCTTGCTAAAAAAAATATATATGTTGGGCAGCTTATTTTTGGCATCAGTTACACGTATCGCTTAAAATCCTAAGTTTGGTTAAACTGGGAATGGGTCCCCGCAAGTGATTAGTTAACGTAAAGAATAATGTTGGGTTGATTGTGTAATTAGACAAGATAAGTTTTAAGTTTGAACGTGGGTAGTTTAGGGCCGGGCTATTCGCACCCACAAATTTACTCCCATACCCCACTATATTTCGGCAAGCGGTCATAAATAACATTTCGGTAAATAGTTGTTGAAAATAAGATTATATTTCGGTAACTACATGTCGAAAATATATTCAATTTTCGGTAGACAATTGCCAAACATGCATTTTCGGTAAACAGCTGTTGAAAAAAACATCATATTTCGGTAATTGGATGCTGAAAATGTATCTCAATTTCGGTAACTAACTGTCGAGTCTAATTGAAAATTTTTAACGGGGTATGGGAGTAAATTTGTGGGTGCGAATAGCCCGGCCCGTAGTTTATTAGGGTGAGGAAACGTTTAGGGTTATGTTATTCCAAAAAGTTGAGAACGAGAGGGAGGAAGAGAGAAGCCGCAGTTGAGAGTTCGTCGGTAGTTTTCGGATCGGTGAATCGTCGGGTAAGATTTTTATCGTCTCTTTTTCTTCCTTGTTGAGTATATAGTTTATGGTTATATAAACACATAGAAATAGGGGCTTTGATTTGGGAAAGCAGTGGGGAATTGTTGGTGGAGATCAAAGAGATGTGCGTGCAAGTGGTGCCGTGTGTGAATGCCGTGTGTGAATTAGGAAGGAGAAAAGTGGTTTGTGAATGGGCTGTTGGCTAATGACATTGACAGTGGATTTTGTTGGGTGTCGTGGGTATGCATGTGTTCGGGAAATCGTGGGCTAATTAAGTGTTAGATTTAATTGTATATTAATCATAACAGTAATGTTAGGTAATAGTTATGCATACTTATAATTTTATCTGTTTCTTTTATTTGTGATTCAGAGTAGCCGATTAGTATCACGCTTCGTATTTGGTTGCATTCATTCGGACATCGAGGTGAGTGGTTAAGCATGTGATCCCTTTTTTGGAATCCTCTTGAGCCTATCGATTCTTGACAGTTCGTTATTGGTTGTGATCTGATGATAATTATTCTTATTCGTTGCTCTCATAATTATTAACAATTGACGTACCCTTTGGCATACAAGGTTAATTGAGAATATTTGTGATTGATCGATTGCTCTTACTTTTATTGTCATCGATTTATTGACTCCATGATATTATTGTGACTATACAACGACACGGGGAATAGTTCTGGCCGGTCAGGTGACTCCAGCTCGCCGTTGTTCTATTGTGTTTGGGACCATGGACTATGTTTATATTTATTTAAGTCCAAGGAAAAGACCCGTGAGATATCGTGGTGACTTTGGCCGCTAGGGAAAAGACTTGTGAAATACCCTGTGACTCTAGTGCTCAACGGATAGGGAAAAGACTTGTGAAATACCCTGTGACCCTATTCCGGATCGGCTTAGAGAAAAGGTCCCAGGCGCCATCCTGTGGTGACTCTAAGTACGGTGTTGGATCCAACGGGCTAAGCCCTGAGAAAATATTTGGCAGTTGATATTTGGTACCTGGTAATTGGAAGATATGGTTCCCACTCCGGTTTATACTTCCGTTATCATTGTTCATCGTTCGGATATTATTGGACTCATTGATTGGTATAATTATTTTGGTGATTCGATGATTATTCATATTATTCATTTATTTGTTATTCAACTGGTGGATACTCTTTGTTGAGCTGTTGATCATTTTGTTCAATATTTGGTTTGCTGTTAGTATTCATTGAAACCATCTATCTCCCTTATTAATTTGAAACCACTTCTTGGAACCCTCATTATCGTTCGTTCAAAAGTATGCCATTTTGTGTTATCACCCTCCTGTAACGCCCCAAGCTGACCACTGGCCCAGTACCTAGATTTTGATCCACAAGCCACACCACATGGCCCAAAAGCTTAAGCACAAGGTACTAGTAGTAGCCCACAAGATTTGTTATATGCCCAAGATCATCCATGTAGACTTCCGATGCGGGACGGGGTGTTACAATCTCCCCAACTTTATAGCCTCGCGCCCTCGCGAGGGATTGAACACTATAATCACCAATACAAATCAAACCAACAACCAAATCAAACCAAACTCTAAGGCCCACATGGTCATGTACATGGATGGCTTTGATACCACCTGTAACGCCCCAAGCTGACCACTGGCCCAGTACCTAGATTTTGATCCACAAGCCACACCACATGGCCCAAAAGCTTAAGCACAAGGTACTAGTAGTAGCCCACAAGATTTGTTATATGCCCAAGATCATCCATGTAGACTTCCGATGTGGGACGGGGTGTTACATACACTGTGCTACCATTCTTCTACCAATATCCACCAAAGTTTGATTTTCTCTTGGTCCTCCATTTGCAAAAGCTCTTTTCCTAAACATGTTCCAGCTGTCATCAAACGATAGCTCACCCAAACGATGAGCGAGAGATGGAGACGTTCGCATGGTTGACACCACCTCCATACTACGGGTTGTGACTAGAATTTTGCTTCCCTTGCAACCACCAATTTCTTGCAAACAATTCCTCATGCATTCCCATTTGTTTGTATTTGTGTTCCAAACATCGTCCAGTACAAGAAGATATTTATTTCCATTTAGTTTCTCACGAAGTTTTCTCACTATTCCTTCAGTGGTTGGTGGCTCTGATATATCTCGAGTCAGAGACTGCATCATCTCATTAAGCAGCCTTTGAACATCAAAATCATCAGACACACAAATCCACATTCTCTGATCACCAAAACAAGTCACAACCTTGTCATCCTTGTAAATAATCTGAGCAAGGGTTGTCTTTCCAAGCCCAGCCATTCCGACAATGGCAACCACAGGCAAATCATCTTCTACACCGGAGCCAAGTAACATGTCTCTCACCATAGAGACATCACCATTCCTTCCCACAACTGATGAATCATCTATAAAGGGGTGAGTCAGCCTAGTGAATTCAGTAGGATGACCGACACCACCAGCATTTATGAGCTGATTTGCTGGAGAAAGGCCGATTTCATTTGCCTCTTTGCAGATTCTGTCTAGTAATAAATTGATGCTTTTGACCTTGTTAGCAATCTTTGGACGAAATGCCAAGGGATTTGAGTGTGAAAAGAAGCTGCTTACCTTGTCCCTCTTTCGTACCTCCAACTTGCCTCGAAGAGTTTCATAAGCAATCTCATCCAGCACGTTCTCGGCATCACAAATTGCAAGCTTGAGATTCTTCAGCCACAGCTTTAGAACTTCTGATTTTATTTTTCTTGGGCTATTTTCAGCGTCGCTCAAGAGAGCTTGAATCATGGTTAACCTTCTGTGGAGAGACGTGAGATCATCTTGGAAATTAAACACTGCCCCTTTGATTTGTTCAGTTGCTAGTGGAATCAAGCTAGTCAGGGCTGCCTGAGCAGCAGAGATGAGAGGATAAACAGTCATCTTCCTTTTTTTTTTTTTTTTCCTTCTTTGAGTTTTGGATAAAAAAGAACAGAGTTTTGTTGGTTCGCTCAAGCCTCAGAGAGATGGCAATATGGGAAACAATGGAGAGAGACAGAGCGTGAGAATTGAGAAACAGGAAAATTTCGTTGAGCCAAAGACGAGAGAATCTATTGGTGGTGGTGGGCTCAACCATCCCTTAAAGTCAACACCCCAACCAATAATCTAAATAGTAGTTGATATCAATTAATACACGCAAATACTGACTTGTATGAGATGGACAAAAAAATAATATGAAATTTAAGCCATCGCTTTTATACGAGTTATTCACATACTTGCGAATATTGAAGCAAGGTGATTTTTTTAGAAGAAATATTTTCCTTTCAAAGATCTATGAGATCAGTGGTTCATAGAGATTCAAAATATGGCCTACAAGGCTACAAATGGAACTATGAACAAGTATGGCTGATTAAGGTATTGAGGAGAGCTAACCCCCATGGCTCCCTCCATGGTTCAATGTGAAAACATCGATGTTGTATTCCCTCTCACTGTAGTTGGTCAACCTGATTAAAGTAACCATATGAGGCTAGATCAGTTAACCAGGACTTTTGTATTTCACTACGAGGTTAGGAGTTTGAATTTGAAGTTTATAGAACCGAACCAATTCAAATATTAAAATGTGGTTCGGTTTTCGTTTTGGTTTTGAACCATGATTTTGCAAATTTTGTCAAAATTCGATCAAACAAACAATAATGGGGGGAAAAAAATTCTGGGATTGAACTGAATCATTGCTTATCAGGAAAAGAAATTGGATCATTATACGTGTAATAATGCCTGTGAAGTAATAAATTCAATTTTCAGTTACTCCATTATCTACAACTGATTGTTGAAGTCGTTCTTCGTTCAGCAGTCGAAGAGTGGTCGAAGCATTTGTGTGTGTGTGTGTGTGTGTCAAAGTGTTGTTGAAGATGAAGAACGGGGAGGAGTTGAGAAAAAATGAGAGTGTCAACATGGGTGTGTTAGTTGGGAGGCAGTTTTTTTTGGGTCTTCCTGTTTTGGCCCCTACGGTTTTTACCCACAGTAGTTGAATGCCCTTGTAAATAGTAAGTTTTTAATGAGGCATTTCAGTAAAGAAAAATTCATACATTTTCATTTTTAGGGTGACCCCAAAAGGTGCTCTCCCTTAAGATATTAGAATAGATGTAAAAAAGTTTAGCCAAATTTTTCAAAATGCGGAAATCAATACATACAACCCAATCGCAGGAGAAGACAAGCATTAACTGGGAGAATATTAGCACAATATCTCTTCATTAAGATCGGATATGGAGTTTATATTACATCAAACACAATAAGACTTAATTCTTGGTACAAAAGTTTTAACCCAGAATATATAATATATAACAGGTATAATCAACGCCAACATCTACATGTGTTATGTATATTTAGTCAAAAAGTTGAAATAAACCGAATCATATCCTCTGAAATCCAAACTCCTTCAGATTAGTTTCCTCCCACTTAAACTGCCTTCCTGCATGAACAGATCACTATAACTCACGAAGTTTTTATAACTGGAGTGCTCGGAAAAAATTGAGTAATAAGGAGACTTTTACATAGCTGTAATCAGGAAGACTTATACCTCCTTTTGCAATGGGTAGAATACGGTTGATGCCCAAAGTCCGACCAAGTTTCTGCAAGGGTGTCAGTACGTGCTTCCTTGATTTAAGCTCGCGAATAGCGGGCCTCTCTTTCATTAGAGCCTCTTTGACCAATTCCGTTAAGAAAGAAGTAGTTTTTCTTCTAAAACATGCAGTGAAGAAGTCTGGCGTTAGAAAGCTCCAATCAAAAGAGGAAAGAGGAAAGAGAAAAAAAAAAAAAAAGCTATCGCAAAAAGGGTCCCAACTAGCAATCAAATCAAATTAATTGTAGCCTCTTAGGCCACAATTCATCAATGCTGCAATGTAATCTAAAGAGAGTTGAATTACTGTTTGTGCCATCTTGTAAAGAGACAGAGAGATGGAGAGGGATGGAGTGTACCAACGAGATAATATCTTAAGCTTTCCACTACCAAGGATCGATCAGTTGGAGGATGCCACCACGGGGTATCAGCCAATGAGCTTCCTTGATGTGTACTGAGGGTACCATCAGATTTGCCATGTATGGTCATCGTTCATAAAGCCACAGGGGCTGTTTTGTTACAAGGTCATGCCTTTTGGTTTGAGGAACGCGGGGGCCATGTATCAGAGATTGGTAACCAAGATGTTCAAGCAACAACTCGGTAAGATCATGGAGGTCTATATCGATGACATGGTGGTAAAGAGTAGAGAGAAGGAGGACCATGTGATGGATCTGAAAGAGACCTTTGAAGTTTTGAGGCAGTACGGGCTGAAGCTCAATGCATCGAAATGCACGTTTAGAGTTAACTTGGGAAAATTCTTGGGACACCTGGTGATAAGGAGGGTTATCGAGGCAAACCCCGACCAAATCTCTGCGATTTAGAATTTAGCGAGTCCCAGGACTACAAAGTAAGTGCAGAGGTTGACGGGAATGGCAGTTGCACTCAATTGATTTATTAGTCGGTCCCAATGGTTTGTTTTTCTCCCTCTCACTCTCTCTCCTTCTTTGAGATCTCATATACTACGTGATTGATTGCTTCTTGCCGCCACTGTGTGAGATTTTTTACTGGCGTATTATATATGTGAATTTAGAGTTTGAGATAATAAACATCAGTACGGGGAAGATTGCTGGCTTCCGGTTCATGAAAGGTGATCTAGTGTTTTGAGGTTTATGGCATGTCAGCTGTATTATACAAAATTATAAGAAACAGTTGTATTCATAGATCAGTAGCTGGTGCTTGGTTTTCTTGCTTACTGGAGTTTCTTATTTCCTTTTTTTTTTTTTTTAAAGCTAGGTCCTGCATTTGAATTACTTATGGTTCGCTTGACTATAAACTAGTGACCATTCCAGTTGCTGCAAAATTGCTACTTTCATCTCTTAAAATATATGTTGAAGCAAAACTTGCATAGATGCATTAGTTCATTGAATAACTTGAAGGAAAGGACATTCTCAAATGTTATGCGCTATACAGTAGGAGGTGGGTTGGGGAAGAAGATGATAGGATACCTTTGCCAAAACGACGTCATTTTATTGGGGGTGTTTTTGTCCATTTTTTAAAGGATATTTTTGTCCAAAAGTGATTAATTTTAGAATAGGCTATGTATAGAAAATTTGTGGTTACAAATAGCTCGGCCCAAAAAAAAAAACTTTTAGAAAAGGAAGATAATTTCAAGCTCAAAAATTATGCGTTTACGTAAATAATTTTTCTACCAATATGGATATTGTTTGATAGATCTGATTGAGATCTTTTAAATGATGCAAAAAAAATTAAAAATTATTTTTTATTTTTATTATATTTGAGCTTGAAATTACATTTTAAAAAAAAAGGTTTAAAAAGAAAGCGGAACAGCACCTTAATTTCTCTTGTACTCTCTATTAATCTATTTTTTCCCCTTATTCGTACTTTTCCCTATCCTATTCCTGCCTATATTTATTTTATTGTTTACGTTTTGTTTTGTTAGGATTGAAACACACGCATACGATTCACGAGTATAAAAACAGTAAAGAAATGGACGCAACAATATACATGTGGTTTCCCCAGAGCCGGATACGTCCACGAAAGCGAGAAAGCAATCTTTTTATTGATGATCGCAATACATAAAATTTTACAATAGAGAATATTTATATCTTCTCTATTCCTAACCTTATAACACCCTTTCTTCTGCTTCGCTACGCCCCACTCCACTACGCTCGCAACTGACCCTTTGTAGAACTTGTCGGTACCTCTCATAATATTATATTATTATGAGCAACCTCTAACACGTTTATTCCTCCTCGATCCCCCCTCTCTCCTTCGTCCTCACTAAACTGGCGAGATAACCCCCAATTCATAAAAAAGTGAAGACCTCTCATTCTCTCTAGCTATCAAAACACCACCAGGCACGACTCACATTGTCATGCAATCCCTCCCATTCTTCTGCTCATTTCTGCTACGGTGCTTGATTCTGCTTGTAAGACGTGCAGGTCAGTTTGCTTTTTGTTGGTGCAAAACTGGAACCTTCAAAATCTGAAGCCTTTTGGAACTTGAACAATTTGATGGAAACCATTTCGAGTCATGCTTTCCGAAAATAGTATTTGCCCCCACCAATTGGTGTGCACCGGGTTACAGTGAATCTATTCTGAGGATAAAACGAAGCCCGATCTATGATGTTCTGCCTGCGATAGCACAAACGAAGGATAGACAGAATACCGAGCCTAAGAAAATCAACTGAACTTAATTTCGTTTCTGCAGAATAATGGAATAACAGCACAGAAAACAACGAGTCAGAGAGAGGGAGAGTTTCTGGATTTTTTTTCGGTGTCTCGAATGACTTAACCAATGGCCTATTTATAGAATTATTGGCACCCTTATGTGAAAGGTTGTGTCTTTAGTAAACACATATTAGAAAAGGTATGTCTTTTGAAGACAATTAATCAATAGAAAGGATCATGCCTTTTAGTAGGCACCCTTTCATGAAAACAATTAATTAGGAAGGGTCATGCCTCTTGGAGGCGCCCCATGTTTCACATCCTTTGCTAACAATCACACCCCATTCTAATAATCACACCCTAAGTTAATAGGTGTTATAACTATTCACATAAAGTCGTACCCCATGTGAAAAGGTATTGCACCTTTTTACAAATAACTTCTCGAAACCTTTTTTATCTTGAAAAATCTCCAACACTCTCTGCACTCTGAGACTCCAATTTTCTTGTTTTTTGGCTTCTATTTATTTGCTGTACCATTTATACGTAGATATATGTTTTGAAATTGCACGAATTTCTGTAGAGAACATTTAAAGTGGGACCGAGGAACATTTATTTGCTATTCTTTTGATATTTTCCAAAAATGTGTTCCAAATTGCATGTAACTTGTAAGGAACTACAGGAGGTTTAATTGACCTTTGAGTATGCCAATATGTTGGAAGTACCGAAGTCAATATGATCAGTTAACATAGAAATTAGAGTACTTGGCATTGCATTACCCACAGTGAATTTAATGAAAATTAAGAATTGAAAAGTTGTGGCCTCGAGTGACTACTTTAATCCACTTCCATCTCTTATAACTCTACATCAGTTGGGCAACGGGGTCAGCATGGGTGAATGGATATTGGCAAAAGCTGCTTTTGGTTTGGAAGAAAAAAACCTGTGTAACTGCTTGAATTAGGTGCTAAGAGCTGGTATTTGCTTGCTGAAATTGAGATACAGATGCTGATATTACATGCTTGAATGCAGAAATTAAGAGTATAAATGCAGACATTGATATTTAAAGTTAGATTTTGTGCTGTAATAAGTGGTGGAAACAATAAAATTAGGAACCTTAGCTTGACTATTGTGTTAGAGTGGGGGAACAATCATCTAGCTGTTTATTTTAGTTAAGTGGTAGAAATTAGGTGTGGTTGTGATTGTATCATGCCATAGCGTTTCTGTTAGGGTGTTGGTGCAAAATAGGGTCAGGCCATGGTTATGAATTCTGGTATATGTTTTCTATGGCGAGTATTTTTTTCGATCTTTCCTTTGTTTCTTGTGTTGTTTGTCCTTAAATCCTTTGCTTTACATATTTGATGAGTTTCCCATAAGAACTTTATTGTCTTTGTCTTATAGGTTTATGTTTTCAATATTTTTTCCGTGAATTTTTTACGTGTAGTGTGTCTTAGGCTGTTTTGAGGCAAAATGGATGACACAACTTTAGTGCAATGTTGTCATTTTGCTCTCACATGTATGAGCGCGGGCACGTACAGGCAGTCAAACACAATGCATTTAGCAACCATTTTTCCAGATGTAAACCCAACTTTGTTAACACCAGTGGTGAGATATTTGTTTTGTGCACCATGTGCTATGCACTTCAGTTGTGTTGTGGTTTCCTAAAACACCAACAACACTTCTTGTGGTTGCTTTCATGTGTACATTTGACGAATATTGAGTTATATTTGCAATAATTCTTGGTTTAAATTAGTACTACTTTCATCTAAATTTTGTGGAATTGTGTGAATCCTCATGGTTCCCTTCATATGACATATGAAAATTTCTGCTTTTTCATTGTTAATAGAGCAGCAGATTTGTTGGTACTCATCAGGGTTTGAGCTTCATCAAATTGAGAGTTGAATGCTGATGGATGTGCCCTTGAAAAATCAATTATGAAGTTTCGATGCACCAGAATTGTGAAAGATGATGACAATGTAAATCAGAAAGTTCTAGGTGAGCTTTGCCATAATCACTATGTCTACTTTTGGTTCGTCGATCATTTTCCTATAATGTATGAACTTAAACATTGGCTTAATTTTGGGCAGCTAATATTTTTATGCTATAGAAGATAACGACATATGATAGAATGAATGAAGTTAATTTGGGTTTCTATATTCTATTAGATTAAGGCAAAAGCCAGAGGTTGCTACCTATGAATAACTTTTTTTTCCTGCTCCCCTCAAATTTGTCTTAGGTTGATCAAAACTGCTACTCAAAACACTGATCACTGATTGATGCTGAAAAACTCTGCCAGGTAGGCATGTTATAATGAGAGGAATTCTTTTTTATTGTACCAATTTGGTGTCACTCTTGCAGTCAGTTGTATAGGCAGCATCTCATTCGTTTAACGTTTGTTTGTCCCATTACTCTATGTAATACTAATTACAAAGTTAGTCCAATTTATATATTAACGACCATTGGATGATCCAAAACGGCATACTATTGAGAGAGAGGGTGTTTCGGTTCCATTGGCTATTATATCAAAGTGTAAATAGGCTTCAATGAGAGAAATATTGTCATCGCTCATGGGGTTACCCTTTAAAACATTTATATATAACCCTTCACTTTTGTATTCATTTAGTCTCTCATTCTTATTCATCTCCCTTAAACTCTCAATTTCCAATACCAGGGTTCTGAATTCTGGATTTCTTGATCTTTAAATTGAGGTAATTTTATTGGCGAAAAGACATGGATATTTGTGTGTTTCGGTGTGCCTATGTATATGATTTACGGGAAATGCTGATTCATGTTTTTCCTACACGTATAGGAGTATTTGGGATTTGCAGGAGAGGGACACAAGATTAGAGAACTTGTTCATTAATGGGATTGTTAAACAATTTGCCCGTCAGTCTCTAATTGCAATCCTTTCATAAATTTCGGAGGAATCTTATGTTTGGCAGCCCTCCTGAAGTTCCTAAATTTAGTTCAGATCTTTTTTAGTTTTTTTTTTTTTACAAGGTTCTATCTCTCTCATTTTGTGTACTGGTGGTGAAGTCTGTATTCAAATGCAACTTGTGGTTTTTAGTTAATCAATTGTAAAATTTTATCCTGGTTGTGTTGCAAGTCATTGTTATCTTCTTGGGTTAGTGTGCTTATACAGTATTGTTCTATCTCTCTTACTCGTACTCAATGAGAGAAATATTGTTCAAAGTTGAGAGCTTTTTGCGTCAAACTGAAACTGTAGATACATACATCAAGTATACATGCATACCCACATCCATCGTACATGCATATCCTCGGATATAAGGTCATAGAGAAGGAAGCCTATCTTCAATCGTTGAATTGAAGCTTTTTCTGCTTTTTACTTGCGCAGGCAATGTCAAAATAGCTGAGTAAATAAGAAACAGAGCAACCTATGCCGCTTGGATTGAGAGCTATCAATTCCTAGTTGAGTCGAATCCAATAATTCATGGTTCCAAATCTTTTCTCTCTTCTCGGGTCCTTCCCAAATTCCTTTCTTCCTTGCTTCCCCCGTAAAATTACCGTACAATTTCATCAGGTTATTCGTTCTCTCCCCTCCAATTTTTTTGTCTTCGTTTTCATATAGAAATTCAAGCTTTGACTAGTATTTTTTTTCATTTTTGATGAATGAAAATTGTGGATTGTGGCAGTACTTGTGTGGAAGGGGGCGCAGATGGAATTGTCCTACCTTTAGTAACGCAGCTACTGCCCGAGCTCTCGATGACGTCCCAGTTGAAGAACCTGAACGTGATCCAATCAACATGTCCAGGGCAAAGGTACCTGATTTTCTTAACTCGATGGCGCAGCAAGGTATACAGGCTAATCATCAGACCTATCTATTGCTCTTATCCGGGTGCCTCAATTCTGAGTCTTTAACTGATGCTAAGAAGCTTCATGGGAGGATTTTGAAATATGGGTTTGATGTGGATCATGCCATTTGTTGGCGGCTTGTGGATGTTTATGCGACTCTGGGCTACTTAGATGGTGCAGTTCAACTATTTGACAATATGTCTGATTTAAGAGTATCTAACTGGAAAATCCTAATCTCTGATTTCGCTGGAAAGAAACTGACTTGTAAAATGTTAGGGCTATTTTCGCTAATGATAAAAGAAAACGTCAACCCAGATGAAACCACATTTGCACATATCCTAAGGGCCTGCATTGGTGATAAAGTCGCCTTCCAGTTTGTCAAACAGATTCATGCTAAGATTATTCATCTTGGTTTTGGTGCTAGTCCTCTTGTTTGTAATCCTTTACTTGATTTGTATACGAAGAGTGGGCTTGTGGATTATGCTAAACGAGTTTTTGGACAATTGTCTTGGAGGGATAGTGTTTCTTGGGTTGCTATGCTATCTGGTTTATCTCAGAATGGATGTGAAGAAGAAGCAATACTGTTATTCTCTGAGATGCACAGATCAGGAATATTTCCTTCTCCTTATGTCATGTCAAGTGTTATAAGTGCCTGCACCAAAATTAAGTTATTTGAGGTGGGAGAGCAGCTTCATGCCCTGGTTTTCAAATGGGAACTTGCATCTGAAATTTATGTGTGTAATGCACTTGTCACCTTATATTCACGCAGTGAGGACTTTATATCGGCTGAACAAATTTTCAGCAAAATGGGTTGCAGGGACGAGGTCTCATATAATACGCTCATCTCAGGGCTTTCTCAGCGTGGATTTAGTGCGAGAGCTCTCCAGTTATTTGAGAAAATGCAGCTTCATCATTTGAAACCTGATTGTGTTACCATCGCAAGTGTTTTGAGTGCCTGTGCATCAGTGGGGGCTCTTCATAAGGGAAAGCAACTCCACTCGTACGCAGTAAAGGCTGGCATCTGTTCGGATATCATTGTTGAAGGTTCTCTCCTTGACCTTTATGTGAAATGTTCAGATGTCGATGCTGCCCGTGAATTATTCCTTTCAACGCGGAAAGAAAATATCGTCCTGTGGAACGTGATGCTAGTGGCTTATGGTCAGGTAAGTGATCTTAGTGAGTCATTTCAGATATTCTCAAAGATGCAGATGGAAGGGTTGAGACCTAACCAATTCACCTATCCAAGTATATTGAGAACCTGCACATCCGTGGGAGCTCTAGATCTAGGGGAGCAGATCCATACCCAAGTCATTAAGACCGGTTTTCATCCAAATGTATATGCTTCTAGCGTGCTTATAGACATGTATGCTAAGCATGGGAAACTGGATTCCGCTCACAAGATTCTCAGAAGAATCAATGAGGAAGATGTTGTCTCTTGGACAGCCATGATTGCTGGATATGCCCAGCATGATCTGTTTGTTGAAGCCCTTAAACTTTTTGAAGAAATGGAAGGCAGGGGGATCCAATCAGACAATATAGGATTTTCAAGTGCAATAAGTGCATGTGCTGGAATCAAAGCATTAAATCAAGGGCAACAAATTCATGCTCAATCAATAATCTCCGGTTATGCACTTGATCTCTCAATTGGAAATGCACTGGTTTGCCTTTATGCTAGATGTGGTAGAATTGAAGATGCATACTTAGCATTTGACAAAATTGTTGATAAAGATAATATTTCCTGGAACGGATTGGTATCAGGATTTTCACAGAGTGGGAATTGTGAGGAAGCACTTAAGGTGTTCTCTCGAATGAATCAATCTCGAGTTGAACCCAATATGTTCACCTTTAGTTCTGCTCTCAGTGCCGCTGCTAATACAGCAAATATAAAACAAGGAAAGCAGATTCATGCTAGAATTATAAAAATGGGGTATGATGCGGAAACTGAGGCATCCAATGTCTTAATCACATTGTATGCCAAGTGTGGGATCCTTGATGATGCTAAGAGAGAGTTTCTTGAAATGCCTGAGAAAAATGAGGTTTCTTGGAATGCCATGATCACGGGTTATTCTCAACATGGATGTGGTAGGGAAGCAATAGAACTCTTTGAGGAAATGAAATGGCTCGGTGTGATGCCAAATCATGTCACCTTTGTGAGTATTTTATCAGCCTGTAGCCATGTGGGGTTGGTAGACAAGGGGCTCAGCTACTTCAAATCCATGAGTGAAGAACATGGCCTGGAACCAAAACCAGAACATTACGTGTGTGTTGTTGATATTCTTGGACGGGCTGGCTTTCTGCACCGTGCGAGAGAATTTATAGAGGCGATGCCAATTGAACCAGATGCCATGATATGGAGGACCCTCTTAAGTTCTTGTACGGTGCGCAAGAACATGGAAATTGGAGAATTTGCGGCCAATCATCTTCTGGAACTGGAACCTGAAGACTCAGCAACTTATGTTCTCCTGTCAAATATTTATGCAGTTACAGGAAAATGGGACCGTAGGGATCAGACGAGACATATGATGAAGGACAGAGGTGTAAAGAAAGAACCTGGTCATAGCTGGATTGAGGTTAAGAACTCAATTCATTCGTTCTTTGTCGGCGACAGGCTCCACCCCTTAGCAGAAAAAATATATGAATTCTTAGAGGACCTAAACAAACGAGCAGTTACAATCGGTTATGATCAAGACCGTTCTAGCCTTTTAAATGATATTGATCAGGGGAAGAAAGATCCAACTGGGTTCACACATAGTGAAAAATTGGCTATTGCTTTTGGACTCTTAAGCTTGTCTAACGCACTACCAATACGTGTGATTAAGAATCTTCGCATCTGTAATGATTGTCATAATTGGATAAAGTTCGTTTCAAAAATCACAAATCGGGCCATTGTAGTACGGGATGCATATCGCTTTCATCACTTCAAAGGTGGTGTCTGTTCATGCAAAGACTTCTGGTAATTGAAACGATCTGATCGTAGAGAAAACTGAAACCATTTTAGGGGTCCAAGGCTCGGAAACACATCTAAGCCTCCAAGGACAACTATAACCTCTCTCTAGATACATATCTGATGGTATGTGGAATTTTCTTTGGCCTCCACTTAATTCATTTACTTATTGATTGTGCTTTTATGTACGTGTATCCACCTATTAGTAACTGACTTCAAAAAAGACAATCAAGAGCAAAAAAAAAAAGAAAAAGATTGACGACTGATCTTTCCCGAGATGCCTAAACTGAGTCGTAGAATATATGCCTTTCTCAAACTTGCTAATGCACTTCGCAAGCAATAGAAAGCAAGCCCATCTTCCATGATATATAGAGATGGGGACAAAATGGGTTGGGGGCGGGCAGGGTGGCCCTGGCCGCCCTCAGCTGTTGAGTAATCATATCATTATCCTCATCAGTTAAAGGGTTCTCCCAAACTACAACGATCGGAAAAGGGGAGTCCCTAACGGTAAGGCCGTAAGGGATCCCTCATAAAATCCTGACTGTATATATGTATATATTAACTCAAACCTAGAAGCATTTCTAGGAAGTTTGTTAGACTCTTCAAGTGCACTAAGACTTTCCACTTGCATAAAAAAAAATAAACAAAATAATTAACCTTGGCTTCTAGGCCTTCCGTACTGGGCTTTGGCCCTATGAGGTTGGGTTGTCCTATTTTGCTGTATTTGTCCAACTTTTTGTTGGATTTTCCTCCCTGTTTCTCCCTAATAAAATGTTACTTTTGCCCTAAAAAAAAAAAACACAACGCATGTTGTCACAAGTTTGTGCGTGTGAGAGAGAGATGTCATTGTCTCACTGAATGGATCCAAGTCCCATTTGGATGAATTAAACTTCTTGTTTTCATTGGTTGTAGTAGAAGATTACAATGATATTTTCTTTATTCTTTTGTTTTCTGTTTCTGTTCTCTCTTGTCAAGTCATGTATGTGCTCACCTATTTTTCACTGATGTCCGGATGGGGTTTATAGTGGTTGGCCAAGAATGTTTGTAGCCTTATCTTCTTTTTGGCACAACCACAACTAACCTTTGATCTCTCTCAAGTCTCAAATCAATTTACACTTTACCGCAGATGCAGTGTTACTGTCTCAAAGCACAAATAAGTTAATCTTTTACCACAAAAGTTTATTCTCATTTCACTTTATGTTTCTGTTTCGATAATAGACAACCAACCGGATCGAATTTGCGGTCGATACGCTTTGAAACTGAGGGACTGTAGAAGTAATAGACAGCAGAGTTGTTTTGGCAGGTAAGGCTGCAGGAACTTCCATTCTGCTAGACATTAGAAAGGATGTGAATTCTAGATTTCATGCTTTGTAATTGGACTATTGTACAAAATACAACATTAGTCTTACCATCACGGGAGGTGGGTTAGTAGTTTACAATTTTGAACAAAAATAATGATTGAAAAAAATATTAGAAAAGAAACGGCAGACTTTGAGCTATTTCGTCAGCCTCTTCATTAAAGAACCTAGGAATATAAGTTAAAGTAAGCATATGAAATTGATCCATCAGCTCTTTAGCATGCTGATAATAAATATTCAGCGCTGGACTAGTACATTTAAAATGTCCATTTAGTTGATTAATCACTAACTGAGAATCTCCAAAGATTTCAGCAACACTAACCCTTAATCTAAGCAAAAATTCTAGTCCAATAATCAATGCTTCATATTCTGCCTGGTTATTGGAACATTGTCCCTCACTGAGCCTAAAACCATATTTGGTTTTCAAGCCTTGGGGGATTCCAGAATTATGCCCACTCCAGCCATCTGAATAGTTCTTGATCCATCGAACCATAATTTCCATGGCCTGATTTCAACTGTACTAGCCTCCAACGTTGTTGGTGCTTTGTATTCATTTGGATGATCGGCCAAAAAATTGGCCAATGCTTGGCCCTTTATCGACTTTTGAGGCACATACTCAAGACAAAATTCAATTAAAGACACTATCCATTTCCCAATCTTCCCACTAAGCACTGGCTTAGAAAGCATGTGCTTAATTACATCAGTTTGAGAAATAACATAAGTTATTCTAGGCAACATATAATGCCTGAGTTTCTTAGAAGCGTAAAATAAAGTAACATAATTTCTCTACTGCAGCATACTTGCATTCACAAGAGTTTAAAAACCTACTAAGATAATAAACTGCTCTTTCCTTGCCATCCTCATTGTCTTGAGCCAACAGAACACCTATTGAATCTTGTGTTGCAGCTAAATACAACTTTACTGGCTTTCCTTCAATGGGAGGCGCCAATACAGGAGGGTTGGCTAAGTATTTTTAATGGCTTCGAAGGCTTCATCATGCTCCTTTGACCACTTGAATTCCTCCCCTTCCTTCAGTTTCAACAAAGAAGAGAAGATTTTAGTTTTCCTGCAGTATTAGATATAAATCTTCGAAGGAAATTTAATTGACCAAGAAACCTTTGCAACTCCTTCTTAGAAGAAGGTGGTTTAGCCTCAATGATGGCCTTAGCTTTGTTCTTGTCAACCTGTATTCCTTTACTGTGAACTAGATACCCTAAAAACTTCCCAGCTGATACTCCAAAGCACATTTTTCTGGATTTAACTTCAGCTGATAGCGTTTCATTTGTTGGAATGTCTTTTCCAAGTGTTGTAGATGATCTCATCAGAGTTTGACTTCACAATGATATCATCTATGTAACATTCCAGAAAAGTTCCCACTAAATCATGAAAAATAGTATTCATTGCTCTTTGATATGTGGCCCCAGCATTCTTTAGCCCAAATGGCATTTTGACCCATTCAAAGATGCCAATGTTACCTGGGCAGGCAAATGCTGTTTTATGCACATCTCCTTCTGCTATGCAGATTTGATTGTACCCTGAATGCCCATCCAAAATGGACAATATCTTGTGGCCAGCAGAACTGTCCACAAGTGTATCCACATTAGGCATTGGGTATTCGTCCTTAGGAGTCGCAGTATTTAGGTTTCGAAAATCAACACAGATTCTGATAGTTCCATTCTTTTTAGGGACTGGAACTATATTAGATAGCCATTCGACATACCTGGCTGTTCTAATGAAGCCTGCATCTAGAAGTCTCTGCATCTCCTTTTTAACACCTGCAATAGTTTCTGGACTCATCTTCCTGGTTGGTTGTTTCACAGGTTTGAATTGTGGCTTGATAGGTAACCTATGCTCCACCAATCCCCTGTCCAAGCCAGGTAGTTCCTTGTAACTCCATGCAAAGCATTCCTGTTGGCTTTCAATAGTGCCACCAATTGCAGCTTTCATACCAGGCTCAAGCTGTTTATTAATAAGCACTGGATTGGGTTTTGTGCATCTCCCAACCTTACTTCTTCCAACAGATCTTGTGATTCAACCCGTTCCTCAGAAGTGAGTTGGATTTCTTGCACATGAGGGTTATTGTTCTGCATAACCTCTTCCCATATGTTCTCTTCTTGGATCTTCTGTTCGACCCCCAGAGCAACATACTTTACTAAAGCCAATGAGTTGGCTTTTTCTTCAGCCTCTTTCTTGGATTCACATCCAAGCAGCATCATCTTTTGGGGTGTCTGATTCATAGTCAACAGCTTGTTTCAGCTTCGATTTAGCTCTGCCAATTCCCCCAGTTCCATCTCGTTGGTTGGATGGGTGGCTGCTTGAAGTAGTTCACTCAGAGGAACTACATCGATTTGTACATTTCTGCTTCAGCAAAATTTGCCGTGGGCAGCAAATGGATGTGGATCAGCTTTGACTCCTTCGACACCCACTTCCTTGCCTTTGTCATACTTAACAATCATTAATTCCTGATGCATAGAGGAAGGAATACATCCGTTAACATGAATCCAGTCTCTTCCCAATAAAGCATTATATTTAGCATATGTGTCAACTACAAAGAAAACGGTATCAGTTTCTATTCCACCTACTGCCAATCTAATGGAAATGATTCCCCTGCCATGTTGGCTTTCCCCAGTAAATCCTGCAATGGATGTGCTGGTTGGGATTAATTTTGCTTTTCCTTTTCCTAACTTTTTTAAAGTTTGGAAAGGCAAAATGTTCACCGCAGCCCCATTATCCACCAAGATTCTATTAAGTGGGACTCCATCAAAGTGTGCAGTGATATACAATGGACGCAAATGTTGTCTCATTGCATTAGTAGGTATTTTAAATGGATATGAAATTTCCACATAATTTAAATCTATTACCAGGGTATTCGACGTCGGACATGGAATCTGACACGAAACAAGCACTTTCTTTTGAGCTTACCTCTAAACTTTCTTGATTCTGCTCAATTTCACGTACCAAGTTCTTACCCATCTCGATCTGAGATACTTCTTTTAAGTCACAGTCGTCGTTGCATATGATATTTAACTCCTTATCACTCAGAGTTTCTTCAGAATTTCTGGCTCGCTCAAGTTCGACCAAGCAGTATCTTGATCTTTGAACGTCTGACCATTTGAGAAGAAATCATAGAGCTTGGATAGACCATATTAACTTGTACTTCTGGCTGATCTCCAAATTGGATCGAAGCCACTTCTTTGATTGGTTTAACTGCTTCGGTTCCCACAGCACCCTTCTTTTCGAATTCTTGTGTGGATACCTCCATAGGGGAAAAGGTTTCTTCCATCCCCTGTTGTTCCACCACCAGGCCTCGAGCAAACCAGACTGATAACTAGCCAGCGAGTTAGGAGAAGGTGGATCCAGATCCTCTTCGAGCATAGCAGAGGCAACCTTTTCCAAAGTCTCCCTCTCGTGATACTGGGTTCGAAATTCCTCTGGGTCCCTTTCAATCCTGTCGAACCTTGGATTAGGTTTTTGCTCGTCTATCTGATTCTTCTCCCGTTGAAGATTCTCCTGACTGGAAGAGCGTATACTTCCTTTGGAGCTTTCTCTTTTGAGTTCTTGAGAGCAATGGAACCATCTGTGGTAACTGAGACTTGGGATCCCTAATCAACACCCAGTTTCCAGAGTTCGAAATTGGTGGCTTGAAAGTTCTGCTCGCATTCCTGTTTGAACCTTTGTATCCTTGAAACAAGTCAGGCTTAACTTGCTTCAGAAACCAGTCAGGAACCCCTTTCACCAAGGTGAATTCTTCTTGTTTGGCCCCTTCTTGCGCCTTCGATGTCTGGCCAACATTAGCCTTCTTCGAAGGTGGCAGCTCCCTTCTGTGAATAGCTGGAACAGGGCTAGTAGGCATGTCCATTTTGGATGGGCATTCTGGTGCCAACCAAGACTTGCTGTCACTTGGCTTTGCTTGAACTGGGGCCATTCTTTTCATCCCCATTTCTTTTGGGAAAAAACTTACGCCCTTTCTATCCAAGTCTTTGAAGACCAAATAGTTGGCCCTGCATCCTACACACAGGCACTCCAAAAATGAGGCTTCTAGCATAGGCAGGTGATTATTACCTGAGAATTTCTGCAAAGAAAAACCATCATTGGCTCGCCTATAGGAACTTGGCCTCGCTCCCATGCCTCGAGGGTGGCCAGCGTATGGCTTGCCCCTTCCATATTGAACAGTATTCATGTTCACTGGTACTTCTTTGTCCTGCCAATATTTCTTGACAGTTCGAGCCAGTGAGGAGGGCACACTGGTGTTGACCTCTTCTACCTTTGGAAAAGGCACTGCATCTATCCCCATAGTCTTTTCAGGGAATTTGATTCTTCCTTTCTTGATTTGTTCCTGAATCCTGTCACGAAAAACATTACAAGATTTAGTTGAATGAGACCAAGAATCATGCCATTTGCAATAGGTCTTTCCATTCCTTTCTTCCACTGTGGGCAGTTTCATATTCAAAGGCAGCTTAATGATTTTCTTTCTTAACAAGAAGTCAAAGATCTCATCAGCTTTAGATATATCAAAAGAATATACTTTAGTAATTTCCTTTTGTTTGAACTTCTGCCCAAGAGAGACATTCTTTTGAATTAAGGGCTCACAAACACAAGGTTCGTGCTCTATAATTTCAGCAGCATCTATTTCATAATTAGGATCCCTATAGTATGTTGGATAAGAGGAATTATGCCTATCCATATCTTCCTCTAACAATGATTCATATCTAGCAACTTTATAGGTTAGGTCTGCAAAGTCCCTGAACTCTGTAGAATCAAACCTCTTTCGAAGCTCTCTTTCTAAACCATCCTGTGCTAATCTCACAAACTCTGCCTCTGGCAGATGGAGTTTACACTTGGTCTTAGCCCTTTTGAACCTAGATATGAAATCTGCTACCTTTTCATCTGGTTTCTGCTTTAGCCTAGCCAAATCTGCCATAGAGACTTCAGGCTCAGCATTAAAGAATTGTGCATGAAATGCCTCTTCCATTTGAAACCAACTTGTTATCGATTCTGCAGGCAAGTTTGTGTACCATGCAAAAGCTGGCCCAGACAAAGAATTTGGGAACAATTTCAACTTCATGAAACCATTCTGAGCCAAGTTCTTACATTGGGCAGAAAACCTAGCAATATGTTCTATAGAAGATTGTCTCCCATCCCCATAAAACAAAGTAAAGTCTGGGATCTTAAATTCTCTAGGGATCTGAAATGTTGTGTCAACCCATTCTGGATATGGTTTTCTATAGATTTGAGGTTGTACCCCCCGAGTTCGAGGCCCACAAACTTCTTGTATGAGATCCATAACCTGGTCTCTTAGTATTGGGTTGCCAACAAGGAAATTTTGTTCTTGATTTCCTACCGGTGGATTTGGTTCTACCAAGTCATCTCTATGCTTTTCCCTTATAGTGCTAAAATCCCCTTGGTTTTCTCTGGGAAGTCTCCCATACCAAGGTTGCTGCATTGGGTCAGCCGTAGTATTCACCCGAGCAGGCCTATGGCTTCCATAAACCGCTGTGGTGGGATTTTTGGTATTTGGGAGACTTTGACGGGAAGGCTGTGCGTTATCCCTCGTTTTCTCAGGTCTATAACCTCGTTCTATCTCTACATCATCCTCCCACCCCGAGTGTGGGTTCGAAAAGAGGATTAACGCTTTGCCTGTCTCTGGCATTTCTTGGAATCCCAATAGGAATTCCATGAGATTGATCTGGGATTTCGAAGACAGGCTTTGAGGGCTTTAAAGGCTCATACCAAGATTGTGGTATTTCCTCTGGATACATTTTTTCCTTACCCTTTCTAGACCTTATCTTACCCTGACCAACATCCTCTCCAAGCCTTCCTTCGAAGGGACTTTGGTGAGTAGTTGAATTAGCATGATCATCTAGCCCAATATTCCCTGGACTGTTTCTTGTTACCTCTAAGTTGGGCAACCTACTTCTTATGCTTTTGATCATGGCTCTTTGGGTTTGAGCCATCTCTCGAAAAGCTATCATCATTTCTATCTGAACATTTCTTCCTTATCATGGTCTTTACCACTGGCTTGTCCCTTTTGGAATTTGGAGGCCCTTCATAAAGAGGTACTCATAAGAAGGCCCCTCATAAGGAAGCTCTCCCATTTCGGAAGCCAATTGGGGAAACTCATGATTCATAGGCGTTCCCTGTTCTGCGGCCTGTTCTAGCACAGCTTGTTCCTCTGGCACTTGACCACCAACAGGTGTCCCTATCTGCTTTCGAAGCCTTGGCATTCTGGCACCTTCGAGGTCCCACCGGGCGTGCCAAAAATTGTTTGGGCTGAATTAACTCAAATCAATTGACAAATAATTGTGTGCGGGCGTGCCAGAAAAGAAATAACTTCAAAGAAGAAATTACTCTTTTCAAAATGATTTGAAACCACTAATTTCAATCAGGCAATTGTGTTATCCGTTCGATTACCTCAACTAAGAGGATTTTTCCTTAAGGTATCAACCAAATAAAAGATTGACGCGCTTCGAAATCAGAAAAGATGATTGAACACAAACAAACCTGAATCTAATCAAAGGTAAGTTTGTATACAAACACTCTTAAGATTCTATCAAGAATAATAAAGAAATGCAAGCACACTGAATTTAATCAAAAGCGAACTTGCAAACAACTATTCTTTGGTAAGAAAAGAACTTAAAGGAAATAAGAAAACTTGAATTTAATCGAAAGTAGTCTTACATGCATGCAAATAAGCCTTCAACTTACAAAAAAGACCCTACTCTAAACTAAAACTAATCTAAGATAGATCTCTGAGCAATCATTTTGTATGAATTGTCAGATGATATGGATTTTTCGTGTGTCCTTCTCTTCAATTGCTTCTTCTATTTATAGACGCTGAGCTTGTCTTCGAACCCCCACGTCTTCGATTGATATCCATGTTGGCCACATAAAACGGTTGAGGGGGGGTCTTCGAACGGTTATCCTGATATTTCCAGAATCCCTTCTTCTCCTGCTTGCTTCGATCGTGGTGTTCGTGGCTCCATGCTTAAATAACGGTTCCCACTTCCAAGCAACGTGGGTTAGTGTTTGGCTCAGAATAATCCCCTACAATCATTTCCACCATTCATTATAAACCAAACAGTAATGGTACCGTTTGATGTTTCCAAAGATCAATCAACGGTTTAAATCAGACTGCTTTTAAAACCATCCTTAATTATAGTCTAAACGCTGTCGGTTCCAATCAAAACGATACCGTATAGTACTAAAACAACATCACCATTTAACCCCGCAATCCTCTGTATCTCGGGTTCAATCAGGATGTGTTCTGATTGGTCAACACACTATTTGGTGTCACGTGTAACTTTCCTATTGGGTGGCATATTTTAGGATGTAAACAACATGTCTTAGTATCCCATGAAAGTGGCACAGCGACACGAAGAAATATCCGTGCTCTTTCCTACTGTTTTTTATCGATCGGAAAATTTTACCCGGTATGGAGGTTGTCATAGACATAGAATATCTCATGTTCACAGACTAATTTAGACAATTTTTCTTCTCTCTCTCTCTCTCTCTCTCTCTCTCTCTCTTGTTGTCTAGGGCAGGATACCTCTTTTTTTCTTTTCTTTTCTTTTTCGTATGGAAGGCAGGAAACTGTTCTGAAAAAGAAATAATGTGCAAATCCTAAATTAGACTAGTCATTCTTTGATTAATTGTGTCCATTGCTTTAGCCCCTCTTACGTCCCTACGTGATATTTTGAGTTTCTCGGTCTCCTTAAAAATTTCAATTTCTTAAAAGTATGCGTTAATGGAGCATGTGACTCACATCTAGGTTGTAAGACGTTTTTCCCGTGCTTATTTGTTCCATATAGTTGTACCTGGTGTGGTGGATTAGGTTGGATATATATCTAGGCTTTTTTCCATTGTGTTTTGTTGGAATCCTTGTAAGTTCCTGATAGCTTTGATATAAATTTTTCAAGTACTTAAAAAAACTATATTGGCTTATGTCCCGGACGCCCTCGCCAGAGAACCAAATTAAGATGGTTTAGGACACATGATATGGGTAGGGTGGCCTTTGTTTTTGTTAGTATATATTTGTCATAGAGACTTAGACAACCAAACCAGATCAACCAAAATGACAAGGACAACGCAACCACCTACATTGTCTTCATCTACACAGAAGCTTCTAGCTTCTCACCATGTTCAATAACCAACTCCCCATATATAGGAGCAGCTTAAAATTAGCTAGGTTTCTAGATTAGCAAAACAAAATACTATATAATACCAGTAATTAAGTTGCAATTATTGCCTCTGGAGGAGCAGATTATTGGATCCAAAGGAGACCATTAAAGATAATAAACAACCAATAGCTTGCCCTCTATATTTTGGTGTGATGTTTTACCCTTTCTTTTGGGTAATGCAGGGCGGCCGAGCTCTCTTTTTTTTTTTTTTTATTTGTTATCCGGGTCAGTTTGCGCGCATCTCGGACTAATTTTTACACTCCTCCTTCAACTTTTTCACACGTTTACACGTGCGTGCAGGTAGGATAGCCCCAGGAGTGATATTTTACCTTACTATTTCAATGCATGTCAGTGTTTGCAGAGTAGTTGAACTTGTGGCAGCTATTAAAGACTATAGTCTATAGTTCCTTATTTTAGGTTGGTACTGAGGTGTTACGTATTGACCATGCAACTGCATTTTTTGTGGGATCCAATGGTCCTCTCACCATTAATGCATGTAAAAAGAAGAAGAAGAAGAAATCCTTGTACCAGATCCTCATAGTTACGTGACAATATGGGATTCCAGAAAAACTTTTGGTATGGGATTCGATTCTCATACGAAGTTCTATCCCGACTTTAATTAGCCCCTAATTACCTAGAGAACGATGAATAAACCTTTTACATTAGTCGATACCGATTTAGCATTGCACAACTGGGCCTCGATCCACTTTTCACCCTCTCTCACACAACAAACCTGAGCCTACACTCGTAGTTGGAGATGAACACAACAAACACCTAAATAAACTCATTTTTTCCCTTCAAATTCATCACTTGTCCACTCTTATCCACCCTACAAAAGAAACAAAGAATGTTTTGTCTCCCATTTCTCTTCTTAGGTTTAATATATAAATGGAAAAGAGGATGACAATAACGTATTCACAGAGGAGCAGTGAATAAGTTTTACGGAGTTCAATCTCGCGCGTCCAAAAGTATTTTAGACGATCCGGATTAAAAACAAACTATTACCGGTTAAAATTTAAAAATATATCTCAATCATTAATTGACGAAACGAACGGATGAGATTGCACGCCTCCGTGAATAACTTATTCACGTAGGACAAACTATTACCGGTTAAAATTTTAAGAACATATCTCAACCATTAATTACCGAATCGAATGTGTGAGATTACACGCCTCTGTGAATAACTTATTCACGCAGGAGACGTGAATAAGTTATTATATCAAAGAGAACTTGAGTCCTGTAATCATCTGGTGGGGGAAGCAAGGCTTGTCAAATAAAGAGCTGTTTGTCCCCCCTTTGTTTTTGCATTGAGATCTCCCAGCCCTGTCTTCTTGCTTTGTAGCCTCCCACATGCCTTTAAATCTAAAAGTCAAAAATGCCCTCAATGGGCTTTGTTGACTAAAAGCTATACAACTTTTTCCTTTGTATCAGCCACAATATCATTTTGATCTTGCTGGACCCCTTGTTATGTCCCATGCATGATGAGAAGGGGAACAATCTTTTTACTATTATGAGAGCTTTTACAGATTTATCTCTAGCAGTAATTTATCCCTCTTCTTTTAATTAGTTTTCTCCTGCATACGAAAGAAAAAGAACTACGAATTTTTGCTGAAAACTGAAATACGTAGTTTGTATTGATTTTGGATGCGACACATACCATGCTAAGTTCGAATCCGTCTTGTACACTTGATTTTGGATGCGACACATACCATGCAATATGGATCTTGTTTGATGGTTCTCAATTAGATCTATAATATAAAGTTTTCAAAATTATAAAAAATATTGTAGATTGGAAGATATAAGCGTTGAAAGAACGGCACAAAAAACGAAAATGGACAATAAAAATAGGACGGAGGGAGTAGTATTGTATTTGACAATTATATATAGAATTAGTTTAATTATTGAAGGCTAACACAACTTAATTAACCTTAGAATATAAAAGTAATATTTTTACTCTCCTTTTAAGATTAATCAACCGATACATGATTGCTAGCAAGTGGCACCAAAGTGGATCTAGAATTAATCACCATAGCGAAAATAAACTTGACCAAACAATGCTAATACTAGAGAGAGAGAGAGAGTTTTAGTTTAACTTCGATCTGTATCAATGGAGAGTTTTACTAGGGGCCATGGATAAGTCAGGGTCTCACGAACGAGGGGTGAAATTGGTTTTCAGTGATCAGCTGAGATCTACGTAAGCCAATTCGAACAATCCGAGTTGTCTTTTTTCCCAATAATGTTCCAAATTCTGGAAATGGGATGGATGAGTTCATGACAAATTCCTGGACAACAGGCTTAAATTTGTTTCTTCGTTTCTTTTCCGGGATGGGAAGACTGAATTCTCATTATTTCTCTCAGTTTGGTCATGTGGAGAGAGAAAGAAAGCAAAGTTTGGAGGGAAATTACCATCCAAAGTATAAGAAAATGGAAAGAAATTGATTGCCACCGCAGAGAGAAAGGACTAGGAGTCTTCCCAAACGCGCCACAATAGAAATTAATAAATCTCTTGTAATACAGGGTAGATAGTGGACCCCACTTGTAAGTTCAAAGCTAAAAAATGGGGGGTCCCACTACCTCCTACAACTTCAAGGAAACAAGTTAAACAACCCACCAATTGCAGTTGGGAGCTTTCGTCCGGTCTCCTTCCCTCCGGTCTAGTTCAGTTTGGGTTATTTGTGGATTCTTTTTGGTCCCTTAACAATTATCGAAATTGTACGTTCATTTTTTAGAGCTTGTTAAGAATATCGACCATGTCGGAAAAAATATTGATCGAAAACCGTCTGGTATGATTTCGAAATGCATTAAGCTCTTGATTTTTGATGTGGTCCATGTTCTTTGGAAGCTTTAAAAAGTGAAAGGTTCCGATCAGTATTGTGGATTGTTTTGATGAAGTGAACAACAATGGAAGTCTAGTTGCATTTGGCTTCTCTCAAACAATGGAGGTCTTATTGTGGACCTACATACTATTTGTGGGTTCTACAGCCTTTCTTCAAAAACTCAACGGTACAATTATTTAAGATATAAATTGTGCCGTGTTTTGATGAAGGAGAAAATCTTCTTTACCGCTGTTCCGTAAAGAAGAAGTTATTGAACTCAATCGCGACCGTTTAAAGTATTTTTGGACGATTCGGATCGAAAATCAATTATGACTGGTAATAATTAATTGTGATTAACTTTTCCCTAGAAAATTTTTATTGAAATTTGGATCGTCCAAAATTAAAATGGACGCGCGGGATTGAATAGCTTCGAAAAAAAGACACTCTTTGATGAAGTGGTTATACAACATTACCAGGCTTCCATAACATCGGAAAGCACGAATGCATTTTCTCAAGAAAATTGAGTTAATTTTAATCCCACCTCCGCTTGACTTTGACTTTGTTCACCTACAATATTTCTTAAACATACAAGATCTGGTTCACACGTTTTTTCAATTTTTGGAGTACCAAAATTTCATTGTTTGTCCTAACTACATATTGGGCGCTATGAAAGTATCACTTGACATAACTTACGCAGTATTCTCGGCCACTAAATTATTGCAACACGAATTATGTAGATAATTCTTTATCTACTTGCAACCAAAATTCATACCTACATGGTTCGTTGAGAGTATCGTGTGGAAATGACACATAATACACCGGGCGCGTTAAATAATTACAGATGTGCAATACATGCATATATATATATATATATATATACACACACACCTATAATTACCTATATATCCCTCCATAGTCCATGAATATGTGTTCTTCCTCCTTTTGATGGATGTGAAATGATGCTTTCCACACAAACGCGTCCCAAGTAAATTTTGTCAAAGACCTAACCCCACCATTTCCTCCTTTGATTTCACTATTTAAACCAAACCTAAGAGAAGTACTTCAAAAAAACCAACAAACTCAAAACTACCCACAAAACCACATTCACCAAAAGCCAAAAATGATAGAAGACCGCCGAGGAGGAGGAGGAGGAGGAGCACCGCACGCCGCCATATTCGCCGTGGTGGTGGTGGCGGTGGTGGTTATCTCGGTCGTGCTGGGCGACCAAGGGCAAGTCCTGACCGACTTCATTGCCGAGCTTTTAAGCCCGGTGGGCCTGCTACTACTCCCCATCGGCCTCCTCCTCGTCATCGTATTCCTCTCCTCCGACGCCGGCTCTGCCTTCTCCGGCCTCTTCTCCACCGGCGAACCCGACACCATCCACCGTGTCAGCGGGTCGCCCGTCGGCGTTGCCCTGTTTCTAGCTCTTCTCCTCTTCCTCCTCTACAGCCGGGTCTCCATTTTCGGCGGCGACGATGGATCGGACGAGTAATATCGGTCGTGTTTACTTCTGATGGTTTTTTTATTTATTTATGATCTCATTTTCTCATGTTTTCTTCCCCGTTTCTCACAGTAGTACATATGTATATAGAGTATCGGTATCGGATACAGATAATGTGGAATGTGTATGAACATGATGGGTACGTGGTTGTAGTTTACAGAAATTTTCCGATCACTTCTGGAGGGTATTTTGGTCTATTCAGTATAGAGAACATGATTTACTTTGTTCTTCTTAGCCTACTTTTACGTCGGATCTTATTTTGATGATCAAAATTATAATTTTTTGATAAATTTTATGTTTTTTTTTGTTTGGGGAAATGATGTATTCCATTGGGTATTGATAAACTTTGAATGAAAAATTGATAGAATTACGAAAAATACCCAACAACTTTTATCAGTGTCTAGACTAGAGTAGTGGTTTTGGCCGTTTTGGGTGAATTTCTCGTGGGTGTTTTGGTCTATTCAGGTTGATAGACGTTAAATTGAATCTTTTGTTTAATTCCAGAACTACCTTAATTCCAGAACTACCTTTCCTCTCTCTCTCTCTCTCTCTCTCTCTCTCATTATTGGTCTATTATCGTGCAATTTTTGCTAATTGTTGGATTAATCCTCGATGATCCGATCCGTTTATATTTAAGACTCGATGAATTGTGCATCCACGCGAAATTTCTAAGTTAATCGAATATCTTAACTTGTCGATAGAAAAACATTTTTGAGGAAAAAAACAGAGATCGAAGAACTAATTACTCTTTTTTGCAAAAACAAATGTGTTCAAATATATTGATTTCATTGTCCAATCAACTTGAAGTTTTGCTTGGGTGTTTTATTTGACGAGAGCCCATAATATTAACGACTAGGGTCCTAAACACAGAATCCAAATGCGCCCTTAACGAGCTAAGAGTCTACCTTCTCGACAAAAAAAAAAAAAAAAAAACGGGGCATTAGTAGTCAATTGTGCAATTTCTTGTACTGGCTCAAATCTTAGCTTCAGAACTGGTGGGCATCTTCCCCAAAAAGACTACCGTCGGTGGACACACTCTCTCTCTCTCTCTCTCTCTCTCTCTCTCTCTCTCTCTCTCTCTCTACTACAGTACTATTTTTAGGGTTGATGATGTACTATGTTTAAAATGGAGTGTGAAAACTAGTCCAAGCGAACAGATGGGTGGTGGTCTATGACCTACAGTAAAAATTTTCTTTTCAGGTCTGAGTTGGAATGGTGAAAAACCCTAGATCGCAAAGTAAATAAACGTTTGCTGTGTTAAATTACAAACGCCAAAAGAGCTCGGCTTATGGAGCTTAATTACCAACCGTTTCAGGTGTTATAAAAATTCGTAAAATGAGTTTATACACAAGACTTTGTCTCGATCGACTTTGAATGAGCTTCCCGTTTATAAACAATGAAGTTGATCTCCCAAAGACTAGGCGAGATGCACGTAAACTTGTCTACTTGTCAGAAAATCCTACTGCTACTTTTTTTAAAAACATTGGAAGTGGGGACAGTAAAAGAAAGTGGGTTGATGAGTCTGCAGTTGAGGAGCTGACATGTACCTGCCTGCCTGCCTTCCTTTCTCTCTCTTCTTTTAAAACACTAATCAGATAGTATCATACTACGTACACGTTACTCCTATATCACTTACCCCATGTTCCATAACAAAATCATGGTACCTACCATGTTGCTGCATGTGGTGGAATTCTCACATAATGAGATGTTATTCAACAACCATTCCACAAATGACAGATCCCGGAGCGACAGGAGCCTCGTATACTAAGGCTCCGTTCCGGAAAAGAGAATAAGTACTTATTTTTTAAGAAGGTGATTTCAAGCTTAAAAATCATGTGCTTACGCAAATTATTTTTCTATCAATATGGATCTTATTTGATAGATCTCATTGAGATCTTTAATACGGTGCAAAAAAAATTAAAAAATTATTTTTCATTTACATTATTTTTGAGTTTGAAAATGTGAAATAAGTACTTATTTTTTAAGAAGGTGTTCTGGAACGGAGCCTAAGTTTGCTCTAATGAGATGTTATTCTTAAGTAATAGTTTTGCCTTAATATTTAGTCGGTTATTCGGTGGATTTTGATGCATGCATGCATACATCCATACATATATATATGTTCAATTCATTCAAAAAAATCAAGTTGATTAACCATCGAAAAACGTTTGAACCGATCGTGTTTGTCTTAAGAGTCATAAGCGGTCAAACTAAACGCTTGAGCTGTGAAAATAAGAATGCACTAAGTTTTATTTTACATCACATGAGAAATTATTATATGAGATTATCCTTTTGAGGTGGGTTGTTACGTGAAAATGTTAAGTCAATAACGGTTCATTAAAAATTGTCAGCTGTAGACCCAATTTTAATAACGACTTTCAAATCATTACCAGATACCATCTATACATATATATACCGACGGTTTTTGTTAGCTTCAGTAAAAAGCAAAACTAGGAGCATAATTTCAACAGCTTGCCAAATACACCTTAGCATGTGAGGAGTTTGAACTCTTTGTTGACTACAGAAGTGTGATTTATGTACTACTCCTATCAAAGACCATATTCGCATATTGGTTTTTTTTGCAAAGGCATCAACGAGTACGCCTCCACATTGAGAGAAACGAGTACTTATGTATTGATCTAGGATTCGTATATATATTACTCCCTCCATTTCTATTCTTTAGTTCCTTTTGAGAGTCCGTGTCACTTTTCAATTTGATTATATCTCGCAATCTATAATTGTTTAGGTGATTTTAAAAATATCGTTTAAAAGAGCTTATTGAGATCTATCAAACAAGATCCATATTGCACATAAATAGTACAGAGTATTACCAATTAAAAGTTATGGAGTAATTAGTTTTTTTTCCCGGTTGAGATAAGACGAGTCACAAAAGAATGGGGACGGGGGCGTATTAGTATACTCCCTTCCTAATAAATGAGTCCCCTCCATACCCTTATCTTCCATACCCCCACAAAACACAATTATTTTGGCTTCATCCGGAGCCCACAAGAAAGGACTCTCGTAGCTCGCATTCATGAACATATATAAGCTTGATCAGAAATTGGTAGATGCATGAAAAAAAAAAACCATTTACAGGTGGACAGAGAATACGATTTTGAGCTAACATTTGTTCTTTTTGTTAACTTGGGAGTATAAGAGAGCTCTCTAAAATTAACAAAGAGCCAAATGTGAATCATATACCATTGACTAATACTACATTGGAAGTAGGTAAAACGAATCCCAATTTGTTAACCCCAACAAATTAGTAATTAGGAAACAAATTAGATGTCATTGAATAATTCTTCCCATTGAAGATGCTCTTAACCTTTATAGAAGAATGGAGACTTAAATGATTAACCATCGATCCACATGGAACTTACTATATCATTTCCCATTTTGAGAACTGGATCCATCCAGCTCCCCAACGTATTTTCGTCTGAAAATTGCTCTTCTTTTCTGCTGTAAAGTTTTTAAGCAACAGACAAAAGAAAAACAAATGGGCATGTGTCAGATTACATCATCAGGCAATGTGAAAAAGGAATCACATGTATCCTTGGGAAATAAATTCATATATGAGGGAGAGAAACATGGTTTCTGCACTTAAAACTTCGTGGTAACTATGATCCACAACAATATTCTGATCTAGGCATCAATACTACTCCAGACAAATTCACGAGATACATTATTGTCATAAACAAAAAGCCGTAATGTGATTCGGGAGTAGAAAATAGAAAAACCCTCTGTATAGATATATATAACACCATCCCGGATCACCTTGGCAGATGTTTGCTCCAGAATCCGCAGGCAGAAGCCCCAGGTCACATCCTGGGTCGCGGAACCATAATAGTAGCTTGCAACTATGGTGGCTGCTTTAAGTTCAGGCTCCAAAACTCTGGCCACAAACACTGCTCAATCTGAAAAACCAAAAACAAATCTCATCAGAACTAGAAAATTGCACGAGCATACCCAACATACATCAATGGATATGCATATCAGCAGAAGTACAACAGAAGATGTATCTGAAAGTGAAAAATGAACAAAGACTATACCAGGGGTGAAAGGCCGAAATCGGGAATCGGATTCGAGTGAGGCCAAATAAGGAGAGAGACATTTTCGTATAGTGAGACAATCAACAATCTTTAAAGTGAAGCATGATATAAATTCAACCTTAGTATAATCAAAGTAAATTCAGCCGACACATTGCAATTTTTTTCGATCAGCAACACATTGCAATTATGCGTAAAATTCTAGAAAATGCAAAGGTAGGAAGGGTTTATACAGCAATAGTTGTCTAGTATTCCGTCTTGTTTTCAACTTTGCTATTGAAACTACTTTTTATGTGGCCTTAACACTTTGAATCGAGCTAACAGAAGATCCAGAATGAGAGACTCCTTTTTGCTGCATACTTCAATAATTTCTGGATGAACTGAACTGAATTGCCAACAGTTATTGACAAAGAACAGCAATGCAAAACTGGACTATATAGTAAAAGCACCCAGTGGGTACTATTTTAACAAATTGTCCATCTAATGAATCTTAACGAATTGTCCACAACTAGGGCTGCCAGATGGTTACTGCACTGCTATTTAACACTGGTGCTCAAAGCAATGCTTTAACTATCGGACTGGACCAGCAGGTCCAACAATTAGACCGTCAAACGGTCATGATTGCGATCTGGATTGATTCACAAAACCACTCTAACTTGAAAACTGGCATATTTATCAAAAACATGTGAAAACCGTGGTTTAACAATCAACCAGTAAGACCCGGTCGCGTGTCATCCAACCTGGTCGATTCTCTAGAGCAATAAAAACCTTCTCTAGATGGTGCTGCTTCGCTTGTGTTAGATGAGCAACAGACAAACGAAAACTCTCAGAAGAGTGCTTGCAACATTATAGAGGCTCCCAGCTGGAGTCGTCCTTCACGAATAACTGATGTGGGACTCAGTTGACAAACATCACATATGCCTAGTAGCATGATTTCTATGAGGGATTTGATCTTTCATTTTGATTCATTTGAAACCTGTCTCACTATTTACTAGGTCTTGTTTACCTTCCTTTTTCTTTCTTTCTTTTTTTCTTTTTGGCAAATAATAAGCTACATGGGTCTAAAGAAACCTATAGAAAATAAATACACCACAAAATCTCCAAGGTATCTGTTGAATTATGGATCAAATGCTCAATAAAGTTGAAGAGAATTTTGTCAGGTTGTTGTGCTCCCTGAGTAAAGAGCAAAGCATATGGCGTGAAATCTGAGGATTGAAGGTTTAGATAATCTAACATTTTTGTTCTCTCAATGTTAAAGTTGGAAACCAAAAAGGGAACGTTATTGATCGAGGAATTCCCTGGCCACATGCTTTTCCAAAGAAAGAAATTAGCAGAGATATGGTGATTACATTGAAATTGAACAATAAGTAAGAAAAAAGAAATTAGTCAGTCGGATAAATCAGAACAGGCATGACACCTTAACGAACAATGAACAAGAGTTTTGATTGTTTCCATCCACAACAAGCTGCAGCACACTGAGGGAGGGGGAAAAAAAGGTTTAACATTTAAATGAAAAATGCAAAAAACTCAGCCTTGTTATCTGTAACAAAACCGCAAGGAATAAAGAGCCTCTGAAATTCACTAATTGTGCAGATAGTAAGCCCCGCTCATGCCTAGGGCACATGGAGGCCAAAAAGTTTAGAATAATCTTCCTGTGTCTGTTGTTCTTTTTTGTCAGAAAAGCCAAAATGGGGAATCTTTTATATATGTCCCCGACCAAAAAGACGGACAGAACTAAACCAAACCTTGCTTGTGCTAGTGTCCCGAAGCAACAGTTCAAGCCCAAAGGCCCCAACCATTCCTGATGTCTAGTGACCTGATGTCTAGTGACCGGTAAACAAACAAACACGTTCATAACCTTCATAATTAACTTAGCCATATGCCATTTCTTTCCATGTCTAATCCTTTAGGATTAAACTTTCACAATGCTTAGTAATCTAATAACGTGCATCAGATATAAGGACATGTGATGGTTGAGAAGGACATAAACAACAAGATTTAGAGCGTCAAAATCATCCTGGGCACAATCCAACTAAGCATGACAGTTAAAGAAAAGCACTCATCTAAAAACATGCATAAAATGTCCATGGCTGCTGGCTTAACGTTTCGGCATCGATCATGGAAATAAATGTCATACAATGTATTCTCTACGCAATATCACCTGACCTTCATGCTTGTCCAAAGCTTTGTAGCTTGTTGCAATGAGGAGTTGGCATGTTCCTGCTCCATTGACGCCTCTGAAGCTCTATGTGACAGTACCGACCAAGCAAATTTTTGTAATCTCTTATCACACTATTCTCTATGTTCGCTCGACCAGGACTTCCAGATGGATAATTCTCATCAAAATCCGGGGATTTCACATAAAACTCCACTTCATGATTCTCAGTAACCTTCAAAAACTGATAGGAATAGTTCTTCTGCAGAGAATACTCGGGCTCTGAGAAGGGCAGATAAGCAAGCAAGAATATTAGCAGAAATGGTAATATCTGAAGTAGAACCATAAAATTAGGCCCTGTTCCACCAACGTCATCCCTTTGTTGATTGCCAGTCCCTCTAGTCCTGTAAACATGGGGTGCCCGAAACATCTCTGTCTGGCCAAAGAACGACCTAAATATCTCATCAGGGTCAAAATCGTCTTCAAACCAATCAGACCTAGTTCTCCTTCGACGCTGCCTCACATTATACTGTTGGTTGTGCTCAAATTCCTCAACAAAGCCCGTTTGATCGTACTGCCTCCTCGAATCATCGGAGCTCAAACACTTGAATGCCATGCTAACTTTCTTAAATGCCTCCTCAGAACCTGGGGCCTTGTTCTTGTCCGGATGAACTTTCAAAGACAATTTCCTATATGCCTTCCTTATCTCCTCCACTGAGCAACTCTTCTCTAGACCAAGAATATCGTAGTAATCCTTACTTCTCTTGACTCTCCTAATCAACTCCACATGCTCTTCTGTATAACTACGCTCCCCATTTGAAACCTCATCAATGGTAGACGAAGCTGACTTATTCTTTGTACTCTCGACATGATTTTCAGTATTAGGATCACTAGATGCAGACTCTAAACTTTCACAAGCTGCCAAAAGATCATCAACAGACACGTTAGGGTTAAGCCGTGTCGCCATTCCAATGAATTTTAGAGCACGTTGCTTCTTGCCTGATGCGATCGCCTCTTTGGCGATGCCCACACATTTTAAAGCTTCGTCTTTGTTACTATCCATAATTGAGAACCCACTTCGATAGAGAGCAGATTTCCTCAAATTAAGCTCTCAAACTCGATCCAAAGATCAAAGACTGCTAACTTCAATCTCAGCCAGTGAAAACATCAGGCGTTCACGTAATAAACATCTAGGGTCTTAATTGAGACTTTGATTCACCTAAATCAGGAAACAACAATGAGAAATTAGTCATGTTGATCGAGTTGTTCAGGCTAGTACGTCAGTTAAAAATATCGTAAGGGAAACAAACAATACTGAATAATTGCACAGAAATAAGGGCTTTATCTATGCATATTTACCATTACCATTACAAAGGGAAAACCCTTCTTGATGTGAAGGTCAGTTTTGAGGATGGCTTGCCTTTTTTCTTCCCCAAATTTACTCTTTTAACTACCTAGAGAAAGTGTCAAGAAGGAAGAAAATATTGCCACCCCGAATTTCTTCTACCCTCTTTTCTACTTCCACATTTTGGATTTCAGTGCAAATTAATCCCAATTCAAGATTTTACTCTTCCCATCTTTTGCATTGACGCATTTTGCCCGGATGTCTAGTATCTCTTAAAATGCAAACTGGTATTACGCAAATCAAGCCCTAATTCTCAATTCCAACTCTGGGAGAGCGCTAACGTGCATCCCAGCCAATGAAAACATCAATCTTTCCCACAGAAATTTCGGGGGAGATAAATAAGACATCTAGACTGTGTTCGCTTTGGGTCTCTAGAACAACCCCTCTATGCGCATGGTCCCCAAAAAATTTTCTATCTAATTGTTACTCTTATTTCACTATCTCTCCCCACTCATTACCCAACAATTTCCCATTCCTCAAAATCCAAACCAAACAAACCCTAGGGTTCCAGATGAGACTTAAGAAAATTGACCCAAATCAGGAAAAGCAATGACGAATAAGAAGTTTACACCGGTTATAGCGAAAGGATCGCAATGGGAAAAAACTAAGACAATCGCACGGAAATTAGGGCTACGAATATGCGTGAAGAGGAGAGTTGGGGATTACCTGATTCTGGAATCGAAGCCATAGGAAGAAGAGAGAGAGAGAGGGAGACGGTCTCAAATCGGACAAATCGCCTTGGGGAAATAAGTAGGCACTATTGCGGGAAGAAATCAATGAGAGCGCGCCACGAAAAAGGAAGAGTAAATTACACTAAGCCCCCCTCAACTTACCTGCTTTTTTACTTAACCCCCTCAAACTATAAAACTCAACATTATGGACCCTCTAACTATCCATAATGGACACTTAACACTGTTCTGTTAAAAAAAAACCTTTTCTGTTTGATATGGATGGAGAGTTAACAGAACACTGTTAAGTGTCCATTATGGATAGTTAGAGGGTCCATAATGTTGGGTTTTATAGTTTGAGGGGGTTAAATAAAAAAGCGGATAAGTTGAGGGGGGTTTAGTGTAATTTACTCAAAAGGAAACTATAACATTCCCACAGGCCACAACCACTCAGTGGAATCGTGTGTCCTACCCCAGAAAATTTATTCAATGCTCGTGGCGCACTACCATGTGATGCCTCGGACCTTTTACATTTTTGTGAGTTTCGAAGATAAATGTGAGCACCTCACAATTGGCACAATATTGTGTGGTGAGGAAAAACTTGAGACACCGCCTCGTGGTACCGTAAGGACACTGAATAATCTTTCTCCAAGGGGTCGTCTCCGTGGGCCAAGGGGTTTGCTCTCACTTGCAACTGTGAATTTGATTCTCGAGGGTAAGCCAACCGATTAGAAGATGAAAATCTATTAGGGCCTCATGGTCATGGACACGTCTTGTGATCCGATCGATCCCCTTCTAATTGTTTCTAAATACTTTTTCGTGGGGTGTTGATTCTGTGCGACCGGCCTTGGATGGAGTAGTCTAATCACGTTTGCATGTGTGGATTTTTCCAATTTTGTCAAAAATGAAATCGATAAATCTGTGTTCTTTTTTTTTTTGTCATGGATGTTTCAATTCTCTCAACAAAAACAAAAACTAGTTGGATCATTAGATGAAACCTTTGGAGTTTTTACTTCTTATGATCATTATGTTTTAGAAATCATAGAATCCTCTCTCTCAAATGTTGATTTTTAGCTTATTTGCTTCTCTTTCTTTCTTTTTCTTTTTCTTTTTTTGTATTTTACGTTTTAGTTAGTTTTTCTTTAGTTTGGGATCAAAACAAGCATATAAAATGAGAGGAATCAAATAAGATTATTCTAGATTGTTTACTCTTAATTAAAGCTTTGAATCCTGCAATCAAATAAGATTATTCTAGATTTAAATTGTTTACTCATGAGGTCCTGTTCTCTTGAACGTAACTTAAATTTGAAAATTGTCTTTATTTGAATTTTTTTTCATTTGTTAGTTTTGCGTCAAATTTTTTTTGCTAAAAAGTGGTTATTTCTCAAAATACTTGGATAAAAGTAAAAAAATTATTTTTCTGATTCATTTCGTCGAGACGAATCAATAATCCGTAAAAGTTTAGCGCAAAATTAACAAATGTGGAAAAAAAAATTCAAATAAAGACAACATTTTTAAATTTAAGTTAAGTTTAATTTAAGTTAAAGAGAACGTGGCCTAAAAATTTAAATTTAATCATGTGGATTGTGGAATAGTGTGCTCGCATGGATTTATGTTTTACATTGTTGGTTTTTGAAAGGAAATTGATTTCTACCTTTCTTTTTTGATAATCATACTTTTTTCTTTGAATTTTAATATTGGAAGTATATGTATATTAAAAAAAAGTGTTGTGAATATAAAAAAAAAAAGGTGTAAAAATCAATTCCCTTTCCGAAATTGGCCTCAAGGCTCAAGCTTACAAGCCCAAAGCAACACCAACGCATAGAATGATAGGGACTTGATTGTCAATAATTCGTAACCCGACAATCTCCTTCGGTTGATCGTCTTCCCCAACCGCCAATGTACTCTGCTGTCTCTGCTCCTCCCAAATCCTCTTTCCTTGGTTTCGTGTGACGATCCAATCATGTTGGTCTACCAGGACCTGCCACCGGTATTCATGTTGGTCTACCAGGACCTGCTCACCGGTATTCTCTCTCTCTCTCTCTCTCTCTCTCTCTCTCTGTAATTATGTATGTATGTATTTATCCGTTCGTTTGGACATCAATTATGCGTTATGTTCTAAGGGGGTGTTTCCGAGGTAAAAAATTTGTATATATATATTTTTTTGGTTGAGAAGTGTAGATGCGGTCAGAATTGCTAGTTTGACATTCGAGACGACTATTTGACCCTACAATGGTAGTAAGACACGTGGCAATGGGACCCGCGGTAGAAGAATGGTTGACCACCCTATGAAATAATGACGCGTGTGCACACGAGGCAAAAAGTCACCTTCGCGGAAGAAGTCCCCGCAGAAACGTGTTTGCGGAAATGTGGGGTCGTCCGCGGACTGCCTCCTCGGACCCCACATTTCGAATTCAAAAAAAAGGATTTATACTACCACCATCTAAAGTCTTCCCGATCTTGTGATCCCGGGGAGGCCCTCTTTTGAAAGCCAAACCGCGGGGTCTCCATCTAGGGCCCAGAGGCAGGGGTCTAGAGGGAATCCCGCGGAGAGAAACGATCGTAGCAGGTCGCAACCTCGCTCCAGCAGAAAGATGAGGTTTCTTGCGGCATGGTGGCTTGGAGTCAGAGGTATCGCCGCGGGAAAATGAGCCCTCCCGCGGAAAAGCGCCCGCGGGAAGCAAGTTTTCCCAAGGCCAAGAGGTACAGGAGGGACACGTGTCAAGAGTTCATAGGAGCGCCGTCTTGGGCCTGACTTAGGCCCAGGTGCCCTATAAATACCCCTGACATTCCCAATGATTGAGGACGACCTTTTCTGGGAAAAAGTGAGTGAACACTGAATTTGAGGGAGAAGAACATTCTTCCTCAGAGAAACGGGGTGACCTCACTCGCTTGAGCCCTGCGGAAAGACGAAAGGGACACGCTGCCTCTATTCTTCCTATACCTCTTGCTCTCACTCCTTCCCCCCGTAAGACTCTCCCCTTTCCCTTTGACTAATCATCAACCAATCGCACCTCTCCAGCTCACGGATAACTACACGTAAGCAGTCCCACGCGAAACCCATCTCCCACAAGAAGTTGTTAAGTATTTCCGGTAGCGAATAAGTTGTTAGAGAAATATCAAGTTATTTCCGGCAGTGAATAACTTGTTGATAGGTTTACGAATAGAGTTAGTAAAAAAGTTTTTGTTGACAACTTTTTTGTTAGTAAAAATAAGATGGTAAAATGTTGAAACTTTTTTTATTAGTGAAAACGAGATGGTAAAATGCGTTAAGTTTTTAGTGTTTTTTTGTTAGTGGAAACGGGGCCTAATTTGTTCAGCTTAGGGTTTAATCTGCGTGATTGAAAATTTGTTCCTTTATTAGATTATAGATTATGTTAAAAACTTGCTATTTCACGGTCAGTGAAGGTTTTAATAGGCTGTGCAATTTATATCTTGAAAAATATAGCCCAAACAGATAAAGTTATTGAGAATCGTGCAGAGTAGAAAAAAATCCTCAAAACTTGTAAGTGAACTAGGTTCTAATATTTATGCTTCTAGACCAAAAAGACGTATAATTGATTTTTAAGCCTGAAAAAATTACAAGACGCTTGCTGGTTTTGCAGAAGATGCGGATTCGATGAACTTGAATTTTCAGGTCATGCTCCTAATACTCATCTAAAAGCTTTCACAAATCAAATCGGCACACTTTGTTTAACATCACACTCGATGACTTCAAATTGTGCCGTTTGCAAGTGAAACATGTTGATATATTGGATCGACTTTTAGGTGTATATTGGCACCATAGATACAAATCGATAGTTTTGTGTATGACCCATATTAATCCTATGGTTCTAATAACAAAGCTCAAAAATTGAACTGATACCTGGTAAAGTCAAGCGGAATGGCTTCCGTGTGGATTTGAAGTGGCTGATATTGAGCTCAGTGAATTCAGTTACTATGGTCAGCTTTCCTAAACTAAGCCTGCCTTCCTCTATACGGTTGTTTCATTATGAACGGATGACACTCTTCGCCCTTCTCCTCTGTCGTAGGCCTTTCAATGTTCTTTAGTTTTCCCCAAAAAACACTTGTCTTGCGCAAAATATAGATCCTTGCTTCTGTGAGGGCCGAGGGGACTTTACTGATTTTGTAATCAGCTTTTTTTTTTTTTTTGCTATATCTACATTTTAGGTGGTTAACATCAAGAAGTGGAAAAATTGACGGCTTATTGATTGAAAAGAGACAGTGAAAAGGGTGAAGGGGTGGTGGAAAGAATCGAAAGATATAGACTCCATTAAACAAATTGACGCTGCTGCATACACGGGTGTGAATTCTCTCTGGTCTTAACATTTATTAAGTTTTGTTATGATTTAGCGCTGGTATGGACTGGCTCCTCTCTTTCGATTATGTTTGTTTCACATACGCCTAAATCCTAATTTTCCATATCAACAAACTCTCACCAAGCCCATAATTTTGTTTAGCGTCCTTAGAAATTGTCAAATGTACCCCCGGTTACTTGAGAGGAGCAGACCCATTTAAATGCATTTCTCTGCTTGATCACCATCTGTATCTTTGGGTAGGTTTCTCCTCATCTCAATAAGAATTAGGGTGCTCTACTTCTATTCTTAGAATCGTGTTCATGAACTAGGTGATGAGCTTCTCTCGGACTCGTTTCCATACATGGAAATCCAGAATGGCTTGTTGCGGGAAGTTGAAGGGAAGGTCAGTTCCTTTTTCCCCTTCCTGCTATTTTAGGTCCAATAACACCATGATATTGCATTACTCGTGTTAATACAGTTTATTCACAGTATTTGTACATTCGGGGGATATAGGTGCATTATAATCTCCAATTGCATTGTGTTCTTTTGGCCGTTGCAGTGGGTTGTTAAAGGCGCACTTGATGTAGACATTGGTGCAAAGTGCAAACCCTTCTGCGGAAGGTGGTGGTGAAGAAGAGGAGGGAGTTGATGATCGAGCTGTCAGAGTGGTCGACATTGTTGACACTTTCAGGCTTCAGGTCAGTTTACAGATTTTTCGTTGCATGACTCAAAAATTATGTCAAACCAGAATTTGATGAGTGAACACTTTGACGCTTGCAGGAGCAACCTGCTTTTGATAAGAAGCAGTTTGTTGCGTACATCAATAAGTACAACAAAATGCTGACACCCAAGCTGGAAGGGGAGAAGCAAGAGGAGGTCAAGAAGAACATCAAGAGGGCAACTAAGTTCTTGCTCTCGAAGCTCAGTGACCTCCAATTGTAAGTTCCTTTCACAGTTCCATTGTCACAATACCCTGACCAGAAGAACTTTAGTTCTTACGGAGGGGTGGCTTTATTTCCTATCAGATGGTAGAAAAACATTGTATGTTTAGAATAATAATGGCCCTGGAAAATTCCAGGCTGCCATTAGAGTTTGTTTTGTTCAAAGATTTTGCGAAGGTAAAAGAAAACAGAGTAGGAACGTACCAAGGATCCGACGCTCACAAACACAGGCTACACAGCCTTAGGTTGATTTTGGAGATTGGACTTAGGATTTGTAGAGGGATTTGTGGATGAAAGGGAAAGGGTAGGGATATGTTTCCGCCATCTTTTCTTCTATCTCATGCAATCCCTGCAAAAATCTTTGATCAAAAGAACAGGGTCGTAAAGATGGTAATATTGCTGCTTATAGTCCCTTGAATCTTTGGTTGGGTGAACTAATGCACTTGCCTTCTGCAGTTTTGTTGGGGAGAGCATGCATGATGACTCCACTCTTGTGTTTGCTTACTACAAGGATGGTGCTACCGACCCTACATTTCTGTACTTCGGCCATTGGTTGAGGGAAGTCAAATGCTGAGAAGATGAAACGGTAATTGCCCGGCTTCATATTGGGAGGCACATGTTTAAGTTTTTTCATTATTTTTGCCAGTTTCTCTTTTGGTTTTTGTACCATGCGACTTAGAGTTTGTCCCTTTCATTTCTGTTGCTACCACTGGGGTTTTACGCACATAGGTACGTAAATTTGTATTCCGGTTTTGGTTTGGTTGAGAAATACTCTAGTTTGTCACCGATGGTCTTCTGCATTAATCTGAGTTTTTTTTTTTTTTTTTCAGAGGTCCATTGAGCTTGTTATGCATTCATTTATGTTGTGTTCTTGTCTGGGGATTTTAGATTTTACAAGGCCGTAAATCCTTTTCACCCGAAAATATAGAGCTGAGAGTTATCGTTTTCATAATATGGACAACTTACGACACATCTGAAATGTAAGTGTGAATTGAAGTCTCATCATGTGGTGAAAGCAATATAGGTTGCATGTCAATGATGGATGTGACAGATGTATTAAGGGAAGGGAAATTGATGAGAAAAACAATATAGGTTGCGTTTATTTTCGTGGTGTTAGGTGACCAGGTAGACATGATTTTGTGTCTCTTGAGCAACACGAGGGAATGAAACTCATGCCTACAAGATTTAAGCCACTGGCTTCTTGTCCCTACCCCATCTATGAGGCTGGAACCTTTTCATGCGTGGTGACCCGCGTTGACGCTTTCGCTGGAGTCCATCTTGTCAGCATTCTCGGAGGGCAGGGGCTCATTTCGTCATGCCCAGTAAGGATTGCCATCGGCTAAAAGTGAACAATGGCGCTACATTTTTCACCCGGTTCTCGATAAATTATTGGCAAACATCATCCGGTTCTCGATAAATTATTGGCAAACATCGACCGAAACACGACCAAAGAGTTTTAGCAATCACAATTGTAGCAACTTCTGCCTCGAAGCATCCCTGGCCACTAGGCCAGTTGGGTTACAAGGAATTCTACATGTTTTTAATGAGGGAAAATTGGGTTGTAAATAACTCAATTTGACTTCGTGCGAGAGTGTGTCCCCTCGGTCTAAAGTCGTTTGTAAGTTTGGTAGTAATGATCATCAAATGGCGAAGCCTATATGCTAATGTGACAAATCGGTTGCAAGTTTGGTTGTAAAAATGGGAGTGCGAGTTAGACTTTTCCTTTCGTAATTTGGAAAACGCTAATCTTTGCCTTAAGGGCAGAAAATAATAAGTAAATATGTATTGATATTCGAAAAATGTGTATTGATATTTGTGAAAATGTATCAATATTTGTAAAAATGTAATAATGTCCATGAGATATGTATTGATATCCGAACTTGTTTAGACTTATTGGCGGATTATCCTCGACCTAGTGGGCATAAAATATGTATTGATATCCGAACTTGTTTGGATTTACTAGCAGATTATCCTTGGCTTAGTGGAAATCTCCTCAGCTTAGTGGACGGAAGTCGGTAAAACAGTTGTAATTAATTGAATTGGTGACATAATTAATGGAGCCATGTTGATTATGAGCTAATGGAATGGAGCTTTAATTCAAAATATCCGCTCCTAATTGTTGGAATGGTCTCAATCTCACATTGCATGCTTCAAGTAAAAGCAATAACGACTTGTTGGAAAGGAAAAGTGCAGTTCAAGGCATGAGAAGTTAGGCCACATCTGGAAAATAAAAATCAAAGCAAAAAAAGAAAAGAAATATAGATATGTACAATGGACCACATAATTGAGATCCACCAACATCATTCTTCTTTTTCCTTCATGTTCCCCACAATACCCCTCTAGCCTCCATATAAGCTCTTTTTTTTTTTTTTTTGTCACATTTTATACATCAGCGGGATTGAGAGAGTTAGTACGTTAGTTCACAGAAGGTCCAAAAGCTGTCTATAGCCCTGAACCCCACCCACGCCCCTCGCGGGGCTTAAATCTTGCCTCCACTGAGAGAGAGGGGGCGAACTTTACTATCTAGGCTAGGACGGCAGTTCCCATATAAGCATTTGGTGGAGTACTAAATGCACAAAACTAGGAGGTGATTCTTACCTCTCTTTTTTCGCTTAAGTGTATGTGATAATTTATGTATATCTCACCTGATTATAGCCCAAATGATGAGTTGGTAGCCCGAAGGAGTACATTCATATCTACTTATGTCACAAATCATAACAAATTAACTATTAAATTACACTTTTGATTATCAAAATCCCATCTAAAATGATACGGCAGTATTTGCAATGAGTCGCAAAAGATTAATTGGTTGGAAATAAAGAGAACTACAAAAATATCACGCTGCTCAACTTGGTATGGCATAGTTGTCATAATCATTGCTCAAAACATTTTTTTCCATCACTATGCATGACTACTAGTCTCTTGTAAATCGCAAAGAAGATTTGCAGGGAACCACGCAAGAAAAAATGTGTTTGGGCTCATTTTGGATTTCACAAAAATCTAGAAAAATATCTATAAATTTTTTAATATTATTTTATGGGGCTCTATAAAAAATCAGCTTCAACTGATATCGGTATGTATTACTTTTGGATTCGTAGTTGCGAGTTTTTGTAGAATCCGGAATGGGCCCAAACGCATTTTTCTTTGTGTGGTTCCCTGCAAATCTTCGGATATTTTTCTAGATTTATGGATATTTAGGTTAGTTGCTTGTTTGTACATTAGGAGGTTTTTGCCTGGGTTGGGAGAAGTACAACGAGCAGAAAGAGTACGAAAGTGAGTACCGTGCAAGCACAAGTCTCTGGTTCGAGCTACACTAAGAGCAAAATTTTTTAGGCCATTTTCCTCACAAGCGAAAGCTTTGTGCGAAACAATTGTGAAAGGGGCTCAGTTTTTATGTTTACAAAAGCGACCGCGCCGCACGTTTGCAGCGCGCAGGTGGAAATAGGTTTTCGAATTAAAAAAAATAAAATTGTACAATTAAGGTGCTCCATGTGTGCTAACTATATGTATAATTAAGAAGAAAATAAAAAAAATAAAAAAAAACGATTATTGGAAAATGGAACCCTAGATACAAGAGATTGTAGGAAATCATTGAATCCCAAATCATGTTGGGAAGTGGAGGAAGATCAATATTGTTATCGAGATTAGAGCCTTTTTGTAGTTTGTGTGATCATATTTTCACAGACAACTTCACGTGCATACACCAAGGTATTAATACTTAATTAATCATCAATATTTTCAATAGCTTAAGTTTATATTTAGCTGGCATATATAGGACTCTGATGGGTTTTACTTCCAACACTATGAGGCCGGCCTCGTTTTGCTAAAATTCTTATTTTTTGAATACTTATTTTTTATTTAACGAGACATACTATTCTCTCACAATATATTACTTTTAATTTAAAAAATAAGTTGTTATTTTAGTTAACGGAACAAGGCTTGATAATGATGTATATCTTGCTGGAGACTATAATATACATAGTGGCGAAGCCACAAGCCAAACCATGACAAAATTGTTTAAGGTTAAATCCAGTCATTCCAATTTTTATGAAACGGTTTTGAAAATTTGATCTCGAGTATTATTGCTATGATATCAATAGACGACAACATAGTATGGTTTTCGCACTGTACCATTCTTCATAATTTAATAGTCTGCTCAAATGAAAAATGGAAATCATTCTTAATTACGGTTGAAATTTTGCAATGATTTTATACATATCTATCGAAGATTTGCAAAACTGTACTCCAAAAAAAGAAAGTGGGTGGGGCCGGGGGCTTCTGACCCCACAATTGCTCCACCATCGAATATATAGTACATATATTCTTGGTACTCTTTTTTAGATTTTTAATTTTTTTTATAAAAAAAATTCTTGGTACTCTGTAAATTTTTAATTTCCAACTTAGGCAGGCCGGCACTGTTTGGTCCTTCCTGAAAACATTTTGTCCAAATGTCCAGTGTCCAGCTCAGCTTTTTGGCCGGCTATTCAGTTGAATTTCTCATATTTTATTTTATATTGGCAAAAAAAAAAAACTGCCGGCTTTTATTTTATATTTTTACAACACATCGGCAATGGGTGGCTTCTGAGGATTTAAAAATTCCATTAGCTACGCTATAATTTTTTATTTTCCTATTTATTGTTCAATTATTGAGAAAGTCGTAGGACTTGCAATTTTATTTTTCTCGTTAGAAAACACTTTCATCCAAAATAGAACTTACGAAGAAATTCTTTTTTTTTTTGGGGGCAAAATTGTTTATCAACAGTCACTGTATCGGTTGCTAGTTTAATTTCAGTTTTAGTTTTGTTTCCAATCATTATCCTATATCTCCAATTATTAATTTCATTTCTCTCTCTATCTCTTTCCAATCATTATCCCTCTCTCTAATCATTACCTTATTTTTCTCTCCACCCACTACCAAAACTAAACTAAACTACACTATCAACCAAACAAAGAATTCAGGCCTGAATTGTAGAACAAAATTGTACGTTTCGTGAGCTTCTTCACCGATAGAGAATTTAGTTTATTTTTTGTGAAGACTATAAAAAAAATATTTTAAACAAAATAAACTACTCTGATCATTTATTTGAAACCCGAAACGGGCCCAAAAAGAATATTTGCGCACTGGTCCTCTAATCAAACTATTCCGAACACATCTATATCTGAAGCTGTGCATACCCGTTTGTTGTACCTTAACATTTTTAAAATTACAAATGTTACCATAATTAACAGTTTGAAAATAGTGAGTTACAGTAAAAGTGATTAGGATTAAAGGTGGAGGGTATATTAATCCTTGGGCTAAACTGAACTAAAAATTAGCCGTTTAAATGTTTATATGGCCAAATATATCCACTATGGACGCATACATACTATCTGTCAGAAAAGCATAGGTGAGAGAGGCGTACACTGCAATTATCGCTCTCAACAAATTCCAGAGAGAGAGAGAGAGAGAGAGAGAGAGAGAGAAGACGTATCCTGGGACCGTTTCCTCCTTCGAATTGAATCCAAAATTAGGGTTTTACTCAATTGATTACGCTTCAGATCTAACCACAATTCCTGTTCCTATCCAACAGATATCATCGTGACCACAATCTGCTCGGTAACTGTTTTCTTTTGCTTTTGAATCTGAAATTCTCTCGTTCTCTATATATATATTGAATGAAACACAAACATGAATCTTGATATAGACAATCTAAGTTTTTGTAACCTTCGGTTGTTGTTTTATGTCTTTTTTTTTAGGGCTGAAGTTAATCGAATTATCTGCATTGGACTTGTTGCAATCGAAGTGGATTGAATTGCGGTAGCGTTGGATTTCAATGCGTTTGGTTCGAATTTCGAAATTGACTTTTTGATTCCTAGTGAGTGCATTTGTAATACTCGGATCTACTGATTTGTTCCATTTCGTGTCTCTAGTTGCTAGTTGCGCGATTTGGTGGTCATTCCGTTTAATTATTTGTCCAATTAATGGGCTTCGAGTTGGGCTTATGTCCGGTTGCCGTTTGATGTAATTCAGATACTGCTTGTAATAACAATAAAGAAAAATAAATAAATTTGTGTGATCTGTAATGGCCGATGTCCTTTTTGTTTGTTGAATTGATTGAATTTTAATACGTGTTGACTTTGTCTTTTAGGTTGGTCGTAGATCTTGAAAATTGGCTCCTCAACGCCGATCACAGCGCCACATGGGTGGTCAGATGCAACAGAGCAATGCTGCGGCAACTGCTCTGTATGATCACCCTGGCGGCAGTGGAGGACCCGGGAACGATGCCGGTGATGCTGTCATGGCTCGATGGCTCCAGTCCGCTGGCTTGCAGCATCTGGCCTCACCCTTGGCTTCCAATGGAATCGACCATCGTCTCCTACCTAACCTTCTCATGCAGGTATTTTAACATTGTCTATCAATTGCTATGCCTGTTTGCTTATGATGGAATGCAACAGTTACTTCTGTACTCAATGTTTGACACTTCAGATCAATTATGTTGACTATCAACTACATTTGGTTCTCATAGCCAAAGCCCTTTTTTGGCTTTCTTCAGTGTCAAAAAGCCAATGTTGCTCCAATAGTCCAATTGTAGAAGTGAAATAAATGTCAACAATGAGCAGAGCCATTTTGTGGTCCTCATCAGCAGAGGTACAAAGAAAAAATGTGGCTCTACCCTAGTATTGTACCAAAATTAACACAAGCTGTCAAAGATATAGTTGGGCAATGGATTGGACGTAGGGTTGGAGGTGAAGGTTTGAGAGATCTAGCTAGATTGATTACTGTGGCATTGGAAATGGCTTAAGTAGGAGATGCTCGAAGGGATTTCAATATATTTTCATGGAGTAATGCATTTTGAATCGAATGCAAGACTGATCTTTACCTATATTTACCGGTCGTTCAGTTTGATTGACACTACTTATTTTCTTCTATTGTTTTTTCTAGATTCTTTTTAGTCAGTTATACTGGCTAGTATAACTGTCACAAGTTACTTTGGATACTTCTATATCTAGATGCTCTTTTGGCTCATGTAGTACAGTTGAATTTTAATGTGTAAAATCTGAAGGGTTATGGAGCGCAGTCGGCTGAAGAAAAGCAGAGGCTTTTCAAGTTAATGAGAAACCTCAATTTTAATGGAGAATCAGGTTCTGAGCCGTACACTCCGACCGCCCAAAGTTCTGGCGGGATGGGAGAAGGGTTTTACTCCCCTGAATTCAGGGGAGATTTTGGAGCGGGGCTTTTGGACCTTCATGCTATGGATGATACAGAGCTTCTATCTGAGGTACGAATGCTTATCTAACCATTGGCTGCAATTTGTTAGTACTGCCTTCTACAAGCAAATTGATTGAAATTTTCCTTGGTGTTTTGGTGTCTGGAATTTTCTTGTCGTTTCTTATCTTAAAACGAGTTGATGGAAAGCAAATTTAGTAAAGGGTTACCCCAGGCCTTTCACGTGCTTTTGGAAATGTCGTGTACCTGTATTTCCTCTTCTGCTCTCTTGCATGGACTATTCATAATTTATGGAGGGCCGCATCCAACCAAGACTTGAATCTGAGTCCTTGTGACAGAAATCTGCTGATATTGTTTTACTTTTCCCTAGCTTACTGATTAACTGTTTTAATTTCTTCAGCATGTCATCTCAGAACCCTTTGAGATATCACCTTTCATGCCTGCTGCCACAGAAGCATTTGACAATGACTTCAATGTGATGACCAGCAGGCTGGAAAGGGGGCAAGCAGATAACGATGCATCATTTGGACTAACTAGTGAGAAGGAGAACAGTACGAGGGAAAACAATGTGGCTAAGATAAAAGTTGTGGTATGTTTTCTGTCGGTTACATCTGCTTTTCTCTGTCTCCATGTATTCCAGTTTTGGGAGTGACCTGGTAGAATATTTGCATATTTGATTCCGTTGGCTACACTTGCCCTTTCTTTGCTTAGCGATATTGATGTTTGTCTCAGGTCCGGAAAAGGCCATTAAACAAGAAGGAGATCTCTCGGAAGGAGGAGGACATTGTGACTGTGTACGACAATGCTTTAACTGTCCACGAACCCAAGCTAAAGGTTAGTACATCATCCAGCTTCCGAAGAAGGACATGAGTTTGATGTTCAAGGTTGTTGCTTGCTTGGTATACAATTGCATCCTCTTGTTCTTCTTTATATCTTCTTCCACTGGAGGAACTGACTTTTGATTTTTGATGCGGAAGGTGGACCTGACTGCTTATGTGGAGAAGCATGAGTTCTGTTTCGATGCTGTACTAGATGAAAATGTAACCAATGATGAGGTAATACAGTTATTAATGGAGATTGAAGTTGCTAAACTCTTTTTCTTGCAAAAAGAAATCTTGAAATTGGACATCTTATATTTAAGCCTCCTCTCTGTTCTTCAGCTAGTTTTTTCTGTTTCAAATGAACTTTTCCCCTGCTTGCTTCAACAGGTATATCATGAAACTGTAGAGCCAATTATACCCATTATCTTCCAGCGAACAAAAGCAACCTGTTTTGCGTATGGCCAGACAGGTGTGTAGAGACCATGTTGACCGTTCCCATGTTGTTTAGTCTGTCATTACATGCTTTTCCTACAGAAATATCTATAGCTGATGAGAGGTTAGGATGCATTTCTGGTGCTTTATAAGCATCTGCATCATTGTTGTCCCTTCCTGGAATTCGTGAATTCAATATGAAAGTAAGGCGTGCCATTTATTGATTATTTAAACTATTCCAAAATTTTAAGTAATGTGAGTGTTTTTGTGATCTAATGATTTTTTATTTTAAGATTTGTTATACTCAATATACCCGCTAGTGCCGGTCTTACTGTTTGAACTTTGCGTTTTCAAGAATATGAAGGAAAAGGTAGTTATTCCAATTTGCACTCATTTTTATTAAACATGTTTGAGAAAGACAAATAACCTTGTATCTCAACCATCAGTTATTAAGTTGATATTCTTTTTTTTTTTGGTCAAATGGAAATATTAAGTATATATTCGATCTTACTCCTGCAGCAAATTGGGAAGATGTGCTGATGTTGAAAATCCTTGTTCGATCTAAATGGATCCTCAAATTGTTTTAAAAAATTTGCAGGGGCTAATTATGTTGTTATTAAGGGAACAGAATAGAGCTACAGTGATAGTAATCACACAGCCCTGTATCGTATCTAACCAAGAATCATTAGTGCTAGCGTAGCCCTGTATCATAACTAACCAGGTATCATTATTGCTGTTACCACGCAATATGGACTAAGATGAACAACAATCTCTGTCATTATTGATAACCCATGAAGGAGATTATCTTTTTTGTTGTCGGAAGTATGTATCAAAGGGGAGAAGAATGTGGCCCTACAAGTAAATGTTTGCTGTCACTTGCATGTTAACAAAAAACATTGTTGATTTATTCATGTGAAAATGATCTTGTATCTTCCCCTTGTGTCCTCAAATTGTGATTTCTGCTGTCAGTCTGGATGTCCAAAAAACTCTGCTGATTTCAAACTGTCACATTGATGATTGATATGGTACTACTGTGTAACTTCAGGAAGCGGTAAGACATTTACGATGCAACCATTACCTCTCAGAGCTGCAGAAGATCTTGTCAGACTATTACACCATCCGACTTACCGCAACCAGAGATTCAAGTTGTGGCTTAGTTTTTTTGAGATATATGGAGGAAAGCTCTTTGATCTTCTCAGCGATAGAAAGTTAGTATTGTCATTAACTTTGATCTAGTCTTCTCTTTTGTTTGAGTAGAGATCTATTTGTAATGGATGTACGCAAATTTAGTTTATAGTGGTTATGACGTCGCACTTTGTTCCCTAGGGGACACCCCGGCTGCTTAGGTTGGAATCCCCTCAATAAAGAGGTTTAAGCTTAAGTCTCCTAACCTGTACGTATCTATGAAAAACTTCATGATCCCTCAATAAAGAGGTTTAAGTTTCCTAACCTCTACTTATCCATGAAAAACTTTACGAGGCTTGGCATTAACTAGAAAATATGAAGTTTGGAAATACTTGGACTAGACCATGATGGCTTAGGCAACTTAATTTGTTGGTCTTACATAGGAAACTTTGTATGAGAGAAGATGGGCGTCAACAAGTTTGCATCGTTGGACTGCAAGAATTTGAAGTCTCAGATGTACAGATTGTTAAAGAATATATTGAGAGGGGAAATGCAGCAAGAAGCACAGGCTCTACTGGTGCTAATGAAGAATCTTCAAGGTCACATGCTATATTGCAGCTGGTTGTAAAGAAGCACAGTGAGATTAAAGAGTCCAGGCGGAACAATGATGGAAATGAGGCGAAGGCTGGAAAAGTTGTGGGGAAGATTTCTTTCATTGATCTTGCTGGAAGTGAAAGAGGAGCTGACACAACTGATAATGACAGACAAACACGGTACATTTTTGTGGGAATATGCTCACATTTTGATAACAAATATTTTCACTCTATTGCATATATGTGGATCATAATTGCACACATTTATTTGTTTTGTTACATTGTTAATTAAGCTTGGCTCTGGCTGATAGGCTAGCTTGGGTACTTTAAGAAACATTTTGTACCTGTACTGGGTACTCAAATTGCATGCACTTTCAATTTTCGTTATGTCACACCCCCAAAGTACCATATACATTCCAAAGCTGCACCCGTCGCAAAAATACTTTGATTCATACAAGCTAGCTTGATGAGACTTCTTCTCATGCTTAATGCTATTAGGATTAAGATTTATTGTGTAATTTCTTTATGTAGTAGTGGGATTAAATTATTAAATGTACCTTACTCATAGGCATAAACTGTTGGTTGTATGCTCGATACATATCCGATTATGCCATTAATTTATTTCATTCAGGGGCTTATGGAGCTCTCCAGTCCGTGGTGTCATGGGCAATAAATCGATAGGCTCCACCAGTAGAGTCTGTCTCTCTTGAGAGTCCCAGAATGTCTGGATTTCTCTAGAATCTTCTAGAACATTCCAAACTCTTCTCCAACCTTCCGGACTTCTCCAGAGTGGTCTGGGACCCTAATGACTTAAGGTTTTGGCCCTTTTCAGACAATTGGTAACTTAAAACAATTTCTAATGTGACCCTGGCCAGTTCTTATGTCCAGACCAGCCATCATATGAAGACCATACATGCTTACTCATCCAACCGATTGTCGTGTGTCATTTGTATGCACAACATTTCTTTCCGGGATCAGAGCCAATGCAACATCAAGAAGCGAACTTTCTACTGTTCCAACCAAACACCTGCCTTCATGCTCTTCGTATAAACTCTCACTTACGTGAACATTTTCAAGCATGCGATTAGATTAGGTTGAGGCCCAACTGAGAACCCTCGGAAGTAGGAACTGAACAAGGTGCCATGACCCCAACCCAGCTCATTCTGAGCTGCACGGGGTTGTCAAACAACTTTGATTACTCTCAATTTGTTTGAATGTAGTCATTCTATATTTAATCAGCTCGTCTCTTAGTGCAGCTGCTGTATGGTCATTGATTAGAAAAGTGAAGCGGACATGAAGCACTGTCCTGATATAATAGAAATAACGGAAGGGAAGGGAGGTTCTAATGGATTTGTAAGATGTTTGTGGCGGACCAAAGCTTGCACTCTTTTGAGTGGCCTCTTGTAAAATCAAAGCCTTGACGTGAATGGTTCCATAATGTATTACTAGGTTTACTATGGTTCTTTTGATTTCTATGTTACCTTGCTAATCCAAGTCTTTCACCCAGTAATCATCTGTTTCTACATTATTGACTTAGTTTTTAAAGCAGTTTTGGACAATATTTTTTTTCATTCTCAGTTGAAGCAGAGTTTATCTTGAATCTCAGTAGATGATTATTCATATTCCAATGCCTTTTTCTTAGTATATTAATTTTGAATGTTGTTTTTTTGCTGGATGGTAGGATTGAGGGAGCTGAAATTAACAAGAGTCTTTTGGCTCTTAAGGAGTGTATCCGTGCTCTCGACAATGACCAGATTCATATTCCATTCCGTGGAAGCAAGCTTACTGAAGTGCTTCGCGACTCCTTTGTTGGAAACTCAAGGACTGTTATGATCTCTTGTATTTCTCCAAATGCGGGCTCATGTGAACATACTCTCAACACACTGAGATATGCTGACAGGTATCTCATTTTTACTACGGGTTCAACTGTATTGGGCATACAGTTTCGTATGCTGCTATCTAGATTTTTTGGCTAAAAGACTATAATCATATGAACAGGGTTAAAAGTCTGTCGAAGAGCAGTAATACAAAAAAGGATCAAGTTGCAAGCTCGTTACCACCCTCCAACAAGGAATCTATATCAGCATCAACTTTTCCTGTTTCTGCTGATGTGGAGGATGATTATGAGCAGTATCAAGAGGTTAAAGTAGTTGACACTGGTAGAAGGGTTGCAGAAAAAGAGTATGAGTCCAACAAACAGACCTCATCTAATTATGCCTTCAATAGTCGCGAGGATAGCGGGGTGACATCTGGCCCTGTAGAAAGGGAGAGAGTTGATAAACCAAATTTTGGTTTTTCAACCAGTCAAAAGACGCAGACCGTCCCTGCAGAAAGGGAGAGGGTTGATAAACCAAATTTTGGTTTTTCGACCAGTCAAAAGACACAGACCTCATCATATTTGCAAAACTCAATCGATGCTGAAGAAAAGGTCCAGAAGGTGTCCCCTCCTCGACGGAAAGTTAGAGATGAAAAAAATGAAAAGCTGGGGAATTGGTTGAAAAACGATAGCATTGGATCTGATCTTTCTACGACAGGTTACAAGCAGCAAAACATGAGTAACTTCGCGAGTAAGAGTCTAGGATCGAGACAATATGAACCTGAGCCTCCTATTTCAGATGGGAATATCAACGAAATACTTGAGGTTGGTTATAGCTGCACACTCTTGTCTGTTGTTTCATCGCATGAGTAGATATTTTTACTGTTGCTTAAGTTTTGTCTTTATAATACTTGCTATTTTTAGGAAGAGGAGGCCCTAATTGCTGCTCATAGAAAAGAAATCGAAGACACTATGGAGATCGTTCGTGAAGTAAGTGAAGTTTTCTATCTTTTTCCTGCGTATATGTTGATATCCAAGTGAATGATATTCCTTTTCCGGACCGCATTCAAAGAAATCTAGTTTCTAAAAAGATTTATAATAAGTATTTTTGGGTCACTTAGAATTGTATTTCTGTCTGTGTTTATCTCAAGGAAGTGTATGCGAAAAATTTCATTATTTTGTGGCTTGGTTTTTCTATTTTCTTTCTCGAATATGACATAGGTGTATGATTTCCAAATGTTGTAGAACTGACATACATGGAGAGAGAGAGAGAGAGAGAGAGAGAGAGAGAGAGAGAGAGAGAGAGAGAGAGAGAGAGAGACCAATCCAGCACTTGCAGCAATCTTGAAATTTCAGCTATGGATTATATAGGAGAAAGTTAGTAGTTTTCTAAGCCCACGATCAAATTAGGGTAGTTGTTTTTCTGTATTTGTCATTTAATAGTGGCATCAATTTTGTGGGCATATGAATGGCATTCGATAATTGCTTTTCTTTTCTTTTCTTTTTTCCTCTCTTTTTTTTTTTTTTTGGCCCTTTTGTGTTTTGTTTATGTGATTAGATTTCAAGTACTGGTTGCCTGGTACTTTTTGCTATGATTTGAGACTTGATTTGCATTTGAAGACGCGGGGGGTTTATATTTTCCTTGCAGAATTTAAATGTGTGCGCTTCTAGCTGAATGTCTGTAGTCGTTATGATTGCAAAATCTATCAGGAGAAAATGTTAAGAAAATGAAACTTCCCAAGTATCTAGCAGTTTTATACCCCGTGTTGTGCTTTCTATATGGCAGGAAATGAAACTGTTGGCGGAAGTGGATCAACCAGGTAGTCGCATCGACAATTATGTATCTCAGCTGAGTTTTGTGTTGTCACGCAAAGCAGCAAGCCTTGTCAGCCTTCAAGCTCGCCTCGCCAGGTTCCAGCACCGGCTCAAAGAACAGGAGATACTCAGTCGCAAGAGAGTACCTCGTTGATGCTCCGGAAATGTTTATTTCAAATCTGGTGCTCGTGCTTTGTTTTCTTCTGAATCTTTTGTTTAATCCATGATTCCCTCTGGAGGGGTCGAATTGGTGAAAGAGGTCATCGGGAGAGGAAACTAAGGAAGCATAGCCCAACTACTGCTTCTGAGGCATGCATGCTGCTCGCATCAAGGCTAGAAGCAACTATGGTGAGGATTCATGGCTTTTGTTGCTGATGGGTGTATAAAAAACAGATGTATTATTTCAAGGTTTGTTCGTATTGGGTTTGAGGGTTTCGGCTGTTTGATGGGACTGGTGGCTCTGTTGAATTATAAAGACATTTCTTTCCAGAAAAAGGAAAACAGAAGTTGAACATACATTGTTAATTCTGTGACATAATGTCATGTGTATGTATATTTCGAATACTGCAGTTGTTTCTATTTCGGAACCTTTCTCGGTTTCCTTTTCTACGCCTACTCGAAGCACATGACTTTGGATCAGTTTGGTCCCATTCTGAGAACAGAAACACAGAAAAATCTTTTGGTGGAGTGGCAATCCAAACCAATGGAAGGGAATCGAAGTTTACCTTCGGAAAATTCAACATAAAGGAACTCTTTCCAAACAGAAAGATCCAGCATGGAAATGCCCCCATTCGCATGTGGAGAGGTAAACAAACGATTTATAACACATGAATCTTGACAAACAACGGTGCACTTAAGGCTTGGGGGAACAAATTTTTCATAACCCTAGTTCTAATACCATATTATAACATCCAATAAATACCAATTGACAATGAGCGAGAGAAGCTCCAACACTCTGCGTACGTGCGATCCCCGACTTGCACTTGGAGAGTTAAACAAAAGGTCCATAACACATGGATCACAACAAACAAATTTCTGAAACCCTAGCTCTAATCCCATCCCATGTACATGTAACCAGAATGAGTATCTTTGTGAGATCTGTACATACATCTCTCTCTCTCTCTCTCTCCTAGAGATCTGGGCTCGTGTTTGATGCTGAGAACATGATTTGGGATGCTGTGCATGCGATTAGAGCTAAAAGAGAGAAAAAAATCATGCGAGGGAGATCCTAACATATCGCAAATATGATCAAATGTTTGATGGCCACACGAACTATTGAGAAACATATTACAACTCTTTTTCAGGGGCGTTGACTGTCCTTGCAATTGCAAAACTGCTTTAAACAATTAAACTAAGAGGTGCTAAATCACCATTTGTATGGGGCCAAAATAAACAAAATTGAAATGCAAAATGAATTACATAAAGGATCCTAATTCCAACCTCACGGACCTAAAAAAGGTAAGTTCCGACAAGCTTAAAAGTGGTACAAAACATCGTGAATGTCTTCCCAAGAAGACAGCACTTGTACCTTACCAGGGTTGACGAGTCTTGATCACTTAGCTCGAGAACTGAGCAACTCTAAGCATAGAACTGCCGCATGCCAGCACGTCAGAAGCTCAATTGAATTTAAGCCTCCTCAATCAATATTTGCATATACACACGTTCACTCAAAATCTAGACGATCTTTCGATGCAGATTCAATGTGCCAGTGAATCTTATAAAGGGAAACGCACATGCATCAGGCGCTCAAGTTTTAAATCATCAATCGGCTTTCAATCGTAAAATCTCCTTTGCAGTCCTCAAACGAAAATAGGGCATATGTTCCTACAAGGACAGAACCAAAAGAAACATCAAATCAAACAAATATAGGGGGGAAATACACATTCACACGGTTTCGCTCAAACTATCCTCCATCTGGGTAATTATTCCATGCCCCTGGAGCACCACATGGCAGTGCCCCAGGGCATTCAATAATTTTCCCCTCCATTACAATAGTTATAGCTCAGTGATAAGAAAGATCACCAAACTTCCTTCTAACTCCATATTTCACACTCCGTCCATATATTGAAAATCACAGAGGCACAATGATGTGCTTCAAATCCCTGCTTGGGATATATATGCCAGATACTTTAGCTAACACTTGAAATGTAGCCAAACTAGGACAGGGAGACCCACATTTTCTAAAAGAGACATGCATGCACAAGAGTAGAAAGTATGCTTTCTGGCATTTACCTGGTTGAAATGGAGTCCTAGACCTCTACTATAGAAGTCAGCATACTTGATCATGAACACGCCACAGTCCCACCTGTCAAGAAACAAAATATCATCCATTTATCAGTTCGGAATAAACATTTCCATGTGCATGGAAGATAACATATAAAGCACAAGATAACATTTCCGCAACATCCTCGTTGCTGAAAGTTCATAGATGAAGTGACAATAAATTAGTAAATGGAAGATGTATACGTGCTTTTCTAATGAAAGGAGACTGACCTAGAAATGATAAAAGATAAGCATACATGTTAAGCACAGGAAAATAAAGGATAAAAAGGAAACAAAAGCAGGGACGTAACTGACAACACCGTTTGCACCCCCTAAACAAACACATTGAACATATTCAGCACGCACGTTTTTAGGTAAAATATCCTCTAAAAGTCCATTCCATTGTTCCTAGAAATAACATACAACTTTTTCTGCACATTTAAAACAAGGGCATGCAAGTGAGATTTTTGCATCACCCATAGATCCTGTATCCAGATCATGCATCCAATTCAATGTTTCATCATCATTCAATAATGCTAGATACATTTCAATACACAAACGCTGGAAAAAAAATTAAATGAGCGATAACAAAAGTGGAAATAAAAACATGGAAATGGTGATCTTCATTTGCATGACAAATAAGGTATTACACACTCACACTGGACCCACTCCAACATGTAAAACCAGGGAGAGCACAAATGCATGCGCAAGATAAAGGGTTGCTTGCAGAAGTTGAACACGCAACCTCAACTTACATTGATCCAGTGATGGCCTTAAAGGCTTAAACCACCGGGCTGCAGGTTCCTATTAATAATGATGAGTCCATGCAATTTAAAGTTCGGAAATTTATCAACATGAAAGCTACCCTTTCCGCCCAATTCAAATGTAAAAGGTTATCATTGACCATTCAACACAAATCATGCGAAGCTATTTTCGGAAGGCAAACACAAAAATAAACAACTCTACAAGACTAACATGAGCTCAAACGTGCTTTCTTTTCTTTTACTTTCGAGTTTTGAGAAACATAAGCTTCTAGCCAGATAAATAAAATTCTGGCAAGTACCATGCAACAAACATTCTCTATAAAAACTCCATTTGCTAATCTAAAATCGGCATTTGTTGAAATTGGAAAGCAAAAGAAAAGCAAAGTTGTAAAGCATACACACCCATTTTCCTGTTCGGGAAGGTCCTCCACGAATTCTTGCTTCCAGGAACTAATATTAATGTGGTCTCCGCTCTTGTCCTTCACCTCATCCACAAAGTACGTAGCCTGGTACAACACCAACCATCACTAAAACATGTATCATTCGCAGCAAGAAACCCGCACAAATTAATGTACTTCAGGAGGAAAATGTTAAAGCTTGTCCCACATCGGTTAAATATAAACTCCAAAACTAGTATATGACCCTGGGCGACCTCTCCATTCATTGCCAATTGATTTTGAATTGGATGCTTTAATAGAACAACTTAGAACTTCCCATGTGCCTGAAAATGAAAGCTGATTGGTGCAATATTTTATCCGAAGCTGAAAAGGTCAACCACAGGGCCCCAACAAGGGGGTGCCACCAGAGTACACTAGGTTAAAATAAAGCTCTATGTATACAACCTTTACAGCAGATGGATCATAAATGAAGTATACGAAAGCATAAAAATAAAACACATACCAGTACTTTCAACACTTGAGTGTCAAAACATCCGAGTGAATCAAGATACTGGAATTTCTGATCCTTCAAGTTGATAACTGCTAAGCACCAGTGAACTTCTTTGTGGATGGGAACAAATATCTGAGCATATTCACAAAATTAGAATGCAGATAAACATACTATTGGAAAAGGGAAGACAAATAAACAATGAAAAAACTACTAAATGGAACACATGACACCACTCACCTTATCACACTCACGAAGACAGTATCCCAGCTTCCTTTGAGTTGTCCACCTTCGTACTGATTTAAAATCATAGCTTTTCCTCCCACTGAATAACTGGTTTGATGTTAAGAAGAAGAAGATTAGGATATCAACACTACTGAACTTGAATAATGCAAAATGATGACCCAACTAAAAGTGACAAAAGCAAGTCCTCGTTTGTTAAATGGTTACCACACAGCTAGAAACAGACATATACCTAGGTGATAGCACCTTATAAATTACCACTAGGAAAATACAACCTAAAAGGAAACTTCAAAAAGTACAATCTCCCATTCATAAAAGCATATTTGAAAATTCTTTCTTGCCTTCCAGGAAACGGGGGCGTTAGCGGATAAAGATGGACTATAAGGATCATCATATCCCGTTTGTCTTCTGGCCTCGTCATGCTTAAATGGAAGCATATGTTGATGGTACATAAATAAGCAATATTCATTGAACAAATCAACCACGAGTAACAATAATACCTATTTGCCTCATTGTAAGCATTGAAAATATATCCTCAGACCACGAGTCTAGTCCGTTACAGTAAAACATTTAGGGAAAAGTCCACTTTACCCCTTTGTGGTTTAGGCCTCGTGCAGTCCGTCTCCCTGAAATTTTGACTTGACCACATAACCCCCGTATGGTTTCTGGACTAAACCACAACAGGGTAAAGTGGACATTACATTATGCAATCTCCTGTCCACACTTAGATCAGCAGCATGGCAAGATGATGCAATGTATACATTATATTTTCTCTGAACAAACACAAGTCTCTTAGACTAAATGATGGTTATAGAATTAAGAGTCAAAAGGCAAGTGAAATGATGAAAGAATGCTCAAAAGTTAGGCCCAAAAAATAACACCATACAAGAAATATTACACACACATATCTGAAAACTTAGGCAACAAAGCAGTACGAACCTTCTTGTAAAAGAATGTGTTGAAGAAGTGACACTTCAAAAAGTTTTTGGGCTGCCTCTTTTCCCTCTCTTTGAGCAATTCAAGATAAATATTTATGACCTACAAGAGAAGGAAACCTTCCTGTCAGGAAACTCCATTCAAAACTAACAAAACAACATTACAAGTTAAATATATGCCTGGATGATCTCAATCAATTATTACAAAACATTATATAGAAACCGACAACATCTGACATGTTAACAGTTGTTACCTCATCGTTCAACCATGCACCCGGTCTCAAACATTGCAAAAGCTCTCCAGTGATCTCAATATTAGAGTTTTCATGAGTAACCAAAACTCTCCTCCTGCAAAAGTAAGAACCGTAGAGATCAAAATGCAAATAGCCGTCCCTTTTCAAAAGCAAATGGTGGACTCATCAAAACCCTACCTAGAGGAATTAGACAAGGCCCGAGAAACCTCAGCCTCTTCTTCCTTCGTAAGAGGCAAAAATGGTTCACGAAGAGCATCTTGAAGCACGTCCTAAAAAAAAATTAACATGGTATAAAGTAAAAGCAAACATACACTAAAAACAGAAATATGTATATGGCACTCCCAACAATGGAAGTTGTAATGAAATTTCACCTCCTCCACTCTCTTCACAGGGCGCAGTAATTGAAGCGTAGCACGGCGCGTCTCATTTAATTCAATTTCAAAACTCAAGCTATCCAACTTAGGTTTTCGCCGCTCCACATTTTGGAGCAACTTCTTGTACATTGGCAACCCCAAAAGTTCCAATTTTTCCAATTTCTGCTCCAATGAAATTGCAGCATTATTATCCACTTTCGTCAACTCAGAAAACACTGATGACGAAGATGGTCGAGAATTATGCTCCACAACTTTCCCATCCAATCCTTGCAAACTCGGAACCACCTCATCTTCCATAAATTCAACTTCCTCAATGCTTGAGCCCGTCGACACATTACTTCTACACTTCTCTTCCTCGACATCAATCACTTCCTTATCCATTTTCCTATACCCAAAACTCTCTACCGCGTGATTCTTTGCCCAATCAACCTTCCCAATGCTCGAGCCCTTCAGATCATCATTTCCATAGTCCTCCACATCAACGTCCATCACTTCCTTATCCTTTTTCCTATACACAAAATTCTTCATCGCTTGATTCTTCGCCCACTCATCCTTCTCGATGCTCGAGTCCTCTAAAGCATCATCTTCATAGTTCTCTACATCAACATCAATATGAACAACTTCCTTATCCTTCTGGAAATACCTCACAGCCTCAAGCGCCCGATTCTTCACCCAATTATAACCAAACCTCGGTATACTCCCAATTACATCACCAAACCCCTCTCCACTAGGCCTCGAATTACCACGATTCGAACCCGCCAAAAAGCCTAACTTTGGAAACCTACAAGGAGCATGAACTTCCCTCCTGATCCGATTAACCGGCTCGGGATACCGAAACACTCTCGAAACCCTAGTTTCCGCACTTTTCGAGGAAACCCTAGCTTCTGCAATCGGATACGAGGGGGGTTGAAATCTGGGCTTCTTCGAAACGTGTAGATCGATCTGGTTGTCGTCATTGGGCGTGTAATATGATGACGGGAGCTTGTAATCCAAGGTGTAGTACTCGTCGCGGCGTTTTCGGTTGGTCGTTAGGGCACCCATTGAAGGAAATTGCGAAACCCCTAGAAGGGAAAGAGGTTACCTTGCTTGAGGTGTACCATTTCTTCAGCAAAAAAACACTGGGGTGTGGAATTCGAAGAAATTGGATTGGAACCCTAAATTTGAGGAAAGTTGGTTGTGATTAGGGTTTCTATCTGTGAGGGAAAAGAGAGACGTGAATACGCGATCTTGGAGATCTACGAATCGAAGAACAATGGCGGCTCAGAGATGTGCTTTGGTGGTGGGAAATGACTCTGGCTTTTTTGGGTAAGAATATGGGAAATGACTTGGATGCCCCTCTTTTTGAGGGTTTTGGTACACATTTTAAACATGACATGAGTTTAAATTCTTTCCGCCGTGGATGGAAACAACCCCATGATTTCCGCCAGGACCACCACCCATTACGGACTCCACCGTGCTTTATTTTTAATTATCTGAACTATTCATCTTATAAAATACGTAAAGTAGTATATTCACGCAAAATTTTATATTTTTCGAATGTTAATAAGTACATCAAAGATTAAATTTTAATTTATAAAATAGACGGTCATAGATAGTTTAATTTTAAACTTATCTATCATTGATTATGTAAACCAAACTTCAATTTTTTATATAGTCATCCATGTCTGATAAAACTGATTTTTTTTTGTCAAACGTATACTGCCCTGCGAACCCTACAAGATGAACGATTCAGATTAATATATCATATGTACAATTGGGCCCACAACTAGTGGCGGTTGAAAACTTGGGATTTCCACCTTAGGTGTATATAATTTAAACTCTTTAGCCTTGTTTTCAATGTCAATAAAACTTGGATAATGATAATGCCAAACTTTTTTTTATTTTTGCCAAAATTCTACTAGTTCATAAAAGCCTTATATCTTAAACATACAACAAAGGTTTTATGCACCACAGTTTTAAAACAAATAAAAATAATTTTCACATTAGCAAACCCTAAAACTAAGGTACACCATTTGTATACTACCTCCTATGGGACCCATTCAGAATTCTACACAATTTTTTCAAAATATTTTTTTAAGCATTCCTGAAAAAATTAACTCCGTTAGATATTGATAAATGTTTAATCAATTCTATGTCTTATTAATTGAAAAAAATTTGGCGTAGAATCGGCCAAGCCTTGTAGTGAGAAATTGAAAAAGTGAAATTTTATTTACTGAATATTTTTTTTATAAATATTCAAAATTTACTTTTACCTTAAAACTCCTTTTGTAACTCTCCCTGTCCTCTGGCGATCTCCGCCATGCATGCGCACCCTCGCCGTCGCAAGGCACCCTCCCTCGGACTCCACCGCAACCTCCCCCTCTACCACTCTACCACCGTCTCTCCCATCGACCTCCTTCTACCACCACTAGCGTGAGAATAGGAAGAGCTATTTTCTCGATTCCACGAGGCTAGATCAAAATATCAAGAGTGGGAAGCCACTTCAGGCATGAGAATTGTTTCCTCACCAAACGCCACATAATTAACCAAGATTTTAACTTTGGGAAGGGAAAACCTAGTGAAGTGAACTCTCTCTCTCTCTCTCTCTCTCTCTCTCTCTCTCTCTCTGTGTGTGTGTGTGTGCGTGTGTGTTCTGGGTGTCACTATGGTTTTTTATTACACCTCGATGGGACGCATTCTACAGCCAATGGTTCCATTGAGGCGCCTTCTCCCTTGCAAATTCGACTCCAGTCGAAGAAGGTCTTCTCTTCAAATCCCTTTCTACCCATTTAATTTCTCTGTTCACTTGCTTTTTTATGTTCACTGTGTTTCTTGTTTCCCCCCACTTTTGGTATGAACTTGCTTTTTCTCATAGTTTCTCCCATTTTGCCCCTATTGTTTCGTTCTCGCCGCCCTCCAGCGGTTTAGCTTCGGACCCCATCTGGAATTCTGCTCCTGTGAGCTAATATTAACTTTGTTAGTTTCGATTTTCAGATTCGATGAAAATTTATCCAAATCAATTTAGAGTTGTAGTTTTTACTGCATGCCCATTGTTCTCGATAGAATTGCATCGATATTGTCAATAGTTCTACATATCGGTACTTACAGCATTTGATACATGAGCAGGCCAGGGGGCCTTGGCCCTAGGAGCCATTGATTAGGAGATAGCAATTCAGATGTCATTTAATTGTATTTCTTTATTTATGCAACAGATATTATTTTCGTTTTACCTTTTTTTCCGCGATAGTTTGTTATGGTTTCTGGTCATTTGAACGCTTACAGCCCCTTTGGCAACCTGGGTGAGAAAAGACTTGCTGTCACCCACCCCCATAGACCCTTGTGGCCTTGTCTTTTTTAATAATGTCTCTTTCTGGGAATTCGGCTGCCTTGGGTGTTGTATGATTGTTTTGGCGTAATACTCTTTGGTTGAAAGAAAGAAATAGCTAATTTTCATTACTAGAAGCCAAGAATGTGTCAAAAATTTGTTGCTCACTTTTATGAATGAGTGTATCTAAATTGTTGTGTGTATTGTGCAGTTTTTGTCAACTCTTTCGCGGTATGGAAATGGCTGATGAGATTGGTGGGAAGAGCTTTGCTAGGAGAGACCAGTTGTTGGAAATTGAATCCCAGGTTCAAAAGTGGTGGGAAGAAGGTGATGTGTTTAAGGCTGATTCTAAAGCAGAAGCTCCCAAACCAGGAGAAAAGTTCTTCGGAACTTTTCCAATGCCTTATATGAACGGTCATCTTCACTTGGGGCATGCATTCACCCTTTCCAAATTGGAATTTGCTGCAGCATTTCACCGATTAAGGGGTGCAAATGTGTTGTTACCTTTTGCTTTTCACTGCACTGGAATGCCAATCAAGGCTGCAGCAGATAAGCTTAAGCGGGAGATTGAGACATTTGGTTGTCCCCCGAAGTTTCCCATTGTTAAAGAGGAGGAACTGACTCCTGGGTCAAAAACTGAAGGAAGTAAAGATGTTGAGCGGAAATTTAATGGTAAGAAGTCCAAGGCAGCAGCTAAATCTTGTGGGGACAAGCACCAATGGGATATAATGCAACTTTGGGGCGAGTCTGAAGAGGAAATTCCAAAGTTCCAAGTCCCATCTCATTGGATGAACCATCTTCCTCCTTCGGCGGTAAAGGATTTGATGGCTTTTGGTTTGGGTTGTGACTGGAGGCGCACGTTTATAACTACAGATAGAAACCCTTTTTTTAATTCATTTGTCCAGTGGCACATGAGGAAGTTGAAAGAAAAGGGCAAGATGGTGAAGGACTTGAGATACGCTATCTATTCTCCTTTGGATGGCCAGCCATGTGCTGATCATGATCGGGCTTCAGGCGAAGGTGTTACTCCTGTAGAATACACGCTAATCAAGATGGAGGTTGTCCCACCTTTTCCTCCAAAATTGAGTGCTTTGGAAGCCAGGAGAGTTTATCTTGCAGCAGTTACATTGCGGCCTGAAACCATGTATGGCCAAATGAATTCATGGGTGTTTCCCGAAGGAAAGTATGGAGCTTTTGAAATCAATGAGACCGAGGTATATATTGTAACTGATAGGGCAGCCCTTAATATGGCTTATCAGGGTTTATCGCGTGTCCCAGAAAAGCCTACTTGTTTGCTTGAGCTGACTGGCCATGACCTCATTGGTTTGCCTCTCAGGTCTCCTTTGGCCTTGAATGAAATTATATATTGTCTCCCCATGTTGTCGGTTCTCACTGACACAGGTACCGGAATTGTTCCTAGTGTGCCCAGTGATTCTCCAGATGATTACATGGCGTTACATGATTTGAAATCAAAACCAGCTCTTAGGGCGAAGTATGGTGTGAAGGATGAGTGGGTCCTACCGTTTGAGATCATACCAATCATCAACCACCCTGATTTTGGAGATAACTCTGCTGAGAAAATTTGCTTGGAGATGAAGATAAAGAGTCAGAATGAGAGGGATAAACTAGATGAGGCCAAGAAAGAAGTTTACAAGGGAGGATTCTGTCTTGGGACCATGATTGTGGGAGAGTATGCTGGAATGAAAGTGCAGGAGGCTAAGAGCTTGGTCAAGACAAAGCTTTCAGAGCTTGGTCAAGCTGTTATCTATTGCGAGCCTGAGAAGGAGGTCATGTCTAGATCAGGGAACGAGTGTGTCGTGGCTTTGACCGATCAGTGGTGCATCCTTTATGGGCTACCAGAATGGAAGAAGCTTGCAAATGAGTGCTTGGCAAGGATGAATCTCTACTCTGACGATACACGACTTGCTGTCGAGTATGCATTGGAGCGGCTTCATGCATGGGCTTGTTCTCGTAGTTATGGGGATGGGACACGCATCCCATGGGATGAGGATTTTCTTGTTGATTCTTTGTCCGATTCCACTCTTTACATGGCATACTATACCATATCTCATCTATTGCAGCGAGGAGATATGTACGGTGGTTCTGATACTGCTTCTATAAGACCAGAACAGATGACAGATGAGGTCTGGGACTACTTATTTTGTGGTGGGTTGTACCCAGAGTCGGCAGATATACCTTCTTGTCTTCTTCAAGAGATGAAACAGGAGTTTGATTATTGGTATCCAATGGATCTCCGGGTTTCCGGCAAGGATCTAATTCAAAACCATCTTAGTTTTTGCATTTACAATCACACTGCCCTTATGGCCAAGCGTCATTGGCCTAGGGGATTTAGATGCAATGGGCATCTTATGCTAAATTCTAAGAAGATGTCCAAATCTACAGGGAATTTTATGATGCTTCGCGAAGCGATTAAGAAATTTTCAGCTTCTGCCACAAGATTTGCTATTGCTGATGCAGGTGATGGCATGGACGATGCCAACTTTGCTTTTGAGACTGCTAATCCTGCAGTCCTAAAGCTCACAAAAGAGCTATCCTGGATGGAGGGGGTCATTGCTGCAGAGTCATCTTTAAGAAGTGGTCCACCTTCGACTTATTCCGATCATGTGTTTTCCAATGATATAAACATCGCAGTCGAAACGACAAAGAAGAACTACAGTGACTCTATGTTTCGGGAGGCTCTCAAAACTGGATTCTACGACTTACAAGCTGCCAGGGACGAGTATAGGCTTTCTTGTGGCTCAGAGGGAATGAGCCGTGATCTGTTGTGGCGGTTTATGGATGCTCAGACAAGGCTCATTGTTCCCGTTTGCCCTCATTACGCTGAGTACGCTTGGAGGGTGATTCTTAAGAAGAACGGTTACGCCATTAAAGCAGGATGGCCTGTAGCTGATGCACCTGATATGACCCTTAAAAAGGCCAACACTTATTTGCAAGGATTGATTGTCTCAATAAGGAAGCAGCTCAAGAAAAATAGATCAAGTGCAACTGGTGATGCAAAAAGACCGACGAGGGTGGCTGCCCTTGTGTTCGTGGCCGAGCAATACGATGGGTGGGAGAACGAATGTTTGGAGACGCTGCGAAGCAGGTTTTCAGTGGACAAGGAGACGGCGGAAGCACTGCAGCACAGTAAAATTTGGCAGCGAGGCAACTCCAAGCAGAACTTGATGCGTTTCTTGAATTCCAAGACAGATTGCCTTCTAGTTGGGGTTCAAGCCTTGGATTTGAAGCTGCCTTTTTGCATGGCTGAGGTCGTGGAGAAGAATTTGGAACTGATGAAGAGACGGCTAGGCCTCCAACGGTTGGAAATTCTGTCTGTCGCAGACGTTGATGCTGTTACGAAAGCTGGAATTCAAGTCTCCTAGGGAATCAATCCTATGGCCATTTTCGAGTTTGAAGATAATCTCTCCGTTGGACACTAACCAGTATGTTATGCTCAACTTCTTGTTGTCCAAAGATGTCAAGTTGTTTCTACTAACTCAATATTATATGCAAAGTTCTTAGGAGTTATATTTACATACATATACTCCGTATATACACACACTCCAAGTATGCGAGTCTAATCGAGCCGAATACTGTCATATTCGGGATTGGTTCGTTTAATATCCGAATCAAACTCGAATGAGTTTCTACCGAGTCAAACAGCTCGGTTCATTGGCAACCCTGTTGAGCAGCTGCATCGCTTCTCACAACTGTATCACTACTCACAACATGTTTGTTTTACATGGGATAGGATTGAACTATAAGATTATTATCTAATATGTTTGTTTTATATGGGATAAGATTAGATTGAAAATGTCTATGTTTCAATTTTACCCTTGTACAAAATTGATATAAAAATGGTAAATGAAAATGAAGGCCTTATACTGTTTCTAACTGTGGCTGGTATATAACTGTTACATAACATATTACTACTATTATATTTGTTCTATTTTTCTATTGGTCTACATAAATGGAATGGAAAGGAAATGAATATTTATTTTTCGTTGAAATGAGAAATGAATATTTATTAAAGTGTGTTACAACGAATCTATTTTACTAAGGAGACAAAAAGAGGACATAAAGTTTAATCTTTTTACTAATAGCGGCGTTTTTACCTCTATTTAGAGGTGCTTTTCTCTCGCGGTATAAGCAACATGTGCGGCAATTTTAAATGAAGGGAGTGATAAATTTTAGAAGAAAGGATAAATTTACACATAAAAGTAAACTATTGACATCACAAAAATTGATCCTAATAATTAGGCTACAATTTGGGCAATCCTAGCATCTAATAACACAAGTGCATAGCTCTTCTTAACAAGAGATTCCCACCAACTGGTTCTCTAAATATGTCGCACCTATAGCAATGGTTGTGCTCGAGAAATTATTTTGTATCCGGGGAACACAGTCGCGTAGTGTGCCCGCCAACCATGTGTCTTGTGTTGTCCGGAGACAAGGTCGGTAAATGTAGCTGTATTCCCAGAATCAGGAGTAATTTCTCGGTAATGCTCATATTTCTGACCGGCTTTTATACTCTTGAACTAATGCTCCAAACAAGGAAGCAGGCCTCTCCAGCAACCGAGACGGGGCATCAAACTCCTCTACCCGTCCTGCACGAAACAAACGGACCCGAATTTGAAAAACAGAAACAATTCAGCGAAACATAAGATAAACACAGAAACCAGACGAGAAACATATGACCGGAAAGTTCAATCCGTTTCACAAACTATGCATAGGGGTTCTACAACCAAACCAAAATAGTTGTCCCAGCCACCTCATCCCCAACTTTTGAACACCGCCAACCAACAATCACATATAATGTTGGAACCTCTCCATCAAATGGAAGCTTTTGATTTGAATATAAAGTTTCCACAAGTTTCTTGGAAGTGTTTCCGAAAATAGATTCTAACAACGACCAAGAAACATGGTTTCCCCACTCATCTACTTATGCAGAAGCTGAAACTATAATAGCCAACACCATGATGCATTTTAAGCTGAAAGTCACTAATCATGCCCGAAAGAGCAAATAGAGTGAAAAACATACCCGCATCCATCACCAACACTCTATCACAGTCCATAACTGTGGGTATTCTGTGAGCAATGCTTATAATGGTACAAGCTGCGAAATCCTCGCGTATGATTCTTTGGACAACAGCATCAGTTTGGGAGTCAACAGAAGCTGTTGCTTCATCCATAAACAGAATCTTGATGCGCTTTAGCATGATCCTCCCCAAGCACAGAAGCTGCCTCTGTCCCACACTCCAATTGTCTCCACTATCAGCAACTAATAGAAGACGAAAAACGGAAAGAGAATCATCAAATATCAAATGGTTGGGTTTTTGCCAGGCACTTAGAGGCCCCCTTTGGATTGTGAGGAAAAGGGAGAGAAGACAATGGATTGTGGTTTCTCACTAGATCTCATCACCACAAAAACTCACCTAAAGTGGTGAGATTTGGTAAGAAACAAAATGGACCAGTAAAGATTAATCCTTTTTGTTCAGTTCTCATTCTTTCTCACCATTTAACTTCTCTTAGTTATCGAAATAAGCGAAAAGGTTCTCTTTTCTTTCTTTTATCACCCTTTCCCACTATTTGGATTGGTGTTGTTAGACAATCAAGATAACTGATGTAAAATACAAGTCTCAATTTTGATAGATATGGACTTTCAACGAACAGATTTCAATCACAATTTCGGCAAAAGGTAAGAGGTATGCAGTTATAGGTAGCTTGTAAACCTGCCGGGGAAGATGTTTACAGGTAGTTATTGACGTAAAGGTAAGAGGTGTGCAGTTATTGGGATCGTTGTATAGATAGAATTGTTGACGTAAAGGATTTTTTCAACTCACTCCTATTAAGTAGTTATTCTGAATCCACATTATAAAGGTCACAGACTTCATGTAGAAATATATGTAACCTATTAAATCCAAATTTGAGCTAGTTCCAGGGAATGATTTCAAATTTCTCCATCAGAAATCCATACTATCCAAACGGAGCCTAATTGCGCCTCAAGGAATTGAAGAGAGAAAGAGACCTGGAGCATCAAGTTTTTCAGGCTTTGCAGCCACCACATCTTTCAGTTGACAGCGTTCAAGGGCCTAGAGAAATAGAAAACGGTTGTCAGCTTATTGAATACAAATGCCAATCCACTAGACCTTTAATGAATGCAGATAAGATCGTACAGTCGGAACATATTATTTACCTTCCATATATTGTCATCTGAATACAACCCAATGGGGTCAATATTGCTCCTTACTGTTCCTTCAAAAAGCACTGGGTCCTGAGGGATAATCCCAAATCGAGACCTAAGATCATGTAGGCCGACTTTGCAAATGTCAACCCCGTCAATGATAATTTTCCCATGAGAAGGCTCCACTAGCCTGAAGAACACTTGGATCAGAGTTGACTTCCCACTCCCAGTTCGCCCAACAACGCCAATCTTCTCTCCTCCGTGAACGTTAAAAGCAACGCCTTTGAGAACTAGAGGAGTGTTCAGTCGGTATCTAACCTGCTCACAATTCCATGCAATATATTCCCTCTTAATAAGGAGAAAGATAAGAATAAATTGAGCAACGTAACCGAAAATGCCAAGTCTAGCTCAAAAGGAAATCCAATTGAGCAATTGTATCAACGATAGCTTTGATCGAAACAACAGCAACAACAATGGCAGCTACAAAACTACTAAAGCCAATGATGGCAAAATAGGAGTGATTATAAGAAAAAGGGAAAGGCAGCAATATCCAAGCAAGCGACTAGTAGTGGTCATTTTCAGTTAAGGACCAAGCGTAGCACAGTTGGAGGGACTGAAAATAGTGATATAGTAAGTTTTGTGTTTTTTGTTTTCAGCAGGATATTTCTGCATAAAGTACTTACCAAAACTTATTGAATTCTCAAGTAAATGATATTCAACTACCTTAAAAGAAAGAATACCTGTATACCCCCTTGTTCTGTTAAAGTCTCCAATCAAATGGTAAACTAAAATGCTATAGGACCTCCATCGTCCATGAATAAACAAGATTTATAAGAAAAAACATACAAACTATCGCCAAGGATTAGAGTAATTGACCTTCAAGTCCTTTATGTCAATGTCACCGCGAAGGGGCCAATTTGGAGAAGGAACACAGTCAGGTATCCTCCATGGAGCTTCTGATGGGATTCTTATAAACTGCCTTATTCTCTCAACTGAAACCATTTGCTTCTCCACGGTGCAAGTAATATACACCGTCCAAAAGAGTAAACCATTCATGGACAGGCCATATGAAAGAGCCAAGCCCACATACTCTGGCACACACAAAAGCATTAGTCAGGTTGTTAATTCCAATATTCTGAACATGGACACCAGAAACCAATATATGGTGTCCATCTTACATGGAGTCTTTTAAATGTCTAAAGTACTCGTCTCGGACACTTGACACTGGGATGTGGGTATGACATTCGTTTCTGACATATTCCGTTACATATTAACCTAACAGAGATATTTTGTAGTTCAATTTACAACGAACCATGCATAGATGTTCAATGTGATGCATGAAATGCCCTAAGGCACATTATAAACACCATTAATTCTAGAAAAACAACAAGTATGTACCAAGCAATTTGACTTTACCAGCGTATACCCATGTCCTTAAGGAGAAAAACTAAATGAACCTGAACCCTTTAGACTTGTACCCAAGTCCATGTAACTGAGAATTATGAACATATGCATAGAGCTCATGCATTGTTGTTAATAGAGCTGAACTCCTGGTTTAGTTCCCCAAATCCATGTAGAATTAGCAAAGAGAAGTAGTAAGTCTAGGCAGTCAATTCAACAACAAATGAAATTAGAAAGACTCGGGTGGATTGATTGCCTGTCCACATCAATGTTGACCCACAAATGTGTTTGGAAGAAGAGTTATTAGTTACATGCTGTTCTATTTATACCACTTCATGAGAGAACTACCTGGCTGGATTACAGTACTTGGCAACAAGACCATGCAAATGGTGGCAAAGCACAGGAAAAAAGTCCCAATCAGTTCTAACCGGAATCCCAACCACTCGTTTGATGCATTGTTGTGGAAATCCATGCGTAAATTTGCATTGACCTTGTCAACACTTTCCTGAAAAAACTTTTCCTGTGTCCTGAAGCTGCGGATTGTCATAACACCAGAGACAGTTTCTGAGAAGTGATGTATGACTGGGGCTTCAGTAATTGAATCAAGACGACTTAACTCGCGTGATGTTGCAAGGTAGTATCTCTGCACATCAGAAAATGCGGAAAGTTAGAAAGTAGGATCTGCTTCATTGAAATAAGTATCATAAACAACCACTTTATTGTTTTGTTAAGACATTGCTAATAGCAACTCATGAGGAATTACACTCAGCTCCCGCCCAACTTTGGTCACCTTTTTTTAACACAAAACAATAGTAAATGACACAACAAAAACGAAGCAAAGAGCTCGCATACCTGGTACCAGATATTCACCCAGACCAGAGGAATTACAAGGACTATTGTTGGCCAAGCATTCATGCATGTAACAACCACAATGATGAGCAAGTTGAAGTACATCACTAGTGTCATACTTAACAAGAGTGGGATAATAAAGTCAACAGCAGCTTGATCAGCTGATGCCTGAAAAAGCAAATTGTTTATTAGTACAAGAATGAAGCAATTTGATTTATTTGACAGGATCTATTGACCATGAATAATTAGCAAGTGTTTAGTTCACTGGAACGAAGCTAGAATGGAATGTTCATTCCCTTAGGATGCTCCTGGTGACGTTTGGTTAGTTTAGAAAAATAAGGGAATATACAAAACAAATGGAATCACCATCCACCAACTTTGTTGAATGGCTATTCAGTTGCGAAGACAGAGAATTACCATCCCATTCCTTCCCAAAGTTATTCTAGAAAAACCAAACACTACCTTGGAAGAATCAAGGTTCAAGAGACCAAAAGTAAAGTCACATAATATATTAATGAAGGTGGTAAAACACACCCGACTTAGAATTCTTCCCGATGGTGTAGTATCAAAAAATGACATCGGAGCATGGAGGATACTATGAAGAATTTGACTGAAGAACTTCTGAGCTGTTTTAAGACCCAAAATTGCTACAAGAAATGCTCTAATCACCACCGACACACATGCAACTCCGGCTATGGCCAAGTAGATGCCAAGAAATAGAGAAGGTCTGAATATGGTACTTTCTGAGGTCTCATATGCTAGCCAGTAGTCACCCCCCATAAAAGATAACTGCCAAAAGACAGATGTCACTATCACTGCTGCAACTCCCCACCATCCATATGCCTCTGTGCAATATTGCTTGTACACTTCTGAGTTAACGTTGCCAGTTTCTCTCTCCTCATCGTCTATGAGCTTTGAGGTGCCCTTTTCTGACTGGGATCGATCCAAAGACCTGTTGGTGCAGCAAGTGGAGGGGTGAGAAGGGGGAAAAAGGTAGCACAAAAGGGCCACAACCCTAACACAAACGGCCACAGCCTTATACCAGATTCAATAATCAACTCAAACGATTTCAGTGACAACAGATCTTATTTATAAGCTAAGAACTCTAACTGTGGAAGCTAGTATCCTAATCCAAAAGGAAAATAATCCTTAATTCCCAAATAAATAAAACTGAAAAGAACATAAACACAAAATAATTAAGTACCAAACTACATTTTGAAAACTGTTAATAAAAGCTTCAATAGCCATGTATGTTCCCCATCACCTGTTTTCATCAATAGACTCCCCTTGGCTTAAGGGGGTAATGGGTGACTTTGGTGTCTGTGGACTGTCAGCTGATATGGTAGTGCTCATTTCTGCAAGCTCCATGGAGGTCTCGTAGGCAGCTACAATTGCACCAAAATCCATGCCAGATTCAAGAAGCTCTTGATACCTCCCAGATTGCACAATCATTCCATCTCTCATGACCTGGTAATTTGTTATTAAGAAATTGTGTTAAGACACTAGTGATGAGAAATTATGCTTTGCAGTCAAGGTGGTGCCTTGGAAGTTTGAAGTCGTGACATGACCTAATAGCAAGCACTATGTGCCCCAAATGTTGTGGTGCAGGTTTGAGTCATGGGTATCAGTCTCCCTACATGCAAACGGCAGACACACAACCAAAACAAGAAAATAAAAGAACGTAAAGTAAAAGTTAGGCTACCATCTCTCAGATACCCAATTCTAGGTGGAAGTGAAATGTGTCACAAGTGAATCAAACAATGGACTGGTCCTATTACCATGTGGTTTAGAGTGCGTATTCACATCACAATACAGGCGATGATGCTTCTCATAATCAGCATATCTGGCTAAGTGATAAAATGACCATGAAACATGGAAGTATGAGTCTATGATCGATCACTTGCAACCAAGTCATATAAACTATTTACCCAAAAAAAAAAGTCATGTAAACTACAATATCAAGATCAGTCTTCCATCAATTTCAGGGATAACCGATGAAGAAAATGAATCCTGCTTACCAATATTTGGCTAGCATTATGTAGGAAGTCAACTTGGTGTGTCACAAGTAAAATGGTCTTATCTTTGAGAACTCCTCTAACACATTCCTGCAAATAGTGAAAGTTAGAACTCATGAAGCATTAAAACATTAAAGGAGCATTTAGCTTTTAGATCTCTTATTTTGTCTCAAGAAAACAAAAATGTTGGAAAAAATCATCAGAGTCCAGCATGATTTAGTATTGTATTATCCTGCCTTGGGGTAGATATGATCACTCTTATCCCAGAAGGATTTAATCATCTATGCTTCAGTTCCTATAATCATTATAGGTGTAGCGCAAGACAGATATGAGATGTGGACAACTCAACAGTATCACCTAAAGAAAGAGCATTGGGATTGCAAGTAATATCAACTATGACGATGTAGAATTCAGTGTAACCTTGAAGATTTCTGATCCAGTATGAGCATCAACGGCGCTGAATATATCGTCAAGAAGATAGATATCACAGTTCTGATAAACAGCTCTAGCAAGTTGTACCCTCTGCTTCTGGCCCCCACTAAGATTGATTCCGCGTTCTCCAATCTCGGTCTGGTCACCATGCTCCATTATTTCCAAATCCTTCTCCAGACAACAAACTCTAATGACTTCATTGTATCTTTCCTTGTCCATTGGTGAACCAAACAATATGTTTTCTTGGATAGTTGCATTTTGTATCCATGATGTTTGCGCCACATAGGCAGTAGTTCCACAAACTCTGACCTGTAGAGGGAAAAAAAAAAAAAAAAGAAGAAATTTCAAGAAAATATTAACAGATTAAGGATAAAGTAGTCAGACTTTTCTCATTGTATAAATCAAACTATTCTAACAGAGAGAAGAACTGCAAGTCTATCTCCGCCTTTTAACCTTTGGACTAAATGTCTTTGCGTTTGGTGCTTCTGCCTACAGCTAATGTGGTAAAAAGTAGTAGCAGCTTAAATAAGCTGAAAAAAAGAGAGCAAATATTCTGAAAGCAGAAGTAGGGATGCTGTTGCCTTCCGCTTAGAGAATATTAACTTTCGGCATTAAGTACACTGCAACAAAATATACTGCTTAAAGTTGCTACTTTGATGGTATACACCATTACATGTACAAACCAATATCAGGCGTAAAAGGGACAAACTAATGCAACCAATTTAGTCATAGATGACTGAAAACAACATATAACAACTTTCTTCATGTAAAATACCTTAACCACTGTATAAAGTTAACTAGGATTGCAACAAAAAGTTTATGCTGCCATTGAATCTTGATGATGAGAATCCACAAAACATCTGCAAAATTTGGTCTGAGATAATTTCAAGAAACGGAAGGATTCAAACCTTTCCTGACTTCTTGTGAAGCTCACCAAGAATTGAAGCCAACAAGGAAGACTTTCCGGACCCAACAGTTCCAACAATTGCAGCAAGCTCCCCTTTCTTGATCTCTAGATTCAAACCTTTCAGAGCAGCATCTTCCCCCTCATCATCCCATGAAAAATACCCATCTCTCACCTCCACTGCGACCCTACCATCACAACCATCCTCTCTCTCCACAGCTCTCTCATCCAACTCCCTGCTTATGAAAAACCCCTCCAACCTTTCTAACGAGATCAACGCTTGAGTAACTGATATGAGAGCCTGTGGGAATGTCTGAACGGGTCCCTCTATAATTCTAAGAACAGTTACTGCTGTGAAAACTCTTCCTGGATCAAGAGTGACTCCCAAGACAATAGCTACCCAGAAAACAAGAGCTGCCATTATAACAGACATACTCCATAGCACAATCATGGTCCAGGACATTGAGTAGGTAAACTTGCTAAGCCACCCGTATTCCTTTTCGCGACAAGATTGAATTCTTTTGTTAAAATGTTCCTCCCATGCTTGGAATTTGATTACCCTCATATTGCTCAGCATTTCATTAGTGGCCTTGAGCCTAGAATCACGACTCGTCATCAAAAAGTTCTGGAACGTGTTGTTTTTGCGCATTCGCATGAGACTAAAGATCATAACTGCGACAACTGCAACCAATGCTGCAAACATGGATAGGCCCATGTAGAAATAAAGAAGGGCTAAGGCAACGCCGAGTTCAAATGGCATTAGCCATAGTGAATGCAACTGTACCATTAAATTAGAGAGCTGTTGAGCATCGACCGCCATGTAATTCACTATCTGTCCAACCCCATGAGCTTGTCGCGATGAGCAAGATAATCTTAGACCCTTCTTGTATAAGGCGGTAATGACAGTGCACCGGATTAGCATTCCTAGTTTTTGTGAGTGGAAATTGAAATGGTGAGAACTAAGGACTTCAACTATTTTCGAAACTAGGAGGATCAAAACCAGATAGTATCCTTCATAGGGGCTGCTTCCCTTCCCAGATGTGAAATTTACAAATTCATTGATTAGAACCGGACCCACGTACATAACAGACAACTGGACAATGGCAAGAAAACCAATGAAAACAATCTGCTTCCAGAAGCAATGGAGCAAAGTGGTTCGAAGTGGGTTTTTGGAATTCTCTCCTGGCTTAGGCCAATTTGTTTCAAAAACCTCCGCCATTATTTCAGCACGATGATCAGGTGAAAGTGAAGGAACATCATCCACTTTCAGAGTGGATTTGTATCCCTTACTTAATAAAGGACTCATCCAATGCCAAGTAACTTTAGAGAACCAAGAAGCAGTAGCGTAGCCACACACATTAGGATTTATCGAAGAAGTCCCATTTACTTGTGGCCTTGAGTTTGTATCTATTTCTGGTTCTCTAACTACAATCCCAGATGATCCTTGAACGGCAACGACAAAAAGGAATGCAGATGTTGGAAGCACAACAAAGAAAACTATATCATCAGTTTTCATGGCGGTGTCGAAATTGTCACCAACCATAATAAAATGAGTGACACCTGAAGCAGTGAGCAAAGATACAAGAACAAAGTTGGCCACCCAATAGATCCTAAGGGACATAGGATGAGTAACAGCTTCAAATTTCTTCTCATGTGCAATAAGGATCAAAATTGCGACATGGGTTATCGCTTGGACTAACCAAAATAGAGCTTCTGTTAGCTGCCATGGAGATTCAGTACCTCGAATCCGTACGTGGCCACAAAAGGAGGATTGAACTTTTCCGTACGTGTAAGCGATGAATTTTCACTACTGCCAGGATTGCCCTGGTGTGTCTGTGGAGGTGTGAGGTGGGATTGTTTTGTGCAGGGTTGTTTTGGTCGTTCTGCAGGCAATCAGCGGTGGATCCCGCAGATTTGGGTGTGCAGATGGTGGTGAATTTTGTTTTACTTTAATGGGTTTTCAGACTTTTCATGTTTTCCTTCCATGTCCTTTTTCCACTCTTTGGTTTACGGTTTGGGTTTTGGTGTGGGGGTGCTTTGGTAAAGTCATGCATGTACTTTCAGATCATCTCCCCAACGAATCAGAAAAAAATCTGATTTCTTCTGCCAAATCTTATGGCAAATCTCTCGCTATATCTTTTTAATCATCTCTCTGTCCGTCTCTCTCTCTCTATGTATGTATATATATATATATATATCGCACACACATACACAAACAGAGAGAGAACCAAGCCGGAGTAGGTGAAGAAGATGCGGAGGAAACAAAAAAAGATCAGTCATGAGGTTACCTCTGGCGAGGAACTTCGACGGATGAAATTGATCTCCTCTTCATGCATCTGTTCCTCTGTCTCTCTCGCTGCCTCTTAAATCGACAGTCGAGATTAATCTTCACATCGGACTTTGAGTGAGAGACGAGAGAGATGAGAGAGATAGAGAGCCTCTCCAATCGGACTTGGTGTGAGAGAGGAGAGCTCTCTGATCTGTGCAGCGCCATCGTCGGAGAAAGTTGAGCATCTTATGCAGAGAGAGAGAGAGAGAGAGTTGTGTTTTTGGGGTGGCGGTGGTGGTGGTGGTGGGGGTGGGGGCGGGGGCGGATGAGAGGAAGTGACCTTTGTGGTGCGGGCGTTCCGGCGTTGGTGGTGTCGGCTCCGGTGGTGGAGAGAGAGAGAATGGATCGTGTATTTTGAAGGTGAGAAAGAGATCGTTGCAGATGGGGAGAGTAAAGTAAGCAAAAGTAAGAGAGAGAGTAATTGGGTTCCGCTTGCAGATGGGGGAGTGTAGTGTTCGGCTCCTGACCAGTGTCTTCTCGCATAGGAGTACTTACAGGGCACTGACTCATTAATTTTTATTTTTTTTTGATCCGCAACTGACTCATTAATTTAAAAGTCCGGCCAAACTAATATTCTGAGTTCTTGTTCTTTATTTTGTGTGTTTTGTTAATTTTTTTGATTTTTTTGAATTAATTATCTATCTCGAGAGTCTAAAAATTACTCCCTACATTTCTAAATGAGAATCTATTTCCAACACATGTGCTGCTCAAAAAAATCGTTTGTATCTCACACTCTGTGATATTTTAAATTTTGGGGATTTTTGGGCTTTGTTTTTATTTAAATTAAATTTCGCATTTGTTAGTTTTGAGTTTAACTTTTGTGATTTTCCAATTCGTTTCGCCAAAATAAATCAGAAAAGTAAAAAATTATGACGTCTACCTAAAGGCCTCAAAAGTCAATTTTTTAGACTTTATCTTGGATATTTGAAAAAATATTCGGATAAAAGTCATAATTTTTAACTTTTCTGTTCGCCTTGAAGAGATGAATCATAAAAGTAAAAAAGTTCGTCGCAAAAATAGCAAACTCCAAAAAAATTTAAATAAGGACAAAAAAGAAAAAAAAAAACTCAAAAATCTCCTAACGGAACGCTACTCTAATTGATTTCACCCCTACGAATTGAAAAATAATACTTACCGATACCTGTTGAAACTGATTTTTTACATGATTCCATAAAACAATATTTTAAAATTTATGAATAATTTTTTAAAATTTTTATGAGACCCGAAGTGAACCCCATATAAGATATAGTGTAACTATAGAGTGTAAAAAGTTAAACATATCTTTCGGCAAAATCATTTCCCTATTCTTTTTGTTGCATTAATGAGGGCCAGACTCGATCAGTTCCATGTAAATGTAAGAATTGAGATAACACGTGGATTGAGTAGAGTTTTGTTTGGATTTTGCAGTTAGTTTGTAAAAACTTTCGTTAGGATTTTTCGTTTCTTTAGAGTGCAACAAAGAAATCGAAGGGGGGAGGGGGGTTGGTTTTGACATGACAAGATCTGGGGCTTTGATTTTGGGAATCTGGATGGATGGTAGAGTTGATTCACTCTGTGAAATAGACTAGATCCCATTCAGGTTCCTACTATCCATTGGGCTCCATTTAATTGATGGGATTCACTATGAGAAATTCAAGGAATCCTATGATGTCACATCAAATCTTAATAGTTTAACTCTCAAACGACAGTTACTGCACTACCAATTTGCTAACGGAAAAGCCCCATTCAACGTGAAAAAAATATTCTTACGCTCGCATGATTTTGTAGGGCCTATTTTAGATCTCACAAAAATGATTCGAACAGTAAATTATTTTTTAAATATTTTTATGGATTCTTGTAAAAAATTAGCTCAATCCAATATCTATAAAAACTTTTTCAGTATTCATAAAGGCCCTGCGAATTTTGAAACACCCAACAAATCTTGAAAGAACCCTCATCAATATCGAATAGAGCTAAATTTTTTCAAAAAACCATAAATAAATTTTAAAAAATAACTTGCGATTTAAATCTTTGTAGAACTCCGTAATGGACCTTGCAAAAATAAAAAAAATAAAAAATAAAAAAACATTGCCAACTTAATGGGTACCAAACATGGAGTACACAACTTCATTTTTTTTTTTTTTTGAATTTTTGCGGATTTGAAATGTACATATCCTTCACTATTTTGAAGTGAAAGATGAGGAATAACTTCAAAAAAGTTGCGTTCAGAAATTTTTGATCCATCCCACGTCGCTGTGAGGAGAGTAAATTCCATCCACCGTTCATATTTTACAGTAATCTGAATCGTTCATCTTGTAGGGCTCGCAAAGTAGTATATGTTCACAAAAAATTAGCTTTATTGGACATGGATAAGTATATAAAAATTTGAAGTTTGGTTTAAAAAATCGACGGTAGATAAGTTTAAAGTTAAACTATCCATAGTCGTCTATTTTATAAACTAATATTAAATTTTTTATATACCTATCCATGTCTGATAAAACTAATTTTTTGTGAAGATGTACTACTTTGCGAACTCTACAAGATGAACAGTTTAGATTATTGAAAAAAATACAAGGCGGAGCCCGTAATGCGTGGTGGAAACCATGGGGTTTCCACCTAGGGTGGAAAGAACTTTTCTCCGCTGTGAGTTGAACAAAGGCAATCCAAACGTGTATAAAAAGTTTGTAAAAAGTTAACAAAGCCTATGGGAGAAGTACAGCGGTGCAGCCTTTGCTTTTTACACCGTGGACAGCTGGCAGAAAATGTTTGGCGTAAAGTTTAAGAAAATCAGTTCAAAGTTTAAAATTTCCCGACGGTTTGACTGACCCGCTTCCAGTTTTAGAGAGTCACGGGTTGAATAGTAGGAACAGTTCAAATCAATGCAAAAATTGGATAATGATCAGAGATAAGAGTAATGATTAGAGAGAGATGAATAATGATTGAAGATAACAGTAATGATTAAAAAGAGATAAAGAGAGAAATGAGAATAATAATTGGAGAAAGAAGATAGAAATAAAATTTATAATTAAAAATAGAGATAATGAGTATTTTTTGAGTTGAAATTTTTTTTTTTCAAATGGCATCAAAATAAGGCATAAAGAGGTTGAATGAACCATCAACTTGGGCGGTTCGGTTTTCACAACAGTGGCTGGAACTTTATACAGAGTATTGCCTGGTTGGTTAAATGAACCATCAAACGGTTCTAATTTCCTCTTCTTTTTATCTGAAATAACATAATTACTTTGAAGCTCGTTATAACATTATTATTTGGAAAAAAAATCGAAATGGTCCTTGTAGTTTAGTATTTGTATCAATTTGGTCTCTACAGTTTGAATTGACTCAATTTAAACTCTGTAGTTTTCATTTTGTTCCAATTTGATCAAATTACTTACGGCCGTTAGACTCTGTTAACCCCATATACGAATGGGCCCCTTTTTCTAGGATTAAAACCGTAATTTGTCATTCTCCTCTTACCCTAATATACCTTTGAACCAAAACACAAAGCCTCATTATTCCCTTCTCCATTTTTTTTCCACGACTTCCATTCTCCTTTGTCATGCCCGGGATTTTACTTTCAACCGAAACGTATCTCGTTCGCCTTCAGAGGAAAGGAGTGAGAAGGATTAGGGTCTGAATCAGTGATCCGATTCCTACGGATTGCGACGTGGTTCTTGAAGAGAAAGAAAAAATGACGAGTTTTGTGATCTATAAAAGGGTTTCAGATATTTTGAAAAATGTTTGAATTTTAGAAAATGAAGTGGGTTTCATTTTAAAAAGGGACCGAGTTTTCATCAAGCTGCCTACATATCCTTGGGTAAAGGAAAATCAAGTCCGGCCATAGTTCAGGCCAAAAAAAGGGTTTAGAAAAAAACTTAGAGTCTCCACCGAGTATAGAGTTTAGATGTGTCTGGTCACCTCTTGAATATCGGAAGAATAATCCAAGTATTTTAGAAAAAAGAACACGGGCTAGAGAACCCGATTTTTAGAAAAAAAAAAAGAAGTGATTATGTTTTGTTTTTTAGGAAAAAGGCTTTAGATCTGCGAAGTTAGAAAAGAAAGGGTTCGGTAATTCACTCAAAAAGGGACCCATTTGTGTCTAGGGTTAACGGAAGCTAACGACAGTTAGTAATTGGACCAAGTTGGAACAAAAAAAACTACAGAGTGTAAATTGAGCCAATTTAAACTGCAGGGACCAAATTGACACAAACATTAAACTACAGAGACCATTTTGATCTTTCCCTTATTATTGTGTGGTAATAATAGATGTCCACTAACAAGCATAAATACATGGTTGTGTTGTGTTTTCTGAGTGGTTGCATGACAAAAGACAAAGAATATGTGAATACTAATTTCGAATAGCTTTAATCAGGACAGTTAGCTTTTTGAAGTTCCAAAAAAAATAAATTAAACAATTAAATTTTCTTTACCACATTGTTTCTCATCATCTATTAATTAAGCATTACTCAAACTATTATTTCTCAAAGAAGTAAGAATTATAGGCTTTAATCAACCCACAATTTTCTTTCTTCTTTTTCCTAAATGCGCAAGTTGTCATTCATCTCCTCCCCAAATCCCCTAGGATAGAATAGATTATGTTTAATGAATGACAAAAAAAGAAAAAAAAGCATAACCCTCATAATCTATTGCCCATATTTTTCCCTCCTGCCAAAAACAATTCTCTCTCTCTCTCTCTCCCTCCCTCTCTCTCTCTCTCTCTCTCTCTCTCTCTCTCTCTCTCTCTCTCTCTCTCTCTCTCTCTCTCTCTCTCTCTCTCTCTCTCTCAAGTCTGAATAAGAACTCTATAGTTTAATATGGCACTTGTATTCTTTGCTTTAAAGACTTCAGTCGAATAGCTCCCTCTCAAGTCTGAATGAGAACTCTATAGTTTAATATGGCACTTGTATTCTTTGCTTTAAAGACTTCAGTCGAATAGCTTTTTGTTGCTTTCTGTAAGACTGCTTTATTTCCTTCTTTAGAGAAACTCCCTTTAAATAGCTGCATGAATCTTTAACGTCTTTTAGGTGTGTTTTGCTTTCACCTTTTAAAAAATATGTATTTATTTGCAATTTTCAAGCTTAAAAATAATAGACTTACTAAAATTAAAAAATATACAATATAGGTCTTATTTGATAGACTTCGATGAGATCTACTAAACCCTGCAAAAAAATTTAAAAATTATCTTCATAAACCTATTATTTTAAAATTTGAAAATAGATTCTTATTTTTTAAGTACTTATTGAGAATCTGGAACGGGGCTTGCCATTCCGGCGTATATGTCATTTATGCCAAAGATAACCTCTTTATGGCTTCAACAACCATATCTCATTACTGAATATCACTTTAACATATGTAAGTTATTTGATAACCTCTTCACGGCTTCAACAACCATATCTCATTACTGAATATCACTTTAACATATGTAAGTTATTTGTCTGTGATGCACAAAGTCAACATAGGTATATGCAGCATTAAATCGTGCTTTGTATGCCAAGTCTACGTCAGAGTATATTCTCAGATAATAGAAAATCTCCTTTTAACCGATTTCCCACAATTCCAATGCATAACTCAAATTGGGTGAGGAAAATAATAAATAGAAGTGAGAATAAAATCCTCATAAAAAATTCTATGGAAAAAAATGAGGCAAGGCATGGACCTATGATTGAACAGTTTGAACTTAGAGAGAGGAGAAGCAAAAATAGAGTGCTTTTTGTTCTTCAACGAAAACAAAAGGCTGGCCTTCCGCCTAACTAGAAGGCTATCATCCGGCCTTCCTATAGGCCTTTGCCCGCCAAAGTATACCAAAATCCTATTTTGCCTCTTATTAAGAAATTCATATGCGTTCGAAAGATGGATCCTATTTTTTGTGAGAATTTTGTGAGAGTTTTGATGTGGGCTTGACAACACACTAATGAGGAGATTTAATGGGTCACAACAACTTTCTTTATTTTACAAGAAAAAATGGCACCGTTTTACTGGATAAAATCCAACATTTTCTTCTTCCATTATCTTCTTCTTCTCTATTTGTGTGCATCTGATGGTTTTAATAGTAGTATATATTCGGTGAGTTTTTTGGTGTTTTTTCTTTGAGGTTCAATAATGCTCCCTCCGTTCTATATTGAGAGTTCCATTTTTTCTCTCTTACCATTTTTCAAATAAAAAAATCAACTACTTCCATGCATAATTTTTTAAATTTTTAGCTCCATATCAAAGATCTCGATTAGCACTTTAATTTGGTGCGAAAAAATACAAAAAATCATACACGAAAATAGTTGAATTTTACATTTGAAAAATGACACTACTTTTCATGGTGGACTCTTAATCTGGAACGGAGGGAGTATTATTTTTGGTCTTTCATTCTGAAGTGTTATGCCATGCAAATTTTTTTTCTCGTTTTTCTTGTCGTTATACTTTTTATGGTTGTAGTTGGTTTGCTTTATAATATTTGAGTTTACCAAAAAAAAATATGCATCTCGACGAGAAGAATTGAACAAGTAAAAAATTCTGCTCGAAACACAATTTGTTTTGAATGAGGACAATAAATAAAAAGGACAAATCTTCTGAGCTTTTTCGTCTTTATTAAAAATTTGAGTTTGCATCAGGATTCTTTACATATTTTATCCATCGTCAAGATGTTTTAATTCCACAAATAGACATGAAACTAACAAATGCAAAAAAAAAGATTGAAAAAAGGAAAAAAATTAAACTAATTGACTTATTTATCCAAACTAGACCTTGGTTTCTTATCCAAACAAGGATGAGTATGTGGGGAAAATATAAATATATGAAGATGCTTTTATAAATTTTAGAAGTGAAACATGGTGAGCAGGTAGTTTTCACGTGGGTGTGGCTTCAAAATTGTCTTGGATTATTATGGACATGCGTCCTCAACTTGATCTCCTTTTTATATGAGTCAGCCAACGTAATAAAAGAGGAATGCTTAGAGCATCTTCAACCCATACTCCATTTCTTCATTTTGGAGGAAAAACATTCTCCAACCCATCCTCTAAAACTCTCCTCCATTTAGGAGGATGAACTTTGATCCTTTAAATATAGAGGATGATGGAAAAAATAGAGGATCTCCTCTAAATATGTGTTGGAGTTGAGAAATAGAGTGTTGGGTTGGAGTTAAGATAAATAGTACAATCCTCTAAATCTACTTTTCAAATAAAATAGATTAATTTAATCCTCTTAAATTGAGATTTGGAGGGTGTTGGATTGGAGATGCTTGTAGGCTAAGTGGAAAAAAAGGTGAAAGAAGAGGAGTACAGAGAAAGTTAGAGTGAGTTGGGGTACGTGGAGGAAAGCCATTCTCAAAAGGCAGAGAGAGGGGAACGAAATAAAACTTATGGTTCGACCATCAGAGCATTGGTTAGAGCTTTGGCTGGAGATTTCAATATCAAAAATTATGTCAATTTTAGAGGAAGTGGGGATTGGCTTCTCAATAATTGTTAGATATTTATATTGGGTTAGGAGCGTAAACATCTGAATTGATTTATGTTGGTTGTGGTGGTTGAGGATTTAGATTGTTACAATTGGTATCAGATATTAGGGAATAAGTCTTACATGAGATCAAGTGAGTGGTGAGAAAGAGTGACAAGGGTAAGAGAGGAGAAGGGATTTAGGGTGCAAATTCTGGATTAGTATCAGGTAAGAAATTGCAATCTGCACACATATCTTTTGACACATACATATGTGGTAGCCAATTAGAGATCACATCCATGAACATCCCTCCATATGTATGTATCAAAAGATATGTGTGCATATCGCAGGGGAGTGGCATTAAAAAAAGGGAGTGGCAAAATCATTTAGCAAATAATACAGCAGCCTTTCTAATTTTCGTAATCTATTGGACTAAGTAGGTAACGGTATGATAGATGAGGGGATGAAATCATCAAATTGATAGTTTAGGGACTAAGTAGAGAAAATATGCATAGTTTAGGGGATAAAAAAAAATCTACTTGATAACACTTATATATATATATTCACCTTTGAGGGACGATTTTGGAAAATTATCAAATTTTTCTTTCCATTTTTGGAAAAGAGCCATCATTTTGGAACAAGCCAAAATGAAATAATGGACTCTCAATTTGGAGCAGAGAGAGTATATCACTATGTCTCCATTCTAATAATTACTATGTGAAAAAGTAAAACACTACAACCATTATTCTCTACTCTAGATTAATTAGAGTTGTGCTTAACCGATTCCTAGACCTAAAATAATGGGTTTCCCCAGGCGTAGGGGTGAGACCGACGCAGCACAATATCCGGTAAGTCCGGAGTCGAATCCACAGAGACAGTAATGTGTGCTGACTAAAAACTCGAGTTGTTCTAACAGGCTTTTAGGTAGTCACCCCTTGTATTTTAGTTGATTAATTAACTAACACTAACAGATAACTTGCTCAAATGATGAGGCACGGTCGAAGGGAATTCAACGCTTGGTACTCAATCAGAATTCGCTCGCTTTTCAAGGTTCTAAAAACGGTTAAATTTAGGGAGAATTGGAAACTCCGAAAGATGCGAATCCTAAGGTTGCCGGTCCCGTACACAGCGGCGAACAAGTTTTGGTCCCTCGTTCCCGCTCACATGAGTCCCGACAATGCCTCAGATTCATCCAACGGACGTAGTTTTTACCAACTAAATTTATTTAATTAAATTAATATAACGAAAAATTGCGAGACGAATCCTAATTGGGTCGCGACGTGCCTTTACCCAGCGATCAAACCTCAGAAAAACTACTCACTCATTATTAAAAATAAAAGGAATAAAACTCTAAAATTAATCATGCTTCTATTACTTAATACGAAAAATAAACAAAAGATCTAAGTTAAGCAATAATCAACGAACGACTTTAACGAAAGATGAAAATTAGTATGAGTTACCAGAGTGCGAATAATTGAACAAAGCTTCAAATAACTAGAAAGGGAAAATAACTCTGAATGAAAGAACAGAAATCTGAAGCTGCCAAGTTAAAAAAAAGGGTACAATTCTCCAGTCGGCAGCCCTGTTCTTCGTTGCCGCCTTCTGCTGTTCCGTCCGTGGCATAAAAAACAGTCCTCCTGTGTAGCTTTCTTCTCTCCTTTTATAATAGTTTAAAACCCTTGACATGTAATAATACTTGGAAAAAGCCTTTTCTTCCTATTCTGGCCCACTAAGGTCAATACGTAAATGTGCCTTTTTCCTATTGGACCCACCAACACATGGGTATTTTGTAAACCAATTTCAATTCTAAGAGCACAGGGATGTTGATGGACGGTAGCAGTAAATCCCAAGGCCCAATTCATGATTCAATCCTCTCAGCTCTGGCCAGGTTCATTAATTAATAGGCTTTCACGATTTAAGCTTCAAAGTACCTACAAGACAAAAACTAAGCATTAAGTTTCGATTAACAATATAATAATAAAGATAAATTAGAGAGCGCTAATGCAAACATTTACGCGCTTATCAATTTGCCTTGGAAAGGTTTTGGGTTTTTATGGAATAAGAAAAAAATATATTTTTAATTACATACATTTCTTAGCTTAGCATTCCTGCCTAGATATTTCCATTATTGATCTCATCGATTATTGATTGATAATGTTTTAAATTGTGTGCATCTCAATTTTTAAAAGCACCACATTTTCAGTTCAATACATCATAGAAGTTAACTTGAAAGCATTTTGTGCAACCATAAATCTCAATTTCACCACTATTTCCAAATAGTTTTTTGTCTGCTATTTCGATTAAGGAGGTCAGGTTTTTGGCATTATGAACTATACAAAATAAAATGCAAGCTTGTATTTAATTATTCTACCAAACTATTGGACTTAATATTACTAATAGAAAAGATTTTACCGAATGCTAATTTGGAAGGTGCTTCAAAAGAGAAGGATATAAGATAATTCTAAAACATGATTAAGTTATATAGCTTATGATCCTGTATGAAACAAGGTGAAGAACAAATGAGAGACAATGTCATTTGACCTTGCCATTTTGTTGTACATTAAATTATCAAATAATGGTAGTCTCCAAGATAAGCATTCAATTTTTGTAGTGTTGTTTGCTTGTGTAAACATTCCAAAAGAAAAACAAGAATTTTGTCTTGTGTTTAAAAGAGACTTGAATAAATCCCATTATAGAAACATGCAATGAAGGAGGGAGAGTAATTTCCTCATTGGTTTATCACCACCATCTCTGCAAACCAACCGAAAAAAGGAGGACAAAAACTCAATTAAATAATACCACTAATGTCAAACACGAGAGGGGAACGAAATTGAACTTATGGTTTGACCGTGAGAGCCTTGGTTAGAGCTTCGGCCGGAGATTTCAATATCAAAAATTATGTAAATTTTTATGAAAGTGGGGATTGGCTTTCTCAATAATTGTTGGTTATTTATATTGGGTTGGGAGTGTAAATATCTGAATTAATTTGTCTTGCTCGTAGTGGTTGAGGATTTGGATTGTTACAATTGGTATCAAATCTTAGGGAATAAGTCTTACACAAGATCAGGTGGGTGGTGAGATCGAGAGAGTGAGAAGGGTAAGAGAGGAGATGGGATTTAGGGTGCAAATTCCGGATAAGTATCTGGTAAGGGCTTAATACTCCTTGTTTTGTCTTAATGTTTTTTCTCTTGAAAAGAAAGACAAAAGATTGGTATCTTGAAAACTCAAAATTTTTCTATTTATCAAGACCTGCTAAAGTTATTGAAAACAAGATTAGGAATTTAAAGGGGAATTACCAATATGTGTGAGGATGGAGGATTAGTGTTTATTATAATTCCATTTGTAAACATCAGAGCCTCGGTTATTTGGGTATGGAGACATTTGAATTAGGCTATTGGTTGGGTTAATTTTTAATGTTGTATTTTAAATCATTGTATACGTTTCAGGGGATTGGTAATTTTGTAACAATGTTAGCTTTGAGGCTTCTTATCTATGGTGGAATGAGAGGGAATTCTGGACACTTGGTTGGTGTCCTTATTAGCTAAAATGGATCTATTATTTGGTAGTAGTTATTTGTGCCTATAGATGGGGTTATACGAGATTCTCTCTGGTCACACAAGCCATGCAACTTTTGATCTACACGTATCTATATTCTATATAAAGAACTCAGTCTTTTCAAAAAAAAAAAAAGAATATGTATGTGTTGGTCTCTATAATATGCCACGTAAAATTTTAATATATGAACCTCGTAAAAAAATAGTGTGCTCCAATTTTCTATATGTTTGAACCGATGCGAAAGTCTTATTTTTCTGATCATTTTATACTAAAAGGTCATAATTAATTTTTATCTCTAAGGCTCTCATAATCAAATATCTACTTTATAGGATCCCCAATAGGGCCTTACGTGACATTTTCAAGCCAAATTTCTAATTTCCGTTATCTATTGGACTAAGTTGGTAATAGTATGATAGTTGAGGGGATGAAATTATCAAATTGTTAGTTTAGGGACTAAGTAGAGAAAATGTGCATAGTTTAAGGGTTAAAAAGAAAAAAAAAAACTACGTCATAACACTTATACTCACCTATGAGGGACACTTTTGAAAAATCACCAAATTTTTCCTTCCATTTTTGGAAATGGGCCATCATTTTGGACCAATCCAAAATGGAATAATAGACTCTCAATTTGGAACAGAGAGAGTATATCACTATGTCTCCATTCTAATAATTACTATGCAAAAAAATAAAACACTGCAACCATTATTCCCTACTCTAGATTAATGAGTTGCCTTGAAAAGGTTTCGGGTTTTAGAGAATAAGAGCAAAATATGTTTTTAATTACATACATTTCCTAGCTTAGCATTCCCGCCTAGATATTTCCATTATTGATCTCAGCCATTATCGATTGACAATGTTTTAATTGTGTGCATCTCATCAATTTTTAAAACTACCACATTTCCAGTTCAAATACAACATAGACGTTAGCTTGAAAGAATTTTGTACAACCATAAATCCCAGTTTCGCCACTATTTCCAAATAATTTCTTGTTTGTAGTTTTGATTATGGGGTCAGGCTTTCGGCATTATGAAATATGCAAAATAAACTGTAAACATGTATTTAATTATTCTACCAAACTATTGGACTTAATATTACTAATAGAAAAGATTTTACCTAATGGTAATTTGGAAGGTGCTTCGAAAGAGATGGATATAAGATAATTCTAAAAAATGATTAGGTTATATAGCTTATGATCCTGTATGAAACAGGGGGAAGAACAATTGATAGGCAGTGTCATTTGACCTTGCCATTTTATTGTACATTAAATTATGAAATAATGGTAGTCTCCAAGATAAGCATTCGATTTTTGTAGTTTTGTTTCTTGTGCAAACATTCGAAAAGAACAACAAGAATTTTGCCTTGTGTTTAAAAGATACTTGAATAAATCCTATTGTAGAAACATGCAATGAAGGAGGGAGAGTAATTTCCTTAGAGCATCAGTAATGGGAATAATCAAAACTAATAACCAAAATGTGTCACGTCAGTATTTGATTATCCATTTAGTTCATAATTATACTTAACAACCTCCACCTCCACATTAGTTATTTTTACATGCCTAACCCAAAAAAAAAACCCACAATAAACAATGCACATATGTCCAACCGCAAATAAATTCCAATCCCACACCCGAGCATACCAAATTATTCGTCTCGATAAGATGATTTCAATGTGGGGTGTTTTTGAGTTATTGAGTTTTGGTGATTGGTAAAAGTTGTTAAGTTTGGTCATGGAATGGGTGAAATTTGGTTATTTGCTAAAGGACTTGTAGCTTTGTTTATTATAATGTGCGGTATTTTTTGAGTATTGTTGTTAAGATCCACACTCATTTGCTTATTACAATGGGGATGCTTAGCGTTGGTTTTTCACCACCATCTCTGCAAACCAACCGAAAAAAGGACAAAAACTCAATTAAATAATACTACTAATGTAAAGCACGAGAGTGAAAAATCCAAAAAAAATCTCAAAACCCAAAAAGCAAGCATGCAATACACTTTCGAAGGTTTACATGAGTCTTTATTTGATATCAAATGAAACCACAATGTTGTTGGAGCATTAGAGAATAAAATAAATTCCTTAGTTCGAAAAACACCATGTTCTTCAAATATTGAAGTAGAGTGGTTAGCATTATGTGACTATATTTTGTGTGGGTTGTGTAGCAGTGATACAAGTGCTTGCTTAGAATGCTCAATTTTTATTGTGGTGGTTAGTTGCTATTGTGACTTTGTGTTGGTGTTTCAATGTAGAGATGAAGTGTAAAATGAAGGTGAACTCATGACCTCAATGTGAACGAGAGGGAAAGAGAAATTAAATGTTTCAATTAATAGCTATTGAAAGGGCTCATTTGAGAAGCCGAAAGAACATGAGATTGATTTCATAAGTTGTATGAAAAAGATATTGAAATGTGGTTGCTGATCAATAAAACTTTATAGCGTTACCCTTACTTAAATTTTATGAATGTGTGTAATGAAATTGTTGACCTAAAATATAAAAGGGAAACCTCTCGGCTTGAGAAAGAAATGGAGGGAGATTTGTGGAGCCGTATGCAAGCAGGTGATTCATTCTTATTAAATGAATGAAAGTGATATGTTTGAATAGAGTTGATCCACTTAGAATCAAAAAGAGTAGAGCAGTTGAAATTATGGCCAATGTAAGCGACAAAGCCATTTGGGCTTGATTTGGCTGAAATATCCTTTTAAAGCACAATCTTGCGTTTGAGTAGGTTAATTGATGACAAGCCATAGCTTTTGCACTTGCTCTGTGCAAACGATTTTTCAAATTACTGTAGTGGATTTTTGGACTTTCATTGTTTTTCCTTTGTGGCCCGTATTGCCGTTTTATTCTTTGTTATGTTGTCCGTTTACATAGGTTTTTGTGGTAATTTCACCGTCTTTGCCCTGTGTCTTTGTCAACATGTGCTAGCCTAATCAGAGATATTGCAGTCAGTGAAGATAAAAAAAAAATGGAATCTACTCACATATCTTTTGATACATACATATGTGGTACATGTATAGTTAATGATAAATTTATAGGGGTGAAATCTACTGCACTGAAACATAGAGATGGTGTTAGGCACCCCATATTATCTTTTTGGTAATTGATTTATCAAGCTCCAATTTTTATAACTACACTCTTTTTGATTTTTTTGGGCTCATAGTTTTCAGAAGTGATACCAAGGAACACCGGAGCTGTAGTTCCCTTTGGATTTACAAAAAACAAAAAACCAAGAGGAATTAAACAGATTCACAAAAGAAGAGTCCACAGTGGAAAAAAGACTATTTCATCATCACAATAAAATAAAATATCAAGAGATCATTGTTGTATAAGCAAATAGACATGAGGTTACATTTATTATTTTGCATTGGTATGTCATTCGTGTTTGTTTTTATACTAACAATTACTTGCATGCCATTACTGCTACATTTGCTTGTGATCAGGAGGAGTATAGTGTGGTTCTAATAACTCATTCTGCTCACAAGGTTTGGCCAAAATTCTTTTTGAATTTGAGCTCTATTATTTGCTATTGTATTGAGTAGTGTAACATACTGCAATTGGTTAGTCAATTGATTACGAGAACCATCTATGAATCACTTTGGGGCCTTTGGGCTATTGCATGAAAAGGTTACTGCGTTTGTTGTAACTTCATTGCAAGCATGATGTTTTCTATGTGAATCTAATTATTCGTAGTCTACAAATATCCTCTATTATCAATAATAACTCACCCCACGTTATAAGGCTTGCTATAGTAGTTCTAATTTGAACTCCACAAAAATGCCAACACGGCATCGCTCAACTATAATTCTTTGCTATTTGGAAAACTATCAAACGCATTGAACATATTACTCAACTTTGCGCGCTCCCACAAAATAGTGCATCAATAAATTGTTCATATTTATATATCAAATACAATCTGCACAATGCTTTAAAACTCACGAGTTGTTTCACAATCGCTATCGCCACTGCATTCCTCAATTTTATAATGTCGCACCGACGCGCGTAGCGCGTCGGCATGGCACTAGTAATATAGAAAAGAAATTGGCTTGCACTGCTGGAGGATTCCCTCAACTCGAGGTCCTACAACTTTGGTATGGTAAAGTGGAGGAGATCCAAGTGGAAGAAGGAGGAATGCCTGTGCTTAAGGGTTTGTGGATATCTGGCGGTGGTAATGATGTTTTGATGCCAGATAGAATACGCTCCAAACTTGTCTCGGAGTCCGAGCTTAATTTCGATTGGCGAGAGTTGGCTTACTAAGCAACAATTAATAATTAGTTACCAATATTGAGGTGACACGTACGGCAGCAGGTGTAAGAGGTGGAATAAGTAGTATTAAAGCTAGCTTTGGATAATGCATGCTTAATTGTCTTTTTCTTTTCGCAATTGAATAATGTTTGTTTGTTTGTTTAAACAAGTGTACGTGTGTGCTTAGTGGGTTAGCGTTTTCTTTAATTTGATAAGCTGCTGATCATGAAGCTTTTCATTTTACGTAAGTGCGAGTTCAGGAGCAGAGCAACGTTCTAGCTTGGTCTCCTTTTTCCTTTTTCTCTTTTTCTTGTTTTTTTTTTTTTTCTTCTTTTCTTTTTTGTTTTCAGCGAGTATCTCTTATTTCATGTTAAATTACTCTCAGTAATTTGCTATGAATAAAGGACCTCTGTGGTTTTTGTTTTCACCAAAGAATTATCATAATGTTTTTCTTTTCTTTGTTTCCTCACCATCGATCGTTGTTAACATAATATTCAGAAATATTATGTTACCATGTTTAGTAGGTTCTATTATTCATATTTCCTAGTTAGGCTGATTTCTTTATAATGCATGTTTTCTATTTGGTTTAGATTTCTTAGTGACCAAGAATAATGTAGCCTATATAAAGGCATGTTAGGGTTATGTTTGACAACACAATCAATAATATATCTTTCGCTTTTCTTCACATGGTATTAGATCTATAAAATCTAGGTCCTATGGAATTTACATTCTTGACGGGAGGCCTAAACTTCGTCGCCGCCCGCCAGGCACTCATAGTAATATGTAATTGGCTCGTTCTCTTGGATTTCACCGCAAATCTCTACTATCAAGGCTTTTCTTGCTCATGGCTGTTTTTTTGGCTCTCCCTGCCGTTTCTCTTTTCTGGCTTCTTTTGGTTTCTCTTATCTTGGCTTGGCTTGGCTTGGCATGGCTGCTCCTGGTTTCTCTATGCTTTTTCAAACTCAAGTTGATAGACCTACTTGAGTTTGAGGGGGGATGTTAACATAATATTAGGAAATATTATGTTACCTTATTTTCTAAGCTTTATTATTTTGTTTCTAGTTTAGACAGATTATTATTTGTGTTTCCTAGCTAGTTTGGATTTCCTTATTATGCGTATTTCCTTGTTATGCATCTTGTAGCCTATATAAAGGCATGCTAGGTTATGGTTTCAACACAATCAATAATACATCTTTCGCTTTTCTTCACATGGTATTAGAGCTATAAGATCTAGGTCTTGTGGAATTTTCTCTCTCGGCAGGCGGCCTAAACTTCATCGCCGTTTGCCGGGCACTGGTAGTAACATGTAACCGGCTCGTGCATTCAGATTTCATCTCAAATCTCTACTGTCATGGCTTCTCTTGCTCATAGTTGTTTTTGGCTCTCCTAGCCTTTTCTCTTTTTTGGCATCTTCTGATTTCTCTTGGCTTGGCTTGGCATGGCATGGCTGCTCCTGGTTTCTCTTGGCTTTTTCAAACTCAAGTTGATAGATCCACTTGAGTTTGAGGGGGGATGTTAACATAATATTTAGAAATATTATGTTACCATGTTTAGTAGGTTCTATTATTCATGTTTTCTAGTTAGGCTGATTTCTTTATAATGCATGTTTCCTATTTGGTTTAGATTTCTTAGTGACCAAGAATAATGTAGCTTATATAAAGGAATGCTAGGGTTATGTTTTGGAACACAATCAATAATATATCTTTCGCTTTTCTTCACAGTTGGCACTATATATTTTGGCAATACTTGTGGGAAGACGATACAAGGATGAGAAATATGCATGAACAGGGTTGACCAAATGTTTTCAGAAAAATTTGCACTAGTTTAAAGATCTCAATTATACTTCTTTGAATTGGTGCATAAAATCTTCAAAAACCATTCAAAAAATGACTTATTTGCATGGCAATTTCATGGCAGGGGAACCAGCCAAATTGATCTCACATCTTGTACTTTTTGCACCGAGAAAGAAAACAAAATGGAAACTATTACCATGGGCTAAAAACAGAACTAAAGGAGGCAGCATAATTGTGATCGATTTAAAATCATGTTCATCGGTTATCAATTAGTATGTGTAGGGTGTACATAAAACAAATCAAATTGATGCTATGCATACACTGGATAAGAATCACACAAAAAATTCAGTTTTGATTTATTTTTTTAACTCTGTTCACATATTAATCGGTATCCGGTTAACTTGATTGTAAACCACAATTATGATTCTCCATGAGGTCTACAATATGGACAAAATCGATCATTGAACTAGGTTCGGTGAGTCGCCGGAAAAACACAACTGCATTTGTTTGGGCACTTGCCGAGAAGCCGTTTCCGAAACTAAATTCACCTATTTGCCTTAGATTTTTTCAACATTTTCACAAATACATTTCTCTTTTTGGCTGTAGTCTTTTAAATACAATTTTTGAACCTTAAATACCACCCAGAAGGTGTTATTATGTTTCAAAATGTTTTGGGTGTAAGGTTAACCTTTTTTGCTCCAATGGATCCTAGACTTTCGTATACCTCCAGCATTGTAGACAATTCATTTAACGAAAGCCCGATACAGTCAAGTGCTACTTTGAGAAACTGAGAAATATCGCTCTCAAATACGTTTCCACTCATCACACAGATTTGCTAATCAAAGTCCCATCAAAACCTTCACACAAATTGGACACATCCTCTTTTTTTTCTCAGTAATCACTTCAACAAGCAGAATTACAAAGGCATACACATCATCAGAAAGATAAATCTGATTAATTTTTCTCAGTAATTATATTATGATGATGTTTCCGTTCTAATTGGGAGTCAACATGTGTGGATTTCATCATTGATTCCAATATTTATAAAACCCAATGAGCAACGAAAACAACTATCTAGGAATTTATCAATCACGTACCAAGTGGTAATGTGATTCTCCCCATACCTTGCACTACAGGGATGGAGTGAGTAGCGAAAGAAGCTTCACAAATCTATTCCGTTTGACCAAAAAAAAAGAAAGAAAGAGGCTTCACAAACCAAAGGAGTCATTTAACGACATTTAAATTGCTTCGGAGCTTATGGACACCGATGTCCAGAATTTTTTTTGTTCCAAGCAAGCATTGTAGAGAAGCATTGGCAGGTTCAATGTCCAAATTCTTCTGTCAAAAGCACTATATATTTTGAATTTATAAACTCATAACCTTACTCTTCTTTTCTTTTTCTTTTTTCCTCCTCCTACCTTGTGGTACGTAGATGTGTTGTTTTTATTCTTTTGCATCAGTACAATAAATCACCTTATCATAGGTTTGCAGTATTTCTTGTATCAGATCCTCCCTGGATATGTTTTGCGCAGGGACTAGAAGCTTATCAATGTTCTCTTGATTGCCAATCGTGATTTGAATACTCGTATATGATTTCGGACTAGTTTTTTTTTTTTTTTTTCCTTTGGCTCAGCGAGATTTCTAGCTTGTGCTATGTCTAAAACTGATTTCATGCATGCCACAATATGTTGTTTACGGTCAGCGGGTTGCACATTGCTACTGAAGAAGGAGAGGTCTAGTTAAGCACCAAATCGGAAGGATAAGAAAGCGGCTAAAGTAATAGGCTCTCACGGCGTCAGCATTCAACGCTAATCTAGTAATGTAAAATCAAACCATCCAAATAGCAACAATGCAATCCCAGCTGAGCAATCCAAAGCCGTTTCCTATGTCAGCGAGAAAGGAAGTGGTGACTCAACGAGGGGAGTTGAACTGAGATTTCTCAAAAATGGTTTGGAGTTGTACTTCTGTAACATTATTTCTTGATCACGTTTTTTAAATTGCACTTACCTTCTGTAATAGGCTCTCATGTTTTTGCTTCTAACAATGCCAGACATCTTCCTAGCTCACGTTTTTGAAGTTGCACTTACCTTCTTTCTGCTTTAGTTGTCGTCTGCAGATTTCCCTCTTGCCGTTTGAAGACCGTTACTAGCTAGGTAACATAAATTGCTTACATCATCCGCTAAATTAATATCATTACCCATTTTATCCCTTTAGAATGATGATAATATATATGAATGTCCTTCTAGACTCAATTTAAAAGACATTGTTCCTAATCAAAACTATTTAAAAGAGATCAAGTTATTATTCATATCTCACATGCACGAATTGTCTTCAAAATTAAACTTATATATAAATTGATTTTAGATATGCATGTATAAGCATTTTTTTTTAAAATAGAAAAAACTTTTGATTTTTTGAAGTCAAATGCGTATGTAGGTATAAATACAAAGGAATTATAGTTTCTTTCCTTTATCTTTTTTTAACGAAATTAAAAAAAAACATAATTTTTTTTTTTGAAGTCAAATGCATATAGCCATAAATAGAAAGGAATTACAATTTCCTAGCTTCCTTTATCATGAAACATCAAAACAAGTTTTTTTTTTGGCATAGAATAACAATATTTTTAAAAAATATGGCTTTAAATGAAGGTAAACTTTATTCCCAACCCAATACCGTGCATCTTTATACCGAAAAAACTATGTCAAGAGTTTTAGATAAAGCATATTTGGACTATTTTTTTTTTCCAAGCTTTTGGATCTTCTAAGCCAAAATTAAATTAAAGGATTAAAAGTTTCGTGGAATTAAGAAATCCTGTGGTATAATATCTAGTTGCTAATAAAGGCCAGTTTAAATTTGTCATGCCATCGATTTTCAACATAAATAATAATAACATTTGATAATTAAAATCCTCACGGGAGTTACAATTAATAACCCAAAGATAATTCAGTTCCCAATTTCACAAACTTGCCCAATAAAATTACAAAGTTCCACATTAGAAATACAATACAATACAGTTTAGTTTACAAAAAAATAGACAAGTACTTCCGAAAATAGCTTTAACAACGACATCAGCATGCACTCCAAGCACTCCATAACAATGACCTGCAATGAACCTGAAAATGATAGGTTGAGCTACACTAGCCCAGTAGAGAAATCTATATGCAAGTTATAAGGAAACATAATGAGTTATGCATCTAAAGAGAATGAATATAGCCAGATATGCCCAAGGGTTATATGGCTATCAACAAACAACTCACTATGGCCAAAGGATTCTAGACAATCCTATATACAACACCTATCATCTCACACATCATACTAGAGCCACAAACATTCCCACATCAACCACAAATAATCAACATTTGGTTTCTCAACCGATTCATCACATCATGTGTGTTTCCACATTCATTCCCATTTCACGATCTTCCACATTTCCTCGTTTCATTTACGAATCTCTTTCCTCATTCTCATATGTCATCAAAACTCTTTTGTTTTCCCAAATAGATGCAATGTATAGAAATACGTGACCTATAGTGGTCAAGCTCCGCTGATTCGAGCTTGAATAGCCGGAGTCCGTTGATTTTGTGCACGAATATCGGAAACCGCTGATTTGCTCAAGAATAGCCAGAGGATTTTTAATAGAAAATTCTTTTCCCTTTCGAACAATCCAATTTAGTAAAAACGAATCTTTCTTTCCTTTTCCGATAATCCCATATCATAACATCCAAGGTTCTCGCATGTATCGCTCGTTTCAGGTCATCTCACCGAATGTCCATGGTGATACCCGTTCATTTGCGTGATTCCGGTCGTCTCACCGAATGTCCATGGTGATACCCGTAGTGTCAATTCCGGTCGTCTCACCACTGAGTGGTGATACCCGTAGTGTCAAGTTTTCGTTGTGTCCGTAACCTCAAATAGTCATTGATATCTCATTATGCTACAAACTATCAACCGTCACATATACCAACAAATAGATAAGCACACACATTTCCATTAAGTCACATCACCATAACCTACACAACATACTAAACTCATAGGTAACTTTACGAGTCGCTGGCCACTAGCCTCTTTACTAGAATCTCATAAAACGAGAGCTCAAGAAGTTTAGAGTAATCAACGAGATGAAATCACAAGGATACGAGTTACAAAGATACCTTACGGATCACTAGCCAAACTCACGACTACCCATCATACTCACCACAACGCCTCATATAACCTACGGTACACCTAAACAACCTTATGGTTCATTTTCCATTTACGACGATACTAAGACTACCTTTAACGAGTATCGAAAGGATTAGAACAATCAACGAATCATTGGAACTGGAGTAATTGAGTTTAGAGATGATTAGAATGTGATCGGAGAGTGTTAGAAGTGATCGGGAGCCAATACAATGGACGAATGATCAACAAAATTCAAAAATAGTTTTCTGAGTCATTGGTACCAATACCTCAAAAAGTAGGTATCGGTACCATGACAATCCAGTGAGCAATCAGAAACAAGGTATTGGTACCTCAAAAACTAGGTATCGGTACCAAAGGTACCGGTACCTCAAAAAAGTGGTATCGGTACCATTGCATTACAGTGGGCGATTTTGCAGAAAACCAAGAATGAGCACAAGGTTAAATTCCAACCAACTAAAGCACGATTTAGGCACATAATCACCACATAAACTCATAACGAGAGTAAGAAATCCCTACCTCAAGTTAAGGATCGAAACCCATGCGATTTGAGCAAGCCCTAGACTTTGAAAACTTCAAAATCAACCGAATCTCCTCCTCCGAGCGAAACCCACGAAATTTCAAGCTCAACTACGCGATTGGATGAAGGATTGGAGGTTATTTTCCATGGGTTTTGAGTGAGGAGTGAAGTTTTGGGTGTTGGAGGAAGAGAGAGAGAGAGAAAGCCGAGAGAGAGGGAGAGCCGAGAGATAGATCGGGAGAAGAAAGAGAGAGATATGGGAGAATTTAATCTCCTACACACACCTCATACCCTTATATACTAGCACCCACACAAATCACACTTGCACTCCCTCAAATATCAATCCTAACGCATTAACCCCGAATCAATAAAACTCAATAAATCTCATATTTTCCTCAATTTCTAACATTTATAAAACTTTTAAATAATATCCGAAAAATACGGGTCCTTACAAAATTAGTAGTATATATGCCAAAATTACACACCTAGTTTCAGAAAAAGACTTAACGGATATAACACAAATCACCGCCCGCCCCCCGCCCCCTCCCTTTTTTTTTTTTCCTCCTGATAATGATATTTTATGTCTAGGATGTTCTAATAAAATTCAATTCAATTAATCATATCTGGAAAAAGATAATAGGTTCCCAATCAGTAAAAAGTACCTTTAGAATTTAGAATATAGCCAAAATTAAATTTTCACAACTTCAATGAAACTATGAATCTAAAACTAGAAATTTAAATCTTTAAAAAATAGGCAAAAAAAATTAAAATTCGTAACTTAAGTTAGTTTTCACAAGAAATTAGGGATAAAATGAAGTAAATTTTATTGTCTGGGACAAGTAAATTAAATTCTAGACTAAATAACTAAGGGAGCGGATCCGCTAACACCAATTTCGACACTTTTTTTTAGAGTCTTAGCAAATGATTGGAGTTGTTCAATGTGTTTAAAACATGTATTTAAGAGCTCCCAGAAAAAAAATCTACTCATTTGGATAATAGTAAGGGCTTGATCAATTCATTTAGTTGATTCACATCGAATTTGACAGGATAAAATTGAATGAATCCATCAAGGCATTACCGATATCAAAATGCGTTGATTTTTTAGGGAAGCTCTTTCAAATATGTTAATTTTAAATACATTGAACGGCTTTGATCAATTTTGCTAGGACTCTAAAAACAAATATTTAGCCATCACTCCATATCGGGTCCAGATACCTATCAGCCGTAAAAAGAGGAATGGAATACATTTGAAGATCAATTCTGAGAGGGCAAAGCAATAGACCCAAGTTGTAAAAGAAAATCACCCACACATTTCAATCAGCAGACCAAAGCTCAAAGTTATTTACTTATCTTGGTTGTTTGTCCCCTTGGGAAACTATTGCAAAGCTCAAATAATGAATTGAGCATTTGAAGTCCTTTGGTAGTGACATGTCGGTTAGAGCAGTGAGACTCCTTTACAGGCTTTTTATTTCGTGGAAATTTTAGTACTACTAGCAATGGTTAATTATGCATGTGCCCATATTGCATGATATTTGTAGCATGGATCGATACTATATATAGTCTATAGCAAATTGTATGACTGCACCAGGTGTCATCCACGTTATAATAATGTACCCTTAACTTCTTTCTTTTTTCTTTTTTCGAATGATTGGATAAGATTTTATAAATGATAGCAATGAAAAACATTAGAATCGGCATTTATCCTCGTGGAGGAGAGATAGAAGCCACAAAGAGAACTAAACTCCCAAGTCCTACGACCAGCACTTCTCTTCACAAAATCCACCTCGACCCTCATCAAACCCTCTAATGGAACAGAGGAATAGAGAATATTCTAGGAATGGTAGAAGAGATCCCAAAGGAGAAACAGCAACCAACACCCATAGGGGTGAGAGAGTTCCACGTAGGGGAGAGAGAGTCACATAAAGAGAAAAACGAAAAGCAAAAGAAAAAGAAAAAGAAAAAGAAAAAGTGAAAGTGAATAATCAGACTTAATTAGCACCCAAGCTTTGTAACTTCTTTTTCCTGTGATCCAACCGAACATATATTTGGCATTTCTCGACAAGATCTACAAAAGTGAAAGTGAATCATCAAATCAGACTTAGTATGAGCCCGCAAATTATGGCTAAACTGGACCCAACTACCGACAAGCGACTCATTTTCAAAATTAGCTCTCAATTTGTTGTCATTCGCTCCACATTGGAACACTGGGCCCTTGTTAATTCTACAATATTCACACTCCTTTTACTGGATATGTATTTGGATGAACAGCCATTTACCAAAAGTTGTCTTTGGAATTGGACGTCAATCCTTCACCATTTACTACTCCTATTTGGATGAACACCACTGATCACACAAGTCTCTTGTATTCTCTTGCTAATTGTTCTCCGCATGAACAAGTCCTAAAGAATATCGGTTCTTTTCTACCTTGGAAAAAAAATGGTGGAATCTCTCCCCCGCACAGCTGCTGCCGAGTTGATTTCCCTAGCAAACCAGCAGATGAGCCTGGCATGGAGTTTTGACAAAGACCTCGGGAAGCTCTGCCAGATGGCTAACAACCATTCAAGCTCTCTTATGCGATGCTGAAAGAATGAGAACGGAATCAGAACCCTTGAATATTTGGCTAAAGAGTCTCAAGGTTGGAACCAATCGACTTTATTTTGACACCATGTAATCCGCAATAAGCTCGGATTTTAGTATCAATTGTGTGCTTTTGGTCGCCAATGGCATTCCATGCGAACCCGAAGGGCCCACTTCCAAAATTAATTCAATGACGAAAAAGTGGTGACAAAATTTGATTTCATCGCTAAATGAGTATATCTAGCAACGAAAAAATAAATTCGTCACTGTTTTGAGACGGAATTATTTCGTTACCAATTATAACTATTTAGTGATGAAAAAGATATTTTCATCACCAAAGGTACTTATTTGGCGACGAAATATAATTTTCGTCGCCAAAAGAGTAAAAAAGGAGACGCAATTATTTTTTGTAGCCAAAGATAACTATTCGGTGGTGAATTTCGTCGCCAAATGGACCAAGTTGGTGACGAAAAATATTTTCTTCTACTTTTTTATGTTTTTAGCGACGAAAAATTTATTTCGTCGCTAAATGGATACATTTGGTGACGAAATTTATGCATTACGCTTTGTCACCAAATATATTTCGGGCATAACTCTTTGTTCAGAACTTCGATTGAGATTAGGGGTGTACACGAACAGGATTGGTCCGGTTCTATAGAAAACCAGTAACTGAACCATTTCCAACGGTTCTAGAATATTGAAAACCGGAACCTAACCAATATATGAGTGGAGCCTAACTAGAACCAAACCGCAAAATTGGTCTAGTTTTCGTTTGATTCCAGTTCTATCCAATTATCATCTAAACGCTTATTCACAAAATATAAACTCATAAAATTAAAAATTTAAAGCATCAAATAACTCATAAAATAATAATAAACATTTTATTAAGAATCAAAACCCAATATGGTTCATGAAATACTTGACACTTGATCCAAAAACATGGACGACAACCACCAATAAAGTAGCCAAAACCACTTATGGAATAATTAAATTCAGTGACTGAAAAACATTAATGACCCATTATATTTAGAACTAAAATTAAACCTATATCATAAACTATAAAATATAGCAGCGCGTCTTGAAGTAAAGAACAGCAGCGCGTCTTGAAGTAAAGAACAACAGCTCCAATGCCCAAAACGTCACTTAAATCAGCAGCACTAACTTCTTCCATGTTCAAAAAGTAGACCAATCTCTACATACATATATTAGTTCTAAACGGCCCGGTCCGGTTCTAACCACGGTTCTTTAATTGAGAACCAGTGACTGAACCAAAATTAAAGGTTCTTATTTATTTGGAACCATAACCTGACCACAGAACCGGACCAAATAAGATGGTTCGGTCCGGATCAGACCGGTTTTACGGTTCGGGCGATTTTCTTGAACACCTCTGCTTTAAATTGAGTTTGAACAATAACATAAACAGTTACGATTTTCATGTTTATCAAAATTGCTAATTTTAATGTTTAATGGTTCAAAATATATTTTAATATTAAATGTATGTGTTATATATTAGATATTTCATACATATGCTAAAAAGAGTCATTTGCGACGAAAAACTTCATCACCGATGGGTCAGCTTTGACGAGCCAAAGAGAATAATTTGTGATGAAATTTTTTGTCATCAAAAAGCACAATAGGTGACGAAGAAATTTCATCACCAAGTCATTTTTCCAAGACGAAATTTTTCGTCGCCAAAAGGTACTATAGGTGGCGAAAAATATGTTTCGTTACCATATAGGAATCCTCGACAACTTTTATTTGACAATTTTTTTTCGTCACCTATAAAAATGGAAACCAAACTGCAAAGCAATGTGAAGTAACGCGCGCCAAATGCCCTGTACGTGTCAAAACAACAAAGCGATAGAGAAAGAGATGATACCTCTGTAGTACATAGTATGTTGAAAGAGAATTGGCAATACATTATACGAATGACAGACCTAGAATTTCAAAGATTAGTCTTCGAATTAAATTAAGGATATGATACTCTGCGATGCGAATCGAAATATTGAAAATCTGTAGCATAAGCACAGAATTGTCAATGACAGATGTTGAATCAACGAAATATAAAGTGAACAACCCCTCATAGAACAAAAGAGGAAAAGGGGTTACTGCCTCTGTCCATATAGCAGATCAGTAATAAAAGGAGACAGGGCAGTTGTGTAATATGTTCATAAAGTGAGGGCACTTTACTCGAAGGAGGAGAATGAGCTGCAACCGTTAGATCAAATCAGTTTCAGCCATACTTTAAAAATGTCTTTGTGATCAACACACCGTCCAATAATAGATATACTCCAATAATTTCTTAACTTTTTATGTCTAATTCTACTTTTTTGTCCGCTAAAGCAGGAGCAATACTCCTAATTTTTTACCCGATGATGATCTAGTTACCTCTCTTGATTTGCACACGTTAATCTTACCTCCACTGGATGTTTCATCAAATGAATTTATTATTTTATCCCCATGCATGTTTGTCAAAACGACATCGTTTAGCAAAGAAAAACGAAGAGTATATTGGGAATTTGGTATAATGAGTTTGTTTTAAACAAAGTTGCGCAACTTCCCCAATGCATGAAAGCCATGAAGCTCCTCCTCTGAATTAGAGTATTGAAAAGATGCGTTGGTATGGTTCTGTGGGTTGTAGTTGAAATCAGGTATCAACTCTTGAACTAGGTTCCCTTTTTTTTTTTGTTTAAAAAGGAATTAGCTTCGGCAAATTTAGCTTTCCGTTTGGATTTTCTTGCATGATAATCGTTTCGGAGTAAGTTTCTAATTTCCTCGGTTATATGGTTCTAATTATCCCAATCCTTTTTGCTCCAGTTCTTATTTTTGATATTAGACTTTGTTTTTTCATACGTTTTACTTCATCAAGGGCTTTATTAGCTTCTTATGTCTCTGTAGAGTTGACAAATGGGATTTAACTCTTGGCAAAAATTCAAATCTTCTGATCAAACGAACTAGGCTCTGTTTGAAACTTGTGGAAAGAAGTGGAAAGGCAAAGAATTTCCATAAAGTTCTCTTCCCTTGTTTGGTTGTTAAAGAAATAGGAGGGAAAACTTCATAACCAAGTGCAACTTTTTCCATATTTTCTCCCCAGTTGAGTTGTCAGGAATGTTGCGCAGGAAAGTTAGTACTGAGAAAAGCGAATTAAAGGAAATGGAATGTTGCTAGTAATTTGTTAACCACAATATGCACTAAACAAGCTTTTGTCTCAATTTCTTGGTTTCGGTATTGAGCAAATACTAGTTTATCGTTTCTGGGAACAAGTAGCCTTGATGATGTGTAGTTTCCAACTCATTTGGTATTTCTCTAACTCCAACGTACTGATTTGAAGTTCCCCCTTAATCAACCGTTATTCTAGCAATTCAGGGTTACAGAGAAATGCATGCAAGATTTTGGTGAGCCATTGCCAAACAAAAAACCAAGCTTTATGCAGTACATCTAAACGTGAACTTATCTCTTAATATAGCTTTAGTACTGCTCCAGCAAGAATGTTGGTCACATATGTTAATTTTGGTTGTTTATCCTTGTTGATTAGTTTGAGAGAAGCAAGGAACACAATTGCTAAGGATGGTTGACGCTGTTGTCTCCTTCGTGGTGGATAGACTTGGTGACCTTCTCATCGAGCAAGTTGTTTTTTTACGAGGAGTGAAAGATGATGTTGAATGGTTGAGAGGCCAGTTGGAGTATATGTTGCATTTCTTGAAAGATGCAGAAGAAAAGCAAGATGTCGACAATCGAATGCACAAATGGATATCTAATATTAGAGATGTTGCTTATGAGGCCGAGGATATTATTGACAACTTCATCCTCAAAATTGAAGCAGAGACTCCAAAGAAGATGGGGTTAAAAGACTGCTTTCAGAAGTATTTTTGCATTTGTAGCAAACATGCTAGTCTCATCCAACAGGCAAATCTCTATGGTATAGGACAGGAAATAAAAACACTGAAGACCAAGCTCACTCAGATTCAACAAAATCAGGTAACTTTCGGGATAAGAAGTATTGATGATGCAAGGGAAGGATCAAATTGCATGAATACTGTAGATAGTTGGCTACAAAGAGAACGCCCATATAAAGATGATGAGCATGTTGTAGGCTTGAAGGAGGATGCTGACAAATTGATGTCCGAACTTGTGAAAGAAGTGAAAGATCGGTATGTGATCTCAATCGTGGGCATCGGAGGCTTGGGTAAGACAACTATAGCTCGGAAGCTTTACAACACTCTTAGTCTTACAGAGATATTTCAGTGTGCTTGGGTTTCCGTGTCCAATAATTACAAAATTCAAGATCTTCTTCGATCAACAATAAAATCTTTCAAAAAGCCGAACACCAAAGAGGAATTAGAGTTTCTAGAAAAGATGAAAGAAGAAGATTTGGAGTCTCATTTACGTGAAACCCTGAAAGGACGTCGATATTTGGTGGTGCTTGACGACGTATGGGACGTAAATGCTTGGCCAAGCTTGATGAGAGCGTTTCCAGATGAGAAAAATGGAAGTAGAGTAATCATTACAACACGAAACAAAGTTGTTGCCGAGCCTAGCAATGAGAGAACCTATGTCCATGAGCTCCCATTTCTGAAGGAGAAAGAAAGTTGGGAATTGTTTTGTAGTAAAGCATTTCCTAACTACGATGAGGTTGGAAATCAAAAAAGTTGTTGCCCTCTAGGCTTGGAGAGTTTGGCGAAAGAGATGGCCAACAAATGTCGTGGCTTACCCCTAGCCATAGTCGTATTGGGCGGTCTACTGCGAAAAAAAGATCCTGACGAGTGGCCCAAGTTGGAAGAGCACATGTGGCACCATCTAAGGGATCATGACTCACATCGTGTTCAACATATATTGGCTTTAAGTTTCAATGATTTGCCTTATCGCTTGAAGTCATGCTTTCTTTATTTGGGTTTGTTTCCGGAAGACTTTCAAATTGATGCAAAGAAACTCTGTCAGCTGTGGGAGGCAGAGGGTTTCATAAAACTAGACAAAGAATCTTTTGAGGAGGAGGCGGAGACGTATTTGAAAGAGTTAATTGACAGGAGTTTGATTCAAGTAGAAAAACGAAACTGGAGGAGAATCATAACATGCCGAGTGCATGATCTACTCCGTGATTTTGCAATCGAAAAGTCGAAGGAGCTAAATTTTCTTCATATCTATGAAGGAACAGTTGCTCCCAACAGTCGAAGACTAGCCTCTTATTCTGGAATTCAGAGGTTTGTTTCGTTGGACCATTCGGATATGCGTTTACGAACCCTCTTGTTTTTCAATTTAGTAGATGAAGACACAGAAATAGCACAACTACAGTCCTTATGCAGGCAGTTAAGATTACTGAGAGTGCTAGATCTTGCGTACAATCCCTTCATTCGTAGTCACCCACAGACGGAGAAAAGACTACCAGATGAAATTGGGAAACAGATTCACTTGAGGTACCTCGGGTTATGTGTCTTCATAGGTAACTTGCATGCCCTGCAAACACTGGAACTGAATCCGTTTGGTGCTCCAATTCAGTTACCTGATGAGATATGCAAAGCAAAGCAGCTCAGACATTTAATTGGATATTTCAAGTGGCCGTTTCGAGTGGACAATTTGACAAATCTTCAAACTCTTCGAACGGTTTCTGCCGAAGGCCAGATGGAATTCAACCCAATGGATCTGATTAATCTTCGCGAGCTTCACATAGTATATGTCGGAGAGAGCAAAAGTAGAATCACACTAGATTCTATTGGTGGATTAAGAAGCCTTCGAACCTTGGAGATAAAAAATTGGACAAATCAAACAGCTCAAATTCCCGAGGTCCATTTGCACCTGCTCTCTTGCTGTCAACACCTCCTCCAATTGAGGTTGGTCAGTGGGTTCGGCAGCTTGACACATTGGAAGCTGCCAACAGAGGTGCTTCCAAATCTCAGGCATCTGTTATTAGATGCAAGCAGTCTCACTGAAGATCCAATGCCAGTGTTGGAGAAGCTTCCAAAATTGACAGTTCTCTTGTTGGATCATTATCGTGAAAAGAAATTGGCTTGTACCGCTGGAGGATTCCTTCAACTCGAGATCCTAGAACTTTGGGTTGGTATTGTGGAGGAGATCCAAGTGGAAGAAGGAGGAATGCCTGTGCTTAAGGGTTTGTTTATATCTGACAGTGGTGGTGATATTTCGATGTCAGATAGACTACGCTCGAAACTAGTCTCAAAGTTTAATTTGGATTGGCAAGAGTGGGCTTACTAAGCAACAATAATTAGTTACCATTGAGGTGACACAGCAGGTGTAAGAGCCTTGCGTTTTCATTTCGGATAATGCTTTTGTATATATTAAAGCTTTGGATAATGCTTGTCCTTTTCATGTCGGGAATAATGTGTGCTTAGTGGGTTTGCGTTTTCTTTCATTTGATAAGCTGCTGATAAGCTTTTCATTTTACATAAGTGCGAGTTTAGGAGCAGAGCAACGTGTTGTGTTCTAGCTTGGTCTCCTTTTTCCTTTTTTCCTTTTCTTGTTATTTAATTTGCTATGAATAAAGGACCTGTGTGGTTTTTGTTTTCACCAAAGAATTATCGTAATGTTTTTTTTTTCCATCATCGATCGTTGGTACTATATATTTTGGCAATACTTGTGGGAAGACATGCAATACGAGGTTGAGAAATATGCATGAACAGGGTTGATCAATTGTTTTCAAAAAAATTTGTGCTAGTTTAAAGATCTCAATTATACTTCTTTGAATCAGTGCATAAAATCTTTAAGAACCATTCACAAAGATCACGGTTTTCAGTGAAAGTGTGATAAAAAGTAGTGCTTAGATTTTTTTATCTCAGTTTAAGTCCAAATTTGAGATAAAAAGTAGGTTTTAGCATGAAATAAAAGATCTCGCTCTTGCGGTGAGATAAAAGAAAAACAATCTCACCCTTGCGGCATGATAAAAGATTTTAGGGAGAAAAAAAATGAAATAAAAGATCTCGCTCTTGTGGCGAGATAAAAGAGAAAAGACCTCACTCTTGTGACGTGATAAAAGATTTTTGGGCGGAAAAGAATGGGATAAAAGATCTCGCTCTTTTGGTGAGATAAAAGAGAAATAACCTCACTTTTGTAGCGTGATAAAAAACTTTAGTGCGGAAAAAAGTGAGATAAATGATCTCACTCTTGCGGCGAGATAAAAAGCCTACCTATTTAGGCGCATAGTCTGAATTTTCACATGGACGGACTGATACTCATTTAGGCATATTTTGAAAGTTATGTGAGAAAAATGATGTCGGTCAAGAACTTTGAAAAGTTCCTTTTTTTTTTTTCTTTTTTACAAAAGGTAAGAAGATAAGTCTTTATTACATTCATCCCAAAAAATCTTTACGTTTCATCTTCATCTTCACGCTCAAAAAGATATATATATATATATATATATATAGAGAGAGAGAGAGAGAGAGAGAGAGAGAGAGAGAGAGAGAGAGAGAGAGAGAGAGAGAGAGAGAAGGCAAATCCCACAAGTGGGTTCCACCAGTGCCCAATTATTTCTTCAACGACGAGCGGCCTGTTCCATTAGTACCTAATTTTCACATGGGCGAGCTATGATCTTTATGGTTTATTATAGTAGTGAAATTTAGTTATTTCGAATGTCTTCCAAGTATTCGTTTGACACATTAGGTAAAAAAAAAAAGTAATTATATTATTATGGCTTAGCCTTGTCTAAAAATGATTAAAATTCAATTGAGAAGATACCATTGAAATTGAAATTCAATATAAACACAAAATTCATGTGAAATGGTTAGTTTATAAAAAAAAAAATCTAAAGTTTGTCTATAATGTTACAATCTTCAGGTTGTGATAATTTTTATAAAAATATAAAGCACACACTACAACAAAAAACACTGGCTTTGTTCGTTTTAGAGTTTGGAGTATTTTAGTTTTGGTAGTGGGTGGAGAGAGAAATAGAGTAATGATTGGAGAGATAGGTAATGAGTAGAGAGAGATAGAGAGAAAAATAAAGTAATAATTGAATAAATAGGGTAATGATTGGAAAAAGATATAGGGTAATGATTAGAAAACAAAGTTAAAACTAAGTTAAGTATCAAAACGAACATAGCCACTATTGTCTACTAAATTTACTAACTAAAACTAAAATTTTCACCACAAGAAAATCTTTTGGTGACCAACAACGAATTTTGATTGGCAAAAGATCTATTGTCATATTTTTAAAATCCATTAAACAATGTTTATATATGTATTTTTATATATATTTTAATATCATGTTAATTGCATTTCAAAAAATTCAGCAAATTTTAAGGAAAAAAAAAGTTTTCTCACTTTAGGAAGTAAGTATAAATATTTTTGTTTTCCTAATGTAATAGAAGTTCTTTGCTAGCTTAGTGATAAGGGCTTGAGAAATCAACTAAGGGTGCATGAGTTCGAAACTTGACAATGACATGAAAAGATGGTCTAGTAGATACAAAGAAAAGATCACGCGCAATGGTTTTTCATCTCAGTTTTATGGTGGTGTGATCATTTTGAACTTTCAATCACTGTTATAGATTGTGATATAAAGTAACATACAATCACACCCAGAAAAGAGAAATGATCACGCCAAGAAAAACAATCACGGCTTATAACCGTGATAAAAGAGAGACGATCACGCCTTTTGGCCGTGATTGTTTTTCTCTTTTAATCACACTTTATAATTGTGATAAAAGAGAGTGACTTATAATCACACTCAAATCCATTACGGTAGCAAGAGCGTTACAACTTGCATTTCTTCCAAATCTCAGGTATCTTATATTAGATGCAAGTGGTCTTAGTGAAGATTCAATGCCAGTGTTGGAGAAGCTCCCAAAATTGATAGTCTCTTGTATAATTATCCTGAAAAGAAATTGGCTTGCACCGCTGGAGGATTCCCTCCACTCCAGATCCTAGAACTTAAAAGTATTTTCCTGAGGGGGATCCAAGTGGAAGGAGGAATGCCTGCGCTTAAGGGTTTGTCTATATCTACCGGTGGTGGTGATTTTTCGATGCCAAATAGACTACGCTCCAAACTTGTCTCAAAGTCTACTTTGGAATGGCATGAGTGGGCTTACTAATTAAGCAACAATAATTACTCCGTTACCATTGAGGTGACACGTACGGCAGCAGGTGTAAGAGGTGGAATAAGTAGTATTAAAGCTAGCTTTGGATAATGCATGCTTAATTGTCTTTTTCATTTCGGGAATAATGTTTGTTTGTTTAATCAAGTGTACATGTGTGCTTAGTGGGTTTGCGTTTTCTTTCATTTGATAAGCTGATCGATCATGAAGCTTTTCATTTTACGTAAGTGCGAGTTCAGGAGCAGAGCAACGTGTTGCGTTCTAGCTTGGTCTCCTTTTTCTCCTTTTTTTTTCCCTTTCAGCGAGTATCTCTTATTTCATGTTAAATTACTGTCATGCCCTGATCCAGCCGAACAGATATTTGGCTCTACAAAAAAGTGAAAGTGAATCATCAAATCAGACTTGATGGCTAAACTGGACCCAACTACCGACAACCCAACCCAACTCATTTTCAAAATTATCTCTCAATTTGTTGTCATTTGCTCCACATTGGAGTGGGCCCTTGTTAGTTCTCCGTTCACACTCCTTTTACTGGATATTTGGATGAATAGCCATTTACCAAAAGTTTGACATGACCCAAGTCTTTGGACGTTATTCCTTCAGACCTGGAGATGTTGTCAAGCATCCCTTAAACGGTTCAAATCTATATGCTTTTAAATTCAATCTGAGCCGGCCGTTGTTGGCCGTGCCAAGATGGAAGGCTGGCTCAACACCCGCTTTACGCTTAGCAAAAGTGCTTGGCAGCATCCCTGGATCCGAAGGAATGACGTCCAAAGACTTGGGTCATGTCAACTTTTGGTAAATGGCTGTTGCCAAGCACCCCTTGATGGTTCAAAGCTATATGTGCTTAAATTCAATCCGAGCCGGCCGTCGCAGGCCGTGCCAAAATGGACGACCAGCTCGACACCCGCTTTACGCTTAGTAGGGGTCCTTGGCAGCATCCCCATTCCCATTCCGGCCTTCACCATATAATAGTTGTACTCCTATTAAACACCACACAAGTCTCTTGTATTCTCGAGCTATCTCTTCAAGAACAACTTCTAAAGAATTTCTATTCTTTCTTACCTTGGAAAAAATGCCTGAGGAAGTGGACAAGTTATTTCCACTAGGGCTCAGTTTGTTTGGACGTAAAATGTTTTTGGGTAGAATATTTTACCGATTTTCCGCTGTTTGGCTGATAGAAAGAGGAGGAAAATATTTTTCGGGTAAAATATTTTGCATGAAAGGGGTGAAAATGTTTTACTCTTTTTTTCTCGGTAAGTTGTTTTTGTTTTTGGTGCCCGATGGTCTTACTCCGCGTATCCCATCCCCCTTCTCAAAACAAGTGTACCCATCCCCTTCTCCCATATGGGATTCAATCGAAATAAATAACTAGTTCAAAAGAGTCCATGAGTAGCGCTGTAAATTAGATTTCCCTAGGGACCATGTCTCTCTTCATCTAATTTTTTTTCTTCATATTTCCTTTGTTAACATTACGGTTGTGTTTCAATCTCGGTGCTTGGGCGCTTCCATATGTGTGCAATACCTACAAGAAGGAAAGTTATTCTTCCCTACCATTTGAGGAATTTTTCAGTGCCGTAAGGGAGGAATTTTTCAGTGCCGTAAGGGTACCACGTGGTGCCGCTCGACGTATTGGGGCCGTCCAAAAGTTTTTTAACATAGGTATTATTGGTGCAATATTTGCAGAGCCATTTGAGTGGAAAATCATTTTGACAACCAAACGACGGAAAACCATTGTTTTGAAAAATATTTTTCATGTGCCAACCAAACACCGGAAAATTAAAGTTGAAAATTTGTTTTCTGAGAAAATATTTTACATGGAAAACATTTTACATTGTAAAATATTTTACATCAAAACAAATGGAGCCTAGACTAAAATTAAGTTGCAGCACTTACTAAGTAAAACTTGTCTACAATTTGTTAGAGGGAAGACAGAAAGTTAGGTGGAAACAAAACTACTAAAGAGACTAAAAGTTGTAGGTAAAAAATATAAAGAAAACGGGGCCTGAATCTATCGTCACAGCTATTGCCGAGTTGATTTCCCTAGCAACCCAGCAGATTAGCCTGGCATGGGGCTTTGAGAAAGACCTCGGAAAGCTCCGCATTTGGCTAACAACCATTCAAGCTCTTTTACACGATGCCGAAAGAAAAAGAGTTAATTAGAATCAGAACCATTGAAAATTTGGCTAAAAAGTCTTAAGGCTGGAACCTGTCAACTTTATTTTGACACCATGTAGTAAAATCCGCAAGCTCGGATTTTAACATCAGTTGTGCGCTTTTGTCGCCAACGGCATGCATTCCGCGCTTTCCACAAATTCTAAAACATGAAACGAGTATCAAACTCTAAGTAATGTGTACACTAAACAGATGTAACAAGTATAAATTAGAGAGAGTAGATGGGCACGCTTACGCCCCTATCAAGTAGGTTCCAATTTTGAAGGGGTAAAGAAATTAATAGACCCTGGTTGTTAATCGAAAATCACCCATACATTCATTTTAATCATACGATTTGTCGAATTCCATTGAAGAAAAAAGGGTGAAACACTAGTACAATGGAAACCAAACTACAAAGCAATGTGAAATAACGCCAAATCCCCTGTACGTGTCAAAACAACAAAGGGATAGAGATCGAAGAGATGATACCTCTGTAGTACATATATTGTTGAAAGAGAATTGGCAATACATACGTGACAGACCTAAAATCTCAAGATTAATTAGTCTTCGAATTATGGATATGATACTTCTACCATGCGAATCGAAATATTGAAAATCTATAGCATAAGCACATAATTATCCATGACGGATGTTGAATCAACGAAACTCCACACAAAAAAAAAAAAAAAATATTGTGGATAGCCCTTCAAAGAATTTAATTTGATGTGTTACTTGTCTCATACATGTGCAATAGGTCATTTTCAATTTCTATTAGATAATTATGAATGTCCAGTATTCCATTTTGGGCTGTTCTAAAATAAGTGTCCACTTTAAAAAGTTAATCAATAAAGTGGAGGATGATTTTGAAAAGTAGAGATAAAAGTTGATATGAAATGTATAAAGTGGAGGATAATTTGGAAAAGTGGAGGTAAAAGTTAATGTGAAAAGTAGAGAGGAAAGTTTATAGAAAAAGTATAAAGTAGATGTGAAAATAAACTCTTAAAATTGCGTGTTTTTCAAACTAGGACATTTTAAAAGGGTCGGAGGGAATACTATTTATAATTATTGAATTTCTTGCTCTTCCACTTACAAAAATTTGAAGTCAAGGGATACTGTGCTCTTTTTTATCCTTTTTTTTCTTAGCAAAAGAAATTTTATTAATCTCTGAAAAGAAATAAAGATTAAAGGGAACCGGGCCAGACAAGATCTACGTGAGTACCAAAAAGATGTTGGCAAGAAGTCAACAAGAGAAAAGAAACAACCCCAACACACCTATTCCTGAAAGGAAAATACCTCTGGCACTCTAACACCCAACAACATGGAAACAAATAAAAGAGGCAAAACAGTCCCACTGAAAAAACAACCTAAACTAGCCCTCACAGAAGAAATTGGAACAAGCATAAACACGCAGCACAAAAAACAACCTCAAAACACCCGCACCAAGCCACTAAGAGAACGGCAAAGCAAACCCAAAAGAGAAACAAAGCCACGACCAACCCCGGCTAAGCAACATTCAACGTTAGAAAAGAAACACAGTAGAAGACAACAACAAACACCCAAACAGAGAAACCAATTGAATCAGAACTTCACAGAGAGGGAGGCACCATCCTCCAATTCATCAGAATCCCCAATTTCATTTTCAAAGGAGACAGGGCAGTTGTGTAATATGTTCATAAAGTGTGGGCCCTTTACTCGAAGGAGGAGATTGAGCGGCAATCGTTAGATCAAATTAGTCGGAGCCATACATTAAAAATGTTTTTGTGGTCAACACACCGTCCAATAATATATATACGCCAATAATTTCTTAACTTTTTATGTGTAATTCTACTTTTTTGTCCGCTAAAGTAGGAGCAATACTCTTATTTTTTTACCTGATGATGATGATAATCTAGTCACCTCTCTTGATTTGAACAAGTTAATCTTTCCTCCACTGGATGCTTTGTCAAATGAATTTACTATCTTACCCCCATGTTTGTCAAAACGACGTCACTTAGCAAAGAAAAACGAAGAGTATATTCGGAATTCGGTATAATGAGTTTTGTTTTAAACAAAGTTGCAACTTCCCCAATTCATGAAAGCCATGAAGCTCCTCCTCTGAATTAGAGTTTTGAAAAGATGCGTCGGTATGGTTCTGTGAGTTGTAGTTGAAATCAGGTATCAACTCTTGAACTGAGTTCCCTTTTTCTTTTTTTGTTTAAAAAGGAATTAGCTTCTGCAAATTTAGCTTTTCATTTGGATTTTCTTGCCATGATAATCGTTTTAGAGTAAGTTTCTAATTTCCTTGGTTATATGGTTCTAATTATCCCAATCCTTTTTGCTCCAGTTCTTGTTTTTGATATTAGACTTTTTTTTTTCATACGTTTTTCTTCATCAACGGCTTTATTAGCTTCTTATGTCTCTGTAGAGTTGAGAAATGGGATTAACTCTTGATGTTCAGGACCTTATTTTTATATGTAGAGTAGTCTGGCAAAAATACAAATCTTCTGATCAAATGAACTAGGTTCTGTTTGGAACTTGTGGAAAGATGTGGAAAGGCAGAGAAATTTCAAAAAGTTCTCTTCCCTTGTTTGGTTGTTAAAGAAATAGAAGGGAAAACTTCATAACCAAGTGCAACTTTTGCCATAATTTATCGCCAGTTTAGTTGCCAGGAATGTTGCGCAGGAAAGTTAGTCCTGAAAAAAGTGAATCAAAGTGAATTAAATTAAGGAAACGGAATGTTGCTAGTAATTTGCTAACCACAGTATGCACTAAACATGCTCTTGTCTCAATTTCTTGGTTTCGGCATTGAGCAAGGACTAGTTTATCGTTTCTGGGAACAAGAAAACTTAAACACTACCAAACAGTAGCCTTGATGATGTGTAGTTTCCAACTCATTTGGTATTTCTCTAACTCCAACTGATTTGAAGTTCCCCCCCTAATCGACCGTTATTCTAGCAATTCGATCAGGGTTACAGATATGCATGCAAGATTTTGGTGAGCCATTGCCAAACAAAAAAGCTGCCAGTTTATGAGGTCTTCAATTTCTCCCTAAAGCAAACCAAACTTTATGCAGTACATGTAAACCTGAAAAGCTAAATTTGCAGAAGCAAGGAACACAATTGCTAAGGATGGTTGACGCCGTTGTCTCCTTCGTGGTGGGTAGACTTGGTGACCTCCTCGTTGAACAAGTTGTTTTTTTACGAGGAGTGGAAGATGATGTTAAATGGTTGAAAGACAAATTGGAGTATATGTTGTGTTTCCTGAAAGATGCAGAAGAAAAACAAGATGTTGACAATCGAATGCGCAAGTGGATATCTGACATTAGAGATGTTGCTTATGATGCCGAGGATATTATTGACAACTTCATCCTCAAAGTTGAAGCAAAGACTCCAAAGAAGATGGAAGCAGAGACTCCAACGAAGATGGGGTTAAAAGAATGCTTTAAGAAGTATTTTTGCATTTGTAGCAAACATGCTAGCCTCATCGAACAGGCAAATCTCTATGGTATAGGACAGGAAATAAACACACTGAAGACCAAGCTCACTCAGATCCAACAAAATCAAGAAAATTTCGGGATAAGAAGTATTGATGATGCAAGAGAAGGATCAAATCGCATAAATACGGTAGATAGTTGGTTACGAAGAGAACGCCCATATAAAGATGATGAGCATGTTGTAGGCTTCAAGGAGGATGTTGACAAATTGATGTCCCAACTTGTCAACAAAGTGAAAGATCGGTATGTGATCTCAATTGTGGGCACCGGAGGTTTGGGTAAGACAACTATAGCTCGGAAGCTTTACAATACTCCTAGTCTTACAAAGGAATTTGACTATTATGCTTGGGTTTCTGTGTCCACTGATTACAAAATCCAAGATCTTCTCCGATCAACAATAAAATCTTTCAAAAAGCCAAACACCAAAGAGGAATTAGAGTTCCTAGAGAAGATGAAAGAAGAAGATTTGGAGCCTCATTTACGTGATTACTTGAAAGAACGTCGATATTTGGTGGTGCTTGATGATGTATGGGACGTAAATGCTTGGCCAAGCTTGAAAAGAGCGTTTCCAAATGATAAAAATGGAAGCAGAGTAATCATGACAACCCGAAACAAAGTTGTTGCCGAGCCTAGCGATGAGAGAACATATGTCCATGTGCTCCCATTTCTGAAGGACGAAGAAAGTTGGGAATTGTTTTGTAATAAAGCATTTCCTGACTACGATGAGGTTGGAAATCAAAAAAGTCGTTGCCCTCCAGGCTTGGAGAGTTTGGCGAAAGAGATGGCCAGCAAATGTCACGGCTTACCCCTAGCCATAGTTGTATTGGGTGGGCTACTGCGAAGAAAAGATCCTGATGAGTGGTCCAAGTTGAAAGATCACATGTGGCGCCATATAAGGGATCATGACTCACATCGTGTTCAACATATATTGGCTTTAAGTTTCAATGATTTGCCGTATCGCTTGAAGTCATGCTTTCTTTACTTGGGTTTGTTTCCGGAAGACTTTCAAATTGATGCAGAGAAACTCTGTTGGTTGTGGGAGGCAGAGGGATTCATAAAAATAGACAACGAATCTTTTGAGGAGGAGGCAAAGGCATATCTGAGAGAGCTAATTGACAGGAGTTTGATTCAAGTAGAGAAACGAAACTGGAGAAGAATCATAACATGCCGAGTGCACGATCTTCTCCGTGATTTTGCAATCGAAAAGTCGAAGGAGCTAAATTTTCTTCATATCTATGAAGGAACAGTTTCTCCCAACAGTCGAAGACTAGCCTCTTATTCTGGAATTCAAAGGTTTGTTTCGTTGGACCATTCAGATATGCGTTTACGAACCCTTTTGTTTTTCAATTTAGCAAATGAAGAGACGGAAATAGCACAGCTACAGCCTTTATGCAGGGAGTTGAGATTACTGAGAGTGCTAGATCTTGAGGCCAATCTCTTCAATCGTTTTCGCCGACAGACAGAGGAAAAAAGACTGCCCGAAGAAATTGGGAAACTGATTCACTTGAGGTACCTGGGGTTACGTTGCACCAATATAAATGCTCTCTCGCAATTCATAGGTAACTTGCATGCCCTGCAAACCCTAGAACTGAATCCAAGTGGTGCTCCAATTCAGTTACCTGATGAGATATGCAAAGCAAAGCAGCTGAGACATTTAATTGGAAATTTCAAGTGGCCGTTTCGAGTGGACAATTTGACAAATCTTCAAACTCTTCGAAGGGTTTCTATCGAGGGCCAGATGGAATTCAACCCAATGGATCTGATTAATCTTCGTGAGCTTCACATAGCATATATCGGAGATAGCAAAAATAGATTGACACTAGATTCTATTGGTGGATTAAGAAGCCTCCGAACCTTGCAGATAGAAAATTGGACAAAGCGAACAGGTCAAATTCTCGAGGTCCATTTGCACCTGCTCTCTCGCTGCCAACACCTCCTCCAATTGAGGTTTTTCGGTAAATTTGGCTGGTCGACATATGGGAAGCTGCCAACAGAGGTGCTTCCAAATCTCAGGTATCTTTTTTTAGATGTAAGCAGTCTCACTGAAGATCCTATGCCAGTGTTGGAGAAGCTTCCAAAATTGACAGTTCTCTGGTTGGATGATTATCGTGAAAAGAAATTGGCTTGCCCTGCTGGAGGATTCCCTCAACTCGAGATCCTGCAACTTAGTTCTGGTATCATGGAGGAGATGCAAGTGGAAGAAGGAGGAATGCCTGTGCTTAAGGGTTTGTGGATTGTCAGTAGTAATGATGTTTCGATGCCAGATAGAATACGCTCCAAACTTAACTCAGAGTTTGATTTGGATTGGCATGAGTGGGCTTACTAATTAAGCAACAATCAATAATTAGTTACCAATATTGAGGTGACACGTACGGCAGCAGGTGTAAGAGGTGGAATAAGTAGTATTAAAGCTAGCTTTGGATAATGCATGCTTAATTGTCTTTTTCATTTCGGGAATAATGTTTGTTTGTTTAATCAAGTGTACATGTGTGCTTAGTGGGTTTGCGTTTTCTTTCATTTGATAAGCTGATCGATCATGAAGCTTTTCATTTTACGTAAGTGCGAGTTCAGGAGCAGAGCAACGTGTTGCGTTCTAGCTTGGTCTTCTTTTTCTTGTTTTTTTCCTTCTTTTTTTGTTTTCAGCGAGTATCTCTTATTTCATGTTAAATTACTCTCAGTAATTTGCTATGAATAAAGGACCTGTGTGTGGTTTTTATTTTCACCAAACAATTATCATAATGTTTTTCTTCTTCTTCTTTTTTTTTTCTCATCATCGATTGTTGTTAACATAATATTTCTGAATATTATGTCATCATGTTTAGTAGGTTCTATTATTAATTCATATTTTCTAATTAGGCTGATTTCTTTATAATGCATGTTTCCTATTTGGTTTAGATTTCTTAGTGACCAAGAATAATGTAGCCTATATAAAGGCATGCTAGGGTTATGTTTGAGAACACAATCAATAATATATCTTTCGCTTTTCTTCACAGTTGGCACTATATATTCCGGCAATACTTGTGGGAAGACGATACAAGGATGAGAAATATGATGTCGGTCAAGAACTTTGAAAAGTTCCTTTTTTTTTTTTCTTTTTTACAAAAGGTAAGAAGATAAGTCTTTATTACATTCATCCCAAAAAATCTTTACGTTTCATCTTCATCTTCACGCTCAAAAAGATATATATATATATATATATATATAGAGAGAGAGAGAGAGAGAGAGAGAGAGAGAGAGAGAGAGAGAGAGAGAGAGAAGGCAAATCCCACAAGTGGGTTCCACCAGTGCCCAATTATTTCTTCAACGACGAGCGGCCTGTTCCATTAGTACCTAATTTTCACATGGGCGAGCTATGATCTTTATGGTTTATTATAGTAGTGAAATTTAGTTATTTCGAATGTCTTCCAAGTATTCGTTTGACACATTAGGTAAAAAAAAAAAGTAATTATATTATTATGGCTTAGCCTTGTCTAAAAATGATTAAAATTCAATTGAGAAGATACCATTGAAATTGAAATTCAATATAAACACAAAATTCATGTGAAATGGTTAGTTTATAAAAAAAAAAATCTAAAGTTTGTCTATAATGTTACAATCTTCAGGTTGTGATAATTTTTATAAAAATATAAAGCACACACTACAACAAAAAACACTGGCTTTGTTCGTTTTAGAGTTTGGAGTATTTTAGTTTTGGTAGTGGGTGGAGAGAGAAATAGAGTAATGATTGGAGAGATAGGTAATGAGTAGAGAGAGATAGAGAGAAAAATAAAAGTAATAATTGAATAAATAGGGTAATGATTGGAAAAAGATATAGGGTAATGATTAGAAAACAAAGTTAAAACTAAGTTAAGTATCAAAACGAACATAGCCACTATTGTCTACTAAATTTACTAACTAAAACTAAAATTTTCACCACAAGAAAATCTTTTGGTGACCAACAACGAATTTTGATTGGCAAAAGATCTATTGTCATATTTTTAAAATCCATTAAACAATGTTTATATATGTATTTTTATATATATTTTAATATCATGTTAATTGCATTTCAAAAAATTCAGCAAATTTTAAGGAAAAAAAAAGTTTTCTCACTTTAGGAAGTAAGTATAAATATTTTTGTTTTCCTAATGTAATAGAAGTTCTTTGCTAGCTTAGTGATAAGGGCTTGAGAAATCAACTAAGGGTGCATGAGTTCGAAACTTGACAATGACATGAAAAGATGGTCTAGTAGATACAAAGAAAAGATCACGCGCAATGGTTTTTCATCTCAGTTTTATGGTGGTGTGATCATTTTGAACTTTCAATCACTGTTATAGATTGTGATATAAAGTAACATACAATCACACCCAGAAAAGAGAAATGATCACGCCAAGAAAAACAATCACGGCTTATAACCGTGATAAAAGAGAGACGATCACGCCTTTTGGCCGTGATTGTTTTTCTCTTTTAATCACACTTTATAATTGTGATAAAAGAGAGTGACTTATAATCACACTCAAATCCATTACGGTAGCAAGAGCGTTACAACTTGCATTTCTTCCAAATCTCAGGTATCTTATATTAGATGCAAGTGGTCTTAGTGAAGATTCAATGCCAGTGTTGGAGAAGCTCCCAAAATTGATAGTTCTCTTGTATAATTATCCTGAAAAGAAATTGGCTTGCACCGCTGGAGGATTCCCTCCACTCCAGATCCTAGAACTTAAAAGTATTTTCCTGAGGGGGATCCAAGTGGAAGGAGGAATGCCTGCGCTTAAGGGTTTGTCTATATCTACCGGTGGTGGTGATTTTTCGATGCCAAATAGACTACGCTCCAAACTTGTCTCAAAGTCTACTTTGGAATGGCATGAGTGGGCTTACTAATTAAGCAACAATAATTACTCCGTTACCATTGAGGTGACACGTACGGCAGCAGGTGTAAGAGGTGGAATAAGTAGTATTAAAGCTAGCTTTGGATAATGCATGCTTAATTGTCTTTTTCATTTCGGGAATAATGTTTGTTTGTTTAATCAAGTGTACATGTGTGCTTAGTGGGTTTGCGTTTTCTTTCATTTGATAAGCTGATCGATCATGAAGCTTTTCATTTTACGTAAGTGCGAGTTCAGGAGCAGAGCAACGTGTTGCGTTCTAGCTTGGTCTCCTTTTTCTCCTTTTTTTTTCCCTTTCAGCGAGTATCTCTTATTTCATGTTAAATTACTGTCATGCCCTGATCTCGCACGACCCGAGCACGTGAGTTCTAAGGAAAAAAAAAAGATCCATATAACAACAAAAGAATATCGTTATGTAAAGGCCCAAATCAAATGCCATAATACCAAATCAGATCGCGCCTAAAGGTGACCTGATTTTTATAAAAATAAAATTGGAAGGAAATGTTTGTTTCAAGGGCTTTTTTTTTAAAAAAAAATGGTCAACACCAATAAAAAGAAAACCTGGAAGTTTTACCATGAAGACCAATGAGGCTTCCCACCTCTCCAACAATAGAAAAATTACCTATAAGCATATTCACGTTTCAAGTTTTTGAGAGAGTCAAAATATGTGATTAAATTTATTACAACCCAAGAGAATACCAAGTCACAAGACTTTCAAAATCTTACCATCAAATTAATGGAATACAAGTATATCAACTAATTAAGCTCTAAAAAAAATATAACAAATCAAACACTATCATGTCTTCGGATCCACCGCCTTACTTGAAAAAGGTTGGATTATACAACGTGAGTCGACACTCAATGGGAAACGTGCTAAAGGTCTAGATAAGAGAACGCAAGCAAAATGCACAATACACAAAATAATTTGTTCTTGTCTACTTCTCTTTGAATAGATCAATTTGTGAGTATATTCAATATTGTAAGAAAACTTGCATTTTATCAAGCCTCAAAAGATAACCATTGGATATATCGTAACTTAGAACAAATGAATACATAATAACTTTTACTTCTCAAGCATCCAACCGAAATAATGATAAAATAATCCGATCATCTAATAATCCAAAACTCCAAATACTAAGTTATAACCAAACCTTGTATGCTCATCTCATCTCATATATCCAAAATCTTTCAAACATAAAATACATCAAATTATAAGTCAATTAGGAGAAAATACGAGCACATAAGACCGATAGTTCAAATTAACAAGTTTTTTTTTTTTGAAAGGTGAAAAAATTCATTAATCTTTGAAAACAAATTACAAAGATTAAAAGGACCCTACGCAACATCAAGCCGGAGAAAAAGAAAACCCACATGGGGAAACAACAAACTCTAGCAATCATATGCCGAGAAGAACCCAAAGGAAGGGAAAAACAAACCAAAATTTGGCAAGAAGCCAACAATGACAGAGCACCATCAATCCCAAATAGACTCCTGACACCTAAGACCAAAAACAACACCCTAAAAGGATACATCCAAAGATCCAAAAAAGAAACACCTCACGCAAAGCCTAATAATTCAAGCAACACCCAAAAAGACACCTAATGTAGAGATCCGTATTTAATTCAATTAATTTTAATGTTTATAAATGATGAAATATGAGATAATTGTGTTTATGTGATTTTGGGCTGAAGTGTTTGAATTGATTGTGAAAGGGTGCAAGTGTAATTAGCATATATGTGAGTATATATAGGAGGGTGAGAGAGTAGAGATCATTTTTTCTCCCCCACTCCTCATGCCTCTTTCTCTCATCTCTCGGCTCTCTCCCTCTCTCTTACTCTCTCTCCAAAACTCCTCAAAACCTTCACAAACTAACCTTCATTCCTCGTTCTACACGTGATTTTGGGTTCGCTCTTCGTCGATTAGAGCTCGGTGTGGAGTATTTCGGTCGAATCAAGATTTTCGAAAAGTTAGGGCTCGTATTTTCGTGGGTTTCGTTCTTCGGCTTCGAGGTAGAGATTCTACCTCTCAATATATGTGATAGAAGTGTTTTTCTTGCTCGAAATTGTGTCTATGGTTGTTGTTGTTGTTGGATTCTTTGAAATCTGCAGAAAATCTGTTCGAACACACATCTGTATCAATACTGATTTAATTAGTATCGATACAGGAATCTCTGGAATGTTTTTAGCTACTGTTGTATCGATACTAATTACATCAGTATCGATACTAATTACATTAGTATCGATACAATAGTCTCTGGAGCATTTTTAGCCTCTGTTGTTTGGATACTGAAATTCGCAGTATCTATACAACAGTAACTAAGGCCATCTTTTGTTCTTCGTTTCGAACTCCATTGTTTTGACCCCCGATCATTTCTAACTTGTTCTGGACATCACCAAATTACTCCATAACATTGATAATCATACTCGTTGAGTTCCTTGTGTGTCTTTGCATTCCTTGCTATTGTCCGGTATAATTTGACGTTGATTCCCTTATGAGCATCAATTGAATAAAAATGATACGTTACGAGGAAATGAGATTCGTGTATACTAGTCGACATAATGATGAACATTCGGGGCCCATCGACGGGTGGGTGCCTGGCAGGGGATATCAGGGTCCCATAATTAGCCTGGCAGGAGCTAATGCTCATATTGAACATTCAAGGCCTAACCTTTTAGGTGGGTGCTTGGCAGGGGATATCATGGTCCCATAATTAGCCTGGCAGGAGCTAACACTCATATTGAACATTCAAGGCCCAACTTTTAGGTGGGTGCTTGGCAGGGGATATCAGGCTCCCATAATTAGCCCGGCAGGAGTTTCGGCTCAAGACACATACGATGAGATGGTATTGGACACATAGAGGGTGGGAACGGTTTGAGAGTGAGATTGATGGTAATCGTTAAGTGGTTGTTTCCTGGTCATTGAGCTAAGTGTGTTGATTTCTATATTGTCCTTGTTTGTGTTCCTGTCCCATGATCATCCTTACATTTCTTTTGCATATATTGTTAGATTAGAATTTCCTACTGAGCTTGTGTAGCTCAGACCCTCCATCATTTTCAGGTACTAACTCAGGACAGTAGATAGCACGGTTGAATGCTTGGACGTGGATACATTTTGATAGCTAATGTGGAGAAGTTATTTATCCATCTTTGTAAATCCCTTTTAGAAGATGCATCTGTAACTTCAATTGTAAATCTTTTGATTTGGAATATTGCAAACTCTTGAATTTCTTTAAATTCTTGTACTTATGTTAACTCGGGGCCTCAGAGCCAATGGTGTTATATTTTGGAAACTTGGATGTTGAAACGAAGTTATGGAAAGGGAAATATTGTATCATTGAAAATTTCATGTAGGCACCCGACCTTTCACACAAATCACACATAAACACCTGACCTTTCTTAAATTTCATATAAACACCTGAACTTTCTAAAAACTCATCAATTTAACACCTAACTTTTATTAAATTTCATATAAACACCTGAACTTTCTAAAAACTCATCAATTTAACACCTGACCTTTATTAAATTTCATATAAACACCTGAGCTTTCTAAAAACTCATCAATTCAACATCTGCCATCACCATTTCGTCTAAAACCAAACGGAAAAAAAGTTAAGTGCTCCAATTTTTTATTTGTTTGAACCAATGCGAAGATCTTATTTTTCTGATCATTTTATTTTAAAGAATCATAATTAATTTTTTACTCTAAAGCTCTTGTTAGTCAGCCTTAAGAAAGTCATAGAATCAAATATCTCTTGGGGCTAACTAACGAGAGCCTTAGAGTCAAAAATTAATTATGATTTTTTAGGATAAAATGATCAGAGAAATAAGATTTTTGCACCGGTTTAAACGGATTGAAAATTAGAGCAATTAATTTTTTAACCATATTTTTTAATATATAAACGATCTATACATGGTTGAAAAATTAATTGCTCTAATTTTCAATTCGTTTCAACAGATATGAAGATCTGATTTCTCTGATCATTTTATTTGGCTCTCGTTAGTTGACCCTAAAAAATATTTGATTCTACGACTTTCTTAGGGCTGACTAACGAGAGTTTTAGAGTATAATTTTTTAAGATAAAATAATCAAAAAAATAAGATCTTAGCACTGTTTCAAACAAATAAAAAATCGAAACACTTAATTTTTTTTCCGTTTGGTTTTAGACGAAATGGTGATGGCAGATGTTGAATTGATGAGTTTTTAGAATGCTTAGGTGTTTATATGAAATTTAATAAAGGTCAGGTGTTGAATTGATGAGTTTTTAGAAAGTTCAGGTGTTTATATGAAATTTAAGAAAGGTCAGGTGTTTATGTGTGATTTGTGTGAAAGGTCGGGTGCCTACGTGAAATTTTCCCTTTTGGTATATCGTACAGATCATTGTGGGGTTTTATTTATGAAAATCTATTATTATTGTTATGCTGAAAATCGAGGGCGTGACACCTAAGAGCCAATCAACGGATGAGAAGCATGACCCTTTGTCCATTCCTCATCTTCGGCTTCCATAATCGCAATTCTTCGAATGACATCCTTCTCATCGCCCATGCAAATAAGGCCCATGATCTTGCTTACCTCCCAAATAGCCTGAGCCTCATCAAGGTGAGTCCTGTTGATCCCTTCAGAAGAAATTGGTAAAGCAGCAGCTGCAATAGCGGATCTAAATAGAATGCAACTTTTCTTCTTTTTTCCGCCTTTCTTCTTGGTTTTTAGAATGCCTAAGATTTGTTCAATCAACTTTTGCTTCCATTTTCCTTTCTCAGAATTCTTAACCTCTTTCCCCTCTGCATCTGCTTTGAGGTCCACACATAGCTGGATACCATCTAAAGAATCAGCCACATCCTCGTTATTTATAAAGCCCACTTCTGAAAGATTATCAAACTCTGCAACACCAACATCATCCAAGGTTTGGGTTTTTATCATCCACAATAGTGTCACCATCCTCATTATCCATAATAGGCTTCTAGGGTTCAGAGTCAGCCACAACCAAATTTTCCCCATCAAGATTAACCTCATTGAGGTTAGGTTCAAGCCCGCCGATTGCCAAGGAGTTACACAATGGGATCCACTCCTTTGGGGTGTATTAAACTTGGCATGATTAAGCTCCATATCAAACGAGGACCCATTTGTTTTGCTAACTCGCGACACCAAATTCTTGTCCTTCTCTGAATTCCTTTTATCAACTACTTCTTTTTGTTTGCCATTCTCGTTCATCCCCGTGTCAGAATCAGCCACTATTTCTTCCACCTCATCACTATCCTCCTCCTCTGATACTTCTTCTGTATTTGAGTAAAATCTAGGCTTGCATTAGGAATTTTTTCTCCGCTTCATGAGGTTGGTCGCATGGATCTTCCATCACCTTAACTTTGTAACTCTATCATTCGACATCAATGATAATCCACTCGTCAATTTCCTTGAAATTACTAGTGGCGATAAGAAATTTAGCCTTAGCAAAAGATGTCATCTTCAATGTCGATTCATCCGTAGATATAAAAGAGCCCCATAATTCTCCAATAGATTTGAAAGAATTATTACTGCATCCATTGAGTGGGATTCCATAACAACATAACCATACAAATCTTTCAACGCACGCTGCTGTGTGCCAATCCTAGGCGATTGATCAGGTCCCTAACCATCCAAATTTATGGGCTACTAACCCAAAGGCTTATGGAACACCTTATCCCGCACGGGTTTACGGACTATACACCGACGGATAAACTCGTTATTCATATGTTTTCGGCTACACAACAAGAATAAAATGTCCAGGTCAACCTCCAATACGTGGCTCACTAGCCCAAATATCAAGTATCAATTCCAAATCATCCAAAACTACGAGAAAGATCGTGTAATCTAGCCATAATCTCAAATCTGCTTAGATATTAGTGAAAACTGTCATCTTCGCAATATATATTATGAGGCAAGGGAGCAAATATCAGTTCAATCATTATTAGATGTGGTGTCAAATTACAAGAATCGTTTTTAATATATATATATATATATATATATATATTCCTGATTATATCGTACATTTTGTAAGCAGGTAAAATTGAACAATATACTACATGATCATGTACTCTAGCACACTACACTCGTAACAAGTACAACATATTAGAAATCACATAATCTGGTAACAACCAGCAAAATCATGAAAAACTTTATACCCATGATATCTCTATTATAAAACAGAATGGTGTGGGGACAAGTTACTAGAACGGCTTAGATTCATTTGATCCAAAGGCTGTAGTGTATCTTTCCACTTCCCGGTTAAGTGCCCATGGTTTTCACTTAAATCACACAACTGCCATCCCCTTCCAATAGCGACGTGTAGTATCATAGGCACGGGTTAGCACTAGTATATCTATATATGAGGTACATATAGCATATACACTTAGAGCTTCCTAAAATTTTGGGGAAAAACACACAATATCACGAATTTAAAGCACATCTTACTATACATTCCCATATTTAAGCATTTAGCAAGAAATCCTACCTCAAAAACGAAAATCTCCGAATTTGCTAGGAACTCCAAAGTTGGCCGATCGAGATTTTGTTCTGATAAATGCGTAGCCCTCTGTCCGTAGATCACGTTTTCTTCTTGCCTTGTTGCGAGATTTTCGAATCTTGGCATCCAATTTTGGGATTGCAGTCTAGGGTTTGGGTAGAGTTGAGTAGAAGAGAGAAAGCCGGATAAAAGAAGAACCCAGAAAAGGGGAAAAAAAGAAGAAAGAAACGGGTGTTCCCTGATGGTTTCCCTTTTAAGTGCATAATTGCACTATAGCTCCTCCAAGAATCAATCTATTGCTCCAACTTTAAAATGTTTTAAGTCAATACACTAAGGCCCCTAAAGCCAACAATCAATAATAATCAACTCTAAAAAGTTATAAAAAAATGGCTTATTTGCATGGCAATTTCATGCTAGGGGAACCATCCAAATTGATCTCACATCTTCTACTTTTGCACCAAGAAAGAAAACAAAATGGAAACTATTACAATGGGCTAAAAACAGAACTAATGGAGATGGATCGATTTAAAATCATGTTGATCGGTTATCAATTAGTATGTGTAGGGTGTACATAAAACAAATCAAATTGATGCTATGCACACACTGGATAAGAATCACAAAAATTCAGTTTTGATTTATTTATTTTACTCTATTCACATATTAATCGGTATCCGATTAACTTAATTGTAAACCACAATTATGATTCTCCACGAGGTCTACAATATGGACAAAACCGATCATTGAACTAGGTTCAGTGAGTCACCAGAAAAACACAACTGCATTTGTCTGGGCAATTGCTGAGAAGCCGTTTCCGAAACTAAATTCACCTATATGCCTTAGATTAATTTTTTCACATTTTCACAAATACATTTCTCTTTTTGGCTGTAGTCTTTTAAATACAATTTTTGAACCTTAAATACCACCTAGAAGGTTTTACGTATTATGTTTCAAAATGTTTTGGGTCTAAGGTTAACTTTTGTTGCTCCAATGGATCTTAGACTTTTGTATACCTCCAGCATTGTAGGCTATTCATTTAACGAAAGCCCGATACACATCATCAGAAAGATAAATCTGATTAATTTTTTTCAGTAATTATATGATGATGATGTTTCCGTTCTAATTGGGAGTCAACATGTGTGGATTTCATCATTGATTCCAATATTTTTAAAGCCCGATATGAGCATCGAAAACAACTATCTAGGCCTTTATCAATCACGTACCAAGTGGTAATGTGATTCTCCCCTTACCTTGCACTGCAGGGATGGAGTGAGTGGCGAAAGAAGCTTCACAAATCTATTCCGTTCGACAAAAGAAAGAAAGAGGCTTCACAAACCAAAGGAGTCATTTAACGACGTTTGCTTGTTTGAAGTAATTTTGACCTCAATTTTAGCTGAGGTTTCCTGGATGGAAAAAGTTTTCTCCTTTACTAAGATTCTCTTTTTATTTTTATTTTTAACATTTTGCTTGAGAACATTTGTGGTGAATGCAAATCTCTTCCGAAATTGGGCTCCAAGATCGGATAATGACTTCGTGGCGGTTCAGCCCAAGAGCCTGAACGCGATTAGAATGGTGCTTGAGAGCCTCAAGGATCAGCTCGAGTTTCTTCAACTGATGAAGCAACGCCGACCATCGCCGCCATCTCCTCTCTGATGAAAATTCGTGTTCTTACTGCCGTCGGATAAATCGACGATTTTAGCAGAGTGATCGGACTCGCCAGGCGAATCAAGAAGGTAATCCGAAATATTTTCAGCACTGCGAAGAGCAACAGTCGCTGGATCTTTGGGTTTGTGGTGTTGTCAGATTTTTTAACGTCGTCGTGGCCGTCGTCTGCTTCATCGAACCACACCAAACCCATGCATTTTACTTCTTTTTTGTTTTCTTCTGGGAGAAGATGATGTTGATTTATTGGTTTAAAATTGGAAGATAGAGACCAAACGTGGCAGTGAGCAACCAAACGTGGGAGAATCTAGATGATGTAGGAGCAATTGTTTTCTTCTGGAATCTTGAACTTTTCTAAGGTAATTTGTTGATTTCAAATTCTAAGATGGTATTGATATTAAATATTCACACTAAATATATCTGTTATAAGAACTTTGTTTTCTATGAGAACAATGTATTTTAGTGTGTGGTGAGACTATTTGAACAATGTATTTTTCAATTTACATAGCCATTTTACATGACAACTGTCTATAAGAACTGTGTTTTTTTTTACTAAAATTGTATTTTTTTTTATGAGAACTGTCATTATCCATGATAATTGACGTCTATGAGAACCTTGTATTTTTCTATGAGAACTGTGTATTTTCTATGAGAATTGTATATTTTCTATGAGAACTCCCTATGAGAACTGTTATTTTATATAAGAACTGTATATTTTCTATGAGAATTGTATATGAGAAGTGTATTTTTTCTATGAGAACTGTTATTGTCCATGATGATTGTCTATTGTCTATGAGAACTGTGTTTTTTCTATGAAAACTATGTTTTTTTTCCTATGAGAATTGTTATTGTCCATGATGATTATCTATGAGATTTGTTATCCTCCAATTGAGGTTGCTCCGTGGGATCAGAGGATTTTTCCCGATAAATTGGAAGCTGCCAACAGAGGTGCTTCCAAAGCTCCAGTACCTCTTCTTAAATGCAAGCGGTCTTACTTTTGATCCTATGCCAATGTTGGAGAAGCTTCCAAAATTGACAGTTCTCTTTTTGGGTGATTATTGTGAAAATAAATTTGTTTGCACCGCTGGAGGATTGCCCTCAACTCCAGATCCTACACCTTATGAGTGATTTCTTGGAAGAGATCCAAGTGGAAGAAGGAGGAATGCCAGTGCTCAAGGGTTTGTTTTTAGATGGCAGTGGTGAGGTTTCGATGCCAAATAGACTACGCTCCATCCCTGCCCCAGAACCCCCTTTGAATTGGACTGAGTGGGGTTACTGAACAACAATACTAAACCATTGAGGCGACGCGGCAGAAGTAGGAGGTACGTGGAATAAGAATTGAAGCTTTGGATCTTAATGCATGCTTGTCTTTTTCATTTCAGGAATAATGTAATGTTTGTTTAAACAAGTGCGTGCTTAGTTTTTTTTTTTTTTGTTTTAATTTTAATTTCGCGAATAATGTAATGTTTGTTTGAACAAGTACTGTGCTTAATTTCTTTTATTTGATGAGCTGATGAAGCTTTTTATTTTATGTACATGTGAGTTCAGAAGCAGTACGTACTGGAATGTGTTTCGCTCTTTGTCTCCTTTTCAGTGAATTAGCCGCTTATCTCTTGTCATGTTAAATTACTTTCAGTAATTTGCTGCAAATAAAGCACCTGTCGTGAACCATAGAATTATCAGTATGATCTTTTTTCATTATCTTTGGCACTATATATTTTTACAATACTTGTGGGAAGATGATACAAGAATGAGAAATATATATGAATGAACATATGTTTTCAACAAAATTTGTGCCAATTTAAAGATCTCAATTATACTTCGTTAATTAAATCGGTCCAAAAAATCCTCAAAAACCATTCCCAAAATGGCTTATTTTGCAAACCACCAAATTGAACTCACATTTCTACTTTTTGCGTCGAGCAAGAAAATTAACAGGGGGCTACAAAAAATCAAGGAGACAGCTTCTTCGACAACTGTCGAGAAATTGCACCTTGTGCAGTTACATTTTTCCGACAACTTGTCGGACCTAGTTCGATGATTGGTTCCGCCATGTAGATCTCATTGAGATGCATAATGCTGATATAAAATGACGTTGATCGGATACCAATTAGTATGTGAAGGGACTTAAAAAAACAAATCAAATTAATGTTGGACACAACGCACATACTGGATATTGGATAAGAATCACAAAAAATAAGTTTTAATTTATTTATTTTACTCCGTTCACATACTAATTGGTATACGATAAACATGATTGTACGTAAACCACAATATGATCAGTCTCCACGAGGTAAAAAAACATGGATGAAACTAATCATCGAACTAGGTCCGACGCGCAAGTCACCGAAAAAACACAAAGAGCAGTTTTCCGGCAACTACCAAGAAGCCGTTTCCAAAATTAAATTCACCTATATACTTTAGATTTTTTCACATTTTCAAAAATACATTTTCCTTTTTTCTGTAGTATTTTTAATACACTTTTTGAACCTTAAATACCACGTAGAAGTTTTTATTATGTTTTAAAATGTTTTGGGTCTAAGGTCAACATTTGCATTAGAAAGCGTTGTTGTAAATTGCCTATAATGTATAAACTATGGAGATAAAGGTGTAGATATTTGACGGACGTACATTGAGAAAAATGTAACATTGCTTAACGAGGGGAGTGCTAGATTTATTAGGAAACAGTCTCCGTGTCTTGAAAAAAACAATTTGTCGGACCGCTACAATTTTAGTAGAGCCTCCAAGGATTCCTTTGGAAGGCGACTTCGTAGGGCCTAGGCATGGCTAGAATCCGTTGGTAGGGGAATCTTCATCCCCTCGAGATGAAAATAAAAGGAAGCTTCATGAGAAAATAAAAATGTTAAAGGCTTCGAGGGCTTAGGTGGTTGAGGCTTGCCTTTTAGAGTTGTGTTGCTTCTTTGAAGTGTGCATTGAGCGTCATCGAATATCTCTTTAGCTTTGTTTAGATTTTTTTTAGCTTTTTTATTTGCTTTTTGTTTGCCTGGGGTATGCCCACTGTAAACATGTACATTCGGTTATCCTTTTTTTTTTTTTTTTAATTTCAAGCTAATTTACCCAAAAAAAAAAAAGAAGCCTGGTTGTGGGGCTCTGGTAGGTGATCTTGGGTAACTAGGCCTCTTGTTTGGTTATTTACACTCCTTGTGGCAATATCCAACTTTTTATTCGGTTGTCGGAGACTTACTCTGTTTGTAAACCAAGACTAGGCATTTTGTAAATTTGTTGTTTGATTGAAACGTGCGAAACTTAGCAAAACTGAATAACAATAGCGAGAAGAGCGCAGCAATTTGAAGATTATTTGAAAGAATCATATGAAGAGCAACATGGATTTTTCAAACACATGGTAAAGACAGTATCAATTGACATGGCATTCATGCTTTTTACTTCCCAGCGAATAAGTCTACCATATTCATCAATACGCATAATAGGTTTATATATACAACGATTATCTGACAACAAATACAATGCTTTTAGTGATTGTTTTCATTTTTTGATCGGTAAAATTATTTAACATATTGAAGAAACTCGACACTTTTAGTGATATCTTTCATTCAAAGCAATAGCCTCAAGTTGTAAAAGAAAATGGGAATCACTCAAACATTTCAATAAGTAGACCAAATTAAGCTCAAAGCTATTTACTTTTCTTGGTTGGAATTATTGGTTGGGGGTTTCCTTGGGAAACTACTGCTTAAAGCTCAAATAATCAATTGAGCATTAGAAATCCTTTTGGAGTGACTTATCGGTTAAGACCAGTGAGACTCCTTTACACTGTTATTTCGTGGAAATTTAGTACTACTAGCAATGGTACTTATGTGTCCACATTGCATGATATTTGTTGCATAATCTATCGCAAATTGTATGACTGCACCAGGTGCCATCCACGTTATAATAATGTACCCGTAACTTCTCTCTTTTCTTTTTCTTTTTTTTTTTTTGCTTCTAACAATAGGATGAGATTTTATAAATGACAAAAATGAAAAACATCAGAATGGGCATCCACCCCCGTGGAGGGGAGATAGAAGCCTCAAAGAGAACTAAACTCGCAAGTCCTACAACCAAGACTTCTCTTCACAAAGTCCACCTCAACGTCATCAAATCCTCCAATGGATCAACGGAGGAACAAAGATCGGTTTGAGAAATGGTAGAAGAGATCACTAAGGAGAAACAACAGCCAACACCCACAAAGAGATGAGAGAGTCACACAAAAGAGAAAAACGAAAAGCAAAAGCAAAAGAAAAAGTGAATGTGAATGTGATCAATTATCAAATCAGACTTAGCACCCAAGCTTTGTAACTTCTTTTTCCTTTGATCCAGCCGAACAGATATTTGGCTCTACAAAAAAGTGAAAGTGAATCATCAAATCAGACTTGATGGCTAAACTGGACCCAACTACCGACAACCCAACCCGACTCATTTTCAAAATTATCTCTCAATTTGTTGTCATTTGCTCCACATTGGAGTGGGCCCTTGTTAGTTCTCCGTTCACACTCCTTTTACTGGATATTTGGATGAATAGCCATTTACCAAAAGTTTGACATGACCCAAGTCTTTGGACGTTATTCCTTCAGACCTGGAGATGTTGTCAAGCATCCCTTAAACGGTTCAAATCTATATGCTTTTAAATTCAATCTGAGCCGGCCGTTGTTGGCCGTGCCAAGATGGAAGGCTGGCTCAACACCCGCTTTACGCTTAGCAAAAGTGCTTGGCAGCATCCCTGGATCCGAAGGAATGACGTCCAAAGACTTGGGTCATGTCAACTTTTGGTAAATGGCTGTTGCCAAGCACCCCTTGATGGTTCAAAGCTATATGTGCTTAAATTCAATCCGAGCCGGCCGTCGCAGGCCGTGCCAAAATGGACGACCAGCTCGACACCCGCTTTACGCTTAGTAGGGGTCCTTGGCAGCATCCCCATTCCCATTCCGGCCTTCACCATATAATAGTTGTACTCCTATTAAACACCACACAAGTCTCTTGTATTCTCGAGCTATCTCTTCAAGAACAACTTCTAAAGAATTTCTATTCTTTCTTACCTTGGAAAAAATGCCTGAGGAAGTGGACAAGTTATTTCCACTAGGGCTCAGTTTGTTTGGACGTAAAATGTTTTTGGGTAGAATATTTTACCGATTTTCCGCTGTTTGGCTGATAGAAAGAGGAGGAAAATATTTTTCGGGTAAAATATTTTGCATGAAAGGGGTGAAAATGTTTTACTCTTTTTTTCTCGGTAAGTTGTTTTTGTTTTTGGTGCCCGATGGTCTTACTCCGCGTATCCCATCCCCCTTCTCAAAACAAGTGTACCCATCCCCTTCTCCCATATGGGATTCAATCGAAATAAATAACTAGTTCAAAAGAGTCCATGAGTAGCGCTGTAAATTAGATTTCCCTAGGGACCATGTCTCTCTTCATCTAATTTTTTTTCTTCATATTTCCTTTGTTAACATTACGGTTGTGTTTCAATCTCGGTGCTTGGGCGCTTCCATATGTGTGCAATACCTACAAGAAGGAAAGTTATTCTTCCCTACCATTTGAGGAATTTTTCAGTGCCGTAAGGGAGGAATTTTTCAGTGCCGTAAGGGTACCACGTGGTGCCGCTCGACGTATTGGGGCCGTCCAAAAGTTTTTTAACATAGGTATTATTGGTGCAATATTTGCAGAGCCATTTGAGTGGAAAATCATTTTGACAACCAAACGACGGAAAACCATTGTTTTGAAAAATATTTTTCATGTGCCAACCAAACACCGGAAAATTAAAGTTGAAAATTTGTTTTCTGAGAAAATATTTTACATGGAAAACATTTTACATTGTAAAATATTTTACATCAAAACAAATGGAGCCTAGACTAAAATTAAGTTGCAGCACTTACTAAGTAAAACTTGTCTACAATTTGTTAGAGGGAAGACAGAAAGTTAGGTGGAAACAAAACTACTAAAGAGACTAAAAGTTGTAGGTAAAAAATATAAAGAAAACGGGGCCTGAATCTATCGTCACAGCTATTGCCGAGTTGATTTCCCTAGCAACCCAGCAGATTAGCCTGGCATGGGGCTTTGAGAAAGACCTCGGAAAGCTCCGCATTTGGCTAACAACCATTCAAGCTCTTTTACACGATGCCGAAAGAAAAAGAGTTAATTAGAATCAGAACCATTGAAAATTTGGCTAAAAAGTCTTAAGGCTGGAACCTGTCAACTTTATTTTGACACCATGTAGTAAAATCCGCAAGCTCGGATTTTAACATCAGTTGTGCGCTTTTGTCGCCAACGGCATGCATTCCGCGCTTTCCACAAATTCTAAAACATGAAACGAGTATCAAACTCTAAGTAATGTGTACACTAAACAGATGTAACAAGTATAAATTAGAGAGAGTAGATGGGCACGCTTACGCCCCTATCAAGTAGGTTCCAATTTTGAAGGGGTAAAGAAATTAATAGACCCTGGTTGTTAATCGAAAATCACCCATACATTCATTTTAATCATACGATTTGTCGAATTCCATTGAAGAAAAAAGGGTGAAACACTAGTACAATGGAAACCAAACTACAAAGCAATGTGAAATAACGCCAAATCCCCTGTACGTGTCAAAACAACAAAGGGATAGAGATCGAAGAGATGATACCTCTGTAGTACATATATTGTTGAAAGAGAATTGGCAATACATACGTGACAGACCTAAAATCTCAAGATTAATTAGTCTTCGAATTATGGATATGATACTTCTACCATGCGAATCGAAATATTGAAAATCTATAGCATAAGCACATAATTATCCATGACGGATGTTGAATCAACGAAACTCCACACAAAAAAAAAAAAAAATATTGTGGATAGCCCTTCAAAGAATTTAATTTGATGTGTTACTTGTCTCATACATGTGCAATAGGTCATTTTCAATTTCTATTAGATAATTATGAATGTCCAGTATTCCATTTTGGGCTGTTCTAAAATAAGTGTCCACTTTAAAAAGTTAATCAATAAAGTGGAGGATGATTTTGAAAAGTAGAGATAAAAGTTGATATGAAATGTATAAAGTGGAGGATAATTTGGAAAAGTGGAGGTAAAAGTTAATGTGAAAAGTAGAGAGGAAAGTTTATAGAAAAAGTATAAAGTAGATGTGAAAATAAACTCCTAAAATTGCGTGTTTTTCAAACTAGGACATTTTAAAAGGGTCGGAGGGAATACTATTTATAATTATTGAATTTCTTGCTCTTCCACTTACAAAAATTTGAAGTCAAGGGATACTGTGCTCTTTTTTATCCTTTTTTTTCTTAGCAAAAGAAATTTTATTAATCTCTGAAAAGAAATAAAGATTAAAGGGAACCGGGCCAGACAAGATCTACGTGAGTACCAAAAAGATGTTGGCAAGAAGCCAACAAGAGAAAAGAAACAACCCCAACACACCTATTCCTGAAAGGAAAATACCTCTGGCACTCTAACACCCAACAACATGGAAACAAATAAAAGAGGCAAAACAGTCCCACTGAAAAAACAACCTAAACTAGCCCTCACAGAAGAAATTGGAACAAGCATAAACACGCAGCACAAAAAACAACCTCAAAACACCCGCACCAAGCCACTAAGAGAACGGCAAAGCAAACCCAAAAGAGAAACAAAGCCACGACCAACCCCGGCTAAGCAACATTCAACGTTAGAAAAGAAACACAGTAGAAGACAACAACAAACACCCAAACAGAGAAACCAATTGAATCAGAACTTCACAGAGAGGGAGGCACCATCCTCCAATTCATCAGAATCCCCAATTTCATTTTCAAAGGAGACAGGGCAGTTGTGTAATATGTTCATAAAGTGTGGGCCCTTTACTCGAAGGAGGAGATTGAGCGGCAATCGTTAGATCAAATTAGTCGGAGCCATACATTAAAAATGTTTTTGTGGTCAACACACCGTCCAATAATATATATACGCCAATAATTTCTTAACTTTTTATGTGTAATTCTACTTTTTTGTCCGCTAAAGTAGGAGCAATACTCTTATTTTTTTACCTGATGATGATGATAATCTAGTCACCTCTCTTGATTTGAACAAGTTAATCTTTCCTCCACTGGATGCTTTGTCAAATGAATTTACTATCTTACCCCCATGTTTGTCAAAACGACGTCACTTAGCAAAGAAAAACGAAGAGTATATTCGGAATTCGGTATAATGAGTTTTGTTTTAAACAAAGTTGCAACTTCCCCAATTCATGAAAGCCATGAAGCTCCTCCTCTGAATTAGAGTTTTGAAAAGATGCGTCGGTATGGTTCTGTGAGTTGTAGTTGAAATCAGGTATCAACTCTTGAACTGAGTTCCCTTTTTCTTTTTTTGTTTAAAAAGGAATTAGCTTCTGCAAATTTAGCTTTTCATTTGGATTTTCTTGCCATGATAATCGTTTTAGAGTAAGTTTCTAATTTCCTTGGTTATATGGTTCTAATTATCCCAATCCTTTTTGCTCCAGTTCTTGTTTTTGATATTAGACTTTTTTTTTTCATACGTTTTTCTTCATCAACGGCTTTATTAGCTTCTTATGTCTCTGTAGAGTTGAGAAATGGGATTAACTCTTGATGTTCAGGACCTTATTTTTATATGTAGAGTAGTCTGGCAAAAATACAAATCTTCTGATCAAATGAACTAGGTTCTGTTTGGAACTTGTGGAAAGATGTGGAAAGGCAGAGAAATTTCAAAAAGTTCTCTTCCCTTGTTTGGTTGTTAAAGAAATAGAAGGGAAAACTTCATAACCAAGTGCAACTTTTGCCATAATTTATCGCCAGTTTAGTTGCCAGGAATGTTGCGCAGGAAAGTTAGTCCTGAAAAAAGTGAATCAAAGTGAATTAAATTAAGGAAACGGAATGTTGCTAGTAATTTGCTAACCACAGTATGCACTAAACATGCTCTTGTCTCAATTTCTTGGTTTCGGCATTGAGCAAGGACTAGTTTATCGTTTCTGGGAACAAGAAAACTTAAACACTACCAAACAGTAGCCTTGATGATGTGTAGTTTCCAACTCATTTGGTATTTCTCTAACTCCAACTGATTTGAAGTTCCCCCCCTAATCGACCGTTATTCTAGCAATTCGATCAGGGTTACAGATATGCATGCAAGATTTTGGTGAGCCATTGCCAAACAAAAAAGCTGCCAGTTTATGAGGTCTTCAATTTCTCCCTAAAGCAAACCAAACTTTATGCAGTACATGTAAACCTGAAAAGCTAAATTTGCAGAAGCAAGGAACACAATTGCTAAGGATGGTTGACGCCGTTGTCTCCTTCGTGGTGGGTAGACTTGGTGACCTCCTCGTTGAACAAGTTGTTTTTTTACGAGGAGTGGAAGATGATGTTAAATGGTTGAAAGACAAATTGGAGTATATGTTGTGTTTCCTGAAAGATGCAGAAGAAAAACAAGATGTTGACAATCGAATGCGCAAGTGGATATCTGACATTAGAGATGTTGCTTATGATGCCGAGGATATTATTGACAACTTCATCCTCAAAGTTGAAGCAAAGACTCCAAAGAAGATGGAAGCAGAGACTCCAACGAAGATGGGGTTAAAAGAATGCTTTAAGAAGTATTTTTGCATTTGTAGCAAACATGCTAGCCTCATCGAACAGGCAAATCTCTATGGTATAGGACAGGAAATAAACACACTGAAGACCAAGCTCACTCAGATCCAACAAAATCAAGAAAATTTCGGGATAAGAAGTATTGATGATGCAAGAGAAGGATCAAATCGCATAAATACGGTAGATAGTTGGTTACGAAGAGAACGCCCATATAAAGATGATGAGCATGTTGTAGGCTTCAAGGAGGATGTTGACAAATTGATGTCCCAACTTGTCAACAAAGTGAAAGATCGGTATGTGATCTCAATTGTGGGCACCGGAGGTTTGGGTAAGACAACTATAGCTCGGAAGCTTTACAATACTCCTAGTCTTACAAAGGAATTTGACTATTATGCTTGGGTTTCTGTGTCCACTGATTACAAAATCCAAGATCTTCTCCGATCAACAATAAAATCTTTCAAAAAGCCAAACACCAAAGAGGAATTAGAGTTCCTAGAGAAGATGAAAGAAGAAGATTTGGAGCCTCATTTACGTGATTACTTGAAAGAACGTCGATATTTGGTGGTGCTTGATGATGTATGGGACGTAAATGCTTGGCCAAGCTTGAAAAGAGCGTTTCCAAATGATAAAAATGGAAGCAGAGTAATCATGACAACCCGAAACAAAGTTGTTGCCGAGCCTAGCGATGAGAGAACATATGTCCATGTGCTCCCATTTCTGAAGGACGAAGAAAGTTGGGAATTGTTTTGTAATAAAGCATTTCCTGACTACGATGAGGTTGGAAATCAAAAAAGTCGTTGCCCTCCAGGCTTGGAGAGTTTGGCGAAAGAGATGGCCAGCAAATGTCACGGCTTACCCCTAGCCATAGTTGTATTGGGTGGGCTACTGCGAAGAAAAGATCCTGATGAGTGGTCCAAGTTGAAAGATCACATGTGGCGCCATATAAGGGATCATGACTCACATCGTGTTCAACATATATTGGCTTTAAGTTTCAATGATTTGCCGTATCGCTTGAAGTCATGCTTTCTTTACTTGGGTTTGTTTCCGGAAGACTTTCAAATTGATGCAGAGAAACTCTGTTGGTTGTGGGAGGCAGAGGGATTCATAAAAATAGACAACGAATCTTTTGAGGAGGAGGCAAAGGCATATCTGAGAGAGCTAATTGACAGGAGTTTGATTCAAGTAGAGAAACGAAACTGGAGAAGAATCATAACATGCCGAGTGCACGATCTTCTCCGTGATTTTGCAATCGAAAAGTCGAAGGAGCTAAATTTTCTTCATATCTATGAAGGAACAGTTTCTCCCAACAGTCGAAGACTAGCCTCTTATTCTGGAATTCAAAGGTTTGTTTCGTTGGACCATTCAGATATGCGTTTACGAACCCTTTTGTTTTTCAATTTAGCAAATGAAGAGACGGAAATAGCACAGCTACAGCCTTTATGCAGGGAGTTGAGATTACTGAGAGTGCTAGATCTTGAGGCCAATCTCTTCAATCGTTTTCGCCGACAGACGGAGGAAAAAAGACTGCCCGAAGAAATTGGGAAACTGATTCACTTGAGGTACCTGGGGTTACGTTGCACCAATATAAATGCTCTCTCGCAATTCATAGGTAACTTGCATGCCCTGCAAACCCTAGAACTGAATCCAAGTGGTGCTCCAATTCAGTTACCTGATGAGATATGCAAAGCAAAGCAGCTGAGACATTTAATTGGAAATTTCAAGTGGCCGTTTCGAGTGGACAATTTGACAAATCTTCAAACTCTTCGAAGGGTTTCTATCGAGGGCCAGATGGAATTCAACCCAATGGATCTGATTAATCTTCGTGAGCTTCACATAGCATATATCGGAGATAGCAAAAATAGATTGACACTAGATTCTATTGGTGGATTAAGAAGCCTCCGAACCTTGCAGATAGAAAATTGGACAAAGCGAACAGGTCAAATTCTCGAGGTCCATTTGCACCTGCTCTCTCGCTGCCAACACCTCCTCCAATTGAGGTTTTTCGGTAAATTTGGCTGGTCGACATATGGGAAGCTGCCAACAGAGGTGCTTCCAAATCTCAGGTATCTTTTTTTAGATGTAAGCAGTCTCACTGAAGATCCTATGCCAGTGTTGGAGAAGCTTCCAAAATTGACAGTTCTCTGGTTGGATGATTATCGTGAAAAGAAATTGGCTTGCCCTGCTGGAGGATTCCCTCAACTCGAGATCCTGCAACTTAGTTCTGGTATCATGGAGGAGATGCAAGTGGAAGAAGGAGGAATGCCTGTGCTTAAGGGTTTGTGGATTGTCAGTAGTAATGATGTTTCGATGCCAGATAGAATACGCTCCAAACTTAACTCAGAGTTTGATTTGGATTGGCATGAGTGGGCTTACTAATTAAGCAACAATCAATAATTAGTTACCAATATTGAGGTGACACGTACGGCAGCAGGTGTAAGAGGTGGAATAAGTAGTATTAAAGCTAGCTTTGGATAATGCATGCTTAATTGTCTTTTTCATTTCGGGAATAATGTTTGTTTGTTTAATCAAGTGTACATGTGTGCTTAGTGGGTTTGCGTTTTCTTTCATTTGATAAGCTGATCGATCATGAAGCTTTTCATTTTACGTAAGTGCGAGTTCAGGAGCAGAGCAACGTGTTGCGTTCTAGCTTGGTCTTCTTTTTCTTGTTTTTTTCCTTCTTTTTTTGTTTTCAGCGAGTATCTCTTATTTCATGTTAAATTACTCTCAGTAATTTGCTATGAATAAAGGACCTGTGTGTGGTTTTTATTTTCACCAAACAATTATCATAATGTTTTTCTTCTTCTTCTTTTTTTTTTCTCATCATCGATTGTTGTTAACATAATATTTCTGAATATTATGTCATCATGTTTAGTAGGTTCTATTATTAATTCATATTTTCTAATTAGGCTGATTTCTTTATAATGCATGTTTCCTATTTGGTTTAGATTTCTTAGTGACCAAGAATAATGTAGCCTATATAAAGGCATGCTAGGGTTATGTTTGAGAACACAATCAATAATATATCTTTCGCTTTTCTTCACAGTTGGCACTATATATTCCGGCAATACTTGTGGGAAGACGATACAAGGATGAGAAATATGCATGAACAAGGTTGACCAAATGTTTTCAGAAAAATTTGCGCTAGTTTAAAGATCTCAATTATACTTCTTTGAATTGGTGCATAAAATCTTCAAAAGCCATTAAAAAAATGACTTATTTGCATGGCAATTTCATGGCAGGGGAACCATCCAAATTGATCTCACATCTTCTACTTTTTGCACCGAGAAAGACAACAAAATGGAAACTATTACAATGGGCTAAAAACAGAACTAAAGGAGGCAGCATAATTGTGATCGATTTAAAATCATGTTCATCGGTTATCAATTAGTATGTGTAGGGCGTACATAAAACAAATCAAATTGATGCTATGCATACACTGGATAAGAATCACACAAAAAATTCAGTTTTGATTTATTTTTTTAACTCTGTTCACATATTAATCGATATCCGGTTAATTTGATTGTAAATCACATGCAATTATGATTCTCCATGACGTCTACAATATGGACAAAATCGATCATTGAACTAGGTTCGGTGAGTCGCTGGAAAAACACAACTGCATTTGTCTGGGCAACTGCCGAGAAGCCGTTTCCGAAACTAAATTCACCTATTTGCCTTAGATTTTTTTCACATTTTCACAAATACATTTCTCTTTTTGGCTGTAGTCTTTTAAATATAATTTTTGAACCTTAAATACCACCTAGAAGGTTTTACGTATTATGTTTCAAAATCTTTTGGGTCTAAGGTTAACTTTTTTTGCTCCAATGGATCTTAGACTTTTGTATACCTCCAGCATTGTAGGCTATTCATTTAACGAAAGCTCGATACATTCATTAAACAGATTTTCCCACTAATCAAAGTCCCATCAAAACCTTCACACAAATTGGACACATCCTCGGGTGTTTATTTCTTTTTCCTGTTATCACTTCAACAAGCAGAATTACAAAGGCATACACATCATAAAGATAAAATCTGGTCAATTTTTGTCAGTAATTATATTATGAATGATGTTTCCGTTCTAATTGGGAGTCAACATGTGTGGATTTCATCATTGATTCCAATATTTTTAAAACCCGATGAGCAACGAAAACAACAACTATCTAGGCATTTATCAATCACGTACCAAGTGGTAATGTGATTTTCCCCATCCCTTGCACTACAGGGATGGAGTGAGTGGCGAAAGAGGTTTCACAAATCTATTCCATTTGACCAAAAAAAAAAAAGGAAAGAGGCTTCACAAACTAAAGGATTCATTTAACGACGTTTGCTTGTTTGTAGTAATTTTGACCTCAATTTGAGTTGAGGTTTCCTGGATGGAATAATGTTTGTTTAAACAAGTGCGTGCTTAGTTTTTTTTTTTTGTTTTTTTTGTTTTGATTTTCATTTCGCGAATAATGTAATGTTTGTTTAAACAAGTACTGTGCTTAATTTCTTTTATTTGTTGACTTTTTATTTTATGTACGTGTGAGTTCAGGAGCAGTATTGGAATGTGTTTCGCTCTTTGTCTCCTTTTCAGTGAATTAGCCGCTTGTCTCGTGTCATGTTAAATTACTTAATTTCAGTAATTTGCTGCAAATAAAGGACCTGTGTGGTTTTTGTTTTCACCATCGAATTATCAATATGATCTTTTTTCATTATCTTTGGCACTATATATTTTGACAATACTTGTGGGAAGATGATATAAGAATGAGAAATATATATGAATGAACATATGTTTTCAATAAAATTTGTGCCAATTTAAAGATCTCAATTATACTTTGTTAATTAAATCGGTCCAAAAAATCCTCAAAAACCATTCCCAAAATGGCTTATTTTTCAAACCACCAAATTGAACTCACATTTCTACTTTTTGCGTCGAGAAAGAAAATTAAAAGGGGGCTAAAAAAATCAAGGGGAGACAGCTTCTTCGACAACTGTCGAGAAATTGCACCTTGTGCGCGCAGTTACATTTTTCCGTCAACTTGTTGGACCTGGTTTGATGATTGGTTCCGCCCATGTTGTAGGTCTCGTTGAGACGCATAATTTTGATATAAAATGACGTTGATCGGATGCCAATTAGTATGTGAAGGGACTTAAAAAAACAAATCAAATTGATGTTGGACACAACGCACATACTGGTTATTGGATAAGAATCACAAAAAATAAGTTTTAATTTATTTATTTTACTCCGTTCACAGACTAATTGGTATACGATTAACATGATTGTATGTAAACCACAATATGATCAGTCTCCACGAGGTAAAAAAACATGGATGAAACTAATCATCGAATTAGGTCCGGCGCGCAAGTCACCGAAAAAACACAACCGCATTGGGAGTAGTTTTCTGGCAACTACCGAGAAGCCGTTTCCAAAATTGAATTCACCTATATACCTTAGATTTTTTCACATTTTCAAAAATACATTTTCCTTTTTTCTTTAGTATTTTTAATTCACTTTTTGAACCTTAAATACCACCTAGAAGTTTTTATTATGTTTTAAAATGTTTTGGGTCTAAGGTCAACATTTGCATTAGAAAACGTTTACTGTAAAATGGAGGTTGTAAATTGCCTATAATGTATAAACTATGGAGATAAGGGTGTACATATTTGAAGGACGTACATTGAGAAAAATGTAACATTGCTTAATGAGGGGAGTGCTAGATTTATTAGGAAACAGTCTCTGTGTCTTCAAAAAAACAATTTGTCGGACCGCTACAATTTTAGTAGACAAATATTATATAAAAAATTGGCCTAAGGTCCACTATAGCATGTTTCTAACCCACTAAGTCCACTGATCAAGTTTCTAACCCACTAGGTCCACTAATATGTATTTAATAAGGTATAAAGTCCACTACATTTAAAAAGGGAAATAGTGCCTGACAAAATTACCCTTTCCATTCAAATCCCATACTTTTAGCCCATTATCTCTCATTATCCGTTCTCCGTTTGAAATCCCGGCAGTTACGTTGAAGTTGGAATAGAGCGACAGAAAATTTTCCCTTTCTAATACACTGTATATAAAGATATACAGTTATTGTAAATATATAACGTTATATACTCGTTCATCAGTTCACATTTAACGTGAGATACTTATATTTTACGTTATATACTCATTCATCAGCTAGCATTTAACGTTATATAACACGTTTACATCTGAACGTACATATATTAACATAAAATGGTATATGTTCTATATTTTTTTTGGAGTTTCGCTGAACATAAACTCCCATATAACATTATATTTTTACTTTATTGAATTGGTCCGCGCAGCGGCCTCAATGACTTGCTTTGAGTAACAATAGGTACACAAGTCAGCAGCTTTCATATAATGTTAAATGTTCTATTTTTTTTGGAGTTTCACAGCACAGAAACTGATATATAACGTTATATGTTCTACTTTATTGAATTGGTCCACGCAACGGCTTCATTGACTTGCTTCTGATAACCGTATATAAATAATCTTATATATTTTTACAATGCAAAAACAAACAAACAACCTTATATGTATTATTTTGCCACGTAAATAAATACACACACAAAAACGTAATAAGTGTGACAAAAAATAAACATATAACCTTATAACGTTATACATGAGATTCCGTCCTTTCTAACTCTAAAAAAAATGGGAAAAAAAATAAAAGGAGATCTTGTAACTTCTTTCCCTTTGTCGTCGTCGCCTTTTTCACAATCGACTTCACATGTAACTTAATACTCTTCACCCTTTGAACAACTGCACAAATAATAAATCAGTAAGGCCGCTGCGCGGACCAATTCAATAAAGTAGAACATATAATAATCAAAGTTTGATATAACCATATATATTCGCAATCAAAACCCAAGTGCATATCTTATCAGGCTTTGAATCTGTTGTTTGGTTTGAGGTCTGAAGTTGCTATCTGGTGCATATCTTTGGATTCCATTGGCTTTGTTTAGGTTCCATCTTAAAACACTAAATTAACATAGCCAGACTAGATATATAACCATATATACGAAGAGGAAAACATAAACATGTAACCATTAACATAACTGGACTGTTCAGAGATTGATATAACCTTATATACTCGCAATTAAAACACTAAATTAACCTAGCCAGATCAGATATATAACCATATATTCGCATACAGTTCACATTTGCAACATATTACCCAATATTCGTGTATAAAACCCTAACTTTACCAATCTCTTTAACAAACACCAACCTAGCAAATAAATATATAACCATATATACCAGCAATGAAATACAAAACTCCATTCAACCATACCTTAACAGATCAACAATTGATATAACCATATATCAATCAAAATCCTAACTTAACTTAACCAATAATTAACCGATCAGAACCCTAAATAATCTTAACTGTAACTTTGGCAACCCATTCATATAACCATATATACCAAGACAAATGTACCTGGTAAACGAAGACGACTAGGACGCGAAGACCGGCGACGAACGGGCGACCGACGGCGACCGACTAGAATGGGCAATGAACAGGCGACGAACGGTGAAGGACAGCGACGAAAGGAGAAGGCCGACGAAACTATGTCGCAGAATGACGAGAGGAGAAGGCGAGACTGTTGGTGGGCAATCTTGTGGGTTTTTCACGTACAGTATCATTCAGTCTGAAAATGGGGGGAGGGGGGGAAGGGGGGAAGGGGGGGGAGTGGGAATGGGATTTATACTGAATGGGGAGAAATTTCAGGAATCGGGGAGAAATTTCAGGGAATTTCAAAAGGTTGTTTTTTAAATGGTTGAAAAAAAGGGCAACAATTTTTAAAAAACAGGGGTATATTAGACCTAACATGGTTATTATATTTTTACTAATACATTAGTGGACTTAGGAGGTTTTAGAATTTAAAAGTGGACTTAGTGGGTTTCAAAATTGCTATAGTGGACTTATGCAAAATTCTCTCTTTCTCAACTTGAGAGCCTCTCTCTCTAAACTTTTATCCTTCTAGGATTTTCTTTGGGGGTGCGTGGGGGTGGCCGCCAGTACTCCTCAGTCCTCACCTTCACCTCTCCCTTCCTCCGGCCTCCCTCTTCTTCACCTCCTAACCTTGTCGTGCTCCACCTACGTCTCTGATGCAGGGAGGTGTTGAAAAGAAGAACGCGCAACAAAGATAATCACAAACAAGTATGAATTAGAGGTACTTCCTTTACGAACAATAATGAGAAAACTCTCAATTTTTATGAATCAAATCATAAACAACTCCTTAGCCCTAAGAGTATCAACAGTGGAATAAGCAAATGTGAATAATTAAAACATGCCCATCAGATTTTGATTATCCATTTAGAAGTTGCTAAAGTTAGCAATGTTAAATTCCACATTGGTTATTTTTTGCCCATAATCAAAACCAATGGGCCCTCCAAACTTTTCCCTTCATTTCACGCATATTTTTTGAAAAAGCGGTTTTTGAAGGGGAAAAAAAACAGTTTATGTTAGAAACAGTTCAAAAAAAAATAGTTTTCCAAAACAAAAAAACTGTTTTTCAAAAAACACACTTTATTTACTTACAGTTTTAAAAATTTTTGAAAAAATTGTTTTTTGCAAAAAAAAAGTTTCTGAAAAAAACAGAAAAAAAAATGAAAGTTACAATTTTTTAAAATTATTTTTTGAAAACATTGTTGAGAGAGAGAGAATGGAAGAGAGAGAAGGTTTTTGTGCAATGTTGGTGTACTTGATTAAGAGATAAAATTTGATTATTGACAAAATATTTCTATCTTTGATTATTGAAGAACCAAAATTTGATGAGTTGTTAAGAGGTTGCTAGGTTTGATTATTCCAACGTGAGTACTTTTTTGATCCAACATTGCTAACTTTAACAATTTTTTGTTTTGCTTATTCCACTGTGGATGCTCTATAAGGCTTGCATCTTAATTTATAGTAGTAGCAACCCTAGAACTAAAAAGGAAATAAAATAATGAAAAGCTAAATCTAATTAAGTCTTGGAGAGCAAGAAAATAATAAAAAGGAAATAAAATCAACATAAATAACAAAACCTAATATTCTAGGCAATTTATACTAAAACGGAAAGATTCTTAATAAAATGCTAATTTAGAAATAATAAAATAAATTTATATATTTTAATAATATTAGCCTGCATTAGTCTCTCCTCCCATTTAATAATATTAGATGGCATGACTTGGCTTTACTCATCCGGCAAATAAGTCTACGGATCTGGTGTGGCGGCTTCCGGAGACAGCGTCCTCAGCCGGGGCTTTTTTTTTTTTAATTTTCCTGTCTCTCTTTTGTTTCGTATGTTTTCGGATTTGTTGGTTTGGTTATCTCCCTTCAAAGGGAGTTGTCCCTCTCCTATGTGGGATTTTTGGTGTTCTTTTGGCTGTTTTTGATGCAGTTGAGGGTTTGTGTACCTCTCTTTGTTTGGAGGTCGGTCATGGCCGATTAGTTGGCAAAGCCTGGGTGTAATATTTCTGAAAATGGGGCTTTGAAATGGAAAAATGCCATTGTGGGCTGCTTTGTTGACAAACGATTATCCTACTTTCAAGTTAGATCATGGGCTCAACGGGTGTGGAAAACGGACGCTGAGGATGTTGTCACTCTAGACAACGGTTTTTTTTTTTGTGTTCAACTTTAGGGACACAAAAACTTTGGACTCCATTCTTGAGAACGGCCCATATTTCTGTGGGGCAAACATTTTGTGATTAAAAAGTGGTATTCTGGGATGCATCTTACTAAAGGCGCCTTCTCTAGTGTTCCGGTTTGGGTTAAACTCTATAATGTTCCCCTTGAATCATGGACCGAAGATGGATTGAGTTATATTGCTAGTTATATTGGTAATCCTCTTTACTTAGACGATTTCACGCAAAATCATAGCCGGTTGACGTTTGCTTGTGTATGTATTGAAGTGGAGCGGCAAAGGAGATTTCCAAGTCCTTTGTTGTTAATTTGGTTATGGTGAGCCATATGAAATTAGAGTAGAGGTTCCTTGGAAACCCCAAGCCTATAACACTTGCAAAATTTTTGGCCATACTACTAATGCTTGCACAATCCAACCCCAAGCTCCTCCTTCTCAAGTGTGGAAAGCCAAGGAGCCAGTAGGACAGGAAGTCCCCGTTGCTCATGAGCGAATTTTCAAGGAGCGAGTTGAAAACGAAGATAAAGCATGAGAAGAAGTTAAGAGGAAGAAAGACCATATATCCCCTCCGAGTATGCCTTTGGTTACCTCCTCTCCTTGCCATTCGGGTGCCTCCTCTAATGTGCTAAGGAAAGATGATATGGGGAATGTGCCTCCTTCGGTGATGGTATCTTCTAGTTGTTTTGATGTGCTGAAGTCGTGTGACAGTAACGATTTTTCATGTGTGACGGACCAAGTATCTTATACTTCTCTGACTGTTACCATCCACAGTCGGGCTAGTAAAAAACACGAGGTTCCTGAGAATGACCCTGTGGCTCCCCGTCAGTCTACACGTTTCCGAGAGCCTCCAAGGATTCCTTTGGAAGGTGACTTCGTAGGGCCCAGGCATGGCTAGAATTCGTTGGTAGGGGAATCTTCATCCCCTCGAGGTGAAAATAAAAGGAAGCTTCACGTGAAGATAAAAATGTTAAAGGCTTCGAGGGCTTAGGTGGTTGAGGCTTGCCTTTTAAAGTTGTGTTGCTTCTTTGAAGTGTGCATTGAGCGTCATTGAATATCTCTTTTGCTTTGTTTAGATTTTTTTTGGCTTTTTTATTTGCTTTTTGTTTGCCAGGGGTATGCCCCTTGTAAATATGTACATTCGGTTATCCTTTTTTTTTTTTTTAATTTCAAGCTAAAAAAAAAAAAGCCTGGTTATGAAGCTCTAGTGGGTGATCTTGGGTAACTAGGCCTCTTGTTTGATTATTTACACTCTTTTGACGATATCCAACTTTGTATTCAGTTGTTTGCTGATATAATACAACTTCTACAATTTTAGCAAAAAAAAAAAAAATTTTGATAATGGTCGGGGACGTTACTCTGTTTGTAAACCTAGACTAGACATTTGTAAATTTGTTGTTTGATTGAAACGTGCGAAACTTAGCAAAACTGAATAACAATAGCGAGATGAGCGCTGCAATTTGAATATTATTTGAAAGAATCATATGAAGAGCAACATGGATTTTTCAAACACATGGTAAAGACAGTATCAATTGACATGGCATTCATGCTTTTTACTTCCCAGCGAGTAAGTCTACCATATTCATCAATACGCGTAATAGGTTTATATACAACGATTATCTGACAACAAATACAATGCTTTTAGTGATTTTTTCATTTTTTGATCGGTAAAATTATTTAACATATAGAAGAAACTCGACACTTTTAGTGATATCTTTCATTCAACTTCTTCAATAATATCAATACCGGAGTGTTCAGCCATATGAGTACCACCAACATCTCCAATTTGCATGGGCATCTCACAAGTATACGCGCTTCCTCCTTTTTTTTTTTGCACAGATTTCCGCTAATCAAAGTCCCATAAAAACCTTCACACAAATTGGACACATCTTTGGGTTTTGCCCCTGTTACCACTTCAACATGCAAGCAGAATTCCAAAGGCATACACATCGTCTGATTCTTTAAATTCACTCTTCTCACAGATTCTCATCCTCAAATAATTGCCATAATTTGATCCCACGATCATTCTCCCTCCAAAAGACAATATATTTTCGGATCAAACTTCTCATCTAGAAAGATGAATTTGGAGCACATGTTGCCATGAGTTACTCTGTAGTTACAATTGTACGTGGTGGAGCTAGCCATGGCAAACCTCTTGCTATTCCAACTGTGATTACATATTTCAGAGGCTAACAGTGTACTAAGTACAAAAAAGCGTTTTATATGTGGTTGAGACTCTAACTGTGTTTTATATGTGTTCTAATTTTTTTCATTATTCGACTTTTAACTAGCGCCTAGTGAGCATATTATTAGCATGACCCTATTTAATTTAGGGCTTTTGATCTTTGATGAGATTCATGTTAAGTGCTAGACTTATAGTCAACCTTGAAAACATCGATAATTTGGGCTAGTTCATAGTGGTCATTCAATCTTTTTTTAAAGAGGTCTCAGATTCGAATATGAAAGGATGGGCACAAATATTTAGCCATCACTTCATGTTGAGAAAATCAATTCTGACGGGGCAAGAAATCGACCCAAGTTGTAAAAGAAAAGTGAGAAACTTATTCACATAGCCGTCAATATTCACGGCTCTGCACAATCTCACTCGTTCATTTTGACAATCAATCGTTGGCATGTCTTTTTAATTTTGACCAGTCAAAATTGGTTATCAATCTAGACTATTCAAAACACTTTTGAACGCCCGGGATTGAGCTCCGTAAAAACTTATTAATGAAACCCTCCGTAAATAAGTTTTTCCGAAAAGAAAATCACACACACATTTCAATCAGTAGACCACAGCTCAAATAAAGTTATTTACTTTTCTTGGTTGGAAACATCATTTGGGCTAGTTCATAGCAATGTTCTGAATACCATACCAATCAGGAACTGATTTTCCTACTGGTATGGTAAGTATCGGTACCGGTTAAATGCCAGGTACCGTTTCGGATTGATCGCTATTAGTGTTATTTTCCTACTTAAAAGAATTTATAGTATAATATACACTTTTTTAAAATAAAAATAAATAAAATAAATCCAGTATTTGTCCGGTACAGTCCAGTATTTGCCCGGTACCGTCCGGTATTGACCGGTATTGTCCAGTACTTAAAGAAAAAAATAAATTTTAAAGTAATACCATCCGGTATTGGCTGGTACTGACCGGTATATTAGGTACGGCCGGTACTGACCGGTATTTGAGCTGGAACGGAATTAGAGGTGTAGGGTACCGGATTCTGTCAAAAACGGTACATACCGACCGGTACGAAACGGTATTGATAACATTGGTTCATAGTGGTCCTTCAATCTTTTTTTAAAGAGATCTGAGGTTCGAGCAAAAATCTTTAGCCATCACTCCGTGTCGAGTCCGGATACCTATCAATCATAAGAAGAAGAATGTAATACATAAGATCAAATCTGACGGGGCAAAGCAATAGACCCACGTTGTAGAAAAAGAAAATGGGAATCACCCAAACATTTCAATAAGTAGACCAAATTAAGCTCAAAGCTATTTACTTTTCTTGGTTGGAATTATTGGTTGGGGGTCCCCTTGGGAAACTACTGCTTAGAGCTCAAATAATGAATTGAGCATTAGAACTCCTTTGGTAGTGACATATCGGTTTAGACCAGTGAGACTCCTTTACAGACTGTTATTTCGCGGAAATTTAGTACTACTAGCAATGCTACTTATGTGTCCACATTGCATGATATTTGTTGCATAATCTATCGCAAATTGTATGACTGCACCAGGTGCCATCCACGTTATAATAATGTACCCTTAACTTCTCTCTTTTCTTTTCTCTTCTTTTCTTTTTTTTTTTTTTTTGTTGCTTCTAACGATAGGATGAGATTTTATAAATGACAACAATGAAAAACATCAGAACGGGCATCCACCCCCGTTGAGGGGAGATAGAAGCCTCAAAGAGAACTAAATTCCCAAGTCCTACAACCAAGACTTCTCTTCACAAAGTCCACCTCAACGTCATCAAATCCTCCAATGGATCAACGGAGGAACAAAGATCAGTTTGAAAAATGGTAGAAGAGATCCCTAAGGAGAAACAACAGCCAATACCCACAAAGAGGTGGGAGAGTCACACAAAAGAGAAAAACGAAAGCAAAAGCAAAAGCAAAAGAAAAAGTGAAAGTGAAAGTGATCAATCATCAAATTAGACTTTTGGAGCAGAAGAGCTGGCAAGGATGGAGGAGCAGGCGGAGCTATAGTTACGAACCTTAATTTTCCTCCCTTGTGTAATAAAAGTACTCTTGTGAGAGTTATGATGTAATAATGAGTCAGACTCTATTTAGATTTTCAATTAAATTGTCTATTTAACGTTCCCAAAATTAGGAGCGTTACAAGTCCAAAATGGAATACTGGACATTTAAATAAGGACGGAGGGAGTAGAATCTACCGTGTGTTATCTAATAGAAATCGAAAAAGACCTATTGCACACGTACGAGACAAGTAACACATCAAATCAAATTTCTTTGAAGGGCTGTCCATAATATATTTCAATTTTTTTTTTTTTTTTTTTTGTGGAGTTTCGTTGATTCAACATCCGTCATTGATAATTCTGTGCTTATGCTATAGATTTTCAATATTTCGATTCGCATAGTAGAAGTATCATATCCATACTTCGATGACTAATCTTGAGATTTTAGGTCTGTCACATATGTATTGCCAATTCTAGCTCTTTCAACATATGTACTACTGAGGTATATATCATCTCTTCTCTATCCCTTAGTTGTTTTGACACGTACAGGGGATTTGGCGTTATTTCACATTGCTTTGTAGTTTGGTTTCCATTGTATTAGTGTGTTTCACCCTTTTTTCTTCAATGGAATTCAACAAATCTTATGATTAAAACGAATGTATGGGTGATTTTCGATTAACAACCAGGGTCTATTTCTTTACCCCTTCAAAATTGGAAACTACTTGTAGGGGCATAAGCGTGCCCATCTACACTCTCTAATTTGTACTTGTTACATCTGTTCAGTGTACGTATTACTTAGAGTTTGATAATCGTTTTCTTGTTTCAGAATTTGTGGAATGCCGTTGGTGACAAAAGTGCACAACTGATATTAAAATCCGAGCTTGCGGATTTTACTACATGGTGTCAAAATAAAGTTGACAGGTTCCAGCCTTGAGACTCTTTAGCCAAATTTTCAATGGTTCTGATTCTAATTACTCTTTTTCTCTCAGCATCGCGTAAAAGAGCTTGAATGGTTGTTAGCCTTCTGCGGAGCTTTCCAAGGTCTTTCTCGATCAAAACCCCATGCCAGGCTAATCTGCTGGGTTGCTAGGGAAATCAACTCGACAACAGCGCTGTAAGGGTAGATCCAGGCCCCGTTTCCCTTTACATTATTTTCCCTACAACTTTTAGTCTCTTTAGCGGTTTTGTTTCCACCTAACTTGTTGTCTTCCCTTGACAAATTGTAGACAAGTTTTACTTGGTAATTAGTGCTGCAACTTAATTTTAGTCTAGTGGAAATAACTTGTCCACTTGGTAAGTGCTACTCCTCAGCCTTTTTTTCCAAGGTAAAAAAGAACAGAAATTCCTTAGAACTTGTTCTTGAGGAGAACAATTAGCTAGAGAATTCGAGAGACTTGTTTGGTCAGTGGTGTTTATAGGAGTACAACTATTATGTGGTGAAGGAATGGGATTGGGGGATGCTGCCAAGCACCCCTACTAAGCGTAAAGCGGGTGTCGAGCCGGTCGTCCATCTTGGCACGGCCAACGACGGCCAGCTTGGATTGAATTTAAGCACATATAGATTTGAACCATCAATGGGTGCTTGGCAACAGCCATTTACCAAAAGTTGACATGACCCAAGTCTTTGGACGTCATTCCTTCGGACTCGGGGATACTGTCAAGCACTCTTGCTAAGCGTAAAGCGGGTGTCGAGCCAGCCTTCCATCTTGGCACGGCCAACGACGGCCGGCTCAGATTGAATTTAAAAGCATATAGATTTGAACCATTCAAGGGATACTTGACAATATCTCCAGGTCTAAAGGAATAACGTCCAAAGACTTGGGTCATGTCAAACTTTTGGTAAATGGCTATTCATCCAAATATCCAGTAAAAGGAGTGTGAACGGAGAACTAAGAAGGGCCCACTCCAATGTGGAGCAAATGACAACAAATTGAGAGATAATTTTGAAAATGAGTTGGGTTGGGTTGTCGGTAGTTGGGTCCAGTTTAGCCATCAAGTCTGATTTGATGATTCACTTTCACTTTTTTGTAGAGCCAAATATCTGTTCGGCTGGATCAAAAGGAAAAAGAAGTTACAAAGCTTGGATGCCAGCTTCCAAAGTGTACCGTTCTCCCTAGTCATCTTCAAGGTCTGACACATTATACCAGCGTCGTCACCAATATAATAGTATCAGGGTCACTAAAGGTAACCCCATGAGCTACAAGAGCTCAGCAGAATAATCCCATACCCACTAACCCTTAACTTACAAACAACAGGTCATAGAAATAGTATACTAACTCATGATTTTCAAATAGTACAAGCATATTTAACAAAACAGTTAACAATGACACATCCACATTCACTATTCAACTAACGTTGGTGTCAATGATATCTGAGCTTCTCATACGCAACTTGTCGTAGACCATGTCACCATTTTCATATGCCAAATCAACATTTCCAAAATCGTTTTTGCACACCCAACCTCGGTTCTGCCGTTCTGGTCTCTCGAGTATCTTCACAATGGTTTCGCCATCCTGGGTTCCCATTGGCACACAAAACTTTGGATTGACTCCTCTCCACGGATAACCAAGCCATATTACCAATGAGGCTACCATGTCCAACCCCATTGACAATCTTCACAATGGGCTACCAAGTCCGGCCACATTACGATTTTCGCAATTCACATGATGGGTTACCAAGTCTGGCCACATCGCGATTTTTCATACACACAATGGGCTACCAAGTCCGGCCACATTGCAATTGTCACAATCCACACGATGGACTACCAAGTCCGGCCACATCGCGGGTTTTCATACACATAATGGGCTATCAAGTCTAGCCACATTGCGGTTTCAATACATTTCTTGTCATTAACACACTTTAGGTGTCATATATCTAACTTTCTCAAATTCTGTATCTCGTTTTCATGCATAGACTCCACGGTAGAACTTTCCACGTAACTAATCATAAATCATTCATTGTAATCTTGAAACTAAACTATCATCCAACTCTATAACATTGATACCATGTTATAACTTCCTATTTTCACATAGTCATGCTCAACATCTAGCACACAATGTAAAGCATAGTGTCACATGGACGGACACCTTTAGAGTGGAAACCACTTATGCTATATCGCACATCAAAACAAATAATTCTTAGTAATCACGTATACATGTTCATGACCATCCTAAGATCAAAATACGAATACTTCCAAGCAAAAGATCATTTCTTATATTTCAAAATCCGTTCCTTCTTCCTTTTTGGGAAGTTCAAAACAACATATGTTTTTCCGAAAAAATAAAGTCGATATATTCAACATACTCCTCTTCCTTTTCAAAACTTTAAGAAACACCCTTTCAAGTTCTCATGCATTTTAAACATTCAAATAATATACATACTTCTATTTATACTTAAGCGTAAATGAGTAGAGGTATTCTACTGTTCTTCTTGGCAGTTGGGTGGCTACAAAAAATAAGTCAACTATCGAACGGAATGACTTCCTACGGTAAGCTTCCGATAGCTTTGAAAGAGAAAGGTTTCTCTCGAAACTAGTTCTTTGACTACACTATTAAACTAGCTTTTGGATTGAAAGGGTGGTCGAGTGGTGGTTTAGTAGCGGCTTAGAACGAGTTTCTTGAAGAATTTAAGAACAAGGAAGAACTAAGCAAGAACAAAGTAAGACTAAAAGGATTTCTAAAGAGAGAAGTTGAAGGCTTGAAGGTGTGATTTAAATGGCAAATGAGGGGTCCTATTTATAGGAAAATTCTTGGCTCTCTCTCTCCCTCTCCTTGGCCGAATTCCCTCTCTCTCTTTCTCCCATGGATTTGCTCCATTGTGTAGTCAAATCACATCTTTAAGCATGCCATGCCTTGTCATCCAATTTTAGGCTCAAAATCTAGGTTATCATGAAGGGTTTTGGCATTGTCTTGTCCTAGAAATGGTTTGCTTGCAAGAAAGAATAAAATGATTGGTAAGGGAATGCTTAAGAAGTTTAGGAATGGGTTGTAAAGTTGTACTAAGATTGAGTGTGAGGTTGGCTAAAAGAGGTAGCTTGCTTGACTGACCAACACATGCACACACTTCACTCTTTTTTGCCTCTCCTCTCGCTCCTTTTCAGCCTCTCTCTCTCCCTCTCTCCTCTCGGCCTCTTCTCTCTCTATCTCTCTCTCTCTCTCTCTCTCTCTCTAGTACTATGTATATATATAAGTCTATGTGTGTGTATATATATATATATATATATATATATATATATATATATAAAAGTACACTTAAGTGCTATGAGGTCTAACTTACCAAGTCTAGGGAAAGAGTAGAGATTATGGGCTTTCAAGTGATAATACATAATGGGCTTCTGACTGGCCGGCCCTTTTTTGTACCTATCTACCCATCCAAGCCCAACACATGTTTAATCATACCCCTCCAGGCCCCGTTTCAAATAATTTGTCCAAAATGCCCCTTCCGTTCCTAAAAGCCCTAAGCTCCTGTACGTCCAGTGCCACCCACCGTAACTTCTCGACAGCAGTCGACCTTAGGCCCACCCGAGGAGGCTCCTTTGTCCACCACCACAACAACATTGACTGCCTTCTTCACCAAATCCCGCCTCCCGACCTCCGCCAAACCCCTCACCACTCCTTTCAAGAAAATCTTCATCGATCTCGTCTCGCGATTAACCCGCCTTGAATCCGTCTCCGTCGGCATCAAGAATCCGGGGGGATCTATTGTATGATGACGTCGAGGATGAGTCGGATGATTTGTAACTTGAACGTCGTCGTTTTCGTCAGGGAGTGGCTGCCTGTGTGGACGGCGTAGGTCGCTTGGGGTGTCGGATTTCTGGATTCAGTCGTGTTGGAGGCGGCCGGAGGTTTTGTCTCTGATTTGTTTCTGCTGCGAATTTCACGTTTCTCTCTCTGGAAAAAGTGTCTTTAAATGTGTTTGATTTGTTTTGGTTCAACTATCGGTTACTGCATGTTGGTCAAGTTTGAAAGAAATTGAAGGCTGTGATGATGATGCTAGAAAAGTACACGCTCTGTTTGGATTTAGAGGTGTGAATTGTGTAATTTAGGATGTGTGAATTGTGTAAAGAATAAATCTCAATTTATGATGGATAGATATGTAAAGATGGTTTTTCCTTTGCTTTGGGCGTTTGTTGATATGAAGTTTTGGTTTTGATTATGTTTCTGGCTCCATAGGTGTGAATTCACACATATTTTCAGAATTTGCACCAAGAATTCACACTCCTAAGAATTTTGGATGTGAGTACCTAAAAGGATGTGTGAATTCTGGAAGGTGTGATTTCTGCAAAATGGTGTGAATTCTGAAAAGGGGTGCGAATTCTGTAAGGTGTGATTTTTGCAAAATGGTGTGAATTCTGAAAAGGGGTGCGAATTCTGTAGGGTGTGAAATCTTGAAGGTGTGAATTCTTAGGGTGTGAATTCTGCGGGTGGGGTTTGAATTTTAGAGGGTGTGAATTCTTGAAGGTGTAAATTCTTGGGTTGTGAATTATGTGGGTGGGGTGTGAATTTTGGAGTGTGTGTATTTGTGGAGGTGTGAATTCTGTGGGGTGTGAAATTTGTGGGTGGGGTGTGAATTTTGAAAAGAGGTGCGAATTCTGTTGGGTGTGAAATCTTGAAGGTGTAAATTCTGTGGGTAGGGTGTGAATTTTGGAGGGTGTGAATTCGTGGAGGTGTGAAATTCTTGAAGGTATAAATTCTTGGAGTGTGAATTCTGTGGGTGTGGTGTGAATTTTGGAGGATTTGAATTTGTGGAGATGTGAATTCTGTGGGGTGTGAATTCTTGAAGGTGTGAATTCTGTGGGTGGGGTGTGAATTCTGGGAGTGTTGAAATAGTGACAAGGGTAAAATAGTAAAAGCATCTTTAAAAAGGGATTGGATGGAATAGCTCTACAAAAAAGGGTTTGCATGGAACTCTATGTAGAAAAAGGGACCGACCAGGAATTTCCTGATACATAATCATGGTTGCTTGAAAGAACAAACTTGGTTCTAGACAAGTCTATGGTAGTACCATTTCAAGACAATAAGAAGTCTTATTTCTATTACCCATAGGATAAAAATTACCCTACAAACTATTACTCAAAGGTTAAAGAGGAAAATAATGAGAAGGAATATATTTTTTGAAAGTGATGTTTTAATGGAGAGAAAAGTAAGGCTAAGTTTGCTTCTATTGGAAGCAAAATGATTACTTTCTAGGTCTTAAAGGGTTCAAGTAGGGTTGAAAAGGTTCACAAGTGTGGGCACACGCCCCAAAAATCGCCCGATTTTGGTTTGTAAGAAAATAATTTGGGGGCGGCCCTCTTGGAAAAAATAACGCGGCGAAACGTTTCGATTCAGAGTCGCCACTCGGGTTTTAGCGGTGAGACACCCAAGGAACCGAACTCGAGAACGCTTGCTACGTTTTGCTTAGATTTGAGAAACGGTTTGATTTGATTTGAAGAGGCGTAGACTGGTCCGTCGTCACCTTCGATATCTGAGGTTCGGGAGCCAAGTTACGAGAAGGGAAGGGTTTTATGGCACCCCTCTTGCCCAATCCGGAGATCGGTCTCTACTCGGGCATTTTATTAAAACATTTGCATTTCTCTCTCATTTGATCATTTTGGCCAGTTAGGGCTGGGGAACAGTTAATAGGGATAAAAACTGTAACAAGTTGCAATTTGTATGACAAAAATGTTTATGGATGCTAGTTCGCTTGATTGAATTGAATTAAATGTAAGAACACAGATTGAGAACAAGCACTGCCAGGAGTTCAACGGGATGATGTACGCTGCCCATCGGGTGCGTGAGCAGGCGACATGCTGGCACGCAATGGCCAGGCCACTGCATGCCAACACACCCTGCGCACGCCACCTGAAAGCTGGCGTACACTACCCTGTTGATTTCTCACAGCTCCTACTCTTAATCCTCTGGGCTCTGGAATGGACCAGTGCACACCCAGGGCAAACCACGCAGTTTATAATGCAGAGTAGGTACATATTACAGGCAGACAGACATGAGAAATGGCTGAGAGCCATGAAAATAGCACAGCAAACCCCATAAACAGAGTGGGGAGGAATAAGGGGCCAGAATGGAACTGTGATGTAAGGGTCACGCACTGGCTTGTTGTCAAACATGGCGTACGTCACCCACCGGGAGCCGTACGCCAGGCTTGCACGCTAACCAGGGTCTGGCTTTACATCATCTGGGCTCTGGAACATGACCAGAAATACCCCAGAGGCCTTATAAAGCAAAAGGGCACAGGTTTTGAAAGCTACATTTAAATAACTCTACTGTACAAAAAGCAGTAAACTGATTATTAGCATGTTAGAAGATGATGACATAAAGGAAATGAACAATAAATGGGATCATCATGATCCCCACGCCAACTGTGCACGTACAGCCAAAGGTGGCGTACGGCTACGCGGAGTTGGCGTGCGCCATGGCTTGGCCCCTACGACTGATTTATTTTACCAGAGAGGGGTCTGGACTAGCATCAGTTACTAGCCAGAACCCTTCTGGTTCCCCTCAGGGGCTGAAAACAGAAAGCAGCACAAAGGTGGTATACCTTTGGTGCAAGAGAGAGGAAGGATGAGAGTGAGCTTTGGAGGTTGAAGATGGAGGCTGTATAGTAACTGATCAGTAGAGAGGGGGGGTGTGAGACTTCTCTATCTCTCACTCTTACAATGGGAGAGCAAGAATAAGAGAGAAGAGAGGGAATGAACTTGGAGGGTTAATGTGGTTAACCCCTTGCAAATGAATGCAAGGGGGATATTTATAGAGGAGAGAGGCTGAGACCAGAGGCTAATCAGCTGGGGTTAGGGTGGTTAGGTTAGGTTAGAAGGGAGCTCCCATGCATTAAATGCATGGGACTAGGTGATGGGTTGTGTAGGAGAGAGAGGGGAATGTCCCTGCAGAAAGCAATGATCAGGAGGCCCTGCACTGTACTGAGACGGTTGCAAAGTTTCGAGCACGTGACAGAAAAGTAGTGATTTGACCAGCCTTGACCCTGCGTACGCCAGCTATGTACCGGCGTGCGCCAGGTCAAATTGAGTCAACGGTCGATGTCCGACACGTGGCAATTTGCTGGCGCACGCCAAGTAGAACCTGGAGTAAGCAAGGTAAGGTTTTGCTGAGGCTTATCTGGCTCTGGATTTGAAGGGTTTGAAGGGATTTGAAATGAGTTTGGATGATGAGAGTCCAACACTCAAAGCTTAAGACCTTCCATCGACTTTGGAGTGTTTTCAACCCTTTTTATCATCATTGGGGCAACAAAGACAACAATAAAAAAAAAGCTACTCCGAACAGTCCAGAATGGGGTGTCTACAACAAGGTTCACTTAAGGTTAGGAGAATATAACTATGGTAGTTCGTTTCCTCCAACTAATCGGTTGAAAACTAATTCTACTTGCCCTGTAAGATTTTTAGCCAAGAAATATAATTTTAAAACTTCATTGCAATTACTAGGAAAATATACAAGTGTTTCTATAAGTATACTTGTCTTTAGAAAAGGACTAGATTGTCCGGCGCGAAAAGATATGATTTTATAAGTCTCAAATCTAATTATGACGGATTATTAGAAATTAAAAGGAAATTTAAAAGCAATCCAAGTAATTAAAATAAAATTCAAATATTTAATGAAATTTTTATTTACCAAAAATCAGGGTCGTTACAGGACTGTTCCAAAATAAGTGTCCACTTTGAAAAGCTAATGGATAAAGTGGAGAATGATTTTGGAAAGTAGAGGTAAAAGTTGATATGGAAAGTATAAAGTGACGAATAATTTGGGAAAATAGAGGTAAAAGTTAATATGAAAAGTATAAAGTGGAGAGAAAAGTTTATGGAAAAAATGGAAAGTAGATGTGAAAGTAAACTCCTAAAACTGCGTGTTTTTCAAATTATGACATTTTAAAATGGTCGGAGGGAGTATTATTTATAATTATTCAATTTCTTGCTCCTCCACTTACAAAAATTTGAAGCCAAGGGATGCTGTGCTCTTTTTTATCATTTTTTTCTGAGTAAATTACACTAAACCCCCCTTAACTAACCCACTTTTTCACTTAACCCCCTCAGACTATAAAACTCAACATTGTGCACCATCTAACTATTCAGAGTTGACACTTAACACCCTTTTGTTAGCTCTTCGTAGGAAAAATGCACTGACGGCCATCTCCGGCTACCGGACGGCCGATCTGAGCCGTCCAAAAAATTTAAAAAAAAAAACCGAGTGGGCCATCGCGGGAATCAACGGCATCCGACGTGCGTAGGTGCTCGATCCAAACACCCCATTTAAATTCTTGGGGTGTTTGGATCGAGTACCTACGCGCGTTGGATGCCGTTGATTCCCACTTTGGCCCACTTGATTTTTTTTTATAAAATTTTTGGACGGCTCGGATCGGCCATCCGGTGGCCGGAGACGGCCATCGGTGCATTTTTTCTACGGGGACCTAACAAAAGGGTGTTAAGTGTCAACTCTGGATAGTTAGAGGGTGCATAATGTCGAGTTTTATAGTTTGAGGGGGTTAAGTGAAAAAACAGGTTAGTTGAGGGGGGTTAGTGTAATTTACTCTTTTTTTCTTAGCAAAAGAAATTTTATTAATCTCTAAAAAAGAACAAAGATTAAAGGGAACAAAGACAGACAAGATATACGCGAGTACTAAAAAGATGTTGGCAAGAAGCCAACAAAAGAAAAGAAACAACCCCAACACACCTATTCTTGAAAGCCAAATACCTCCGGCACTCTTAACACTCAGCAACATGGAAACAAATAAAAGAGTACACCTCTACCAAAAAATAGACAAAATAGCACCACTGAAAAAACAATCTAAACTAGCCCCCACCGAAGAAACTAGAAACAAGTACAAATAAGCAGCACAAAAAACAACCTCAAAATACCCGCACCAAAGCAAACCCAAAAAAGAAACAAAGCCACGACCAACCCCGGCTAAGCAACATTCAGCATTAGAAAAGAAATGCAGCAGAAGACAGCAATGAACTCCCAAATAGAGAAACCAATCGAATAAGAACTTCAGTGAGAGGGAGGCACCATCCTCCAACTCATCAAAATACCCCAACAACCACCCCACCCCCCCCCCCCCCCCCCCCCCCCACCCCCCCCCCCCCCCCCCCCCCCCCACACACACACACACACACACACACACACTCTTTTTTATCCTTAATCACTGAAGTTAATTTTTTTTTAGCAAAAGAGGAAAAATGGCTACTGCCTTTGATTGACCGGCTGTCCATATGGCAGATCAGTAATAAAAGGAGACAGGGCAGTTGTGTAATATGTTCATAAAGTGTGGGCAATTTACTCGAAGGAGGAGAGAGCGGCAATCGTTAGATCAAATCAGTCTGAGCCATATATTAAAAATGTCTTTGTGCTCAACACACCGTCCAATAATAGATATACTCCAATAATTTCTTAACTTTTTATGTCTAATTCTACTTTTTTTGTCCGCTAAAGTAGGAGCAACACTCCTATTTTTTTACCTGATGATAATCTAGTCACCTCTCTTGATTTGAACACGTTAATCTTTCCTCCACTGGATGCTTCCTCAAATGAATTTACTATTTTACCCCATGTTTGTCAAAACGATGTCGTTTAGCAAAGAAAAACGAAGAGTATATTCGGAATTTGGTATAATGAGTTTTGTTTTAAACAAAGTTGCAACTTCCCCAATTCATGAAAGCCATGAAGCTCCTCCTCTGAATTAGAGTTTTGAAAAGATGCGTCGGTATGGTTCTGTGGGTTGTAGTTGAAATCAGGTATCAACTCTTGAACTGAGTTCCCCCCCTTTTAAAAAAAAAAAAAGGAATTAGCTTCGGCAAATTTAGCTTTTCATTTGGATTTTCTTGCCATGATAATCGTTTTGGGTTAAGTTTCTACTAATTTCCTCGGTTATGTGGTTCTAATTATCCCAATCCTTTTTGCTCCAGTTCTTGTTTTTGATATTAGACTTTCTTTTTCATACGTTTTTCTTCATCAAGGGCTTTATTAGCTTCATTATGTCTCTGTAGAGTTGAGAAATGGGATTAACTCTTGATGTTCAGGACATTATTTTTATATGTAGAGTACTCTGGCAAAAATTCAAATCTTCTGATCAAACGAACTAGGCTCTGTTTGGAATTTGTGGAAAGAAGTGTAAAGGCAAAGAAATTTAAAAAATTTCTTATCACTTGTGTGGTTGTTAAAGAAATAGAAGGAAAAACTTCATAACCAAGTGCAACTTTTTCCATAATTTCTCCCCAGTTTAGGCTTGCCAGGAATGTTGCGCAGAAAAATTAGTCCTGAGAAAAGTGAATTAAAGGAAATGGAATGTTGCTAGTAATTTGTTAACCACAGTATGCACTAAACATGCTTTTGTCTCAATTTCTTGCTTTCGGTATTGAGCAAACACTAGTTTATCCTTTCTGGGAACAAGTGGCCTTGATGATGAGTAGTTTCCAACTCATTTGGTATTTCTCTAACTCCAACTGATTTGAAGTTCCCCCTTAATCAACCGTTATTCTAGCAATTCAGGGTTACAGATATGCATGCAAGATTTTGGTGAGCCATTGCCAAACAAAAAAGCTGCCGTTATATGAGGTCTTCAATGTCTCCCTAAAGCAAACCAAACTTTATGCAGTACATCTAAACGTGAACTTATCTCTTAATATAGCTTTAGTACTGCTCCAGCAAGAATGTTGGTCACATATGTTAATTTTGGTTGTTTATCCTTGTTGATTAGTGTGATAGAAGCAAGGAACACAATTGGTAAGGATGGTTGATGCTGTTGTCTCCTTCGTGGTGGATAAACTTGGTGACCTTCTCATCGAACAAGTTGTTTTTTTACGAGGAGTGAAAGATGATGTTGAATGGTTGCGAAGCCAATTGGAGTATATGTTGTGTTTCCTGAAAGATGCAGAAGAAAAGCAAGATGTCGACAATCGGATGCACAAGTGGATAGCTGATATTAGAGATGTTGCTTATGAGGCCGAGGATATTATTGACAACTTCATCCTCAAAGTAGAAGCAGGGGCTCCAAAGAAGATGGGTTTAAAAGATTGCTTTGAGAAGTACTTTTGCATTTGCAGCAAACATTCTAGCCTCAACCAACAGGCAAATCTCTATCATATAGGACGGGAAATAAAGACACTAAAGACCAAGCTCAATCAAATCCAACAAAATCAAGTAACTTTTGGGATAAGAAGAATCGACGATGTAGGAGAAGGATCAGATCGCATGAATACGGTCAATAATTGGCTACAAAAAGAACGCCCATATAAAGACGATGAGCATGTTGTTGGCTTGAAGGAGGATGCTGAGAAATTGATGTCCGAACTTGTCAAGGAAGTGAAAGATCGGTATGTGATCTCAATCGTGGGCACCGGAGGCTTGGGTAAGACAACTATAGCTCGGAAACTTTACAACACTCTTAGTCCAACAAATATATTTGACAGCTATGCTTGGGTTTCCGTGTCCACTGATTACAAAATCCAAGATCTTCTTCGATCAACAATAAAATCTTTCAAAAGGCCGAACACCAAAGAGGAATTTGAGTTTCTAGAGAAGATGAAAGAAGAAGATTTGGAGCCTCATTTACGTGAAACCTTGAAAGGACGTCGATATTTGATGGTGCTTGACGATGTATGGGATGTAAATGCTTGGCGAAGCTTGAGAAGAGCGTTTCCAGATGAGAAAAATGGAAGCAGAGTAATCATGACAACCCGAAAGAAAGTTGTTGCCGAGCCTAGCGATGAGAGATCATATGTTCATGAGCTCCCATTTCTGAAGGACGAAGAAAGTTTGGAATTGTTTTGTAGTAAAGCATTTCCTTGCTACGACGAGGTTGGAAATCAAAAAGGTCGTTGCCCTCCAGGCTTGGAGAGTTTGGCAAAAGAGATGGCCAGCAAGTGTCACGGCTTACCCCTAGCCATAGTTGTGTTGGGTGGGCTACTGCGAGGAAAAGATCCTGACCAGTGGCCCAAGTTGACAGAGCACACGTGGCGCCATGTAAGGGATCATGACTCGCGTCGTGTTCAACATATATTGGCTTCAAGTTTCAACGATTTGCCCCATCGCTTGAAGTCATGCTTTCTTTACTTGGGTTTGTTTCCAGAAGACTTCGAAATTGATGCAACGAAACTTTGTCGGTTGTGGGTGGCAGAGGGTTTCATAAAACCAGGCAAAGAATCTTTTGAGGAGACGGCGGAGGCGTATTTGAGAGAGCTAATTGACAGGAGTTTGATTCAAGTAGTGAAAAGAAATTGGAGGAGAATCATAACATGCCGAGTGCATGATCTGCTCCGTGATTTTGCAACCGAAAAGTCAAAGGAGCTAAATTTTCTTCATATCTATGAAGGAACAGTTGCTCCCAACAGTCGAAGACTAGCCTCCCATTGTGGAATTGAGAGGTTTGTTTCGTTGGACCATTCAGATATGCGTTTACGAACCCTCTTGTTTTTCAACTTAGTGGATGACCCAGAAATAGCACAGCTACAGACCTTATGCAGGCAGTTGAGATTACTGAGAGTGCTAGATTTTGAGGATGATCTATCCCATGGTTACCGACAGAAGGAGAATAAAATACTACCCGATGAAATGGGGAAACTTATCCACTTGAGGTACCTGGGGTTACATGGCACCAATATAAATGCGCTCTCACAGTTCATAGGTAACTTGCATGCCCTGCAAACCCTGGAACTGAATCCAAGATACGACTCGGATCCAATTGAGTTACCTGATGAGATATGCAAGGCAAAGCAGCTGAGACATTTAATTGGACGTTTCAAGTGGCCATTTCGAGTGGACAATTTGACAAATCTTCAAACTCTCAAAGAGGTGGTGGTTGTGGAGGAGCAGATGGAATTCAACCCAATAGATCTGATCAATCTTCGCGAGCTTCACATAGTACTTGGCGGAGAGAGCAACAATAGATTCACACTAGATTCTCTTGGTGGATTACTACGCCTCCAATCCTTGCATATCGAAGTTATGAAAGTAAGCACACGTCGGGTTGCCGAGGTCAACTTGCACCCGCTCTCTCACTGCCAACAACTCCTCCAATTGAGGTTGAAAGACATGCCGGCAGATTGGAAGTTGCCAACAGAGGGGCTTGCAAATCTTAGGTACCTCAACGTAAATGCATACGAACTTACTGAAGATCCTATCCCAATGTTGGAGAAGCTTCCAAAATTAACAGTTCTCGTGTTGTATCAATATCGTTTTTCTGGTGGGAAATTTGTTTGCACCGCTGGAGGATTCCCTCAACTCGAGATCCTCGATCTAACTAGTAATGGTCTGAAGGAGATCCAAGTGGAAGGAGGAAGAATGCCTGTGCTTAAGGGTTTGTTAATATATTCCAACTTTGATGTTTCGATGCCAGATACACTACGCTCCATCCCTGCCCCAGACCCCTTTCCAGATTGGTCTGAGTGGGCTTACTAAGCAACAATAATTAGTTACCATTGAGTTGGGGCAGGTGTAAGAGGACATGGAATAAGTATTGAAGCTTCGGATTGCTTGTCTTTTTCATTTCGCGAATAATGTTTGTTTAAACAGGTGTGAACTTAGTTTGCGTTTTCTTTCATTTGATAAGGTGATTAAGCTTTTCATTCTATGTATGTGCGAGTTTAGGAGAAGTGAAATGGGTTTCGTTCTTGGTCTCCTTTTTCCTTTTTCTCTTTTCTTGTTTTTTTTTTGGCATGTACCCCTTGGTTGACTCGTCAATGATTGTTTCGTCAATGATTGTCCAATTTTAGTGCATAAGTTGCTTATCTTATGTCATGTTAAGTTGTTTTCAGTAATTTGCTATAAATAATTAAAGGACCTTTTTGAATTATTTGTTTTCACCAAAGAATTTATCATTATGATTTTTTCCCGTTATGATTGGTACTATATATTTTGACAATACTTGTGGGAAGATGATATAAGGATGAGATATATGCATGAAATTGTGGTGAACATATGTTTGCAAAAGTTTTTGTGCCAATTTAAAGATCTCAATTATACTAAATCAAATCAGTGCAAAAAATCTTTAAAAACCAGTCACAAAATAGCTTATTTCCCATTGCAATTTCAGGCTACGCGATCCCCCAAAATTGAACTCACATTTTCTACTTTTGGAGTTGAGAAAGAAAACAGAATGGAAAGTGGAAACTATTAGAATGGGCTAAAAAAACTAACTTTGCCTATGTACCTTTGATTTAATCACATTTTCACAAATATATTTCTGCTTTGTTGTTGTAGTATTTTTTGTTAGATTTCTTGGAGGGTTTCAACCTAAAATCAATTAGCAATAGGTGGAGTAGCCTCTAAAATATATTAGGATTAATTGCAAGGACACCCCTTCAACTATCACACTTCGTCAACATGATCCCCTCTTGTTCAAAACTCATCAACCTCATCCCCTCAACTATCAAAACTCATGAACTACACCCCTTCCCCTTATTTCCATTAAACAATTGGACAGAAATGAGTGAAAAGCCAAATATACCCTTACCTTACCTTATGTTAAAACAAGGTAAGATGGCAAAAGAGATGGCCAGCAAGTGTCATGGCTTACCCCTAGCCATAGTTGTATTGGGTGGGCTATTGCGAGGAAAAGATCCTGACCAATGGTCTAAGTTGACAGAGCACATGTGGCGCCATGTAAGGGATCATGACTCCCGTTGTGTTCAACATATATTGACTTCAAGTTTCAACGATTTGTCTCATCACTTGAAGTCATGTTTTCTTTACTTGGGTTTGTTTCCAGAGAACTTTGAAATTGATGCAAAGAAACTCTGTCGGTTGTGGATGGCAGAGGGTTTCATAAAACAAGGCAAAGAATCTTGTGAGGAGGAGACATAGGCATATTTGAGAGAGCTAATTGACAGGAGTTTGATTCAAGTAGTGCAAAGAAACTAGAGGAGAATCATAACTTGTCGAGTGCATGATTTGCTTCGTGATTTTGCAATCGAAAAGTCAACAGGAGCTAAATTTTCTTCATATCTATGAAGGAACACTCGCTCCCAACAGTCGAAGACTAGCCTTCTATTGTGGATTGGGCAAAGTGCGGATTACTTCCCTATGGTTTGGCCATATGGCAAATGACCTCCCTGAATTTTACTAATGAGCAGTTCGTCTCCCTATAGTTTTAGAGTAAAGTGCAACTCTAACTCCATTAACAAAAAACATTAAATGACTCTAATACCCATGTACTTTATTTGGAAAATATGAACGTCTATATTTAAAATAAATAAATAAATAAATAACAAAAATAAATTAAAAAAATATTCTAAAAATAATAAATTAAATGTCCTTTGTTTTATTTTTTGTTTAAGTTTAGTTAGAAAAATATTCTAAAAATTAAAACACAAAGACGTTTGTGTTTGGTAACATTGCTATTTTTTGTTTTCTTTTTCAAAAATAAATGTAAAAAACATGTTTGTGCACATGAATATTTTGGATACAAGCCAAAACAATAATAAAAATAAAAAACTATATTTGAAATCCATAATGAATTCTCTGTTTTGGAAAGTCGATTAGGACAGTTCAAACACCAACACCACCTTCATTAATGGGGGACATATCCACCGCCGCTCCACCGCTATGCAAACTGAATTCTCTTCTTCCACCTTTCATTGCAACCTTATAATGTGAAATAAGATTTTTAACAAACATAAACCCATTATTATTAGAAATGACAAACCCACCTATCAACATGTCCAACACCCAGAAATTCCATTCGAAATCGGATTGTTTGTTAACATGAACCCATTAATAGTTCAAAACCCTACTTACCAACAAAAAATGTAAGGACCCGTAATTTCAGAAATTTTTTAAAAGGTTCATTTGATATTACAATTGAGGAAAATTTGAAATTTCATAAATTTATTTGATTCGGGGTTAATGTGTTAGGATTGATACTCGAAGGAGTGCAAGTGTGATTTGTGTGGGTGCTAGTATATAAGGGTGTGAGGTGTGTGTAGGAGATTAAATTCTCCCATATCTCTCTCTTTCTCCTCCCGATCTATCTCTCTCTCTCGGCATTCTCTCTCTCTCCCTCTCCATCACTCAAAACTCCAACCCTCACTCAAAACCCATGACAAATAACCTCCAATCTTTCATCCATTCTCGTTGTTGAGCTCGAAATTTCGTGGGTCAAGCTCGGGGAAGGAGATTCGGTTGATTTTGAAGTTTTCGGAGTCTAGGGCTTGCTCAAATCGCGTGGGTTTCGATCATTGACTTGAGGTAGGGATTTCTTACTCTTGTTATGAGTTTATATGATGATTATGTGCCTAAATCGTGCCTTAATTTGTTGGATTTTGAGTTTGTGCTCGTTCTTGGTTTCCTGCAAAATCGCCCACTGTAACGCAGTGGTACCGATACCACTTTTTTGAGGTACCGGTACCTTTGGTACCGATACCTTGTTTTTGAGGTACCAATACCTTGTTTCTGATTGCTCACTGGATTGTCATGGTACCGATACCTACTTTTTGAGGTATTGGTACCAATGACTCAGAAAACTACTTTTGAATTTTGTTGATCATTCGTTGATTGTATTGGCTCCCGATCACTTCTAACACTCTCCAATCACATTCTAATCAACTCTAAACTCAATCACTTGGATTCCAATGATTCGTTGATTGTTCTAATCCTTTCGATACTCGTTAAAGGTAATCTTAGTACCGTTGTAAATGGAAAATGAACCGTAAGGTTGTTTAGGTGTACCATAGGTTATACGAGGCGTTTGGTGAGTGTGATGGGTAGTCGTGAGTTTGACTTGTGATCCGTAAGGTATCTTAGTAACTCGTATTCTTGTGATTTCATCTCGTTGACCATTCTAAACTCCTCGAGCTCTCGTTTCATGAGATTTTAGTTAAGAGACTAGTGATTAGTGTGTCGTAAAGTTACTTATGAGTTCAATGTGCGATGTAGGTTATGGTGATATACTTTATAGAAATGTGTGTGCTTATCTATTTGTTGGTGTATGTGACGGTTGATGATTTGTAGCATAATGAGATATGAATGACTGTTTGATGTTACGGACACAACAAAAACTTGACACTACGGGTATCACCACGAAGTGGTGAGACGACCGGAATTGACACTACGGGTATCACCATGGACATTCGGTGAGACGACCGGAATCACGCAAATGAACGGGTATCACCATGGACATTCGGTGAGATGACCGGAAACGAGCGATACATGCGAAAACCTTGGATGTTATGAGATGAGATTATCGGAAAACAAAAGAAAGAATGGTTTTGCTAAATTGGATTGTTTAAAAAGGGAAAAAGAGTTTTGATGGCAAATGGGAATGAGAAAGGGAATTTGTTGATGAATCGAGGAATGTGAATAATTGTGAAATGGGAATGAATGTGGAAACACACTTGATGTGATGAATCGGTTGAAAACCCAAAAGTTAGTTACTTGTAATTGATGTGGGGAATTCTTGTGGCATTGGGATGGTATATGCGATTATAGGGGTTGCATATAGGATTGTCTAGAATCCTTTAGCCTTATTGAGTTGCTTGTTGATAGCCATATAAACCTTGGGCATATCTGTCTATATTCATTCACTTTAGATGCATAGCTCATTATATTTGCTCATAACTTGCGTATAGATTTCTCTACTGGGCTAGTGTAGCTCAACAAAATCCTTCTTTTCAGGTGCATTGCAGGTCATAGTTATGGAGTGCTTGGAGTGCATGCTGATGTCGTTATTAAAGCTATTTTCGGAAGCACTTGTCCATTTTTTTTTTTTGTAAACTAAAATGTATGGTATTGTATTTTCTATTTTTGAACTCTGTAATTTTATGGGGCAAGTTTGTGAAATTGGGAACTGAATTATCTTTGGGTTATTAATTGTAACTCCGATGAGAATTTTAATTATCAAGCGTTATTATTATTTATGTTGAAAATCGAGGGCGTGACAAAAAAAGTTCAAAACCCAACAACGTACATTAGCGGCAATCATGATCGAACAGGGATTTGGTTTTATGGTTCGTTGCCTGACCTCGATCAATCGTTTCTTCCAATTGCCCGCCTCAATCACCAACAGATTTAGAAAAAAAATGCGTCAATTGACTGTATAAATGTTCGACAAAGAATCGCACTTCATGCATTCAGCCGGAAGATTGGGAAATTTGGGGGTGGGGGGATAGAGGGGAAGTGGCTACAGTGGTGAGAGAGAAAAGGATATGTCGTGACTCTGGGGCTTTTTGTTCGCCGGAAATGATAAAAGTCGCATGAGAAAAAACAACAGTTGACGGATCTGTTGATGTGGTCGAGGAAACCCTAGAGCTACTGGATTGGAGGCATGAAGAAGATGATGCATTGCTGCTTGTGAATTTGTTTGGTTGCTGGGGAGAAGATGAAGAAGGGTACTTTTGTCTTCTTGCTTAGAAGTAAAATGCTTATCTAATTTTTCTGCTTTTCACACTCTCATAATAGGCATGTGTACTGCACCTTCCATCAGTTTGGAAGGAAAGTGTAACGGTAACACTTTAGTCCGAAACCATAGGGAGGCAAATTGCTCATTAATAAAATCCAAGGAGGTTAACTGCCAAATGACCAAACCATAGGGAGATAATCCATACTGGATTTTTGAGGTTTGTTTTGTTGGACCAATCAGATATGCGTCTTCGAACCCTAATGTTTTTCAATTTAGAAGATGGAGATCTAGAAATAGCACAGCTACAGTTCTTATGCAGGCAGTTGAGATTACTGAGAGTGCTAGATCTTGAGCACCATCCATCCAATCCTTTTCCAACAGAAGGAGAATAAAAGACTGCCTGATGAAATTGGGAAATTGATATCACTTGAGGTACCTGGGGTTACGTGACACCAATATGAATGCACTCTCACAGTTCACAGGTAACTTGCATGCCCTGCAAACTCTGGAACCGAATACGAGTTATGCAATTCAGTTACCTGATGAGATATGCAAAGCAAAATAGCTGAGACATTTAATTGAACGTTTCAAATGGCCGTTTCGAGTGGACAATTTGACAAATCTTTGAACTCTCACAGGGGTTTTTGTCGAGGAGCAGATGGAATTTAACCCAATGGATCTGATCAATCTTCGTGAGCTTCAAGTACAATATGTCGGAAAGGGCATCAATAGATTAACACTAGATTCTATTGGTGGATTAAGAAGCCTCCAATCCTTGGACATAGATGTTTTGATAGAGGATACAACTCGGATTCCCGAGGTCCACTTGCACCCGCTCTCTCGCTGCCAACACCTCCTCCAATTGAGGTTGGGAGATTGGTTGTTGGTAGATTGGAAGCTGCCAACAAAGGTGCTTCCAAATCTCAAGTACCTCTGCTTACAAGCAAGCGGTCTTACCGAAGATCCTATGCCAAAGTTGGAGAAGCTTTCCAAAATTGACAGTTCTCTTCTTGGATAGTTATCTTGGAAAGAAATTGGTTTGCACCGCTGGAGGATTCCCTCAACTCGAGATCCTACAACTTACGAATGCTTCTCTAAAGGAGATCCAAGTGGGAAGAGGAGGAATGCATGCCTGTGCTTAAGGGTTTGTTGATAATAGTCGTCAGTGGTTATGTTTCGATGCCAGATAGACTACGCTAGCTCCATCCCTCCCCCAGACCCCAGTATCAGTTGGTCCAAGTGGGGTTACTAATTAAGCAACTATAATTAGTTGTACCTTTGAGTTGAGGCAGGTCAGTAAGAGTTGGAATAAAGTATTGCAGCCTTGGATCTTTGTATTTTTCATTTCGGGAATAATGTTTGTTTAGACAAGTGTGCTTAGTTTTCGTTTTCTTTCATTTGATAAGCTGATAAAACCTTTTATTTTATGTACGTGTGAGTTCAGGAGCTGTGCATTGTGTTGCGCTCTTGGTCTCCTTTTCCTCTTTTCTTCTTTCTTTTTTTCAACGAGTACTTGTTTGACTCGTTGATCGATGATCATTGTCCAATTTTAATGAATAAACTGCTTATCCTATGTCATGTTAAGTTACTCTCGGTAATTTGCTACAAATACAGGAACTGTGTGGTTTTTGCTTTCACCAAAAAATTGTCTTTATGGAGTGTTTTTTTTTTTTTTTTTCAATTTTCGTTGGTACAATATTTTGACAATACTTGTGGGAGGACGATATAAGGATGAGAAATATGCATGAAATAGTGTTGAACACACGTTTTCAAAAGTTTTTGCGCCAATTTTGCTGTGTTCTCTTTAGTCTTAAAAAGAATTTTTCAAAAAATTTCTCTTACTTCCAACATTTCTCTGTCTATCTCTCTCCACTTATTATCCCTACTATTTTTTAAAAATCAAACCAAACACAACATTAAAGATCTCAATTATACTTCGTTAAATTGGTCCGAAAAGTCTTCAAAAACCATTCACAAAAGAGTCCTGTTATTCGCAAAGAAGATTTCCAGGGAACCACGTAAAAAAAAAACTCGTTTGGGCCCATTTCAGGTCCCCCAAAAATATAGAAAAATATCCATAAATTTTTTAATATTATTTTATGGGACTTTGTAAAAACTTAGCTCCAACGGACATCGGTAAGTATTGTTTTTGTATTCGTATGAGCGAATTGAGCAGTTTATTGGATCAATTAGAAACTTACCAAAACTAAATGATAATGTCCAACGCATGGTAAAGACATTATAAATTGACATGGCATTCATTATTTTTTTTATCCGCATTGACATGGCATTCATGTTATATATGATTCGTTTAATGTACAATGTCAATACATATTCAATGTGTATTAAGTCCCATAGAATAGAGTAAATTAGAATTAACATATGGCAAAAAAAAAAAAAAGAGTTCAAACAAATAATTATACCATATTCATGATCAGTTCCCAAAATGGATGTATATACTATATACTGTGATTATCTAAAAAAGTACAATGCTTTTAATGATGTAGATCATTCAACTTCTTCAATAATATCAATACCTGAGTGTTCAGCCATATGAGTACCTCCTCCATCTCCAATTTGATTGGATTTCCCAAAAGTATACGCGCTTTCCTTTTTCGCTCCAATGGAACTTAGACATCTGTATACCTCCAGCATTGTTGGCCGTCCGTTCGAAGAAAGCCCGATACAGTCAAGTGCTACTTGGAGAACCTGACAGATCTCGCTATCAAATCCTTTTCCAATCAATGAACTATCGATGGCATTGCGCAGATTTCCACCAATCAAAGTCCCATCAAAACCTTCACACAAATTGGACACGTCCTCGGGTTTTTCTCCTGTTATCACTTCAACAAGCAAAATTCCGAAGGCATACACATCGTCTGATTCTCTAAAATCACTCTTCTCGCAGATTCTCATCCTCACATTGCCGGAATTTGATCCCACGATCCTTGTCCCTCCAAAAGACGATATTTTTGGATTAAACTGCTTATCTAGAAAGATAAATTTGGAGCATATGTTGCCATGAGTTACTCTGTAGTTACAATTGTGGTGGAGCCATGCCAAACCTCTTGCTATCCCAACTGTGATTACATATCTCAGATGCCAATACAAAGTAGGCCTTTTGCATCCCACTTCCATTGGATGCAACCAGTCATATAGGCTACCATTTGCCATGTAACTGTAAACTAGAAGCTTCTCTTGCTTTTCTTTGCAGAATCCCAATAGGCAAACTAAATTTTTGTGTCTTAACTGGCCGTTAGTCATTATTTCGCGCATAAACTTTTGCTCGATGTGGGGGAAATCTTGAAACCTCGTGACAGTGAGGAAATTACCGTTCCCAATTGCTGCTTTGTACAGAGTTGCCAATTTCCCTAACCCAATGACATTATCTTCACTAAAGCAATTGGTCGCATTGAGGAGATATGAGTAACTCATCCTTGAGCTGTGCTTCTCCAACATATGGATCTATGATAAGAATAGAAAACGTGGTTCTAAATTAGTTTGCGCTTTTTGTGATCAATAAAAATGAATGGACAAAATGCAACTCTTTACTACATCGACCACTAAGAGACCCACAATCTTATGGCTGAAATGTAAGAAAATAGGGAAATAATAATGTCTTTTCACTTTGTTTTGCTAGTTAGGAGCATGAGAGAAGTTTGGGATAAGACTTAAGAGAGAAGGGTAACTTTAATAAGAAGATGCGAGCAATCAAAGTTTAATGTGAATCAGCATGTGGCCACAATCTTTTGATATTTTAACACAACGCCCTAATAGATCCCGCTGTTTAAAAATAGCTCAAGATGTATAACTATACTCGGATAAACCAATGAGAATAACATTATTTGTGCTTCATTCCGTTCGGATACGTTTCAATAGATTCCCAATCTAGTTTTTGGCAAATTCCCAACCTACTGAACTATTCTAGAGACCTTGTTCGCGACTTATGAAATCGTAAGTCTCATGACAAAAAAAACATAGCATCGGTGCTACTACACAATCTAGAGCATATAGATATCAGGCTATGTTTGTGGTAAATATTAGTACATTCTTTTCTATTATATATGAGATAGGAAACACCAGGAATTAGTATTAATTTACTTATGGAATCCCCTGTTCCATCCATTTCACAGAAAACTTATGTGATGACGGAACCCCAGTGGTGAAGCGGAGAGGCTCCAGTCCCCATTAGTCAATTGGTGATAGCCAAAATTAATGTAACAAAAACTATCGGAAACCAAACATGCTCCAAAGGTAATATTCTTCATAAAACTCAGGGTCAGGGAGTTTTAATACGTAAATTGGCTCAATCAATAGAAAATGATGCTGGGGTCGTTACTTTCGCAGATGTATATAAAGTACAAACATAACAAAAAAAAAAACCAGAGAGAGAGAGAGAGAGAGAGAGAGAGAGAGAGAGAGCTGTGTCCTCTCTTCCTTACCTTGGCGTTCAGCACTCTGTCAACTGTAGTTTGCTTTCGGAGTCTTAACTGAGCTAGTTGTTTCTGTGCCTTGGTCTTTTTCTTCTCCTCCTTCTCCTTCCTCCGTTTCATATTTATTTCCATCACCTTGTCTGCAAACGTATTGGGCATGTAAAACCAAGTCACAACAAATAACAAAACAGCTGCAGCTGACCACCCAAACGCAAACCAATTCAAGAAAACTTCAAGATTATCCATTGATGACCGAATTAACAGATGACTTTGATGGCATGCATTCAGAGACAGTTTTCAGAGAGAGAGAGAGAGAGAGAGAGAGAGAGAGAGAGAGAGAGAGAGAGAGAGAGAGAGAGAGAGAGAGAGGAGGGGGGGAGGGGGACTTGGCCTGAGAGAAGATGGTACAAATCCTGAGTTTTGAGTCAATTACGTACGTGGGGAGAACACGGTAACCAAAAATTGAAGAAGAGCGGAGGAAATTTCCAATTTCCATTCGTGTCTGATGGATTCTGAGTTATCATGGGTGATGGGTGGAGCCCACCACTATGTGATTCTTGAGAAATTTTTCAGTAGCGGATGGATATATTCCACGTGATACCCGTTCGGCATATTCGGATCGTCTAATACACTTTTGGACGACTCGAATTAAAACTCTCTCTTTCCTCTCACCCTAACACTCCCTCATCTTTTTCTCTCTTCAAATTTGAACCGTTCAAAAATACAACAGACGACTTAGATATGCCGAGTCGGCACCCGTGGTACCGGGTACTGAAAAATTTTAGTGATTGTCAAAAACGCGATCTCCCCTTTTTCTCCCGGAACCGGGGACACAAGCCAGCCAAGCTTCCCCAGCCTAGCAACCTGCCAAGCTGGTAAAAGGGGGTCGTTTGACCAGTAGTTGCCACAACGGCAAACGACGTCATTGGTTGGCAGAATAACTACTATTCATTTTTTATTTTTGTAGGGCCTATTAGGGTTCTATAAAAATGATTCAAACAGCAAGTTATTATTAAAATAATTTTTTATGGATTTTTAAAAAAATTAGCTCAATCTAATATCAGTAGTGTTGTTTTACAATTCGAAGGATATCCTACGAATTCTGAAACAACTCTTACCGATATCGAATTGTACTAATTTTTTTCAGGAATCCATAAAAAAATATTTTAAGATTAAACTTGCGATTTTTTTTTAACCGCAAATTGCAGTTTGAATCATCATTGTAGAACGTGTAATGGGTCTCACAAAAATCAAAATATCACAAGTCATTTTCAAAATATTTTTTTATGTGTTCCTGAAAAAAATTAGCACAATTCTATATCAGTAAGGATTGTTTCAAAATTCATAGGATGTTTCAGAATTCGTAAGGCGCCCTACGAATTCTAAAACAGCACTTACCGATATCACATTGAGTTGATTTTTTTTCAAGAACCCATAAAAATATTTTAAGAATAACTTGTGATTTGAATTATCTTTGTGAAACCCGTAATGAACCCCACCAAATTAGAAAATGAATAACACTTTGTTCTGCCAACGAAACAAGTAATGCTTGCATGGTAACGCCGCCGTTTGTCAACCGGCAACTGCTTCCATGGTCAAACGACTCTGTTTTGCCCGCTTGGAAGGTTGCTAGGCAGGGAAAGCTTGGTTGTGTGACTGTGTCCCCGGTTCCGAGGAACGGTAACATGCAAAACAAGAAAGTGTAGAAATGTTGAATATTCTTGATGCTACCATTCACCATTTCTCCTTTGTTCTCTTCCTATTTACTACTACTACTTCTCTACCTGCCTACTAGAAAATGTTGGCACTACACAAACAAAATGTGATTGTGATCCACACTTCTTCGTTTGAAAATCTTAATGAAGCCAAACGCCGCTCGCGAAACTCCTCGCCCCCTTAATTCACATCTATCCACACTTGACTTTATATAAATTATACGTATGTATATGATTTGCATCGTTCGTGTCGCCTCATTCTGTATTTGCTTTTTTTTTGGAGAGAGAGAGAGAGAGAGAAAGAAATGGCAGAGGGAGAGGAAGTAAGCAACAAGCAGGTAATTTTGAAGAATTATGTAAGGGGTTTTCCGAAGGAGTCGGATTTTGAGGTGAGGACTAGTAAGATACGACTCAACGGGTTCTAGTGAAGAATCTCTACTTGTCCTGTGACCCCTACATGCATAGCTGCATGCAGAAGTTGGAAGGTACCTACCGCTACGTCGAGCCCTTCACTCCTAGTTCGGTTAGTCCACCATTCATTACCATTATACACATACATGTGGGTTCCACCGATAGTATTGTGGGAACAAAAGTGTCAGAATACATGAAAAACAGTTCATGAAAAGAAAATGAATAGTCCAGCAGATTAACAATACGGTGAATCTAACCATTCATTTCCTTTTCTAAAATGTTTCGTGGATTGTTTTTCCTGCATTGTACTTCCCATTGGAAAAATTAAGAAAAATTACCACACGATGGCTCTCCGAGAGGAATATATAGTTATTCGGTGGTAAGAAAAATGTGAAATTACATAGAGACCTCCTTATTTATACATTTTGAATACAAAGACCCCTAATATTTAAAGTCACCCAAAAGTGCGCCCTCATCTATATGAAATTAAAAATTAGCTAACTCTGTTAATGGAATGAGAGAAAATAATGATTCTACCCCTCAAAACTCGCCTAACCCCCTCATTTTATAAAAAAAATTATCCACACTAACCCCTTCATCTTAATAGTTTTTTGACAGAAGGGTGCTGATTGGTTACCAGTTATAGTTGAGGGGATACTTTTGGGTGTTTTTAAAGGTTAGATGGGTGTTTCTTAGGGGTGTCCAAGAAAAACCGAGAACCGTGAAACCGGTCCGGACCGATCCGATCTGTACTTTTTGGATTTTGTCTGTGGATTGATGGTCCGGACACGGATTTGAAAATTAAAAAACCGTGAGATACAGAATAGGATTGGATTTTCATTTCAAAACCGTGGATTTACCGAACCGGACCGTGAGATATTTAAAAAAATAAAAATATAGATATGTGTGTGTAATATATATAAATAATTATAATTTTACTAATTTGCTTGTTTGTTTTGAGAAACTAATTTGCTATTTTTTGTTTCGTTTTTATGGGATCTAATAAGTAGATCATGCTTGATCAGAATATGTGTATTTTGGATAATGTTTAGTTTTATTTGGTTGTTGCTTTGCTGCCGTTATCATGTTTATTGCCTTAATGCCTTTATTGCCTTTACAATTTGGACAATATTTATGGAAATTAGTGTTTGCATTTTTATTTAGAATATGATTATGGTGGTAGGATCATTTTATTTTTTTGGAATGAAATCCGTGGATAAAACCGGAACCGAACCGTGATTCAAGGTTCGAAATTCAAACCGAACTATGAGACTTTTGGATTAGGATTGGATTTTATTTTCTAAAAACCGTGAGATACGGATTAGGATTGGATTTATACGAATCCGATCCAATCCGGACCGTGGACAGCCCTAGTGTTTCTGTTCAAAAAGTATAAATGAGGAATCTTCGTGTAATATCACCTCAGAAAAATTATTTGTCTACGGGTGGTTCACGAACAAATCCGTTCGTTTGGAGCCCATACCCTTGGAGGACCATTACCAAGTCCCCCACCGCTACACAATTTTTTCTTTTGTCAGACAATATGCTCTGCAGAGTGTTAATATATTAATCAACTGAGAATTTAGAGGTTTTTTATAATCTTAATTTCAAATTCACCTCTCGTAGGGCTCGAACTCCAACTTTCACTTAGGAGAGAAGTTAGCAAACCAACTCAGCTAACTTTGCCTTGTTTGGATGGTATTTAAAAAAAAAAAATTCGACACAAAAAATACTCATTGCTCTTATTTCTCTCTCATCTCTTAAATTGTTGTTCTCATTTCTCTTTCTATCTCTCCCCACTCATTACATGTATCTTTAATTATTACCATAATTTCTCTCTACATTTATTACCTAAAAATCAAACTCAAAAATTTGTAAAACACTATTCAAACATTCAAACAAGGCAGGTTTCTCAACCACCACACATTTGCATAGGTTTTATCATGACTAAAACATGTGATGGTGAAGGCCCACCAGAATACAAACTCGTGGCAATGGGATTGGATGAATTCTCCATCAACAAGTGGATATATATAAGGGTCATCATCGGGCCGGTCCAGGCCAGGCCAATCGGCTTTTACTTTTTTTGGACCGGGCTACTTATCATAAATTAAAATCCAAGCCCGGCCCACGGGCTAGCCCAATTGACGGGCTAGTGGGCAAAAAACCGAGCGGGCCAATGAGCCTGTCAAAAGCCGGGTGGGCTTGAATTTCCTTAGGCAATGGAAAAAAGAATGGATTTTGTGGAATTTTGGGCTAATGGGTGAGCCCGTAGGCGGGCTCACGGGCCAGGCCTACAGGCAGACCGAGTAAATATTCATAGGCTCAAGCCCGCCCATTACAAACTACAGGCCGGGCAAAGCCACCCGTTTCACAGACTTGAGTAGGGTAAAAGCCCGATAAGCCGGGCGGACCGCAGGCCTTCAGGTTAAATGATAACCCTTGAGTGGATATAAATGTTTGATGTGAATGCTCCAATTTTCTTCCTACTCTTGAGTCCCTAATTCAAGTTTACCATTAAAAAAAAGGGGGCAAACACACAAATGTGATCGATCACACGGCAAAATATCCGCTTGAAAAGCCAAAACGATTCCCACCTCTCCTCTCGCGTGTTTCACCTTCCATTTTCCACCTCCACACTTTAAATTCGCACACTATTGATTTCGATATCGATCATCGCCTCATTCTCCACATTTTTATTTTGAGAGAGAGAGAGAGAGAGAGAGAGAGAGAGAGAGAGAGAGAGAGAGAGAGAGGGGTGTTGATATGGCAGAGAGACTAGAGGAGGCGAGCAACAAGCAGGTGATCCTGAGGGACTACGTGAGTGGTTTCCCCAAAGAGTCGGATTTCGAGGTGAGGACCAGTAAGGTTCGCCTGAATGTGGCAGAAGGCTCGAAATCGGTTGTGGTGAAGAATCTCTACTTGTCTTGCGACCCCTACATGCGTAGTCGCATGAGGAACTTGACAGGCAGCTATGTTCCCCCGTACACTCCTGGTTCGGTCAGTCACTTTACTAATCATTCACACAAATGGTATCTATGTAAACATCCATTGCATAAATTGATGGATTGCAAACCCTTATGTAATTGTCACTAAAATTATTACTGTGAGGATTTTTTAAAAATTTTGGAGTAGGGTTGCCCTGTTATGACGCCATTAGTCCAATCACTGTTTTTTGTGCTCGACTGATGCAAGGAGTTGTGATGGAGGAGGAGAAAACAAATATAAAATATTGGGTGTGTATGTGTGGTAGTCCAATCACTATTTTTTGTGCCCGTCTGATTCAAAGAGTTGTGATGTAGGAGGAGAAACAAATATAAAATATTGGGTGTGTATGTGTGGTAGTCAATTGTTGGGGCAATTGGAGTGGGTTTTTTAGAATTGTTTGGGTAAGTGGGGAGAAAACAAATATAAATTATTGGGTGCGTATGTATGGTAGTCAATTGTTGGGGCATACGGAGTGGGTTTTTTAGAATTGTTTGATTAAGTGGGGAGAAAACAAATATAAAATATTAGGTGTGTATGTGTGGTAGTCAATTGTTGGGGCAAATGGAGTGAGTTTTTTAGAATTGTTTGGGAAAATAAGTGGGGGTGGTTAATTTTGGAGGAGACGATGACTGGCAGAGTGGGGGAGAGGAGCTGGAACCGGCCCATACCGGTTTGGATTTTAGGTAGCACCGGTATAGTAGGGTGTAGCCGTACCGGAGATCCGAACTATTGCTACGTCGGCGCTACGTAGCAGCCGATTTTTAAAACAATGAGATAAAATGGTTGTATAAGATAGTGCGAGGATTTAGGGAAATTTATATAAATTGTCCTAATGTCAAGAGTTTCATTTCCGTCCTCCAAGTATCAATTACAACTCTTTTAACCTTCAAGTTTGGTTTTTTAACCAAATTGGTCCAATTGATAACTTTTGTCATCCAAACCGGATGGGAAAAATCAGATTGATGACAGTTTGGACGTTGCAGTTCGTACCCAGTTGGTCCGATTGATGACGTCTGTCCTCAATCTATTTGTTTTTTTGTCTAGTTTGACTGATAGACGTTATCAATTGAACTAATTTTGTACGAAAATCAAACTTGAAGGTCAAAAGAGTTGCAATTGATACTTAGAGGACGAAAATGAAACTCGAGTGAAACTAGGAGGACCATTTCTATAAATTTTCAGAGGATTTATGGAAATTTTGGGGTGGGGTTGCCCCATTCTCTCACCTTTAATTCAATCACTATTTTTCTGCCCATGGATTTGTTTCTTTTGATAAGTAACTATTTTATTGCTCACCATTTTTTATTACAAGTACTATTTTCTGTGGCTGCAGGGGATGGTAAAATGTAGAGGATTTGGGGGGAGAAAACAATATGGGTTGGTTCCATATTGGGTTTATATGAATCTTGTTTTACAAAATGGTGAAGATTTATGTATGCAAATTTTTAATCATTAGTCTAGTTGATGATCTTGCATCTTTGTATGTTAATTAATTATTATTATTATTATTTTTTTTGACAAGATCTTCTTTCTATGTTAATGGGGCAACATAATTTCCACAGCATCTCTATGGTACACCCTGAGGATTTAGTCAATTAATATTGGAAAAGGTTAAAACCATGGTCTTGAGTCAACTCAATGGCCAGTATTGCACTATAGCTACAATATTTAGGAACTTCTTTCCACTTGCCGAACATTCTTAAATCTGCATCGGTGACTGATCCTGTTGATGTTGTGCAGCCTATAACTGGTAATGGAGTGGCTAGAGTTATTGATTCTGGACATCCAAATTACAAGAAAGGTGACTTAGTTTGGGGAATTATTGGATGGGAAGAGTATAGTGTCATTACAGAACCAGAGACACTCTTTAAAATTGAACACACAGATGTGCCTCTTTCTTATTATACTGGAATCCTTGGTAAGTTCATTCCATTTATTTCCTTCAAATTACTTGAGGTAAAAACGACCAAAGTTAGATTGTCGTCTTCTTTTTCTCATCCCAATAAGAAGGCATTCAATTTATCCAATGTGGAATGGCCTCACCGCTTGAGGATGTAGCAGGATACGGAGCTGGAAAAAAAATAGTATTTTTTGCTGTTTTCATTTGGTTATTTGATAACTTAAATTTGGCCAATGATACTAGTAAGTGAGATCTAACAAGGGAATAACTTGGGCTAGGCATTCCTACTATGTGAAAGACAACGCGGCTAACTACATTTTCCATTTGCGATTTAGTGACTCTCTCTCTCTCTCTCTCTCTCTCTCTCTCTCTGTGTTTGTCTGTGTGCGGTCGCGCACATGTTTAATTAAATAATGCAGAAAACTGCACACCACTCTCCTTTTTGCTTAATTTCTTATTATTGACTGGCATTTCTAAAAATTAGACTAAATATCAAGGAGGTCCAACTAGGAAGTTTCTTTGGAAGAATATCTGGAAGGACGTTTATTTAGTTACTGGTGTGTAATTTCAGTTTTCAGTTTTAAAAACAAGAAAAATTGATGAAGTACCATCACTTGTTCAAAGGCCTGTGCACCACCTCATTCTGAAAATTTTGAATACAGTTGTAAGGGAACTCGTGATCGGTTTGTACTTAGATTTTAGGATAAGCTGAATTCAATAGCTGACATGTTCATTGTTGTTCCTCTCTTACGATGGCATTGCATTCTCTCTTGGACAATTCAAAAAGTTCATTGATATAGATTCCAAAAGTAAAGAATCTTGTTACATTTCATTCAGTTATTTCTCCCAGCAGAGTCACTTGTTGCTTGAAATAGTTAAGATGTCCTACACTGGTTTTCCTTATCCACTTCTTTAAACTTTCAGCGACATTGGATCCTCATTGCATTGATCTTGATTCTTGAACTTTGTAGGTATGCCTGGTTTGACAGCCTACGTTGGTTTTTATGACGTAGGCTCTCCTAAGGAAGGAGAGCACGTCTTCATTTCAGCTGCATCTGGAGCTGTTGGTCAGCTTGTTGGCCAGTTTGCGAAGTTAAAGAACTGTTATGTTGTTGGAAGTGCTGGATCCAAAGAAAAGGTGATTGGCTTTCACATGTCCATTCTGCTATTTTTATAATTCAGTGTGCGTCTACATTTATTGCCTATGTGAATCTCTTACACCTTGGCATTGTTTGATAGGAGTTTACCAGTATTTGTGTTGCGAATTTCTAGTGTCCCAATCACTCTATTGCTTCAAACATGTTCTCTTTATTTGTCAGCCAGAAGTACTTGTTTCATTGCTGAGCAGTGTCTGTTCAGGGCATAATGCATTGCATCTCTCTCTCTCTCTCTCTCTCTCTCTCATGTTTGCGAGACGTGAGTGAGTGTTAGTTGGTGCATAATTGATGTGTCAGATTATCAAATACTAAAGATTCTCCCTTTGAATTGTATCATATCTGAAATTTGTACGAATATTAGATAATGGTCATTGACTCTTCTTCGTTTTCTGTTTTACTATTGTTTCTTTCTTCAACCATTTTTCAACTAAAGGTTGACCTGCTGAAGAACAAATTCGGATTTGATGAAGCTTTCAACTATAAAGAGGAACAAGACTTGGATAAAGCTCTCAAAAGGTGAGTGTTTTGTGTACCAAAAAAAAAAAAGATGAGTGTTTCATATTTCCTTTTGAGAAAGATGTTATAGCAACTCTTGGGGCAACCTCACCCCATGCGTAAGCGTGTCAAAGGGTTGTGGGAGAGGCTGCAAGGCAGGGATTAGTCCGAGATCCGCGCAAGTTGGCCTATATATATGTGTGCGCGCTTGATTGCAATTGGAATTTTAGAACTTTAGTACATTGTTGGGTAGGACTGCTGAATTGATCAACCTAATTCAGGGACAGTAATCGATAGAGAGTCCTACAACGTATTTATGGTGCCCTAAACTCAGCCCGTAATTGGCTTTGTTGCATTTCTGCAGTAAACTTTCGGTACATTGCATGCCTTATTAGAGCAACTTTGAGCAATGGCTAAAGCCACGTGCCGAATGCAGAAAATGGCCACCATCCACTTTTTAAACTTCTCCAATTCATGTCGAAATAGATAGCCAAACAATGGTCATGTTCCCATTTCATTTGGCAGCCTTTTAAAAATTGACCGTAGTCTTCCCCCTTTATCTTTTCATAGGTCCCAAAAATGGCAATTTGTATTTGGTTCTTTAGGTCGAAAATTGAACAGAACTTGCATTGGAGCAAGGTTGCTATTGTCTTCCATTTTTTTCACTGGGATATCTAACATTCTCTATGCCTCTATTTAATTTGTTTGCCAGGTGCTTACCCGATGGTATTGATATCTACTTTGAGAATGTTGGAGGAAAGATGCTTGATGCGGTACTTCTGAACATGAGACTCCACGGTCGCATTCCCGTGTGCGGGATGATATCACAATACAACCTTGAAGAAACTGAAGGTGTACACAACTTGTTCTGCCTCATCACGAAACGAGTCCGAATTGAAGGATTCTTGGTTTTCGATTACTATCCCATGTACCCAAAGTATCTTGACATGGTCCTGCCCCTTATCCGAGAAGGAAAAATTACGTATGTGGAAGACATAGCAGAAGGCCTAGAGAATGCACCGAAGGCTCTTATTGGGCTTTTCTCTGGTCGCAACATTGGGAAACAGGTTGTGTTGGTTGCTCGTGAGTGAGTGAAAGTTGCCTTGCGTTTTCTGGATGTAAATCCCAAGCATACTTTTTTTTCTTTTGGGGTGCTGCGGAAAACTATGGCTTGTAAACTTTTGACTTGAGCTGTGTTTTTTTTTATTTGCTAAGCAACTTGAGCTGTGTTAGGAAGAGTTTCTTGCTGGGATGCGTTGGAGTGTATTTTGGCTTTGATGAATAAATTGTGTACAAAAGTATCCTATGGCTTGTGTACTGAAAAGTATCTTATTGGCTTTAAACTGTGCGTTAAAGAATTTGTTTATTTCTTGTGATTTTAAGTTCATTAAATGTGATTGTAATCAGGCTGTACATACATGTGCTCAGAAAGAAAGTCATTTCTAATAGTTTGTTCGGTTTGTGGACGTCCATTTTGTCCCATGGGATTCCCTTTTGTGATGTTTAGGTTTTCGCCTCCCAGACTAATAAAACTTCTCTCCCTTGACCAAAAAATCTTTGTTTTCTCATGTTTTCGCGTATATTTCAACTACTGTTTGGACTCTTTCGAGTGTATTGCTTCACAAGGATTTTGGGGCAAACAATGCTCTACTGTAATATTAATGTCTTTGGGGAGGGATAACTTCGGATGACTTGAATGGGTCTGATATGTGTAACATCCGGAATTCATTGGTGCGTTTGCATTTGGTTTGGGCATCCGTAGCGATGGTAATATCGTCAGAATCATTGGTAAGTGGAGCCATACGTAGCCGATTGGTGAGATTTTTAACCAAAATTTAAACCGTGGTTATGGTTTTGGTTTTTGATTTCGAAAAACTGACCGGTTCGATTTTGGTTTCTGTTTCACTTAATAACCGAACCGAAACATATCATTATTACGCAAAATACCCTATATACATACCTTTAATGACGTAGAGTCGGATGATTCATGCATTACTGGCGAAATAATTGCCATTCATCTCACATTTGTTATAGTCCTTTTAACACTAATTAAATTCTTTGCTTTTGGCTGAATTTGATACTCCTATGAAGATTGAGAACTGGAAGCTGAAAATTCTCAGCCAGAGGAACCCACCCTGAGAAATTTTTGAGTGCCAGGTGGGTATATCCCACTTGGTACCCGCTCGGCACATCCGAGTCGTTCAATATACTTTTGAACGGTTCGAATTGAAACTCTCTCTCTCCTCTCATCCCAACACTTTCTCTCTCTTTTCTCTCTTTCCATATCTGAGCCGTATAAAAACGCAATGAACGGCTTGGATGCACCGAGCGAAGACCACGTGTTACCCACGTTTTCCAAATTTTCCACCCTGCAGCCAACCAAAAAACACTATTCCTCTTGTGGAGTTACTCCCTAATTCAAAAGTTTACCACTCAATAATCACACGACTTTTCCAAGGTCTGGAAAAAAAAAAATACTAGTACTCTGTTTTGGAAGCCAAAACCATTACCCCCTCTCCTCTTGCGTGTTTCACCCTCCCATCCCCATTTTCCACATGCATACTTATACACACACACGTACTATTGCCTTCGACATCGATCATTGCCTCATTCTCCACATTTTGATTTAGAGAGAGAGAGAGAGAGGGGTGTTGATATGGCGGAGAGAGTAGTAGAGGAGGTGAGCAACAAGCAGGTGATTCTGAGGGACTACGTGAGTGGTTTCCCCAAAGAGTCAGATTTCGAGTTCAAGACCAGTAAGATTCGACTGGAAGCAGCACAAGGTTCGAAATCGGTTGTGGTGAAGAATCTCTACTTGTCTTGCGACCCCTACATGCGTGCTTGCATGAGGAACCTGACAGGCACCTACGTTCCCTCATTCACTCCTGGTTCGGTCTGTCACTAATTACAAGCTATCTATATCTCTATAGGAATACACTTTTTTTTTCCCGTATTTTTGTTGTTCCTTTTCTGAATTTTTGTTAGAATCACGTTAGTAATTTCAGATTAGTTGTTTGTTTCAGACAAGACTAGTCTAAAAAATGAAAAAATTATGTCCAAAAACAAAAACAAAAATCATGAGAGAAGAAAAAAGTTTGAAATCACTTGTCTGTAGTGCCATTCTATCTAAATAATTGACCCCATAAATTTTGATATTTTTATACATACTCCAGTAGTTTTCACAGTGTCCCCAAAATGACCGGGGACACCACCATGTTATGGTGTCCCCGGTCATTTTGAGGACACCGTAATTTTTGTCATAACTTTACCATTATTAGCAAAACTAAATTCATTATAAGCATAACAGAACCCAAATAAGGTATAACTAAGGAATATCCAAAAAACCAATCAAAGCGTAACCAAACTCAACTAAGGCATAACAAATAAGTTATGCCTTGCTATGATTTTGGTTATGCCTTGTTATGGTTATGTTATGCTTGTAATGGGTTTTGGTTATGCTCATAATGGTTTTGTTATGCCAAAAGTTATGGTGTCGCCAAAATGACCGGGGACACCGAAGTCATTCCCTAGCATCATCCTTGACATTTTGAGTTTCGGTTGATATTTTCATACTAGTTTTTATCCCTCTCGTCGGGAAGAATAATTGATCCCAGAAGTTTTGACGAAAAACTTATAAAAAGATTACTAAAAGTATTCCGTCGGTTTGAGATAAAATAATTTAGGTCAAAACTGAACATAAAATCTATTCATTTCGTCATGTCGGAAAAAAAATCCTTTCATTTGAAATCCAGAACTATCCAAACAGAGCATTATGGTTGTTGAGATTTGTATGGAAAGATGTAGACTGGTTTGATGACTTTGGAGATATGGGTTGTTGATTGTTGAGGAAATACCATGTGGGAGTAGACTGTTGGTTGAAATTTCGGCATTATTAAACTTGATTGCGATCCCAATGCTCATTGCCCCTTTTTGTAGTTTTATTATTCGATGGGAAAGATCCAAAAATTTAATTGCTAATTGGGTAGCAAGCCAATCGTCAAAACCAATGTTCTAAAAGTTAGCTGCCTAGCCGCTAGGCGGTGATCTAACGCCTAGATTAGACAGCTGACTAGTCTGCGCCTACTCCCCGGTTAGGAACTAGTTGGCCGATTAGTCGGTGCCTAGGTGCTAGGTGCTCCTTTCTACTCAACTAGCACCTAGCGATTTTTAGAACATAGGTCAAAACATGGAGCAGTCGAAAATTGGAGAAATTCTGAAACTGTCATAACAATGTGATCAAAAGACTCCAGTTTCTACATTAGTACAACTTATGTTTAACAGTTTAGGGTATCATCACAATTATTTGATCTTCAACTTTGTTTTGAAATTTCTTACCAAGACGAATATCTAGTAGATGATCTTGCATCTTTCTATGTTAATGAGGCAACATAATTTCCACATCCTCTCTATAATTCACCTCAAGGATTTTGTCAATTACTTTGGGAAAAAGTTAAAACCATGGTTCTCAAGTCAACTCAATGGCCAGGATTGCCGAATAACTAGAATATTTAGGACTTCCGTCGACTTGCGGAAAATTCTTAAATCTGCATTAGTTATTGATGCTGTTGATGTTGTGCAGCCTATAATTGGTTATGGAGTGGCTAGAGTGATTGATTCTGGACATCCAAATTTTAAGAAAGGTGACTTAGTTTGGGGTATGACTGGATGGGAAGAGTATAGTCTCATTGCAGGACCAGAGACACTCTTTAAAATTGAAGACACAGATGTGCCTCTTTCTTATTATACTGGAATCCTTGGTAAGTCCATTCCGTTTGTTTCCTTCAAATTACTTAGGTAGATTATCTCCTCCAACATACTTATGTACATAGCAGGATATGGAGATGAATCATACATATATATTTCATTTGGTTATTTGCTAACTTAAAGTAGGCCAATGATATTACTTAGGCATTCCTGCTACATGACAGATAATGCAGGTAAGTACAAAGTCCTAAAACTCTAAAATAGAGAATGGATGTGACATATATATTAAGGAGAGATTTTATAATTTATCCCATATTTTCTTAACATTTTGTACTTTATGGGGAAATGTTGGAGGAACTCGTCATCCTTTATAGAGATTTGATCCCCAAAATGGAAGTGTAATCTCCATTTTTGGAGACCCAAAATTTAAATTGGAGACCAAATCTCTAAAAAAGAACAATGGGTCCCTCCAAATTTTTTTCCATAATTACAAAAAGTTAAGAAAATATGTGATAGATGACAAATTCTTCCCTATATATGTTACCTCCATTCTCCATTTTGGAGTTTTAGAACTTGGTAGGAAGATGCTTACACTACAAGAATTTAGGCTATTGGCAACTAGAACATTTGCTTCGGTGGTTTTACGGTCGCAAAAGGTCAATTTAATTGACTGGATACTATATTTGCTACGGCTAAAATTCCTGTTGCAATTGGAAGTGAAAAAATATCCATTTGCCACGGTAAAAAGGAGCCGTGGCAATTTAAACAAGTAAAAGCAACGGGTTGGTCCCCGTGGCAAATATAAAAGGAAAAAAAAAAAGTTTTAGTTTTCTCTGAGTTTTTTCCCTCCCCACACTTAGCAAATAAAAAAAAACCTATGGCAGAGCATAGTCCAAAAATTAAGAATAGCTCACTTTTTGTAAAAGCGTAATAAAATATTATGGACTATAATTTTTTTTAATTTCAGCTATATAAAAAAAATTATGAAAACATTTTTTAATCTCAATAATCTAAAAGTGAAATTATAGCTTAAAGAATAGATCTCGTTTTCAAAAAACTAATATTGTATATGAACTAATATATTTAGTTTCAGAAAAAAACATTGAAAAAGAAAATGCTATGCCGAAGGCTCGAACACACAACCTTGTGCAAGCAGTTCAAACGACTTGCCACTGGTATGCAAAAGATAATCTGAGAGGACATAGGAGATTTTATATATATAATATTTATTGAATTGAAGCAACCACGTACACTCTTGATTTTCTACACAATAATTAAGTGTCCTTATATCGTGCACTACGAATAAGTTCTAAACTTAATCAGTCGATTCTATTTTAATAATGGTTGATCTGAACCATTACTAATTCCATCATTATCACCAAAATCGAAGATCATCGGCGATTGCCTGATCGAATCACATTTGATGCATCCTGATGTATTAAAGTATTAGATTGCAATACCCAATCCCACCTAAGTCTTTTTCTTTGATCTGAGCCGGCCCTCTTTTACATATTATGGAATACATCATTCCTACCAAAATAGAAGTTAATCGACCGATTCGCTACACACTTGATCGGGCAGAAAAATCCATTTTGTTAGTGACATTGTGTCTTAATAAAGAAGCTTTCTATACCCGATCGAGACAATTTTTTTCGAGAATGATATAATCAACAAGAAAAACAAAAGCAACGGTCTGGATCATCGTAATTGTGTCACAGTCGAATGGCTACCGTACGTTTAAGTACAACACAAAACTTAGTAGGCTAACAATTACATTGAACATATAGAATTCAAAGGTCGCTATGAACTAAATTTTTATAGTAGTCGATCGGAACTGTTAGGTTTTCACGTCTCACTGATTTCATCATTGTCACCAAAATCGGAGATCATCAGATATCGGCAACTGCTTGATCGAACAACATTTGATGTACTCCGAGGCAATAAAGTATTAGATTGCAAGACTCGACTCCCACCAGAGTCTATTTTTTTTTTATTCGAACTGTCTACCTTTTAGAAATTACGGATTTCATCATCAATACCAAGAATGAATTTGATCGGATATCGCTACACAATTATTCGGGCGATAACAATTATTCAAAAAAACAAATTGTGTCCCAATCAAGGAGTTTTCTAAATCTGATCAAGGCAATTTTTTATATGACCATGATTTAATTAAGTAGCAAAACGAAATTAATGGTTTCGATTGTTAGAATATTTATGTCTGATTGTTAAAATAGTTTTGTTTTATTGAGATCCGCAAAATAATCTTATCAACATATTATTAGAAAATGTATATGGATCATATAATATTAGTAGATATTGCTCAAAAAATGCCGTCGAAATTATGCAGATCGTCTCCTCACTAAATCCTTTATAGTTCGACAAGTCCAAATGGCAAAAGTTGGGCACATGGTCGTGCCTTCTAACCCCAAAACTGGGGCACGTGAATAGTATTTCCCCCAATTTTCAATTTTTCCACGATTGTCAAAAATCCATCTGCTTCAGCTCTCCCACTCTCAACCGTTCTGCAAAAACCCTATAAACGATTTATGCGTTGAACTCTCCCAAGCGACGGTTCGTTCTCCTCTCGCTCTCTTCTTTTCCTTACTTTGCCGCACCTTCAGCACTAATCTCTTCAATTAACCTCAGTGAGTACTCCTCTTCCTCTTTAGAAATTAGATCGATTTCGCTGGAGTTCTAGGGTTTTTAGGATTTGCGATTGCACTCTCTATTTTGGAAATAGTTATGTTCATTGGTTTTTTTTTTTTTTGGGTAAATATGTTCGTTGGTTTTGCTTCTTCTTTTTGATGATTCATGTTGTCAATAACTTGTACTAGACTTGTTCTTCTCACCTATGTAGTACGTTATATATATGGAAAACCAATTTCCTTCAGAAAATTGCAAATCGAGCATATGCATGTGCGAATTATTGAGAGTATAGCATTTTAAATTTATTAAACATATATATATATATATATATATATATATATATATATGCTATTGATTTGTTTGTTCCAACAGGGGAGATGGGGACTGGGGGGACCCTTTGATTAATGGGGAAGTTTGATTTCACTAGCTAGAATTCCCCTTGACCGTACTATTGGGGAAAGGGAGCCTTAAATACGGTCCCAAAATTAGTTGATTGTTTTTAGTTTACTGAACCCTCGAAGTTCTAGTATTGTAGTAGGAGTAGTAGTTTCCCAAGGGTACTTACAGATTTTTAGAAACTAACCCCATTTTCATGAAGACTTGAAGCTAGTAATTCTGGTATTCTTGTATCTGTAGCTACATTTATTCTAGATTTTGGTCGGAGGTTTTGGTTTGTATTGACTCGAGTAAATAAACAGGGGAAGGAGAGAGGATTAGACCAAAACAAAAATTAACTATATATAGGTTAGCCTTTCGCTTTGTATATGTCAATGCTTAGCGACTCGTGTTTGAATGGAGAAGTGGTAGGGAGAACTTGTTGTATACGTAATCGGGTATGTAGATTTCTAAGATCACAAGTTCATCAGTTTGCCTTCTATATATTCTTCTGGAGATTGAGAATGGGATTCAATCCTTCTTAGTGTGTTGGAGGCATATAGTCTGTCTAGCTAGTAGATGTTTGGTGTGTATTTATGATTTTTTACGTGTAGTGGTTCAATTTTTGTTGATATTATCTATATCTTAATTTAATGTGTGGATTGATAATAGATGAGTTTAAGGATGAGTGGATGCTAAGTGTTCCTACAGCACTAATAAAAAAAAAAGTGTTCCTACAGCTTACTCCAATTTGGGTCTCTTGCCTTATACTGGTCTTGATTCTTCTTCTTTTGCACATTTTGATTTTGGAGATTGCTCAAAGACATTGAGTAAATGAAGTGGCCATTTCGGTCAGTTATCTTTGTACCACTAGTTTTGAAATAGTTTGTCATTTCATTGTCTAATTCCTTTATATGGTAATTGTCGGTAGTAAGTCCAACTTGGTACAAATTCAACTTACGTTCAATTATCTTTTGTGTCTCCACAGAAAGATCAGAAATGGTGACGTAGTTGTGGAGCTTATATGAAGCTGATTCTTAGAAGTGCTCCCTTCAATCCAATAGTATTTTTTCTTGGTAAGCTTTGTTGTTTGCTCTTTACTTATTTTTAGTTTATATACTTTTCTTTTTGTGAAAATCCAGTTGTTGTTTTTACATAAGAATGATGATATAGGGTGCATGTGTGGATATCTGGTTTTCTTATAAATATGAGAATTGTTTTCTGTACTTCAATCCTCCTCTATAGTTTTTATGTACAGAAACACTCGAGGAAGAGTATATAAAGATGGACAGGAGTTGGATAGACTTACCAAATCGAATGTCCGCAGAATATATAGCTGGGATTGATCAATTCCTTGTGTTTGCATATATAAAAGACATGAAAGTTTGGTTATCTGCTGTCCGTGTAGGAGTTGTGGGAATCGTTATAATCTGGCAAGAGTGGTGGTGCAAGAGCATCTAATATCTAATGGTTTCTTAAAGAATTACAAGAATTGGGTTTATCATGGTGAGTCCTACGTTCCTTTGTATGGTAGCCAAGAAAAAGAAAGTGTGTTGTATTGATCCCATACATATTTGTTATCATTTATTAACAATATTTATTAGGTCTAACAACTTCTAAGTCATCAAGATCCAAGCATGGTCAAGGCAAATCTTTAGGGATTAAGGGCTGGGGTTCTGGCAGTAAACTAAAAGTCCAGTTTGATGTGAATAATAAACCTCTTGGAGATGAAGGCAACTCCTTGACGGGACAATTGGGCATTATGGTGCCAAACTCTTATTGTGTACCACTCACATATCTAAATTGGAAATCTGTCCCCAATCATATTAAGGAGGTATCTGGAAAGAGGTCCAGGTATAACTTTTGTGTTTTATTAGTGATATCGCTACATAGAAAACTCCTTGTAGATGTTTCCAATATTTTTTTTTTTTGATTTGTAGGATAATTTGGAGTTCTACTCAGATGAATACGAGAGTGTATGCATGGACTCTTGTCACAGAATATATAAGGATAACAAAGCCAAGATAAAGCCTGAGCATTATATGTCCTACATGTTTCCAGATGCAGATCCAAACATAGCTCTAAGAGTGCCTGATTTTGTTGATCCAGACCAGTGGAAAGAACTTGTAGAGTATTGGCAAACTGAGGAAGTATCGGTATGAGTTAGCAGTTTTGTCAAAAAGTTTCAATAATACATAATACATAGTTACTTGAAGTTTTCATGTTTAAATGAATTTATAGGCCGAAGCTCTCCGTAATAAAGGGAATCGAAGTTGGCGCGGCGCACCTCATAACACTGGCCGGACACCCTTTTCTCAAATAAGATATGATGTACGTGTTTTTAACATTAGGATTTTTTTTCTTTGGAAATAAATGATGCCTAAATATTTTTCATTTGACAATTATAGCTAGCTGCAAATGGAGAGAGCCTTGATATGAGTGTCTACTTACAGACACGAAGACAAGACAACCCTGAAGTTAAAGAGATAATGGTACATATTTAAGTTTTTTATTTTTTGTATTCAGGTATTTATTGCGTACTTATGTACTTCGAATATAGACAGAGTATAATCGCCAAGTAGAGTTACTGAGTGAAGATGAAAGGACGATAGAGGCACGAGACCTGATCTTCCATTCCATTGTGGGGAAAGATAATCATGGCTATTGTAGGACCTACGGAGGGGGTGTTCCCAGGTCGTCAGTGTATAAAAAGGATTCTGGGCCATCACAAACAATCAATCCATCGTCAATGGCTGAAATCGAGCAACGAATTGAGGCTCGCCTAATTGAATGCTTCACTTCACAATTTGAAAAGCTATAATATCACATGTTTGAGTACATGGAGACCAGGGGTTCAGAGGCTAGACAGGTTAACTACATTATGTAGAGTACACTTTGTAATTGCTACATTTAGTGGAATTAGGATGCATGCATATACTTACAAATTTGTCATTGACTTTGTAGTTTCCGGATGCGGCAAGTGGACATCGAAGCGTAAGAGATCAGTCTATCGGAGGTGACACCCCAACATTGGAGCAAGGTCATAGAACACTGACACGGTCTCCAGGACCTGTTGAGCAGGTATCTTATACATTTTGTTTCACGAATCCTCCTTTAGTTCATGCTCCACAACTCATTCTAAGGAATTAGAATGACGGAAAAGTGATGCTATACTCAAAGGGATAGTCGTGTTTGTAAAAATTTAAAAGTAGGTAGTAAATGTTGGGATGGTGCTTTGGTGGCTTGGTTAGGGGCCAAAATTTCAATTTCTTGTGTTCCTTAGGCGATCACTTGAGTTTCGTGACGTGTCACATTGGTTTAAGCCACTTCCGCCTCTCTATCCATATCTGAACTACAAATGTATTGATAGTCTATTTGGATTCTTTTATTTCTCCTATAGGTGATGTGGGGTAGTTGACCAAAAAAAAAAAGATGGGGTACAAAGCGACAAACACTCATATCCCCCATTACTTGTTTGCTTTTCATGAGGGAGTCAAAATTGTATTCATTGTTTCAATGTGCTGCCTGCAGGGGACTACAACTAATAATTCATGAGCTAGCACTCATAGGTCTTGAGCCAGCTCTGTGTTTGATATATAGATGGTTCAAAAGTATCAACTTTCATGCTTTATAATGCTTCTACATATTATATATTGGAGGTTGGAGTCTGATTGAAATTTATATTCTTTCTAGTGTGGACGAGAAGTATACTTGCAAACGTCTCGTATTCCAAAGTACGATGTGGGTGAAGGGCTACTTATTAGTTTAGATCCTGACATACAAATAGACGGAGAACGATTGGGTGAAGGCTATTGTAAAGTATATGTTGGTAAAGCAATAATGCCCCATGTTCTTTTGGAAAGACCTCGTCCAGGTGTAGACACGATTGGAGATGCTCTTGGCCGTTATGTTGTATGGAATTTTTGTGATGTAAGTTGCGACTCTGATTTTATTGTTTCATTTAATTATATATTGCTTCTATAAGTTGATTTTAGTTTGTTTTACTGTTTACTTTTCAGGTGATCAAGAAAGAGATGGACGATTATTGAGTGTGTTCTTTACAATTTGTAGTCTTTCTCTTAGAGACTTTGTTTTATTTTTCATTCACTCCAAGTGTTTTAGTATTTTTGTCTATGTGGTTGAAAGAGATGGATGATATTGGATTGTGTTCCTATTAGGAATTTGACAATTGTGGTTTTGTTCAACTTGGTTTTGAATATGGATGAATGGATGATTTCGATACAAGATGATGAATTGTGTTGCTATTAGGAATTTGAGAATTATGATTTTTTTCAACTTGGTGTGGAATATGGATGTGAATGGATGATTTGAATACAACAATGAAGAGGTTTAGGTTTGCAATACATGAGCTTGAATGAATGGTTACTTTTAGAGCTACAAAAACTCGATTCATATTATGGATGAAATTCGGTTAAAAAAAATTGCACTTTTGCGACAGGAGTTGCTGTAGTAGAAGGAACGATAATGTTTTTTGCGATGGGTAATATCACATTTGCCACAGTATTACATACCGTGGCAATCAAAATTTGATTTTTGCAATTTATTTGCGTCGGCTAAATTACCGTTGCAAACGATCAATTTCCCGTCGCTAATACTTCGCGACGGGACAGTCCTGATGCGAAAACCCATTTGCCACCCCCCTTACTGCCACTGCCCAATCCCGTTGCAGGGCCGTTGCAAAAGCCTTTTCGCGACGGTATTTCTCCATTTCCGACGGTAATGAACCGTTGCAAAAATTGCTATTTCTTGTAGTGTTAGCATCTCCAAAACTCCAAAATGGAGAAAGTATGTGACAAAATGGGGAACGGAGAGGCTCCAACCCATATCCATTTTGGGCCTGGAGACGCTCTCAAAAAATTGAGATGGATCTCCATTTATGTAAATTGCAAATAACTCAATATATACATATTTAATGTATAAAAAAGGGTACCGTTATAAAGGTATCAACGACACCTTTAAAATGAGATCCATCTTCGACATAATTCGATAAACTTCTGAAAATATTAAAACTAAAAATTTGGAGGGAAACTTGTGTTTTTAAATTGTGCTCCAAACACACTTTTTAAATAAAATATTATTATTTAAGTCTCTAAAATAGAGAATTTGTGAGAGATGGGTTGAAGATGCTCTTACTACTACTCCAAGTAATGAAATTTGTGCCCACCACTGATAACCGGTTGGATGCTTTAATAGAGCTTATCCTACATTGGTTAAATATAACATCCAAAATCTAGTATATGGGCATGGGCAGCCTTTCTACTCATTGCCAATTGATTTTCAGTTGGATGCTTTAACAAATTGAATAGCTGACATGCCCATTGTCATTCCTCTCTTACGGAGCATTGCATTCTCTCTTGGACAATTCATCAAGTTTATTCGTAAAGATTCCAACAAGGAAAGCATCTTCTTATATTTCATTGCGTTACTATATTTTTGCTCTATAATTAACATGTCCTGCACTAGTTTTCCATATCCACTTCTTTCTAATTTCAGCACATTGGAATTGGATCCTCATTGCGTTGAGTTTGTACTTTGTAGGTATGCCTGGTATGACAGCCTACGGTGGCTTTTATGAGGTAGGCTCTCCTAAGGAAGGAGAGTACGTATTCGTTTCAGCTGCATCTGGAGCTATTGGTCAGCTTGTCGGCCAGTTTGCAAAGTTAAAGAATTGTTATGTAGTTGGAAGTGCTGGATCCAAAGAAAAGGTGAGTGCCTTTCTAAATTACCATTCAGTGCCTGTCTCTATTTATTGCTTATGTAAATGTCTTACACCATGGCACTGTTTGATAGCAGTTTACTAGTATTTGTGTTGCGAATTTCAAGTTTCGTGATCATGATTTCTGTTGCTTCAAATATGTTCTCTTTTATTTGTCAACCAGAAGAACTTGTTTCATTGCTGAGTAGTGTCTGCTCAGGGCATGATGCATTGCATCTCTCTCTCTCTCTCTCTCTCTCTCTCTCTCTCTCTCTCTCTCTCTCTCTCTCTCTCTCTCTCTGCATAATCGATATTTCAGATTATCAAATACTAAAGATTCTCTTTATGAAATGTATCATATCTAAAATTTATACTAATATTAGATAATGGTCATTGACTCTTCTTCATTTTCCGTTTTACTGTTGTTTCTTTCTTCATTTTTCAACTGAAGGTTGATCTGCTGAAAAACAAATTCGGATTCGATGAAGCTTTCAACTATAAAGAGGAACAAGACTTGGATAAAGCTCTCAAAAGGTGAGTGTTTCTTATTTCCTTTGGAGAAAGATGTGATAGCAACTGTTGGGGCCACCGCACCTCATGCATTAGCGTGTAAAAGGTTGTACAAGAGGCTACCGGAATTATCTACAAAGTGCGCACAAGCTTGACCGAGACACCATGCATTACCAAAAAGGGAAAAAAAGACATGACAGTAATTGGAGGTTTAGAACTTGAGTACATTGTTGGGTTGAACGACTACTGATTTCATCAACCTAAGGACTTGTTTGATAACCTAAATTCAACACTTAAAATTGAATCAATTAAGTAATAAGTGATTCAGTAGGTTTAATAACCACATCTTACATTGCTTAACAAATTAAGTATCATTTAAAATATAGGCCAAAAAGTTGAAAAAAATTATGTAGCTTTGAACTATTTAATTCTGGCTAAATCTATATGTACTTATATTCAACCATCATACTACCACCACAATCACTCCCATCAATACCTCCACCACTCTACCACCACCTCCACCACTCCACCACCACCACTACTCCTCCACCACCACTCCTCCACCACATCATCACCACTAGCTCCACCACTCCACCACCACTAGCACCAGCTCCACCACCACCACTTCCTCCACCACCACCACCACCAACTCCACCACTCCACCACCACCACGTCCACTACCACCACCACCACCACCAACTCCACCACCACCACCACCGTTCTTACCACCATTTCACCACCACCACCACTACACCACCACTTTCACCACCACCACCAACTCCACCACCATTCGACCATAACCACCACCACTACCATCACTACATCACTTCACCACCTCCACCACTCCACTACCATCATCACAACCATCACTGCCACTCCACCACCACTACCACCACTACACCACCACCACCACCACCACTCCACCACACCACTCCTCCGCCACCACCACTACTAGCACCACACCACCACTCTGACCACCACTCTACCACCTCCACCACCATCACCACCTCCACCACTACACCACCACCGCCACTACTTCACCACCACCACTCCACCATAGTTACCAAAAGTATATTGTGACTATTAGTAAATTAAGAAAGAATTGGAATAAAATTAATTCATCATTTTTTTAATTCAGTACTTAATATATTTTATCAAACAGCTTTTCAGCTTAAAAATTTCAGCATTCAGTTTCCAGTACTTAATTTTTTATCTTTCAGTTTCAGTTTTCAGTTTTATCAAACAGCCCCTAATTCAAGGATAGTAATTGATTAGGTGTCCTTACAACGTGTTTATGGAGCCCTAAACTCAGCCCTCCGTTGGCTTTATTGTATTTCTGCCTCATTAGAGCAACTCCGAGCAATGGCTAAACCCACATGCCGAGTGCGGGAAATTGCCATCGTCCAGTTTTTAAACGTCTCCAATGCATGTCTAAATAAATGTCCAAACACTGGCCATGTTTGCCATTTCATTGGCAGCCTTCTAAAATTTGAGTGTAGTCTTCTCTCTTTATCTTTTAATAGGACCCCAAAAAATTGCAATTTGTATTTGCTTCTTTAAGACAAAAATTGAAGAAATAACATTTTTTGCATCGGAGCAAGGTTGCTACATTCTTCCATTTTATTAACTGGAATATCTAACATTCTCTATGCCTCTGTTTAATTTGTTTGCCAGGTGCTTACCCGAAGGAATCGATATCTACTTTGAGAATGTTGGAGGAAAGATGCTTGATGCGGTACTTCTGAACATGAGACTCCACGGTCGCATTTCAGGGTGCGGGATGATCTCACAGTACAACCTTGAAGAGACTGAAGGTGTACACAATATGTTCTGCCTCATCACAAAACGAGTTCGAATGGAAGGATTCATGGTTTTCGATTACTATCCCATGTACCCAAAGTATCTTGACATGGTCTTGCCCCTCATCCGAGAAGGAAAAATTACGTACGTGGAAGACATAGCAGAAGGCCTAGAGAATGCACCAAAGGCTCTTATTGGGCTTTTCTCTGGTCACAATATTGGAAAACAGGTGGTGTTGGTTGCTCGTGAATGAGTAAAAGTCGCCTCGTGTTTTCTGGATGTAAATTCCTTGGATACCTGTTTTTGGTGCTTCGGAAAACTATGGCTAGTATACTTTTTGATTTGAGCAGTGTAAAGAAGAGTTTGTTGCTGGGATGCGTTGAAGTGTATTTTGGCTTTGATGAATAAATTGTGAACTGAAAAGTATCTTATATATGTTTCTTACAACTTCTAATTTCCAAAGTATCATATGCTTCTTCCAGCCAGGTTAACTTATGTCCGTAGGTGGTGGAAACCGCTTTTTCGCTACGGTGATTGTAGACCATCTTGTATTTATTGTTGTAATTTGCATCATTCTTTTTTTAGGGTTGTTCATTTACTGGCAAAAGTAAAACCAAAACCGAATCATATACCAGCCATTGTAACTCCGACTCTAAAGATGCTACAAACTTAAGCTGAAACACTATCGTCAAAGTTTCTTATGAAAATGAAAAATACTATTGTCAAACATGTATCTAAACACATTTTCTTCGTACTTCTCCAATGCTACTGCTTATTTTCTCTGAATCTCATTTTCAACAACCATGTCGACATTATTCTAGAATACTATAATATTAGCGGAGTGGGTCTTAATTCATTAATTAAAAATCATCCTTGCTTTTTTTTTTAAACAAAAAAATGTGTTCTTATCGCATACCTATCGACGTTCAAGTGACTTGAATTTAAGAAACGCCTACTCGGAAAGACGACAAAAGACAATATTTCAGATCATATAATCAAAGCCAGGATGGACCCAATATTTCACATGCACAGTCCGGTCTTAATTAATGGAGCCATTCTCATTGTATTCATAAAATGTTTCAATTAGCTTGTGCTCACCACTAAATAACCAGTTCAATAATTAAGTACTTGAAGTCTCCAAAGCCGCTTGGTGAGGCTAAACATACTGTTTATTGTTGTGTCCATAACAAGCAATGAGATCTCAAATTCGGCCCCGACATAGATGCAGTAAAGTCCTTGCAGACAGCTACGTCGTGCCACAACAATACTCCCATAGATATATCCATTGTGGTGTTCCAAACAAAATTAACTTGATCTCCAACTGTAATTGCAGGACTACGAAGACATCCTCCTACCAAAAGACGAGCCATGGCCGTTCCTCCTCCGCTTCCCGTTCGGCTGCTTCGGCATCTGCTTAGGCCTCATCAGCCAATCCATCCTCTGGCTCTCCCTCTCCACAAGCCCGTCCACCCAGTTCCTCCACATCCCACGTCACACCAACCTCTCCCTCTGGCTCCTGGCCCTCCTCCTAGTCTCCGCCACCTACTTCTTGAAATGCATCTTCTGCTTCGAAGCCGTCAAGCACGAGTACTTCCACCCGGTCCGCGTCAACTTCTATCTTCTTCGCCCCCTGTTTACACCATATTTTAGCAAGATGGTCATTACTAATCGACAGGACTAAATAATGACACGTGGCAATAGGTTAATGAGCCAATTTGATTACAATTTGTATCAAATGGGCAGAACGTGCATCATAGTCAGGGACGTATGGCAAGTGAACAAGGAACAAGTAACACTCATCTGGATTGTGGCAAAGGCGGTTGAAGACGAAGTGCACAAGGAAAACTACCACATCCAGAACGTGGGAGATCAAGAAAAGACGAGAAGAGTAACTACTCAATTCAAATTCAAGGAGGGAAGTTCAAGTTCAAAATTCAGATTGAAGAAGCAAACTATAAATACTAGAATTGAGGACGATTTGAACCCCCACTCAATCGCCCAAAGGCTTCTACTTTTATCTGTACTTTACTTTTCTCGTTCTAGGAGTAGCTTGTAACTTAACCGTCTAATCGATTGTGTTCTCACCATCGATTGACTTCTACTTTGGGGAATAATAAAGTCCATTTTGTTATTCTTCTTTCATCTCCGTTCACCTCATTACGTTTGCTTCCAGAGAAGTCCTGAAACACGGCAAGGAACCAAACTCCACCACCATAAACACCACATTCCAGCACACACTTCGATTTCTTAGTCGATCATCGACTATCCACAAAAATAGACAAACAAGAATTGGCGCTAGAAGGAGGGCTACTTACTAATTTGGAAGTAATGGCACACGAAGTCAGGAAATTGATTCAAGTTCTGGCTTATGTTTCGGCAAATCCACAAGATGACTTAGCCCAAGAATTTTCGACTCTACTGCGAAGGTTGATTGCACCAGAACAAGGAGAGATTCCTTCTTCTCGTGGTTTGCCTAACGACAAGAAAACTCCAGAAACATCAGATATGCGTGGGAGGCATCTTCAACAAGTAAATACTAATCCTACTTTTGAACCTCTGAATGGAGCGAATCGAATTCCATTAGGGACCAATCAACCAAGGCCTAGCCCAACAAGGCCAGCGAATTTTTATCAACCGGTTCCAAATACTAGTGGAAGTAACGGAATTGGAAGTCAATATGGTAATGCCCAAAATGGAAACATTACCATTGGTTTCAATGTACCGCATGGATTTGGTACTAGTCAAAGTCAATATGTGCCTCCTATGGCACACTACACATTAACCACAAGGGCCCCAAAACCATTTGTTCAATTGTTGATCAACAGTATTCGTAAGAGGTATAGATTTTTCAAAAGCCATCTATATTGGTATCCGTATTGGTTTTGGTTGAAATATGCCCAATTTTGGTTAAGAGGTGTAGATAGTGTTCATTGCTTTTCTACAATTTTGGGCAAATATAAGTGGCCAAATTGGCAACAGTTTTGTCCGCACCATCACTAAATCGGAAGTGATGGCAAAAGTCCACTGTGAAAATGAAAGCCTTGCATGTGAGGCTTGAACATTTTGCGAAAATGGAATAACGGCCATTAGTTGGCCAACTCTTGAATCTTCTCGAACAAGAAAAGAACGGACAAAAATGAATAATGGCCATAATGGCCAATTCTTGAATCTGTTTACATATATGGATGATATCCGGAAGAAGCAAGATCAAATGTTAATAAAAGCCTTGAAAGGCTTGACAATTTATTCATGCAAAGAAAGTCATTCGTTGGCTAATTCTCGGAGTAACTCTCAGTGGTTTACATCAGAGAAGAATCAAAACTGTTTCCAGTCTTGCATTGAAGGTTTGGGCAATATCTTTACCTCTGACAAAATAAAAAAATATTCGACAGAGGCATTGTGTATGTTTGCTTCACAGAGTAATCAATTTTGTCTTTGCCTTTTGCTAACACGTCTTTATAAAGGTTGGCCATTAAGGAGTAGCCTGTGGACATTTGTCAAAATTCAACACAAAGGATGTACTTGTCCAGAAGGAATGGGCTTTAAGGCCGTGAGTGATAAAATAAAAACCATAACACTGGTTTTGACGGCTTTGCCGTTGAAAGGGGCTCAAGAACAAAGCCTATCAACATTCTTTAAGTTTCATCTTTGAGCAAAGGCTAAAATAAATACACCAGCCATTCCTAATAAGACTTTGGAAGGAATGAGTTCTTGCTTTGGCAAATTATGATTTGGGAAATAGGCATCTTTTGATGTCGAATTTGCAGGGGGGCAAACTTCTCTGTAAAAAGTCAAATTATGCAAAGAAAGTGGCGTTGAAACTCGAATGGAGTTGATTTATAAATAATTCGACTAGAGTTTTTCAATTTAGACCATGAATGGTCGAAGTAGAAAATGATCTCTCCGCTCCATCTATACGGGTTAAGAATGGTGAAAACTTAACCATGGAGTATGAATTCAAGCCAATTATGGCTGTGAATTATGAACTACATGTTCAATATGAGGTCATAAACAGTCGAGTAAATTGTTTTTGTATTGACCAAGTAATGTTGATCAAAATGCTCCTTTACTCGACTGGTGCAGATTTTTTTTTTTTATTTGCCAGGTGTCCAAATTGGGTTTCTAGAGCCGTTTATATGGCTTTGGTTGATTTGATAATTCTACAACAAATCTGCTTTGGCCACTCTGGGATAGATGTAAGTACAACCTATGATTGGAGATCGACTACATAAAATTGCTCCAGTCGATCAACCACAGGATGCTTCTGTCAATAATAGGCCATAGTCCTCTCGATTTTTGCACAGTCGATAATGGACAAGGCTTCTGGCAAATGTACATAGCACATATTTTCAAAGCAAGGTTCTTGTATTATTGACCTTTAATTACAAACTTTAATCATGTTTATGAGCCAAAAGAACCCTTTGAAAAAAAAATGTGAAAATTGATGGTTGCCTGGTTTTATTTGATTTGGCCAAATGAATTTGGGGGGCGAAATTTCATTTTTGAAGCAAAATAAATGCCTTTACAGTTCATTGTTGTGGGCCAGCCTCGCGGCATATGCTTGGTGCTTGGTTCTTGACAGAAGCAATATTATCCCATAATTATCGACTGAGGGAATATTGCATCTTAGAAGCCAACACATGACTTTGACAGTAGTTTTGTTTAAGCCTTGAAGGCTATGTTACATCAGTCGAAAAGTGAAAGGGTTGATGTAAAATTTATCTAAAACTCTTTGAGAGTAAGGGGCATAAATGTCTACATCGTAAAAGGTTATCACCAGTCGATATCGACAAATGAGTGATTTAAAACTAAGAGAAATATTTACCAAAGTTAATCCTTAACTCAGGTAAATAGGGGGGCATTATTTACACCATATTTTAGCAAGATGGTCATTACTAATCAACAGGACTAAATAATGACACGTGGCAATAGGTTAATGAGCCAATTTGATTACAATTTGTATCAAATGGGCAGAACGTGCATCATAGTCAGGGACGTATGGCAAGTGAACAAGGAACAAGTAACACTCATCTGGATTGTGGCAAAGGCGGTTGAAGACGAAGTGCACAAGGAAAACTACCACATCCAGAACGTGGGAGATCAAGAAAAGACGAGAAGAATAACTACCCAATTCAAATTCAAGGAGGGAAGTTCAAGTTCAAAATTCAGATTGAAGAAGCAAACTATAAATACTAGAATTGAGGACGATTTGAACCCCCACTCAATCGCCCAAAGGCTTCTACTTTTATATGTACTTTACTTTTCTCATTCTAGGAGTAACTTGTAACTTAACCGTCTAATCGATTGTGTTCTCACCATCGATTGACTTCTACTTTGGGGAATAATAAAGTCCATTTTGTTATTCTTCTTTCATCTCCGTTCACTTCATTACGTTTGCTTCCAGAGAAGTCCTGAAACACGGCAAGGAACCAAACTCCACCACCATAAACACCACATTCTAGCACACACTACGATTTCTTAGTCGATCATCGACTATCCACAAAAATAGACAAACACCCCCTGGATCGTTTGCATGTTCCTGGTCATCGGGGTGCCCCCGAGAATCTGCCCCTCCGCCCCCCACCCGGCCGTCTGGTGCGTGTTCATGTAAAAGTACTCACGGAACAGTGCAAAGTGAAACACACGTATAAAAGTATCATATATATTCTCAATTAATATGGATGCATGATTGTCGATGATATCACCAGAAGCTAAAACCATCTTTATAATTAACTGGGGTATTATTATTATTAGTACTCATTCATGAGTTTCCACTATACCCTCGGTCCCTCACACTTAATCGTAGCGCCGCCCCTGTCTGCCTCATTAGGAAAGCAATTGAACAATTCTAACTAACAGAAGTTGATCGACCTAGCCTAATAATATACATATAATAATAAATATCTTCCATGTTGGAATTATTATTATTATTATATGCATGTATTAATTGAGTTTAATAGTAATGAAATTCTCAGCCGCCGGAGGAACCCTGCAGTGCAGCCAACCAAAATATTGTTCCTTTTTGTGGAGTAGTTACCCCTAATTCAAAAGTTTACCATTTAATAATCACACGATCGACTTTTCCAAGTTCTGGAAAAAAAAATAATCTATTTTGGAAGCCAAAACCATTTCCTCCTCTCCTCTTGCGGGTTTCGCCTCACTCACCACATTTTTATTTTTATTTTATTTATTTTTTTAATTTTTAATTTTTTTTTTTTTGAGAGATATATAGAGGGTGTTGGTATGGCGGAGATGTAAGACAATTAGACAAAGACGCAGCGGAGATTGGACTACCAACCTCCGGCCATTGTTGTTCAAGTGGATCACTAACCCTCACACTCACTCGATATAGGTGTCTTCTAACCTATGCAGGACTTGATGCCTTGAGCGATGGATATCATAGGCTTTTATAGTTGCTAGGTTAGGGACCCTCTATCTCCCCAAAACTCATTGGTTTCCCTCCATCAAAGAAACTCAAACTGGTGCAATGAAGCAGATGGGGAAGCCAAAAGCTTCCTGTAACCGCTGTAATGAATTAAACCATAATACACTAGTACAATTATGTAACCATTACTCTTGATATTGCAAATACACTAGTGTAATGAATTATACGTGGGAAATGAAACATCAAAGAACCATCACTTAAACCATGATGGAAGAGGGCAATAAATGATTAAACTCATCACACAATTTGTCTAAGTGGGTCATTATCACTCTTAACAAGAGTTTATTCTAACAGGAGAGAGTATGCGTAGTAGAGGAGGTGAGCAACAAGCAGGTTCTTCTGAGGGACTACATGAGTGGTTTCCCCAAAGAGTGAGATTTCGAGTTTAGGAGCAGTAAGATTCGACTGAGTGTAGCACAAGGTTCGAAATCGGTTGTGGTGAAGAATCTCTACTTGTCTTGCGACCCCTTCTTGCGTGGCGGCAGCTCCATTCCCTCATTTACTCGTGGTTCGGTCAGTCACTTAACAACGCATGCAACTATAGCTACATCTCTGTAACGCCTAAACTTTTGTTTGGGTATTTTTGTTGTTCCTTTCTGAATTTTTGTATGATTCATGTCAGTAATTTCGGATTAATTGTTTGTTTCAACAAGACTAGTCTAAAAAGGTACAAAATTACATCCAAAAGAAAAAACAAAAATCATGAAAGATGAAAAAGGTTTGAAATCATTTTGTCGTTCAATCTGAATAATTGACCCCATAAATTTTGATATTTTTATACTAGTTTTGACATTTTGAGTTTCGGTTGATATTTTCATACTAGTTTTTGTCCCACTGGTCTGAAAGAATAATTGATCCCAGAAATTTTGAAGGAAAACTAATGAAAATTTACTAAAAATATGCCGATGTTTTGAGATAACATAATTTAGGTCAAAACTGAAAATAAAATCTCTTCATTTCGGAAAAGCCCTTCATTTGAAATCCAGAACTATCCAAACAGAACATTATGTTGAGATTTGCGTGGAAAGCTATAGACTGGTCCGATGACTTCGGACTTTGGAGATATGGGTTGTTGAGGTAATAGCCCGTAGGAGTAGACTATTGGTTGAAATTTCTGGATTAGTAAAATTGATTGCGATCCCAATGCTTATTGCCCCATTTTGTAGTTTTTTTGTTGTCTATGGTGTCCCCGGTCATTTTGGGGATACCGTAATTTTTGGCATAACAGAACCCTTACAAGCATAACAAAAATCATTACAAGTATAATAGAACCATAACATGACATAACCAAGGCATAACCAAAAACCAATCAAGGCATAACCAAAAATCAACCAAGACATAACCAACCAAGTTATGCCTTGTTATGATTTTGGTTATGGTTATAATGGTTTTGGTTATGCTTATAATGGTTTTGTTATGTCAAAAGTTACGGTGTCCCCAAAATGACAGGAAACGCTGAAGTCATTCCCTTTTTTGTTTGGGAAAGATCCAAAAAATTAAATGGTAACTGGATAGCAAGTCAAACGTTAGAACCAGTGTACTAAAAGTCGGCTGCCTATATAGCTGCTAGGCTGTGATCCAACGCTTAGATTAGGCAGCTAACTAGTATGCCCCTAGTCCCCGCCAAGGAACTAGTCGGCCGATTAGTCGGCGCCGAGGTGCTAGGTGCCCCTTTCTACTCAACTAGCGTCTAGTAATTTTTAGAATATAGGTCAGAACATGGAGGAGCATCGAAAATTGGAGAAATTGTGAAGCTATCATAACAATGTGATCAAAAGACTCCAGTTTCTATATTAGTACGACCATGTTTAATAGTTTAGGGCATCATCACAATTATTTGATCTTCAACTTTGTTTTGGAATTTCTTACCAAGATGAATATCTAGTTGATGATCTTGCATCTTTCTATGTTAATGAGGCAACATAATTTCCACAGCCTCTCTATAATGCACGTCGAGGATTTAGTCGATTACTTTGGGAAAAAGTTAGAACCATGGTTCTCGAGTCAACTCAATGGCCAGGATTGCAGAATAACTAGGATATTTAGGACTTGCATCGTGAGGGAAATTCTTAAATCTGCATCAGTTACTGATCCTGTTGATGTTGTGCAGCCTATAATTGGTTATGGACTGGCTAGAGTGATTGATTCTGGACATCCAAATTTCAAGAAAGGTGACTTAGTTTGGGGAATGACTGGATGGGAAGAGTATAGTCTCATTACAGAACTAGAGACACTTTTTAAAATTGAACACACGGATGTGCTTCTTTCTTATTATACTGGAATCCTTGGTAAGTCCATTCCATTCGTTTCCTTCGAATTACTTAGTTAGATTAGTTATCTCCTTCAACATACTTGTGTACAATAGCAAGAAATGGAGATGAATTGAAAGAACTGTGTATGTGTATGTGCGTGCGTGTGTGTGTATATATATATATATATATTTGGTTATTTGCTAACTTAAAGTAGACCAATGATTAGGCATTCCTGCTACGTGACAGAAAATGCGGGTAAGTACCAAGCTCTAAAACTCCAAAATGGAGAATGGATGTGACGTATATATTAAGGGAAGATTTTGTAATTTATCTCACATTTTCTTAACTTTTTGTACTTTATGGAGATATCTTGGAGGAACCCATCTTCCTTTTTCGAGATTTGATCTCCAAAATGAAAGCGTAATCTCCATTTTTGGAGACCCCCAAAATTAAATTTGGAGACCAAAATTTTTAAAAAAGAGCAATGGGTCCCTCCAAAATGTTTCCATAATTACAAAAAGTTAAAAAAATATGTGATAGAAAACAAATTCTTCCCTAAATATATTACATCCATTCTCCATTTTGGAGTTTTAGAGCTTGGTAGGGATATGTCTTCGAAACTCCAAACTGGAGAATGGATGTGACAAAATAGAGAACGGAAAGGCTCCAATGCATATCCATTTTGGGCCTCCAATAGAGAACTTCAGTCTCCATTTATGGAGACTCTCTCAAAAAATGGAGATGGATCTCCATTTATCTAAATTGCAAATAACTCAATAAATATATATATATATATATATAATGTATAAAAAAGGGTGCCGTTATAAAGGTATCGACGACACCTTTAAAATGAGATCCATCTTCGACATAATTCGATAAACTTATGAAAATATTAAAACTAAAGATTTGGAGGGAAACTTTTGTTTTTAAATTGTGTTCCAAACACACTTTTTAAATAAAATATTATTATTTGAGGCGCTAAAATAGAAAATTTGTGAGAGATGGGTTGAAGATCCTCTTACTACTACTCTACGTAATGAAATTGTGCCCACCACTGATAATCGGTTGGATGCTTTAACAAAGCTTATCCCACATTGGGTAAATATAACATCCAAAACTTAGTATATGAGTCTAAGCGGCCTCTCCACTCGATGCCAATAAGTTTTTAAGTTGAATGCTTTAACAAATTCAATAGCTGACATGCTCATTGTCATTCCTCTTTTACGGTGCATTCAGGCCAGGCTCTGGGCTAAGGCCCAAGAGGCCGGCGCCTTAAGCTCCCAAGAATGTGTAAAAGCTAGGGCCTCCTATTATTTTGGATACCCATTATATGTCCAATCTTTTTGGGTTTAGCAACACTAGAGGCTCATTTTGTTACTCAAACCACCTATTTTACACTTAAGAGACGCAAGCCCAATGGTTGGGCCCAACCTAACTTGCTCAATCAAAGGAAACAAAAAAGGAAAAAGAAAATGCAGATCACGGGCGGCTGTCTTCATGTAGAGCCCCTTGGAAAATGATCCCATGTGATGGGTTCTTATATAAGTTTTATGCATATTCTACCCTCTATAATCTCCAGAACACACAATAAAATGGAAGAAGATGAATTAGAGATCAAAGAAGAGAAAACAGGATCAGAAATTAGTATTTGTATGGGTTTTTTCGTTGTCGAATACATGCATTTGGCTTTGAAAAAATCATTTAACTACTTGTTATTTTATTAATAATTTCAATGACATGACATAACTATCCTATGTAAAACAAATGAGGGCCTTGTTTAGCTAAAAAAAAAATAATTTTTTTTTTCATTTTTTTGATCTCGTTGCCCAATGGTTGGGCCCAACCTAACTGGCTAACTTGCTCAATCAAAGGAAACAAAAAAAAAAAAAAGAAAAGAAAAAGAAAATGCAGATCATGGGCGGCTGTCTTCATGTAGAGCCCCTTGGAAAATGATCCCATGTGGTGGATTCCTATATAAGTTTTATGCATATTCTACCCTTAACAGCTCTAATCTCCAAAACACACAATAAAATGGAAGAAGATGAATTAGAGATCAAAGAAGAGAAAACAGGATCAGAAATTAGTATTTGTATGGGTTTTTTCCTTGTCGAATACATACATTTGGCTTTGAAAAAATCATTTAACTACTTGTTATTTTATTAATAATTTCAATGACATGACATAACTACCCTATGTAAAACAAATAAGGGCCTTGTTTAGCTAACAAAAAAAATATTTTTTTCATTTTTTTGATCTCGTTGCAACCACATAACCACCACCACTACACCCACCACCTCCGCCGCTGCCACCACCACCTCCACCACTCCACTACAAACGTTATATGTGACAAAAATTTCTATTTTTTTTATTCCTGTTTTGAACTCTTTTCTTAACCCTCCCCCCTTAAATATAACATTATTTGTGTGACAAAAATTTCTATATTTATTTTTTTTATTCCTGTTTTGAGCCCTTCCCTTCTTGAATCCGTCATCCCTTAACATATAACGTTATATGTGTGACAAAAATTTCTCTTTTCTTATTTTTATTCCCGTTTTGAGCCCTTTTTTTCTTGAAGCTAACACACATTCACATATAACGTTATCTGTCTGAATCTGCATTCTTATATTATATTTGGTACAACATCAACAAAAGTGCAAATATAATCTTATATGTCCCAATTTGTCCTCTCTATACGTTATAAAAAAGAAATATAGATCTAAAACATATAAGATTATCTATTGAAATCGGAAACGTATTTTTTGCCAGCACAAGCACATAAAATATGTTCTCTACATATTGAAAAAGTGCACATATAAACTTATATGTCATAATCTGTGTTCTTGCCTTATGTTTGATAATATATTAACAAAAGTGCACATATAACCCCTCGAATCAAAACAACCCCAAACACCAATCTCTCAGCCACTCGCCTTTGTAGCCAAAACCCCTAGCGTAAGCCCTCAAATCAATCCCCCGCCAGACGTATAACCCATTGAATCGACCACTCAAAACCCCATAACTGCTGCTGCCCTCAAACTCCATAAATCGCCGCTGCCGCACAACCCCATTTGCCCTCAAATGCCTCACATCGCAGTTACCGCACCGCCGCTTTAGCCCTCAACGCCTTAAATTGCGCTGTAGCTGGTATGATCCCTCAAAAACCGCTACAAATCCTCACTACTGAAGCACCACTGCTATGACGCCCAAGAACCACCTCCACCGCTACTGCACACCCTGCCATAAAAAGGCTGAAGCAAATCTCAAACGCCAAAAACCTTTCTAACGTGGACATGCTTTTGGTATTAGATGGGCTGAAAACAAAGAAAACAAAACCAAAAACCCTTCTAACATGGAGGAGCTTAGGCTTGATATTCTTTCTGGTGTTTCTCAAAAAACTTCTTTACCCTGAAAGGAAGCATCTAAAGATGGGTCCCTCGTGAAATCCTAAGACGATGAATTGGGGCGATCGCTCGCGAGGCTCCACGCCTAGAAGGAGTTCCTTAGAGCCACTTCTCTTGCTGCAGAACGAACATTCGATTTAGAAGAATGCATGCCGGCAACAAGACAGGGGGGGGTGTGGGGTTGTGCTCCAGACTTATTTTTGTCTACGGTTTCTTGATAGCTTATATAGGAGGATATTTTTGTCTTGGTTTAATTTCTTTTTAAAAAAAGTGGACTTAAGACCTTACTAAACTATATTAGTGGACTAGAGGGGTTATAAACATTAGAGGTGGACTAACTGGGTTACAAGTTCTCTATAATGGATCATAGACTAATTTTTTATATTACATAATGGTCATTGACTCTTCTTCATTTTCCGTTTTAGTATTGTTTCTTTCTTCGACCATTTTTCAACTGAAGGTTGATTTGCTAAAAAACAAATTCGGATTCGATGAAGCTTTCAACTATAAAGAGGAACAAGACTTGGATAAAGCACTCAATAGGTGAGGGTTTCATATTTGAGAAAACGCTGGGCCGGTTCCATTTTTCAATTTTATAGCCCTTGAGATCCTTTCCAAATAAGTCAAACAGACCACTAGATAGATGTCCAAACAATTTTATGCCTCATTAGAGCAACTCCGAGAAATGGCTAAACCCACATGACGAATGCAGGAAATTGCCATCGTCCATGGTTTTTTAACGTTTCCAATGCATGTCTAAATAGATGTCCAAGCAATGACCATGTTTGCTTGGTCATTAAGTTTATAGAAACTTTCTACTAATAGCCTTTACTTAGTCATTAAGTTTCACTCACTTTTCTCTATATAAGCAAGGCTCTCCTCCTCACCTAAGGTACACAACTCTCCTCTCCTACATAAACGGCTTAGATTCCTCGCTTTATGTTTTGTTTTATCTTCCCCGGGTACTAACTAGCTCGTCGGAGGCTCTACCCGGAGGAACCCCCCTCCGGTTTGCAGGTACGATGTACTGTTCCGACAATGGGATAAAAAAGGAGCTATGCTACGGATCAAATCATCGGAGAACGTCGAAGTCGGATTTTCACGCCCCCACACTCTATGCCTCTGTTTTATTTGTTTGCTAGGTGCTTACCCGATGGTATCAATATCTACTTTGAGACTGTTGGAGAAAAGATGCTTGATGCGGTACTTCTGAACATGAGACTCCACGGTCGCATTCCTGGATGCGGGATGATCTCACAGTACAACCTTGAAGAGACTAAAGGTGTACACAACTTGTTCTGCCTCATCACAAAACGAGTCCGAATGGAAGGATTCATGGTTTTCGATTACTATCCCATGTACCCAAAGTATCTTGACATGGTCCTGCCCCTCATCCGAGAAGGAAAAATTACGTATGTGGAAGACATAGCAGAAGGCCTAGAGAATGCACCAAAGGCTCTTATTGGGCTTTTCTCTGGTCGCAACATTGGGAAACAGGTGGTGTTGGTTGCTCGTGAATGAGTGAAATTCACCTTGCGTTTTCTGCATGTAAATGCCTAGCATACTTTTTTTTGGTTCTTTGTAAAACTATGGCTAGTTTTGACTAGAGCTGTGTTAGGAAGAGTTTCTTGCTGGGATGCGTGGAGTGTATTTTGGCTTTGATGAATAAATTGTGAACTGAAAAGTATCTTGTGTTTCTTACAACTTCTAACTTCTCAAAATATCTTACGCTTTTTACAGTGAAGTTAACTTGTGTCCTCAGACGGTGGAAACCGCAGGGTTCTTGCTGCTGTGATTGTAGACCATTATGCATTTATTGTTGTAATTTGAATCGTTTATTTTTTACGGGTTTTCGCAACGGTGCGATTCGGTTCGGTTCAATTACTGGCAAAACTAAAACCAAAACCGGATCATGCTTATCAGTTCGGTTTGGTTTTTTACCAAAACCGATCATCATTTTTAATAGAGTTAAAAACACTAAACATCCAATAACAAAATATCAAAAAAAAAAAAAAAAAAAGGCAAAAACCGTAGGTTAAAAGACACTAAGCAAATAACAAGAACAATAAGAATTTCATGCAAGAAGTGGAAGAAATATAGTATTAGTATTTACTTACTTCAGATCGGGTGAAAGTTCTGAATACCATACCGGTTAGAGTATCGATTTTTCTACTGGTACGGTACGTACCGGTACCGGTCAGATACCGGGTACCGTTTCGGATTTAGAGCTATTAACATTATCTCTATTATAAAACAAAAGAGTGTGGGGACAAGTTGTTGCAACGGCTCAGATTTATTGGATCCAAGGGTTGAGATGCATTTTTTCACATTTTATGAAAGTATCCACATTTGCTCACCATATTACACAAATGCCACCTACTCTCTCTTTCTGTCTGTGTTTTCCCCAACGGTGAAGAAAAGAAAGAAGGGGGGAAAGCAATTCTCCTTACTTCCTTTCTACTAGAGGACTTTTCCTCTCCTTTTTCTCGAGTGACTGTCTTCGGGGAAGGGGTTCCCCCAGTGGACTGTCGATCACCGGGACTCCTTGACCGTTAAACCCTTTGGGAGAAATCAAATCGGGAGAGGTATTTTCTGTTGCTCATCATGTGTTTGTTAAAATGCTCTCTTCTCAACAGATATATTTTCTATCTTATCAATTTTGTGCTAAGTTGCAGATGATTATTGCGGGTAATCCTTTTTTCATATCAATAAAAAAATCTTTGCTGTTAAAAAAAAAAGGTTAATTTCCAACAATTTGTAGCTATCTAAAATTTTTATAGCTACCTAAAAATTGAAATAAACTTTTTTTGAGCCACTATCAAGATTCAAAGGGTAATTTCAATTTCAATCGGGGTGGGTAGTGCCGTAGGCACGGGCAAACACTAGTATAGTTATAAATCGGTTATTTTTTGCATGTTATTAATATATTATACCATAACCTTTTACTAAACAACACAAATTGCACTCTCATTAAGATAAGTTCCCATAAATATCAAATCATGAGAGTTCAAATTTTATTTTTTAAAAAAAACTATACCTTTCTCAGTAGGTACTAGCCCCACGTGTAAGTTGTAACTTGTAATACTAGTAATAACCAAGGGTAATTTCTTCTTTCTATCATTTTAGGGCTTCAAGTTCTTTTTAAAAATTTCTACCAGCAGGTCCAGCACATCCTCCCCGCCTCAACTTCTCTTTCTCTCTCTCCTCAACCAGTCAATTAGACCCAGTCATGGCGAAGTGCATACACAGGTATCTGCTCTACGACAGATGCGATCAGCCACAACTCGACAAGCTTCTCTAGATCTCTCTCTCTCTCTCTCTCTCTCTCTCTCTCTCTCTCTCTCTCTCTCTCTCTCTCTGTTGCGATTTAGCAGAGATGCCCTTGTAACAGCTTTCGGTCGTGATCTGCAAAATCTCAGACGAAAATCCCGGTAACAGCGTCTTGGCCGAGATTCGCCCGATACGTCGGAATCGTCTGAGATCAGCCGAAAAGTTGGACGAGACAGAAATGGAGGTAAAGAGTACCGGATATGCATTGAAATGGAACGTACTGGCCGGTACGGAACGGTATCAACAACCCTGGATCGGGTGGTAAACTACCGCCGGGAGGAAGAGATCAGAGAAAGAGAGAGAGAGAGAAAGAGGTGCAAAACTTTGACGAACACTTGAGTACTTGTCTTGTTGCCTCATTCTGAATTTTCATCGTTCGTGTTGCCTCATTCTGAATTTGCTCTACTAGTTGGGTTTTCGAGAGAGAAGATGGCGGAGTGAAATTACATCAAATGTTAGATTTGTCACACATCGCTCATCTAAACCACTCAAACTTGGTTAATAAACTCTAGAGGCTACTCCACCTATAGCTAATTGGTTTTAGGTTGGAATCCTCCAAGAAATCTAACATGGTATCAGAGCTAGGTCTTGGGTGGCCTCACCTCTCGTGGGAAAGTCTCTGTCATCTCTATCGCCCGAGTCAATCAGTCAACTCCTGGTCAGTCACCTCCACGTGCATCCGGGCTGCACGTGAGGGGGAGTATTAGACTTGTCTCACATCGCTCATCTAAGCCACCAAAGCTTGTTTAATAAATTCTAGAGGCTACTCCATCTATAGCCAATTGGTTTTGAGCTAAGAAATCTAACATGGTATCAGAGTTAGGTCTTGGGTAGCCTCACCTCTCGTGGAAAAGTCTCTGTCATCTCTATCGTCCGAGTCAGTGAGTCACCTCCACATGCATCCGGGCTAGGGAAGTGTTAGACTTGTCCCACATCGCTCATCTAAGCCACCCAAACTTGGTTAATAAATTCTAGATGCTACTCCACCTATAACCAATTGATTTTAGGTTGGAACCCTTCAAGAAATCTAACATGAGATAAGCTCGTTTACTAAATGAGATTCAAACTCGAGCTCGATTTTGATTTACTAATGAGCCAAGCCTATAATGTGCCAAGCCTCGAGCTAATCGCGAACGACAAATCGGTTTCTCTGCTGCACTAGCAGAGGCGGCTCAATGTAGGGCATTGCTTGGTCAACTAAATACCCGAACAATTTTTTTTCTTAGAATCGATGTAAAAATTATGTGTTAACCTTTTTATGAACACCCAACTCAAATATCATTGAACACCCATTTCTAATAGTCTTGAACACCTAAACCAAAAAAAAAAATCAAACACCAAACCTAAAACTAGTTCAATACTCAATCACAACCCAATTACAGCCCATTAATCTAGATAATTTGAACACCTAACACATTACCTTAAATAAAAGCTCCTAATCATAATTAAAACATTGAAAAAAGAAAGAGAAAATGAAGAATCTATAGATGTAAGTGTTAGGCTTTGGCTTCTATCTATTTTTATTATCGATGGTTTAAATGTGTTAATTTTGCATTCATTACAATAACTACTGCTTTTTTTTTTGTCTAGTTAGCTTATAAAATTACAAATAAAGCTTAAAAAAAAACTCAACTACATTGCAAACCCCGTTAACTTGAATAATATTCTTCGAATTTAAGACTGCTATAGAAAATCTCATCATGTCATCCTAAAGGACAACATATTTTTGAGAAGTTTACCCCCAACGTACTCACTACTCCCTCCGTCCCTTATTTATAGTCCGGTATTCCATTTTGGGTTGTCCCTTAATAAGTGTCCATTTTGTAAAGTAAGTGAGTAAAAGTGTAATGATGATGGGTAAGTAGGGAAAGTGGAGGTAAAAGTTGTTGTGAAAGGTATAATGATGATGTCTTTTTAATAAGTTGGAGTTACAAAGCAGGACACTTAAAAAGGGACGGAGGGAGTATAATTTCTTTCAAAAGGTTTTAATAGATTAATATGGTAAAACGTTGGCACAAATAAGGTATACACATCTCGTGGGGCCGGCAGTTCGTTGCTATGGGGCGGTACTTTTGCTGTTAAAGATTATTGTCGCTGGGGTTTGTTTGGTGTTTTGCAGATGGAGGTGGTCGGTTTCTTGGCCTCTTGTGGGATCCAGTGGCTCGTGGGCATCGTAGTGGTGTTGGCAGTTGGGTCGTGGTTGGGGTGTGTGGTTGTGGCGGCAACAGCGGGTGTGGCGGCAATTCTGGGGCTGTCTGAGTTTAGGTGCGTTAGGGTTTCATTTGGTCCTTCTGGGCCAGACCTTGGTTTTGGGCTGAATTGTAATTCTGGGCTTTTGGCCTTTTGGGTTTTGAGCTTTATTGTTTAATTTGGACATCTTGAGGTCCTTAAGGTGTTTTGAGCTTTGTCCCAATATGTGTTTTCTTCCAACTTTTTGTTGAATTCTCCTTCCCGTCGCCCAACTTGATGTACCCATTGTCAAGATTGCCTATAAATAAATAAAAAAACCAAGGTCTTCAATTTATAGACCATTCAAAACTTTATATTCACAAGCCATGCCAAACATGGCAATTACTCCGAACCCACGCCTGAGATTTTTCCAGACTTTAGGCATGCCTTTTGAAGTCTACAAAGGCTGCCACCTCTATCCAATCTTTGGCCAATGAGAGAATTGGAGCCATGCTTCAACATGTGCTGATTTCAACACCTTTAACACTAATTAAACTCTTTGCTCTTTGGCTGAATTTGATACTCCTTCGAAGATTGAGAACCGGAAGCTGAAAATTCCCAGCCGCAGAAATTTTTCGGTGCTGGGTGGGTATATCCCACGTGGTACCCGTTTACCATATCTGAGCCTTTCAATATACTTTTGGACAGATCGAATTGAAATCCTCTTTCTCCTCTCATTCCAACACTTTCTCTCTTGTTTCTGTTTCAAAATTCGAGCCATTGAAAAACGCAATGGACTGTTCAGATGCACCGAGCGAACACCACACGTTACCTAGCCGGCACTGAAAAAATTTCCACCCTGCAGCCAACCAAAACACTGTTCCTTTTGTGGAGTTACCCCTTAGTGTTCTTCTAAAAAAGCCATTGACTTTTTCGCCAAAAATGAGCCAAATAAAGCCACAAAAAACAAAAATAAGCCAATAAGCGAATTGTTTCGTCCTTATTCAAAAAAAATTGGATTTTGGTCAAAAAATTTTACTTTTTAGATTCTTCTTGTCATGAGGATGCAATAATCCCCAAAAAATTGACAATAAACTAAGTGATACGAAAAAAATTTGAATAAAAAAAAAATAAGCCATTTTGACTTATTTATCCGAATACCCTATAATTCAAAAGTTTACCACTCAATAATCACACGACTTTTCCAAGGTCTGAAAAAAAAAATAGTAGTAGTACTCCGTTTTGGAAGCCAAAACCATTTCCCTCTCTCCTCTTGCGTGTTTCACCCTACATTCTCCACCTCGACACTATTGCCTTCGGTATCGATCATCGCCTCATTCTCCACATTTTGATTTAGAGAGAGAGGGGGGTGGGTGGGTGTTGATATGGCGGAGAGAGTAGTAGAGGAGGTGAGCAACAAGCAGGTGATTCTGAGGGACTACGTGAGTGGTTTCCCCAAAGAGTCAGATTTCGAGGTGAGGAGCAGTAAGATTCGACTGAATGTAGCAGGAGGTTCGAAATCGGTTGTGGTGAAGAATCTCTACTTGTCTTGCGACCCCTTCACGGTTGACCGCATGAGGAACTTGAAAGGCAGCTACATTCACTCATTCACTCCTGGTTCGGTCAGTCACAACGCATCTATAGCTAAATCTCTATAAGGCCTATACTTTTGCTCCTTTCAGAATTTTTGTTAGATTCATGTCAATAGTTTCGGATTAACTATTTGTTTCGACAATACTAGTCTGAAAAAAAGATAAAAATTACGTCCAAAAGCCCAAAAAAAAAATCATTAAAAGATGAAAAAAGTTTGAAATTATTTGTCTCTGAATGGTTGACCCCATAAATTTTGATATTTTTATATTACTAGTTTTGATTGAGTTTCGGTTGATATTTTCATACTAGTTTTTATCCCTTTCGTCGGGAAAAATAATTGATCCCAGAAATTTAGACAGAAAACTAATGAAAAGAATACTAAAAGTATGCCGTCGTTTTAAGATAAATAATTTAGGTCAAAACTGGACATAAAATCTCTTTCATTTCATCTTGTCCGAAAAAATCCCTTCATTTGAAATCCAGAACTATCCAAACAGAGCATTATAGTTGTTGAGATCTATGTGGTCTTATATATCTTCCACTTTTTTACAAAAAGAACTTTTTAAAAAAGAAGGTAATTTTAAGCTCAAAAATCATGTGTTTACGCTAATAATTTATCTACCACTATGGATCTTGTTTGATAGATCTCATTCAGATCTTTTAAACGGTGCAAAAAAAATCAAAAAATAATTTTTCATTTTCGTTATATTTGAGTTTGAAATTACCTAGTTTTAAAAAAAGAAGGTTTAGAAAAAAAGTGGAACGGGATACACTAGTCTGATGACTTTGGAGATATGGGTTATTGACTGTTGAGGTAATACCGGGTAGGAGTAGACTGTTAGTTGAAATTTCTGCATTAGTAAACTTGATTGCGATCCCAATGCTTATTGCCCCTTTTTGTTGCTTTTTTTATTTGATGGGAAAGATCCAAAAATTTAATTGGTAACTGGATAGGAAGCCAAACATCAGAACCGGTAGTCTAAAAGTCGACTGCCTAGCCGCTAGGCGGTGATCCAACACCTAGATTAGGTAGCTGACTAATCCGCGCCTGGTCCCTGCCTAGGCACTAGTTAGCCGATTAGTCAGCGTCTAAGTGCTAGGCGCCCCTTTCTACTCAAATAGCGCCCAGAGATTTTTAAAACATAAATCTAAGGATGATGCTATGGTGTCCCCGGTCATTTTGGGGACACCGTAATTTTTGGTATAACTTTATCATTATTAGCATAACTAAATCCATTATAAGTATAACAGAACCCAAATAAGGCATAACCAAGGAATATCCAAAAAATCAATCAAAGCGTAACCAAACCCAACTAAGGCATAACAAATAAGTTATGCCTTGTTATGATTTTGGTTATGCCTTGTTATGGTTCTGTTATGCTTGTAATGGGTTTTGGTTATGCTCATAATGGTTTCGTTATGCCAAAAGTTACGGTGTCCCCAAAATGACCGAGGACACCGAAATCATTCCCTAAATGTAAACATGGAGGAGCAGTCGAAAATTGGAGAAATTCTGAAACTATCATAACAATGTGATCAGAAGACTCCAGTTTCTACATTAGTACGACTATGTTTAACAGTTTAGGGTATCATCACAATTATTTGATCTTCAACTTTGTTTTTAAATTTCTTACCAAGATGAATATCTAGTTGATGACCTTGCATCTTTCTATGTTAACGAGGCAACATAATTTCCACAGCCTCTCTATAATTCACCTCGAGGATTTAGTCAATTACTTTGGGAAAAAGTTAAAACCATGGTTCTCGAGTCAATTCCAGGATTGCCGAATAACTAGAATATTTTGGTTCTCGAGGCAACGTAATGTTACTGATCCTGTTGATGTTGTGCAGCCTATAATTGGTTATGGAGTGGCTAGAGTTATTGATTCTGAACATCCAAATTACAAGAAAGGTGACTTAGTTTGGGGATATACTAGATGGGAAGAGTATAGTCTCATTACAGAACCAGAGACACTCTTTAAAATTGAACACACAGATGTGCCTCTTTCTTATTATACTGGAATCCTTGGTAAGTTCATTCCATTTGTTTCCTTCAAATTACTTAGGTAGATTATCTCCTCCAACATACTTAGGTACAATAGCTGGATATGGAGCTGAAAGAACTGTATATATATATTTTTCATTTGGTTATTTGCTAACTTAAAGTCGGCCAATGATATTACTTAGGCATTCTTGCTACGTGACAGATAATGCGGTAACTACCAAGCTCCAAAACTCCAAATGGAGCTAGAATGAATGTGACATATTAAAGAGAGATTTTGTAATTTATCCCATCGTTTCTTAACTTTATGGGGAACTGTTGGAGGAGCCCATCGTCCTTTTTAGAGATTTGATCTCCAAAATGGAAGTGTAATATTCTCCATTTTTGGAGACTCAAAATTAAATTTAGAGAACAAATCTCTAAAAAAGAACAATGGGTCCCTCCAAAAGTCCTCCATAAATTACAAAAAGTTAAGAAAATATGTGATAGATTACAAATTCTTCCCTTAATATGTTATATCCATTCTTCATTTTGGAGTTTTAGAGCATGGTAGGGAAATGCTAAGCATCTCCAATGCATCTCCATACTCCAAAATGGAGAAAGGATGTGACAAAATGGAGAACGGAAAGGCTCCAACCCATATCCATTTTGGGCCTCTAAGAGTATCTCCATCCAAGCTCTATATTGGTTCTCTAACTCTAAAATAGAGAACAAGTTCACTCCAACCATACTCTATATTGGGTATCTATTTTAGAGACTCAAATTTGATTCTCTATATTTAGAGATGTTTGCAACAAATAGAGATTGATCTCTATATAAAACATTTATGTATATCATAAAATATAATGTTCCGATGTATATGAATTTGGTATTGTTCAACACATATCGACAATATCTACAAAATGAGACCACTATTGAATATATTTTGTCAACATTTGAAAAAATTAGTATTTAGTATTTGGAGGGAAACTTGAGTTTTAAAAAGAAATGAATGGATTTTTGAAATATAGAGATTGGAATGGAGATTTGTGGTTGGAGTGTATGTGAATAGTAACATTTTTTATATTCACTTTTTGGATAAAATATAGTTTTTTAAGTCTCTAAAATAAAAAAATGAAGAGTCATGGGTTAGAGTTGCTCTAAATAGAGAACCAAGTTTCAGTCTCTATATATGGAGACTCTCTCACAAAATGGAGATGGATCTCCATTTATGTAAATTGCAAATAACCCAATACACATAGATTCAATGTATAAAAAATGGTACCGTTATAAAGGTATCGATGAATGATGATATAAACTTATATTGAAAATATTAAAACTAAAGATTTGGAGGGAAACTTGTGTTTTTAAATTGTGCTCCAAACACACTTTTTAAATAAAATATTATTATATGAGTCTCTAAAATAGAGAATTTGTGATAGATGGGTTGAAGATGCTCTTACTCCTACTCTACGTAATGAAATTTGTGCCCACCATTGATAATAAGTTGGATGCTTTAACAGAACTTGTCCTACATTAGTTAATTTTAACATCCAAAATTTAATATACGAGCTTGGGCGGCCTCTCCACTTATTACTAATTGGTTTTGAGTTGGATGTTTTAACAAATTCAATAGCTGACAAGCTCATTGTCGTTCCTCTCTTATGGTGCATTGCATTCTCTCTTGGACGTCAATTCAACAAGTTCATTGATAAATATTTCAACAAGGAAAGCATCTTCCTATATTTCATTGCGTTACTATGTTTTTGCTCTATAAGATGTCCTGCACTGGTTTTTAGTATTCACTTCTTTCTACTTTCACCTCATTAATTGGAATTGGATCCTCATTGCGTTGAGTTTGTACTTTGTAGGTATGCCTGGTGTGACAGCCTATGCTGGTTTTTATGAGGTAGGCTCTCCTAAGGAAGGAGAGTACGTATTCGTTTCAGCTGCATCTGGAGCTGTTGGTCAGCTTGTTGGCCAGTTTGCTAAGTTAAAGAATTGTTATGTCGTTGGAAGTGCTGGATCCAAAGAAAAGGTGAGTGCCTTTCACATGTCCATTCAGTTATTTTTGCTAAATTACCATTCAGTGCCTGTCTATATTTATTGTTTATGTAAATGTCTTATACGTTCCTTTAGCTTGGCATTGTTTGATAGCATTTTACTAGTATGTCTGTTGTGAATTTCTTAAAAAGTGTAAAAAGTTACACAAAAAAAAAAAGTTCCTAAATGCTCTTAATGGAAAGTTTCAATTGAGATCTGATCACGATTTCGGTTGCAGAATTCAAACATGTTCTCTTTTATTGGGCTGTCAACCAGAAGAACTGGATCGAGCACCTTCAGATCAGTTGATTCCTTGTTGAGTAGTGCATTTTTCTACGGAGCTCAGGACTGGATATGATGCACACGTTGCTATTTAATCTCTCAAAGGTCTGATATTGGCACTCTCTCAATATATCGTAATTCAAAGTCTCTCTCTCAGTTTTTGGGCATAAATATGTTATCAATGTTTCAGATTGTCAAATACTAAAGATTCAAAAAGTCTTTATGAAATGAACTTTGACTATATGCTTTGGCCACAATGCCCAGCTATCATATCTAAAATCTTTTTTTTTTTTTTATACCAATGCCCAAGCCCGAGGGCTTGCGGGGCTTCAGATAATGGTATTGACTCTTCTTTTTTCCGTTTTACTATTGTTTCTTTCTTCGACCATTTTTCAACTGAAGGTTGATCTGCTGAAGAACAAATTCGGATTTGATGAAGCTTTCAACTATAAAGAGGAACAAGACTTGGATAAAGCTCTCAAAAGGTGAGGGTTTCATATTTCCTTTGGAGAAAGATGTGATAGCAACTGTTGGAGCCACCTCACCCCATGCGTAAGTTTGAAAGGTTGTATGAGAGGCTGCCAGGATTAGTCCAAAGTGCGCACAAGCTGGCCCGATACACCAGGCCTTGCCAAAAAAAAAAAAAAGATGTAATAATAATTGGAGTTTTAATTTAGAACTTGAGCACATTGTTGGGTAGAAGGACTACTGATTTGATCAACCTAATTCAAGGACAGTAATCGATCAGGAGTCCTTACAACGTGTTTATGGAGCCCTAAACTCAGCCCTTAGTTGGCTTTGTTGTATTTCTGTCATAAACTTTTGGTACATTACAATATTACATGCCTCATTAGAGCAACTCCAAGCAATGGCTAAACCCACTAGCCGAATGCGGGAAATTGCCATCATCCAGTTTTTAAACGTTTCCAATGCATGTCTAAATAGATTTCCATACAATGGCCATGTTTGCTATTTGATTGGCGGCCTTTTAAAATTTGACCGTAGTCTTCTTGCTTTATCTTTTAATAGGACCCCAAAAAATGCAATTTGTATTTGGTTCTTTAGGACGGAAATTGAAGAAAATAACATTTTTTGCATCGGAGCAAGGTTGCTACATTCTTCCATTTTATTAACTGGAATATCTAACATTCTCTATGCCTCTGTTTAATTTGTTTGCCAGGTGCTTACCCGATGGTATCGATATCTACTTTGAGAATGTTGGAGGAAAGATGCTTGATGCGGTACTTCTAAACATGAGACTCCACGGTCGCATTTCCAGGTGCGGGATGATCTCGCAGTACAACCTTGAAGACACTGAAGGTGTACACAACTTGTTCTGCCTCATCACAAAACGAGTCCGAATGGAAGGCTTCGTGGTTGTCGATTACTATCCCATGTACCCAAAGTATCTTGACATGGTCCTGCCCCTCATCCGAGAAGGAAAAATTACGTACGTGGAAGACATAGCAGAAGGCCTAGAGAATGCACCAAAGGCTCTTATTGGGCTTTTCTCTGGTCACAATATTGGGAAACAGGTGGTGTTGGTTGCTCGTGAGTGAGTGAAAGTCGCCTCACGTTTTCTGGATGTAATTTCCTTGCATACCTTTTTTGTTTTTGGTGCTTCGGAAAACTATGGCTAGTATACCTGAATTGAGCAGTGTTAAGAAGAGTTTCTTGCTGGGATGCGTTGAAGTGTATTTTGGCTTTGATGCATAAATTGTGAACTGAAAAGTATCTTATGTTTCTTACAACTTCTAATTTCCAAAGTATCATATGCTTCTTCCAGCAAGGTCAACTTATTCCGTAGGTGGTGGAAACCGCAGGGTTTTCGCTACGGTGATTGTAGACCATCTTGTATTTATTGCTGTAATTTGCATCGTTCTTTTTTTAGGGTTGTTCATTTACTGGCAAAAGTAAAATCAAAATCAAATCATATACCAGCCATTGTAACTCCGACTCTAAAGATGCTACAAACTTAAGCTGAAACACTATCGTCAAAGTTTCTTATGAAAAACACATTTTCTTCATACTTCTCCAATGCTCCTGCTTATTTTCTCTGAATCTCATTTTCAACAACCATGTCAACATTATTCTAGCTAGAATACTATAATATTAGCGGAGTTGGTCTTCGTTAATTAATCTCTCTCTCTCTCTCTCTCTCTCTCTCTCTCTCTCTCTCTCTCTCTCTCTTCGTCAGTACGTGATTGTTGGTTTCTTCAGATGGTTGAACTACCGAAACACATGATGTTTGTTTTGTTTTGTTTTTTCTGGAAATTAATCTGACACATTTAATTTAACCATAGAGTATCCTGGAAGTTGTTTGTTGTCATGAGAAAATATTAGGCACACTGCAATAGAAGTTTTTTGTCGAGAGTGGTGAAATTGGTGACAGAAAAATGATGGGTTTGGGTTGGGATTTGGAGGGGTTGAGGATGAGTCTGTCAATAGAAGTGTCCCTGCTGAAATTTACTTATATGTTGAGGATGAGTCTGATCAACTGAAATTTACTTATATCCTTAATTAACTTGTATACTTTTATGTTGATTGTTTTTGTCTCATTGAGTAGATGATTTCTAAAAAATTGAGGTCAATCGGACGTTGTTAGTCATGTGATCGGAGTTTTCTTTGTTTTATAGTTTATTTTGAAAATCATCCTAGCTTTTTTTTTAAAACAAAAAATGTATTCTTATTGCATACCTATCGATGTCCAAGTGACTTGAATTTCACCAGAAGCGCCTACTCGGCAAGACGACAAAAGACGACATTTCAGATCATATAATCAAAAGCCAAGATGGACCCAATATTTCGCTATGCACAGTCCGGTCTTAATTAATGGAGCCATTCTCATTGTATTCATAAAATGTTTCAATTAGCTTGTGCTCACCACTAAATAACCGGTTCAATAATTAAGTACTTGAAGTCTCCAAAGCCGCTTGGTGAGGCTAAACATACTGTTTCCTGTCATGCCCGTAACAACAATGAGATCTCAAGTTCGGCCCCGACATAGATGCAGTAAAGTCCTTGCAAACAGCAACGTGGTGCCACAACAATACTCCCATAGATATATCCATTGTGGTGTTCCAAACAAAATTAACTTGATCTCCGACCGTAATTGCAGGACTACGAAGACATCCTCCTACCAAAAGACGAGCCATGGCCGTTCCTCCTCCGCTTCCCGATCGGCTGCTTCGGCATCTGCTTAGGCCTCATCAGCCAATCCATCCTCTGGCTCTCCCTCTCCACAAGCCCGTCCACCCAGTTCCTCCACATCCCACCTCACATCGACCCTCTCCCTCTGGTTCCTGGCCCTCCTCCTAGTCTCCGCCACCTACTTCTTGAAATGCATCTTCTACTTCGAAGCCGTCAAGCGCAAGTACTTCCACCCGGTCCGCGTCAACTTCTTCTTCGCCCCCTGGATCGTTTGCATGTCCCTGGTCATCGGGGCGCCCCCGAGAATCTGCCCCTCCGCCCCCCACCCGGCCGTCTGGTGCGTCGTAACACACATATAAAAGTATCATATTCTCAATTAATATGGATGATTGAATTGTTGATTGAGTGGTGATATCACCAGAAGCTAAAACTAAAACCATTAAGAATGCAATTAAATGGTGTTTCAGTTTTGTAAAAAGGAAGTTTTAGAAAAGATAGATAATTTCAAGCTTAAAAATTATGAGTTTATGTAAATAATTTTCCTAACAATATAGATCTTGTTTGATAAATCTCATTGAGATCTTTTAAACGGTCCCAAAAAAAATTTAAAAAAAATTTCATTTTCATTATATTTGAGCTTGAAATTACTAAATTATATTTTTTTTCAACCGTTAGTTACTGAAATATATATATTTTTTCAACAGTTAGTTACCGAAAGTATTGTTTTCAAAATGGTCGCAGTGTGGTAATTCAATGGCAACTGTACTAAGAGATAGAGAGAGAGAAGTGGAGGTGGTGCAGCGGTGTTCTTGATCGGGTGGTGGTGGCTATAGCGAGCTATGGAGACGGAGGAGGCATCAATTGACTGAGAGAAGAAAGGAAGAAGATGATGATGGGTTGTGTCTAAAAAATTAGAAGGACAAGTAAGACATTTTGTATTGGGATCATTTTGTATTGGGGGTCATGTCATAGTTATTTGAAAATTTTTAATGGACTAATGGAGAAAATAAAAAATTGCGAACCCCATAAATTAAAAAAGTCACGGAACAGTGCAAAGTGAAACGCACATACATACGCATCCTCCGCCAAAATTATCATATTCTCAATATGGATGATTGAGTGGTGATATCACCAGAAGCTAAACCATCTTTTATACAGTACTAACTATTACTATTAGCAATCATTCTTGAGGTTCCACTATATATATATATACACCCTCTGATCACTTAATCGTAGCTTGCCCCGCCCCTGTCTGCTAGCTTCAATTAATTAGAAAGCAATTGAACAAATATTCTAACAAAAGTTGAGCCTAATGGAGTAATAAAATATCTTCCATGGTGGTCGGGGAGAAGACCTCGATCCTCAGTGGAGGCTGCATCTGGATTGAGTTTAATAATGAAATTCTCAGCCGCCGGAGGAACCATTGTTCCTTTTTGTGGAGTTACAGTTACACCTTATTCAAAAGTTTACCATTTAATAATTACACGATCGACTTTTCCAAGTTCTGGAAAAAAAATCTGTTTTGGAAGACAAAACCATTTCCTCCTCTTCTCTTGCGTGTTTCACCCTCCAATCCCCATTTTCCACATCCCCATGAACTATTGCCTTCGATATCGTTCATCGCCTCATTCACCACATTTTTATTTTTTAATTTTTTTTTGAGAGAGAGAGAGAGAGAGAAAGGGAGTTGATATGGCGGAGAGGGTAGTAGAGGAGGTGAGCAACAAGCAGGTGATTCTGAGGGACTACATGAGTGGTTTTCCCAAAGAATCAGATTTCGAGTTCAGGACCAGTAAGATTCGACTGAGTGTAGCACAAGGTTCGAAATCGGTTGTGGTGAAGAATCTCTACTTGTCTTGCGACCCCTTCTTGCGTGGCGGCAGCTCCATTCCCTCATTCACTCCTGGTTCGGTCAGTCACTTAACAACGCATGCATCTATAGCTATCTCTCTGTAACGCCTAAACTTTTGTTTCGGTATTTTTGTTGTTCCTTTTTGAATTTTTGTTAGATTCACATCTATAATTTCAGATTAATTGTTTGTTTCGACAAGACTAGTCTAAAAAGGTACAAAATTACATCCAAAAGCAAAAACAAAAATCATGAAGGATGAAAATGGTTTGAAATCTCTCTGTCTTTAGTGCCGTTCTATCTGAATAATTGACCCCATAAATTTTGATATTTTTATACTAGTTTTGACATTTTGAGTTTCGGTTGATATTTTCATACTAATTTTTGTCCCTCTGGTCTGAAAGAATAATTGATCCCAGAAATTTTGACGGAAAACTAATGAAAAGATTACTAAAAGTATGCCGTCGTTTTGAGATAACATAATTTAGGTCAAAACTGAAAGTAAAATCTCTTCATTTCGGAAAAAAAGCCCTTCATTTGAAATCCAGGACTATCCAAACAGAGCATTATGGTTGTTGAGATTTGTGTGGAAAGATATAGACTGGTCTGATGACTTTGGAGATATGGGTTGTTGAGGTAATAGCCTGTAGGAGTAGACTGTTGGTTGAAATTTCTGGATTGGCAAAATTGATTGTGGTCCCAATGCTTATTGCCCCATTTTGTAGTTTTTTTGTTTGATGGGAAAGATCCAAAAATTTAAATGGTAACTGGATAGCAAGTCAAATGTCAGAACCAGTGTTCTAAAAGTCGGCTGCCTAGCTGCTAGGCTGTGATCCAACGCTTAGATTAGGCAACTAACTAGTATGCTCCTAGTCCTCGCCAAGGCACTAGTCGGTCGATTAGTCGGCGCCTAGGTGCTAGGCGCCCCTTTCTACTCAACTAGCGCATAACGATTTTTAGAATATAGGTCAGAACATGGAGGAGCGTCGAAAATTGGAAATTTTCTGAAACTATCATAACAATGTGATCAAAATACTCCAGTTTCTACATTAGTACGACCATGTTCAACAGTTTAGGGTATCATCACAATTATTTGATCTTCAACTTTGTTTTGAAATTTCTTACCAAGATGAATATCTAGTTGATGATCTTGCATCTTTCTATGTTAATGAGGGAACATAATTTCCACAGCCTCTCTATAATTCACCTCGAGGATTTAGTCGATTAGTTTGGGAAAAAAGTTAAAACCATGGTTCTCAAGTCAACTCAATGGCCAGGATTGCAGAATAACAAGAATATTTAAGGACTTCTGTCGACTTGCGAAAAATTCTTATATCTGCATCAGTTAGTTACTGATCCTGTTGATGTTGAGCAGCCTATAATTGGTTATGGAGTGGCTAGAGTTATTGATTCTGGACATCCAAATTTCAAGAAAGGTGACTTAGTTTGGGGAATGACTGGATGGGAAGAGTATAGTCTCATTACAGAACCAAAGACATTCTTTAAAATTGAACACACAGATGTGCCTCTTTCTTATTATACTGGAATCCTTGGTAAGTTCATTCCATTTCTTTCCTTCAAATTACTTGGGTAGATTATCTCCTTCAAATTACTTAGGTAGATTTTCTCCTTCAACTTACTTAGGTACAATAGCAGGATATGGAGCTGAAAGAACTGTATATTTTTTTTCGTTTCCATTTGGTTATTTGCTAACTTAAAGCAGGCCAATGATATTATTAAATGAAAGCTAAGAAGGGGATAACTTGGGCTAGGCATTCCTACTATGTGGGTAACTACTGAAAGTAAGCCAATGATATTACTACCGTAAGTGATGGATGTTGCGGAGAATATGTGTGTTTTTTAATAGATGCTTGAAATTGCAGACAACCCTCCTTTTGCTTAGCTGATTTAACAGTTCCTTTACTATTTTTTTGACTGGCAGTTTCTACAAGTCAGACTAAATGTGCAATCTAATCAATCTTTTCTTACCTTCCTTATCCCTAATTGTATATGCTTTCTTACTAAGAGAAAATTTATTGCTCACTTCTTCAGAATTATGCTATCTATCCTAACCGACAAAGTTTGTCACCTCACTTTTATATTGAGGAGGTCCAACTAGGAAGGAAAATAGCTGGAAGGATTTTTATTGAGTTATTTGCGTGAAATTACAGTTTTCATTTTTAGAAAACTAGAAATGTTGATGAAGTAACATTCACTTGTTCAAAGCCCTTTGCACCACTTCTTTATGAAAATTCCGACTGCTGTGAGGAACTCGTGATCAGTTAGTACTGTGAATCTGTGATTTTAGGATAAGCTGAATTCAATAACTGACATGTTCATTTTCGTTCCTCTCTTACAATGGCATTGCATTCTCTCTTGGACAACTCAACAAGTTCATTGATAAAGATTCCACCAAGAAAAGCATCTTCTTATATTTCATTCCGTTACTATGCTTTGGCTCTATGAAATGTCCTGCACTGGTATTTCACTTCTATATACTTTCAGCACATTGGAATTGGATCTTCATAGTGTTGAGTTTGTACTTTGTAGGTATGCCTGGTATGACAGCCTATGCTGGTTTTTATGAGGTAGGCTCTCCCAAGGAAGGAGAGTACGTATACGTTTCATCTGCATTTGGAGCTGTTGGTCAGCTTGTTGGCCAGTTTGCGAAGTTAAAGAATTGTTATGTTGTTGGAAGTGCTGGATCCAAAGAAAAGGTGATTGCTTTTCACTTGTCCATTCTGCTATTTTTGCTAAATTACCATTCATTGCTTGTCTATATTTATTGCTTGTGTAAATGTCTTGTACCTTGGCATTGTTTGATAGCAGTTTACTAGTATTTCTGTTGCGAATTCAAGCTTCCTGATCACCATTTCGGTTGCTTCAAACATGTTCTCTTTTATTTCTCAACCAGAAGAACTTGTTTCATTGCTGAGTAGTGTCTGCTCGGGGCATGATGCATTGCATCTCTCTCTCTCTCTCTCTCTCTCTCTCTCTCTCTCTCTCTCGGGGTGCATAATCGATGTTTCAAATTATCAAATACTAAAGATTCTCTTTATGAAATGTATCATATCTACAATTTATACTATTATTAGATGATGGTCATTGACTCTTCTTCATTTTCCGTTTTACTATTGTTTCTTTCTTCAACCATTTTTCAACTGAAGGTTGATCTCCTGAAGAACAAATTCGGATTCGATGAAGCTTTCAACTATAAAGAGGAACAAGACTTGGATAAAGCTCTCAAAAGGTGAGGGTTTCATATTTCCTTTGGAGAAAGATGTGATAGCAACTGTTGGGGCCACCTCACTCCATGCGTAAGCATTAGAGGTTGTAAGAGAAGCTGCCAGGATTAGTCCGAAGTGCGCACAAGTAGGCGTGGGAAACCATGCATTACCAAAAAAAAAAGTAATAGTAATCGGAGTTTTAGAACTTGAGTAGATTGTAGGGTAGGACAGCTGATTTGATCAACCTAATTCAAGGACACCAATCGATCATGAGTCCTTACAACGTGCTTATGGAGCCCTAAACTCAGCCCTTATTTGGCTTTGTTGGATTTCTGCCATGAACTTTTGGTACATTACAATATTACATGCCTCATTAGAGCAACTCCGAGCAATGGCTAAACCCGCATGCCGAATGCGGGAAATTGCCATCGTCCAGTTTTTAAACGTTTCCAATGCATGTCTAAGTAGATATCCAAACAATGGCCATGTTTGCCATTTCATTGGCGGCCTTTTAAAATTTGACCGTAGTCTTCTCGCTTTATCTTTTAATAGGACCCCAAAATATGCAATTTGTATTTGGTTCTTTAGGACGGAAATTGAAGAAATAGCATTTTTTTGCATCGGAGGAAGGTTGCTACATTCTTCCATTTTATTAACTTGAATGTCTAACATTAATCTCTATGCCTCTGTTTAATTGTTTGCCAGGTGCTTACCCGATGGTATTGATATCTACTTTGAGAATGTTGGAGGAAAGATGCTTGAGGCGGTACTTCTGAACATGAGACTCCACGGTCGCATTCCCGTGTGTGGGATGATCTCGCAGTACAACCTTGAAGAGACTGAAGGTGTACACAACATGTTCTGCCTCATCACAAAACGAGTCCGGATGGAAGGATTCCTGGTTTTCGATTACTATCCCATGTACCCAAAGTATCTTGACATGGTCCTGCCCCTCATCCGAGAAGGAAAAATTACGTATGTGGAAGACATAGCAGAAGGCCTAGAGAATGCACCAAAGGCTCTTATTAGGCTTTTCTCTGGTCACAATATTGGAAAACAAGTGGTGTTGGTTGCTCGTGAATGAGTGAAAGTTGCCTCGCGTTTTCTGGATGTAAATTCCTTGTTATACTTTTGACTTGATCTGTGTCAAGAAGAGTTTCTTACTTGCTGGGATGCATTGGAGTGTATTTTGGCTTTGATGAATAAATTTATGAACTGAAAAGTATCTATGTTTCTTACAACTTCTAATTTCCAAAGTATCTATGCTTCTTACAGCAGCGAGGTTAACTTGTGTCCGCAGGAGGTGGAAATTGCAGGGTTTTTGCTACCGTGATTGTAGATCATCATGTATTTATTGTCGTAATTTGCATCGTTCATTTTTTAGGGGTTTTCACAACGATTCAGTTCGGTTCTGTTGCTAGCAAAACTAAAACCAAAACAGAATCATATACTAACTCCGACTCCAAAGATGCAACAAACTTCAGCTGAAACACTATCCTCCAAGTTTCTTCATGAAAAAGAAAAATACTACTATTGTCAAACATGCATGGATCTAAACACATTTTCTTCGTACTTCTCCAATGCTGCTTCTTATTCTCTCTTAATCTCATTTTCAACAACCATGTCAACATTATTCTAGAATACTACTATAATATTATAGCGGAGTGGGTGTTCGTTATTATTAGTACTCATTCTTGAGGTTCCAGTAGTACTATACCCTCTCACTCTTATAATCGTAGCGCCGCCCCTGTCTGCTTCAATTAAGAAAGCAATTGAACAATTCTAACTAACAAAAGTTGATCGAGCTAGCCTAATAATATACATATAGTAATAAATATCTTCCATGTTGGAATTATTATTATTATAATAACTACCATCTGTAATGTATTGAGAGTTTAATAATGAAATTCTCAGCCGCCGGAGGAACCCTGCAGTGCAGCCAACCAAAATATTGTTCCTTTTTGTGGAGTTACCCCCTAATTCAAAAGTTTACCATTTACTACTAATAAATCACACTGACTTTTCCAATTAAGGTCTGGAAAAAAATAAAATCTCTGTTTTGGAAGCCAAAACCATTATAAAAGCGGGAAAGGTAGTTAGCCAACTCCTCATTTATTTGCCGCCCAAATTAATAAAGGATTGAAATCATCTCCATATTTCCTTGCTCTAGCTGTATGACTCTTCCATATGTTATTAGTAGTATACAATCCTTTGGTTTATTCCACTACCGGTGGTTCAACCAATCAAATTCTTCTACATTAATTTGCAGAATCGAAACACTGCATATATTAAACAAATCGTATTTTACTGCACACCACAGGCACAGAGAACAATAAGGACACCGGAATACAGAGGCGGTTCCGATTCCCCGGCCGACTTCAGTTGTTTTTGGGTCACTAACAATATCCACTACCTTCCAATACATTAACCGCTTTCTCTTTTCGTTTTATTTTTTTTTCCAAGTTCACTGCCTTTATCTCTGCTATAGTATTCCACCCAAATAAATTGGTCGCAGAGGTGGCGTGAAGTGAGAAAGAGGCTGCAGAGATCAACAATTTGAGGCAGCTGAGCTAACCAGACGAGCACAGTCGTGCGCCCATAAAGAGAAATGCAATTGGAGCTTGGTTAACGAATTGGCCGAATAGGGGAGATAGACTAAAATCCAATTATCAGATCTCTTGCTTCTCAAGTTCTGTATAATTAGTGTCATGGTGAAAGCATATATTTTTTTTATCCGCAAAAATAATTGAAAAAAAATAATATGTGATTCTGCTTTCAGGTATTGTGTCCACATCACTAGAAATGGGAAAAAGGACCGAAATAGTATCATCCTGAACCTCTTTTAATTCATGTTTGTAAATTTTGTTTAAATAACCGGCTCAATAATAAAAATGTAGAAGTGTGTAGATAATCAACCCATGCCTATATGCCAACATTTTTTATGTTTCAATAAAAATCACTACCTAGTAGATCGATTAATTGGAAGGCATGGAGGCAGTTGAGAGAGAGAGAGAGAGAGAGAGAGACGGTGATTGCCTCTTAAAATCATGCTTGGGTTAACTTCAAATTGTAAGTAGAATAGCAAAAAATTACGGTGATTGCATCTTAGGAATGTGTTGCTTTACAATGATGTTAGAGCAAACAATGCTCTGCTGCAGTGTAATGTCTTTGGCGAGGATAACTTCTGAATGGGTCTGATCATGTAGCATCCGAAATTCATTGGCGCACTCGTGTTTCGTATGAACAACCCGTTCGTCAAGATAGTGGAGTATTTTTTGCCTTTGGCTTTGGACAATGCTTCACCCCTTTTAAAGGCTGCCACACACACACACACAGAATTTTTTTGAAGAGTGTGTGTTAATACCTGGATTATAAAAGTGGAAGGCACCAATGAGGATCAAAAAAAAAAGTGGAAGGCTCCAATTGCTTTTGTATTTAAAAAAAAAATTCCGTTGATTTTGCATCACTGCAAGAAATTGGTGTTTTAGATTAACCGGTGACGTTTGCATTTTGGAGCTTGAGCAAAGAAATGAAAAGAAGGAAAATAATGAAGAGGAAAACTAGAGGGAGAGTTAAAGAAGAAATTGAGAAAAAAAAATTGAACTTTTTTTTAAAAAAACTTTTCACTTCTCTCTCTTTAAAAACCAAACAATTGAAACGAAAAATAAACTTATTTATTTAATAATTTCTCTTTCTTTTCCATTTCTTTCCTCAAGTTCCAAACACAACCTAAACTTTCTAGGAGCGTTTTCGGTAGTGAATAAATTTTGAGAAAGAATATGTTGCAATCCAAGTTGTTAGGTGTTCCGGTAGTGAGTAATTTGTTATCAAGATATTTTCGGTAGTGAATAAGTTGTAGATGGGCTTGTGAATAGAGTTACTGTCATGAAAAAAAAATTGTTGACAAATTGTTAGTTACCGGAAATAACTTGGTAGGATATCAAAACTTGATTTGTGTGAACGACATGCTAAAAACGTCGACATTTTTTCTGCAAATTACTACCGAAAACATAATATTATTTTTCAGATACAAATACTACCATGCAAAAGCATCTTCCTCTCTCTCTCAGCGCCTGAAAACCTATTGACAGTTTGAGACCAAAATCGCCGGTTCAAGCCCAAAATCGCCCGTCACTGGCCAGTCTAGGTTTCGTGACAACCATCGCAACCATCTCAGGTGATTTTGATAATTTACGCCCTTTTTTGGGTCATTATTTTAGCACCATTTATTATGATTACAATTTTGTTCATCTTCCTTAAGAGAGGTTGAACGTTATTCTATTTTTGTCAGTTGAAAACTTGAAGGCTTTGTTCGGACTCCAATTTAGTTTTAGTTTTAATTTTGTTTCTAATCATTACCTTACTTTTTTTTCAATCATTACCCTATTTTTTCAATTATTACTTTCTCATCTCTTTTTATCTCTCTAATCATTACCTCTATCTTCAATCATTACTCTATTTCTCTCTCCACCTACAACCTAAACTAAACTAAACTCTCAATCAAAAACTACCAAAATTGTGTAAGTTTCACCATTGCAATACACTTTTTAATAAATATAACTATGTATTGAAATTCACGTTATTTCAATCAACCAATAAAGAGGAGAGTACTGCAAAGCAGCAAAAGAGAGTGAACAAAATTAAATTCACCACTTATTGCTGTTAACTTGATTACAATCTTACTTTATTTTATTTTCCAGTATAAAAAATTAATTAATCATACGACAAAAGACACACACCCATAGTTGACCTTCATCGCCTCCCTCTTACTCCACATTTTAATTTACACACACAGAGAGAGAGAGAGAGTGAGAGAGAGAGAGAGCGGGTGTTGATATGGCGGAGAGAGTAGAGGAGGTGAGCAACAAGCAAGTGATTCTGAGGGACTACGTGAGTGGTTTCCCCAAAGAGTCAGATTTCGAGTTGAGGACCAGTAAGATTCGACTGAACGCAGCACAAGGTTCGAAATCGGTTGTGGTGAAGAATCTCTACTTGTCTTGCGATCCCTACATGCGTAACCGCATGAGGAATTCGGTAGGCAGCAATAGTGCCCCATTCACTCCTGATTCGGTCAGTCACTTCCAACTCATGATTCAATCTGTATCTATCTCTATACACACCTTCTATATATTATAATAGAAAAAGAAATAATTCGATGGCTACAAAGTTACCGGAGGTGTGATTTAACAGTTGCAGAGATTGCTCTCGTTTATATGCCTAGACAATTGTTAGGGAAAATATTTTACAATTGTTTGGTCAAATATAATGGGGGTATATAATTGTTTGGGAAAACAATATTGGAGTATCAAACTGGGGCTAGCTTAGTTGGCTAGGACTTTTGCGGTTTCACTATGAGGTTGGGAATTCAAATATCTTTAACTGCATGTGTTGTTCTTCCTTTTGTATTTGTTGGGATTATTTCTCCCCCTAATGGGGCTACAAGTTGGGTTGGGCTTATAGTGATCGTGGAATTGTTTTCATTTAATTCTTATACTTGTATTCTCCTATCGCTGGAAAAAGAAAGGGAAAACAAATAGGGGTTAGTTAATTTAGGAGGAGAAAATAAATGGCTAAGTGGGGGAGAGGAGTATATGTGACTATAAGAAGTTTCAATACAATTTCCATGTGACTTTCTACTGTTAAAAAATTGGAAATCAATATTAGAAAAATTATGTATGACCTTTTGAAGGATTCTTATGAAAATCCTTGCATCCGTAATGTTTTTTTTTTTTTTGAACAGCGAAAAAAGATTCCAACCTTTAACAAAAAACGAATATAGTATATAACTATATACATCTATCATCTATTACTATTACTAAGGGAACAACTTTTTCCAGTGTTCGAAAAGTCCCCAGGTGCTAGCCGGGCAGCCGGGCACCACCTAGCGCCTAGGCCAATTAGTTGGGGATTAATCGATGCCTAGAGATTAGTTGTATCATTTTTTAAATATTCTTGAGTCAACTCAATGGCCAGTATTGCATTATAGCTACAATATGTAGGAACTTCTTTCCACTTCCCGAAAGTTCTTAAATCTGCATCAATGACTGATCATGTTGATGTTGTGCAGCCTATAACTGGTTATGGAGTGGCTAGAGTGATTGATTCTGGACATCCAAATGTCAAGATAGGTGACTTAGTTTGGGGAATCATTGGATGGGAAGAGTATAGTCTCATTACAGAACCAGAGACACTCTTTAAAATTGAACACACAGATGTGCCTCTTTCTTATTATACTGGAATCCTTGGTAAGTTCATTCCATTTGTTTCCTCCAAATTACTTCAGGTACAATAGGTAGATTATCTTCTTCTTTTTCTCATCCCAATAAGAAGGCATTCAATTTATTTGTCGTGGAACCTCACCGCTTATGGATGTAGCAGGATATAGAGCTGAAAAGAAAATAGTAGTTTTTTTGTTTTTCATTTAGTTATTTGCTAACTTCAAGTAGGCCAATGACATTAGTGAGATCTAATAAGGGGATATCTCGGGCTAAGTATTCCTACTATGTGAAAGATAATACGGCTAACTACATTTTCCATTTGGGCACTAATCTCTCTCTCTCTCTCTCTCTCTCTCTCTCTCTCTCTCTCTCTCTCTCTCTCATTAAATAGATGCAGAAAATTGTAGACAACTCTCCCTTTTGCTTTCTTTTTTTTTTTTGGAATTTAGTGACTTTCATTAAGAAACCAAACCAATCAGATCCAGGTGATAGCCTTGAAGTTACAAACAAGACCAAAGCTGGACAAAAACAAAACCTTACAGAAAACCCCTATACAAGGGGTACACCACGGCATCTAGCAGCCAAAAACTAGACAGGACAGCCCCTAAGACTGGATACATACAAAGGAATACTTAAATATTTAGTTACTGGCTTGTAATTATGGTTTTCAGTTTTAGAAAACAAGACAAGTTGATGAAGTAGCATCCCTTGTTCAAAGCTCTGTGCACCACCTCTTTCTGAAAAATTCAGACAGTTGTAAGGGAACTCATGAGTCGTGATCAGTTTGTACTGTGATCTTATACTTTCAGCTACATTGGATGGATCCTCATTGCATTGAGTTTGAACTTTGTAGGTATGCCTGGTGTGACAGCCTATGCTGGTTTTTATGAGGTAGGCTCTCCTAAGGAAGGAGAGTACGTATTCGTTTCAGCTGCATCTGGAGCTGTTGGTCAGCTTGTTGGCCAGTTTGCAAAGCTAAAGAATTGTTATGTTGTTGGAAGTGCTGGATCCAAAGAAAAGGTTATTGCCTTTCACTTGTCCATTCTGCTATTTATGCTAAATTACCATTTAGCGCATGTCTATATTTATCGCTGAATGGAAATGTCATATACCTTACCATTGTTTGATAGTACTTTACCAGTATTTGAGTTACACATTTCAAATGTCCCGATCACAATTTCTGGTACTCCGAACATGTTCCCTTGTATTTGTCGACCAGAGGAACTCATTTCCTTGCTGAGTAGTATCTTTTCAGAGCAATGAGCATAATTCATCTCTCTCTCTCTCTCTCTCTGCGTACGTCTGTGTGTGAGAGTGGCTGTTGTGCATAATCGTTGTTTCAGATTATCAAATACCATCATTCTGTTTCTGAATTTTATCATATCCCAAATTGCACGAATAGTAGATACTGGTCATGACTCTCTTATTGGTTTCTGTTGTCCTATTGTTTCTTTGTTCAACCATTTTTCCGACCAAAGGTTGATCTGCTGAAGGACAAATTCGGGTTTGATGAAGCCTTCAACTATAAAGACGAACCCGACTTGGATAAAGCACTCAAAAGGTGAGTTTTTCATATTTCTTTACCAGAAAGACACGATAGCAATATGTAGTTTCAGAGCCCAAGTACATTAATGGGTAGAAGGACTGCTGATTCAAGGAAAGTAATGTTAGAACTATATTCCAAAAACACCATGTTAGCACACTAATTATTTAGACTGTTAGAAGTCATGGAATATTGAAATACACCAAGTAAATCAAGAGCGTAGGAAAATAGTGAAAGCAGGAAAGATATCGCCTGTGAGAATGAGAGTCATGCTAGGCACTGTGTTAAGGCTAATATTCCTCCTCTCATGAAGGTACAACCGGAGTGTGTTAGCCCCAAGATTAAACCCAAGAGAGCTCACAAGCATTCCTCATCTGATGTTCACGACCATTGGGAGGTTTGAATGAGCCACGAACTGAGTTGTCAAAAGTATATTGATATGATTAGAAAATATTGAGCTACGTATGAGAGCCCTTTTTTTGTAAGCAAAGAAGAATGAGAAGTATAGAAGAAGAAGCCAAAGCTGATTGTTTATTCTTTCTCTGTAAAGCATAGGGCATGGGTTTCCAACGGCAGTTCAGGGATCCAAGGAAAAACCCTTTTACACTTGTCTAATGCATTTAAGTTTTGTAACTTCACTTTAAAATTCATAAATTTTTTAACAAGTAATTGGCAGGCATACCACAGTCACCCTATTTACTTGACCCTATATTGAATAAGGCCGATTAAAGTTTCGGAACATTACATACCTTAGTTGGCTTTTTTGTTTCTGCTGTAAACTTCCAGTACATTGCATGCCTTATTAGAGCAACTGATCCGAGCATTGGCTAAACCTCCTGCCAAATGCGAAAATGCCAATTGTCCACTTTTTGAAACGATGGCCAAACAATGGGTCATGTTTGCCATTTCTTCTTCAATCTTTTAAAATTTGATCGTAGTTTTCTCTCTTTATCAGGACCCCAAAATGCAGTTTGTATTTGGCTCTTTAGGAAGAAAATCGAAGAAATAACTTTTTTTGGATTGGGGCAAGGTTGCTACATTTTTGCATTGTAGGGAATGTAGCGTGCTGCGTGCCAATAATTGACATCAGGATGTCTTTTCTGCTGTTTTGCATTAGATATGCTCTTAGCTAGGATATCCAACATTCTCTATGCCTCTTTTTAATTTGTTTGCCAGGTGCTTACCTGATGGCATTGATATCTACTTCGAGAATGTTGGAGGAAAGATGCTTGATGCGGTACTTCTGAACATGAGACTCCACGGTCGCATTCCTGTGTGTGGGATGATCTCACAGTACAACCTTGAAGAACGGGAAGGTGCACACAACCTGTTCTGCCTCATCACAAAACGAATCCGAATGGAAGGATTCGCGGTTTTCGAATACTATCCCATGTACCCAAAGTATCTTGACATGGTCCTGCCCCTCATACGAGAAGGGAAAATTACATATGTGGAAGACATAGCAGAAGGCCTGGAGAATGCACCAGCAGCTCTTATCGGTCTTTTCTCTGGTCGCAATATTGGGAAACAGGTGGTGTTGGTTGCTCATGAATGAGTCGCCTTGCATTTTTTGTGTGTATATACGTTTGACTTGAGATGTGATAGGAAGAGTTTCTTGCTTGGATGCGTTGGAATGTTCTTTTGCTTTAATGAACAAATTGTGAACTGAAAAGTATCTTATACAGTACTTATTTAATGAACAACTTTTCAAAATAGCTTATGTTTCTTACAATACCAACCACGCTCGGTGTCTGCGTTGTCCCTTCAAGCGACGGCACCGGTGGGTGCCTATCTCAAAGTCTACCTACTAGTCATGATGCAAATTCAAGGAGTTGATACTAATCGGCTACTGAGTCTCCACTCTTGCAACTGGATTGTTACAAAATCGGTGACTTAACTCCTTTTAAACCAGAGGCGTTCGACAAGCACAGTCGTGCGCCCGTAAAGAATCATGTCATTGGAGGCTTGGAGCTTGGATTACGAATCGGCCCAATAAGGGAGAGATGTGAAAATCAAATTACTAGACCTCTTGCTTGTCAAATTCTATCTAATTAGTGTCATGGTGAAAGCAGAATCAGGTAGTTGGTATTGTGTCTACATTACCGAAAAAGGGAAAAGGACCGAAATATTATCACCCTAAACCTCTTTAATTCATGGTTGTAAAGAAATGGAAAAGAAGGGAAAATAATGAAAAGGAAAACTAGAGGGAGAGTTAAGAAGAAATTGGAAAGAAAATTGAACTTTTTTCTGAAAAAAACTTTCACTTCTCTTTCTGTAAAATCCAAATAATTGACAATGCAATACCAATTACTAACATTAGATTGGTTACAAAAGGCAAGGAAAGCAGCTTCTCTGGAATAAGAACCACTCAAGCAGCATAAGTATCAACCTCACCCAAACAGAGGTCATCAATACCAATCTATCCTGTCTATTTTTCTCACCTGCCTACTTTTTTCTATTTCTGGGTTTGGAGTGACTGGAACTGCTTCTTTCTGTACTGGGGATTGAGTAATCTGGTATTTTTGTGGTTTTCTGCTCTGCCTTACTCTGTCTCCTAACTGTTGTGCCTGTTTGTTGGGTTCTCAATTGCATCCTCTTTTGTGTCTTCTGGATTAGCTGCCATCAACTGCAGAAAGAGGACCATATCTCGAGAGCAGTCCGTCCCAGCACCTCCCAAAATATTGTATTTAACTACATTGAATAAATTCTTGAAGTCTCTTTCCTTCTCGGATGTGTGGTACAGCGGTTTCACTCCAATATCGACAAATTTCGATAAGTTGCCGACCATGACGACGACATTAGTTCCATCAAAGTCCCCACTAATGCACTTTTGTTTCTTGCATGTGTAAGTTTTCTTGTGCAAGTGCATTACACCCTATAATAGATATCGTAAGCAATCTTTCACTTTTCTTGATACCTTGTACCTTAACTTAAGAAAAGCTTGTGGCCAATATCTCTCATAAACAACTCCATTTTTCAGCCAATTCGAAAGTGTATTATTCCATCTCTCATAAATTATATTCTGATTTTCCTCATCAATGTTGTAGCACTTGAGAAATACAATATGAGTAAGTACTCCTTGAACAGCAGCCAAATAATGGAATTCCTACCCGACTTTCCCGAAGTTTACTACAATAATTTCGACATCCCCAACCATAGTAAACCGTGTTGAGTAGTTGAACCATTATTTGAAATTACGTATTTCATTTCTGCTCTCTTCAATGCCATTTCCTAGATCACAACACTACAAGATAATTCCTAACATTATTTATTGTGAAATTCCCACACATGCATGTGAGAAAGGTGTGGTTGATGTGTGACACATTGATGTGTCCCTAGCTGTAGGGGTTCGAATTATCAGGACCTAGACGGTGGTGTAGGATTGGTCTCCTTCCTTCTCCGCTCCTGTCTTCAGACCTGCAACAAGTCACTAGGGCTTGGATTGCCCAGTGACCCTCCGACGATCAAGTTAGATCTCAGGGGTGGAGTTTTAGGTCTAGGGTTAGGGAAGAATGGCATACCTCTCACAATGAGCATCCCTTCGTATTTATAGACCTAGGTTTACTTGGCCTTCAAGCCAACGCGTGGTGGCCACGCTCAGGTAACGGCTTCAGGTGACGTCACTTATGACAAAGGGAACAAAGCGGTTACGAAGCACCTGACCTGATCCAAATGATTATTACTGTATTGGATTTGAAGTGGGGACCATCCATCGTAACCGCCTCGATCTGATGCATTGGATAAAGTTGAAACCGAAGCGTGTACCCGGGCAGGATACCGAACCCAGGGTCAGGAGTAACAACACTCTTCGGCTCATCATTGAAGTCCAAGGAGGTGCTAGCTCAAAAGTCTGACCCGGTCACCGACGTAATAACCGAGGCCACCACAATAGCCCCTCAAGTCCCAGGAGCCCCAGGCTTCTGCTCCTGGGTCTTGACTCTTTCGTGAGCCATGTCCCGAGCTTTCTTCGAATGGGATTGCCGAGGAGCAAATACGCTTCGGTGGCCACCGTCTCAACTGCCTCTGACAGAAAAACCCACGTGTCGAACCCACCGAGATGCCAGAAGGCAAAAGCTGTCTCGGCACATGCCTCGTCAGTTGATTTGTACGAAACGTCGTTTCGGGGACACGAGTCATAAGGCCAGTGGTTCGGCCATACGGCACTCCTACCTCGGTGCAGAGCCCCATATGGTGGCCGTCCGATGAGGACACGTGTCAATGATCCTACGGTTCGGTGCACGACGCTTCGTTTCCCACGCAACGCTCCGTCCCTCTCAATATAAATAAGGGAGAGAGAGGGAGAACGGCCATTCTGCCACTTGCTCTGAAGCCCAACCGCTGCCGCCGTCTACCGCCATCTTCCAGTCGAGATTGTGATCGTTTTGGACGACGATCGCCACGCGGATTCGTGGTAAGTTGATCTCCACACTTTTCTCTTTACGTTTCGACCATCTTCTTCAAGTTTTGAGTCGTTTTCGCCACGCTTTCGAATCGAACCACCGCTCGCCGCCTCTGGTTCGCGGCGGCGCTGGGAGTTTCCAGCGCTGTTCGTGCCGCGACCGAGGCGCACATTCTTCCCGAGGCCTAAATTCTTCCTGAGACCTATCTTCATCCCGAGACCCTAGGATTAATGTCAGTCCCAAGATGAGGCCTTCCCGAAGAGGGTAACCTGACCTTAACCGAGACCAAAAGGTCCCGAGAAGTAATGACCATTCTGTCCCGAGCGTTAGACTTTTTCGCTTTTCCCTGAGCACATAGCTAACGGGTTTTTGCACATCTTTCTTTGTTAGGTCGGGGCGAATGGTCATTGAGCTCTCTTCGGGCAGTTCCAGTAGCTCGGTTTCTTCTGCTAACCTTAAGGGAATATTCGCGGAAGTTCGTTCCCGAGTCACACATCGAACTCCAGTGGATTACATCGAACCTTCAGACCCTTCGAGGGCTCCACGACAGGTGACTTCCTTCAACCCCGAAATGACAGAAGCTCCAAGCACTTCGAACCAGGGCCCGGGGCCCTACGCGAACGCTCCAGAGGAGGTTCAGGGGCGGAGGAGACCGATGAGGCCATGCCCATACCTGAACCAATATTTCAGCGGAACGGCGTCAGCCTACGCCGAGTTCAAGAGGGTCTACAGCATCCCTCCCGATGTAGAAGTTCAGTTGCTACCGAACAGGAATCCAAGGGATCTCCCCCACCGTCAAGGAGAGCTGGTCTTCCCCTTGATGGTGTAGACACCCCGTTCTGGACTGTCCGGATTAGTCCTTTTACTTTCTTTGTTGCTCCGATGATGATAAACGGTCGAAAACATTTCAAAGTCGATGGAAGGATTTGAGCTTTGAGCGTTGAACTCTCTCCCCCTTCAAACCCACCTTCAAGCCTATTTCAAAACCCTTCAAATCCAGAACCAAAATAAGCCCCAGCAGAACATTGATGGCTTACGCCAACTCTTACTTGGCGTGCGCCAGGAAGTTGCCACGTGTCGGACATCGACCGTTGACTAAGTTTGACCTGGCGCACGGTAGGATGTAGGTGGCGTACGCATAGTCAAGACCGGTCCAATCACCGCTTTTCTGTCACGTGCTCGAGACTTTGTAACTGCCAGAGTACACTGCAGAGCCCCTTGATCATTGCATTCTGCAGGGCCGTCCCCCTCTCTCTCCTACACACCCCATCATGCTAGTCCCATGCATTTAATGCATGGGAGCTCCCTTCCTAACCTAACCAAACCCCTAACCCCAACTGACCAGCCCCTGGTCTCAGCCTCTCTCCTCCATAAATACCCCCTCCTTGCATTCATTTGCAAAGGTTAACCACATTAAAGCCAAGTTTCTTCCTCTCTTCTCTCTTGTTCCTTGCTTCCCCATTGAAGGAGTAGAGATAGAGAAGCTTCATACTCCCTACAGTACTGTCCAGTTACCACACAGCTTCCATCTTCAACCCCTAAAGCTCACCTCCTTCTTTCCATACTTTGCACCAAAGGTATACCACCTTGGTACTGCTTTCTGTTTTCAGTTCCTGAGGGGAACCAGAAGGTTTCTGGCTAGTAGCTGATACTAATCCAGACCCCTCTCTGGTAAAATAAACCAGTCGTAGAGGACAAACCATGGCGCACGCCAGCTTCATCTAGCCGTACGCCACCTTTGGCTGTATGTGCACGGTTGGCGTGGGGATCATGGAATGTCCATTTGTTGTTCATTTCCTTTCTGTCATCACTTTCTGGCATGCTAACAACCAGTTTACTGCTTTCTGTACTTTAGAGTTGTCTAAAGTGTAGCTTTCAATACTTGTCCCTTTCTTGCTCTTTAAGGCCTCTGGGGTGTTTCTGGTTATGTTCCAGAGCCCAGATGGTGTAAAGCCAAGCACTGGGTAACATGCGCTAGTGGCGTACGGGCCCTACAGGGTGGCGTACGGCATGTGTGTTGAAGTCCAGTGCCTGGTTCTTACATCATGATTCAATCCTGGCCTCCTGTTATTACCCCACTCTGTTTATGGGGTTGTTTGTCCTTTTCTGGCTCTTATTCATTTCTTATGTCTGCGTATGTGCATAAACTGTTGTATCCACTGCGTGGTTTGTCCTGGGTGTGCACTGGTCCATTCCAGAGCCCAGAGGGTTGAGAGCAAAAGCTATGAACAAACAAAAAGGTAGTGTACGCCATCTTTTAGGTGGCGTGCGCAGGGTATGGTGGCGTGCAGTGGCTCGGCCACTGCGTGCCAGTATGCTGCCTGCTCACGCGCCCGAAAAGCAGCGTACACCATCTCATTAAAACTGTTCACAGTGCTTATTTTCAATCTATTTCCTTCTGTCAAAACTAATTAGAGCAAATCATCATTTACAAACATTTCGTCATATAAACTGCAAGCTGTTACAGTATTGATCCCCATTATCTGCTCCCCCGCCCTAACTGGCTAAAAAATGATCAAATGAGAGAAAAATGCAAACGTTTAACAAAAATGCCTGAGTAGAGACCGATCTCCGGATTGGGCGAGAGGGGTGCCATAAAACCCTTCCCCTCTCGTAACCTGGCTCCCGAACCTCAGATATCGAAGGTGACGACGGACCGGTCTATGCCTTTTCAAATCAAACAAGTTTTCAAATCAAGCAAACGTAGCAAGCGTTTTCGAGTTCGGTTCCTTGGGTATTCTTCCGCTAAAACCCGAGTGGCGACTCTGAATCGAAGCGTTTCGCCGCGCTTTTCCAAAGAGGGCCGCACCCAATGTTTCAGAAACCACAAAATCCGAGATTTTGGGGCGTGTGCCCACAGATGGCGATCACCGAGGGGGGGGGTGAGATTCCCCATCCACCAGTTTGTCCGACGGGTGCTCCGAACCCTCACCCTAACCTGCTCCCAACTTACGGTGAACTCCTATCGAATGATAACCAGCATCATTGAGCTGAGGAGGCAGTACAACCTGACCTTCGGTCTTGAGGAGCTCTTTGGAGTATACTGAGTAGGGGTAAACCGAGAGAGCGACCGACACTACCTTTCCTGCAGGTTGGGATATGACACGTTCCTGATCGATCATCTTCCCGATTCTGAGGAGTGGGCGAGCGTTTATGTCTCGGTCACCGGCAACTTTATGTTAGGACCAGGGGAGAACATGGATACCGCCACTACAGTTCCATTCGAGTCCGGGGCTCCTGGTCGGTTGAGCCCTTACATTACTTTTCGTACTATATTTGCTTCTGTTTATCTCCCGTACTGACTGTTGTCTCTTGATGCTTTTCTTGCAGCTGAGGGTACCGTAGCCGGGCTTCGGGAGAGGGCCGTTCGTTCCCGCATAACAGCCCTACGTTATCCCCCTCACAAGTCGGTACGCCTCCGATCTGCTCGGGTACATCCCCACATATACCAGCTTCTTAAAGAAGAAGCCGAGGCAGCAAGGCGTCCCGAGGGCGGGAAGGGGACGAGGAAGAGGGAGAGGAAGAGGAGAAGGAAGAGGAGCCGGGACCCAGGATACCGTGGGAAGCAGTTCGGGCCCCCAAGGCGTAATTCGGGAGGAACTCGACCGGGACACACCGGAGAGAACCGGACTCAGCGACGAAATGAGCGGACGTGGAAGAGAAGTCCTGAATCTTCGTCGCCAAAGGCCATCTGGCCGAGGCACTGGCGGTCCGACGGGCACTGCAGGGGCCGGGCCGGGCCAGGCCGTCAAGGGCCGCCCCTACCTTGCCGGAGGAGCCCCCTGAGAAGAGGGCTCGGCAGGAGCAGACTGAGGAGACCCAGGCAAGGGACAAAGATCCCATTGTTATTGAGGAAGAAGATGAGGAGGAGGGCACCGACGGCGCGGCGACCGACGCCGAGGTTCGGACTTCGGCAAGGGAGATGCCATGGGCCCCGGAGGTTCGCCATTACTCCGGACGCCTGATCCACCATGCTGACAGTGCCGTCAGCAACATCGGCACGGCGTTCGGGCTGATGCGCTCCTGTATCCTCCCTCGGGACGCCAAAGCTATCAGCGGGCGGACCGAGGACCTCACTGGGGAAATCACGCAAGCACTTCTGATGATGAGCCATTTTATTTTCGTCCGTTTGTTGCGTTCGACAAATGTTTCTGCGCCTATTTTACTCTTTTTCCTGTTGACAGGCCGGCGCCCTAGCCTTGGTTATTAATGAAAAGAACAGGGCCCGGGAAGAGGAGATGGAAAAGCTGAAACAGGCTCTTGCCGAGAGAGGGGATGACCTGAAAGCGGCTCGGGCATCCTGTGACCTTTACCTGGCCAACTTTCAGAGAAGCGAGGGGGCACGTGCGCTTGCCGAGAGCCGGGCTGCCAAGGCCGAGGCAGACGCGGAAACTCTGAGGGTCACCCGAACCCGGGAGGTTGAAGCGGCGAGGGACAGAGGCTACGGCGAAGGTTGGGATGCAGCTGGGGTCGAGTATAAGAAGCAAGTCCGAGAGATTGAGGCTGAGCTGCACAAAGAACGCTTCCTCGACGGGTTACGCTTCGGTCACGAGACCTTACTAAGCAAACTCAACCTCGCTGAAGACTCCGAGCTCCGAAGCCTGCCTCAGCCACCTCCCGAGGAGCTCGTGCTGCCCGAAGAGGAGGACGTGGTGGAGCAGAATCCCGAGGGGCAACAAGCCCCAGAGGATCGAGCCGGGACCGATGCCACCGCTCCTACTGAAGATGCTTAGGATTGCTTTAATCTTGTCTCCCCCCCCCCCCCCCCCCCCCCCCCCTTTTTTTTGAATGTTTCTGTGAATTTTTGACTAACTTGTTTTTGGCTGGACGGCTCCAGACATATGGAGTTTGCCATTCCAGAGTATGTAATAGCTTTGTTAGGATTTCAATTTTGAATCGTATGTCAACATTTCGCTTTTGTTGTGGATAGATGTCTCTCCCTTATGAACTGTTGTGCTTGCTTTCGTTATTGCTATGTTGTGTATCGATGCCCCTGCTTCGGTTGTGATTCTGAAGCAAACTTGTACTGAACAGTTATCGGAAGCATGATCCGAAGCAAAATGTTAATCTAGTAAAAGGAATTGAAAACCGAAGCCCCAGTCTTGCAAAATTAGGGACAATCGGGTGACCTAGTCTGAAGTAAGTAAAGAGCAGTGTGAAGTTTTTCTTGCCCCTACGTCGGACTAGTGCAGCCTGAAGCATTGCCAACGAGAGTGGTCGCAGTGAAGCTTAGGCGCGTGAGACGGTAGTACCACTAGGGGACCTAAGCTGGGTCGCGAAGGAATATGGCCTAGGCCATAGGTTCGGGACGCAGCGAGCCCGAGTAGTTAGAGACTTTGGTGGGTCGATATAAAGGGCTCGGTGGGAAGCTGAGTGTCCTTAATGCGAGTGACCAGAAGTCCAAACGACCGAAGGGGCCGGGGCGACTTAGTGAGAATTTTGTCCAAGGGTATCACCTATAGGAGGACAATATCCCTGAAGTCGGTGTAAAACGGTCCGGTGAAGAGGAACCGAGTGTTAGTAATTGAAACAGCATAGACAGAGAATACAAGTAAAACTCAGGAAAAGATAGATTTTCATTCAAACTCAGTGGGATGCTGTCATTACATAAGCATAGTGCCTTGGATATGGAAAGTAAAAGAAATACAATTGAACGGGGAACTGGGCTTCTGTTATCGAGCGCTAGCCGTAGAACTTTTTAACTTTGTAAGCGATGGGCGAGCCGTCCAATTTTTCCAATTTGTAATTCCCTGAACCGAGGTGCTTAAGAACTCGATAGGGACCCTCCCATTTGGGCATTAACTTCCTCTTCTTGGATTTCTCCACAACCTTCTTCCAGACAAGATCATCTAGCTTGAAAGACCGAAGGCGGACACTGCGGTTGTAGCCCTTGGCAACCTCTTGTTGGTAGGAAGCGAGCTTGATCCTAGCATTCTCACGTTCCTCCTCGGCCAGGTCGAGGTTTGCAGCAATGTTGTCATTGTTGACCGATTCCTCAAAATTCTCAGTGCGGATGGTGGGGAGCCCGACTTGGATGGGAATGACAGCTTCCATGCTGAACGCCAAGGAAAAAGGAGTGCGACCAGTGGACCGACGAGGTGTTGTGCGGTAGCCCCAGAGCACCCTGGGTAGCTCTTCAGCCCACTTGCCCCGTCGGGATTCGAGTCGGCGCTTGAGTCCAGATGAGATTGCCTTATTTGCTGCTTCGGCCTGGCCGTTGCCCTGGGGGTAGGCCGGGGTAGACGTGTCCCATTTGATACCATATTCATCAAGCAGGGCTCGGTATTTCTGCCCTGTGAACTGCTTCCCATTGTCTGTGATGATGGCAAACGGCACACGAAAGCGGGAGATAATGTTGCGCCACACGAAACGGATTACGTCTGTTTCTTCGATGGTGACCAGGGCTCGGCCTCGACCCATTTCGAGAAATAGTCGGTTGCAGTTAAAAGGAACTTGAATCCACCCGAGGCGACTGGGAGTTTACCAACAATATCCATGCCCCATTGGGAGAATGGCCAAGGGCTGGTGAGAGGGCTAAGGTCCCGAGCCGGTAGATGGATTATAGGGGCAAACATCTGACACTTCTTGCAGCGCTTGACGAACTCTTCAGAATCCTTCTTCATTGTCGGCCACCAATACCCCTGTGAAATGGCTCGGTGGGCGACAATGAAGCTCTTCGATAATGCCTGGAACTTAATGTGGGTGTGCGACCAACAGGTATGGCCCGGTAAATGATCGTCGGTAAAGCTTGCCATTGGGGTTGAGCCAGTAAAGGGCAGCTTTGTTCCGAAGGCGGTGGGCGGCTTTCTTGTCAGATGGGAGGATGTCATCACGTAGGTAACCGACGATTTCATCCATCCAACTTGGACCGAGGTCTATGTTAAGGACCTCGTGGCTTAATGCTTCGAGCTCGAAACTGGGCTTGTCGGTGGAGCTGAAGGAGATAGAGCGATGTTCCGAGGAAGAGCAAGCCAAAGCGAGTCCTGCGAGTGCGTCGACGTGGGCATTTTGCTCTCGGGCAATGTGCTCGACTCGGATGGCCTTGAAGGCTTTGAAGAGTTGGACAGCGGAGCTAAGGTAGGTCCGCATTCTGTCGTCCCGAGCTTCGTATTCCTCTGACAGCTGATTGACCACGAGTTGGGAGTCACTGTAGACCACCAGTTCCTCGATACCTAGCGCCTGGGCAGTCTTGAGCCCTGAGATGAGGGCCTCATACTCGGCCTCGTTGTTGGAGGCCGGGAAATTGATAGAAACAGAGCTTTCGTGTAGGACGCCGGAGGGGGAGAGGAGCACGATCCCAGCTCCTGCGCCTCGGCTATTGGAGGCGTCGTCGACGTACATCTTCCAAATATCTCCGTGGAAGAGCTTCCATGCAGAGCTTGGTGTTGCCTGATGGGACGCTTCGGGGCGCGGGGGCGGGACTGAACTGAGAGCGTCGGTTGGGGTAAGCTCAGCGATAAAGTCGGCGAGTACCTGAGCTTTGATGGCTGTCCGAGGTTGGAAGTGGATCTCAAAGTTCGTGAGCTCAACGGCCCACTGTGAGATTCTGTTAGAGAGGTCGGCCTTCCGAAGGAGGGACTTGAGGGGGTACTCTGTTAGGAAGGTGATACGATGTGACTGGAAGTAGGGGGCAAGCTTTCGGGAAGCAGAAACGAGAGCGAGCACAAGTTTTTCCAAAGGGAGGTAGCGTGTCTCGGCAGGAGTCATAGTTTTACTGGAGTAGTAGATTGGCTGATGCTTCCTTCCTTCCTGACGGACGAGCACCGAGCTTATAGCGTGTTGAGAGACAGCTAGGTAGAGAAACAAATCTTCCTGGTCCCGAGGGGTGACAAGGAGTGGGGCCGCGGAGAGATAAGTCTTCAATTGCTGAAGGACCCGGTCACAATCCTCTAACCAAGCAAAGCTGCGCTGGCTTCCTTTCAAGAGCGCAAAGAACGGTTGGCATTTATCCGAAGAGCGACTTATGAACCGGTTTAGAGCAGCTGCCATGCCGGTTAATCGCTGTACATCCTTTTTGTTGCGTGGGGCGGAGAGCTGCTCGACGGCGCATATTTGGGCCGGGTCGGTTTCGATGCCTCGTCGGGAGATGAGGTGACCGAGGAACTTCCTGGAGCTGACACCGAAAACACATTTCTCCGCGTTGAGGCGGAGCTTATGCTTTTTGAGGATTTCGAATACTTCGGCGAGGTGGGTTAGGTGATCGCTTGCACGCATGCTCTTAACAACCATATCGTCGATGTAAGCCAGCATCGTGTCTCCCAACAGGCGCTCGAATATCTTGGTTATCATTCGCTGAAAAGTGGCCCCAATGTTCTTCAAACCGAAGGGCATGACGAGGTAACCGAAGATACCATGGGGGGTGATGAAGGCGGTGTTTTCAACATCCCCTTCGCTCATGGCGATCTGATGGTAGCCTCGGTATGCGTCCAAGAAGCTGAGTCGCTCATGGCCGGCGGTGGCGTCGACGAGCTGGTCGATCCGAGGAAGGGGGAAAAAGTCCTTCGGGCAGGCGTCATTGAGATTGGAGTAGTCAACACAGACCAGCCACCTGCCGTTCTTCTTCTTGACCACCACGATATTGGCCAACCATTTGGGGTACTGGACTTCTCGAATGGCCTCTGCGTTTAGAAGTCGGTTAACCTCTTCGATGACGGCGTCGGAATGAGCCGGGGAGGATCGCCGGGCCCTCTGCACGACCGGGCGCTTAGCGGGGTCGATGTTGAGCTCGTGACAGATGAAGGAAGGATCAACCCCGGGCATGTCGTATGGGGTCCATGCGAATACTTCCAAGTTCCGCTTAAGGAAGGCGACCGTCTCGTTCCGATCAACTTCCGAAAGGGAGGAATTGATGAGAAAAAAACGGGAGCCATCTTCGGTGAGGGGGATAGTGAGAAGGTCGTCTGCTACCTTGTCGGTAACCGGTCTTCCGACGTCTTCCAAAACTGGAGCCTCGGGGTAAAAATTTGAGTGAAAGTTAATTTGGTATATGTTTAAATAAAGGAGTGGGGTGGATTTTGAGGAATTTTACTCGAATTCTAGGTAAAAAAATGAAAATGATATAGGTACCAATAGCTTTATAGGGAAAACGTACCGCCGGCCGCGACGGGCTGTCTCCGGCAACTAGACGGCCGATCCGAGCCGTCCAAAAATTTTAAAAAAAAACCCGAGGGGGTCTTCGCGGGAATCAACGGCATCCGATGTGTGTAGGATGCTTGATCTAAATATCATATTTTTCGTGTATACATATGGCGTTTAGATCAAGCACCCTACACACATCGGATGCTGTTGATTCCCACGAAGGCCCCCTCGGGTTTTTTTTTAAAAAATTTTTGGACGGCTCGGATCGGTCGTACGGTGGCCGGAGACGGCCCTACAAGGCCGGCCAGTATGTTTTCCTTACATAGCTATCGATACTGATAGCAGTACTCGTAAAAAAATGGGTAAGTGTTGAAGATGCTCTAATAAACCTATTACTACTCCAATATCCAAAAAAACAAAAACCGATTGAGTTTGAAAAGGTCTTAATTGATTTTCTTGATTTTTTCCTAGTTTTCCCTGACGACAAAACCAAGATCACAGTTTCCTTACAATCAATTAAAGACAGCAGAACTGAAATCATGTAAATAACTATAAATATGTTGATTAGTTTACGTTCAAGCAATGCCAATGAGATACATCTGAGAATTTACAAGTATATCCCCACACATTGAACCTGAGTCCTGAGACTTTATATCAGCATTCTTAAGACAAACTAATACGTAGCTAGCTAGGCAATTACCCTTCCCCCCACTCTTCTTTTCTCACACATTTTGATTCTTCTTGAGTTCTGAATCACCCCTCTTCTTCCAAAATTTCAACTGCAACCCTCTCATCTCCAACATCTTCTCAATCTCCTTGATTGGAAGCCCCTTGGTCTCCGGCACAAAAAACAAGGCCACAACAGATATGACTCCGAACATGAGGAACGTCCACGAAGTCCCAATCGCTTGTGTCAACGAGAGAAACGACTGTGCGACGATGAGGTTAGAAATCCAGTTTGCTGTGGCAGCTATCCCCCACAGACCCCTCTGAACCTTAGTGGGTATATCTCAGAGTTGACAATCCATGGCACTGTGCCCATTTCGGGAGAGAAGAATATGATGTAGAGGGCTAAGCCAATCAGAGCTAGCCACCCATACTTGCTTGGACACCCCCTTGTGTACCACAGCTTGTGGTCATCATGACAGATGTCCTTCACGGTGTCGTTTGAGATCAGACAAGCTCCGGGAAACAGCTGCAATGATATCAGACCACGTTATGAGTGTAATGAAGTTTTAAACAAGAAATCACCAGGAAATGCATATTTGGCTAACGCCCTAGATCAAAGTTATCAATTTCGATCAGTTGCATTCTCTGGGGGAATGATGCAACTTATTGGGGATTCAAGACATATGAACAGTAGAGATGGACATAGAACTTACCTGTTATACAGAATGTATCAAGCATCCATGTCAGACATTAGACACCTTAAGATTTTATCATTCGAGTTTGCAACAGGATTATGGATAAAACTATGCTATATTCAAGTTGACCACCATTTTACCCTTAAAAAAAAAAAAAACTAGGTTATGAACTTCCGTATCTTTTGTCAAGTCTGCGTGTATGTGAAGCTGACCCGAACTAGATATCCCTACCCGTGTCCATATGACATAGTGGGTAACGAGGCCTTGGTTTGCTATCTGTGGGCAATGCGATTTGCCCCGATCTTTCTTTCCTCCGGGGAAGGGATTCCGTTCCCCACCCTTTTGAGAAAGGAGAGATGCTGCCGGTTCGCGGGAGCGCTTTTTTAGCTGGACGACAAGCGCTCGCGAAAATACAGAGTCGCCACTTGGGTTTGAAGGTCCGACACCCAAGGAACCGTATTTCGAAGCACTTGCCGCGCTGTTTGATTTGAAAAAGTTAAGGAACCAGTCCGTCATAACCATATCTGGGTTCGGGAGCCAGGTTACGAGAGGGGAAGGGTTTTATGGCACCCCTATCGCCCAATCCGGAGATCGGTCTCTACTTAGGCATTTGCGAAAGATGTTTGTTTGCGATTCTGTTTGATTAATCAATTTTTAGCCAATTAGGGCGGGGAAACAGTTTAATGGGGATTAAAGCTGTAACATGTTTGCAAGATGTGAATGATAGCATGGATGACAGTTAGTATAGGATGAGAACAGACTCCTGTGGGAGTTTAAACAAACTGGGAAGCCCTTGTTTTGGAGCGATGTGCGCAGGAAGAAACCAGTATGCACTGAACAAGTCACTGCATGCTGTTCACTCCTGTGCACATAATTCCAAGACAAGTGCGCGCCGGTGAGCTTAAAACCCACAGCTCTTATTCTCAAACCTTCTGGGCTCTGGAAGGACCAGTGCACACCCAGGACAAACCACGCAGTTTATAGCAGGATAATATACAGTTTAAAGGCTGAAAAGCCCTACAAATTAATAAAACACCCCATAAACAGTGTGGGGACAAAATAATGGCTTAAGGCCAAGCTACCCGTGCAAGGCCACTCACTGGTCAGAGGCAAACTGTCGCGCGATGGAGTCACTCTGGCGCGCGAGGATGCGCCCTGGCGCACTGTCGCGCGATGGAGTGAGTCTTGCGCGCGATGGTGCGCCCTGGCGCACTGTCGCGCGATGGAGTGAAACCCTCGCGCGATGGTGCGCCCTGGCGCGGGATGATTGCGCCCTGGCGCGGACCAGACCAGTGCTTGGTTTACACAAGTTTCTGGGTTCTGGGACAGGTCCAGAATTATCCCAGGGGTATTCCAAAATAACATAAATGAAAATCGATTACAAACTAGTAGCTCTAACAAATGAAAGCGGTAAACTGATTTTTTTACATACTTGCAGAGTGATCTATATGTAAATAAATACAAAACAGTAGGACACCAATCCCCACGCGGTCCATCTCATGCAGCACCGAAGTGTCGCGCGAGAGAGTGGGACCATCGCGCGCTGGTTCCTACCATGACGGTTTTTGAAACCTTGCCAGCTTTAGGACCAGAACTGGTATTGATTACCAGCCTTGGCCCTGCCAGCCCCCCTCAGGGATCAGAACAAAGAGCAGAGCAAAGGTAAGCTATACCTTCGGCTTTTGAGTTTGAACGGTGTTTGAACTTTGAGATTTGAAGGCTTGATTGAGTGGTTGGATGTTTGATAATGGAGGAGAAAGAGCAAGCTATGCTCTTGAAATTAGGGTTTGTATGGAGGATGTTGTGTGTAATTCTCCTTTGGACCTCAAAACTTGGAACCCTTTGAAAGAAGAACCATGGAAAATGCTAACCCTTTGAAAGAGAAACAAATGGGGGTATATATAGGGAAAAGGGGTGAATCTGGTTGGAAACAGAGGAGTTCAGGCAGTCCACGAGGCCTAGCTGAGGCTGCATTGGTGGCCAACTGTCCTCCTTCAGAAAGGTCGGTGGTAGGTTGGACCCTCGCGCGATGGACTCAGTCTGTCGCGCGATGGTGCGCCCTGGCGCACTGTCGCGCGATAGAGTGACTCTGGCGCGCGATGGTGCGCCCGGGCGCGGGATGGTTGCGCCCTGGCGCGGACCAGCTGGGTTTTTGGTTTTTGAAGTGGCTTAGGCTAGGTTAGGTTCAAGGATTTTGCAAACACTCAAAGCTCAAACACGCTATCATTCCCAAGGCGTTCTTGATCCATTTCATCATTGGGGAATCAAAAACCGTAAGTAAACTAATCTGGAAGCCCAGATTGGGGTGTCTACAGTAGCCCCTCTTTGACGGCACTTGAAGCACCATCGACTTGGTACAAGTAACGTCAAAGAATTCTAGACACCCCTCAAGGCAATCCAGAGCAAAGCATACTAGCAAAGTAGACAAGTAAACTTAAGGAACCTGATCGGTGGAATAGACTGGCTGTCCATTGCCGGGGATGGAAGTAGAAGTGGACGAGCGAATCGCCGCTTGTTGATCGAATTTGGACAGGACAGATTGTCGTTGCAGATGTGGACGGGACAGGCCGTCGATGCTGGGGATCAAGCTATCCTCGGCACAAAGTATTCCAACAAACACGGGTAGGTCGTGTCAGGTAGGTTGAATTCCATCTGTTGGGAATCAGAGCCAATCTCCTTATCAAAGACCATCCGAGACAGAACAATAAGGCTGCTGGAAGATGCGCGTGAAGCTAGACTGAAGTAGAGGTAGTTGTTTGGGACAGGCCGAGGCGGACTCTCCCGGGGAACAACTAGTTGCAGATGGTGGACCATTGAACAAACCGTCGGACGATAATCTGATCGCCGTTGTGGATTGTATGGATGATATGGCTAGATACCGTTGATGGATTTGACAGGACCAGCTGTCATGGGTGCGGACGGAGAGATCAATGAGCTGAGTGATCAAACCGCTGAGGAATTTGACAGGATGGGAGGATCATCAGTATAAATGATCGAGCCGTTGAAGTCAGGATGGGAGGATCATCAGTATAAATGACCAAGCCGTTGCAGACAGGATGGGACAATCATCAGTATAAATGATCGAGCCGTTGAAGTCTTGAGGGGAGGATCATCAGTATAAATGACCAAGCCGTTGCAGACAGGATGGGACAATCATCAGTATAAATGATCGAGCCGTTGAATTCTGGAGGGGAAGATCATCAGTATAAATGACCAAGCCGTTGTAGACAGGATGGGACAATCATCAGTATAAATGATCGAGCCGTTGAAGTCTTGAGGGGAGGATCATCAGTATAAATGACCGAACCGTTGCAGACAGGATGGGACAATCATCAGTATAAATGATCGAGCCGTTGAGAAATGGACAGGACCGGCTGTCGTTGCTTTGAGACGGGCGGATCAGTGTGCAGAATGATCGAGCCGTTGAGAAATGGACAGGACCGGCTGTCGTTGATTTGAAACGGGTAGATCAGTGTGCAGAAGATTTTATCGCATCCTGCCGTGTGAACAATGCCGCAAGAGATTTTCGATCGCATCCGCTGAGAAACAACAACAAAACCGCAGGAGATTGCATCGCATCCTTTGGCCAACAAATCGAGAGTTAGGGAGATTTCCATCGCCTCCGCTAACGAACAGAACAACATTGCAGGAGATTGCATCGCATCCTTTGGCAAACAAATCGTGGATTCAGGGAGATTTCTTCGCATCCGCTGACCAACGAGAATAACACCGCAGGAGATCGCATCGCATCCTTTGGCAAACGAATCAAGAGTCAGGGAGATTTCCATACAGTCCCAGTTTCCACCAGAACTTCCAGCAGAACTGTAATCTGGACACATATACCCTCCAAAACTAGCTGTCTCAGCTGCAATAACAGCCGGTGAGTGAGTTGTAGTCTCATGAAATACTGCCGACAAAACACCAAGCGAAATAATAACACCACACAAGCTGAAAACCAGAAGCTTCTTCCTTCCCGTCCTATCAATAAAATATATGCTCACAATGGAGCCCAAGGCATTGAGCCCTGCAGTGACAAGAGAGAGGAGGAGGGCTGTTTGGTTAGATGCAAAACCGGCTAGCTGAACTATGGTGGGGTTGTAGTACATGACCGTGTTTATGCCCACAAACTGTTGGAATACTTGGAGTCCTACTCCGGCTATTAGTCCTCTTCTTACTGTTTTCGTTTTCAGAAGTTTCACAAAGCTTATCTGTTCGGAAGAACCCTTTTCTTGAATTTCTGTTTCGACTGATTCCTTTAGGGCTTGGATCTCGGCTTCCACGTCCTCTGCTGGGTATATTTTCCTTAGAATGGTCTTGGCTTCTTCTTCTCTACCGTGTTGTGTGTTCAATATTAGTTGGCAAATTGAGAATTTGACAAAGCAAAAGAGTAATGCAATACAAGCATTTTTTTTCCATGTAGTTTCCCTAAAGACTAATGTGGCAGTGGCACATGTAGTAAACAAATTCCGGTGCCACATTATTCAAATGAAAATTTTGCATTAAATTGCTGTTTGTGAATCACTTTCCAAGAGAAGAGAGTATGGTTTTTGTGAGAAATTTAGCAGAGAAAATTTACAAATTGGTCGATACCTGAAAATTTAACAGACAAACTAGATAATGACTTCCAAACAGAATCTTGGTTCATACTTTTTGCACAGAATGATGCGGCAGTGCGTGATATAAAAACCACAGTGCCACATTGTTCTAGTGGGATTTCCGCTTTGAAAATGCTGTTTGGGAATGGTTTTCCGAGAAAAAAGTGTGGGAGGAACCTTGCGGTAAAGCCAACGGGGTGATTCTGGAAGCAGGAGCATCAGAATGAATTGCACCAAAGCTGGAATTCCGGCAACTCCTAGCATCCATCGCCATGTCCCTGGAGCCTAATTACAGACAACCAAAAGGTAATTAACATCTTCTATGTTATGACTGGTTTTTGGAACCAGTTTCTCATGTGGGAATTGATTTCTCTTTAGATTCATGTGACAAAGATCACAAGACAAACCCAAGGGGTGGTCAATAGGGAGCATGGCAGCAAGTAAGGAGATCACTCCTCAAGCTCGCAGGTTTGACTCGTATTGCCAACAAACGAAGACAAAGGAAATCTATGACAAAGGAAGACAAGAGTCTTTTACCCATAGGTTGGAGGATGAAATCACAGCAACAGACGAGAAAACGAGTTTGATTGAAATCCATTCTGTCACTGCTTGGGTCAACTTCAGAACTCTAGAATTAGTCAAGTGTGCTAAGCTAGTCCAGACTCCCAATTATCCAAAAAGACCAAAGATCACAACACATGCCTAACAAAAGCCTATGAACTGATGCCTTACCCACATAGAATAGAACATTTGAAATACCTACGTAGACCCCAAATATATTTGGAACATACCTTGGTAAAGGCCAAGTTAATAAGGTAAGATAGGAACTGTCCACCAGTGATCAAGAACCCATTTGTACTGACCAATGCACCACAGATTTTCGCCGGAGAAGCTTCCGATATTGATAGGCGCGCGGAATTCGTGAATTTAAGCGCCTAAGTAGGGAAATTAGCGCGTTAGACGTGCATTTAATTCTCATTTTCCATTTAATGCGTGCACGTGGTTGGATTTTGTGTTTGTGCTTAATTTGCAGGAAATTGAGATATTTTGGCGCTAATGAGAGGTATCTGGAAAGCCGAGATGGAGCTTGAGAGCAAGGAGGGCCGTGGAGACTAAGTGTTGGACACAAATTCGTGAGAAGGTGAACAGAACCTTAGTGAGCGCTACAGAAGATGTGGTATAGCGCTCAAACGTGGCATAGTTGTGCTCGAAGTGGACAGAGAGTTAGCGAGCGCTACACCATTTTTGGTGTAGCGCTACCTTGGAATTAAAGGGGTCAACGCCGGCAAGGCAAGTCAACACGGTCAAACGCGCTAAGGGTCTCGCGAGCGCTACACCATTTTTGGTGTAGCGCTACCGAAGGGCTTAGCAGGCCCAGGAACGGCGCCGTTTTGGTCGTCCGGTGCCCGATTTCGATTTGTTTTAAGCATTTTTTTTTAATTGTAATTAATAGGGGTTAGTATAAATACCCCGTTTTAACTCAGAATTAGGGTACATACGTTTTTACTTAGGTTTGTAGCAGCTTTTCATAACAACGTTTTGTTTATTTTGCATCGCTCTTAACTTTTTGGCTGCAGTTCTTCTAGTTCTAGTACGAGATTCAAGTTTTCTTCAGTTCTGTTCCGGATTTCCAGCATCGGATTGGTGTTTTTGCTTCATTAATCAATAGTTTCTTCAGTTTAATTGCGGTATCCGCTCTTCTTGCTATTTCGATTATTTAAATATGTTTAGATTTAAGTTTTCTCTTATGTTTGTTATTGCGTTCGTTATAATCATGTGTGAGTAGTCGCATAGGGTGCGGCCGCGGGATGGAAGCGTCACGTGGCTAGTCCAATCATTGTTTTACCTCGTGGCTGAATAAATTCAATTTTGAGCAGTTTTAGGAAACGAAATCTTTCTAACGAACGAACCCAGGCATTGCCAGATTTCGAATGCGCACGGAAATTGGTGACAGGTGGTGCGCATTCGTTAGGGAATATTTTCCAATTCTAAAATCAGTAAATCGAATCATTGTGGCCCGAGTAAACATTGGTTAGGCTAGTTGCAGACGCTGGGTTCCCACGGCTGCGCTCTCCTTTTAAATTCATTAGAGGTCAATTTCTTCAGTAATTAGTTAATCAAACCAGTCAAACAAAGGGTGGCTACCTAAGAGCCAATTAAAACTAGAATTCAACACTTTTGAGTCAGCACCGTCTGTCCGTCTCTGTGGTTCGACTCCGGTACTTCCGGAATTATTGTGCTACACTGGTCGAGAGTCCTACGCTTGGGACGCGTTTTTAGTTTAATTTTATTAACACCTGGTCTGTACAGAGGGGATGTCATCGACGCCATTCCGACACCAATGCGTGCAAGCTACCAATGCGTTTATTAGGCTGGCTTCTAGATCAATAGGCAGAGCACGTGTCACGGTCTTCGTGATCCATCATAGAAAGGAGATACTCACTCACTACTAGTACTACTGTTACTGTGAGAGAGAGCCTATCTTTATTTGATGCTACCATGCCTTCTTTTTTTAACCACTTGCTTAGAATAAATATAAATCTAACCCTTTCTTTGTTTATGCTTTCTTTCTTTTTTTTAATCAATACACAGAACCATGAACCATCTCACGAAAATTAGCAGAACCATGGTTTTTTTTATATCAATCTGAAGTTGCCAAAGTGTGTGCAACTACATTTGCCAATCTACGAATAAAAAGAAAATAAAAATCCTAAACCGATCGACTTCGAGGCGAATATCTTCGATGACAACTTCCACTTCCGCAGAGCAAGAGCACAAGCTGATGGTAAGTCAATCCAACCGATCTAAATCATCATTGGACCACCACTGTCATTGCCTTGCTTCATCAAAGGACCATCACAGCCATCTTTACCGAAACCTAAAACGACATTCTCTCAAGCATCCCAGAGAGAATGTCAACCTGAAACCACACCATATCTAAACCCAATGTAGCAGGTCCAAGGCTAAGCAGAAGAAGAATCTCAAGGAGTTTAGGCATTGTGGCAGAGGCATGAGATTTAAGGGCTTGGACCCTCTTATGTGTTACGTTCAACTCTCATTGTCAAGCTATCTTGAGGCCACCTCACATTGCGCATAATTGTGTGAAACGAATGTGAGAGAGCCCGTATGGATTAATTCGAGGTGTGCGCAAGCTGCCCTGCACAACCGCACAAGAAAAAAAATAAGAGGAAGAAATCCTGAAAGATTTGGCTGATGAGCGAAAATGAACAACCAACAAGCAAAGAGCCAAATGAGATGATTGAGGAAACAGAAGGAAGCATTCCATGAAAAATGATCAATAATCAATGCAGTTCAATCAAATTATTAATAATCAATAATTAAGCATGTCAAAAACAAATTCCTGAGAAAAACTTAATTATGCGTCTCAATAAGATATTCTTGAGAATCAGCATCTTAAGGCCACCAATTACCTGGCCCGAGACCTCACCCCCTACGACGAAAAGACATAGAGGAAGGAATAAAATAAGTAAATATACACAGTGAAATAAAAATAGTATTTGAGAATCACTTTTCACTTTTGTAACCTCTAACATAATCTGAGTCATAATGTAGCATCTTGTGCCCCTTTTCGAAGCATGGCTAATAAAGGATGGAAAGAGACTTTGTTATGACTGGTGAAAGACCTCGAAATTGATACAATAAGGACACTAGCCACAAATGTTGCTTGTCTAGAAGGCATTGGAAATGCAGAATAGCTGCACAATTATTGGGGCAACGTTCTCTTTGCACTTAATTTAAAGGCTATCCAGTGTTTTATTGGTCATAACTAAGACTCGAGGCATGAAAATCAAGAACCTAAAGAAACAGATTTAGGTGTTACTCAGTTATGAGGCTTTGTTCCAGTAACATTCTTATCTACAAAGGGGGTACTTGGTATCGCATGAAGATTATAACGCCCAAATTACACCAATGAAGAACATTAATACACAAAATTTAGAGGCATTGATTTCGAGCTCACTTTAATCAGTGCAAAATCAAGGTTTTCATCAAATAGAAGAAGGAAGAACAATGTCGTTTAATGTACCTCCCCAGATGGCATTTGGCCGCATTGTGGTTCTGCGATAGAATCAGTCATCTTTTGACGTATAGAAGCAGGGCTGACAAATGAGGAATTTTTTTTTTTTGTCTCTGAGTTGGCGTATGAGTCGTATCATCCATCAAAGCAAGGTATTCAAATATTTGCAGCTTCGAATTTATCAACCACCATCCTAAAATCCTCATCAACGTCAAAGACTTCCATTCTGTTCTTGGGTCCAACCTGGCTATAACCTGGATTCTTTGATATCTGTTTATCACCCATCATTTTCCTAAAAACCTTTGCTTCTTCCCATCTCCCCAGAGAAGAGTACATATTGGCTAGAAGCACATAAGGGGCAGAGTTTTGTGGGTCCAGACGAAAAAGCTCCTCTGCTGCTCTTCTAGCTAGGCTCACATTAGCATGAACCCGACAAGAACTAAGTAAAACTTCCCATACAATAGGATCATCTTTGTATGGCATTCTATCTATTAATACTTCTGCTTCATGGAATCGACCAGCACGTCCCAGAGCATCTATGATGCATGTGTAGTGATCCAAAAGTAGGTCCACACCATGTTCAAGCTTCATCGAATTGAATATTTCGATCCCCGTATCAACTAGTCCTGAATGGCTACATGCAGTTAGAACAGCAACAAATGTAATTCCATCAGGTTCCTCACCTGATACAATCATGTCTTTATATACACTAACAGCCTCTTCACCACATCCGTTTTGTGCATATCCATGGATCATCTCATTCCAAGTAACAATATTTTTCAAGGGCATCTCATCAAAATATTCCTTGGCCCCATCTACATCACCACATTTACAATACATATTAATCAGAGCACTCCCCACATATACATCAGTCATATATCCATCTTTTGCTATCTGGGCATGAATTTGCCTCCCGTGAGACAAAGATGATAGATTTGCACAACAAGTCAAGATGATAGCATAAGAGAATTGGGTGGACAATAGCCCCTTTCCTAACATTTTCTTAAATAAAGAGAAAGCTTCCTTGTCTAGTGAATTCAGTGACAAACCTGCTATCATAGAATTCCAACAGGCACTATCCAATTCCAGCATGTTATTGAAAATACATTTTGCTGTCTCTATTATTGCATTTTGAATAAATGCCAATAAGTCCGCTGGCAAGATATATATCAGTATGAAACAAAGCCCTTAGTGAGTAAGCATGGACCTGTTTTCCACCCTCCAGAAGTCCTATTCCAGCACACGAGCTTGTGATAATAGCCAAAGTAGTACGATCAGGCTGGACCCCTCGAAACTGCATCTCTCCAAAAAGTTTTACTGCCTCTTTATGGTTGTCGTTCTGTGAATACCCTAAGAGTATGGCATTCCATGAACTCAAGCTTGGGCATACGATTCTATCAAATATTCGACGCCCAATTTCAATATCTCCAGACTTGACGCATGCTGCAAGCATATTGATGTGAGTGACCTCATCAGGTTCAAAACCCTGATGCAGCATCCCATGCATATAATCCATGGCCTTCTCAGTGTCATGATTCTGCCCGTACCCACCAATCATTATGTTCCAAGAAACAACACTAACTTCGGGTAAATTATTGAAAATAATCTCAGCACTTGTCATGTCTCCTTTCTTTGCATACATATCAAGCAATGACTTAATTAAGTGAAGATCTCTCTCAAAACCAAGCTTAACACTGAGGCCGTGTATTTGGTGCCCATGCATATTACTTGAAAAACCATAAGCCTCACTAGTGATACCAAATTGTCCTCTTCTGTCTCTGGCACAAACACCCATAACACTAGACAGTGAAACGGGATCGATACGAATTCCTGTTCTATGCATTGTTCTAAACATACTAAAAGCCTCCTCAACCCGGTCACTATCTGCTAAAACTCCCATCATTGCTGTGAAAGAAACCTCGTTAGGTATGGGTAAGTCGCCAAATGCCCGAATTGAATCCTCAATGCACCTACACTTTGCATACATGCACAATAAAGCATTAGCCACAAACACATTTTTATCAAGACCAATCTTGATAGCAACCCCATGGCACTCCATACCACAATCCACATCCACCAATGCACCACAAGCACTGAAAACACTCGCCAATGTGAAATGGGTAGGCATAAAACCTTCAAGATTCATCATGTGATAAACATCCATTGCTTCTTGCTCTAACCCACTTCGAGCTAAGGCGCTAATCAAAGTGTTCCACGACACCGTGTTTCTTTCGGGCATTGCTGCAAATACTTCACGCGCGTCTTTCAACTTGCTGGCTTTACAATACCCGTCTAACATTGCGTGCCAAGAATAAATGTTTCTCATCGGCATTTTATCGAATAGATGGCGTGCGGTAGGTGTATCACTGCATTTGGAATAGAACTCAATGAGGCGGTTGGACAGGAAGGTGTCGGCTGAGAGGCCGTTACGGAGCATGTAGCCGTGGAGGATTTTTCCTGAAAGGTTGGCTTTCTTGTCTATACAGAACTGCAAGAGATTAGCCAAGTGCGTAAAGATGGCCTTGGTTTCCATTTTTAGCTGGTGAATCAGAGGCAAGATTTTATATCTGAGCACAAAGCTTAATAAATTAAGACTTGCAAAACACCCCCACCGTAAACATGAGAGAGAGAGAGAAAGAGAGAGAGAGAGAGAGAGAGAGAGAGAGAGAGAGAGAGAAAAGGATTACTAGTAAAGTAGTAATTACCAGTGTCGTAGCCAAAGAGAAGGCCACCAATTCCAGCAGAGAAAGCGAGACGGAGTACATATGGGTTTCTCCTTTCTCCAGGCTAGGGAAAAACAGTCCCTGAAAGCCGATGTGTTCGTTGGGGTTTCAGTTCATGTCCAGTATTTTTTGGTCCAGTCCGGTCCAGTTTTGGGCCGTTGTGGGCCCATCTCGGGCCCACAACAATGATTGAAATCGTTCATTTTGTAGAGCTGGTCGAATATGTCATCCATGCCAAAAATCAGCTTGATCAAACATCAATATGTACATGAATGAAATAGATTTGTACATGAAAAAAATGGGCAATTATTAATTTCAACTTAATTTTTTTCATCGCTTTTTTCTTGTACAAATCTATTTCGTTCATGTACCTATTGATGTTCAATCAAGCTAATTTTTGGTTTGCATGACACATTCGACGAGCTCTACAAAATGAACGATTCCGATCATTGTTGTGGGCCCGAGATGGGCCCACAACGGCCCAAAACTGGACCAGACTGGACCACAAAAATACTGGATAGGAACTGAACCCGTCCGTTGGATGTATTGCTCCTTCCATTTCTTTTTTCCGCCGAAACAAAAAAGTTTGGGAAATGAATTCTGCTGATCTACACTCCAAACACACCCTTTTATCGGCTTGTTGGTCTTGACACACGCAGGCACGCAGAGAGAGAAAGGGGTAGGGAGCCTTTTCTATTTCTAAAGAGTGACCACACTCACGGGCGCGCCCAGGGATATAGAGAAATACCGAGGAGCTTGGGACGCTTGCAAGAGTCATGATTTTTAATACTGTATTTCAAAATAGTTTTCACTCCTGTACTCAATTCTTAAGACGCTTGCGCTCAATTCTTACGACGCTTGCGCTATCAATCCTCGCATTTCCAAATTTTAGTTGTTTGGTGAAGTTTTAAAAGACACTTTCATACTCCCACACCTGCACATGCGTTATGTGACTTAGGGCAGGAGTCAGTCAACAGTGACACATTGGGGTCCTTGGGTAAGGTTTTGTCTTTTGGGATAATACTCCTTTGTGCTAGAGATAGGTAGATAAAGATGTTCGAATATAAGGCTGATTGGCATTAATATTGTAGATTCTTGAGGCGAATTTTGAAGAAGGGGCTCTAATTTTTATTTTTCAGTTTATTAGAGTATCCACAATGCTATAATCAAAGGTAAAAAGTTTTTAAAGTTAACAATATTAGTGCAAAATATACCTCACAATGCTATAATCAAATTTAACAAACTCTTTAGAAATAATCAAATTTTGGGCTTTAGATAACCAAATTTATTAGAGTACTTTATATATTCCCAATCAAATACACTAATCATTATACAAAAATATTCTATCTCTCTTCCATTTTCCTCTCACTTTCTTTTCGAACAATATTTTCAAAAAAAAAAAATTTAAATAGTTTTTTTCCAAAATAGAGTTTCAAAAACTATTTTCTATTTCTAGTAAATAGTTTCTATTAGTTTCAAAATTATTTTTAGAAAACCGATTTTCTATTGTTCACAGTTTTTAGTATTATGTAGTTTGAAAAGATGATGTGACAAGTTTTGGTTATCTAATTTTGATTATGTCATTGTAGACATCTATATTGCTAACCTTAGCAATCTCTTAAATGAATGATCAAAAGCTGATGTGGTAACTTTGGTTATCATTTTTTGATTATAGTGTTATGGATACCCTTATGATGGGTACTTAAAAACTGTTAGAATGTTGGGTTAAAAAAAATATATAATAGTTAGGCTCTAATTTTTACAAATTTGTAGGGGGATTTAAGCCGGTTGGCTTTGTGTGAATAATAAATAGAAAGAAAGTTTATTGATGACCATGTTATGAAAGAGGGAGTGGTTCGGAAAATCTAAGGGGAAGGGGTAACTGTGAGTACCATGCACTTAAGCAAAGCATGCGTGTTGCGCGGTCCTTATTGCGCCCACCATGAGCTGGTTCATTTGATCTAAATTATTATTTGTTTTCTTTGTCTCGTTGACTTGATTCGTGAAAAAAATTCAGATGAATCGGACATTAACAAGATGTATCTTACAAGAAAGATTATCTCCTTCGATGAATAATTTAGTGTGCAAAAATTAGGAGATGAAAAATGTGAGTCACCATTGTGAGCTCGTGACATCTCAAACTTGGTTTGTTTTTTAAAAAATATACCAAAGAGAATTTCTCACATGTCCAAAAATTTCTAGACATTCTGATTGTTTCATATTTTCGTAGATTTACAACTATTAATTATTAGTGTTAAAATTTCCTAAAATCATTTGCCACATGTGCGGAGCACATGCATGAGACTAGTTCAAAGATAATTAGCTTAGCCATTCCCTGAAGGTTGTAGTACTACTCTCTGGGTGGTGCTAGCTCGAAAGTCCCAGGGTTTTTGGTTGGTTTCCAAGAAAGGGTTCGCAGGTTTATTCCCACAACATCTCTATTTTTTTTTCTTTAATTTTCACTTTGATAAGCAACTTATCCGTTTGGAACCTATCGAAAGGAAAAGAAAGGAAAATAAAATAAAAAAGAAGGAAAATGAGAGGAAAATAGGAGGGAAAATTTACGATTCATTACACTTGAAATCTTTATTTTCTTCTCATTTTCTCTTCTAACCAAACAATAGGAGGGAAATTCTTTAATTTTCTTTTCTTTTCCTTTCTTTTCCTTGAGTTCCAAACAGAGCCTAAATATTTTTTCTTTGCTTGCTAGGATGAATATTAATCCTGATTACACGTATTATGTTACATAAGTTGGTAGAGAAACAAAGTTCGTGCTGTGTACATAAACGAACTAAAACAACATTCAAGAAGATCATGAAACACAACTCATAATAACACACAGCTGGTTCTTGAAGCAGAAAGTTACCTCTTTTGATTTGGTTTGTTGAGGGTAAACATTATATATATATATATATATAATATATATAGAGAGAGAGAGAGACTTTTCCCCAAATCATAAATTATGTCCCTTGGCTGATCAAATGTGAGAACCCACTTGGGGGAAATCCCACGTCGGCTAGTAATCGAAAGTTGATATGATATACGGGTCACATCGAGCTACTATGTAACTTGAGGTTATATAACTTGAGTTAACAGACCCATCCAAAATCCAAACCCCAAACAATTCCCCCGATATTGAAGCCTCTTGTTCACCGAATTGAAAGTTTAGAGAAGAGTTGAGATGGGTGGTTGCAGATGGTGATTTTGTGGAGTTCCTAGAGAAAGAGAGAGGATGAGAGAGAAGATGGGGAGGGGACGGGAGAAATTCTTCAGTGCCAAGCGGGCACGGTGCCAGGTGATGTCAAGCATATCTCGGCTGGACGGTCGTTTGGTCTTGAGGAAAGGTTTTGATAATTTTACACTTAAAAAATATCCAAACAGATCTGGACCGTTCAAAACACTTTTAAATGGCCGAGATGGTGCTCGGCACCACGTGACACCGTGCCCACCCGGCACTGGAAACTTTCTCGTTGGGGAAGACACAAAAAGGTTCTCACAGATGTGATCTACTCTGGTCTTTTATCTTTAAGTGGAGTAATTTCTTTTTTTTTCAAAGTAGAGAATGAACTTAAATACCCTGCATAATTAAGATTAGAAAATTAATTTGATACTTCACTTTTAGTTATTGGCACTTTATTTTTTATTTTTTATTTAAAACAACAACAATACTCTCTAAAGTGGATGAACACTAATAAAAAAAAAGAGTAATTTAATAATTTCACATAGGATAAAGATAAAAATGAATTGCCAATAACTAAATATAGAGTTCCAAATTCACTTTTCCATTAGGATTATTGTGATTATCATGGTAAAACAATCACTTTCCTAAAGATACTTTGAGGCGTTTTTAAAATTTTGTGGTGGGGTTGCCCCTTAAGCCTCTTTTGTACCATCACTAGTTTTGAAAAATTATTTCGATGAGATCTGTCTAATGCACTATTCTTTGTAGCTTGTGACGATTGTAGATGTGTGAAAATACCCTTTCACTCACTAAAAAGGGACAAGTTGGTCCATTGCAAATAGAATTTAATGTTAGCAAACAGATTTTGCTGAACTTCCCAACGGTAATTGATTACATCACAGCAAGAGAGTAATTTGTTATGACTTATGAGATAGGGCGTGTTTTGTAATTTACCTAATACGATGGGAAATTTTGTAATTTTAAAAAATCTCAAGGTGATTTTAATAATTTACCCTCTCTTTTTTTTAGGCTTTTTTTCATTTTCAGCATTGATTTTATAAAGTGTAGTTTTTGTCCATTTGCCATTATTTTAGGGGCGCGGCTATTCGCAGCCATGTATTTTCTCCCACAGTCCGTTAAAAATTTTCAATTAGACTCGACAGTTAGTTACCGAAATTTAGATACATTTTCAACATCCAATTACCGAAATATGATATTTTTTTCAACAGCTATTTACCGAAAATGCCCGAAAATGCATGTTATTGGCAGTTGTCTACCGAAAGTTGAATATATTTTCGACATGTAGTTACCGAAATATAATCTTATTTTCAACAGCTATTTACCAAAATGTTATTTATAATTTTCAACAACCACTTACCGAAATATGTGGGCTATGAAAGAAAATACGTGTCTGCGAATAGCCGCGCCCTATTTTAGCACCCCTTGTTGGTCTAAGCTGCTGTCGTTATGCTCCAAGGTCCAAAAGGAATTCAGATCTTCTCTATTACTCCATTTTGTCTCCTTCCCTAACTTAGAAAACATTTGGCCATGTCACCACTCTTGAACTTTATTAATATTACTTTATTTATTTTCCAGTAATAAAAGATTACTACTGCAACAAAGACACACAGTCACACACTCGTTGACATCGTGATCATCGCCTCCCTCATTCTCCACATTTGAGAGAGAGAGAGAGAGAGAGAGAGAGAGAGAGAGGGGTGTTGATATGGCGGAAGTGAGCAACAAGCAGGTAATCCTGAGGGACTACGTGATGAGTGGTTTCCCAAAAGAGTCAGATTTCGAGTTCAAGACCAGTAAGCTTCGGCTGAATGTAGCAGAAGGCTCGAAATCGGTTGTGTTGAAGAATCTCTACTTGTCTTGCGACCCCTACATGCGTGGCCGCATGACGAATTCGATAGGCAGCTACGTTGCATCATTCACTCCTGGTTCGGTCAGTCACTTAATTACAACTCATGATTCAATCTGTATCGATCTTCTATATAAACTCAACTTCATAAATTTATTTAGTGTATTTAGAAATTCCAACTTGGACTGATAAACGAAGCAAAGCGCTCGAGTTTGAGCTCGTGTTCGCTCGTTGAATGGTCGTTTGATATCTTCTGAAGCTAGCTGGTTAAGGTTTGGAACGAAGCTTGAACAAATTACTGCGCAGCTCGTTCTAGGAATGATGTCTAGGAGGAGAAGATAAATGGCTAAGTGGGGGAGAGGAGTATATGTGCCGAGCATCTCCAATCCTTCCCCATTTCTTCACCCAAATTTGGGTCAAAAGCTTGATTTGGGTAAAGTATCTCCAATGCTAAACCCATATTTTTACCCAAATGTATTACTAAATGGCACACTTATAATTAATGAGAGTGAAAATAGGGTTTGAGAAAAATGGGTATGGGTTTGGGTCTCCCCAAATTAGGGTGAGGACATGAGTAAAACTCAAAATGGTATGGCATTGGAGATAGGTTTTTAGGCTTTTTACTCCAATTTTGGGTATGGATAACGGTAAGGATTTCAATTCAATTTCCATGTGACTTTCTACTGTTAAAAAAATTGGAAATCAATATTAGAAAAATTAGGTATGGCCTTTTGAAGGATTCTTACGAAAATCATTGCATCCATAACGTTGGTTCCGTCCAATGAATCATTGTCTGGTAAATATGTTTGAAAATAGACTCAGAAAATATTTTATATTACTCTTTTAATCAAGTTCCGTTCAAACAAAAAACCAATTAGTATATACATCTTTCAGCTATTACTATTACAAACGGAACACCTTTTGCAGTGTTCGAAAAGTCCCTAAGTGCTAGTCGGGCAGCCGGGCACTGGCTAGAGCCTAGGCCAATTAGTTGGTGATTAATCAATGCCTAGAGATTAGTTGTATCTTTTTTTAGATATTCTACACCCCCTCCCCAAAATGACATGTAAAATGAAAAGCATTAAACATTCATCCATCCATCCATCAAAATCGAACTTTGTAGTATATATGCAATATTAATGATGAAACCATAAACCATACTCCATAATTCAATTATATACGACCTGCCTCAACCTCAATTAAGTCTGCATCAGTGACTGATCCTGTTGGCATTGTGCAGCCTATAACTGGTCGTGGAGTGGCTAAAGTTATTGATTCTGGACATCCAAATTACAAGAAGGGTGACTTAGTTTGGTAATGACTGGATGGGAAGAGTATAGTCTCATTACAGAACCAGAGACACTCTTTAAAATTGAACACACAGATGTGCCTCTTTCTTATTATACTGGAATCCTTGGTAAGTTCATTCCATTTGTTTCCTCCAAATTACTTCAGGTACAATAGGTAGATTATCTTCTTTTTCTCATCCCAATAAGAAGGCATTCAATTTATTTGTCGTGGAACCTCACCGCTGATGGATGTAGCAGGATATAGAGCTGAAAAGAAAATAGTAGTTTTTTTATGTTTTTCATTTAGTTATTTGCTAACTTCAAGTAGGCCAATGATATTAGTGAGATCTAATAAGGGGATATCTCGGGCTAAGTATTCCTACTACATGAAACTAATGCAGCTAACTACATTTTCCATTTGGACACTAATCTCTCTCTCTCTCTCTCTCTCTCTCTCTCTCTCTCTCTCTGTGTTATTAAATGGATGCAGAAAATTGTAGACAACTCTCCCTTTCGCTTTCTTTTCTTTTTTTTTGGAATTTAGTGACTTTCATTAAGAAACCAAACCAATCAGATCAAGGTGATAGCCTTGAAGTTACAAACAAGACCAAGGATAGACAAAAAACAAAACATTACAGAAAACCCCTATACAAGGGGTACACCACAGCATCTAGCAGCCAAAAACTAGACAGGACAGCCCCCAAGACTGGATACATACAAAGGAATACCTATATATTTAGTTACTGGCTTGTAATTATGGTTTTCAGTTTTAGAAAACAAGACAAGTTGATGAAGTAGCATCCCTTGTTCAAAGCCCTGTGCAACACCTCTTTCTGAAACAGTTGTAAGGGAACTTGTGAGTCTTGATCAGTTTGTACTGTGATCTTATACTTTCAGCTACATTGGATGGATCCTCATTGCGTTGAGTTTGAACTTTGTAGGTATGCCTGGTATGACAGCCTATGGTGGTTTTTATGAGGTAGGCTCTCCTAAGGAAGGAGAGTACGTATTCGTTTCAGCTGCATCTGGAGCTGTTGGTCAGCTTGTTGGCCAGTTTGCAAAGCTTAAGAATTGTTATGTTGTTGGAAGTGCTGGATCCAAAGAAAAGGTTATTGCCTTTCACTTGTCCATTCTGCTATTATGCTAAATTACCATTTAGCGCATGTCTATATTTATCGCTGAATGGAAATGTCATATACCTTACCATTGTTTGATAGTACTTTACCAGTATTTGAGTTACACATTTCAAGTGTCCCGATCACAATTTCTGGTACTCCGAATATGTTCCCTTGTATTTGTCAAGCAGAGGAACTCGTTTCCTTGCTGAGTAGTATCTTTTCAGAGCAATGAGCATAATTCTCTCTCTCTCTCTCTCTCTCTCTCTCTGTATGTCTTTGTGTGAGAGTGACTGTTGGTGCATAATCGGTGTTTCAGATTATCAAATACAATCATTCAGTTGCTGAATTTTATCATATTCCAAAATTGTACGAATAGTAGATACTGGTCTTGACTCTCTTATCGGTTTTCTGTTGTCCTACTGCTTCTTGCTTCAACAATTTACGTACGGAGACATGGAAACTAAATGAACATGCAATATTATTGATGAAACCATAAACCATACTCCATAATTCAATCCATATACGACCTGCCTCAACCTCAAACAAGTCTGCGTCAGTGACTGATCCTGTTGGTGTTGTGCAGCCTATAACTGGTCGTGGAGTGGCTAAAGTTATTGATACTGGACATCCAAATTACAAGAAGGGTGACTTAGTTTGGGGAATGACTGGATGGGAAGAGTATAGTCTCATTACAGAACCAGAGACACTCTTTAAAATTGAACACACAGATGTGCCTCTTTCTTATTATACTGGAATCCTTGGTAAGTTCATTCCATTTGTTTCTTCCAAATTACTTCAGGTACAATAGGTAGATTATCTTCTTCTTTTTCTCATCCCAATAAGAAGGCATTCAATTTATTCGTTCTGGAACCTCACCGCTTGTGGATGTAGCAAAATATAGAGCTGAAAAGAAAATAGTGGTGTATTTTTGTTTGTTTTTCATTTATTTCTTTGCTAACTTAAACTAGGGCAATGATATTGGTAAGTGAGATCTAATAAGGGGATATCTCGGGCTAAGTATTCCTACTACATGAGAGATAATGCAGCTAACTACATTTTCCATTTGGGTCTCTAGGCCGGCCCTGGACTATCAATGAAGGAAGCTTGGTAATGTGCACATAAATTGATTTGGGTCTCTAGGCCGGCCCTCTCTGATGCCATTTGGCTTTGATATGGGGGCATGGTTCTACAACAAAACGTCCCTGTAGCTCCTCGGTTCTTGGAGGTTTAGGGGAGCCACTGTTTCAGTGGTATTCTGAGAGCAGCCACTTTATGCATATATTGCCAAAGGTTAGGTCTGTCTCCAATTATCCCCCGCCCATACCCCCAATGATTGGAGACTAGATGGGTTTCGTTATGTTGTTGTTGTTGTTGTACACTAATCTCTCTCTCTCTCTCTCTCTTAGGGATGGCAATGGGGACGGGTCGGGGACGGGGGGTACTACCTCCACCCCCTACCCATTACCCCCTACCCCATCCCCATCCCCGACCCGATCCCCAACGGGGATTTATTTTTTGCCTCCATCCCCGACCCTAACGGGGAACGGGGATCCAAACGGGGATCCAAACGGGGATTCGGGGATTTGGGTCCAGGATTTGTATTTGCGGCACATGATAGTACCTCCATTTCCTATACCTGTATTTCACAATTTCAGCATATAATACCAATTTTCAGCGCATAACAACACATGTTATTCACCGTTTTAGTAAGTACTATCAATTTTCAGCACATAATAACTAATTCCAACACATAAGTTAATCTCAACATTGTTTTTCCAACATTAAGTTAATTCCAGCCGGCATTAATTTCATAGTTCCATAGTTTTTCCAACATTACCAAAACAAGACTGATATATAATATAGTATATATTTATTTATTTTTATATATAAGTATATATTTCGGGGATTCGGGGACGGGGCGGGGCGGGGAACGAACGGGGAACGGGGACGGGTAGGGTTCGGGGCGGGGACAGACCTATCCCCGTCCCCTACCCGATCCCCGAATTTTTTTTAAAAAATTCCCCATACCCTACCCGATCCCCAAACGAATCCCCGAAGTTCGGGGATTTTTCGGACGGGGAACGGGGAGGGTTCGAACGGGTCGGCCGATTAGTGTAATGTTAGAACTAATTCATCAACCTGATTTCATCAACCTAATTCAAGGAAAGTAATGTTAGAACTACATTCCAAAAACACCATGTAAGCACACTAATTATTTATACTGTTAGAAGTCAGGAAATATCGAAATACACCAAGTAAATCAAGAGCGTACGAAAATGGTGATAGTAGGAAAGATGTTGCCTGAAAGAATGGGAGTCATGCTAGGCACTGCACTAAGGCTAATATTTCTCCCCTTGTGAAGGTACAACCGGAGTGTGTTAGCCCTAAGATTAAACCCAAGAGCTCACAAGCATTCCTCATCGGATGTTCACGACCAACAGAAGGTTTGAATGAGTCACGAACCGAGTTGCCGAAAGTATATTGAATTGATTAGAAAATATTGAGCTACGTATGAGAGCCCCCTTTTTTATGAGCAAAGAAGAATAAGAAGTATAGAAGAAGAAGCCAAAGCTGATTGTTTTTCTTTCTCTGTGAATACATGTAAAGCATAGGGCTATGTATAGAGTTTTTTTGAGAGCACGAACAGTCGGGGAGTTAATACACAAGGTAAAATATGTATTTAGCAATCCATTCATATTGAAGAGGAAATGGATGGGTTTCCAACGGCAGTTCAGGGATCCAAGGAAAAACCCATGTACACTTGTCTAATGCATTTAAGTTTTGAAACTTTACTTTAAAATTCGTAAATTTTTTAACAATTGGCTGGCATACCACGGTCACCTTATTTACTTGACCTTTTACTGAGCAACTCCTTGTAAACTTTCAGTACATTACATATCTTAGTTGGCTTTTGTTTCTGCTGTAAACTTCCAGTACATTGCATGCCTTATTAGAGCAACTCCGAGCAATGGCTAAACCGCATGCCAAATGCGAAAATGGCAGTTGTCCACTTTTTGAAAAGATGGCCAAACAATGGGCCATGTTTGCCATTGCTTCTTTCAACCTTTTAAAATTTGATTGTAGTTTTCACTGTTCATCTTTTAATAGGACCCCAAAATGCAGTTTGTATTTGGCTCTTTAGGAAGAAAATTGAAGAAATAACTTTCTTTGGATTGGAGCAAGGTTGCTACATTTTTGCATTGTAGGGAATGTAGTGTGCTGCTTGCGTGCCAATGTTTGACATCAGGACGCCTTTTCTGCCGTTTGCATTAGATATGCTCTTAGCTGGGATATCCAACATTCTCTATGCCTCTGTTTAATTTGTTTGCCAGGTGCTTACCTGATGGCATCGATATCTACCTTGAGAATGTTGGAGGAAAGATGCTTGATGCGGTACTTCAGAACATGAGACTCCACGGTTGCATTCCTGTGTGCGGGATGATCTCACAGTACAACCTTGAAGAACAGGAAGCTGCACACAACCTGTTTTGCCTCATCACAAAACGAGTCCGAATGGAAGGATTCCTGGTTTTTGATTACTATCCCATGTATCCAAAGTATCGAGACATGGTCCTGCCCCTCATACGAGAAGGGAAAATTACATATGCGGAAGACATAGCAGACGGCCTGGAGAATGCACCAGCGGCTCTTATTGGTCTTTTCTCTGGTCGAAATATTGGGAAACAGTTGGTGTTGGTTGCTCGTGAATGATTGAGTCGCCTTGCGTTTTTTGTGCATATATACTTTTGACTTAAGATGTGTTAATTAGAAAGAGTTTCTTGCTGGGATGCGTTGGAATGTTCTTTTGCTTTAATAAACAAATTATACAACTTTAAAATTGTCAAAATAGCTTATGTTTCTTACAATACCAACCACGCTCGGTGTCTGTGTTGTCCCTTCAAGCGACGGCACCGGTCGGGCCCGATCTCAAAGTACCTACTTGTCATGATGCGAATTCAAGGATTTAGTATTGATCGGCTACTGGGTCTCCGCTCTTGCAACTGGGTTGTTGCAAAATCGGTGGCTTAACTCTTTTTAAGTCAGGGAATCGGACGAGCACAGTCATGCACCCATAAAAAGTCACATCATTGGAGCTTGGTTAACAAATCGGCCCAATAAGGAAGATAGACTAAAATCAAATTATTAGGCCTCTTGCTTCTCAAGTAATGTCTAATTAATGTCACGGTGAAAGCAGGTATTTTTTTTATCCACAAAAATAGTTGAAAAAAAATAATACAGAGTATTTGATTCTGCTTTCAGATATTGTGTCCACATCACCAAAAAAGGAAAAATGACCGAAAATAATATCACCTCGAGCCTCTTTTAATTCATGTTTGTAAGTTTCGTTTAAATAATCAGGCTCAATAATAAAAATATAGAAGCGTGTAGATAATCGACCCATGCCTATATGCCAACTTCTTTGATGTTTCAATAAAATTGCTACCTAGTAGATCGATTAATCGGAAGGCAAGGAGGCAGTTGAGAGAGAGAGAGAGAGAGAGAGAGAGAGAGAGAGAGAGAGAGAGAGAGAGAGAGAGAGAGAGAGAGAGAGAGAGAGAGAGAGAGTGCCTCTTAAAATCGGGCTTCGGTTAACTTCAAATTATACTGGTAGTATAGCAAAAAATTACGGATATCGGACCTTAGAAATGTGTTACGTAGTACTTTACAATGATGTTAGAAGAAACAATGCTCTGCCGCAGTAGAGGGAGAGTTAAAGAAGAAATTGGAAAAAAAAAAATTTTGTACTTTTTTTTTTTTATAACTTTCACTTCCCTTTCTCTAAAACCAAACAATTGAAAAGAAAAATAAACTTATTTATTAAAAAAATTCTCTTCCTTTCCATTTCTTTCCTCAAGTTCCAAACTGATACCGGTCAAAGTCCTTGAAGTCATTCAAAAAGATTGAGTCAATTAAAGAGTCTAATTAATTAAGTTTATAGGTGTCTTTTTAAATTCTCAAGAAGTCTTCCTAGTTTTTAGTAGTCAACTATCTTTATTTACATTAAGTTCTAGTCTAGAAAATCTTTAGTTCATGTTTCCTATGTTTGGAGGGATGTTCCAACAAATTCTATATAATTCTTTTTTGAATGGGGGATATAAGAGTAATTCTATTCACTCAAACACCTAGGCAATTTGCTGACTAGGTGAAGTGTGAATCCTATATAATCCTTTGATACAAATGAAATGAGTAATTTTGAGTGTTGAATTAAAATAGCCTTTGACTTGTGAAAAGATATTTTTTTCTTAAAACTCTTATACTTCAGTAGATTCCGATTCTTATACTTCAGTGGATTCCGATAGGTATGCTCTTATTTGACATCAGGATGCCTTTTCTGCCGTTTTGCATTAGATATGCTGTTAGCTGGGATATCCAACATTCTCTATGCCTCTGTTTAATTTGTTTGCCAAGTGCTAACCTGATGGCATCAATATCTACTTCAAGAACGTTGGAGGAAAGATGCTTGATATGGTACTTCTGAACATGAGACTCCACGGTCGCATTTTCTGTGTGTGGGATGATATCACAGTACAATCTTGAAGAACAGGAAAGTGCACACAACCTGTTCTGCCTCATCACAAAATGAATCCGAATGGAAGGATTCGTGGTTTTCGATTACTATCCCATGTACCCAAAGTATCTTGACATGGTCCTGCGCCTCATACTAGAGGGGGAAAATAACATATGTGGAAGACATAGCAGAAGGCCTGGAGAATGCACCAGCGGCTCTTCTCGAGCTTTTCTATGGTCCCAATATTGGGAAACAGGTGGTGTTGGTTGCTCGTGATCAATGAGTCACCTTTGCATTTTCTGTGTGTATATACTTTTGACTTGAGATGTCTTAAGGAAGAGTTTCTTTCTGGGATGCGTTGGAATGTTCTTTGGCTTTAATGAACAAATTGTGAACTGAAAAGTATCTTATACTCCATTTCTTACAACTTTTAATTTTTCAAGATAGCTTATGTTTCTTACAACACCAACCACGTCCGATGTCTGTGTTGTCCTTTCAAGTGACGGCACTGGTCAGGGCCTATGTCAAAGTCTACCTACTTGTCATGATGCAAAATTCAAGGAGTTAGTATTGAATAGCTACTCAGAGGCTCCGCTCTTGCAGGCCCCGACATCCAAATTATTCACCCAAAAAATCAAGTTGATTGAATATCGACAAGTGCCTACCTAATTCAAATCAAATCAAGAACACTGAGAACTATAACGGCTTGTTTTTCTCGATACAAACTTTTCATATTGCTACAAATGTCCAATGATGTCCGAAAATTTTGATTTTTTTTACGAGGAATATCTACATATCTGAGACCTACAAAATTAAAAGGATTCGGATCGTCAAAATAGATTGTGGAACTCATGCTATTCGTGGTGGTCTGGTTTTTAAAATTACAAAGCAAGTTAGTAGAACAGAACGCCATGCATCTCCCTTGACTTTGGATACATCTATCTATAATCCCAATGCAAAAAGAAGCAAAAACAAGTGACCGAAACTAATGATAACCCCCGATAATAAAGAAAGAAAATGAAACTAATGGACGATCCAAGAAAACCCATTTCCCCAATCTTCAATTCCAAAGCAAATTGTCCAAAATTTCCCCCCTTCCATGGATCAATCTCTAATATCTACTTATAATGCCGATGAATTACTGGAAAAAAAAAAAAGGATCCAAACCTATTGAAGTAAAGCTGAATGAAGAAAGCAAGAAACAGAGTACAGTGGTAAAAGTGGAGAAGAATCTGAAGCAAAAAGCCATGACCTTTCCGAAGATTTTGTTGGGTGCCTGATTGACTTTCTGTACAAAATCTGCAACGCAAGTGGAGAGAGAGAGAGAGAGAGAGAGAGAGAGAGAGAGAGGTGGCTAGCTATTGCTCAATGGACAAGCCAGTTCAAGAGCCAAAATGGGAGGTAAGTTCTTAACACCAATGTAAGTTTGACTTGTATGTTATGCTCCCTCCGTCCCTTTTTTGTAGTCCAGTATTCCATTTTGGGTTGTCCCTTAATAAGTGTCCATTTTGTAAAGTTAGTGGGTAAAAGTTGGTGTATTGTCTTTTTTGTCCCTAAAAGTAGATTTCTTTTTGAAAAGTTAGTAAGAAAAAATGTAATGATTATGGGTAAGTAGGGAAAGTGAAGGAAAAAGTTGATGTGAAAGGTATAATAATGATGTCTTTTTAATAAGTTGGAATTACGAAATAGGACAATTAAAAAAGGACGGAGGGAGTAGATTTTAAAATCTTGGATCAAGTAACATGAAAGGTACTAATTACCACATAAGATTCGTTTGTCTAACCATATATAGGATCAAATCATCAGATTGATGAATAATTAAGGGGACGCGTATTTGGTTTTTTGGGCCGGAGGTCACTTTGTCAATTGAATTTGTTTCACCCGCACAAAAATTAGATTAATCGAAGATTCATATACCCGGAACCTCTTCATTTCATTTCATGTTTGTAAAGAAATGGAAAAGAAGGGAAAATAATGAAAATGAAAACTAGAGGGAGACTTAAGAAGGAATTGGAACAAGAATTGAACTTTTTTTTTGGATGCTGATTTTGTCACTCTCTTTTTGTTAACATCACTCCCTTGCAAGTGTATTTTTGCACACAAAAAATACACTTGCAGTGGAGTAGCGTTAACAAAAAAAAGGAGTGGCAAAATCATTTTCCTTAATTTTTTAACTTTCTCTTCTTTTTCTCTAAAATCCTTTTTTTTTTTTTCTAAGCTGATACAACTCAAAAATCCAAATAATTGAAAAGAAAAGTAAACTTATTTCTTTAAAAAATTCTCTTCTTTTCAAGTTTTTTCCTCGTCCAAACACACCCTAAAATTTCCTACCCAACACAATATTTAGTTATTTACAATTATACCATTTGAGATACAAATACAGTACTATCGCGAAAGCGTCTTCCTCCCAAACCCCTCCCTCTCTCTCTCAGCGCCAGAAAACCTATAGCCGGTTCGCGACCAAACTTGCCGGTTCGAGTCCAAAATCGCCGGTCACCGGCCGGTCTATGTTCCGTCACAACCATCTCCGGCTAACCCGGCCCATCTGGGAAGTTCGACCGCGTTTTGCCCATATCATCCGGTTAACCAATTAAAGAAAACCCACAAGGCCCGTATCCCCCCCACCTTCGGCAACCCTTACCCGGTCCATCCGGTTAACCGTCGGTTGTTTCACGTTCCACAAAAAAGCGTTCAAAGAACCCGGTCTCTCTCCCTCTCTCTCTAAAAGCGTTCAAAGAACATCAAAGGACAAGTAAGTTCAACTCTTCCTTCCTTTCACCATTTAATTGTCTTTTGAGTTTTTATTATTCCATGTAAAGTAATGCATTGGATGTCATATACCCATCTTGTATTTTGCTTATTACTTTCCTACAGTACAATTGAAGGTCAGTTTTTTAAGTAGCCCATTTGCTTTTATTTCCGTTGAACTGGCAGAAATTTGTTAAAAGGTAGAAAAATGGCTTCTGGGTTGGAACCGGTACCACTTTATTTAGTCTTGAGTTTCTATTCCATGTAAAGTAATGCATTGGATGTCATATACCCATCTTGTATTTTGCTTATTACTTTCCTACAGTACAATTGAAGGTCAGTTTTTAAAGTAGCCCATTTGCTTTTATTTCCATTGAACTGGCAGAAATTTGTTGAAAGGTAGAAAAATGGCTTCTGGGTTGGAACCGGTACCACTTTGTTTAGTCTTGAGTTTTTATTCCATGTAAAGTAATGCATTGGATGTCACATACCATCTTGTATTTTGCTAGTTACTTTCCTACAGTAAAGGTCAATTTTTTAAGTAGCCCATTTAATTTTATTTCCATTGCCATTGCAGAAATCTGTTAAAAGGTAGAAAAATGGCTTCCGGGTTAGAACCGGTACCACTTACTTCGCAAAAGCACGACCCAGCATGGAAACATTGCCAAATGTTTAAAAATGGGGATAGGGTTCAGCTCAAGTGTTTGTATTGTGGCAAAATCTTCAAGGGTGGTGGGATTCATAGGATTAAAGAACATCTTGCCGGACAGAAGGGTAATGCCTCTACTTGCCTCAGAGTGCAGCCCGATGTTCGCCTCCTTATGCAAGAGAGCTTAAATTGTGCTGTGGCGAAGAAGAGGAAGAAACAAAAAATCGCAGACGAGATAACGAGTTTTAATGATCCGTCAGGGAGTGAGATAGACCCTTTTGGCAATAAGTGTGGTTTGAACACCGAAGTCGAATTGATTGCAGTTCCTGAAGCAGTTGAACTTGATTCTACTTTGTTAATAAATCAGGAAGGAGAGAGTACAAGCAACAAAGGGGTAGGTAGAAAGAAGAAAGGGAGAGTTAGAAAAGCCTCGCGTTCTTCAATTCCTAACGCTCTTGTAGTTAATGATAATACTCTAGTCGGTTCAAAAAGGACTAACAATCACGCTAATATGGCGATAAGCCGGTTTTTTTATGATGTTGGCATACCTTTAGATGCTGTGAAATCGATGTATTTCCAAGCAATGGTTGATGCCATTGCTTCACAAGGAGAAGCAGGTGTTTTGGCTCGCACTTATCATGATCTTCGTAGTTCTATGTTGAAAAATGCGCTTCAAGAAGTAAGAAATGACATTGACCAATGCATGGGGACGTGGGGAAAGAGTGGCTGTTCTGTTTTGGTTGACGAATGGGTCTTGGAGAAAGGTAGAACATTGGTGAACTTTTTGGTTTTTTGTCCTGAAGGAATGACGTTCTTGAGGTCAGTAGATATATCTGACATCCTGGATTCCCCTGATTCTCTGTATGAGTTACTCAAGGGAGCGGTGGAAGAAGTTGGGATAAGAAATGTTTTGCAAGTGGTTACTAATATTGAAGAGAGATATGTCATTGCTGCAAAGAGGTTGACCGATGATTTTCCTACTGTTTTTTGGACTGCTTGTGCTGCTCATTGCATCGATTTGATTCTTGAAGATTTTAAAAAGCTTGAGTGGATAAATGTGATTATAGAGCAAGCTAAATCTATTTCGAGATTTATTTACAACCACAGTGTTGTTTTGAATATGATGAGAAGGTATAGTTTTGGTGTTGATTTAGTCGATATTGGAGCTACTCGTGCTGCAACAGACTTTACTACAAGAAAACGAATGGTTAACATCAAACACAATTTGCAATCCATGGTTACTTCAGAGGAGTGGATGGAATGCTCTTATTCAAAAAAGTCAGAGGGATTTGCAATGTTAGATCACATTAGTAGTCAGTCATTTTGGTCCTCGTGCATCTTAGTATTCCGTTTAACAGATCCACTCCTGCGACTTTTGAGGTTAGTTGGCAGTGAGAAGAGGCCTGCGATGGGGTATGTTTATGCGGGGATTTATAGAGCAAAAGAACTAATCAAGAAAGATCAGAAAGATTACTTGGTTTACTGGAATATTATAGATCACCGATGGGGAAAACTACATCACCATCCTCTTCTTGCTGCAGGTTTCTACCTCAATCCCAAGTTCTTTTATAGCATTGAAGGAGATATACATCATCAAATTAGGTCATCAGTGTATGATTGCATAGAAAAGTTGGTTTCTGACCCAAAAATCCAGGACAAAATAGTGAAAGAGACGACTTCTTACCACAATGCTGTCGGGGATTTTGGCAGGAAGATAGCCATTCGAGCCAGAGACGCTTTACCCCCTGGTAAGCTCGTTTACAAGATGTAATGGTTTTAGTTTTTATAAGAGTCCTGTTTGTTTGCGTTACTAGTTCCTCTACATCTTACAACTTTGAAGAATATCGACTTCTTATGGGGAGCCTTAAGTCACCACCCATGCTTTGTTCGTTTATGCGATACTCGATTCCAACACACGAAAAAAGAAATAGCTAAACCTGTAAAAAAAAATGTCTCCCTGCTCACCTTGGTGATAGAAATGCTTTGTTGACATGCACTTCATTTGTTTTGCCTTCTGTTTTTGCACTTAATGTTTTTTCCTAATAACTGTCGTAATATTTTTTTTTATGTAATGCTGGTTGCGAGAATTATTAATGCCTTGTTTGGATGCTAATTTGGAGAAAAAATAATTTCAACTCAAAAAACACTCACTACCCCTACTTCCAATCATTACTCTCTCCACTCATTACCCCTGTCTCCAATCATTATTCTTATTTCTCTCTCTCTCTCTCTCTCCACTCATTACCCCTATCTCCAATTATTTCTCTCCACTCATCACCTCAAAAACCCATCCAAACAAAGCATAATAAAGCCAAAAAAAGGCACAACAAAGGGGCATACCCATGAACAAACACGCCCAAAACACAAGACACCAGTGAAAACACCACCATACAGGACTTAGCCTGGACAATCACCCTCCAACAAGCCTACCAAGAGAGGGCATTACTCCCACCTGCCTCTGGAACAGACTACCATCAAGATAGCATCTACACCGGGAAAATAGACTACCAATTTAGGAAGTTACAAAATTTTATGAAAAGATGTTCCATAGCAAACAGAGTTTTTTGTTGACGAGGGAAACCTTGACATTCTTCCGGGAACTTCTTCAATTCCGGATGTCGGACTCCACCCTTTTAACCATAGCCTCCACATCATCTCCCTTATCTGAAAAAACCGAGCATCCCTCTCCTTCAAGATATGGTATAGAGTAAGCAAAAGCAAGTTTGTATTCTGTGTTAGGCAAAAGCAAGTTTGCATAAACTGTTAGCCAAACCATTCCCACTCCTAGTCTGATCCATCCACATCAACTCTTGAACAAACTCTACAGGTCTTCTGTAGACATCATTTTCAGACAAAATATGGCCCCAACTCTTGAACAAACTCTACAGGTTAAGATTTACCAGGTTCTGAATTGGGTAAATGTCCAGGTAATTAAGAGACGAGATGTTAGTTTTACCAAGCTAATCCTCTATGTTTTCAGGCACAAATCAAGAGAGCTTGATACTTGCATTTCAGCCAAGTAAACAACCAAGCACAAAAGCTGGTTCTGCTTAACATCTGGTAATGGAATAAGTGGATCCCACCGATTAATGCAACACCATCATTCCTTTCATTGTTTTTTATTCTAGAAACTAGGTTGCATGCAGTGGTTAGTCGTAGATTAATTATTACACTAATTACTTTTTGAGGGGAGGGAAGACGGGGACTATCACAAACCCTTTATGCACGACTGTGTTCCATGGATATTTCGCCAGCTGATTTTGTTTCATAACTGTACTTCTGCCTTTATGTGACTTTTTTGTCAGATTCTTATACAATTTGATTCTCTCAGATGAGTGGTGGTCAACATATGGAGGGGGGTGCCCAAATTTGGCTCGTTTGGCCATCCGTATTCTCAGTCAAACTTGCAATTTGATCAGCTGCAAGACAGACCGGACAACTATTCAAAAAATGCATGATACGAAAAACTGTCTTGAGCATCAGAGGCTTAGTGACCTTGTTTTTGTTCACTACAACTCGCGATTAAGGCAAATGTACGTGTAGAGAACATATGAACTTTTCATTGATCACGAAAGGTATTTAAAGTCCAAGAGATAAGGCCTTCCTTCGACTAATTGATCCTTTACAGGGTTCGGAAGGACAGAGAACAGGATGCAGTGGACCCCATTTCGTTTGAGAACATGGGTATTGTCAGAGATTGGGTAATGGTGAAGGAAGGATGTTCAGAAGACTTTGGGAGCTCAAATTGGATGACTGTGGACCCACCTATGGGGAACACAATGCTTCTAGGACCATCAACCGATGATGTAGAAGACTTAGGTGCAGGTAATGATAGTCGTTTGCAACTTCATCTTATTTCCTTTGTTGCAAAATAAATTAATTCCAGTTATGTTCTTGCAGGGTTTGATGATTTTGAAATTTTTGAAGGAGTGAAAAACGGAGAAGAGGAAAATGGTGAAGACAATGTAGTAAGCCAGTAGACACGGCAGAAAATGCTTGTTTTGGTTTTGGTCTTTTCTTCTTTTGGAGGCGGTGGAAAGTTTACTCTGGGGAATCTACTTCGATGTTAGTTTATGCTTTGTGTTGTAATTAGGCAGGAGAAAAACATATAGACCCATTGTGTATGTTTGGAGTTTGGGATCACACGTATTGTTAATGCTAAACCGGTTATGTATTTAGTTTGGACCGTTTGGTTTTTTTGGACGGCGTGCATTTTTGTTTTTTGAAAACAGGAGGTTGGGGACTTCAATGATCTAAGAGTACGAAGTTGGAATCCTTGTAAGGCTTAAAACCAGGCGTGATGAACTCTGCCTCAATTCCAGGAACAAAGACTTCTTTCCACAAGTTGAAACTTGAAGCTTGATATAGGTATTTATGTATATATGTTACCTGTTCGGGTTTTTGCATTACCATGAGGTTTCTATTTTGACGTTACTGTGAGACTTAGAACCAGCTTTTTGAATGTGATTTTTGTCTCTGTCTTGTTACCTTGGTTTCTGCTTTACATTCATTCTTTTGTGCCCTTCAATTACTTTTTGTGAAAAATGACCCAACACTAGTATATCCGTACGAACTATGTTATGAGAGAATTGGCCAACTTTGAGTGTGGCTTTCTTTTTGGCCTGATCTTCCCAAAATGCCTCCATGTGAATGCTTAATCCTGACCTTCAGCTGAAGGGTATTATACTGTTATTGTACATGTGCATATCTATGAACACAAGGCTTTTGAAGTACCCCCCATTGCTTCCATTGTTGTTGGAAAGGACGCTGAGATTTCTTTCAACACCAAATCCCGCAAATCCTGACTATCACATAAGTCTTCTCCGCCCTTCTCCCTCTTTCACTGGCCCTTACCCTTTCTACGGCCATAAAAGAAAGAGATATATAGTCGAGAAATACGACAAATTTTCTTTTGGGTTTCCATCCAAGAAAACCAGTTCATCAGTTAAAAGATGCCAGCCTTAGCTGACGCTATAGGGATTTTCCAGTTTTTGGCTCCAAATACAAACCTAATTCAATTCCAATCGGTCTTGGAAGCCAATTTTATTCAAGCTTCCTATGGTCTGTACGAAATCGATCTGTCTTCTCCTTGAGCCTTACAGTTTCTCTTTCCTATTGTCTTAAATGCTGGCAATGTATTTTGATGCGTAATTTGGGTCTTGGGAGCATGTCCCAGTTGTTTGCTTTTTTGTCAGGAAAAAGAAAAGGTCACAGAATGATGTTCGACTATGAAACTGCATATTTGTCCAAGGAATTCAATTGAGAAATTATAACCATGCGCAATTGGTTATTTCTTTTCTCCGGTGAGTTTCTGCTAGTTGTATTCTGTTATTTTGTCATTGAATAATTTGCTTGATAGAGCAGAACGGAGAAAAATATTTGCCGATAAAAAAAATTGCAGAAAAATAATTCATGTAGCAGCCGCAATTGATTTTGGTTTGATTTGGAAATATTAGTTTGCTATATTTTACTTGTTTCTGTTCTTTCTTCTTTTATAAATATCCAGGTTCGTGTTGATGTCAGTGCAAGAAACGCTGGCAAGGTTCAGGCAGCACTCACAGAGACTGACTGAGTTGGTTTGGGAGCCTTTGACAGAGCAACAATATTATGAGATAGAGCCTGATTTTATGAGCCACATTTCGTCTTTTTGCTGCTGTTGTTGCCGTGGGATTTGACGAATGGTTGGTTTTGTAACTTATGTTCCTTGTATTCTTTTGTTTGAGATAAGGAAACCTTTCAACATAATGTCTCATGTTTGATGGTTTCATTCATGGTGATTGTGATGTTCCTAATGCCCATACTCGTAGAAAATATGGTTATGTACTCTATATGTAGTTTTGTGCTACTTAGGTTTCAAGCATGCCTTTGCTGTAAATTGAACTTCCACCGCGTCTTAGATTGGCAAGTGTTGAATCCTCTATCATACTACTCCCTCCGTTTCAAAATGAGGGACCTTTTTGGGAAAGTATGTCATTTTTAATTACTTATATCTTTCAACATGAGTGTTAAAAGATATGCTATATAGATTTTGTTTGATAGATTTTAATTAATTCTATTAAACAAAGTTTTCAAAATAATATAAAACTTCATAAATCGAAAGATATAAGCATTTTGAAATGACACGGAGTCCCAAAAAGGTCACTCATTTTGAAACGGAGAGAGTATTAGCTACAATCCGCTTCAAGAAAAAAGTTCGTTTGTTTTGGAGTCATCTGTTGTTCTTTTGAGGTTATGCTCTATCATTTTCCACAATTATGTTGGGAAAACTGAGCATTTTCTATACTACAACAATTTCAGTAACCATTTGATTATAAGAGTGCAGAACCCGATTTCAGTACCATGCAGATCCCTTGATCCAAACTTTGAGTTGTTTGGTGGTTGACACCTTGGGAAAGTGTGTAGCTAGATACCAATGATTATCATTTTGTTCACACAACTCAACATGATATGTGTAGAGAGCTTTTCCTTTCGAAAACACGCCTTATTTTATTGCCTTGTAGTTTTAGTACTTAATTAGTTAATTAAGATAACTAGTTAGTTTTTGCATGATATTAGTTTTTGAGTCACAATTCACAAATTTAGGATTGTGTGGGACTACAATGCTTGAGCATGAATTTTGGCCTCTTAACTGGGTGACAATTTTTCAATAACTCGTGACACTTAGCTGTGAGGTTTTGACATGGTTAATTGGCTTTCTTTTTCCTTTCCTTTTGATACTGAGATAATTTGGTGAACTGTACTACAGATTACCCTTTGACATTCAGGTTTTGTGTCCGATAATAGTATATATTGCATAGTTGTTCCTTTCTAATACTTGCATTCTCATTCATGGAAAAAAAAATTCCTGTCACCATTCCCACTAATTTAGTGGTCTATGAGTTGATGTTTACGGGGGTGGATGGAATTTACATTGATGATAAGAACAACGCTAACCGTTCGACGGGAAAGAAAATCTATACAACCAACTGGAGCTTGCTCCAGTTGCAGGATCACCATTGGTTTTGCCTTCAAACACCTTCATCGTTGCCGTTGAAGGGCTCAGGTACCTGCTGCCCGAACCAAACCGACATGGGTCTCCGTGCAAGAGCCAATGTCCAGACCTAGAATTCCAGATCTGGGTCTTCAAATCCCAAAAATGATGGGAGAGTGGGAGATCTCCTCTCCATAGCGAGAGTCTCAACCATCTCGCCACCATGTGGTAGAAGAGGAGAGGAGAGGGTCCGGGTTAGTGGCGGATTGAAGGGGAGGAGGAAGGAAGGGATCTGAATAGACATGGGCACTTAGCGGCTTTTCTTTTTTTGTTTGTTATGTTTTGTTGTATTTTTTGTGTTGTTTTGTTGCACTTTATTTTCATATTAATATAATTGGTATGATCTTTTGCTATAAAAAGAAGAAGAAGTGCACAACATTTTCTATTATTTTAGCTCGTCAAATTTTGAGCTGAAGGTTGCCTATGATCCAGATACAAATAGTTGGTGGGAAAAGACAAACTTGACATATGTAAGGTGGAAATAGTGCAGTTAGTCTGATCATTAGTAAAAAGAAAATCACCATAACTATGGGAACTAAAATTAATTCATCATTTTTTAAAGCAATTGTTAATAAATTTATCAAATCAAATAACTTTTCAGCTTAAAAAACTCAGCATCAACTTTCAATACTTAGCGTTCAGCTTCCAATTTTCAGTTTTATCAAACACCACCTTAATTACCAATTCAAAGATGTATTTTTGCTATGTACAATAAAAAAAGGTCCATCCTTTTTTCACCTAAAGAACCAAGGAGAGCTTTTAAGGGTATTCCAGAGAGGTAATTGAATATAAAGCTACTCTGTAGCTTGAGAGTAGCTTGACTCACAATCAAGTTTTTACAGAATCCACGAAAAACTACATTAAACAATAAACACATTCACAACTTACTTTAAAAACAACCTAAAATGGCATAATCTTAAAGCTAACTCATAAGTGTGCCTGCGACAATTTCACAAAATTTCTATTCTGGCATTCTCATGGATGATTCTCTTACCCTTCAAGCCACTGACAAAATCTTTGCATCTAGCACTTTATACGATAAAAAATGCTATTTGACAGCTTATTGGACATGAAACAACCAAATTTTTACACAATTCACGAAAACTGCGTCAAACATATCCACAACTCAATTTAAACTAATAATCTAACACGCCATAGTCTTAAAGCTAATTGATAATTCAGCCTCTCAGAGTTTTACTACAGCTTTCTCATTCTCGAGGATGATTTTCACTGAAAGGAAGCCCACTATGACAAAATCTTTGCAGTGACAACACAAGTATTAGACCGGATCTACCTTTGAATGCCCAACTACGTAGCATCAGACAAGATTAACCATCAAAGGTCAAGCTAGACTGGATAAGAGTACCCGCGGAGGTACCGGGAATCAACACCTGATTCACGAACCAGTGCCAAACGCCCAGTTCGTGCCACCTACAAAAAAAGAATAACAAAAAAAAAAAAAAACCGCATTAACAAAATTGTATAGTACAAGAACAGAATTTCAGCCGCATATGATATGAATCTAGACTTTACAACAATTGATCATCAAAAAAGCATTAACAGCTAAGATAATTCACAACCCATTGATCATCTTAAGTATGAAGAGTTTAAAGAAAGAAGCAACCGAGCTTTAGATGGAAGAAAACAATCCGGCATGAACAAGAATCAAAAGAAGTCTATAAAATGAAACGCACGGCTCCTCTATTAGCATCCAAGAAAACGATTCCAGAGGAAAGTGTAAATAATGTAACGAAAAAAGAACAAGTAAATAATAACCATTACTTGCTTACTTATCAAGAGAGTTTGCATAAAATAATATGTTTCTTTCCTGCAACGCGTAATTCCCTACATGATTTGAAGGAAATTGTTTCCTACAAGAAAACTGTTATGGGGAAACCATGTTTTCCTCAGCCACCTGAACACATTCAGGAAGATAAATCGGTAGTGTTTTTTTTCGCCTTCTATTTACAATCGTTCCCTAGCAAGGAGCAACTGAACAGGGCCAAAGATCTCAAACCTATATGAGTGAGCCCCAACTTACTAGAAGTAAATAGCTAATGCTGAAATCAAAATCGAGGATAAATAACAGACCTCACAAATGCCATATGGCTCCAACAGTCTCTGGAGAGCAACCATCTTATTTAAATCTCCTGTAAGCTGGAACAATATCCAAAAGAAGAATTGTCAATAATCACCAGTCATATATTGGGGAGAAACCCAAGGATCTAAACTGACAAGCTGATAACCACTCAATGCTTTATTTTTCCAATCACAGGGCGCTATACTCAAAAGATTTTAGCTACTGGCTAGAATGTGAGAGATTTGAACACAGGGTCTAAGAGGGCGGCAGAAAAGCTTTGCTCAAGGATTGGAGTGGTGATGTTGCTCGTCTTCGATAGACCAAGTTGAATAATTTGGCCAAGGTTGTGGTAAACATATATTTTTTGGCTACTTGTAATGTGGGACCAGAGGGTGTGGAGAGTCTGCCAAGTGAGGTTGGAGTTTTCGAAGTGTCTTGTTTATCAAAAATCATGCCGTGTGCTATTACGTGGGTGTTGTGCCCAACAACTTCAGGTCTGGTGGAAGATCGGTTAAGAAAGCAATGCCTGGAAGAACTACTGAATGCTACGAACTTCTTCAGGATTTGAGAAAATCCTTTTTTGTTAGCTTTACCTTCAGTACATATGGTGAATGTAGGAAAACGAGGAGATGACAAGGAGAATATGAATGTACTGACTTAAGATATATGATATAGCCTTTCGCTTTGTAGGGAATGGAACTGGACAAACTATAGGAGACAGGCTAACTCTAGGTCATGGAGATATGAGAGAAATTATTGACTAGAAGCCTTAGTGGAAAAATGAGAAATCAAATACAATCACCTGTGATATCCGATTTGTACAGGCTTTATTTTTAATGCTACGTCAGGAATCATCCATGGATCTTACGAAGAATTCATTGGTTAGTTTAAATTTTTTCAAGAAAAGGAAAACAGAAAAACCAAGCAGAAAGAAAATCAATTATTTTTTGTATGGACAAAGCAAGAGTCAAGTACTGTCTTCTAGCTCATTCAATACCAACTTCGATATTGTTAATCACCAAACAAGAATGCTAAACCAACTCATTGTCCTGTAATTTATGGTGCCAAATCTGAGCACTTAATGTACGAGAACTAAAAATGCCACGGCGTCATTGTCCACAAAATGTTGACTAATTTGGTAAAGAGTGGGTGCAAGAATTGTAGAAAACATGAATGGAAATATGTTTGGAAAGATGATCACCTCAAGTGTTATGGTATGATCAGAAACATCAACAGCTTTGGCTCTAAAAATGCTAGCAATGTCAAGAACATCACGACGGGCAGCAGCGTTCACAGCAATCTTTATCAACATCAGTTCCCTCTCAGCAAACGGCAGGTGAGTGAGATCCTGAACCTGAAAGAGCGACCAAATCTATGATGACTTATTTGTACATGCCACTAAATCTACTATGATTCACGAGGTTTTAAAATTCAGATCATCGCCGAATATTAGAGTAACACTTCATATAGAAAAATAGAACAAAACCCCCAGTGGTTTGGTCAATGCGTGGATTGACTTCCTGTACTTTATTGACTAAAATGCACTGTCACCTTCCACTAACCTCTCTTGTAAATTGTCCTAGATACCCAAATCTTCCTCACATCTCTTCAAAATACATATATCCGGATATAATTCTAACAAAAACCAGCATCAATTGCCCCCTCATTGCCTTGTTCCATCATCACCTACTATTCTGTCCCATACCTGCTGCTCGCCACAATCTCGCCGGACCATAGAAAGATGACCCACTAATTCGAGAATCCTCCTATACCTTTTTGCTTCCCCATTTTAATTCCGCATTTCTCTCTCGAATTGTGTGTGTATGTTCATTAAATCCCTGTAAAAACCCAAATCCATTCACACAAAACACTTCACATAAAGTTCAGAAAATATGGCAAACCAGAACCCTTGCCCCATTGCCACGAGATTCAACATTGGTACTTCTTTGCATTAGTGTCAAATTTTGGTGAGGACTGAACCTACCTAGTAACCTCTGACTGCACTTTACATAAAGTTCAGAAAATATGGCAAACCAGAACCCTTGCCCCATTACCACTAGATTCAACATTGGTACTTCGATTAGTATTAGTGTCAGATTTTGGTGAGGACTGAACCTACCTAGTAACCTCTGACTGCACATCAGCGGCCATTAAATTCCCAAAGCCCAAAAAATAACTTTAGAATTTATGTCTTGACGGACGTAGTTGTTACTAAATTAACAGCAGTTCTCTCATACCCCTCACTCTGACAGTCAGGCCCAACTGTTCTCTATATAGAGAGGTGCAAAAGGCTGGGATTCAACAAAGTTGGGTGATCAGACTGAGAGAGAGAGAGAGAGAGAGAGTTGCTTTTGTTATGGTAATAATTGTAACTAATGGGATGCCGTAGAAGACAGAAGCATGTGGAAGACAATCTGTAATCAAGGTCTGTTTGTGAACTATGGAATTGAGACAATGGAGGGTTGTAGAAGACAAGTTGGGTTCCAGAGGAGAAAATGAGTGATGAAAACAATGGCATCCTTGTAATTTTGTAGAACTAGAATGCTTATTTTGTTTGGAAACAATAACCCACTCTAAGGTAGCACATCTGAGTAATAACTAGTGCTAGATTACTCAAGGAGTTTTGTGGTGATAAATTAAGGTCAGAGGGCAATCCACAAAACGACAAAAACCATACAGAAGGTCTAACCCAAAAAAATGATAACAAAACAGAAGAGATGCTGCCCAAGATGTATATTTACATCAAGTGAAGGGTCATACTTCAGGCTCCAGATGTATCCAAACTCCAAAGGATAGCCAAATTTTTTGGTTGTAGGTACCATTTCACTTGTGGACCCATATGGCCCTTCTAACTGTCTTTTATAAAATGACCTAACAATTGTCACAAAATTCGCAATCATTGCATCCATACTGAGCAACTAACCACAAAAACACAACTCTTCCTTTCTCATAGGCTATGAATATCGAATCATGATTATCTACTTGGAAACAAAACATTATTCTGTTCCTTGAACACAAACAATGTGATCACAGCATCACAAACTCTTCAACGTTTAAATATCTGGTACTTATCAAAAAAAAAAAAAAAACGTTTAAATATCTGGTGGAATTCCATAAGATTGCACCAAGATTTGAAAACCCAATGGCTGACTAGCAGACATACAATAACAACGGTGGAACCCTATACTTTCCCGAAACAAAGGCAATTTTATATCATTCATGTTACGTAATCAACCAACAGTTGTTTCACCTTGGACCAGGATAACCTCACCTCATGAAGATCTATCAGCTTGTAAAGTTGCTGAACCAACTTGCCAATAGAATCATCTGTGCCAGGAACAACAGTTGTAATACGAGAAAGCCCCTCAACTTCGGCATGGCCAACAGCTAAACTCTGAACGGGCAAAAAAAAGGAAAAGACAATCACACACACGCCAAATGGAGAAAATAGGAAGATGGAAACCAAAGAAGAGAAAGATAACAGTGAAGTACACACCTGAATATTATAGCCCCGTCGAGCAAAAACTCCAGTTAATATGTTGAGAACTCCAGGCTTGTCATTTACCAGCATGGATAAAGTATGCGACCGAAGCCCACTTGTCTAGAAGTATCAAACCAAGCATTATTGCTCACCTCATCTTGAAGTCTTTAACTAACTTTCCACAAAAATCACACATTTTACAGCAGCAAACAGGCCAATGGGAAAGGGGGAAAATACTTAACAGCATTGTAGAACTCACAACATCAATCCAACTAGTTCAAGATTAATTTTTGCACCGAAAGAGCCCTTTTGCTGGGGATCAAAATCAAAGTGTCAATCAAATTGGGTCCGATATATCCAGATTACTAGGAGCTTATATATGCAGTCACACAAACCGAACACTAAATATAGGAATCCATTTCTGAATGATTCTGGCTTTCATGCTTCAGTGGGTCTCCAATTTTTTTTTATCTTCGACCATATGTTCTAAGTTTAGTCCTCTAGAATGTTCAGAGTTCATGGAAGCTATTAAGTTACCAACTGTCCCAAAATTTTAAGTTATTCGAAAAAGGGCCCAACAAATTCATATCAAGCTATCCAACACCTTCCCTCACTTGCAAGTAGGGGTGTATACGAGCCGAGCTTCGGCGAGCTCGAGCTCGGCTCGTTTGCTTAACGAGCCCAAAACTCGAGCTCGAGCTCGGCTCGAGCCTTAACGAGCCGAGCCCTTAACTAGCCGAGCTTAGCCATTTACTAAACGAGCCTCTCTTAATCGAGCCGAGCCTCCCTTAACGAGCCGAGCTTTTGTCGAACGAGCCGAGCTCCACTCAGCTCGTTTACTAAACGAGCCGAATACTCGAGCTCGAGCTCGGCTCGTTTAGTAAACGAACCGAGCCGAGCCGAGCCGAGCCGAGCTCGCGAGTAGCTCGGCTCACTTACAGCCCTACTTGCAAGCCTGTCTTGCAAATGGAGGCTCACACATCCATACCTAGAGAAAAACAGAATGCGAAGGGGAGAAGCAGAATGCAAATGGATAACAAATGCAAATTGTAACGACCCGCTCCATCTTTGTACAATATTGTCCGCTTTGGACGCCCAAAGCCCATAGACTTCCCAGTAGGTCACCCATCCCTGGAATACCCCAGGATGAGCACGCTTAACTGTGAAGTTTCTATGCGCTTTGGCCCGCCCTCACGGCTTTAAAAGGCCTTGTACAAGTAGGAGGGATCTTTTTTTATAAACCACGACTTGCCCCCCGTCCTGTCCGGACGGAGCCTGCTTCCTGCAGTACCGCCGGCCACCGGAAAGCGGGGTGTCACACAAATGGAGAGATTGAACCAATACCTCTTAGAAACCAAAGCTCTGATACCAAGTTAAGTTACCAGTTGTTCCCAAAGCTTAAGTTCGGAGAAAATGGGCCCAACAATGTATATCAAGCTATCCAACAGAATCACCAAAATTACATACAGAAGGCACTTCTAAACTATTCTACAACCGTTGTCTAAGCTATGAGCAGATTGAAACATATTGAAATAGGCCTCAAGGTTCAAGCAACACCTTTTCTTCATATTCCTTAATTTTAATAAGCAAAGTTATCCACCAAAAGCCACACACACAGAGCCCTGGTGCACAGGATGTAAGTGCATACTCTCCTAACTCCCGGTATGAACACATGAATCACCAAAAAACTCAATATCAGTATCCGAAGAAAATGGAAAGCCTTAAAAAAAACTAAATTGTAACAAGCTTAATAATCTTATCAACCGGGGGAGCTCCTAATCTTTGGAACTCCCCCATTCTCTCCTCCATGCATACCGATGAAACAGGGACACTCTAACAAAGAAGTCCCTTTACAAAAAATCAAATAGGTCACTCCATGTATGAAGAAATTCCCAACTCACTCCAAACAGGGACAAGAAAAAGAAACCACATTTCTTTGCAACATCGTCTACTCTCTATGTCACCCCCACACATACACAACAACATTCCATCAAATCCTTTCCATGGGCAGAAGTCGCCTCTGTCAAATGCAACTCTGATATATTTATGTGTGTGTGTGCGCGCGCTTGTGTGTAAAATTGTATACAAGAGTTTCTGCTGCAGCCAACCAAAAACAATGGTTACGATGATAATTACCCAAAGTTGTAAGACGATTTCTGATAATAACTGAAAATAACTGCAATCCAGTGTTCCTATCCCAACAAACAGTCATCTAGTGCAACTTGCAATCCCTGTCGCAGCAATTGCAAATTAAACAACAGATGAAAAGTCTGAAAGAATTGATTTTTGTCCATCAATGAGGCATCCGAATAAATGATAGGAATTAAAGCACCACATCTAGATTTTGAGATCATCCAAGCCATGACAATGCTCAGTTGTAAGATGCAACATTGATGATCCAAGCACTCAGTGTATCTACCATAAATGTTCGTTCTGATAAAAAGAGAAATGAGGCCAAGAACAATAGTCAAAGAACGTAACATATTGCAGGTATTGATATAAGGAAAAAAATCAAAAACACTCCTCAGGAAAGCAAGACAAAGAAAACCTCATACCTACAAGCTAAAAACTGTGACCTTTTGCTTTTCAACGAGATTAGTTCCATTCTTTAGACATCCACGGAAGAAATTTTCTAGCTTTGTATTCTGGAAATATTAAATTTCCTGAGTTTCCTTAACTACTGCTTAAAAGAAACTATTCCACTTAACTTGAGCTATGGACTTAGTAGGAAACAAGAACAGAGAGAGCGTGATGCCATGAGATCACTTGGCAGCCATGAAACATATGTAGCTAGGTCCTGACATTCCACCAATGTCATGTATTTAAGCCTAGCCTTTATCACATTATCCATCAGAGTATCAGGCTACAGTGGTACTGTTCCAGAACATATTTTGCATTCTAGACCACCATGTGATATCTCTTTTACACTTAAGGTTGGAGTAACCTGAAATCTTTAGATTCAAAATGAGCCATAACCTACTCTTTTTGCATTGGTAGCATATGAACCAAATAAGTGATACATTGGAGCTTGAAAGGAATCAATTTGTTTGGTCACCATAGGATGCAGAAGTTAAATGGGATAAAAAAAAATGTACTGCAGCAAATTAGAAACAACAAGAGCAATAAATGCAAATACGAATCAAGTAGTTTGCGATATCCTAGAGCACATGATTGAAGATAAACTAGTCCAGCCAATTTGCCATGGTCCCAAAAAGCCCGTTGGGAAGAGAACAGGAATGCGAAAGCATCTTTAACGGCTCAATTAAGAAATCAGATACCAACTACATAACAGGGTAACCTACAGTATCACATTCACATCAGGTATCTACACACATTTCAGTCAGGTGGGTCGAGCTTTTAAAATAGTGTGGACACATTTGTGCTACAAGTAACCACTACAGAAGATTGAAGAAGTAATATAATAGGATAATGAGCAACAAAGTTTACTTACATCGTCATCATCGAGAACACCCCAGTGTGCATCGAGAACTTGACTTATAGGGAAGTCATCAGTTGTTTCCACAGGATAAACATCACCCTTCATGAATACAGGAAAATTTATCAAATACGCAACCCCTAATAAATTGAACTTGAATCATCCATTTACACTCCACATTAGCTCACAAAAGCCAGGGGAGAAAACTCATTACCTATTTGACAAGGAGACAAATTAATGGCAAGGTCTACTGACCAAAAGGAAGATATTCACACCTCAACGTCAAACTTATTAGTACCTACCACATTGCACTATTTTTTCCTGGTAGCTGAGAGTTCCATTAAGATTAAAAAAAATTAATTGCAAGTGCTTTATGAACCCAAATAGTGTGAAGATGTACCATGCAAACTATGAATCCACTACGGATGACATTTGTTTTTTAACTTCCATGCTTCATTGATTATAGCAGTTGGCAAAAGAAGCTCACTAAGCTAGACTAGGACAAAATTAAGAGATAGAGATCTATATAAACACATACCCTAACAGAAGTATCAGATTCTCCATTAAGTGTTGTCTTTTTTTTCCCTACAAAAGCGTCTACTGGCATTGTTCCTCCCAGATCTGGATATGAAGCTGCTGAATATCGCCAAAAGGGAGCAGACTCCCCCATCTTTTCCCTTCTTAAAGCAATCTGAAGGACATTTTCAGAATATCATAAAAGCATGCATGCTTGAAGGTAATTCAGTAAAAGAACGAATGACTAAAATACTGCATCGAAGTGACTTCTGCATTTATACCGACCTTTCCAGTTCAGGCAATTTCTCTAATACCAAACTTGCTTAAATTTCTTTGCACTGCAACCATTTTGCCTGGGTCTCCAGTCACCTGAACATCCAGTTAAAAACAGAAATTTGTGAAGGCTGAGCAAACAGTACATCAAGGATTCTGCGAGAAAATGCGACTGCAGTATGATGCATATTGCACTCCATAAAAACTAGTGCTCTACGAGATACAGATGAGGTCCCACAAGGGTGGCAATCCAAGCAGGCTCTTCGTAAAATTCTGATCAAAGCAAAATGAAAAGGCCATGTCATCAAGCATAGATGACAAGAACACCTGTGTCTACCAAGCTTTGTGGAAAGCCAACACCGGCCAGCAGCCGTTGTAGACTGGCAAAAGCTGAAGAGTTTTCAGGAAAAGTAAAAGATGCAACTGGTTGACAACACAAGTATCATAATTGGATACAGGATACAAGACTCAGGTGCCAGGCGCATTTGTTCGGCTATGCCATTTCTCCTAGCTACAGTACTCTCCCTACTCCTCCATATACTAACTTGACCGGGGCGTGAGGCTGGTCTCAGCCCTCACACCTTGTTTTGCAGGTCATTCCGTGGAAGGAGGAGGAGGGAGGACGCAATCCAAGAAGAGTTCCCGGAAACCACCACCCACACTTGTAATGGCCCGAAGGGTCATCATACCTCATGGGCCAAACCATGCAACCCGCAAAGACCTAATGAGCCTCTGAACCTGGGACGCGTGGCCACTAGGGCTTAGCCAAACAAATGCGCCGAACTAGAACATCGGTCCGAATAGTCGAGATACTCTTATCTTCGGGTCAGGCAACCAGGCTCCTTACTTGATCCTGTCCGGTCACCATATCCGAACCCATTTATGTCAAGTAAACCTGATTCGGATCCAAACAGTATGACTAGCATAATGCACGGAAGGTAGTTTGAGCACAGCACATGAACATAACCGACTCCATCCTTACCTCGCTTGCCAAACACGTGTTACTTGGAGGGCAAGGTTGGAGGTTCTGTATAAAGGGTAAGCCCAAATCCTAAAGAGGCAAGTCTTTACACAGCCCTAAACCCTTACTTGCCTCTCCTATTCCTCCAGTTACTTAAACATTGGAGTGCCTTCCCGGTCACCTCCGACCAGTTAGCCACTAACGGTAGGTGTTCAATGTGCAGATCAGGTCATGTTGCAACGCTTGAGCCCAGATCTGAACCGGAGGCCCACCTGAGCTCATACCAATTATTTTGAGACACCACAATGCTCAATCTGCACACAACATTTTGCTCAAACGCACTCGTGGAATCTGTACTCGATATTTTGCACATTTATTGAATTCGGAGCATTTGTGTGACATTAGCATGGTTTCAACTCTATGACAAGGTTTCTAGTCATAATCGTACATCTTGTACACATGGGGATCTCAGCGAGCTGCTCTGAGGCAACATATTGGATCATGAGAGCTGCTCATGGACTTTGGTGAAGAACTGTAAAGTTAGGTAAACAAGGAAGCTCCTTTCATATCGAGTTTTGCACTTTCCAAATTCAACAGTGGAAATGGTTTTGGTTGTTTGGATCCTAGTTTGGCCCTAGGATTTATATCTATGGGTATTTGCATTTGGTTTTGTTCATTGGTTGAGAAATTCCTATACCCTTGTGATGATTTTGATTTCCTCATCCATTTTGTTCAAATGCTTGTTTAGCCTGCAGGTGAATTCACCCATGCACCAATGAACCTACACCCTGAAGCAACATCATCTTGCCCCGAAATAGAAATGAAGAAGATGAGCACTTTGGAAACTCAGCCATCTTCATGTCCTGATGTGCTAAATAACAAGACACGCTACCACACATGAAATTCATAATAGAGGCTAACACAGGCAATAGCTACGGTAGGGAATTAGCAATACCAACACAACAATGTGCAAGATGCAGATCATATATTGCATTAAATATCATCAGGTAAAGAAATAGTAACATTTCTCCTGGACCACCTCAATAGTTAGCGAGTGCTCCGAGATATCAACAATTTTAGCTCTAAAAATGTCCACCAACCACATGACCTGGAGATTATAGCCAAAAATAAATAAAAAAATTAATGTCCAAAACGACAAGAAAAAACAGTAGATACTAACAGGAACACTTTCGGCACAAATATTCTTCTGAGAACTCAACACATTGACTTCACAAAATAGTATTGCATGTTATTATTGCAACCTCTGATACATTTGCTGCCTCCTAAAATTTGATGTCAGAAGGAGAAGCAGGCAATTCCTTATTCCATTCGATAAGCTAAAAATACCCACCGAAAATAAACTCCTCTCTCTCATCATGATCCTAATCTCGTGATCTAGAGTTATGCACTCAATGTAGATGATGGCATTAACACGTGGAATAAATTTGACCAAAGAAAATTAGAACAAGAGGCTGGTGGGACATTAGTTTTCCATTTACTCTACTTTGTAGTCACCATTTTAAAATAATGCCTGGTGCAACTTAGAGAAGCAGTATTACATACTCTCCTTAAAAATTTGCTGCGCGACTCTTGTGGAACCCTTGGACATTTAGTACAAATTACTGGAAAATAGCTTAACGTAGGTCCCTCCAGTCTTAAACTGGATTATGATTAATTAAGATTTAAAACAGGTGAGGACTATTCTTATAAAGAAGTATAAAACAGGTGTTGAAAGATGATCCATAGTACTATGCATGCTTTTTAGCTTTTGCTTATTTGTTTGTTTTGTGTTAAAATCAACATGCAAAATAAGCAAAGATTGAGAGACAAAGTTGTTAAGGTACTAGCAGTCCCAAAAGCTTAAGCTACTAGAAAATGGTCCCAACAATGTATATCAAGCTATTTAACAAAAGTAAGCTAATAAGAAAGGGTTACCAAGTGGGCAATACATCACTTATCAGCCTTTAGGAGTGTGATTCTTATCTATGAGAAATTTTCTGAAGAAGAGGCCGAGGGGCTCTGAGCTTTAATTTTTGCTTTGTTTCGGGTAATTGGGAGGCTCTGAGCTGACACTTCTAGTCAACTCTGCCAATTCTTCGGAGGGTTTAGCACAAAAACTCAGTGAGGAGATCAGATTAAAAGTAGAAGGATTGATTATTCCAAAGGCGAAAGGAGACAATCAAAATATTTTGTACTTTGTACCAATAAAGATTTCCAGCATAACTTAGATGGTTGGATGTCAAACACCTTCCCAGACATCAGCACAAGAACCAAGAAAAGCATTGCAACTGCAATTTTGTTTCAAACAAAAATAAAATTTTCAGATCAGTAGTGTTTGGTTAGCTCGAAGGGTTACATTAGTTGGTCTAGTTTGTGGTCTACATTCTGTTATTTTTTTGTCGGTGTGAGCATTCCAAGAAAATGACCATTCCATTCCAACCTTCACTCCAGTAAACCAAATACTGCCGTATAGAGCTCTAAAGAAATAGTGCTATTTTTCATAGAATCTCCTGAATAGTTTAAGTGTACTGTAGACTAAACCTCCAAAGGACAGAGCAATAATACCTCAACTCGGTACATTGGATCTGCATTGATTTTGATGAGCATCAGTTCACGTTCCACCTGAGGCTCTTTTGATATATCTTCAACCTGGTAACAAGTAAAAGATTAGGTTACGACTGAAGTAAATGTTCCCTAAAAAGGAAGGAGAAGCTACCACCATACAGATAAATGTTAGAGTCAACAAGAGAGGGCTCAAAAATAACGAGAATCTGATCCACGGTATTCCAACAGAGTTGCAATATATCAAAGCTCAAAAACAACAAGAAGAATCCAATGGGAACACATATGTTTTGAAACAGTTTTTTTTTTTATCGGCAAATATGTTTTGAAACAGTTTCAGACAACTAAGTAGAAAAATCCTGGCAAGGAATCAAAGCTTTACGACCGAGAAGGGAAGGAGACAGAGACTTTCAAAGTGAAAATCTTGAATATAAAGGAGTTTATAAAATGTATAAACAACGGACTTACAATGAGTTCTCAAATTGAAGGTTAAGGATTAGATCATTACCTTCAAAACATTCACAAGCTTTTGAAGCTGTTCCATAACTTGATGCAACACTCTTTCAGTTCCAGATACAACTATGGTGAAGAGGGCCTTGTCCTTGTACAGACCAACAGCGAGGGACTCAATGTTGTATCCCCTTCTTGCAAAAACTCCGGCAATCCTATTTATCATTCCGCTTTCATCACCAACAAATACCGAAATTGTGTGCCGCCTCAGCCTGTATATTTTGTATAAGTGATCCAGTAACCAATTTAAGCATATCAAATAAAGCATCCACAAAGAGGCTTTGAGAGGCCCCGGGAGTTGGATTCGCCGAGTCGAGGAGCCCAGCATTCAAAAGGTCAGGAAAAAAAACACAATCAAGAAAACACACTAGCGATAACTTTTTTTGATCGGCCACACTAGAGATAACTACTCCGTATAAAATACTCTCCATTACAAAGGCAATGTCTCAAACAGCATTAAATAAAATGGTTTGCTTCGTCAACGAGGCTTTATTAAGGGGGGCTTGGTTGGCCTCCCACTATCAACCATTACAGCTGGCATCAACCAGCCATGCGATACTGCCAGGAACAAAGAATAACTCAGGCAGCGGAAATGCAATAGAGAAGAGGAAAGACTTTGCGCATGTTATTGACTCACCTACCTTCATTCAACAAGTATCCTTACAAAACAATATAGATGATAAGATAAATACCAAGAGATTGTTTTAGAGCATGAACTAGAGTGTTGTGTGCTGCGAAGGTCGCCCATGTGCGTCTCTCTGTGTGTGTGTGTGTGTGAGAGAGAGAGAGAGAGAAGAAGAAGAAGAAGAGGAGGAGGTAGTAACAGTTTGTTAAAGCACTGAAAATGTCTGTTTGATTGCTAACTATTTTACTCGTTTGAAGAATTATGCAAACATGCTAGTTTTCTACTAAATGCAATAATGCCCTCCAAGTTTTCGAAGTCAATGTTTCCCCTTCTTAAGCTTTTCAAAGTTATGACGAAAAGAGGATTAATCCTCAATCATTCAACTACAACCTTGCTGCCAAATGTTGAAGGTGGTTTGCCCAGCCAAGTGGTGTATGATGATAGCTAAAGAAGACAAGTTTGTGTTTAATTTTATATAGATGACTGACATCTAGTTAATGTAATCGACAAATAGGGTAGCTTTTTTATAATAAAAAAAAAAAAAATTGAGGTTTAACCATTATACTAGTTTTAGCTACTAGGCATGAAGATATACGTTTGTTAAGTAATAAAGAATCAAAGATAAACGATTGAGATTCATGGACCTTCTATATTGCATCTCCAAGAAGCAAGCAATTTAGCAGGCATTTTTTTATGGAATATTGATGAGAAATTGATAAACCGAAGATACCATGGGGGGTGATGAAGGCGGTGTTTTCAACATCCCCTTCGCTCATGGCGATCTGATGGTAGCCTCGGTATGCGTCCAAGAAGCTGAGTCGCTCATGGCCGGCGGTGGCGTCGACGAGCTGGTCGATCCGAGGAAGGGGGAAAAAGTCCTTCGGGCAGGCGTCATTGAGATTGGAGTAGTCAACACAGACCCGCCACTTGCCGTTCTTCTTCTTGACCACCACGATATTGGCCAACCATTTGGGGTACTGGACTTCTCGAATGGCCTCTGCGTTTAGAAGTCGGTTAACCTCTTCGATGACGGCGTCGGAATGAGCCGGGGAGGATCGCCGGGCCCTCTGCACGACCGGGCGCTTAGCGGGGTCGATGTTGAGCTCATGACAGATGAAGGAAGGGTCAACCCCGGGCATGTCGTATGGGGTCCATGCGAATACTTCCAAGTTCCGCTTAAGGAAGGCGACCATCTCGTTCCGATCAACTTCTGAAAGGGAGGAATTGATGAGAAAAAAACGGGAGCCATCTTCGGTGAGGGGGATAGTGAGAAGGTCGTCTGCTACCTTGTCGCTAACCGGTCTTCCGACGTCTTCCAAAACTGGAGCCTCGGGGTAAAAATTTGAGTGAAAGTTAATTTGGTTTATGTTTAAATAAAGGAGTGGGGTGGATTTTGAGGAATTTTACTCGAATTCTAGGTAAAAAAATGAAAATGATATAGGTACCAATAGCTTTATAGGGAAAACGTACCGCCGGCCGCGACGGGCTGTCTCCGGCAACTAGACGGCCGATCCGAGCCGTCCAAAAATTTTAAAAAAAAACCCGAGGGGGTCTTCGCGGGAATCAACGGCATCCGATGTGTGTAGGATGCTTGATCTAAATATCATATTTTTCGTGTATACATATGGCGTTTAGATCAAGCACCCTACACACATCGGATGCTGTTGATTCCCAAGAAGGCCCCCTCGGGTTTTTTTTTAAAAAATTTTTGGACAGCTCGGATCGATCGTCCGGTGGCCGGAGACGGCCCTACGAGGCCGGCCGGTATGTTTTCCCTACATAGCTATCGATACTGATAGCAGTACTCGTAAAAAAATGGGTAAGTGTTGAAGATGCTCTAATAAACCTATTACTACTCCAATATCCAAAAAAACAAAAACCGATTGAGTTTGAAAAGGTCTTAATTGATTTTCTTGATTTTTTCCTAGTTTTCCCTGACGACAAAACCAAGATCACAGTTTCCTTACAATCAATTAAAGACAGTAGAACTGAAATCATGTAAATAACTATATATATGTTGATTAGTTTACGTTCAAGCAATGCCAATGAGATACATCTGAGAATTTACAAGTATATCCCCACACATTGAACCTGAGTCCTGAGACTTTATATCAGCATTCTTAAGACAAACTAATACGTAGCTAGCTAGGCAATTACCCTTCCCCCCACTCTTCTTTTCTCACACATTTTGATTCTTCTTGAGTTCTGAATCACCCCTCTTCTTCCAAAATTTCAACTGCAACCCTCTCATCTCCAACATCTTCTCAATCTCCTCGATTGGAAGCCCCTTGGTCTCCGGCACAAAAAACAACGCCACAACAGATATGACTCCGAACACGAGGAACGTCCACGAAGTCCCAATCGCTTGTGTCAACGAGAGAAACGACTGTGCGACGATGAGGTTAGAAATCCAGTTTGCTGTGGCAGCTATCCCCCACAGACCCCTCTGAACCTTAGTGGGTATATCTCAGAGTTGACAATCCATGGCACTGTGCCCATTTCGGGAGAGAAGAATATGATGTAGAGGGCTAAGCCAATCAGAGCTAGCCACCCATACTTGCTTGGACACCCCCTTGTGTACCACAGCTTGTGGTCATCATGACAGATGTCCTTCACGGTGTCGTTTGAGATCAGACAGGCTCCGGGAAACAGCTGCAATGATATCAGACCACGTTATGAATGTAATGGAGTTTTAAACAAGAAATCACCAGGAAATGCATATTTGGCTAACGGCCTAGATCAAAGTTATCAATTTCGATCAGTTGCATTCTCTGGGGGAATGATGCAACTTATTGGGGATTCAAGACATATGAACAGTAGAGATGGACATAGAACTTACCTGTTATACAGAATGTATCAAGCATCCATGTCAGACATTAGACACCTTAAGATTTTATCATTCGAGTTTGCAACAGGATTATGGATAAAACTATGCTATATTCAAGTTGACCACCATTTTACCCTTAAAAAAAAAAAAAAACTAGGTTATGAACTTCCGTATCTTTTGTCAAGTCTGCGTGTATGTGAAGCTGACCCGAACTAGATATCCCTACCCGTGTCCATATGACATAGTGGGTAACGAGGCCTTGGTTTGCTATCCTTACTAGTTGATGAATCGCTATGTATTTACCTTATTGATGAAGCACAGAACCCACAATCAGGAGAAGAGGCCTTCAAGCACTTCATACAGTCCCAGTTTCCACCAGAACTTCCAGCAGAACTGTAATCTGGACACATATACCCTCCAAAACTAGCTGTCTCAGCTGCAATAACAGCCGGTGAGTGAGTTGTAGTCTCATGAAATACTGCCGACAAAACACCAAGCGAAATAATAACACCACACAAGCTGAAAACCAGAAGCTTCTTCCTTCCCGTCCTATCAATAAAATATATGCTCACAATGGAGCCCAAGGCATTGAGCCCTGCAGTGACAAGAGAGAGGAGGAGGGCTGTTTGGTTAGATGCAAAACCGGCTAGCTGAACTATGGTGGGGCTGTAGTACATGACCGTGTTTATGCCCACAAACTGCTGGAATACTTGGAGTCCTACTCCGGCTATTAGTCCTCTTCTTACTGTTTTCGTTTTCAGAAGTTTCACAAAGCTTATCTTTTCGGAAGAACCCTTTTCTTGAATTTCTGTTTCGACTGATTCCTTTAGGGCTTGGATCTCGGCTTCCACATCCTCTGCTGGGTATATTTTCCTTAGAATGGTCTTGGCTTCTTCTTCTCTACCGTGTTGTGTGTTCAATATTAGTTGGCAAATTGAGAATTTGACAAAGCAAAAGAGTAATGCAATACAAGCATTTTTTTTCCATGTAGTTTCCCTAAAGACTAATGTGGCAGTGGCACATGTAGTAAACAAATTCCGGTGCCACATTATTCAAATGAAAATTTTGCATTAAATTGCTGTTTGTGAATCACTTTCCAAGAGAAGAGAGTACGGTTTTTGTGAGAAATTTAGCAGAGAAAATTTACAAATTGGTCGATACCTGAAAATTTAACAGACAAACTAGATAATGACTTCCAAACAGAATCTTGGTTCATACTTTTTGCACAGAATGATGCGGCAGTGCGTGATATAAAAACCACAGTGCCACATTGTTCTAGTGGGATTTCCGCTTTGAAAATGCTGTTTGGGAATGGTTTTCCGAGAAAAAAGTGTGGGAGGAACCTTGCGGTAAAGCCAACGGGGTGATTCTGGAAGCAGGAGCATCAGAATGAATTGCACCAAAGCTGGAATTCCGGCAACTCCTAGCATCCATCGCCATGTCCCTGGAGCCTAATTACAGACAACCAAAAGGTAATTAACATCTTCTATGTTATGACTGGTTTTTGGAACCAGTTTCTCATGTGGGAATTGATTTCTCTTTAGATTCAAGTGACAAAGATCACAAGACAAACCCAAGGGGTGGTCAATAGGGAGCATGGCAGCAAGTAAGGAGATCACTCCTCAAGCTCGCAGGTTTGACTCGTATTGCCAACAAACGAAGACAAAGGAAATCTATGACAAAGGAAGACAAGAGTCTTTTACCCATAGGTTGGAGGATGAAATCACAGCAACAGACGAGAAAACGAGTTTGATTGAAATCCGTTCTGTCACTGCTTGGGTCAACTTCAGAACTCTAGAATTAGTCAAGTGTGCTAAGCTAGTCCAGACTCCCAATTATCCAAAAAGACCAAAGATCACAACACATGCCTAACAAAAGCCTATGAACTGATGCCTTACCCACATAGAATAGAACATTTGAAATACCTACGTAGACCCCAAATATATTTGGAACATACCTTGGTAAAGGCCAAGTTAATAAGGTAAGATAGGAACTGTCCACCAGTGATCAAGAACCCATTTGTACTGACCAATGCACCACAGATTTTCGCCGGAGAAGCTTCCGATATGTACAGAGGGGATGTCATCGACGCCATTCCGACACCAATGCGTGCAAGCTACCAATGCGTTTATTAGGCTGGCTTCTAGATCAATAGGCAGAGCACGTTTCACGGTCTTCGTGATCCATCATAGAAAGGAGATACTCACTCACTACTAGTACTACTGTTACTGTGAGAGAGAGCCTGTCTTTATTTGATGCTACCATGCCTTCTTTTTTTAACCACTTGCTTAGAATAAATATAAATCTAACCCTTTCTTTGTTTATGCTTTCTTTCTTTTTTTTAATCAATACACAGAACCATGAACCATCTCACGAAAATTAGCAGAACCATGGTTTTTTTTATATCAATCTGAAGTTGCCAAAGTGTGTGCAACTACATTTGCCAATCTACGAATAAAAAGAAAATAAAAATCCTAAACCGATCGACTTCGAGGCGAATATCTTCGATGACAACTTCCACTTCCGCAGAGCAAGAGCACATGCTGATGGTAAGTCAATCCAACCGATCTAAATCATCATTGGACCACCACTGTCATTGCCTTGCTTCATCAAAGGACCATCACAGCCATCTTTACCGAAACCTAAAACGACATTCTCTCAAGCATCCCAGAGAGAATGTCAACCTGAAACCACACCATATCTAAACCCAATGTAGCAGGTCCAAGGCTAAGCAGAAGAAGAATCCCAAGGAGTTTAGGCGTTGTGGCAGAGGCATGAGATTTAAGGGCTTGGACCCTCTTATGTGTTACGTTCAACTCTCATTGTCAAGCTATCTTGAGGCCACCTCACATTGCGCATAATTGTGTGAAACGAATGTGAGAGAGCCCGTATGGATTAATTCGAGGTGTGCGCAAGCTACCCTGCACAACCGCACAAGAAAAAAAATAAGAGGAAGAAATCCTGAAAGATTTGGCTGATGAGCGAAAATGAACAACCAACAAGCAAAGAGCCAAATGAGATGATTGAGGAAACAGAAGGAAGCATTCCATGAAAAATGATCAATAATCAATGCAGTTCAATCAAATTATTAATAATCAATAATTAAGCATGTCAAAAACAAATTCCTGAGAAAAACTTAATTATGCGTCTCATTAAGATATTCTTGAGAATCAGCATCTTAAGGCCACCAATTACCTGGCCCGAGACCTCACCCCCTACGACGAAAAGACATAGAGGAAGGAATAAAATAAGTAAATATACACAGTGAAATAAAAATAGTATTTGAGAATCACTTTTCACTTTTGTAACCTCTAACATAATCTGAGTCATAATGTAGCATCCTGTGCCCCTTTTCGAAGCATGGCTAATAAAGGATGGAAAGAGACTTTGTTATGACTGGTGAAAGACCTCGAAATTGATACAATAAGGACACTAGCCACAAATGTTGCTTGTTTAGAAGGCATTGGAAATGCAGAATAGCTGCACAATTATTGGGGCAACGTTCTCTTTGCACTTAATTTAAAGGCTATCCAGTGTTTTATTGGTCATAACTAAGACTCGAGGCATGAAAATCAAGAACCTAAAGAAACAGATTTAGGTGTTACTCAGTTATGAGGCTTTGTTCCAGTAACATTCTTATCTACAAGGGGGTACTTGGTATCGCATGAAGATTATAACGCCCAAATTACACCAATGAAGAACATTAATACACAAAATTTAGAGGTATTGATTTCGAGCTCACTTTAATCAGTGCAAAATCAAGGTTTTCATCAAATAGAAGAAGGAAGAACAATGTCGTTTAATGTACCTCCCCAGATGGCATTTGGCCGCATTGTGGTTCTGCGATAGAATCAGTCATCTTTTGACGTATAGAAGCAGGGCTGACAAATGAGGATTTTTTTTTTTTTGTCTCTGAGTTGGCGTATGAGTCGTATCATCCATCAAAGCAAGGTATTCAAATATTTGCAGCTTCGAATTTATCAACCACCATCCTAAAATCCTCATCAACGTCAAAGACTTCCATTCTGTTCTTGGGTTCAACCCGGCTATAACCTGGATTCTTTGATACCTGCTTATCACCCATCATTTTCCTAAAAACCTTTGCTTCTTCCCATCTCCCCAGAGAAGAGTACATATTGGCTAGAAGCACATAAGGGGCAGAGTTTTGTGGGTCCAGACGAAAAAGCTCCTCTGCTGCTCTTCTAGCTAGGCTCACATTAGCATGAACCCGACAAGAACTAAGTAAAACTTCCCATACAATAGGATCATCTTTGTATGGCATTCTATCTATTAATACTTCTGCTTCATGGAATCGACCAGCACGTCCCAGAGCATCTATGATGCATGTGTAGTGATCCAAAAGTAGGTCCACACCATGTTCAAGCTTCATCGAATTGAATATTTCGATCCCCGTATCAACTAGTCCTGAATGGCTACATGCAGTTAGAACAGCAACAAATGTAATTCCATCAGGTTCCTCACCTGATACAATCATGTCTTTATATACACTAACAGCCTCTTCACCACATCCGTTTTGTGCATATCCATGGATCATCTCATTCCAAGTAACAATATTTTTCAAGGGCATCTCATCAAAATATTCCTTGGCCCCATCTACATCACCACATTTACAATACATATTAATCAGAGCACTCCCCACATATACATCAGTCATATATCCATCTTTTGCTATCTGGGCATGAATTTGCCTCCCGTGAGACAAAGATGATAGATTTGCACAACAACTCAAGATGATAGCATAAGAGAATTGGGTGGACAATAGCCCCTTTCCTAACATTTTCTTAAATAAAGAGAAAGCTTCCTTGTCTAGTGAATTCAGTGACAAACCTGCTATCATAGAATTCCAACAGGCACTATCCAATTCCAGCATGTTATTGAAAATACATTTTGCTGTCTCTATTTTATGGCATTTTGAATAAATGCCAATAAGTCCGCTGGCAAGATATATATCAGTATGAAACAAAGCCCTTAGTGAGTAAGCATGGACCTGTTTTCCACCCTCCAGAAGTCCTATTCCAGCACACGAGCTTGTGATAATAGCCAAAGTAGTACGATCAGGCTGGACCCCTCGAAACTGCATCTCTCTAAAAAGTTTTACTGCCTCTTTATGGTTGTCGTTCTGTGAATACCCTGAGAGTATGGCATTCCATGAACTCAAGCTTGGGCATACGATTCTATCAAATATTCGACGCCCAATTTCAATATCTCCAGACTTGACGCATGCTGCAAGCATATTGATGTGAGTGACCTCATCAGGTTCAAAACCCTGATGCAGCATCCCATGCATATAATCCATGGCCTTCTCAGTGTCATGATTCTGCCCGTACCCACCAATCATTATGTTCCAAGAAACAACACTAACTTCGGGTAAATTATTGAAAATAATCTCAGCACTTGTCATGTCTCCTTTCTTTGCATACATATCAAGCAATGAATTAATTAAGTGAAGATCTCTCTCAAAACCAAGCTTAACACTGAGGCCGTGTATTTGGTGCCCATGCATATTACTTGAAAAACCATAAGCCTCACTAGTGATACCAAATTGTCCTCTTCTGTCTCTGGCACAAACACCCATAACACTAGACAGTGAAACGGGATCGATACGAATTCCTGTTCTATGCATTGTTCTAAACATACTAAAAGCCTCCTCAACCCGGTCACTATCTGCTAAAATTCCCATCATTGCTGTGAAAGAAACCTCGTTAGGTATGGGTAAGTCGCCAAATGCCCGAATTGAATCCTCAATGCACCTACACTTTGCATACATGCACAATAAAGCATTAGCCACAAACACATTTTTATCAAGACCAATCTTGATAGCAACCCCATGGCACTCCATACCACAATCCACATCCACCAATGCACCACAAGCACTGAAAACACTCGCCAATGTGAAATGGGTAGGCATAAAACCTTCAAGATTCATCATGTGATAAACATCCATTGCTTCTTGCTCTAACCCACTTCGAGCTAAGGCGCTAATCAAAGTGTTCCACGACACCGTGTTTCTTTCGGGCATTGCTGCAAATACTTCACGCGCGTCTTTCAACTTGCTGGCTTTACAATACCCGTCTAACATTGCGTGCCAAGAATAAATGTTTCTCATCGGCATTTTATCGAATAGATGGCGTGCGGTAGGTGTATCACTGCATTTGGAATAGAACTCAATGAGGCGGTTGGACAGGAAGGTGTCGGCTGAGAGGCCGTTACGGAGCATGTAGCCGTGGAGGATTTTTCCTGAAAGGTTGGCTTTCTTGTCTATACAGAACTGCAAGAGATTAGCCAAGTGCGTAAAGATGGCCTTGGTTTCCATTTTTAGCTGGTGAATCAGAGGCAAGATTTTATATCTGCGCACAAAGCTTAATAAATTAAGACTTGCAAAACACCCCCACCGTAAACATGAGAGAGAGAGAGAGAGAGAGAGAAAAGGATTACTAGTAAAGTAGTAATTACCAGTGTCGTAGCCAAAGAGAAGGCCACCAATTCCAGCAGAGAAAGCGAGACGGAGTACATATGGGTTTCTCCTTTCTCCAGGCTAGGGAAAAACAATCCCTGAAAGCCGATGTGTTCGTTGGGGGTTCAGTTCATGTCCAGTATTTTTTGGTCCAGTCCGGTCCAGTTTTGGGCCGTTGTGGGCCCATCTCGGGCCCACAACAATGATTGAAATCGTTCATTTTGTAGAGCTGGTCGAATATGTCATCCATGCCAAAAATTAGCTTGATCAAACATCAATATGTACATGAACGAAATAGATTTGTACATGAAAAAAATGGGCAATTATTAATTTCAACTTAATTTTTTGGGCAAATTTTCGTAGTAGTCCCTGTAGTTTTACAGTTGTCTCACTTTCGTCCCTCTAGTTTCAAAGTGCTCGAATTTCATCCCTGTAGTTTGTTTTACGTTCCAATTGGTAAAATCGTTAATACCGTTAACGAAACTAACGGAAAAAAAAATAAGTGTTTCAATTTTCAATCCGTTTGAACCGGTGCGAAGATCTTATTTTTTTGATCATTTTATCCTAAATGGTCTTAATGAATTTTTGGCTCTAAGGCCTTTCAACGAGTACCCGAAGGCTCCTTATTTAGTTTCAAGGCTCTCTTAGGGTGCTCATTGAAAGGCCTTAGAGTCAAAAATTCATTACGACCACTTAGGATAAAATGATCAAAAAAATAAGATCTTCGCACCAGTTCAAACGGATTGAAAATTGGAACACTTATTTTTTTTTTCCGTTAGGTTCGTTAACGGTGTTAACAATTTTACCAATTTGGAACGTAAAACAAACTACATGGACGAAATTCGAGCACTTTGAAACTACAGGGACGAAAGTGAGACAACCGTAAAACTACAGGGACTACTACGAAAATTTGCCCTAATTTTTTTCATCGCTTTTTTCTTGTACAAATCTATTTCGTTTATGTACCTATTAATGTTCAATCAAGCTAATATTTGGTTTGGATGACACATTCGACGAGCTCTACAAAATGAACGATTCCGATCATTGTTGTGGGCCCGGGATGGGCCCACAACGGCCCAAAACTGGACCGGACTGGACCACAAAAATACTGGACAGGAACTGAACCCGTCCGTTGGATGTATTGCTCCTTCCATTTCTTTTTTCCGCCGAAACAAAAAAGTTTGGGAAATGAATTCTGCTGATCTACACTCCAAACACACCCTTTTATCGGCTTGTTGGTCTTGACACACGCAGGCACGCAGAGAGAGAAAGGGGTAGGGAGCCTTTTCTATTTCTAAAGAGTGACCACACTCACGGGCGCGCCCAGGGATATAGAGAAATACCGAGGAGCTTGGGACGCTTGCAGGAGTCATGATTTTTAATACTGTATTTCAAAATAGTTTTCACTCCTGTACTCAATTCTTAAGACGCTTGCGCTCAATTCTTACGACGCTTGCGCTCAATTCTTACGACGCTTGCGCTATCAATCCTCGCATTTCCAAATTTTAGTTGTTTGGTGAAGTTTTAAAAGACACTTTCATACTCCCACACCTGCACATGCGTTATGTGACTTAGGGCAGGAGTCAGTCAACAGTGACACATTGGGGTCCTTGGGTAAGGTTTTGTCTTTTGGGATAATACTCCTTTGTGCTAGAGATAGGTAGATAAAGATGTTCGAATATAAGGCTGATTGGCATTAATATTGTAGATTCTTGAGGCGAATTTTGAAGAAGGGGCTCTAATTTTTATTTTTCAGTTTATTAGAGTATCCACAATGCTATAATCAAAGGTAAAAAGTTTTTAAAGTTAACAATATTAGTGCAAAATATACCTCACAATGCTATAATCAAATTTAACAAACTCTTTAGAAATAATCAAATTTTGGACTTTAGATAACCAAATTTATTAGAGTACTTTATATATTCCCAATCAAATACACTAATCATTATACAAAAATATTCTATCTCTCTTCCATTTTCCTCTCATTTTCTTTTCGAACAATATTTTCAAAAAAAAAAAAAAATTTAAATAGTTTTTTTCCAAAATAGAGTTTCAAAAACTATTTTCTATTTCTAGTAAATAGTTTCTATTAGTTTCAAAATTATTTTTAGAAAACCTATTTTCTATTGTTCACAGTTTTTAGTATTATGTAGTTTGAAAAGATGATGTGACAAGTTTTGGTTATCTAATTTTGATTATGTCATTGTAGACATCTATATTGCTAACCTTAGCAATCTCTTAAATGAATAATCAAAAGCTGATGTGGTAACTTTTGGTTATCATTTTTTGATTATAGTGTTATGGATACCCTTATGATGGGTACTTAAAAACTGTTAGAATGTTGGGTTAAAAAATATATATAATAGTTAGGCTCTAATTTTTACAAATTTGTAGGGGGATTTAAGCCGGTTCGCTTTGTGTGAATAATAAATAGAAAGAAAGTTTATTGATGACCATGTTATGAAAGAGGGAGTGGTTCGGAAAATCTAAGGGGAAGGGGTAACTGTGAGTACTATGCACTTAAGCAAAGCATGCGTGTTGCGCAGTCCTTATTGCGCCCACCATGAGCTGGTTCATTTGATCTAAATTATTATTTGTTTTCTTTGTCTCGTTGACTTGATTCGTGAAAAAAATTCAGATGAATCGGACATTAACAAGATGTATCTTACAAGAAAGATTATCTCCTTCGATGAATAATTTAGTGTGCAAAAATTAGGAGATGAAAAATGTGAGTCACCATTGTGAGCTCGTGACATCTCAAACTTGGTTTGTTTTTTAAAAAATATACCAAAGAGAATTTCTCACATGTCCAAAAATTTCTAGACATTCTGATTGTTTCATATTTTCGTAGATTTACAACTATTAATTATTAGTGTTAAAATTTCCTAAAATCATTTGCCACATGTGCGGAGCACGTGCATGAGACTAGTTCAAAGATAATTAGCTTAGCCATTCCCTGAAGGTTGTAGTACTACTCTCTGGGTGGTGCTAGCTCGAAAGTCCCAGGGTTTTTGGTTGGTTTCCAAGAAAGGGTTCGCAGGTTTATTCCCACAACATCTCTATTTTTTTTTCTTTAATTTTCACTTTGATAAGCAACTTATCCGTTTGGAACCTATCGAAAGGAAAAGAAAGGAAAATAAAATAAAAAAGAAGGAAAATGAGAGGAAAATAGGAGGGAAAATTTACGATTCATTACACTTGAAATCTTTATTTTCTTCTCATTTTCTCTTCTAACCAAACAAAAGGAGGGAAATTCTTTAATTTTCTTTTCTTTTCCTTTCTTTTCCTTGAGTTCCAAACAGAGCCTAAATATTTTTTCTTTGCTTGCTAGGATGAATATTAATACTGATTACACGTATTATGTTACATAAGTTGGTAGAGAAACAAAGTTCGTGCTGTGTACATAAACGAACTAAAACAACATTCAAGAAGATCATGAAACACAACTCATAATAACACACAGCTGGTTCTTGAAGCAGAAAGTTACCTCTTTTGATTCAGCAGAAGGATTCTGAATCAACTTTCCAGAGCTATATATGTTCTTTATCACCGGACTCCTCCAAACTTCTGACGCTTTCTTGAACCCACTGAATAGTTCTGAATGCTCAGAATCTTGGAGACACAGAAAGGCGGCGGATTTGGTTTGTTGAGGCCTGAGGGTAAACACCTCCGGATCCCTTAAGGGATCCCGGAGGAGACTGTGGTGCGGTCTTCTGTTCTCAGCCCTTGGATTTAATCCAAGGGCCACGGAAAGAAAGGGCATAAAAAACACACAAATTACACTTTCCCCCCTCTTTGGTTCATTTCACGCAGAGGCTTGGAGAGAAAGAGAGAACCAGGGAAGAGAAGAAGAGCGCGGACGAACGAAGAAGAATAACGACGACGACGAACGAAGAACACAAGAACGACTGAAGGTCTCTCACTCTCTCTGGTTCGATTCTGTAATCTCTCTCTCTCTCTCGTTCTGTACGAGAACCAGAAACCCTAAAGCCCTCACACTTCCCCCTCGACGGCATTCACACAGAACAGAGAGATAGAGAGAGAGGCGACGCAAGGGAAAACGAAGAACGAAGCAGCGGACGATGATTGAAGCCCGACGAACGAAGATGAACGAGAAGAAGACCGAAGACGAACGAAGATCCACCGAGGTATCTCTATCTCTCTCGAAAAAAAAAACAACAAATCTGGCATCTGTCCTTTGCAAATTGGGTGAATTATTAGGAGAATAAGACTCGTTTGACGCAAACCCATGTAGCTAAGGCATTCACATTTCAGGGACGCAATGTGACAACCCACGTAATTGACATTGTGAGATTTTGTGACAAAACCGGAAGAAATGACAAAGCCATATGGATGATGATCGCATCTGGATTCAAATGTAAGCTCAGAATTGCACAATATGCTTGCAAAACTGAATCACCCAATTTGATTATCTGAGAAACTAAACTGTAGAAAAGACCAGGAGTACTTGTTTTACTTTTACTTATCTCTATCGACAAAGACTTGAGAAAATGACTCGTCAAGTATGTGTGTTCCCACTGGTGGACACTATAATGTGGGCATAGGCCCCAGTAATGAATAATTTCAGAAAGTTGATGGAAACAAGGAGCAGTTTAATGTTCACAGCCAACTTCATTTAAGTTTCGAGGAACACGAGAGGAGTGAACATTTGAGAAGGTAGAAGAGAAAAAATAGTTGAACAAACACGACAAAGAATAGGAGAGGAGTGAACATTTGGGAATTATTTTCCTTGTGCTGAGATAATGACCGCAATAAGTGCTTGAATGTACAGTTGCTAATTTTCACTCTTTGAGTTTGGTTCCAGTGAAATGTATACCTAATTTTTGGTTTTTGATTGATTAATGTAGACGCTGAATGGTTGTTCCTTTTTTACATGGTATGACCCCACTACTTGTGCTAGAGGAATGGAAGGCATATGTCAAGAAAATTGGTCAAATTGCAGGCTGAAAATGAAGAGTTCTAAGGAAAAATGAAACAATTGAGATGAATTGAGGAATTGAAGAGCTCAAATGAGAGTGGCCAAAAAAGTTCAGAGATATTGAAGAGAAATGAAGAGTTGGTGAAGTCCTTAACATTGTCTGAAGCCAAAGTGTTGAAGCTCCAGCTTTTGTTGATTGTTATGTTAGTTATGGGCTTTGCCATTTTTTTTTGGGGTTTCAGGTTTGTGAACAAAGGAAACACATTGTTCTTGCAATAAGGTCTCAGTTGTAACATTGTACATGCATAGGTTGATGGTGCAAACTCTTCCAATGTATTTTTTTCTTTCGTGATAACTCTTACAATGTTCTTACAAACTCTTACAATGTTGTGATTATCTTAGTAAACTTCTTAGGATATTAAGATAATCAAATGACTATTTGTTTGTTGTGGTCCTTTGATGTAGGGATGGCAAAATCTAAAGGATTTAGGAGGAGAAAACAATATTGGATGTGGATGAGTGGTAGTCAATTGTTAGGGAAAATATTTTACAATTGTTTGGTCAAATATAATGGGGGTATATAATTGTTTGGGAAAACAATATTGGAGTATCAAACTGGGGCTAGCTTAGTTGGCTAGGACTTTTGCGGTTTCACTATGAGGTTAGGAATTCAAATATCTTTACCTGCATGTGTTGTTCTTCCTTTTGTAGTTGTTGGGATTATTTCTCCCCCTAATGGGGCTAATAGTTGGAAATTGTCTGGGATTGTTTCTCCCCCTATTGGGGCTACTAGTTGGGTTGGGCTTATAGTGATTGTGGAGTTGTTTTCATTTAATTCTTATACTTGTATTCTCCTATCGCTGGAAAAAGAAAGGGAAAACAAACAGTGGTTAGTTAATTTAGGAGGAGAAGATAAATGGCTAAGTGGGGGAGAGGAGTATATGTGCCTATAAGAAGTTTCAATACAATTTCGATGTGACTTTCTACTGTTAAAAAATTGGAAATCAATATTAGAAAAATTATTTATGACCTTTTGAAGGATTCTTATGAAAATCCTTGCATCCGTAATGGTTTTTTTTTTTTTGAACGGCGAAAAAAAGATTTTATTAACCCTTGAAGGAAAAGATTAGTAAATAGGACAAGGAGAGAACGAAAAGTCCAATCCGAGACCCAATCCCTTGATTGGCAAGATGCCAACCAAGGCAACACCCAAAGGGAACAAAGTCCCAACACCTAAAGGCCTAAGAGCTCGGATAAAACAGTTAAAATAAGTGGGACGCAGCCCAAACACCCAAGAGGCCTAAAAGCCCAAATTACATGGGACAAGCCCAACTAGTAAAGCCCAAACAAACACAGCAAACCGTCCAATGAATCATTGTCTGGTATATATGTTGTAAAAAGACAGAGAAAATCTTTTATATTAATCTTTTAATCAACTTCCGTTCAAACTTAATAAACAAAAAACAAATATAGTATATACATCTATCATCTATTACTATTACAAAGGGAACACCTTTTTGCAGTGTTCAAAAAGTCCCCAAGTGCTAGTTGGGCAGCCGGGCACCGCCTAGCGCCTAGGCCAATTAGTTGGAGATTAATCGATGCCTAGAGATTAATTGTATCATTTTTTAAATATTCTTGAGTCAACTCAATGGCTAGTATTGCATTACAGCTACAATATGTAGGAACTTCTTTCCACTTCCTGAAAGTTCTTAAATCTGCATCAGTGACTGATCATGTTGATGTTGTGCAGCCTATAACTGGTTATGGAGTGGCTAGAGTGATTGATTCTAGACATCCAAATGTCAAGATAGGTGACTTAGTTTGGGGAATGACTGGATGGGAAGAGTATAGTCTCATTACAGAACCAGAGACACTCTTTAAAATTGAACACACAGATGTGCCTCTTTCTTATTATACTGGAATCCTTGGTAAGTTCATTCCATTTGTTTCCTCCAAATTACTTCAGGTACAATAGGTAGATTATCTTCTTCTTTTTCTCATCCCAATAAGAAGGCATTCAATTTATTTGTCGTGGAACCTCACCGCTAATGGATGTAGCAGGATATGGAGCTGAAAAGAAAATAGTAGTTTTTTTTTGTTTTTCATTTAGTTATTTGCTAACTTCAAGTAGGCCAATGATATTAGTGAGATCTAATAAGGGGATATCTCGGGCTAAGTATTCCTACTACGTGAAACTAATGCAGCTAACTACATTTTCCATTTGGACACTAATCTCTCTCTCTCTCTCTCTCTCTCTCTCTCTCTCTCTCTCTCTCTCTCTCTCTGTGTTATTAAATGGATGCAGAAAATTGTAGACAACTCTCCCTTTCGCTTTCTTTTCTTTTTTTTTGGAATTTAGTGACTTTCATTAAGAAACCAAACCAATCAGATCAAGGTGATAGCCTTGAAGTTACAAACAAGACCAAGGATAGACAAAAAACAAAACATTACAGAAAACCCCTATACAAGGGGTACACCACAGCATCTAGCAGCCAAAAACTAGACAGGACAGCCCCCAAGACTGGATACATACAAAGGAATACCTATATATTTAGTTACTGGCTTGTAATTATGGTTTTCAGTTTTAGAAAACAAGACAAGTTGATGAAGTAGCATCCCTTGTTCAAAGCCCTGTGCACCACCTCTTTCTGAAAACAGTTGTAAGGGAACTTGTGAGTTGTGATCAGTTTGTACTGTGATCTTATACTTTCAGCTACATTGGATGGATCCTCATTGCGTTGAGTTTGAACTTTGTAGGTATGCCTGGTATGACAGCCTATGGTGGTTTTTATGCGGTAGGCTCTCCTAAGGAAGGAGAGTACATATTCGTTTCAGCTGCATCTGGAGCTGTTGGTCAGCTTGTTGGCCAGTTTGCAAAGCTAAAGAATTGTTATGTTGTTGGAAGTGCTGGATCCAAAGAAAAGGTTATTGCCTTTCACTTGTCCATTCTGCTATTTATGCTAAATTACCATTTACACCTCCTTTGGATGGAGCGACTTCGCGAGAAAAGAAAGGAGTTTGAGGGAGAGAGGAACACCTCTGGCGTTTAGATGGTGTAGCAGGCGAGAGAGGGTGAGAAAGGGAGGGAGACGAGAACCCCTTACACCCCCGTTTTCGTTTCTCACCGATTTTGGTGCGATTCCGTGAGAGAAGAGTGCGTGCGGGCCATAGAGTGATGTGCAGTCGCCGGGTTGAGAGACAGACACCCCCTTTGGTTGCCGGAGATGGGAGACAGTATGTCCGGTCGCGGGAGTTGAGAGATCTTGGTTCCAGGAGCTTCGCCGGAGACCGTTCCCGTCGCCGGAAATTGCCCTGAGAATATGATTTCTCACGATTGTTTGGTTGGGGTGGTGAGAAAACACAACCCTTTCTTTTCTTCTCTCACTAATAAGGGAGACCACTCCCTTTCTTTTCTTCTCTCACCCCTTTATCCAAAGGAGCTGTTAGCGCATGTCTATATTTATCGCTGAATGTACATGTCATATACCTTACATCACAATTTCTGGTACTCCGAATATGTTCCCTTGTATTTGTCAAGCAGATGAACTCGTTTCCTTGCTGAGTAGTATCTTTTCAGAGCAATGAGCATAATTCTCTCTCTCTCTCTCTCTCTCTCTCTCTCTCTCTCTCTCTCTCTCTCTCTGCGTACGTCTGTGTGTGAGAGTGACTGTTGGTGCATAATCGATGTTTCGTATTATCAAATACCATCATTCTGTTTCTGAATTTTATCATATCGCAAATTGTACGAATAGTAGATACTCGTCATGACTCTTATTGGTTTCTGTTGTTCTATTGTTTCTTTCTTCAACCATTTTTCCGACCAAAGGTTGATCTGCTGAAGGACAAATTCGGGTTTGATGAAGCTTTCAACTATAAAGACGAACCCGACTTGGATAAAGCACTCAAAAGGTGAGTGTTTCATATTTCTTTTCCAGAAAGACACGATAGCAATATGGAGTTTCAGAGCCTAAGTACATTAATGGGTAGAAGGACTGCTGATTTGATCAACCTAATTCAAGGAAAGTAATGTTAGAGCTATATTCCAAAAACACCATGTTAGCACACTAATTATTTAGACTGTTAGAAGTCATAAAATATCGAAATACACCAAGTAAATCAAGAGCGTAGGAAAATAGTGAAAGTAGGAAACATTTTGCCTGTGAGAATGAAAGTCATGCTAGGCACTGTGTTAAGGCTAATATTCCTCCCCTCTTAAAGGTACAACCGGAGTGTGTTAGCCCCAAGATTAAACCCAAGAGCTCACAAGCATTCTTCATCCGATGTTCACAACCACTAGGAGGTTTGAATGAGTCACGAACTGAGTTGTCAAAAAGTATATTGATGTGATTAGAAAATATTGAGCTACGTGTGAGAGCCCTTTTTTTGTAAGCAAAGAATAAGCAGTATAGAAGAAGAAGCCAAGCTGATTGTTTATTCTTTCTCTGTGAGTACGTGTAAAGCATAGGGCATGGGTTTCCAACGGCAGTTCAGGGATCCAAGGAAAAACCCATGTACACTTGTCTCCGTGTTCTAAAACAAGGAATTAATCGGCGATTAATAGCCGATTAATCGCTGGCAGGCCCTATCCGATTAGGTCCGACTAACGATTAATTGCCGATTGCTAATAAATATGCACCGATTAATCGCCGACTAATCCGATTAATCACTTAAAGGTGGCCGACTGCCCGACTAACGCCTAGCGACTTTTCGAACATTGACTTGTCTAATGCATTAGTTTTGTATCTTCACTTTAAAATTCATAAATTTGTTGACAAGTAATTGGCTGGCATACCACAGTCACCCGATTTACTTAACCTTATATTGAATAAGGCCGAGTAAAGTTTCTGTGCATTACATACCTTAGTTGGCTTTTTTGATTCTGCTGTAAACTTCCAGTACATTGCATGCCTTATTAGAGCAACTCCGAGCAATGGCTAAACCTCGTGCCAAATGCGAAAATGGCAATTGTCCACTTTTTGTAACGATGGCCAAACAATGGGTCATGTTTGCCATTTCTTCTTCAACCTTTTAAAATTTGATCGTAGTTTTCTCTATTTATCACGACCCCAAAATGCAGTTTGTATTTGGCTCTTTAGGAAGAAAATCGAAGAAATAACTTGAGGAAAGTCCACTTTCACCCCCTGTGGTTATCGCCATGTGCGGATACCCCCCTTGTGGTTTAAAACTAACCACATAACCTACCTGTGGTTTTGAAAATGTGCAGATAGACCCCCTGCCGTCATGTTTTCCATCCATATTAACGGAGGTGTATCTCACACATCTCTAGAATGTAATCTGAGTCGTTCATAATGTATTAAATAAAGAATAGAATATCTCTGTAAAAAATCATCTCGATCAGGCATCAATAACTCAGTGATCTAATTTTTAGTAAATTCAAATTTGAAATTTTAATTTCATAACAAAATCGATTTGACCATGAGCTTTTCATTTTTTGATTGACTTGAATTTTGGCATAGACGTAGTGCTCGTTAAAATTTACAATATCAACGGTTTGGATTCAATTTTTGGTATACAGGATGGTGTGGTAAGATTTAAAAAAGAAGAAGAATCAAGGGACGTGATAGGGGTATAACGGTCTTTTAATGTTGTGTCTGTTAATATGGATGGAAAACATAACGGTAGGGGGTCTATCCGCACATTTTCAAAACCACAGGTAGGTTATGTGGTCAGTTTTAAACCACAAGGGGGGTATCCGCACATGACGATAACCATAGGGGGTGAAAGTGGACTTTACTCAAATAACTTTCTTTGGATTGGAGCAAGGTTGCTACATTTTTGCATTGTAGGGAATGTAGCGTGCTGCGTGCCAATAATTGACATCAGGATGCCTTTTCTGCCATTTTGCATTAGATATGCTCTTAGCTGGGATATCCAACATTCTTTATGCCTCTGTTTAATTTGTTTGCCAGGTGCTTTCCTGATGGCATCGATATCTACTTCGAGAATGTTGGAGGAAAGATGCTTGATGCGGTACTTCTGAACATGAGACTCCACAGTCGTATTCTTTTGTGCGGGATGATCTCACAGTACAATCTTGAAGAACGGGAAGGTGCACACAACCTGTTCTGCCTCATCACAAAACGAATCCGAATGGAAGGATTCACAGCTTTCGATTACTATCCTATGTACCCAAAGTATCTTGACATGGTCCTGCCCCTCATACGAGAAGGGAAAATTACATATGTGGAAGACATAGCAGAAGGCCTAGAGAATGCACCAGCGGCTCTTATCGGTCTTTTCTCTGGTCGCAATATTGGGAAACAAGTGGTGTTGGTTGCTCGTGAATGAGTCGCCTTGTGTTCTTTTGGGTGTATATACGTTTGACTTGAGATGTGATAGGAGGAGTTTCTTGCTGGGATGCGTTGGAATGTTCTTTGGCTTCAATGAACAAATTGTGAACTGAAAAGTATCTTATACTCTATTTAATGAACACCTTTTTCAAAATTGCTTATGTTTCTGACAATACCAACCACGCTTGGTGTCTGCGTTGTCCCTTCAAGCGACGGCACCAATGGGTGGCTATCTCAAAGTCTACCTACTTGTCATGATGCAAATTCAAGGAGTTAATACTAATCAGCTACTGAGTCTCTGCTCTTTGAACTCGGTTGTTACAAAATCGGTGACTTAACTCCTTTTAAGTCAGGGGTGCACGACAAGCACAGTTGTGCGCCTGTAAAGAATCATGTCATTGGAGCTTGGTTTACGAATCTACCCAATGAGGGAGATAGACTAAAATCAAATTACCAGACCTCTTACTTCTCGAATTCTGTCTAATTAGTGTCATGGTGAGAGCAGAATCAGGTAGTTTGTATTGTGTTCACATTACCAGAAAAGGGAAAAGGACCGAAATATTATCACCTTGCTCACCTTGGTGATAGAAATGCTTTGCTGACATGCACGTCATTTGTTTTGCCTTCTGTTTTTGCATTTAATGTTTTTTCCTAATAACTGTCATAATATTTTTTCTATGTAATACTGGTTGCGAGAGTTATTAATGCCTTGTTTGGATGTTAATTTGAAAAAAAAAAATCAACTCAAAAAACTCTTACTATCCATACTTCCAATCATTACTCTATCTACTCATTACCTTTATTTTCAATCATTATTCTTATTTCTCTCTCTATCTCTCTCCACTCATTATCCGTATCTCCAATTATTATCATAATTTCTCTCTCCACTCGTTACAGTAAAAACCAAACTCAAAAATTCTCAAAAACCCATCCAAACAAAGCATAACAAAGTCAAAAAAGGCACAACAAAGGGGCATACCCATGAACAAACACGCCCAAAACACAAGACACCTAGTGGAAAAACACCACCATAGAGAACTTAGCCTGGACAATCACCCTCCAACAAGCCTACCAAGAGAGGGTATTACTCCCACCTGCCTCTGGAACAGACAGCCATCAAGATAGCATCTACACCGGGAAAATAGACAACCAATTCAAGAAGTTACAAAATTTAATGAGAAGACGTTCCATAGCAAACAGGGTTTTTTTGTTGACGAGGGAAAGAAACCTTGACATTCTTCCAGGAACTTCTTCAATTCCGGATGTCGGACTCCACCCTTTTAACCATAGCCTCCACACCATCTCCCTTATCTGAAAAACCCGAGCATCCCTCTCCTTCAAGATATGGTATAGAGTAAGCAAAAGCAAGTTTGTATACTGTGTTAGGCAAAAGCAAGTTTTTTTAGAGCACAAACAGTTGGGGAGTTAATAGTTAATACATAAGGTAAAATATTTATTTACCAATCAATATATTTTGGATCCAATGCATTCATTTTGAGAAGAGGAAATAGAAAGGTTTCCAACGGCAGTTCAGGGATCCAAGGGAAAACCCATGCATGTACACTTGTCTAATGCATTTAAGTTTTGAAACTTCACTTTAAAATTCATAAATCTTTTAACAAGTAATTGGGGTCACCCTATGTCTCTATTTAGTTGACCTTAGGGGGTGTTCCGCTTTCTAAGAAAATAAACTTTTAAAAAAGAAAAGTAATTTCAAGGTTAAAAATTATGTATTTACACAAATAATTTTCCCACAAATATGGATCTTGTTTGATAGATCTCATTGAGATTTTTTAAACGGTGCAAAAAAATTTTAAAAATAATTTTTTCATTTTCATTATATTTGAACTTGAAATTACCTTCTATTCTTTTGAAAAAGAAGCTTTAGAAAGAAAGCGGAACGGGGTTATACTACTGAGTAAGGATGGGATCAGGGGGGTCTAGTGGCAGCGACCGCCACGACAAGAATTTTAGAAAATGCAATTATTATTAAATGTAAAAAAAATTATGCCCAACTTATATAATCTCGCCACTACTAGATTTTTTTAGAATACATTTTACCACTGCTAGGATAAAATCCTGGTTCTGTCATTCCTACTGAGTAAGGCCGAGTAAGCTTTCAGTATATTTTAGTTGACCCTCAGTTGGTCCTTTGTTTCTGCTGTAAACTTCCAGTGCATAAACATTGCATGCCTTTATGTAGCTAGGGGTTTACTAGCTACTGTACTACATTACAACAAGAGAGTAATTTGTTATGAAAAACATGTTTTATAATGTCCTAGCTAAATTACGACAAGAAAGTAACGTGAGGGGAAATTTTATAATTTTAGAAAATCTTGGGGTGATTTTGATAATTTACTCCTCTATTTTTTCGGCCTTTTTGTCATTATTGCTCTAACCAGCAGTAAGGTCCAAAGACACACACTAGCTGACATCGGGATCATTCTCCACCACGATAAATTTTGATTTAGATACAGAGAGAGCTCAGAGAGGGATTTAGATAGAGAGAGAGAGAGAGAGAGAGAGAGAGAGAGAGGGTGTTGATATGGCGGAGGTGAGCAACAAGCAGGTAATCCTGAGGGACTACGTGATGAGTGGTCTCCCAAAAGAGTCGGATTTCGAGTTGAGGAGCAGCAAGATTCGACTGGGTGTAGCACAAGGTTCGAAATCGGTTGTGGTGAAGAATCTCTACTTGTCTTGCGACCCCTACATGCGTATCCGCATGAGGAATTCCATAGGCAGCTACATTGCCCCATTCACACCTGGTTCGGTCAGTCACTTAATTACAACTCATGATTCAATCTCTATCTTCTTTACAGACACACACCTTCGTAAATTTATGTAGTATATTCAGAAATTCCAACTTGGAGCGATAAACAGAGCAAAGGGCTCGAGTTTGAGCTCGTGTTCTCGTCAAACGGTCCTTTGATATCTTTTGAAGCTAGCTGGTTAAGGTCTGGAACGAAGCTTGAACAAATTACTGCGCAGCTTGTTCTAGGTATGATGTTTAGGAGGAGAAGATAAATGGCTAAGTGGAGGAGAGGAGTATATGTGCCTATTAAGAAGTTTCAATTCAATTTCCATTTGACTTTCTACTGTTAAAAAATTGGAAATCAATAATAGAAAAATTAGGCATGGCCTTTTGAAGGATTCTTATGAAAATCCGTAACGTTGGTTCCGTCCAATGAATCATTGTCAGGTATATACTATGTTGTAAAAAAACTGAGAAAATCTTTTTATATTAGTCTTTTAATCAAGTTCCGTTTGAACTCAATAAACGAAAAACCAAATGGTATATACGTCTATCATCTATAACTATTACAAAGGGAACACGTTTTTGCAGTGTTCGAAAAGTCCCTAAGTGCTACTTGGGTAACCGGGCACCGCCTAGCGCCTAGGCCAATTAATCGGGCATTAATCAATGCCTAGAGATTAGTCGTATCTTTGTTTAGATATTCTACACCCCCTCCCCAAAATGACATGTAAAATGAAAAGCATTAAACATTCATTCATCAATCCATCCATCAATATCGAAATCTGTAATATACGTACGGAGACATGGAAACTAAATGAGTATGCAATATTAATGATGAAACCATAAACCATACTCCATAATTCAATTCATAAGCAACCTGCCTCAACCTCAAATAAGTATGCATCAGTGACTGATCCTGTGGGTGTTGTGCAGCCTATAACTGGTCGTGGAGTGGCTAAAGTTATTGATTCTGGACATCCAAATTACAAGAAGGGTGACTTAGTTTGGGGAATGACTGGATGGGAAGAGTATAGTCTCATTACAGAACCAGAGACACTCTTTAAAATTGAACACACAGATGTGCCTCTTTCTTATTATACTGGAATCCTTGGTAAGTTCATTCCATTTGTTTCCTCCAAATTACTTCAGGTACAATAGGTAGATTGTCTTCTTCTTTTTCTCATCCCAATAAGAAGGCAGTCAATTTATTCGTCGTGGAACCTCACCGCTTGTGGATGTAGCAAAATATAGAGCTGAAAAGAAAATAGTAGTGTATTTTGGTTTGTTTTTCATTTATTTCTTTGCTAACTTAAACTAGGGCAATGATATTGGTAAGTGAGATCTAATAAGGGGATATCTCGGGCTAAGTGTTCCTACTACATGAGAGATAATGCGGCTAACTACATTTTCCATTTGGACACTAATCTCTCTCTCTCTCTCTCTGTTATCAAATAGATGCAGAAAATTGCAGACAACTCTCCCTTTTGCTTTATTTTTTTTGTTTTTAATTTAGTGATTTTGTTTAAGAAACCAAACCAATCAGATCAGGGGGATAGCGTTGAAGTTACAAACAAGACCAAAGACAGACAAAAACAAAACATTACAGAAAAACCCTATACAAGGAGTATACCACAGGCTCTAGCAGCCAATAACTAGACAGGACAGCCCCTAAGACTGGATACATACAAAGGAATACCCCAAGCCCTACAAATATTAACATTATCAGCAGATTTAGGAATCTTTCTCCAAGAAAGCACACCGGCTCGAACCACCTCCGAATTAGACTAAATGTACAAACTAATCTATCCTTTGTTACCTCTCTTATTCCCAATTGATGAAATTTTATTGCTCCCTACTTTTGAATTGTACTATCTATCCAAACTAGGTGGTCCAACTAGGAAGTTTCTTTGGAAGAATAGCTGGAAGGAATAAGGATATTTAGTTAGTTACTGGCGTCTAATTACAGTTTTCAGTTTTAGAAAACAAGACAAGTTGATGAAATAGCATCACTTGTTCAAAGCCCTGTGCACCACCTCTTTCTGAAAAACTCATGAGTAGTGATCAGTTTGTACTGTGATTTAGGATAAGCTGTATTCAATAGCTGACGTGTTCATTGTCATTCCTCTCTTACGATGGCATTGCATTGTCTCTTGGACGATCCAACAAGGAAAGCATCTTGTTGTATTTCAATCAGTTATTTCTCCCAGCACAGATCACTTGTTGCTTGGAATTTTAAAGATCTTAGTTACTATGTTTTCCCTCTATAAGATGTCCTGCACTGGTTTTCCTTATCCACATCTTTATACTATCAACTAAATTGGATGGATCCTCATTGCGTTGAGTTTGAACTTTGTAGGTATGCCTGGTTTGACAGCCTATGCTGGTTTTTATGAGGTAGGCTCTCCTAAGGAAGGAGAGTACGTATTCGTTTCAGCTGCATCTGGAGCTGTTGGTCAGCTTGTTGGCCAGTTTGCAAAGTTAAAGAACTGTTATGTGGTTGGAAGTGCTGGATCCAAAGAAAAAGTGAGTGCCTTTCACATGTCCATTCTGCTATTTATGCTAAATTACCATTTAGCGCATGTCTATACGTAATGCTCAATGGAAATGTCATATACCTTACCATTGTGATAGTACTTTACCAGTATTTGTGTTACAAATTTCAAGTGTCCCGATCACAATTTCTGGTGCTCCGTACATGTTCCCTTGTATTTGTCAACCGGAGGAACTCGTTTCCTTAGCTGAGTAGTATCCTCTCTCTCTCGCTCTCTCTCTCTCTCTCTCTCTCTCTCTCTCTCTCTCTCTCTCTCTCTCTCTCTCTACATCTGTGTGTGAGAGTGACTGTTGGTGCATAATCGGTGTTTCAGATTATCAAATACAATCATTCAGTTGCTGAAATTTATCATATTCCAAAATTGTACGAATAGTAGATACTGGTCTTGACTCTCTTATCGGTTTTCTGTTGTCCTACTGTTTCTTTCTTCAACAATTTTTCTACCGAAGGTTGATCTGCTGAAGGACAAGTTCGGGTTTGATGAAGCTTTCAACTATAAACAAGAACGCGACTTGGATAAAGCACTCAAAAGGTGAGTTTTTCACATTTCTTTTACAGAAAGACATGATGGCAATATGGAGTTTCAGAGCCTAAGTACATTACTGGGTGAAGGACTTCTGATTTCATCAACCTAATTCAAGGAAAGTAATGTTAGAACTACATTTCAAAAACACCATGTTAGCACACTGATTATTTGTACCGTTAGAAGTCAGGAAATATCGAAATACACCATGTAAATCAAGAGTGTATGAAAATGGAGATAGTAGGAAAGATGTTACCCGTAAGAATGGGAGTCATGCTAGGCACTGTGTTAAGGCTAATATTTCTCCCCTTGTGAAGGTACAACCGGAGTGTGTTAGCCCTAAGATAAACCCAAGAGCTCACAAGCATTCCTCATCGGATGTTCACGACGAACAGAAGGTTTGAATGAGTCACGAACCGAGTTGCCGAAAGTATATTGAATTGATTAGAAAATATTGAGCTACGTATGAGAGCCCCTTTTTTTATGAGCAAAGAAGAATAAGAAGTATAGAAGAAGAGGCCAAAGCTGATTGTTTTTCTTTCTCTGTGAATACATGTAAAGCATAGGGCTATGTATAGAGTTTTTTTGAGTGCACGAACAGTCGGGGAGTTAATACACAAGGTAAAATATTTATTTAGCAATCCATTCATATTGAAGAGGAAATGGATGGGTTTCCAACGGCAGTTCAGGGATCCAAGGAAAAACCCATGTACACTTGTCTAATGCATTAAGTTTTGAAACTCTACTTTAAAATTCATAAATTTTTTAATAATTGGCTGGCATACCACGGTCACCTTATTTACTTGACCTTATACTGAGCAACTCCGAGTAAACTTTCAGTACATTACATATCTTAGTTGGCTTTTGTTTCTGCTGTAAACTTCCAGTACATTGCGTGCCTTATTAGAGCAACTCTGAGCAATGGCTAAACCGCATGCCAAATGCGAAAATGGCAGTTGTCTACTTTTTGAAAAGATGGCCAAACAATGGGCCATGTTTGCCATTTCTTCTTTCAACCTTTTAAAAGTTGATTGTAGTTTTCACTCTTTGGATTGTAGTCTTCTTTGGATTGGAGCAAGGTTGCTACATTTTTGCATTGTAGGGAATGTAGTGTGCTGCATGCGTGCCAATATTTGACATCAGAATGCCTTTTCTGCCGTTTGCATTAGATATGCTCTTAGCGGGATATCCAACATTCTGTATGCCTCTGTTTAATTTGTTTGCCAGGTGCTTTCCTGATGGCATCGATATCTACTTTGAGAATGTTGGAGGAAAGATGCTTGATGAGGTACTTCAGAACATGAGACCCCATGGTCGCATTCCTGTGTGCGGGATGATCTCACAGTACAACCTTGAAGAACAGGAAGGTGCACACAACCTGTTCTACGTCATCACAAAACGAGTCCGAATGGAAGGATTCCTGGTTTTTGATTACTATCCCATGTATCCGAAGTATCGAGACATGGTCCTGCCCCTCATACGAGAAGGGAAAATTACATATGTGGAAGACATAGCAGAAGGCCTGGAAAATGCACCAGCGGCTCTTATTGGTCTTTTCTCTGGTCGAAATATTGGGAAGCAGTTGGTGTTGGTTGCTCGTGAATGATTGAGTCGCCTTGCGTTTTTTGTGCATATATACTTTTGACTTAAGATGTGTTAATTAGAAAGAGTTTCTTGCTGGGATGCATTGGAATGTTCTTTTGCTTTAATAAACAAATTATACTCCATTTCTTACAACTTTAAAATTTTCAAAATAGCTTATGTTTCTTACAATACCAACCACGCTTTGTGTCTTTGTTGTCCCTTTGTTGTCCCTTTAAGCGACGGCACCGGTCGGGCCCGATCTCAAAGTACCTATTTGTCATAATACAAATTCAAGGATTTAGTATTGATAAGCTACTGAGTCTCAGCTCTTGCAATTGGGTTGTTGCAAAATGGGTGAGTTAACTCTTTTTAAGTCAGGAGAACCGGACGAGCACAGTCATTCACCCATAAAGAATCACATCATTGGAGCTTGCTTTAACGAATCGGCCCAATAAGTGAGATAGACTAAAATCAAATTACTAGACCTGTTATTTCTCAAGTAATGTCTAATTAGTGTCATGGTGAAAGCAGGAGTATTTTTTTTATCCACAAAAATAGTTGAAAAAAAATAATACACGAGTATTTGATTCTGCTTTTAGATATTGTGTCCACGTCACTAGAAAAGGAAAAATGACCGAAAATAGTGTCACCCTGAACCTATTTTTAATTCATGTTTGTAAATTTTGTTAAATAATCGGGCTCAATAATAAAAATATAGAAGCGTGTAGATAATCAACCCATGCCTATATGCCAACCTCTTTGATGTTTCAATAAAATCACTACCAAGTAGATCGATTAATTTGAAGGCATGGAGGCAGAGAGAGAGAGAGAGAGAGAGAGTGATTGCCTCTTAAAATCGCGCTTTGGTTAACTTCAAATTATACTAGTAGTATAGCAAAAAATTACGGATATCGGACCTTAGAAATGTGTTACTTTACAATGGTTTTTTTTTTTTTTTGGTAACTGAGGAACAACCCTGCATCCGAGTCACTATTGGACCCAACTGCACAATCCAAAACTCGGGGGAGACTAGCACAGCAACCCACCGCCATGGCCCCCCACTTAAATCATGGTTTGTCTCCAGGGAGAATCGAACCTTGCTATGTTGCAAGCGCAGGTTCGACCTTACCATGTTGACAATCCATGGGTGGGAGAGGGAGAGTTGCAAGCGCAGGTTCAACCTTACTATGTTGCAAGCGCAGATTCGACCTTACAATGATGTTAGAAGAAACAATGCCCTGCCGCAGTAGAGGGAGAGTTAAAGAAGAAATTGGAAATTTTTTATTTTTTTTTTATAACTTTCACTTCTCTTTCTTTAAAAACCAAACAATTGAAAAGAAAAATAAACTTATTTATTAAAAAAATTCTCTTCTTTTCCATTTCTTTCTTCAAGTTCCAAACTGATGCCGGTCAAAGTCCTTGAAATCATTCAAAAAGATTGAGTCGATCAAAGAGTCTAATTAATTAAGTTTATAGGTGTCTTTTTAAATTCTCAAGAAGTCTTCCTAGTTTTTAGTAGTCAACTATCTTTATTTACATTAAGTTCTAGTCTAGAAAATCTAAATTTATGTTTCCTATATTTGGAGGGATGTTCCAACAAATCCTATATAATTCTTTTTTGAATGAGGGACATAAGGGTAATTTCACTCACCCAAACATCTAGGCAATTGTTGACTAGGTGAAGTGTGAATCCTATATAATCCTTTGATATGAATGAAATGAATAATTTTGACTTGTGAGAAGATATTTTCTTCTTGAAACTCTTATCGTTCAATGGATTCCGATAGGTATGCTCTTATTTGACATCAAGAGGCCTTTTCTGCCGTTTTGCATTAGATATGCTCTTAGCTGGGATATCCAACATTCTCAATGCCTCTGTTTAATTTGTTTGCCAGGTGCTTACCTGATGGCATCAATATCTACTTCGAGAATGTTGGAGGAAAGATGCTTGATATGGTTATTTCTGAACATGAGACTCTACGGTCGCATTCTTGTTTGCCGGATGATCTCACAGTACAACCTAGAAGAACGGAAAGGTGCGCACAACTTGTTCTGCCTCATCACAAAACGAATCCAAATGAAAGGATTCGTGGTTTTCGATTACTATCCCATGTACCCAAAATATCTTGACATGGTCCTGCGCCTCATACGAGAAGGGAAAATTACATATGTGGAAGACATAGCAGAAGGCCTGGAGAACGCACCAACTGCTCTTATCGGTCTTTTCTCTGGTCCCAATATTGGGAAACAGGTGGTGTTGGTTGCTCGTGATCAATGAGTCACCTCTGCGTCTTTTGTGTGTATGTACTTTTGACTTGAGATGTGTCAGGAAGAGTTTCTTGCTGGGATGCATTGGAATGTTCTTTAATGAACAAATTGTGAATTGAAAAGTACTATCTTATACACCTTTTCTTAGTAATTTTAATTTTTCTCAAAATAGCTTATGTTTCTTAAAATACCAACCACGCTTGGTGTCTGTGTTGTCCCTTCAAGCGACGACACCGATCAGGGCCTATCTCAAAGTCTACCTACTTGTCAAGATGCAAATTCAAGGAGTTAGTATTGAACGGCTACTCAGAGTCTCCGCTCTTGCAATTAGGTTGTTGCAAAATTGATGACTTAACTCTTTTTAACTTGGGAGAAACGGATGAACACAGTTGTGAATTGGCCGAATAAGGGAGATGGACTAAAATCAAATTACCAGACCTCTTGCTTCTCAAGTTCAGTCTAATTAATGTGCAGAATAAGGTATTTTTTTATGGGCAAAAATAATTTAAAAACATATTACCTGATTCTGCTTTTAGGTATTGTGTGTACATCACCAGAAAAAGAAAAATGACCGAAATATTATCACGTTGAACCTCTTCTTTTCATGTTTGTAAAGAAATGGAAAAAAAGGGAAAATAATGAAAATGAAAACTAGAGGGAGACTTAAGAACGAATTGAAACGAGAATTGAACTTCTATTTTCTTTTTTTTTTAAACTTTCTCTTCTCTTTCTCTAAAATCCCTTTTTTTTTTTGCTAAGCTGATACAAACTCCAAAATCCAAATAATTGAAAAGAAAAGTAAACTTATTTCTTAAAAAAATTCTGTTATTTTCAAGTTTTTTCCTCGTCCAAACACACCCTAAAACTTCCTACCCAACACAATATTTAGTTATTTACAATTATACCATTTGAGATACAAATACTATCGCAAAAGCGTCTTCCTCCCAAACCCCTGTCTCCCTCAGCGCCTGAAAACCTATCGCCGGTTCGAGACCGAACTTGCCGGTTCGAGTCCAAAATCGCCGGTCACCGGCCGGTCTAGGTTCCGTCACAACCATCTCCGGCTAACCCGGCCCATCTGGGAAGTTCGACCGCGTTTTGCCCGTATCATCCGGTTAACCAATTAAAGAAAACCCACAAGGCCCGTATCCCCCCCACCTTCGGCTACCCTTACCCGGTCCATCCGGTTAACCGTCGATTGTTTCACGTTCCACATAAAAGCGTTCAAAGAACCCGGTCTCTCCCTCTCTGCCTCTCTCTCTCTCTAAAAGCGTTCAAAGAACATCAAAGGACAAGTAAGTTAAACTCTTCCCTCCTTTCACCATTTAATTGGTCTTTTGAGTTTTTATTATTCCATGTAAAGTAATTATGCATTGGATGTCATATACCCATCTTGTATTTTGCTTATTACTTTCCTACAGTACAATTGAAGGTCAGTTTTTTAAGTAGCCCATTTGCTTTTATTTCCATTGAACTGGCAGAAATTTGTTGAAAGGTAGGAAAATGGCTTCTGGGTTGGAACCGGTACCCCTTTATTTAGTCTTGAGCTTTTATTCCATGTAGTAATGCATTGAATGTCACATACCATCTTGTATTTTGCTTATTACTTTCCTACAGTAAAGGTCAATTTTTTAAGTAGCCCATTTGATTTTATTTCCATTGCCATTGCAGAAATCTGTTAAAAGGTAGAAAAATGGCTTCCGGGTTAGAACCAGTACCACTTACTTCGCAAAAGCACGACCCGGCATGGAAACATTGCCAAATGTTTAAAAATGGGGATAGGGTTCAGCTCAAGTGTTTGTATTGTAGCAAAATCTTCAAGGGTGGTGGGATTCATAGGATTAAAGAACATCTTGCCGGACAGAAGGGTAATGCCTCTACTTGCCTCAGAGTGCAGCCCGATGTTCGCCTCCTTATGCAAGAGAGCTTAAATTGTGCTGTGGCGAAGAAGAGGAAGAAACAAAAAATCGCTGACGAGATAACGAGTTTTAATGATCCGTCAGGGAGTGAGATAGACCCTTTTGGCAATAAGTGTGGTTTGAACACCGAAGTCGAATTGATTGCAGTTCCTGAAGCAGTTGAACTTGATTCTACTTTGTTAATAAATCAGGAAGGAGAGAGTACAAGCAACAAAGGAGTAGGTAGAAAGAAGAAAGGGAGAGTTAGAAAAGCCTCGCGTTCTTCAATTCCTAACGCTCTTGCAGTTAATGATAATACTCTAGTCGGTTCAAAAAGGACTAACAATCATGCTAATATGGCGATAAGCCGGTTTTTTTATGATGTTGGCATACCTTTAGATGCTGTGAAATCGATGTATTTCCAAGCAATGGTTGATGCCATTGCTTCACAAGGAGAAGCAGGTGTTTTGGCTCCCACTTATCATGATCTTCGTAGTTCTATGTTGAAAAATGCGCTTCAAGAAGTAAGAAATGACATTGACCAATGCATGGGGACGTGGGGAAAGAGTGGCTGTTCTGTTTTGGTTGACGAATGGGTCTTGGAGAAAGGTAGAACATTGGTGAACTTTTTGGTTTTTTGTCCTGAAGGAATGACGTTCTTGAGGTCAGTGGATATATCTGACATCCTGGATTCCCCTGATTCTCTGTATGAGTTACTTAAGGGAGTGGTGGAAGAAGTTGGGATAAGAAATGTTTTGCAAGTGGTTACTAATATTGAAGAGAGATATGTCATTGCTGCAAAGAGGTTGACCGATGATTTTCCTACTGTTTTTTGGACTCCTTGTGCTGCTCATTGCATCGATTTGATTCTTGAAGATTTTAAAAAGCTTGAGTGGATAAATGTGATTTTAGACCAAGCTAAATCTATTTTGAGATTTATTTACAACCACAGTGTTGTTTTGAATATGATGAGAAGGTATACTTTTGGTGTTGATTTAGTCGATATTGGAGCTACTCGCGCCGCAACAGACTTTACTACAATAAAACGAATGGTTAACGTCAAACACAATTTGCAATCCATGGTTACTTCAGAGGAGTGGATGGAATGCTCTTATTCAAAAAAGTCAGAAGGATTTGCAATGTTAGATCACATTAGTAGTCAGTCATTTTGGTCCTCGTGCATCTTAATATTCCGTTTAACAGATCCACTCCTGCGACTTTTGAGGTTAGTTGGCAGTGAGAAGAGGCCTGCGATGGGGTATGTTTATGCGGGGATTTATAGAGCAAAAGAACTAATCAAGAAAGATCAGAAAGATTACTTGGTTTACTGGAATATTATAGATCACCGATGGGGAAAACTACAGCACCATCCTCTTCTTGCTGCAGGTTTCTACCTCAATCCCAAGTTCTTTTATAGCATTGAAGGAGATATACATCATCAAATTAGGTCATCAGTATATGATTGCATAGAAAAGTTGGTTTCTGACCCGAAAATCCAGGACAAAATAGTGAAAGAGACGACTTCTTACCACAATGCTGTCGGGGATTTTGGCAGGAAGATAGCCATTCGAGCCAGAGACGCTTTACCCCCTGGTAAGGTCGTTTACAAGATGTAATGGTTTTAGTTTTTATAAGAGTCCTGTTTGTTTGCTTTACTAGTTCCTCTACATCTTGCAACTTTGAAGAATATCGACTTCTTATGGGGAGCCTTAAGACACCACCCATGCTTTGTTCGTTTATGCGATACTCGATTCCAACACACGAAAAAAGAAATAGCTAAGCCTGTAAAAAAAATATTATGCTATGTTTGGTTTGGTATTTGAAAAGTTTTTTGAAAAATAGTAGGGGTAATAAGTGGAGAGAGATAGAGAGAGAAATGTTGGAAATAGGGAGAATCTAATTTTTGAAAAGGGAAGAGAACACAGTTAAGTCTCCCTGCTCACCTTGGTGATAGAAATGCTTTGTTGACATGCACTTCATTTGTTTTGCCTTCTGTTTTTGCACTTAATGTTTTTTCCTAATAACTGTCGTAATATTTTTTTTTATGTAATGCTGGTTGCGAGAATTATTAATGCCTTGTTTGGATGCTAATTTGAAAAAAAAATAATTTCAACTCAAAAAACACTCACTACCCCTACTTTCAATCATTACTCTCTCCACTCATTACCCCTGTCTCCAATCATTATTCTCATTTCTCTCTCTATCTCTCTCCACTCATTACCCATATCTCCAATTATTACCCTAATTTCTCTCTCCACTCATTACCTCAAAAACCCATCCAAACAAAGCATAACAAAGCCAAAAAAAAGGCACAACAAAGGGGCATACCCATGAACAAACACGCCCAAAACACAAGACACCTAGTGAAAAACACCACCATACAGGACTTAGCCTGGACAATCACCCTCCAACAAGCCTACCAAGAGAGGGTATTACTCCCACTTGGCTCTGGAACAAACTAACATCAAGATAGCATCTACACCGGGAAAATAGACTACCAATTTAGGAAGTTACAAAATTTTATGAAAAGATGTTCCATAGCAAACAGAGTTTTTTGTTGACGAGGGAAACCTTGACATTCTTCCAGGAACTTCTTCAATTCCGGATGTCGGATTCCACCCTTTTAACCATAGCCTCCGCACCATCTCCCTTATCTGAAAAACCCGAGCATACCTTTCCTTCAAGATATGGTATAGAGTAAGCAAAAGCAAGTATGTATTCTGTGTTAGGCAAAGCAAGGTTGCAAAAACTGTTAGCCAAACCATTCCCACTCCTATTCTGTTCCATCCACATCAAATCTTGAACAAACTCTACAGGTCTTCTGTAGACATCATTTTCAGACAAAATATGGCCCCAACTCTTGAACAAACTCTACAGGTTAAGATTTACCAGGTTCTGAATTGGGTAAAAGTCCAGGTAATTAAGAGACGAGATGTTAGTTTTACCAAGCTAATCCTCTATGTTTTCTGGCACAAATCAAGAGAGCTTAATACTTGCATTTCAGCCAAGTAAACAACCAAGCACAAAAGATGGTTCTACTTAACATCTTGTAATGGAATAAGTGGATCCCACTGATTAATACAACACCATCGTTCCTTTCATTGTTTTTTATTCTAGGAACTAGGTTGCATGCAGTGGTTAGTCGTAGATTAATTATTACACTAATTACTTTTTGAGGGGAGGGAAGATGGGGATTATCACAAACCCTTTATGCACGACTGTGTTCCATGGATATTTCGCCAGCTGATTTTGTTTCATAACTGTACTTCTGCCTTTATGTGACTTTTTTGTCAGATTCTTATACAATTTGATTCTCTCAGATGAGTGGTGGTCGACATATGGAGGGGGGTGCCCGAATTTGGCTCGTTTGGCCATCCGTATTCTCAGTCAAACTTGCAGTTTGATCAGCTGCAATACAGACCGGACAACTATTCAAAAAATGCATGATACGAAAAACTGTCTTGAGCATCAGAGGCTTAGTGACCTTGTTTTTGTTCACTACAACTCGCGATTAAGGCAAATGTAAGTGTAGAGAACATATGAACTTTTCATAGATCACAAAAGGTATTTAAAGTCCAAGAGATAAGGCGTTCCTTGGACTAATTGATCCTTTACAGGGTTCGGAAGGACAGAGAACAGGATGCAGTGGACCCCATTTCATTTGAGAACATGGGTATTGTCGGAGATTGGGTAATGGTGAAGGAAGGATGTTCAGAAGATTTTGGGAGCTCAAATTGGATGACTGAGGACCCACCTATGGGGAACACAATGCTTCTAGGACCATCAACTGATGATGTAGAAGACTTAGGTGCAGGTAATGATAGTCTTTTGTAACTTCATCTTATTTTCTTTGTTGACAAAATAAATTAATTCCAGTTATGGTTTTGCAGGGTTTGATGATTTTGAAATTTTTGAAGGAGTGAAAAACGGAGAAGAGGAAAATGGTGAAGACAATGTAGTAAGCCAGTAGACATGGCAGAAAATGCTTGTTTTGGTTTTGGTCTTTTCTTCTTTTGGAGGCGGTGGAAAGTTTACTCTGGGGAATCTACTTCAATGGCAGTTCATGCTTTGTGTTGTAATTAGGCAGGAGAAAAACATATAGACCCATTGTGTATGTTTGGAGTTTGGGATCACACGTCTTGTTAATGCTAAACCGGTTATGTATTTAGTTTGGTTTTTTTGGACGGCGTGCATTTTTGTTTTTTGAAAACAGGAGGTTGGGGACTACAATGATCTAAGAGTACGAAGTTGGAATCCTTGTAAGGCTTAAAACCAGGCGTGATGAACTCTGCATCGATTCCAGGAACAAAGACTTCTTTCCGCAAGTTGAAACTTGAAGCTTGATATAGGTATTTATGTATATATGTTACCTGTTCGGGTTTTCGCATTACCGTGAGGTTTCTATTTGACGTTACTGTGAGCCTTAGAACCAGCTTTTTGAATGCAATTTTTGTCTCTGTCTTGTTACCTTGGTTTCCGCTTTACATTCATTCTTTGGTGCCGTTTAATTGCTTTTTGTGAAAAATGACCCAATACTAGTGTATCCATACGAAGTATGTTATGAGAGAATTGGCCAACTTTGAGTGTGGCTTTCTTTTTGGCCTGATCTTCCCAAAATGCCTCCATGTGAATGCTTAATCCTGCCCCTCAGCTGAAGGGTATTATACTGTTATTGTACATGTGCATATCTATGAACGCAAGGCTTTTGAAGTACCCCCGATTGCTTCCATTGTTGTTGGAAAGGACGCTGAGATTTCTTTCAACACCAAATTCCGCAAATCCTGACTATCACATCCGCCCTTCTCCCTCTTTCACTGGCCCTTACCCCTTTCTACGTCCATAAAAGAAAGAGATATATAGTCGAGAAATACGACAAATTTTCTTTTGGGTTTCCATCCAAGAAAACCAGTTCATCAGTTAAAGATGCCAGCCTTAGCCGACGCTGTAGGGATTTTCCAGTTTTTGGCTCCAAATACAAACCTAATTCAATTCCAATCGGTCTTGGAAGCCAATTTTATTCAAGCTTCCTATGGTCTGTAAGAAATCGATCTGTCTTCTCCTTGAGCCTTACAATTTCACTTTCCTATTCTCTTAAATGCTGGCAATGTATTTTGATGCGTAATTTGGGTCTTGGAAGCATGTCCCTGTTGTTTGCTTTTTTGTCAGGAAAAAGAAAAGGTCACAGAATGATGTTCGACTTTGAAACTGCATATCTGTCCAAGGAATTCAATTGAGAAATTATAACCATGCGCAATTGGTTATTTCTTTTCTCCAGTGAGTTTCTGCTAGTTGTATTCTGTTATTTTATCATTGAATAATTTCCTTGATAGAGCAGAACGGAGAAAAATATTTGCCGATAAAAAAAATGCAGAAAAATAATTCATGTAGCTGCCGCAATTGGTTGGAATGCAATGCATAGTTTGGTTTGATTTGGAAATTTTGCTAAATTTTACATGTTTCTGTTCTTTCTTCTTTTATAAATATCCAGGTTCGTGTTGATGTCAGTGCAAGAAACGCTGGCAAGGTTCAGGCAGCACTCACAGAGACTGACTGAGTTGGTTTGGGAGCCTTTGAGAGAGCAACAATATTATGAGGTAGAGCCTGATTTTATGAGCCACATTTCGTCTTTTTGCTGCTGTTGTTGCCGTGGGATTTGACACATGTTCCTTGTTTCGATCTTTTAATGTCTCTGCTGTGATGTTCCTTGCCGTGGGTACTCTATATTAGGGATGGCAATCTCGGCCGACCCGTTCGAACCCTCCCTGTTCCCCACCCCGAAAATCCTCGAACTTCGGGGATTGGGTGGTATGGAGTTTTGTAACTTATGTTCCTTCGTTATCCCGAACCCCGAAATATATATATATATGTTATATAAAAATAAATAAATGTATACTATATTTACCCCTTCAGTTATGAGATAAGGCACCAAACTCTTCTTTTCCATTTCAACCATAATGTCTCATGTTTGATCGGTTTCATTTCCTCAACCCTTTTCCTAGAAAAAAATACAAAACAATCATGGTGATATGCTGTTAGGTGCTAAAATTGTGAAATACATGTGCCTGTTCCTAATGTTCCCCGTTAGGGTTGGGGATGGAGGAAAAAAATAAACTTGATAGAAAAAGGTAGTACCCACCGTCCCCGACCCGTCCCCATTGCCATCCCTACTCTATATGTAGTTTTGTGCAACTTAGGTTTCAAGCATGCCTTTGCTGTAAATTGAACTTCCACCGCGTCTTAGATTGGCAAGTGTTGAATCCTCTATCATACTACTCCCTCCGTTCCAAAATGAGGGACCTTTTTGGGAAAGTATGTCATTTTTAATTACTTATATCTTTCAACATGAGTGTTAAAAAATATGCTATATGTATTTTGTTTGATAGATTTTAATTAATTCTATTAAACAAAGTTTTCAAAACAATATAAAACTTCATAAATCGAAAGATATAAGCATTTTAAAATGACATGGAGTCTCAAAAAGGTCACTCATTTTGAAACGGAAAGAGTATTAGCTACAATCCGCTTCAAGAAAAAAGTTCGTTTGTTTTGGAGTCATCTGTTGTTCTTTTGAGGTTATGCTCTATCATTTTCCACAATTATGCTGGGAAAATTGAGCAATTTCTATACTACAACAATTTCAGTAACCATTTGATTATAAGAGTGCAGAACTCGATTTCAGTACCATGCATATCCCTTGATCCAAACTTTGAGTTGTTTGGTGGTTGACACCATGGGAAAGTGTGTAGCTAGATACCAATGATTATCATTTTGTTCACACAACTCAAGTACTCAACAACTCAACATGATATGTGTAGAGAGCTTTTCCTTTCGAAAACATGCCTTATTTTATTGCCTTGTAGTTTTAGTACTTAATTAGTTAATTAAGGTAACTAGTTATTTTTTGCATGATATTAGTTTTTGAGTCACAATTCACAAATTTAGGATTGTGTGGGACTACTATTGCTTTGAAAATGCTTGAGCATGAATTTTGGCCTCTTAACTGGGTGACAATTTTTCAATAACTCATGACACTTAGCTGTGAGGTTTTGACATGGTTAATTGGCTTTTTTTTTCCTTTCCTTTTGATACTGAGATAATTTGGTGAACTGTAGTACAGATTACCCTTTGACATTCAGGTTTTGTGTCCGATAATAGTATATATTGCATAGTTGTTCCTTTCTAATACTTGCATTCTCATTCATGAAAAAAAAAATCCCGTCACCATGCCCACTAAAATTTAGTGGTCTATGAGTTGATGTTTACGGGGGTGGATGGAATTTACATTGATGATAAGAACCACGCTAACCGTTCGACAGGAAAGAAAATCTATATAATCAACTGGAGCTTGCTCCAGTTGCAGGATCACCATTGGTTTTGCCTTCAAACACCTTCATCGTTGACATTGAAGGGCTCAGGAACCTGCTGCCCAAACCAAACCGACATGGGTCTCCGTGCAAGAGCCAATGTCCAGACCTAGAACTCCAGATCTGGGTCTTCGAATCCCAAAAATGATGGGGAGATTGGGAGATCTCCTCTCCATAGAGAGAGTCTCAACCATCTCGCCACCATGTGGTAGAAGAGGAGTGGAGAGGGTCCGGGTTAGTGGCGGATTGAAGGGGAGGAGGAAGGGATCTGAATAGACATTGGCACTTAGCGGTTTTTCCTTTTTTTTTTTTGTAATGTTTTGTTGTATTTTTTTGTGTTGTTTTGTTGCACTTTATTTTCATATTAATATAATTGGTATGATCTTTTGCTATAAAAAGAAGAAGAAGTGCACAACATTTTCTGTTATTTTAGCTCGTCAAATTTTGAGCTTAAGGTTGCCTACGATTAAGATACAAATAGTTGGTGGGAAAAGACAAACTTGACATATGTAAGGTGGAAATAGTGCAGTTAGTGTGATCATTGGTAAAAAGAAAATCACCATAACCACGGGAACTAAAATTAATTCATCATTTTTTAATTCAATTGTTAATAAATTTATCAAATCAAACAACTTTTCAGCTTAAAAAACTCAGCATCAACTTTCCATACTTAGCGTTCGGCTTCCAATTTTCAGTTTTATCAAACAACACCTTAATTACCAATTCGAAGATGTATTTTTGCTATGTACAATAAAAAAAGGTCCATCCTTTTTTCACCTAAAGAACCAAGGAGAGCTGTTAAGGGTATTCCAGAGAGGTAATTGAATATAAAGCTACTCTGTAGCTCGAGAGTAGCTTGACTCACAATCAAGTTTTTACAGAATCCACAAAAAACTACATTAAACACATTCACAACTTACTTTAAAAACAACATAAAATGGCATAAGTGTGCCTGCGACAATTTCACAAAATTTCTATTCTGGCATGAGAGTAGCTTGACTCACAATCAAGGTAAAGATTACATCGCAACAAACAGGAATGCACCAAACTACCTATACCCGAGACACGAGTAACTGCATAAAGCACACGAAAAACTACATTAAGAATCCCGTCCGGAAACACAAATGAAATCCCAGCACAAACATTACTAAGCACAGATGTAATCACACAACAACAGAATACAAGCGAAAAAAAATCTGCTCCCAACATAACCGCCGGCCGGAGCTCGACTGGGAGACCCAACGCACCCACGGCCGAGGCCGAGGCAGAGGCAGGCCGGCCCAACGCACCCACGGCGATTGAAGCATGAAACTGCTGTTGACCATCAACCCTCGGCCGACAATTTCACAAAATCCGAAGCCGCAGCCGGGATTCGCCCACGATATCTACTGGGAAACCCTAACATTCTCGGATGATCACTAGATGACTTCTCTTAACAACCGCACCCTTATTCCACGACGTCGGCCTCGAACACCCACTGAATCACAACAGTGGGATCTTCGCAAGTGGGCCACGCCGGACCAACGGCAACGGACGCCCCAACTGAGGAGACGGGGCACCAAAACGCCTAGCACTTTACAAAACGGGGGGGGAGGAGGAGGAGGAGGCGGATCCCCCACGATAAAAAGTTTTTATAGAGAGAGAGAGTCTCAACAATATTCTTATGCAAGAAATCCATTCAAAATAGCTTATTGGACATGAAACAACCAAATTTTTACACAATTCACGAAAACTGCGTCAAACATATCCACAACTCAATTTAAACTAATAATCTAACACGCCATAGTCTTAAAGCTAATTGATAATTCAGCCTCTCAGAGTTTTACTACAGCTTTCTCATTCTCGAGGATGATTTTCACTGAAAGGAAGCCCACTATGACAAAATCTTTGCAGTGACAACACAAGTATTAGACCGGATCTACCTTTGAATGCCCAACTACGTAGCATCAGTCAAGATTAACCATCAAAGGTCAAGCTAGACTGGATAAGAGTACCCGCGGAGGTACCGGGAATCAACACCTGATTCACGAACCAGTGCCAAACGCCCAGTTCGTGCCACCTACAAAAAAGAATAACAAAAAAAAAAAAAACCGCATTAACAAAATTGTATAGTACAAGAACAGAATTTCAGCCGCATATGATATGAATCTAGACTTTTCAACAATTGATCATCAAAAATGCATTAACAGCTAAGATAATTCACAACCCATTGATCATCTTAAGTATGAAGAGTTTAAAGAAGGAAGCAACCGAGCTTTAGATGGAAGAAAACAATCTGGCGTGAACAAGAATCAAAAGAAGTCTATAAAATGAAACGCACGGCTCCTCTATTAGCATCCAAGAAAATGATTCCAGAGGAAAGTGTAACTAATGTAACGAAAAAAGAGCAAGTAAATAATAACCATTACTTGTTTACTTTTCAAGAGAGTTTGCATAAAATAATATGTTTCTTTCCTGCAACGCGTAATTCCCTACATAATTTGAAGGAAATTGTTTCCTGCAAGAAAACTGTTGTGGGGAAACCATGTTTTCCTCAGCCACCTGAACACATTCAGGAAGATAAATCGGTAGCGTTTTTTTTCGCCTTCTATTTACAATCGTTCCCTAGCAAGGAGCAACTGAACAGGGCCAAAGATCTCAAACCTATATGAGTGAGCCCCAACTTACTAGAAGTAAATAGCTAATGCTGAAATCAAAATCGAGGATAACTAACAGACCTCACAAATGCCATATGGCTCCAACAGTCTCTGGAGAGCAACCATCTTATTTAAATCTCCTGTAAGCTGGAACAATATCCAAAAGAAGAATTGTCAACAATCACCAGTCATATATTGGGGAGAAACCCAAGGATCTAAACTGACAAGCTGATAACCACTCAATGCTTTATTTTTCCAATCACAGGGCGCTATACTCAAAAGATTTTAACTACTGGCTAGAATGTGAGAGATTTGAACACAGGGTCTAAGAAGGCAGCAGAAAAGCTTTGCTCAAGGATTGGAGTGGTGATGTTGCTCGTCTTTGATAGACCAAGTTGAATAATTTGGCCAAGGTTGTGGTAAACATATATTTTTTGGCTACTTGTAACGTGGGACCAGAGGGTGTGGAGAGTCTGCCAAGTGAGGTTGGAGTTTTCGAAGTGTCTTGTTTATCAAAAATCATGCCGTGTGCTATTACGTGGGTGTTGTGCCCAACAACTTCAGGCCTGGGGGAAGATCGGTTAAGAAAGCAATGCTTGGAAGAACTACTGAATGCTACGAACTTCTTCAGGATTTGAGAAAATCCTGGTTTGTTAGCTTTACCTTCAGTACATATGGTGAATGTAGGAAAACGAGGAGATGACAAGGAGAATATGAATGTACTGACTTAAGATATATGATATAGCCTTTCGCTTTGTAGGGAAGGGAACTGGACAAACTATAGGAGACAGGCTAACTCTAGGCCATGGAGATATGAGAGAAATTATGGACTAGAAGCCTTAGTGGAAAAATGAGAAATCAAATACAATCACCTGTGATATCCGATTTGTACAGGCTTTATTTTTAATGCTACGTCAGGAATCATCCATGAATCTTACGAAGAATTCATTGGTTAGTTTAAATATTTTCAAGAAAAGGAAAACAGAAAAACCAAGCAGAAAGATAACCAATTATTTTTTGTATGGACAAAGCAAGAGTCAAGTACTGTCTTCTAGCTCATTCAATACCAACTTCGATATTGTTAATCACCAAACAAGAATGCCAAACCAACTCATTGTCCTGTAATTTATGGTGCCAAATCTGAGCACTTAATGTACGAGAACTAAAAATGCCACGTCGTCATTGTCCACAAAATGTTGACTAATTTGGTAAAGAGTGGGTGCAAGAATTGTAGAAAACATGAATGCAAATATGTTTGGAAAGATGATCACCTCAAGTGTTATGGTATGATCAGAAACATCAACAGCTTTGGCTCTAAAAATGCTAGCAATGTCAAGAACATCACGACGGGCAGCAGCGTTCACAGCAATCTTTATCAACATCAGTTCCCTCTCAGCAAACGGCAGGTGAGTGAGATCCTGAACCTGAAAGAGCGACCACATCTATGATGACTTATTTGTACATGCCTCTAAATCTACTATGATTCACGAGGTTTTAAAATTCAGATCATCGCCGAATATTAGAGTAACACGTCATATAAAAAAATAGAACAAAACCCCCAGTGGTTTGGTCAATGCGTGGATTGACTTCCTGTACTTTATTGACTAAAATGCACTGTCACCTTCCGCTAACCTCTCTTGTAAATTGTCCTAGATGCCCAAATCTTCCTCACATCTCTTCAAAATACATATATCCGGATATAATTCTAACAAAAACCAGCATCAATTGCCCCCTCATTGCCTTGTTCCATCATCACCTACTATTCTGTCCCATACCTGCTGCTCGCCACAATCTCGCCAGACCATAGAAAGATGACCCACTAATTCGAGAATCCTCCTATACCTTTTTGCTTCCCCATTTTAATTCCGCATTTCTCTCTCGAATTGTGTGTGTATGTTCATTAAATCCCTGTAAAAACCCAAATCCATTCACACAAACACTTCACATAAAGTTCAGAAAATATGGCAAACCAGAACCCTTGCCCCATTGCCACGAGATTCAACATTGGTACTTCTTTGCATTAGTGTCAGATTTTGGTGAGGACTGAACCTACCTAGTAACCTCTGACTGCACTTTACATAAAGTTCAGAAAATATGGCAAACCAGAACCCTTGCCCCATTACCACTAGATTCAACATTGGTACTTCGATTAGTATTAGTGTCAGATTTTGGTGAGGACTGAACCTACCTAGTAACCTCTGACTGCATATCAGCGGCCATTAAATTCCCAAAGCCCAAAAAATAACTTTAGAATTTATGTCTTGACGGACGTAGTTGTTACTAAATTAACAGCAGTTCTCTCATACCCCTCACTCTGACAGTCAGGCCCAACTGTTCTCTATATAGAGAGGTGCAAAAGGCTGGGGTTCAACAAAGTTGGGTGATCAAACTGAGAGAGAGAGAGAGAGAGAGAGAGTTGCTTTTGTTATGGTAATAATTGTAACTAATGGGATGCCGTAGAAGACAGAAGCATGAGGAAGACAATCTGTAAGCAAGGTCTGTTTGTGAACTATGGAATTGAGACAATGGAGGGTTGTAGAAGACAAGTTGGGTTCCAGAGGAGAAAATGAGTGATGAAAACAATGGCATCCTTGTAATTTTGTAGAACTAGAATGCTTTTTTTGTTTGGAAACAACCCACTCCAAGGTAGCATATCTGAGTAATAACTAGTGCTAGATTACTCAAGGAGTTTTGTGGTGATAAATTAAGGTCAGAGGGCAATCCACAAAAGGACAAAAACCATACAGAAGGTCTAACCCAAAAACATGATAACAAAACAGAAGAGATGCTGCCCAAGATGTATATTTACATCAAGTGAAGTGTCATACTTCATGCTCCAGATGTATCCAAAGGATAGCCAAATTTTTTGGATGTAGGTACCATTTCACTTGTGGGCCCATATGGCCCTTCTAACTGTCTCTTATAAAATGACCTAACAATTGTCACAAAATTCGCAATCATTGCATCCATACTGAGCAACTAACCACAAAAACACAACTCTTCCTTTCTCATAGGCTATGAATATCGAATCATGATTATCTACTTGGAAACAAAACATTATTCTGTTCCTTGAACACAAACAATGTGATCACAGCATCACAAACACTTCAACGTTTAAATATCTGGTACTTATCAAAAAAAAAAAAACGTTTAAATATCTGGTGGAATTCCATAAGATTGCACCAAGATTTGAAAACCCAATGACTGACTAGCAGACATACAATAACAACGGTGGAACCCTATACTTTCCCGAAACAAAGGCAATTTTATATCATTCATGTTACGTAATCAACCAACAGTTGTTTCACCTTGGACCAGGATAACCTCACCTCATGAAGATCTATCAGCTTGTAAAGTTGCTGAACCAACTTGCCAATAGAATCATCTGTGCCAGGAACAACAGTTGTAATACGAGAAAGCCCCTCAACTTCGGCATGGCCAACAGCTAAACTCTGAACGGGCAAAAAAAGGAAAAGACAATCACACACACGCCAAATGGAGAAAATAGGAAGATGGAAACCAAAGAAGAGAAAGATAACGGTGAAGTACACACCTGAATATTATAGCCCCGTCGAGCAAAAACTCCAGTTAATATGTTGAGAACTCCAGGCTTGTCATTTACCAGCATGGATAAAGTATGCGACCGAAGCCCAGTTGTCTAGAAGTATCAAACCAAGCATTATTGCTCACCTCATCTTGAAGTCTTTAACTAACTTTCCACAAAAATCACACATTTTACAGCAGCAAACAGGCCAATGGGAAAGGGGGAAAATACTTAACAGCATTGTAGAACTCACAACATCAATCCGACTAGTTCAAGATTAATTTTTGCACCGAAAGAGCCCTTTTGCTGGGGATCAAAATCAAAGTGTCAATCAAATTGGGTCAGATATATCCAGATTACTAGGAGCTTATATATGCGGTCACACAAACCGAACACTAAATATAGGAATCCATTTCTGAATGATTCTGGCTTTCATGCTTCAGTGGGTCTCCAATTTTTTTTTATCTTCGACCATATGTTCTAAGTTTAGTCCTCTGGAATGTTCAGAGTTCATGGAAGCTATTAAGTTACCAACTGTCCCAAAATTTTAAGTTATTCGAAAAAGGGCCCAACAAATTCATATCAAGCTATCCAACACCTTCCCTCACTTGCAAGCCTGTCTTGCAAATGGAGGCTCACACATCCATACCTAGAGAAAAACAGAATGCGAAGGGGCGAATCAGAATGCAAATGGATAACAAATGCAAATGGAGAGATTGAACCAATACCTCTTAGAAACCAAAGCTCTGATACCAAGTTAAGTTACCAGTTGTTCCCAAAGCTTAAGTTCGGAGAAAATGGGCCCAACAATGTATATCAAGCTATCCAACAGAATCACCAAAATTACATACAGAAGGTACTTCTAAACTATTCTACAACCGTTGTCTAAGCTATGAGCAGATTGAAACATATTGAAATAGGCCTCAAGGTTCAAGCAACACCTTTTCTTCATATTCCTTAATTTTAATAAGCAAAGTTATCCACCAAAAGCCACACACACACAGCCCTGGTGCACAGGATGTAAGTGCATACTCTCCTAAATCCCGGTATGAACACATGAATCACCAAAAAACTCAATATCAGTATCTGAAGAAAATCGAAAGCCTTAAAAAAAACTAAATTGTAACAAGCTTAATAATCTCATCAACCGGGGGAGCTCCAAATCTTTGGAACTCCCCCATTCTCTCCTCCATGCATACCAATGAAACAGGGACACTCTAACAAAGAAGTCCCTTTACCAAAAATCAAATAGGTCACTCCATGTATGAAGAAATTCCCAACTCACTCCAAACAGGGACAAAAAAGAGAAACCACATTTCTTCGCAACGTCGTCTACTCTCTATCTCACCCCCATACATACACAACAACATTCCATCAAATCCTTTCCATGGGCAGAAGTCGCCTCTGTCAAATGCAACTCTGATATATTTATGTGTGTGTGCGCGTGCGTGTGTGTAAAATTGTATACAAGTGTTTCTGCTGCAGCCAACCAAAAATAATGGTTACGATGATAATTACCCAAAGTTGTAAGACGATTTCTGATAATAACTGAAAATAACTGCAATCCAGTGTTCCTATCCCAACAAACAGTCATCTAGTGCAACTTGCAATCCCTGTTGCAGCAATTGCAAGTTAAACAACAGATGAAAAGTCTGAAAGAAATGATTTTTGTCTTTCCATCAATGAGGCATCCGAATAAATGATAGGAATTAAAGCACCACATCTAGATTTTGAGATCATCCAAGCCATGACAATGCTCAGTTGTAAGATGCAACATTGATGGTCCAAGCACTCAGTGTATCTACCATAAATGTTCGTTCTGATAAAAAGAGAAATGAGGCCAAGAACAATAGTCAAAGAACGTAAAATATTGCAGGTATTGATATAAGGAAAAAAAATCAAATACACTCCTCAGGAAAGCAAGACAAAGAAAACCCCATACCTACAAGCTAAAAACTGTGACCTTTTGCTTTTCAACGAGATTAGTTCCATTCTTTAGACATCCACGGAAGAAATTTTCTAGCTTTGTATTCTGGAAATATTAAATTTCCTGAGTTTCCTTAACTACTGCTTAAAAGAAACTATTCCACTTAACTTGAGCTATGGACTTAGTAGGAAACAAGAACAGAGAGAGCGTGATGCCATGAGATCACTTGGCAGCCATGAAACATATGTAGCTAGGTCCTGACATTCCACCAATGTCATGTATTTAAGCCTAGCCTTTATCACATTATCCATCAGAGTATCAGGCTACAGTGGTACTGTTCCAGAACATATTTTGCATTCTAGACCACCATGTGATATCTCTTTTACACTTAAGGTTGGAGTAACCTGAAATCTTTAGATTCAAAATGAGCCATAACCTACTCTTTTTGCATTGGTAGCATATGAACCAAATAAGTGATACATTGGAGCTTGAAAGGAATCAATTTGTTTGGTCACCATAGGATGCAGAAGTTAAATGGGATAAAAAAAAATGTACTGCCGCAAATTAGTAACAACAGGAGCAATAAATGCAAATACGAATCAAGTAGTTTGTGATATCCTAGAGCACATGATTGACGATAAACTAGTCCAGCCAATTTGCCATGGACCCAAAAAGCCCGTTGGGAAGAGAACAGGAATGCGAAAGCATCTTTAACGGCTCAATTAAGAAATCAGATACCAACTACATAACAGGGTAACCTACAGTATCACATTCACATCAGGCATCTACACACATTTCAGTCAGGTGGGTCAAGCTTTTAAAATAGTGTGGACACATTTGTGCTACAAGTAACCAATACAGAAGATTGAAGAAGTAATATAATAGGATAATGAGCAACAAAGTTTACTTACATCGTCATCATCGAGAACACCCCAGTGTGCATCGAGAACCTGACTTATAGGGAAGTCATCAGTTGTTTCCACAGGATAAACATCACCCTTCATGAATACAGGAAAATTTATCAAATACACAACCCCTAATCAATTGAACTTGAATCATCCATTTACACTCCACGTTAGCTCACAAAAGCCAGGGGAGAAAACTCATTACCTATTTGACAAGGAGACAAATTAATGGCAAGGTCTACTGACCAAAAGGAAGATATTCACACCTCAACATCAAACTTATTAGTACCTACCACATTGCACTATTTTTTTCTGGTAGCTGAGAGTTCCATTAAGATTAAAAAAAATTAATTGCAAGTGCTTTACTAACCCAAATAGCGTGAAGATGTACCTTGCAAAGTATGAATCCACTACGGATGACATTTGTTTTTAAACTTCCATGCTTCATTGATTATAGCAGTTGGCAAAAGAAGCTCACTAAGCTAGACTAGGACAAAATTAAGAGATAGAGATCTATATAAACACATACCCTAACAGAAGTATCAGATTCTCCATTAAGTGTTGTCTTTCTTTTCCCTACAAAAGCATCTACTGGCATTGTTCCTCCCAGATCTGGATACGAAGCCGCTGAATATCGCCAAAAGGGAGCAGACTCCCCCATCTTTTCCCTTCTTAAAGCAATCTGAAGGACATTTTCAGAATATCATAAAAGCATGCATGCTTGAAGGTAATTCAGTAAAAGAACGAATGACTAAAATACTGCATCGAAGTAACTTCTGCATTTATACCGACCTTTCCAGTTCTGGCAATTTCTCTAATACCAAACTTGCTTAAATTTCTTTGCACTGCAACCATTTTGCCTGGGTCTCCAGTCACCTGAACATCCAGTTAAAAACAGAAATTTGTGAAGGCTGAGCAAACAGTACATCAAGGATTCTGCGAGAAAATGCGACTGCAGTATGATGCATATTGCACTCCATAAAAACTAGTGCTCTACGAGATACAGATGAGGTCCCACAAGGGTGGCAATCCAAGCAGGCTCTTCGTAAAATTCTGATCAAAGTAAAATGAAAAGGCCATGTCATCAAGCATAGATGACAAGAACACCTGTGTCTACCAAGCTTTGTGGAAAGCCAACACCAGCCAGCAGCCATTGTAGACTGGCAAAAGCTGAAGAGTTTTCAGGAAAAGTAAAAGATGCAACTGGTTGACAACACAAGTATCGTAATTGGATACAGGATACAAGACTCAGGTGCCCGGCGCATTTGTTCGGCTATGCCATTTCTCCTAGCTACAGTACTCTCCCTACTCCTCCATATACTAACTTGTCCGGGGTGTGAGGCTGGTCTCAGCCCTCACACCTTGTTTTGCAGGTCATTCCGTGGAAGGAGAAGGCGGGAGGACGCAATCCAAGAAGAGTTCCCGGAAACCACCACCCACACTTATAATGGCCCGAAGGGTCATCATACCTCATGGGCCAAACCATGCAACCCGCAAAGACCTAATGAGCCTCTGAACCTGGGACGCGTGGCCGCTAGGGCTTAGCCAAGCAAATGCGCCGAACTAGAACATCGGTCCGAATAGTCAAGATACTCTTATCTTCGGGTCAAGCAACCAGGTTCCTTACTTGATCCTGTCCGGTCACCATATCCGAACCCATTTATGTCAAGTAAACCTGATTCGGATCCAAACAGTATGTGTTACGGCCTAGAAATTTTATTTATCGCATTAATTATTTTGGCCATTTATTAATTGGAGGTTTTATGGTGTGAGTCCTAATTAAGCAATTTTCTTTTCTGCGCAATATAGTTACTATGTGCGTTATTATTTGTTCGAGGGTACAGGTATAATTATTTATTTCATTAGTCAGTCTATATTAGTTGGATTTATACGTAATTAACTAATTAGCTATAATATAGGGAGTAGTGGGTAGTTTTATAAAGTAGTAGATATTTTTACGGTGTAGAGTTTTATTTGGGCAGAGCGTTTGAGGAAAGAAGTTGAGAGAACTTTGGGTGAGAGAAAGAGAGAGAGCAGAAGCAGTCGGAGGTTGCAAGGTACCGGTGTGATAGTCGAACTCCTTTTCCCGATCTTGCTCTCGGCTTTGTACGGTACGTAATTTTGTCTTTAATGTTTCCATTACTTTCCACTGCTGTTTGGAGGAGAAAAGCAGTTTGTCGGGTTACACAATCTCTTTGTGGTATTAGAATTAATTGGGTTTGATATGGATGGAGTGAGTTGGTGGGTGAGATTGTGTGTCATGTGTGCGGCAACGGGTTAATTAATATTATAATGGACGTCGTGTGCGGTGCTGATCACTGTTGTCGTGGTATGGAATCGGAATTGCTAGTGTTAGGAGTACTTTTGTGGAATGATTTTAATAATTGATGGTGGCAGTAGGCTTGGATATATAGTTTTGGTTTTGTACAAGTTTCACTAGAAGTTATTTTCTTTTGATGCTATTAGACAGTGTGGTGTGTGCTTGTGGTTGTGGTTGGAGGCATGGAGTTTGGTTTTAGCGGTGATGATTACAGTGGGTAGTAGTTAGGATTAGGCTAAGTTTTATTTTGATAGGAAGTGGTATTCTGTATCTCTAAAGTGTATATTTGCGTAGTTAGTCATTCCGTGCGTTGTTCTTTTATTCAGGTTAACATCTTTTTGCTCGTTCGATTGCATTACTTTTGGACTCAGGTGAGTAGTTAAGTATGTTACGTATTTCGAAAGTCCCCTGTATCCCTTAAAAGTATTTCCTTCATTAATTTATATGAATGTTATTTGGAGACTCAAAACTGTTTATAAGTTGTTCTATAAATTGGCATGCGATGAATTTTATGAAATCAATTGATAATATTCTCTTGGTGAGAACTTGGTGGATATTAATGGGAACATTTATTTTGGAAGTCCAGGGAACTTATTCCTTCTCGTGTTGGTGACCCTGGCCATTAGGGAAACGACCGTGTTAGGCCGGTGACCTTAATGCTCAACGGCTTTCTTTCGCCGGATCGTCTTAGGGAAAAGTACCACCGGCTGCCAACCCTGGTGACTCTAAGTTCGATATTGGATCCAATTTTGTTGAGATTTATTTTGGCCATGGTACTATTTGATTGTGGTTCCCCATTGTTGATGGAGTTGTTGTTGTGATCACCACTAAGAATGTTCATTGGTTAAAGGCTTTATTGATTAATTTATTATTTTGCTGGACACCTTGTATGCCAAATTATGATTTAATGGTAAATTATTTTAATTCCCGCTTTCAACTTTATTTACTATACATACTTGCTATTCACTGAGCTTGTCAGCTGACGGATTTATTCCAACTTCTCTTTCAGGCAAGTTTGGGAGTTAGACAAGGACTCTGGCGGCACCTCGGGGATTCTTTCGTTTGACCTCCTTAGGGTGTCTCATCTTAGTATTGTTTTAATAAATCGCTTCCGCATTCAAAACAATTGTCAGATAATGAATTCTTTTTATTATTGTTGGATTACTGGATATTGTTTAGTTCATGGGATGGTTGTACCCCATGCTTTTGATTGAGACACATTTGGCTTTTGATTTGATTATTATTGAAAAAAGGATCATTGATTTTCGGTTACTTTGATTTAATCAGGCTGCGTGTCCCATGGATTAGCCTTATGGTTCACGGCCGGTCACTTCTCATTTTTGGGGTGTGACAGTATGACTAGCATAATGCACAGAAGGTAGTTTGAGCACAGCACATGAACATAACCGACTCCATCCTTACCTCGCTTGCCAAACACGTGTTACTTGGAGGGCAAGGTTGGAGGTTCTGTATAAAGGGTAAGCCCAAATCCTAAAGAGGTAAGTCTTTACACAACCCTAAACCCTTACTTGCCTCTCCTATTCCTCCAGTTACTTAAACATTGGAGTGCCTTCCCGGTCACCTCCGACCAGTTAGCCACTAACGGTAGGTGTTCAATGTGCAGATCAGGTAGTGTTGCACCGCTTGAGCCCAGATCTGAACCGGAGGCCCACCTGAGCTCATACCAATTATTTTGACACACCACAATGCTCAATCTGCACACAACATTTTGCTCAAACGCACTTGTGGAATCTGTGCTCGATATTTTGCACATTTATTGAATTCGGAGCATTTGTGTGACATTAGCATGGTTTCAACTCTATGACAAGGTTTCTAGTCATAATCGTACATCTTGTACACATGGGGATCTCAGCGAGCTGCTCTGAGGCAACATATTGGATCATGAGAGCTGCTCGTGGACTTTGGTGAAGAACTGTAAAGTTAGGTAAACAAGGAAGCTCCTTTCATATCGAGTCTTGCACTTTCCAAATTCAACAGTGGAAATGGTTTTCGTTGTTTGGATCCTAGTTTGGCCCTAGGATTTATATCTATGGGTTTCTCCATTAAACTGATGGGTATTTGCATTTGGTTTTGTTCATTGGTTGAGAAATTCCTATACCCTTGTGATGATTCTGATTTCCTCATCCATTAGAATTTTGTTCAAATGCTTGTTTAGCCTGCAGGTGAATTCACCAATGCACCAATGAACCTACACCCTGAAGCAACATCATCTTGCCCCGAAATAGAAATGAAGAAGATGAGCACTTTGGAAACTCAGCCATCTTCATGTCCTGATGTGCTAAATAACAAGACACGCTACCGTACATGAAATTCATAATAGAGGCTAACACAGGCAATAGCTATGGTATGCAATTAGCAATACCAACACAACAATGTGCAAGATGCAGATCATATATTGCATTAAATATCATCATGTAAAGAAATAGTAACATTTCTCCTGGACCACCTCAATAGTTAGCGAGTGCTCCGAGATATCAACAATTTTAGCTCTAAAAATGTCCACCAACCACATGACCTGGAGATTATAGCCAAAAAAAAAAAAATTTAATGTTCAAAATGACAAGAAAAAACAGTAGATACTAACAGGAACACTTTCGGCACAAATATTCTCCTGAGAACTCAACACATTGACTTCACAAAATAGTATTGCATGTTATTATTGCAAGCTCTGATACATTTGCTGCCTCCTAAAATTTGATGTCAGAAGGAGAAGCAGGCAATTCCTTATTCCATTCGATAAGCTAAAAAGGCTACCCACCGAAAGTAAACTCCTCTCTCTTCTCATCATGATCCTAATCTCGTGATCTAGAGTTATGCACTCAATGTAGATGATGGCATTAACACGTGGAATAAATTTGACCAAAGAAAATTAGAACAAGAGGCTGGTGGGACATTAGTTTTCCATTTAATTTGTAGTCACCATTTTAAAATAATGCCTGGTGCAACTTAAAGAAGCAGTATTACATACTCTCCTTAAAAATTCGCTGCGCGACTCTTGTGGAACCCTTGGACGTTTAGTACAAATTACTGGGAAATAGCTTAACGTAGGTCCCTCCAGTCTTAAACTGGATTATGATTAATTAAGATTTAAAACAGGTGAGGACTATTCTTATAAAGAAGTATAAAACAGGTGTTGAAAGATGATCCATAGTACTATGCATGCTTTTTAGCTTTTGCTCATTTTTTGCTTATTTGTTTGTTTTGTGTTAAAATCAACATGCAAAATAAGCAAAGATTGAGAGACAAAGTTGTTAAGGTACTAGTAGTCCCAAAAGCTTAAGCTACTAGAAAATGGTCCCAACAATGAATATCAAGCTATTTAACAAAAGTAAGCTAATAAGAAAGGGTTACCAAGTGGGCAATACATCACTTATCAGCCTTTAGGAGTGTAATTCTTATCTATGAGAAATTTTCTGAATAAGAGACCGAGGGGCTCTGAGCTTTAATTTTTGCTTTGTTTCGGGTAATTGGGAGGCTCTGAGCTGACACTTCTAGTCAACTCTGCCAATTCTTTGGAGGGTTTAGCAGAAAAACTCAGTGAGGAGATCAGATTAAAAGTAGAAGGATTGATTATTCCAAAGGCGAAAGGAGACAATCAAAATATTTTGTACTTTGTACCAATAAAGATTTCCAGCATAACTTAGATGGTTGGATGTCAAACACCTTCCCAGACATCAGCACAAGAACCAAGAAAAGCATTGCAACCGCAATTTTGTTTCAAACAAAAATAAAATTTTCAGATCAGTAGTGTTTGGTCAGCTCGAAGGGTCACATTAGTTGGTCTAGTTTGTGGTCTACATTCTGTTATTTTTTTGTCGGCGTGAGCATTCCAAGAAAATGACCATTCCATTCCAACCTTCACTCCAGTAAACCAAATACTGCCGTATAGAGCTCTAAAGAAATAGTGCTATTTTTCATAGAATCTCTTGAATAGTTTAAGTGCACTGTAGACTAAACCTCCAGAGGACAGAGCAATAATACCTCAACTCGGTACATTGGATCTGCATTGATTTTGATGAGCATCAGTTCACGTTCCACCTGAGGCTCTTTTGATATATCTTCAACCTGGTAACAAGTAAAAGATTAGGTTACGACTGAAGTAAATGTTCCCTAAAAAGGAAGGAGAAGCTACCACCATACAGATACATGTTAGAGTCAACAAGAGAGGGCTCAAAAATAATGAGAGTCTGATCCACGGTATTCCAACAGAGTTTCACATTGTGGGAATTGCAATATATCAAAGCTCAAAAACAACAAGAAGAATCCAATGGGAACACATACGTTTTGAAACAGTTTTTTTTTTATCGGCAAATATGTTTTGAAACAGTTTCAGAAAACTAAGTAGAAAAATCCTGGCAAGGAATCAAAGCTTTACGACCAAGAAGGGAAGGAGACAGAGACTTTCAAAGTGAAAATCTTGAAAATATAAAGGAGTTTATAAAATGTATAAACAACGGACTTACAATGAGTTCTCAAATTGAAGGTTAAGGATTAGATCATAACCTTCAAAACATTCACAAGCTTTTGAAGCTGTTCCATAACTTGATGCAACACTCTTTCAGTTCCAGATACAACTATGGTGAAAAGGGCCTTATCCTTGTTCAGACCAACAGCGAGGGACTCAATGTTGTATCCCCTTCTTGCAAAAACTCCGGCAATCCTATTTATCATTCCGCTTTCATCACCAACAAATACCGAAATTGTGTGCCGCCTCACCCTGTATATTTTGTATAAGTGATCCAGTAACCAATTTAAGCATATCAAATAAAGCATCCACAAAGAGGCTTTGAGAGCCCCCGGGAGTTGGATTCGCCGAGTCGAGGAGTCCAGCATTCAAAAGGTCAGGAAAAAAAACACAATCAAGAAAACACACTAGCGATAACTTTTTTTGATCGGCCACACTAGAGATAACTACTCCGTACAAAATACTCTCCATTACAAAGGCAATGTCTCAAACAGCATTAAAAAGAATGGTTTGCTTCGTCAACGAGGCTTTATCAAGGGGGGCTTGGTTGCCCTCCCACTATCAACCATTACAGCTGGCATCAGCCAGCCATGCGATACTGCCAGGAACAAAGAATAACTCAGGCAGCGGAAATGCAATAGAGAAGAGGAAAGACTTTGCGCATGTTATTGACTCACCTACCTTCATTCAACAAGTATCCTTACAAAACAATATAGATGATAAGATAAATACCAAGAGATTGTTTTAGAGCATGAACTAGAGTGTTGTGTGCTGCGAAGGTCGCCCATGTGCGTCTCTGTGTGTGTGTGTGTGTGTGAGAGAGAGAGAGAGAGAGGAGAAGAAGAAGAAGAAGAAGAAGAGGTAGTAACAGTTTGTTAAAGCACTGAAAATGTCTGTTTGATTGCTAACTATTTTACTCGTTTGAAGAATTATGCAAACATGCTAGTTTTCTACTAAAAGCAATAATGCCCTCCAAGTTTTTGAAGTCAATGTTTCCCCTTCTTAAGCTTTTCAAAGTTACGATGAAAAGAGGATTAATCCTCAATCATTCAACTACAACCTTGCTGCCAAATGTTGAAGGTGGTTTGCCCAGCCAAGTGGTGTATGATGATAGCTAAAGAAGACAAGTTTGTGTTTAATTTTATATAGATGACTGACATCTAGTTAATGTAATCGACAAATAGGGTAGCTTTTTTATAAATAAAAAAAAAATTGAGGTTTAACCATTATACTAGTTTTAGCTACTAGGCATGAAGATATACGTTTGTTAAGTAATAAAGAATCAAAGATATACGATTGAGATTCATGGACCTTCTATATTGCATCTCCAAGGAGCAAGCAATTTAGCAGGCATTTTTTTATGGAATATTGATGAGAAATTGATAAACCACCCTGGAATTGTCACAAGACTCACAACTCAGGATAGGTGACACACACTATTAGGAGTGGAGACAAACAATTGTAACGCTTTTATATATAGGTTCAAACCTCTTAGTGTAGCTTTTTGCACGTACTGACAATTTCGAATAAAATAAACTAATACATGACAAAATTAGTTCGGAAAAAAAAAGAAGAAAAAACTGACCTAACACTTGCGGAGTAAATGTAGACGACAAGATAGTTTTTTAGTGTTTTGGTGCTTGAACAAAGTATCTTTAAAGTCGGACGACAGTTCTACGTAATCGTCTTCCTAGGAGAAAATAACTGACCTACCACTTGTGGACTAAAAGTAGATGACAACATAGTTTTTTGGTTTTTGGTGTTGTTGATCTTGTGAACAAAGTGCTTTTAAGTCTAATAAAAGTTATACCTAATTCTCATCCTAGGTGGGTTGATGTGTAAGTGAAAATTTGATCTACAAGTAAATTTCACTGAAGTCCCATGGGTTTTCCTTAACCAAAGGGCTTGTAGCCCAACGAGTACCTCCTGGTACTCCCGCGAGGGAGGCCAAGCTTCAAGCCTCGGTAGAGACGTTTGGGGTTCAGGGCTATAGACAGCTTATGGACTCCCTATGGACTAACTAACTCCCCGGGACCCCCACTAACCCACACTGATGTATACAATATTCGGCCAAACAAAAAGTATGTATGGAAATGACTATAAACCCCTATCGTTTTAATGTTCATTTCACTGACACTAAACAAACCACTGTTAGACCACACATGCGTTGGAATTGGACAAAAGTGGCTTATATTGACAAATTCATCCTTTTGGATAATAACATAACTAATAAAAATCTCTCAAATCTCAATTTTTTGGACCCAAAAGTAATAAAATCCCTTGTCGGACCAAAACGGTTCTAATGAAATTCTTCATCTCTACAAATCATCTACCTTTTTTTTTGATCAGGTACTAATCATCTACCATTAGTGGAAACTGGGATTGTATTTCACCCACTGGCTACTTATGTTTTTGTACTTGTGGTGGGCCCAAGACAAAGTGTGAGGAAGAGAGTAATTATTCAATGCCCCGGGGCACCACGTGGCAGTTCCTCAAACTCTTCTCTACCACACATTTGAGTGCGCTCCGCACACTTTGTGGTGGGAACCACACAAATCTGTGGTGGAGAAAGAGTTTGGGGCACCCTGTGACGGTGCCGGGGCATTGAATAATTTTCCATGGAAAAGGGGCCTGGGCCGCTTGTGAATAATCTCCACCAAATTGATAATTTTCGTGTCGAAACAATGGAGACCCTAAACGAATGAACTAACAAATCAAAGATATCAAACAAGCTAAAGGCAATTAGAACAGCTCAGTTAAAGGAACAAACGAACATTAATGGTACCATTAAAGTAACAGAGGAGAGGTGTGGTTACAGTGGTGTGGTAGAAGGCAGAGCTGAACCGTTGAGGAAGGAATCGTTGTTGTCTTCGCTGCGCTTATCGACGATGTTTGCTGAAACCACCAGTCTCTTGGGCCCCTTGTCGTGTGGCTTGGAAACTAGACCTGGAAATGAGGTTAGAAACCCTCGAGTTTTCGAAAATCCTAGCTTAGAACTGGCAGAATCGAGAGACTGTCTCAGAGCTTGAACTGGCGAGGGGTGCGCTGCTACGGCCGCCATGGATGAGAGAGAGAGAGAGAGAGAGAGTTGTAACGGTTCGTTAATGTTTGATGATTTGATTTGATTAGTGATTTCCTCCTTTTTAATGGTGGGAAAATTATATAAACACCCTCGTACTGGTACTAAAAATGCAAGAGTGCCCTCAAAGTTTTTAAAATAATGGTTTTCCCGTCGTCGGGGATTTTCAAATTTTATAACGAAAAGAAAATTCTCAATCATTTTGCTGTATAGGTGACTGTCATATATTTAAAATATAATAATCAAGAAATACGGTAGTCTTTTAAAAGAATAAAGGTTTCAACCAGTAAACTATATTAGCTCCTATGTACGAAGATAAACGTTTGTTAAGAATTAGAGATATACGATTGAGATTTATGGACATTCTGTATTGCATGTTTAGGGAACTGTTTTAGGCATCTTTTTATGGAATGTTGATGCACAAGAAATTGATAAAACCACCCAGACATGACGCGGAACGGTGACACACTATCAAGAGTGAAGACAACAATTTGAAACACTTGCGTATAGGGTTCAACTCCAAGTGTAGTTTGTTGGTACTAAAAATCAGTTTTAAAGAAAGTTAATATAAGACAAAATCAGTTCCATAAAAATACACAACCTACAACCTAATACTTGCGGAATAAACGTAGACGACAAGGTGTTACTTATTTTCAATGCCTTTAATGTTTTCCCATGTCCATTGCAGAACGTACGTACGTACTCAAATTTTAGATGACTACTTGGTGCCTCTCAAAGTTACAATGCAATGAAAAAAGTTTCTATTATTTTTTCTACTAATTTTTAAAAAAGAATAAGAACTTCATTAATAAATCCAATGCAAGCTATTCGAGTAAATAAACAGGGTGTTAAAAAAGATGTCCTAACTGCAAAATCAATCTGAACCGGATCGAACAATGTTATTTGGCCTGGTTCTGCTATTTATTGGTCAGGTTATGATTTTGAAAAAATAAGAATCATTAATTTTGATTTGGTTACTGGTTATTAATTTAAGAATCGTGATTAGAACCAAACTGGATCGTTTAGTATTAATATCTATGCATAAATATATATACACATGTATTTTGATTGGTTAGTTGATTTTTTTCTTGGAAAGTTAACATATTTAGAGGAGGAATTTTCATTTGTTAGAAAAGTCATAGTGCTCTGAATTCTCAAATATTTTACGAGTTTATGTATTGTAAAAAAGTGTTTAGAGGCTAATTGAATAGAATCGGAATTGAACCGGTTTCTGTTTAAGTTCTGGGGACACCATAGCATCATTCTATACTATATTGATTGGGTTTTGATTTTCGAACGGGAATGATTTCGGTGTCTCCGGTCATTTTGGAAACACCGTAACTTTTGACATAATAAGGGAAAGACTTCGGTGTCCCCGGTCATTTTGGGGACACCGTAACTTTTGGCATAACAAAACCATTATAAGTATAATCAAATTCATTACAAGCATAACCAAAACCATTATAAGTATAACCAAAACCATAACAAGGCATAACTTGGTTGGTTATGCCTTGGTTGATTTTTGGTTATGCCTTGATTGGTTCTTGATTATACTTTGGTTATGCCATGTTATGGTTCTATTATACTTGTAATGATTTTTGTTATGCTTGTAAGGGTTCTATTATGCCAAAAATTACGGTGTCCCCAAAATGACCGGGGACACCATAGCATCATCCACATAATAAAACTATTATAAGTATAACCAAAATCTATTACAAGTATAACAGAACCATAACAAAGCATAACTTGTTTGTTATGCCTTAGTTGGGTTAGGTTATGCCTTGATTGATTTTTTAGATATTCCTCGGTTATGTACTGCCAAAAATTACGGTGACCCCAAATTGACCGGGGACACCATAGCGTCATCACTTTCGATATGTTAGAACCTTGAGATGATGTTATGGTGTCCCCGGTCATGGGGACACCGTAATTTTTGGCATAACTTTACCATTATGAGTATAACTAAAACCCATTACAAACATAATAGAACCCAAACAAGGCATAACCAAGGAATATCCAAAAAACCAACCAAGACATAACCAAACCCAACAAAGGCATAACAAACAAGTTATGGTTGTGTTATGTTTGTAATGGGTTTTGGTTATACTCATAATAATTTTGTTATGCCAAAAGTTACAGTATTTCAAAAATGACTAGGTACACCGATGTCATTTCCCAGAAGCTTTTAGAAGGGAATGACTTCGGTGTCCTCGGTCATTTTGGGGACACCATAACTTTTGACATAACAAAACCATTATGAGTATAATCAAAATCTATTATGAGTATAACCAAAACCATTATGAGCATAAAAGAATCATAGTAAGGCATAACTTATTTGTTCTGCCTTGGCTTTGTTGATTTTTTAAATATTTCTTGATTATACCTTATTTGGGTTCGGTATACTTGTAACAAAAATGATACTCACACAACAATCCAAACACAACAACTTACACAACCTCTCACATGCATGTGGGCTCCACACACACTACTATGTGTGGGCCCCATATGTATGTGAGAGATTGTATAAGTTGTTGTGTTTGGATCATTGTATGAGTAGCATTATCCTACTTGTAATGGATTTTAGTCATAATTACAAGTGAAACCCTCCATGCTAGTTTTGTGAACAAACCGAATTTAAAAAGAAAGCGGAACGCTCCTTGCTAGTTTTGTGAACAAACCGAACCAGCTCGAACGGTATGCACCCAAACAAACAAAATTGAGTAAACCCTCGAGCCATCGCTGGGAGGAGAAGGAAAAACCTTCAAATCACAAAACCCTAGCTTTTCTACAGCCGGAATAATGGCTCTCTCCAGAGCTCGCGCAGTCGTCTCATCCTCTCTCCTCACCAAGCTCCTCCACTCCACCGCCTCCCGCCCCTTCAGCACCTCCTCCAGTACTCTCTCTCTCTCTCTCTCTCTCTCCCCTCTGCACACACATTGATACACACATACCCATTTCTATCTGATTTCTCTCTCTCTCTCTCTCTTTATGTTGTTAACAGATGCATTCGACTCCCTCTCTCAATCCACAACACCAGCCGAGGCCTACCAAATCTTCAAGCTCGACCCAAGCTCGCACATCGGCAGCTGCATGCCCCTATCCATGATGCGAATCGGCACCTTCATTCACAACATCGAGATGAACCCCGGGCAGGGCGGGAAGCTGGTCCGGGCAGCGGGCACCTCCGCCAAGATCCTCAAAGAACCCAAAGCCAACCGCCACGTCCTCATCCGTCTCCCTTCAGGAAAGGAAAAATTGATTGATACTCGCTGCAGGGCCACGGTGGGGACGGTGTCGAACCCGGGCCACGGGGCGAAGAAGCTGAGGAAGGCGGGGCAGAGCCGGTGGCTCGGGAGGCGGCCGGTGGTGAGGGGGGTGGCGATGAACCCGGTGGATCACCCGCACGGAGGGGGGGAGGGGAGGAGTAAGAGTAGTGGGAGTCATGGGAAGGGGTCTAGGACGCCGTGGGGGAAGCCTACTAAGGGTGGGTATAAGACTGGACCGCTTAAGACGAAGAAGTAGGGTTCGGCCTAGACCCTTTTTTTTTGTTTGTCACAATTATTGTAATGATTTTTGTGCATTTCAGAATTTTGTCACTCCCTTTACTAATTTGAGATGAAACTGTTGTATAAATGGGATTTATTTCTCTAGTTTTATTGTTGGTTGGTCATTTTGGGTTTGGTCAATCAAATAAATCATGCAAGTGACATAGATCAAACGGGTCTGTTTGGGTTTGGTCTACCAAATTTTCTTTTGCTTGATTGTTCTTGTGAGGACCTTTTAAGACGGAGAAGCAGGGTTTGGTCTAGACCTTTCTTTGGGTTCAGGTTTAGATTTTCTTAATCTGATTGTGCTTCTAGACAATTGTTATAACCATTTTTGCACCCTGTTTTCTATTTTGAGATGGAACTGTTGTATACATGGGATTTATTTATCTAGCTGTATGGTTAGATGATTGTTTTGAAATTACAAAATAAATCCTGCCAATAACATAGTTCAAATGGGTCTGTTTGGGTTTGGACTATCCATTTTTTTGTTGCTTGATTGGTTTGGACTGAACCGCTAAAGATGCAGAAGTAGGGTTCGGTCTAGACCTTTCTTTGGGTTCCGGTTTTGATTGCCTTGATCTGATTGTGCTTCTGTAACAATTGTTATTACGATTTTTGCTCCCTGTTTTATAATTTGAGATGAATCTGTTTTGTAAATGGGATTTATTTCTTTAGGTGGATTCTTAGTTGGTTGTTTTGACTTGGCTGCCTTGAGAATTTGGAAAATAAATCCTTGAACTAAGATGGCTCAAATGGGCCTGTTAGGGTTTGGTCTATCCTTGTTTTTTGTGGCTTGATTAGTCTTGACTTGGCCTTATGAGCGAGAAAAATTCTCTCTGAGTGTTTGTGTGCAACTAATGTTTTATGCTTTGGTCCATGTTAGTTTTGGCCTTTTAAAATATTTGTGACATATATACTGTTGAGATCAATCCATTGGCCACAAGGGAAAATGAGATTATTGCCTCCAGGTCTATTGTTATTTGGGTGAACATGTGAAATTTGGAGAATAAATCTTGCAAATCACATATTTCCAATGTGGTTAGGACGGGAAGGCTTATGGCTCCCAAATCAAGGTGCGTGGCTCCATCTCCTTGGTGCTCTCTTTTCTTTCTTTGAGTCGACCACTTGCCCTCGTACTTTTGTTTGTTTGATAGTAATTCTCTTTACATGTGTGCAGCTAATGAAGGATTAAGTTAGCATAAGGAGGTGAGGCTGCCTTTTTCTCTGGGTGGCTGCAGTTATACGCATTGACCAAACTCACCAAAGTGTGCTTGGAACAGGAAGATAACTCATAATTATGTCGTATGTTTTCTGATGAAACGTGTTATATCTGTTATGGTTGATAATTGTATTGATGTTAACTTTTTAAATTTCTTGAGGTAATTGAAGTTTTGTCGAGGGTGTACTTTATGTGGTAGTAAAATGCTGAATGTCTATACAATGTATACATTATAGAGACATCTAAGAAGCACATCTCCTTTTTATCCTTGTAATGCTTTGGTCATTCATTGATTAATAAAATCTCTCTTTGCTTACAGGAAAAAAACTGTTAGGTTCTTTCGTGCTTTCGTAGTAGTCATGGCAGGAGAGTTAATTAGTTCTAAACTTCTAGCGAAGTGACGGTGGTGGTAATTCTGATGACAATTGTCAATAAGATCCCAGGAGTTGAAGAGAGTGATACTTCTGAAGACAAGGTCTCCTTTTTCCATTTTTCTCTCCCTTTTAGTTTCTTTTCAGGTATATTTGTGGTGGAGTATATTGATCTTACGTGGACTCCAAGTCTCCAATCAAAAGCCTAGACAAACTAAATTTGGTTTTTATCTTTATACACGTATGCAAATGAGGTGGAAAAAACTGTCAGCCATCTTCTTCATCCTCCCTGTCCAAAGCCAAATCTCAATCATCCTCTGCCGTCTCTTGCTCAACTCCGGCCGGTCCGCGGCTTCCTCCGGCCAAACTGTCTGTTTCCAAAGCGCAGAAGGCCAAGAAGCTTTGGTCCGCCTACAAGAAGCTCTCTTGTGAAGGCTTCTCCGATGATCAAATCAAACGCGCTCTCTCCGCTCTGAAGGTGGCATTTTTTTGCCTCGAATATTCATTCTCTGGTTGGTTTACGAGAAAATGTAGGAAATTATACTGGATTAAGAAAACATTGAACTCCGTCGTAGTCCAGTTTACTTAAGGCACGTGCCTCGATTCGATTGCTATGCCATTGTTCTTCTTCAATTTGTTTCTGTTTTTTTCTTTTTGATATTATTAGCATCATATTGGGAAATGGCCAATGCAATGGCAGCCTTTAAGGTTCAAAACGTGCATTGTATAGTTTGAAAATGTCAATGAAGTATGCAGAAGTGTATTGAAATGTGTGACAAGTAGAGGTGCGGTCAAGTTGGCCCAAACATTTGGTTAACAAAGAAAATGTGTCTAAAGTGTATTTAGTTTAGAAACTTGGCATTATTCGACTGTCACAAGGGCTGTTCTTAGCTCTGTTCTAAAAATCAGTCAAGGCGGCCGACTAGTCAGTGCCTAGGTGCTAAGCAGGGGATTGATGCCTATATAAAAATTGGCCTAGGCGCCGACTTTTCGGCAGCCTAGGGAGCTGGACCTCTAGGCGCTCCTCTTCCACTCGACCAATACCTAGCGACTTGTTGAGCACTGGTTCTTAGCATCACTGTTTAGTGTTTACTACCTGCATTGTTTTTGTGGGTAAATAGGCAATGTGAACTGAGCAAAGATATGTTATATGGTCTTCATTTAACTAAATGCACTATGTTTACGCAATATCTGTTTTGTATAGTTTTTCAGTGTGTGCTTAATTTTTGGTTTGATGAATTGCTAACCTGTCTTCTTTGTTTTTTTCTAATCTTCATTGGATAGGTAAACAAAGAATATGTACCTTATGTTTTGTCTGAAAGATTCAGTCTCCGTTTCATTTCTGAAACAATGTAGAAAAATAGGCAAGGATGAAAAGAACTTGAACTCTGTTGCACTCCAGTCGAGTTCAGACACGTGCCTCAATTGCTATATGCTATTGTTCTTTTTCAATTTATTTTTCTACTTTCTGCATTATATTGTTAATGTCATATTGGAAAACGGCCACTGGGCAGTTCTTAAGGTTCAAAATGTGTGTATTAGAATGTGTGAAATTATACTAAAGTTTTCAAAATTTGGCACTAAACGGGCAGTTGTTAGCAATTTAGCATTGTTTAGTATTTGCATTGTTTTTCTGGGTGAAATAAGTAATGTGAACTGACCAAATAATATGTTACTACATTCAACTAAATGCTGTACTTTATGTATATGTAATATTCGTAGCTTGCCACTTTGTCTGATATTTCAGTGTTTGCCAACATTTTTTTGTTTGATATGTTTCTAAGATGTTTTTCTTTGTTTTCTAATCTTCAATGGATAATGTACTGTACACCTGAACCCTATGTTGGTTTCTTCTAATGTGTTCATGGTTGCTTTATTCTGTTGTCCATATTCTTCTTTGGTTTTTCTTTTTATTGGAAGAGCCTGATGTAACTTAGTTTGTTGATGATATCTATCAAAGATGGATCTTAGTTTGCTGATGCTATTTCTAAGATCGATGGTTTAGTCTGTCTCTTCTAATTCTTACTCATTGTTGCTTTGTTGAATAATTTTGTCGGTGTTAAATATTACTGGAAGTCCTGTCGTAATCTTAGTTTGCTGGAGTACGATTTTCACCATTGACGGTGCTAGTCTCGAGGCTGCACTTGATTGGGTATGCTTGAATTTGCGTGGGAATGAGCTTCTGCTGAAGTTTTCTACTGGGACTTCTCTCTATACAAATGAAGGTATTTTTAAGCAATAGGAGTCACATATTTAGTGTTTCTTAGAAATGCAGCGTGCTGCATAACAATTGGTTCATACATATCAGTGTGGGACATGGAGAATTGTACTTCAGCATAAGTTCCTTAATATCGATCATGCTAGGAGGTGCTGTTGGGATCATATCAACTTAAAGAAAGGATTGAAGTCCTTTGGTGGATTCATGGATTCATCTGCCAAGATTGAGGAGGAAATGCCTGAACTTAATGTTAGAATCAAGGGACGTTTAGATGATAATACTCTGGATTCCTGCCAGCCATCTCAAACAGATTGGTACGGAGATATCTGGAACATCAGGAAGAGGTAAACAAAATCCTTGGGCAACTTTTATCTCACTGTTTTTAGTTGTCAAAGTTAAGATAATATTAGTCCCTTCATCTGGATCTCCAAAAATAATCAAAATAAAGTTCAACACCTAAGCATGCAAGATTGTTTGTGTATAGAACCATGATTTTAGTCAACCTAATTTTGATAGGTAATCACTCAAAACACTTCAGCCTTGCTAGAAATTCTTTTGACACCTCTTGTAATTCCTTGGTCACCAGCACTCTCTATGGAAAAACGACTGTTTGTGCTTCACAAGCCAAGCCCATGCACCTACTGCATGTCTACTAACCACCATATATCTAGGTTCTTGTACCTCTGGTCCTCTACCCTAGTTTTGTTTTTGTAGTCTCATTTCTATTGGCTTGAGAATTCTAAGTTTTGCAATCTCGACAGAACTCATTAATTATTATTATTATTTTTTTTGTAGAGGTAAAACTTTCATGTCACTCTCATCTACTTTATTGACACATCATAGCTCCCACCCTTAGTCTCGGAGTACATATGGTGTATGTGTTGTGTACTTCAATTTTGTATGTATGTGCATATGTATGTGCATTGGATGATTCTTCTCTTCATGCTTTTTACTTGCCTGATCCCTGATGCCTCTGTTTGTTTGATGGGGTATTTCATATGTTCTTGAGTTTTATTTTTGTTCTTTTCCCTTGTGCTTTGGTGGCAAGCCTATGAAAGTCCTTATGAATGATGCATGAAATTTTTACTACTTTTTTGCCGCACAGAGAGCTTGTAGCGAGCATGATTAATGCTTTGAATGAATGAGATATAGTCGTTTGTTGATTCCAGGATGAATCTTAAACTTGGGAAGCGGACTCAAAACGCAAGCATTTGCTTGAGGAGGTAATTTCTGTTTGTATTGTTTCTAGTATTAGTGTTCGTTTGCCATTTTAGTTTTGTTTTTCAATCATTACCCTACTTCTTTCTCCAATCATTACCCTATTTTTTCAATTATTACTTTCTCATCTCTCTCTATCTCTCTCCAATTATTACGTACTCTCCAATCATTATCCTATTTCTCTCTCCACCCACTACCAAAACTAAACTAAACTAAACTGGCAACCAAACAAAGCCACATTTCAGTTGGTTGACAGGTTGAGGAGGTAACTCCTCTGTCTTTTTATCAGTTTAATCTTGTCCATTGTATGCAGTAAGAAAATATGTTGGGTTATATACAACGCGAGGCTAAATTATCAAGAAACATGTATGCTCAAAACAAATGGCTTGTTTCCTTTGCTGGGTTATATACAAATGGCTTGTTTCCTTTGCTGGATAGGCAAGACACCGAAAATAGGCATAATGAATTCAGTTATGACTTTGTGCTGTGGGAAATGAAGTTCAAAGTACACTCCAGGGGTCAACTTCCACTACCACTTCAACGGAGGCTTTGAAAAGGAAAATTCAAAAAATTGATGACAGTTTAGAAATAAAGAGTGTGAAGCCGAATCACATCTTGAAGACTCAAACCTATCTTCTTGAATCATGAACACTGTCTCAGAACTCGCAGTTCAAGGTGGTTCAATTGCTTTCTGTTATTTACTTGTCAACACTTGAATTCATTACATTCAATTAGACAAGGGTCAAATGCTTTCATAGGGGCTAAGAGACACAGGTAAAAATGCTAAAAAAGTGCATTGTAGTTCATTCCATTCGATGACTAGTTCTGATTCTTGGCTTTAAGGAAACACGGTTCCCTCCTTTTGGATCTAAGTGCACATTTCAGGACTGCAGCTTCATCTTCCAAACTTTTCTGTTTTTCCTTTATATTTGATAAAATCAAGGGACTATCATAATGGCGTTTAGGTACTCAGGTCTTAACTATTTTGGAATGCAGATTGGAGGCAGTGGTGTTCTTGTTTCTCCTCTGACCTACATTTCTGATGAAGAACCCCCTCGATGGCATGAACTCCTTTCAGAACGGGGCATGTAGTCTTTTGGGAATGCTGCCTTGGGTGGTTTTTGCATTCTACAGCATTAGTATGTCGAATAACTCCTGGAGCTTGTGTTAGAGGAGAATTCAGCTCAAGAAGTTGCAACACTTGCATGTATTTCGGTGCAGTGTATAAGTATTTTTATGTTCCAAATTGACCTCCATTATACTTGCTTTCAAATTTTCTTAGTTTAAATCTACGAGCATTTTTTCCTCTCCCTCACGGGCCCTCTCTTGTTGTAATCATGACAGTTGGAATCTTATCAGTTTGTATTGAAATAAGCTCTCATAGATTGGACTCTCTCTCTGGGTGCAACTGTCACACTCCTACCTCTTTTTTTGTTTCTCCTTTTTCCTCCTCCCTGGCCGTCAAAAACCCCCTCCCTTGGTCTCCTACCCTCCATGGTGGTACCCTCCATGGCGGTGGATGAGTGTAATTTTGTTCACCCTTCCTAAAAGAGGGTGAATAAAACCGTCTCTCCTATTGGCTAAGACCTGATAAGGGGACCACTCTTAACCCAATAGTTAAATTTGTATAATTAGTCGAGAATAATCACCTAAATTCTCCACTTTGCCATGTTTGTCCAGATCCTCTATGAGGATCTTGTGAGAATTTTTATTCAGACTGTCCATCTCGGCAATCAATTGTCCGAAGTAGTTGATTTTTACTGGTCAAAAATACAAACACATCCGGACCATTGATTGTCGAGATGGACGGTCCGGATCCCATGAAAATTCTCACACGATCCTCACAAGGAAGAATCCTCACAGAGGATTCATATCAATGGCAAAGTACACCCTTCAAAGAACTTTGGACGGGTTTGGCAGATTCAGTGGGATATGTAAAGATTGAAGCATGTGAACCAATAAGGTGTATTGAAATTTGTGGAGACGTATACTTAATATTCAACCTGTTTAGATTAGCTTGCCTCATTCTAGAGATTCAACCATATCTGCTGCGAACATGCCGTACTTGATTATGCAATCCGATCATATCAGCGATCAAATTGTGGCAAGTATATCTAGCTTACTATATATATCTTTGTTAATTCTTCACATAGAATTATTGTGAACTATCTTAGTATTCTAATAACAAAAAATTGTACTTGTGAATGCAACTCATTGACGAAAGTTGGATGGTCGGCCCATGAGTGGAGATATCGGACGAGATACCACAAGGGCAGCGATTTCTTTCGTATGATAGTCCAAAATTAAAGGAAAGTGCCCCATGCATTCTCGATTTCTTTAAAACTCGTATGGAATAACTCATGGATAGTAGTCCAAATGTTCACACAAATGACGACATTGAGGACATAAAAAAGTTTATTTAGCAGAATAAACAACCTCCTCTAGCTAAATACTAATAGCCCCAGAATGCATAAGCGCGATCTTCATTTGCGGCTAGATTTAAGGACTGATCCGGTGGGATCAGAATTAAAAAACCTCCAGGGTGAGATGGTCTTGCCACAGTGAGGGTTTTCACGAAAATCTGCATTTGTGGGAATATTCAATGACCCAACCAAAATCAGATACCGTCGTCGACGGAGATATGGGAAATCATTAAAGCAAATCTCAAAACTATGATTACTTTGGACAGCAGTTGACGCAACGGAATTAAGAAGGGAGATTAGTCAAGTAGTTTTCTGCACTTTTTATCCTCAAACATTAGGTTTATAGCCATTTTATAGGCGGGAAGCCCTTATAATAATAAGCCGAAAAAAAAGCTTCAAAATAGACAGGACTTTTCCAAAAAGAACAAACTAAAAGGGAATTACACTCTAAGAGTTATTAACGAAACAAAACTTTTCTAAAACATTGAGGACATAAAAAAGTTTATTTAGCTTAAACGAATGACTCGGGCTGAAAAACACCATAGGTCACGACCTTTGGATGGTGAGTCTTGACCAAAACAAGAAAATAAGTCAGCCCATCAAATTTGGATCCGATCCGAACTTGTCTAAAAGTTGCCAAATCGGGCTGGTAAATAGCGTTTGTACTTCCAAAGCTTCGGTCCAAATTAATCATGAAATTACGTGTTAATACACCAGGGCCAGGGGTACTAGATTAGCAGACAAAAATCAATATACTAGTAAGAAGTAAAAACAACAGACCCGGTTTAAAAAAAAAAACACTAACGGCCGACTGGCTGAGGAAGACAACATAACTACGAATTTGGGGGAAACGGGAGGACGACGACTGCTGTTGATCTTCCCCACCTTGGGCGGGTCGATATTTGGGGCGGGGGACTGAAATGGGGTCGACATTTGTGGGGGCCACTGAAACGACGTGGTTTACAGAAACCTCGCGGTTCAATAAAACGACGTCGGTTAATTCACTAAGACTTCGTATCTTGGCCATGAGAAGTCCATTAAACGACGTAATTGGTAAATAGTGAACTCGTTCTTGGTTTATTTCTTCATCTGAGCTGTTCAAGTTGTAGATCTTGTCAATAATATTGGAATAATTAAGTATCACGTGAATTAAAATCAGATTTATAAGTAATCGGAAATGATAAAAGTGAATTTAGTTTTCTTAAAATAGAGCTTGCCGCACTAGATCGAACGACGAGCTTACAAAACATCGTATCTTCAACATGCACGGTTATTCAAACGACGTCGCACACCATTTGAAGCTCCCACCGTAGGGACTGCGGCGTGTAATCTGTAAATTGCGAACTCGTGCCGGATTTATTTCTTGATCTAAACTGTTCAACTAGTAGAACTCGTCAAGAAGATAAACCTTGTTGAAGATCAACTTAATCGAATGCCGATTAACACATAATCGGGCAGGATCAAAGTGAATTTCATTTTAAGAAAATAGAGTTGGATACACTGGATCAAGCTCGTTACTCTATTGCGGAATAAATTCACTCAAAGGGCCTTCTCGCCTTCTGGGATTTTCATCGCGCTCTAGTCTACAGCTGAGGAAGGAATTCATGGGATTCGGTTAGTTAATTTTCTTTAGCTTTCATTGTTCTTTGGGTCATGAAATTCTGCTCCATTGACTGTTTAAATTGAGTTAATTAATTAAGCTCTGTCAAGTATTTGTCGACCCGAGCTGTTGCGAGCTTAGTGACATAATCCTTCGGTAGGACCCTTTGCAGTAGCTCTCAATCCTCATCACTCTATGCTCGCGCTCTCGCGAATTTTATAGTTTGGAATGTTTTTGACACAGTCGGTCACGCTCGTGTTTCTCTGCTCGCACACGCACACAGGTTGCGAGCACTGGTAAACTAACAATTAGAAAGGGAGGGAGTATCTCATTCATTAAACTACTTATGCTCTCTCCCCTTGTTTGGTTTGTTTAGAAAGTTTGCATCTTTGTGTTTGCATTGAGGCTTTCTTTTGGAATTGGGTTTGCATTTAGACGGGATATTGTTAGTGCGTATGGACAGGTAAGAGCTGTATAGTTTTTAGAGTTATTTCATTGACTTAAGGGACAGGTCATAACTTTGAGAAGCAAATAGGAGAAGGTTTTTGGAGAGTGGCTCCTTTATAATGCCGATCTCCACGCTCCTAGATATGAAGTTAAATTTTGAGATGTACAAATGTGGTGTGAGCAAAATTGCTGATATTGTGATGGGTCTGACGAACCCATTTTAATCTAAATTTTTATGGGTCCTTTGTGTAGGTGCATGTGGGGTCAATTTACCCAACAATTGATGATTTGTAGAGAATTTTGAGGCTTGAGTGGATTCATAGCTTTTGGCCTTTTGCTTGTGGCTTTGTAGTTTGTGCCTGTAATGTATAGAGATGAGCGGTTTTGAGGATTGAGAGGATTCCTAGCTGTTTTGCTTTTGGCTTTCTATGTATGTATATAGGGCATTTCCCTCTTGATGCCTTCCATTCGTCAACAAATCTATATGTAAGAGAATGATAACTTCCTAACCGGTGATGATGATGTCTGTTGCATTCCTTTTAGCCCAACAACTGGGGAGAGATCACATTCTGTCTTTGGACTTTCATGCTAATTGGTCGTGACCATATTTTTCAATATTCAAAGATGTTGCTTAATGCTACCGGAGCTACTAGACCTAAATGTACTCTCTCCCCCTAAACCATAAATATTGAATCTTCCTGAGGCTTCAATGGTGAACTGTATGCAGTGACTTAAAGCGAGAGTTGCTTCATTGTCGGTGGTTCTTCGAGCCTCACCCCAATAGCACCACCCCGTTGGACCCCTTCTTTGGTGAGTTCGACTTTGATTACATAATTTCCTTGGTGGAGTTGCTCGACGATATACTTCTTGTGAAACATTCCCTCTGACAGATGGTCTTTAAGCTTAATCAAAGTGAACTCTAGTGGGTTAGAGTTACAAGTCTAGATGACAGAATCTTGGTTTTGGGATTGGATTGTTCATACTCGCTCTCCGTTAATGATTTTGGCAGGAGCAATTGCGGAGTTAACTGCATCTTATTCTTGGACTTGATGAATGAACATACAGATTACTTTCTTCATGAGTTGGATGAGGAAGGTTCAGTAAATGTTGAGCCAGTGCTTTTCTTTTTGCAAGATGAGAGTTTTGGGCATCTACCCCCAATATGTTAATATTTTTCTTTCATCAGACTAACATGATCTTTATCCAAGTTTAGCTTCTTGGCAAGATATGCCACTTCGATCAAGAAATAAATGCAGCATGAGTATGCAATTTACCAATTACTTGTCGATTTCACATTCCAAAATGACATTCTAAAACCCTTTTTCATTCTTATGCGGAACAGTCCAAGTGAAACTGTACTGAGACTGATTGTTAAGTTGCATTGTGCACATATAACTTGTGATTGGGTTTGCTGGAAGTCAGTTGTATTTGTATGAGTTAACCTAGACGACATTTTGCAGTACAATTCAGATGAAAAAACCTAATGTTGGAAGCATGAAGTCAGGCTGGCAAAGTGCTTTTATGAAATTTACAGCGGCTGCCGATTATGAGTTGGAGCCAATGATTAAAGTGCACTTGAAATTGTCGAGCAGGGTGAGAAATAAGCTCTTCGTTTTTTTTTTGAACTCCCTCGGAGTGTTTCTAGCAGTTACGGTTTCCTTTCTATTTACCCCCAATAGGTAAGTCATGGAGTCTGGAACTGGAGTCTCTTTGTTTGGGGAACGAGTTCTAATTTTGCTTTTTGGTGGTTCTTGCTCTTGTCACTTCAACTACTTCTAAGAGCCAACAGGTATGCAGTTATCTTGGATTTCAATCATGTTGTGGGGGACTGCTTAATGGATTGTGTCGATCGTATTATTTGTTTTGCAAACAATAAAAGTTCCCACTGCATACGGCTGAAAGCTATTGCACTTTTACGCATATACAAGGATTGTCCGTGTCCGACACTCCTTGGACTGTGTATGATACTTTTTTGTGTGTGTCCATAATTAGAAAATAAAAATCTTGATTCGGACACGTGTCCAACACTTTCTACAATGTGTCCGACACTTCTTTGGCACCTTTGAGTGAGAAATAAGTATGTGATCGACATTTCTTGGACACTTGCTAACATGTGACTATCAAAGATATCGAAATTCGACATGTCACTGTGATACACAAAGTTAGAAAAGTATTGTTCTTGTTTCTCCTCTGACCTACATTTCTGATGAAGAACCCCCTCGATGGCATGAACTCCTTTCAGAACGCGGCATGTAGTCTTTTGGGGATGCTGCCTTGGGTGGTTTTTGCATTCTACAGCGTTAGCAGGTCGAATAACTCCTGGAGCTTGTGTTAGAAGAGAATTCAGCTCTAGAAGTTGCACACTTACATGTATTTCGGCGCAGTGTATAAGTATTTTTATGTTCCAAATTGCCCTCCATTATACTTGCTTTCTAATTTTCTTAGTTTAAATCTACAAGCATTTTTTCCTCTCCCTCACGGGCCCTCTTGTTGTAATCATGAAAGTTGGAATCTTATGAGTTTATTCTGAAATAAGTTGTCATAGATTGGTCTCTCTGGGTGCAACTGTCACACTCCTACCTCTCTTTTTGTTTCTCCTTTTTCCTCCTCCCCCGCCGTCAAAACCCTCTCCCTCAGTCTCCTACCCTCCATGGTGGTGGATGAGTGCAATTTTGTTCACCCTTCCTAAAAGAGTGAATAAAACCGTCTCTCCTATTGGCTAAGACCGGATAAGGGGACCACTCTTAACCCAAATAGTTAAATTTGTATAATTAGTCGAGAATAATTACCTAAATTCTCCACCTTGCCATGTTTGTCCGGATCCTCTATGAGGATCTTTCTGTGAGGATCTTGTGAGGATTTTCATTCAGATTGTCTATCTCGGTAATCAATTATCCAGGTGTGTTTATATTTTTGACCGATAATTGTTGATTTTTACCGGTCAAAAATACAAACACATCTGGACCATTGATTGTCGAGATGGACGGTCCGGATCCCATGAAAATCCTCACACGATCCTCATAGAGAAGAATCCTCATAGAGGATTCATATCAATGGCAAAGTACGCGCTTCAAAGAACTTTGGACAGGTTTGGTAGATTCAGTGGGTTATGTAAAGATTGCAGCCATAAGTCCGGATAATTCCTTAGCCATCAAAATGTGAACCAATAAGGTGTATTAAAATTTGTGTGGACGTATACTTAATATTCAACCTGTTTAGAGTAGCTTGCTTCATACTGGAGATTCAACCATATCCGCTGCGAACATGTTGTACTCGATTATGCAATCCAATCATATCAGCCGTCAACATGTTGTACTCAATTATGTAATATGATCTACACTGATTCAATTTGTGGCATGTATATCTAGCTTACTATATATATCTTTGTTAATTCTTCACATAGAATTAATGTGAACTATCTTAGTTTCTAATAACAAATTGTACTTGTGAATGCAACTCATTGACGAAAGTTGGATGGTCGGCCCACGAGTGGAGATATCGGACGAGGTACCACAAGGGCAGCGATTTCTTTCATATGATAGTCCAAAACTAAAGGAAAGTGCCCCATACACGAGCATCTCATTTGCATTAAGGACTCCAGGAGATAAAGAAAAACTTTCGTGGAAAGAACACAATGACACATTCACACACCGCTAAAACGCTAAAACTCAAATGTGGAATGTTATCTTCAAATATGGAATGTTTACTCATGGATTCGTTAGTAGTTTTCTGCACTTTTTATCCTCAAACTCCTCAATTTTGTCTCACACAAATGACGACATTGAGGACACAAAAAAGTTTATTTAACAGAAAATAAACAACCTCTAGCTAAATACTAATAGCCCAGGCCAAGAATGCCAACAAGAGCAAAGCACCACGAAAGAGTCTGCTTGTCCTTCGACTCCTTGTGAATGTTGTAGTCGGCTAGAATCCGCCAATTGCTTCCCTGCAAATATCAACCTCTGCTGATCCGGTGGGATGCCCCTCCTTGTCATGGATCTTTGCCTTCGCATTATCAATTGTATCGGTGCTTTCCACCTCCAGGGTGATGATGGTCTTGCCACAGTGAGGGTTTTCACCAAAATCTGCATCTGTGGCTGTGGGAATATTCAATGACCCAACCAAAATCAGATACCGTCGTCAACAGAGATAAGGGAAATCATTAATTCAAATCTCAAAATCATGATTACTTTGGACGCAGCGGAATTAACAAATGAGATTAGTTGCGTACTAATCAAACGAATAGGAAACTCGAGACAATGAGACAAACTTTGAATATTATTATTATTGATAAAAAACCGCAAAAACATTAGGTTTACAACCATTTTATTGGGCAAAACTCGAAACCCTAATAATAATAAGCCAAAGTCCCAAAATTTGGAAATTTTTCTAAAATTGAAAACACAAAACAGGACTTTCCCAAAACGAAGAAACTAAAAAGGAATAGTTATTAACAAAACAAAACATTTCTAAAACGGCAAAAGAATGCAATTGAGGGGCAAAACAAATGATTCGGGCCGAAAAACACCATACCTGCGCAAAAATAATTCAGTCCATCAAATTTGGACCTGATCCAAACTTATCTGAGAGTTGCCAAATCGGGGCCGGTCCAATCAGTTAATCATGAAATGAAATTACGTGTTCTACACCAGGGGTACTAGATTTGCAAATATAGTAAGAAGTAAAAAACAACAGACCCGGGTTTTTTTTTTTTAAAAAAAAAACACTAACGGCCGACGGGCTGAGCAAGACAACATAGGGGTGCTCGCGGTCCGGTCCGGTTCGGTTCGGATTTCTAGAAATCCGAGGACCGAACCGCTAGTCACGGTTTTTACAAAATGAAATCCGTGTCCGAACCAAAAGTCCTACGGTTCGGTTGCAATCCAATCCGTAACTCACGGATCAGTTACGGTTTTATCCACGGATTTTGACAAAAATAAAGTTCAAACTTATATCCCACACTAAAAGTGAAGAAGGTTACATTCAGAATTAAGTTTAACACTGGCCACCAAAAAGTATTTGTTACTTTGAAGAAACGGAGAGAGAGAGAGAGAGAGAGAGAGAGAGAGAGAGAGAGAGAGAAGGAGAGAGAGGTGAAGAAGTAAGAACGGTGGTGCAGTGGCGACTACGGTGCGACGGGGACTTGAACAAGAAATGGAAATTAGGAAAACTCGAAAAGAAACGAAATAGTAAAACTAAATTAGGATTCCCGTAACTTATATAAAAAACAAACTACGATTTACCCCATATATTTTATACATCCACACTATATCCCATTATTAAGATAAAATACTAAAATTGGTAGAAAAAAGTTTTAACATTACTAACAATTAATTACATAAATACACACAAATATTTATATATTTATTTATTATTTATATAAAATAAATATCTCACGGTCCGGTTCGGTTAATCCACGGTTTCGTGATGAAAATCCGTGGACCGAACCGCGAGTCACGGTTTTCTAATTTTTCAATCCGTGTCCGGACCATTAATCCACGGACAAAATCCAAAAGGTACGGATCGGTTCGGTCCAGACCGGTTTCACGGTTCACCGGATTTTTTGAGCAGCCCTAAGACAACATAACTACTTACGAATTTGGGGGAAACGGGAGGACGACGACTGCTGTTGATCTTCCCCACCTTTTTTTTTTTTTATCCGATTGATCTTCCCCACCTTGGTTGGTCGATATTTGGGATGGAGGAGACTGAAACGACGTCAACCCAGGTGGGCCGGGTTTTACAGATACCTCGCATCTTCAACACTAGAGGTTCATTAAAACGACGTCGGTTAACTCATTAAGACTTCGCATCTTGGCCATGAGAAGTCCATCAAAAGGCGTAATTGGTAAATAGTGAACTCGTTCTTGGTTTATTTCTTCATCTAACCTGTTCAAGTTGTAGATCTTGTCAATAATATTGAAATGATTAAATATCACTTGAATCGAAATCATATTGATAAATAATCAGAGATGATAAATGTGAATTTAGTTTTCTTAAAATAGAGCTTGCCGCACTTGATCGAACGACGAACTTACAAAACATCGCATCTTCAACACGCAAGGTTGTTCAAACGACGTCGCACACCATTTGAAGCTTCCGCCGTAGGGACTGCGGCTTGTAATCTGTAAATTGCGAACTCGTGCCAGATTTATTTCTTGATCTACACTGTTCAACTAGTAGAACTCGTCAAGAAGATAAAACTTATTGAAGATCAACTTAATCGAATGCCGATTAACACATAATCGGGCAGGATCAAAGTGAATTTCATTTTAAGAAAATAGAGTTGGATACACTGGATCAAGCTCATTACTCTATTGCGGAATAAATTCACTCAAAGCGGCCTTCTCGCCTTATGGGATTTTCATCGCGCTCTACAGCTGAGGAAGGAATTCATGGGATTCAGTTAGTTAATTTTCTTTAGCATTCATTGTTCTTTGGATCATGAAATTCTGCACTAGCTCTCGATCCTCATCACTCTATGCTCGCGCTCTTGTGAATTTCATAATTTGGAATGTTTTTGAAAGAATCAGTCACGCTCGTGTTTCTCTGCTCTCGCACGCACACGGGTTGCAAGCACTGGTAAACTAACAATTAGAAAGGAAGGGAGTATCTCATTTCTTAAACTACTTATGCTCTCCCCCCTTGTTTGGTCGTTTAGAAAGTTTGCATCTTTGTGTTTGCATTGAGGCTTTCTTTGGAATTGGGTTTGCATTCAGACGGAATATTGTTAGTGAGTATGGACAGGTAAGAACTATACAGTTTTTAGAGTTATTTCATTGACTTAAGGGCAGATCATAACTTTGAGAAGCAAATAGGAGAAGGTTTTGGAGAGTGGCTTGTTTATATTGCTGATCTTCACGCTCCTAGATATGAAGTTAAATTTTGAAATTTACAAATGTGGTCTGAACAAAATTGCTGATATTGTGATGGGTCTGAGGAACCCTTTTTAATTTGAATTTTTATGGGTCCTTTGTGTAGGTGCGTGTGGGGTCAATTTACCCAACAATTGAAGGTTTGTAGAGAATTCTGAGGCTTGAGTGGATTCATAGCCTTTTGCATGTGGCTTTGTAGTTTGTGCCTGTAATGTATAGAGGTGAGAGGTTTTGAGGATTGAGAGGATTCCTAACCATTTTGCTTTTGGCTTTCTATGTACGTATATAGCGCATTTCCCTCTTGATGCCTTCCATTCGTCAACAAATCTCTAGGTAAGAGAATGATAACTTCCTAACTGGTGATGATGATGTCTGTTGCATTCCTTTTAGCCCAACAACTGGGGAGAGATCATATTATGTCTTTGGAATTTCATGCTAATTGGTTGTGACTATATTTTCCTATATTCAAAGATGTTGCTTAATGCTACCGGAGCTACTAGACCTAAGTACTCTCTTCCCTAAACCAGAAATATTGAATCTTCCTGAGGCTTCAAATGTACAGGAGTGGGAGTTCCACTGCCAAATTAGAAATGGATATCCGGAGAAAACAAGTAGAGAAAATATTTAGCATTGGAAATTTATTCTTTCAAATTTTCAATTATCTTTTGTAGGGGAATGAAGATCTAATTCTTGTTCATGATGCACCTGACTTTTGAGACTGCCATTTATCCTTGGCAGTAAGTTATTTTCCTCCTTTAGCATGACTTAGTGTCATGTAGGTTGTCCATGATTGTCACAGTTGTAGTGTTAATACATCCTTTGCTTTTGGTAGATACCCAAATACGGGATTTCTTGAAAACATAAATTCGCTGCAGGAGCTAGCACAGATGCCTCAATGGACACCTGAGAACCCTCTGAGAGTTGCAACTAGTTTCACCTATGTACGTTGTATTTCAATTTTGTCATGTCATATATCTGCTTCTGTTCATCTTTTCCTTCTCTATATCAGTTTTCTTTGTGAGTTGTTGATAAGAAGTTTCATACAATTTAGCTTCTCTTCCATTTCTGTGCACAGCTGGCCCCTTAGTTTATGAAGGAGAAAGAAAACGGATGGAAGCATGTCACTTTCTTGACCGCGGATAGAACGTTAGAGGCACTGCTCCAACGGTGAGAGTTACTTCTTTCTGCATCTTAATATATTTTGTATAGCTATGCGATCCCTGCATCTTAAGTTCTTGATTTGGTTTTCCAAATGTAGGTTGTTGAACACTTCACGCGATGATCTGGTCAATCACATAGGAGGATTTTTGAACACTTCACTCAAGTGTTAAAGCCCAATAATTTCATGTCAGGAACAAAGCCATGGATGGAGTGATTTCTGAATTTCACGTGATTTTTGAGTGAGGTGAGGAAGGCTACAATTCAAGTGATGGATATTTCTTTGAGACCAGTTGTTTGGATTGAATTCTTAAGAAAATGAATTCAAGGAGCTACTTTCAGTGAATTTCCACCTACTGACCTTGCCACATTGTCAACCAAGCTATGCATTTTATTGTTAAGTGTTGATGTTGGTCTTCTCCATTTTCAGAACAGCATATACACTTTCATGTTTATACATGCAGGTACCCACCGTAAGTCCGCTTTTTTGAAAACATGAACATGACGGGAGAGCAGCAGCAGATTACTATCCGATAGTCATATGTGTACCCAAAAAGCTGCTTTATAAGTCTCTTCAACAAATGAGAGCGGTAAGACAATTTTCTTTCTTTACTATGCCATAGCCATATGTCTAGCCCAAACTTGTGGGACCAACTCTTGGGTACAGTTTTCCGTGTCAAGTGATTTATTACATGAAATTTCTTAAGGCACCTCCCAGCAGCTTCAATAACCAAAAAATGCAAGTCAATAAAAGAAAATTCTCAGCATATTGGGGATAGGAGGGTAGACTCCCAAAACCTCTCATCTTGCAAAAAGAAAAGCCGGCTCAACATTAACTGAACCTCCCTCATCCGACTAATGAAGAAAGTAATATATACAATTTTCCGTGTCAAGTGATTTATTACGTGAAGTTTCCTCAGGCACCTCCCAGCAGCTTCGATAACATTCCACACAAACAAGAGCTTGGCCCATACAAATATCTTTGTTTCTCCCAAGATTCACATGTGAAATTATCACTTCCCTTGATTGATTGAAAACAATATGTGGTTATGCCTCTCTCTCACAGATGGTATCTTTACCATTGTAGGTCAACTGAAAAACGGGTTCTTGTTGATGTGGTTTATCGTCAATGATTCATTCCCTTGAAAGGGTCTTATGCCACAATTATCTAGAACACCACAACTGTTAATGCGTCTGCAGAAGGACACGGATACGCTTATGCAGACTGATGAATATAATAGCTACATGAGTTTTCGATGCACATATGCTTATATTCATATTGCTGATCGTTCCTTTTTGTCAGCTGAGGGTCCAGTGGGGAAGCATGGTTATGCATCAAAGTAATATTTTGACATTTTATTGGCGTGCATCTTATTTTTTAGGCGAAAGAGTTCTACTGACGCTCCTTTAACAGAAAGAGCTCTATCAACTCACATTTTTTGCTATTAAAAAATTCGTTTTGCAATCAAAATGGTTAATTTTAATCGTTCTATGGACAGAGGGATTTACTGATCTCTCCTGCAATGTTATTGTTAGAAGTAAGGGATTTATTGTATCTCATTAGAGAGTCTTAGGTAATGGTTTCATTGCGTTTGTCCTAGGAGATAGTTGAACTACAGTTTTCGAAGTCACATTTGTCGTCTAATTTTTCTTATAATACTAGGCTATGATTTAAGGATTGATTTTTCCGCTCCTCTTTTGTACATGAAGTCACTAGTTCACATTAAAAGTAGAGTGTCAAAATCGGCATCCGTCTTTTTATGATTGATTTGCACAGAAGTTTCTAAAATTAATTAATTGCTCAAGTTAGTGCAATACACCCTATTATAGGCTCTACGAATTGGACTGAAAAGGAGTCCTCCTTTCTCCCAGAAGCCGAAAGGAAAGAAGCTGGGTCCACAAAATTATGGTTCAGATCTTTTTCTGAAATTGGATTGATCCAGCTTAGGTTTTTATTTTTTATTTTTTATTTTGCCATACTTGGGTCTACGCTGATGATCCTCATTCTTTTTATAGAACTTGTCGAGCTCATGCAAAATATCACGTTTGTCGAAAATGAACAAAAAATCATCCCCCGTATTTATAAGGGCAAATTTCACTCAAACCCCCTGAGGTATCTGACAATGACAGAAGGTACCCTTCAATTTTCAAAAATGACAGAAACCTCTCATATTTCACAGTTTGGGTTTCATTCCGTTAGTTCCATTAGTGAAATGGACGGAAAATGTACGGAAATGTACGAAAAATGAAATCGTCAATTTTATTTAGTACTACATCTATCTTAGGGCTTTCATTGAAAGTCCTAGAGTCAAAAATTAATTATGATCATTTTAGGATAAAATGATTAAAAAAATAAAATTTTCACACCGATTCAAACGGATTAAAATTTGGAGCATTTAAAATTTTGCTCTTCATTTGATTTTAGGGCTTTCAATGAAGAGCAAATACTTAAATGCTCCAATTTTCAATTCATTTGAATCGGTGCGAAAATCTTATTTTTCTGATTATTTTATCCTAAATAGCAATAATTAATTTTTGGTTATAAGATTTTCAATGAGAGTCCTAAGATAGCCGTAAAACTAAACGAATATGAGATACTTAAGTGCTCAAATTTCAATCTATTTGAATCGGTGCGAAAATCTTATTTTTTTGATTATTTTATCTTAAAGGATCACAATTAATTTTTCGCTCTAGGGCTTTCCATGAGAGCTCTAAGAAAATCATAGAACTAAATGAAGAGCAAATACTTAAGTGCTCCAATTTTTAATCTGTTTGAATCGGTGCAAAGAATTTATTTTTCTAATCATTTTATCTTAGAGGGTCATAATTAAATTTTTACTCTAGGACTTTCAATAAGAGCCCTAAGATAGCTGTAGAACTAAATAAAATTGAAGATTTCATTTTCCGTATATTCTGTACATTTTCCGTCCATTTCACTAACGGAACTAATGAAATGAAACCCAAACTGTGAAATAGGGGAGGTTTTTGTCATTTTTGAAAATTGAGGGGCACCTTCTGTCATTGTTTGATACCTCAGGGGGTCTGAGTGAAATTTTCCCTATTTATAAATGTGTTTTGAACTCATAACGATGGAATTTTTTTATTATCAACAAAATCTTTGGCATGATTGTTTTTTCGACAAAATTTGCAGAGTAAGGTATTTCGATCAGGAGATTTAATGGGAATGACTTTGGTGTCTTCAATCATTTTGGGGACACCGTAATTTTTGGCATAACAAAATCATTATGAGTATAATCAAAATCCATTACAAGCATAACATAACCATAGCAAGGCATAACTAATTTGTTATGCCTTGGTTGAGTTTAGTTACGCCTTGGTTGGTTTTTTGGATATTCCTTGGTTATACCTTATTTGTGTTCTGTTATGCTTGTAATTGATTTTAGTTATGTTCCTAATGGTAAAGTCATGTCAAAAATTACGGTGTCCCCAAAATGACCGGGGACACAATAGCAAAACATATGTTTCTTTCAAATGAATTACATTGCGGGCCAAGTCATCACTGTTAGATGTAAAACATATGTTTCTTCCAAATCAATTACATTTCGCCGAGTCGTCTAAACAAATTTTTCTCTCCAGAAATCTAAAACATGTATTGAACAAATTGAACCACAAAGATCATTTGAGTGGGATCTCAAGGTGAATCCCACACCATCCGGTGTGCATTTACTGCACACCAAATGATGTACCCACAGCTTTTTTAAGGAGATATCAGAGCTCAGTTTAATTTGTTTAACTTTATTGGGATCATCCTCTCTTCAGCTTTGGGGGAAAATTTTGAGGTTCAGTTCTGATTTACCCCACGTCTCTCCTCGACTAATATTCCTGATCAAAGGAATTAAATTATTTACACTGCGTAACATCGCAATTTTTTATAATGTAAAACAAGATCATTCGTACGGGACTTAGGGTGGGCCTTGCGTGACATTCGGTACATCTTTGATAAGTACCTTTAGCATGTTTGATATTAGAGTAGTGTGTAGGAACTAGTCATGGATAATGGATGGCAGATAAAATCGCAATAGAGTTAGGATAAAATTTTGAATTTATTAGATAAAAAATGCTAGAAGCACATCAGTTGTGTCACACCTTAGCCATACTCCTCTCACATACAGGTGCGTCCCACTAAAACAAGCCTCACGTGTACGTAAGAGGTTTTGACTGAGGTGTGGCATTATCTGTCATCGATATAAAATTTTAAATGGGATATAAAATTTTGAATTTTAAATTTTTGGTGATAAGTAGTAAAACAAAAAACATAAGTGAACGAAAAACATTTTCTTATTTAGTCAACTAAAAATACTAACGAAAAACCAATCATTTCAGCTGAAAAATGTCCCTTCAAAAAAATGTGGAAAATGATTTCCGAAAAAAAGCTCCGGAAAACACTTTCTGAGAGACGACCTGATGCTCGCGACACCCCGACCCAAGACACCTCAGGTAATTGTCCCCAATCTCCCTCATCACTCTCTCTGTTCTCGTCCCCCATCTCTCTCTCTCTCTCTCTCTCATCGTTTCCCTATCCCGAAAATCCTGATTTTCTAAAGCTTCCCATAAGGTGTTTGGGAAAAATCCCTTCAACTGGAGTAATTGATTACAGATTAGTCGTGCAAATCTTCTAACGTATCATGAATAGAGCACACAATCATGCAGTTTGCAAACTTTCAAAGGATGCGTTTATAAAAAAAAACAAAAGATTGGTATTTTGATCATTCTGTCCAATTAGTGTTTTTTCTTGTCAACCAAATAACATACTAAAACTTTTTCAGAAAAATGTTTTCATTCCAGCCGAGCTCGAGCTCGCTTGTTTACAAAATGAGCCAAATATTTAAGCTCGAGTCTTAATAAATTGAGCATAATCATTTATTATACGAGTTTCTTTAATCGATTCGATCTTTTGTCGAACAAGACGAGCTTCGTTCGGCCAATTTACCGAAGGAGCCGAAAACTCGTGCTTGACAGTTTCGCAAAAAAGATTTTTCTAAAAAATGAAAGAAAAAGAAGAAGAAGAACAAGCTGTCTCCCACGGTTGCGGTCCTTGCGGAGCATTGCTACGGCTTTTACACGCTGACCAAACTCAGTCTCATCGCTATGTTTGGATCTTTGTGCAGAAACCTTCGACCAAATCGAACTCAGCACAAGCACACGGGGCGAATCTCAACATCGTTCGAACCCAAACTACATCGGAAAGGCACGAGCCTGAAATCCTAGTCAATCGACTATGGCAGCACCCCATTTGTCATCAGATACTAAAAAAATCTGAACTCTCAGCTGACTCTAATGACCTAAGGAAACTCTTTCGCGTTATTGAATCAGTTGGAGGATATTTTGGATTCTGACCCTCTTATGTAAGTCGCTTCATCATATAATTTCATCATAGATATGTGTATATAATTTCATTGTATATAACCGGATGTCCAGCCAGCTTGCGCACACCCGGCTCGTAGTTTGTAATGGACGGGTTCGGGCCTATGAATTTTTACTCGGCCTGCCCGTAGGCCCGGCCCGTGGTACCCGCCCAAAAGCCCGCCAATGGGCCCAAAGTCCCACAAAATTCTTTCTTTTTTCCCTTGATTTAGTTTTGCCCAAGGAAATTTAAGTTCGCCCGTGGGCCAGACTTGGGTTTCAATTTATGATAGGTAGCCCGGCCCGCCAAAAAGAAAAAGCCCAATCGTTCCGGCCCGTGGGTGGACTTGGACAGCAACTTAACGGGCTGAGCCGGGCCGGCCCGATAATAACCCTTACTCACGTCTGTATATTTTGCACTGTATCCATAACTTGGATGGCATCCCAAAATAGATCACCACGACGTCCCCGTGGGCCCGTAGTTTTAATTGTTTTTGAAGTCGGCCATTTTTGAAGTCTTTTTCATCTTGATATGACCTCCTCATTACTGTTAATATTGGGATAATCTACGTGGCCGAACGAACTTCTGCCTCCTCCTTGTGGACCCATCTTATCTCTCCCCCGCTTTGTCAAATCACCGTTCAGTGACCAAGACACGCTATTTACGAATTGAATAATATTTGCATTGTCGGCATTGAAATACTCTTACAGAGTTGAAATAAATAAAAATATCACACACACTTACACAAATACTTATGGTGCATGTCTACAAGGTGAGTGCAATTTAAGTGTTTTGCGTCCCATTATGAGTGTGTGTTTAAATGCGTATATAAGTGGGTAGAAATTAAAATACTTTGTGAATGTGTGGTGGTAGCTAGTAAAGTAGTCGACTATTTAGAAGTCCAATTAAATTTGGGTAAAAGCCCAACAAATTAAAATAAGCTCCCCAATAAATTTTGGAACCTAAAAAACAAAGGTGGAGCTATGTTGGGCCCTGACCCCAGCTCCCTGAGTGTTTGAGTTTAAAATTTTTTATGTTATATATACTTAATTTTGAATATTATTGATAATTATTTGTATATAGCTACTTATAATCTCAATAATTTTGGTTCGAGTTAATAAAAAACCCGGTTATTTACATTCTCACTTCTCAATTTATTTCATAAATAAAAAAATAAGCACGTGATAGTTGATGTAACTTAAAGAATCATTTTAATGTACAAATATAATGAATTGATAAGCAAAAATCTTATGATATAATAAGTATACGTTCCGATAAAAAATATATGTCTACTAAGTCGTCTCCCCCTGTGGTTAAAATTCTGGCTCCTCCACCGCTAAAAAAGAGATTGGTAAACAAATAAAAGGGGAATCTCCTTAAACATTTCACTTCCTTAAACTATGTCTTCCCAAGTTGGACTTCCTTTTTAGCATAGAGTTTTTTGTTACATTATGTCTTTATGTCACCGCTGGATAAAATTTTTGTAACCGTTCCGGTCGTCCATCTCTATAATTATAGTTCAATATTTAAAAAGTATTCTACATGTAAGATATTTGAGTAGATCTGAACCATTTATTTTTCAATATATAATCTAGATTTAAACTGTTTTTCTCCGATTTAAAACTTAGATTGGAGAAGATGCTATCCCCATATTAAAAGTCACAAAACAAGAATTTAAAGTGCGAGCAAAGTACGATAATTTAGAGCGCAAGCGAAAGGCATTCCGAACAATTATTGATTACAACGGAGTACTGTATAAGTGAGTAAAGCCGACTGAGGTGAGGAGCATTATGTGGAAATGCCAAGTCAATGAAGTCATAATCCAGAATCGGAAAAGTTGCCACGTTCCTCACTCCCCAAAACGAGAAACGAAACATAATCCAATCCAAAATGACGTCTCCATCTGGCGCGGTAGATCCCACTGGTCCCACTTGCATGAAAGAAAAGTACAGTAAACGAATTACAGCTTTTGTCGGAGTTGTTTCCGTAGGAGAGGGGAGAGAGATGCCAGACACAGATATACGCAAAACTCGGACTTGCCTCTCATCCATTCCCCCCATCTCTCTCTCTCTCTCTCTCTCCCTCTTTTTCGGATCTCTAATCTTCTCTCTTTCTCTCTCTCTCTGAATCTAACTTCTGTCCTCGTCCTCACTCCTCCCATCGAGAGCTTTCCCCTGAGCTCTCGATCCACCTTTCCTCTATCTTCCCCCCTCACTACAAGCACATTCTCGAATCCTTCATTCTCCTCTCTTTCTTTCACATTTCCCCATGTAGTTTTTCTCCCCACCAATCCCCTTGACCCCGACAACGTTTTGGGCTAAAACAGATCACAATTTCTACTCGCACAGAGAGAGAGAGAGAGAGAGAGAGAGAGAGATCACCTTGTTGTGGAAACTAAAAAGAAAGAACAGGGATTAAAACAGGGGCTAATTATTAAGGAATTATTGATTTGTTTGGTAAAAAATCAAAATTTCTAGAGAGAGGTTGTGTGTTCAATGGAGGTAGCAGCGCAGTTGAAGCGGGGGATATCCCGTCAATTCTCGACGGGATCCCTGCGCCTGAGCGGGAAATTCAGCTTCAAGAGGCAGAATTCGCTTGATCCGCGGCGCAACACGCTCCGGTTCAGCTTCGGGCGCCAGTCGTCGCTCGACCCCATCCGGCGGAGCAGCCCCGCCAACGACGAGCTTTCGGTGCCGGAGAATCTCGACTGCACGATGCAGCTGCTGTTCATGGCTTGTAGGTAAGGGCTGGAGGCAATTAGTGGGGAGGGGGAGGCTTTGCGCAATAAAAGCAAGTCCGCCCATTGGTGCCAAAATGACATTGCGGATTTCCATTTTTGGCAAAAACCCAAAAAAAATAGCAATGTCATGGCACCGTGTCATTTCAGCACAATTTCAAATTGGGACCATTCAATTAAGCTCATCCCATTATTAGATGCAAATTGAATGGTTTGGGTGATGTGGTAAATTTGTCAATTGCCAAAATGGATAATTTGGCACCAAGAATGGCATTGAGTTTGGTGCAAGGGTGGAGAGGTTTTTGCCATTCTTGATGCCAAATTTTTGCTTTGGCATGGGATTCGGGACATTGGTTGACTTGCTCTGGTGGACAGAGAAAAAACGAGTATGATTTTCTCTCGGACATTTTGCCTATATAAGACAATTTTTTGAAATTGGTTTAGAATCAATCATGGATAATTTTAAGATTTGAAAGAATGTCGAGTTCCATTGTGGTAGATCGTTAAATTGTTTATGTTCTATTTTGATGGACGATTAAACTATGAAAACGTGTATTTTGTTGGTGTAATGGCATTGTTAGATGTAGAACAGCGTACTATTATTTGAGTATCAAGTATGTTAGGTACATTTATGCAGGGGCGACGTGAGGGGAGTGCAGGATTTGCTCGATGATGGCGGCATTGACGTGAATAGCATCGATTTGGATGGGCGCACGGCTCTGCACATCGCAGCATGCGAAGGGCACGTGGAGGTTGTGAAGCTGTTGCTCACCCGGAAGGCTAATATTGATGCCCGTGATCGGTGGGGCAGTACGGTATGCTCTTCTCGTTTTTTGCTTTGCTGAGCCAAAAGAGCTATACTTTGCAAATGTTCGTTGATAATCATGCTTTTAATCCAATGGTAATGGGTTGGACTGGTGGTGAAGCTCTAGGACTTGGGAGTTTGCTCCTTAAGGTTCATTGAAACGATTGTTGGAGCGGCGGTAGGGAATAGGGTGGGTTCGCCGAAATTAATGTCTTAAAACAGTCTGTATTATTTACTTTTAGTGATCTTCTTTTAACTTTTCGTCAAACATTTAGTAGCATTCGTTCGTCTCGATGAGAGAAATCAAGGAATTAGAAAAGTATAAAAAAAAAAAAAAATGAAACGAAATTGACAAAAAATTTATAGGACATCAGTGCTTTAATACTTGTCTAAGGCTCCAAGGGGAGGAGGCAGGGAAGGTGATACATTCGCCCTTCTCCCATTTCTAGCTTTCCAGTGTTTCCACCTTATATGACTTGTTTATTATGCCCTCCCATTGCATATTAATGGAGCATTGCATTCTTATGCGACTTGTATTGGCTATTAGAATAATGTGGCCTTTATGTAATTAATCCCTTTTATTATTATAGGCAGCCGCTGATGCAAAATATTACGGACATGTAGAAGTTTACAATATTCTGAAGGCCCGTGGAGCCAAAATTCCGGTAATTGTGAAACTAACTCATTTTTCTTTGATTGAAAAGCTTTGAAGTTAGCGAATTTTAATGCAAACATGTTTCTCATTCCTAGAAAATCAGAAAGACACCAATGGTTGTTGCAAATCCTCGAGAAGTTCCAGAGTATGAACTCAATCCTCTAGAGCTTCAGGTTCGCAAGAGTGATGGTATTACAAAGGTATGTTCTATATCCTGTTCATTGTAAGTAGGTTGTTACTACGTTGAGACTCATGTCCACGGATATGAAATATCAAAACAAGTTTTCCTGGTAGTTCTGTTTTTGTGGAAGAGAAATGTGTTCAAGCTTTATCATGCAGAACCTTTTCCGTTTTCCAAGATGCTCTTTTTCTGGGAAGCATGTTGCTAAACTTGGGATATTATTAAGTAGTGTTCATTCTGTTTAAGATATCATTCACTGCTTATACGATACACTGGCTTTCTTCTGATAAACCGTTTCTTGCACGTTGTGGATCAATTTTTTTTTTTTTTTGGTCAAATGATTTGAAGATTGTGACTATTTATCCTTCTGCAATATCCTAATATTTTAGAAATACGTATATGTCCATCTAAAGCTACTAAAAGGCGTTATTGATCATAGTTATCAAACATACGATTATTTGTTGGAAGCTTGAATTGTGTATAGGAACCTCTAGACAGTTTGTGTTAGGTGACTAGTTTTATCTCTTATGTGTGTGAATTTTAGGTTAAGGATCGTCCAGGCACCTGATAAAGAGCGTACATTTGTCTCTCTCTCTCTCTCTCTCTCTCTCTCTCTCTCTCTTTGTGTGTGCGCGCGCGCATGCTTGTGTGTGTCGATGTGTTTGTGTGAAGGTTTTTGTCCTTATTTCCTCTTCTTCAGTTTTCCCCTCCCTTAACTTCCTGCAGAGAGTTAGCTTTTGTGGGTGTGGATTCTCTAGAGCTAACTGTTTATGTGTGCACCTGCTTGTGTGTGTTGATGTGTTTGTGCGAAGGTTTTTGTCCGTATTTCATCTTCTTCAGTTTTCCCCTCCCTTAACTTCCTGCTGAGAGTTAGCTTTTGTGGGTGTGGATTCTCTAGAGCTAACTGTTTATGTGTGAATGGTATCTAAATGTCTTCCACACCTTATCACAGGGGACATACCAAGTAGCTAAATGGAACGGCACAAAAGTTTCTGTAAAGATACTTGATAAGGACCGTTATGCAGACCCCGAAAGCATGTAAGCTCTCGACAACACAGATGCCTCCTTTCGCACTCTTAGTGTTTAATTTTTGGTTAACATTATGTATTGTAGTTATTAAGAAGAACATTAGGCTGTCAAGTTATATTTGTTTTATGGACGTTCTTGCTAAGAAGTAGAGTCTAATGATTTCATGTTATCTAAAGTAAGCAAAAAGTTCAGACCCATGTCTTTATCTTTTTGGCATCCAATGAAATTTTCTGGTGCTGCTATTTTTGCAATTGTGTGAGTTGGAAGCAGGTGTATTTCTTCATTTCTCACTCATATTTAGTGCTTAAATTTCACCTCTTGGCTCTTGCTGTTTAAAGTTGATCTCTACGCCTTGCTGGGAATGCTGGATAATTGTATGCATAATTATCTAAGTACATGTCTCTAACATCACGTCTTATTCGCTTTTCTGCAGAAATGCTTTCAAACATGAGTTAACTTTGTTAGAGAAGGTTCGACATCCTAATGTTGTTCAATTCGTCGGAGCTGTTACCCAAAATATACCTATGATGATTGTTTCAGAGTATCATTCTAAAGTAAGCATGTGTGAGTTTTTGTGTTGCTTTTGTCTGAAATGATTTCTTACTTTCTTTGGATTGATTTCTCTATACGAGGAAGTGCATTGCAGATTCACATTGCTCTCCTTGATGGTGATTTTCAGGGTGACCTAGGGTGCTATCTTCAAAAGAAAGGGCGTCTGTCTCCACCTAAAGCTCTAAGATTTGCTCTTGATATTGCAAGGCATGTGCAATTTTCCTTGAGTAAATTATTGTACTCCCAATGTTTTTCCCCTGATTCTGCTTATTTAATAATCAATTTTCTTTCTTCTCTTTTTCTTTGTGCATTTACTGGTGTTTTGCTCCTTTGTTTTTGTCTGTACTTTACGTACAAACTATTTGGTGGTTGTTCCATTTGATCATTTAGTGTTTTGAGTCCCCATCTTGTTAATTGTGCTGTCTTTGTTTGATTTCGTGTTAACAGGGGCATGAATTATCTTCAAGGATGTAAACCAGACCCAATTATCCACTGCGATTTAAAGCCTAAGTAAGGCAACTAAATGCAACAGTTGATTCTGATGTGTATATTTGTGAAATCAGAGTTATGCGCTGTTTTTAATATTTGAAATCTTGGTAAGGTGCCAGAAATATTTTGCTGGACTCTGGAGGTCAGTTGAAAGTAGCTGGATTTGGTTTGATAAAATTGTCTAAATTATCATCAGACAAGGCAAAGCTATTGCAGTCAGACGCTCAGATTGACCGTTCGAGTAAGTTTTTACGCTCGCCACACTTTTTTACCAACATTTTCTGGTTGGTCCTTGCATAACGGTAGATATACTACGTTGGTCAACATCTTGCCATTTGGCATGGAATTAGCATTCAGCATTGCAACCAAAACTGTCAAACTTAAATTACTCAAATTTGCTTCTGTGTCATCACATGCAAGTGTCTTCTGCTGATCAGTGAAACTAACTGATGTTGGCAGTCGAACTTTTTTTTTTTGGTTTGAAAGGTGCATTCTTTGTTCTAGCATAAGACAATGTTAGGTTTGACTGTTTGAGGCATCAAGTAAGTGGGCGAAAGGCTTTATGGTCTGAATGTGGCAATTGCTAAAGTGTGACTGCATATTGCTGTAATATAGTTTCTTTTTCTCAATGAAAATTTTCTTTTTTAGGAGATTGATAATTCCAATTGATTGGCTTGTGATTTTAAATTTCAAGTATGTTGCTTTCATTGGAGCAGGTAATGCAATCACTTTAATAAATTCCCATTAACAAGATATTATATTAAGGAGGTAAGCTACTCAAGAATTGTATGAATAATAAAACAAGGTAATTTTTTCAACATAAATTAATCTGAAGAACCTGGGTTTCCAATCGTTGTGCAACTCTTAAGTAGTGTTTAGTTACTGATCTCTCATTATTGTTCAAGGTTTGTATTTGGCACCTGAGGTTTATAGAGACGAAATATTTGACAGAAGTGTGGATGTGTACTCATTCGGTCTTATTCTTTATGAGGTATGTCCCATTTATTTATTTGTCCTGTCATTCATAAACACAGAGTAGTTTCCAAGCACTTACTGGTACACTAGCTAAGCTACAGAATTGACCTGGACTTGCAGTTTAACTTGACAATTTTTTCTCTTGTAAGAATAAAACTCTGACCTTCATTCGACTAATTTAACTATCGACTCTTCTTTAGTTTCCCCACCTTACATATCTAGTGGCATTCATGGAGTCTGTAAATCTTTTACTCGAATCCGTCATGCTATCATTTAAGCACATGGTTCTGTTGAGAACAAAGTGGTTAACTAGTTAACTTACCCAAACAAAAAAAGCCATTAACTAGTTGTTTCTTTCATGGCATTTACCTTCCTCTTGGGTTCAGATGGTGGAGGGAGTCCAACCATTTCACCCCAGGTCTACAGAAGATGCCGCTAAATTGATGTGTTTGGAAGGAAAGAGACCATCATTCAAGACAAAAAGCAAACATTATCCTCCGGATCTGAAAGAGTAAGTCACTGTCCTGTGAGAAGTTGCGTACTTTGCTGCAGTTTTATGCTGTTAAATTTCTGTCTAGTTAATAGCAGTAGAAAGTACACTCGTAGCAACTTTGTTTTACTAGTTTGGAATAATTTTAATTAACCATATATCAAGATCTTATCCCAAAAATGAAATTGTACCTGAAAGGATTACTTATGTGGACTTAATAATTGTGGTGGATGGATCCCATTTGATGCATAAAGAGTTTTGTAACAGCCATTATTGTATGGGGAGAAAATCCGCATAGTGTTGTACGACGCCTAACGAGACCAACTGCACGTGCCCTTTGCCAGAACCTTACCACCGTGAGCGCACCTTTGCCTCTTGTCGGCGAAGGCCCTTTGATGCCTAAGGATCACGTACTGCACAAAAACCCTAGCTGGTAATGCTTATGACAGTAAATCATAGCGTACCTTTACCCATAGGTGTTACCTCTTATTTAGAGATTAGGGTTGGCTTGCTCCTCAAATCTCCTTACTTGCCTATGGTTCCTTTCCCGTTGGGAAACCTAGCCCATATGGAATTCCCCTCCATATGGAAACTCGATCTCTACCCTTTATTCACGGGGTACTTGCCTATCACGTAGAGCTTCCCTTCTAGAACATTCCAGAAAGCTGCCTCCGTCCTCCACTTAGGACGGGTCTACTAGGGTTTGCCCTATGTTTGGGTATGAAGCTGTATTCAAAATACCCGTTCAGCAAAGCCACCAGACACCCTTACGTGGTGCCGCCAAGCAATTTACATGCTCGGTTTATACTGTTTTACCCTCACATGGAGCCCCTGCACAAGTCACGTGCTATGCACGTGTTTGGGACCGAGTCTTCCTGTTCGGGAGAATCCCTCTTCAACTATATCCAAAATGAAGGAGAGGTGTATTTCAAAAGCAAGAAATGTAGTGGTATTCTTGTGTCTTGGACATGAGAATTGGATGATACCGTCAGATAAACCAGATACCATTCCAGAGTCCATGAAACATACGATTCTAGTAATCACAGAAGCTTCATTGCAAATCCAGGATTTTTTCATTTTTGAAAGAAAGGAATGAAAATGGCTCTTTTCTTGAAATTGTTATTGTCTTTGTAACTTGGAATGATAATGTCAAGTTCTCAATCAACATTCTATAGATAAGTCCAGAGTACTGATCATATGAGATGTTTCAAGTTCGACTATCCAAAAGCTCATCTTGTCTTGGTGGTTAATTTGGCACATTTCCACTGTGCGCAAATGGGTCTAGGTCTTCTTCAATGATACACGGGTGGCCTTTCGTTTCTGCTCTTCTTGCAGTGAGGTGGTTTGATTACCATCATTGTCTCTTATTCTATTTGATTTCCTTATGCCCACCTAGTTCAAGATGACAATGAATTTTGTGTATGGATATTTCGATTTTTGTCTCCCTTTTCCCTCTTATTTTTGACGAGGGGAATGTGTCAAAGTTGAAAGTCAAGTTGTTACCATAAGTTGGTTATGGATTCTTAATCTTCTCCTTTTTCAGTGATGTCATATAGTTTTCTGTGGCTTTACAATTCTCTGGACTGAAGTTAAAAGGAAATGTCTTTATGTTTTTTTGTTCACTTTCGTTCATGCATAGGTTGATTGAAGAATGTTGGGATACAGAAACTGTCATAAGACCGACTTTCTCGGAGATAATCATTCGGTTGGACAAAATTGTTGCAAACTGCTCCAAACATGGAGGGTGGAAAGACACCTTTAAGCTCCCATGGTATGTTTCTCTTGCTGGGTATCCAAGGGTACAAGGAAGTAGACTCTTAATTTTTTTTTGGGGGGGTGGGTGTGGGCTTATAAGTCGTACACAAAACTAAGAGACCTGTAAAGAAGATAATTACATATTTTGCACATTCGGAAAAAATTCAAAGGCTCTTGATCTGTTTGTAGAACAAGTTTTTGTTACTGTTAATAGCCTTGTGCTTAGGTGGTAAAAAAGGTTCAGATGATAGAAAGAGTGGGTTAGCATAGAAGAAAACATCATCTGCAGAGTTGTCTATACCCTTTGATCTCCCCTGCCTTCCACTTGAATAGTGTTCCGAAGAATTGTAAGGAAAATCAAATGCAGGTGCGAGTGAGTCATGTATTTGATTACTTGGTGACTGGAGACTGGTTGAATACCCAATATGACATGTGATAGCAAAGCCTAGGTGAATAGGATTTTTTATGTCGAAAGCCCCAGGCTGTTGGACTCGATCCTGGATTCAAGTCCGCAGTCTGCCCTTCAACCCTCACTAATTACTAACCCCTAATGCATTGTTGTGCTTGCAAATTCAAAAAGGACAAAAGTAACAGTAACAGCAACAATGGGTTCATATAGCTAACCCCAATTGATTAAGACTTAAGGCTCGGTTGGTTTGGTAGATTCTAGCGCACTTGCAACACTAGATTTGTATAGCACAGCTGCTAGCTTCTTCTATACGATTGTAATGATAAATTGTCGATGTGATACATAAATCAATCTAAAGTTGAAATTAGTCAGTAAAGCTGCAACAATGGGCTTGCTTTGCGAATTCACAGTAGATGCGCGGTTTGGTTGATGGCAATCATCTACTTTGTAACGATAGAAAGCAAAGAGGAACAGAGTGGACTTACGTCGTTGGATCATGACTACATGCTTTTTTCATATACACTTTCGACTGGAAGAATCAGGAAAATAAAATATATGGATCAAATATGACAAGAAATCTTCTTTAGACAGGAAAAAAGAAGCCAAAAAAAGCTTTTTTTTTTTTTTTGATCCATTATTTTCTGGTTTTGTTTCTTATACCTATCATTTCCATGTTGTGCAGGATATAAAAGGAGGTATCTAGTTACTCCAGGTACAGGAACGAAAAAGGATAAGAGTGGGGGCTGCCCCCTTTATTTACTCAGAATTATTTGGGAGCTTCAGATTGTGTTTTTAATGTGAAATTACAAGAAAGGATTTTTTCCTCCAAAAAAAAAAAGGGATTTTGGGGGAAAATAAACTGGGCCTGAATGGAATTAGTGTCACGTTTTGTTGTTTGTTTTCTTCCAGGAGCTGGAACAGTTCCTTTCAATGTATAATATGTGAAAGATCTTTTCTTTTAGTTCGATGGTTATTGATGCTTATAAGGAAGATAGTATAAGAAGACGCGAACGATTTTTTCTTTTGTCTTGGTGGTCATATTTGGTGACCAGGGCCGGTCTTGAAATTTTTGAGCCTTTTAAGGCAACCTCTAACATGGGAGGGAGCTTTGGCTACTGGTCTTGTTTGTTAAGTGATGCCAATTGTTGGTCGGGTACACGCTAGTTAGTGGTGGAGCAGAATTTAATGTCAATGAGGTCAGTTTGGAGTTAATGTTTCATCCTTTTTATTACCAAAATCCCAAATTTCCCAAACAAAATAACACATTTATCTGAAAGAGTTTATGCCGGTTCTTGTACACTATTTTTATTTTCGGAAATTTACTTTTATAAGGCATGACCAATACACAAGACAAAATTAGACACATTAAGAATTGTTTCTCGAAGTCGTGCACCTATAACACAAACACACAAACAAGAACAAAAGAGTGTAGTGAGAGACAATATCGATGACATGTCAATTGGCATATATTAATTTGGAAAGAAAAAAAAATATGTAAAGGATGTGTGAGTGGGAGATGCCCGCACTATTCTATGGGTGGCTTGATCACTGCTATTAGTGAAACAATGACCTTCTTTAGTATTACTTGTTAGTTGTTATATATACTTATATAACCAACTTATACGTAATCAGGGTCTTAAATATGACAAAATTTTGGAGCCTGATGCGATAATTGGTTAATGAAATTTGTCAAATTTAAGACCCCGATATGATAATTCATTTGAGTGTTGTCTCTTATGAATCTAGGTATATGTTCGAGCAAAAAGGGCTGAAAAACGGCCTTAAATACTTCCCCCGCATCATCACACCCTTACTCAAATAAGTGGGAATAGACAACAGTCCAACTGAATTTGGGTATAAAAAAAACAAAAATGCTAAAATACACTTTTTGACTTTCTCGGAGATGAAGAGATCAAAAGCATTCGTGCCCTTCAAGACTAATGAAATTGCAACCATACAGTGTCCTCATTTTAGAGTTGGTTGTTGCAAATATGTTTAAAATACATTATTGGTCCTTGTTATTTTAGTTATATACGTATTACTTTGTTTGCGGAATTTTACTCCTTAGAGCTTTTATTTCTTGTTCTGAAATTAGGCTTCTATTATTATCTTCGATTATCATTTCAAACACAAAACCATATGTGCAACTTGAGTGACTAATTTTGTAGTAAAGTATTTTAGATTTTCCACCACAATTTTAGTTCAAGAAAAAAATAATTAATCAAGCTAGTCATCTCCATATTTTGGTCAAATAAAGTTTTGTCCCCTAATTTTAAAATGTCCTTTTGATTTATGGCTGATCACAAACATATTATACATTGTAACGGAAACAAAGTGTAAGATCGGGGGAGGCCTCAGCTAGCGGACGGTGAGACTGGTTTTCCAAGATCAATCGATTTGTGTGTAAGTTTGCTCGAAAAACCTGGCTCATCAAAAACGGAAATCAAATATAAAGCGCATTCTCATAGATCCAAGACCCATACGAACTGTATAATGAAACATCACAAGAGCTACAATGTCTAATAACGTAATTTCCCCCATTTTGGTTTGAAATTGCACTCGGATATACGCACCTCTTTCTCGGATCTCTCTTGACTAACAATCCTCCGGGGACCCACCTAAAATATCTCTCCCATCGCACCCACTCACAAAACACATCAACGGCATCAAGCAGTGCAAACCATATGGACCCCATGGCCCTCCGTCGCAGACGATCCCTCCCACACCCCTCCTTCTCCCTCTAAAAACTCTTTCTCGCCCCCCATTCTCGTTTATACTGCGCGACCCTAAAACCTCTCTCTCTCTCTCTCTAAAAGCGCATTCACAACAAACCTTTCTTCTGTATCGTTTCCGGCGATTTTACTGCTCCGAGTTTGTTTCTCGCACCAACTGTAAGTACTTATCGTATGCGACTACCGTTGATGTTTACGTACTTCTTAGAGTAATAGCGTTGTTACTGATTTGAAGAATTACGCCGAGACTGCCTGCATGTTTTCTTGCGTCGGAATTTCTCTTCTTTTGTCAATTTTGTATCCTCATTTGTTTGTTTTGGTTCGTACATGATTTTATTTATATTTTTTTATATGCTTATGTGAACGGAGTTGTGTAGTTATACGTAAGTGCGGTGCGGAGAAGATATATGATGTGTGCGTATGTAGATACAGTTGGTTCGATTGAAGAAGTTGCGATTCTTGAAATTGATTTCTTGGAATAGGGTTCAGGCCTAGTCCAGTCACCCTTACCATCCCGTCCCGCCCAGTTTGGTTTTTGTGGACCTGATATGGGCCCACAAAAGTGATCGGAGCCGTTTATTTTGTAGAGATCGTCAAGCACTTTAACCATGTAAATAATCATGTTAGTCGGATAGCAATCAATGCCTTGTGAGAACACATTCATCTTTTGTTTCAAGATTAATGTGTTCTGATAAGGCATTAATTGGAAATTTTGACAAGCTTGCAATGCAAAATGAACAGTCCCGATCATTGTTTTGGGCCCTGGATGGGACCTCAAAAACCAAACTGGACGGACTGGATGTAGTGGGACTGGACTGTACCTCAACTGGAATACTTAAGAATTTGCGTATTTTCTTGATGTCCTTCCACCTCCTTTTTCTCGAACGAGTGTAAAGTTTTTTAGCCTTCCAATCCTTGAAGACTACCTTATTTTTGGGCGGTTCAAATTTCGGATGAATATGTTTAAGTTATTTAACATGTGCAAGAAATCTAGTTCTCTGTCAATTAATCCCTGCATAAAATTTTCTTTAGTTCGATTGTATCATTGTTTTTTCTGTTTGTTGTGGAATTTCCTTCCAATTAACAATTGGCAAGAGGTGGAATGTTTAAAAGATAACTAAAGGTTTTGCGAGATTATAGCATCATATACTGTGATAGTTTTTTTTTTTTAAGGCAAAAAAGATTTTATTATTCAATTGTATAGTATTACAAGAGATTATAGCGTGCATATGCTGTCATAGTTTTTGTTTATACATATTAGATTCTATTGAAAGAGCATCAAGGGGGTACGAAGAAAAAAACCCTACAACTGTAAACTCCAAAAAGAGACATATCCATAGTATTCTAGTTTCTTATGGAAGGCATTATGTTTTTCATGTTTTAATTGGTCACATATTAACCTTGCTATTGTTTTGCTGACTAGCTTAAGTAAGTTGATGCTTGTGAAATGTGGCTGTGAGTCAATTTGGGGAGAGGGTAACTCTAATCATGGCTTCTAGAGCAATTTTAAGGAAGAGGAGGGTTGTCTCCGATTATTTGAATGTCTCTGCCCGCTCAATTCAATGTTTTCAAAGCCTGGGACATGGGTTATCTAGTCAGCATGCAGATTCTCATGGTCTGAAGTCTGCTGCAAATCATTCTTCTGGAGATATTGACCGCATGAAGAAAGGGGATACAATTTTACCTATGAATGAAGATTTACTGAACTTTTCGGCATTGGGACTCTTTAGGCATAAATGCTATGGGAATATGGTATCTGGTTATGTAACTGGAGGGTCACAATTTGGTTCCCCAACAGGGATGAGGTTTATGCCACAATCTGTACGTTATGCGTCTACAGCAGCGGCAGGTCAACGTGATGTGGGAAGTGATAATGAAGACAATGAAGACTTGGCTGCTAAAAAGAGAAAGGAAGCATCTCCTGAGGAATGTGATCAAGCAGTTGAAGGTCTGAGTTCTGCGAAAGCTAAAGCTAAAGCCAAAAGATTGCAGGAATCTGAAAAGGTTGCTAAATCTATCTTGCAAAGAGTAAAGGCTATATTACTTGGGATTGGTCCAGCTTTGAGAGCTGTTGCGTCAATGAGCAGGTTAAAATGACTTCCATTCTTCATCTAGTTGTCCATTATAGAGCCGACATGTGTCACATTCACGCTCAGTTGATCACTTTTTTGCTTTTTAGGGAAGATTGGGCAAAGAAGCTAATTCATTGGAAGGATGAATTTATATCAACATTGCAACATTATTGGCTAGGTTCTAAGCTACTCTGGGCTGATGTGAGGATCAGTTCAAGATTGCTGCTTAAGCTTGCTGGTGGGAAGAGTCTATCCAGGAGGGAGAGGCAACAGCTAACCCGAACCACAGCTGATATTTTCAGGCTAGTTCCCGTTGCAGTTTTTATCATCATCCCATTCATGGAATTCTTGCTCCCAGTTTTCCTAAAGTTATTTCCCAATATGTTGCCGTCAACGTTTCAAGATAAAATGAAAGAACAGGTACTGATTCTTTTGGAATTTTAGTGTTTGGGCTCCGTGCTTCTGTCTATTTTTAATGGTGGAAAAGTGCTGCATTTTCTTTGTTGTTCTCTTTTTTGGTACTGTGTAAAATGCTTCTTGTCTGGAAGATCTTATTGAGAGCTGTTGCAATGTTGGTACTGGGTTACCATGTTGTATGGTTCCATAGATGCATGAAGGTTTGATTAAGTTCTTGTTCTTGTAGTCTTTTGTATGGTTGTTTACATAATGAAAACTTGCACCTCTGGAACTGAATTAAGTAATCCTATTGTAGACCATGCCACAATGCTGCAATTAAGGAGCAAAAACCTTCATGTACTTTCTGCATGCACACAAACTGTTACATCATGGTCACCTAGGTCATGCGTTTCCTCTTTGCGCCTGTTTTAAGGATGACAGTTGATTTATTTCAAATGCTTAACTTGTAGGAGGCATTAAAAAGGAGGCTAAGAGCCAGAATAGAATATGCAAAATTTCTTCAGGAAACTGTTAAAGAAATGGCGAAGGAAGTTCAAAACTCGCGGAGTGGAGAAACTAAAAAGACAGCTGAAGATCTTGATGAATTTTTGAGCAAGGTCAGTCACTGACTGTTATAAATTTCAGTGCCTTTTATAATTTGTTTGCCCTCCTGTTGTTAATCACAGCATATATGACCTGGTATGTTGATTTAGGTTAGAACCGGTTCCAGCGTATCCAATGATGAAATTCTGGGCTTTGCTAAGTTGTTCAATGATGAACTTACACTGGATAATATTAGCAGGTTGAACTTCACTTCCATTACTTGTCTGTTAATTGGAATTTACATTGACGTTACTTGGAATTTGTATTTCTATTGTTCTCTGCTTACAGATTCATAGTGTGATGTCTTTTCCTTCTTCTTTTGGACTCTTTGCTCAGGCCTCGGTTAGTGAACATGTGCAAGTATATGGGAATCAATCCTTTTGGAACAGATGCATATTTGCGTTTTATGCTTCGAAAAAGATTACAATGGTGAGATATATGATTCCAATTTATGCTGCTTTTCAATTCATACCAGTATGCGTACAAGTGGCTGTTTAAATCCTGAGGGGCTGAAAGATGAGATTGCTCATTAGACAGAAGTATAGAATTAAGACGGTTGTCAGGACCTGCTTGGTAAAGCTCGGGCTCTCTTTTGAGCTTTACTTTTGAACTTTTTGACCCGTTTCTGCTCTTATTTGAATTGATGAGTTATAGATGTTCTTGATTTCTCGATCAAATTGGGAAGAAAGACATAGTTGCTTTGTTCTACTCTTGTGCTTGGAAACAAACTGAGATGAGGTTTCTGGGATAGTTCATAATGTGGTAACAGAAAGTGGTGTGGATTTGTGTAGGTTTGGCACCTTAGCACTAGATAGCCGATATATTCGCCTTTTGTTTGTGTCTCTGGGAAAAAACTGAAAATGTATGAAAAGCCTCTTTCAAGTGTGTCATTATCTTAAAAGTGCAATCGGTTATCTTGATGCAGAAGCTTTGAAAGATACAAAGTCAGCGGACCTAGTTCACAGAAATGGACATGGTCATATGCTTAAGCTCATCTTTGAACTCCTTTTCGGTTTATGGTTATTTTGTTTGTGAGGACTAACGGATATTGTGCTGCTAAAAGTATTATTTTTTAAGGATAATTGCCTAAAGACCTGCTGACATTCGGGTGGTTTGAAATCACCTTAGGGCTTACTTGAGATAAATGTTAGATATCTTCCACTTATTGTTTTTTTTTTTTGTTATTTGCATTTAAGGATAAAGAATGATGACAAAATGATACAAGCCGAGGGTGTGGAGTCTCTTTCAGAAGCAGAACTTCGTGAAGATTGTAGAGAGCGAGGCATGCTTGGGCTACGTTCTGTTGAAGAAATGCGCCAACAGGTATATCTTTTTCTTTTTTGTTTTCCTGTGACTTTATTCACTCTTGGATCCACGGTGCATTGCTCTGTTTAGGCTTGTCAATCTGCATTCAAACAGATGCCTTCAGCTTGGATTCTGTCCAATTACATAGATTACTGTCTATTGAATGTGGCTGTGACTTCTCATACCAACCCCAATGGTTTTACATGCTACAGACATTATGTTCTGGTTCCATAGATGGTTTCTTTGCAGAAAGTTCATGTTTAAATAAACAGTTTTGCATAACCTGTTGTTCCACCAAGGGGGTTTTGTGGTACGATCAAACCAGCCCATCCAATCCTATGGCCTTACCAACTTGAATTGGTTTTTTTTTTTTTTTTTTTTCTCTTCCGGTTTTTTCCCTCTTGTGGGTGGATTGGCTTACTAAATTTACCCAACAAATTTTGAAATCAATATGAAGTTACTTGGTTGGCCATGGTGGCTTCTATTGGTGTTTCTTTGTAAAGTACATATTTGATGGGTGATGGTGTTATAACCTATTGTTGCACCAAGAAGTTTGTGCTAAAATCCAAACAGCCCACCCAGTCATGGGTGTACCAAGTTACCAACTTCTTACTTTGCTGAATGCATGTTTTCTTTCTTGTTACGTTTTTTTTTTGTTGGGTTGGTTTGTTTGGTAAACTTACGACATAAATTTCATGAATCAAAACTAGTTTACGATTATGGCCATGAAATGGTTGTTGGTTGCTTGGATTTCGTGCTATTGGCGTTCATGTGTGGATGCCATTTATCATATGTTTTGGAAAAATAAACAAACAAATTTTTAGGTTTAGCATGTAGTTGATAGTTTTGATCTTTCTCAGCTACAATGAATCTCTATATGAACACAAGTTTAATGAAGAGTAACTTCTTTCTGTAGCTTCGTGATTGGTTGGATTTATCTCTCAATCACTCTGTACCATCATCACTTCTGATCCTTTCCAGGTATTTTAAAAGTTCTTTCAGTTCTCTGATTAAAGTTGGAATCTCCACCAGTTTGCTTCTATATGTAATTTGGACTGCAATTGATTAATTCTCTGTTTTGGTACTCTGCACAGAGCCTTCCATGTTGCAGGAAGGATAAGACCAGAGGAAGCTGTTGGGGCTACATTGTCTTCACTCCCAGATGAGGTTGTGGATACTGTTGGTGTCACAGCTTTGCCATCTGAAGATTCTGTTTCAGAGAGGAGGAGAAAATTGGAGTACCTTGAAATGCAGGAAGAACTCATCAAGGTTAGGGATTATAATTTTTCTGACAGTATGCCAGGACCTATGTTGCATGGATCCTTCATTTTGGCTCAAGTACTCGTGTCGATGTGTCCGATACCTGTATCCTTTTGGACACTCGGATCCTTGACTTGTTAAGATACTTCCAGAAAAGGAATATCATATTAGCTAGAAAAGAGATAATTTGAGTATTTCACATAGACAGGAAATAAGGAAATAGCAAAAACATAATTTTCTTAACCCTTTCTTGTTTAAATACATTTGTAAACATAAAACATTATGTTTACAGTACATAATTTGTGAAAATTATGCAATATATAATACAAACAAGAGTTCTGGACATGTTCCTGTGCTCGTACCCAAGTTGGGGACTCATATCCACGTGTCTTAAGGTATAAGTTTAGGAAGGTCCGACGCTTGGACTTGCACCTACACCCGATACTCACCCGAGTCCATGTAACATAGGCCAGGACAGTAGTTCAACCTATGAAATTTATTGTTTTTCCTTGTGTTCTGTAATAGCTCTGATTCCTTCACAAACAGAAAATGGGAAACTTGTTTAACGCTTTCAGTACTGTGGTTAGAATAGGGTTTGCTATGAAATGAGCTTAACACCCAATTCGAGAGCATTTTTTTTGTGATAGAAGACTTTATCTTGTGGAAAGCTTGTGCCTTGCCGATAAAGTACAGTTTATTTACTTTAAAGCTCGTCTTTAAGTTTGAGCCTCATTGTCTTTTAAGCATCTCTATTGAAGGAGCAGTTTCAACCAGTTTTTATGGTTCTAAACTACTTGATTATAGGAGGAGGAAGAGAAAGAGGAAGTGGAGCAAGCTAGGATGACGGAATCTGCTATTAGTCTAGAGGATGTGGCTTTGAAAGAGATGGCAATTCCAACAGCAAGGGAAGCACAAGATCAAGCTAGAGCAAGAACGATGGAAAAACATGAGCAGCTTTGTGAAATCAGCCGTGCTTTGGCTGTTTTAGCTTCTGCATCTGTAAGACTAAGGACCAACCGATTTTACCTTGTTGAGCTCTCTGACTGTAAAGCTTTCTGAAGCTTTGTTGGCCTCCTCTGCGTACTAATTTCCTTTTTGCTGCAAACTGTGCAGTCAGTGAGTACTGAGCGTGAAGAGTTCCTGAGGCTAGTAAATAAAGAGGTATTCTGAATCATTGATATGTCTTGTAGCTCTTGACGAATAGCATTTATTTTCAGGAACTCCTTTGTATATTCGTTCGAAGATAGTTTCATGCTTCTTTATGGCCAATTCAGCAATTCTTAAGATAAGCCCTCCTGTCCCCACCAAAAAGAAAAGAAGGAACAATATAGAAAGAAAAGAAAAGAAAAGAAAAGAAAAACCCCGTGTGCCTGTATCCCACTTGAAGATAAAGGGTTTTTTTGAACATGTGCTGGATCTGGGTTCTTTTTTATTATCGTCTCGTAGTTGTGCATTGGGCATCTATGTAGCACAGATACGGACTTAGACACAGATACAAACACGGGACATGGGATTTCTTAAAAAGTGGGGACACAGAATAAATAAATAATATTCGTTGTATACGAGTGAAAATATAGTTTGGTGTATAAGCATGAAGCTTCAATATTTTAAGCAAGCATCATATATACATCATAAAACAAAATATTTATTACAAAATATTTGAAACAATTACACATTTGCCCCCCAACGTTTTTAAAAAATTGCATATTTCACTCTTGCTGTGTCCCCATACGTGTCCCTCTAAGAAAATTAATTAAATTTATTGGAGTGTCCTGTTGGACACGGGGACATGCCGGCCTCTAGGAGTGTCGGTGCTACATAGTTGGGCATAGGATTGGGCTACAAATTTCGTGGGATCACACGTCTTGAATTTGAATTCAACAATCAGTGAAGGATTCACAAATCTATTGGACAACCAATCCCACAAAATAGGATATGTTCTCTCCGTCCCAAATTTTTGCCCCCCTTTGGGATTCCAACGGTTTAAGGTGACATCTTCATTAGTATTCACAGCATATGACATTCCAAAATTACCCGTCTTTTTGAAATGCAATGATGTACTTTTTTTAACATCAATGTATTTTCCTTCCTCTTTTGTGATTGAATTTTGAATATAGGAGGAAGGGGAAAAAAATGAATGTACCAATTTTTCTCCTTGACTGGTCAAAATGGACATGTGTTGCGGGATGTGCCCTTGCTATTTGTACGGTGAGAACACCCATCTGATGGGATCACATGTAACCTCCACAGTGGTTTGACCAATCAAACATGGCGTCCATATGTTAAGTCACATGAATGCTTTGATGTCACTTTCGAATCTTCCGGGAGGTCAAACTTATTAATTGTCCCAATAAATTTCCTATTGGCACAATATCTATTTTTAGCTCTTGTATGTCTTCCTTTTGGTCAACCAACTAGGCTTTCCTTTTTGTTATTGTTTACTTTGTTTCTTTGGATTAACACTAGACTTTCAGTTTGGAAAGTTGGTTCATAATTCTGCTATTTTCAGGTGGATTGGACTTTAAGTACATTGGTTATCATTTTCTTGTTCTTTTTTACACGCCTATCTTTCTCTAATGCTTCTTGCATCCTAGGGGAAGGAGGGTGCATGTGAACATGCCCACATAGATCAACCTTTTGGTCCTTTCCTCTTTGTTGTGTTCTTTTTTCTTTTTTTCTTCAAAGCAAAAGTTATATGGCTTCTCTTTTGTGACGCACTAATGTTAGATAGCTCTAATATATTCAGATAGAACTCTACAATAGCATGGTAGAGAAAGAAGGTACAGACGAAGGTGAGGCCATGAAAGCATATAGAGCAGTACGTGACGAAAGCGACCAGGATCCTGATGTGGCTCAACGTGATGGGGTTTCATCAGCACTCATAGATAGGGTGAGTATCTCCATTTTCTTGTGAAATTGCCTTCTCATCTTTCCTATTTTGGCCCATGAAGGGTAATAGAACTGAAGCATCTGACAAATTAGTTATTTAATGTCATATTTTATACTCCAGGTTGATGCTATGCTTCAGAACCTTGAAAAGGAAATTGATGACGTGGATGCTAAAATTGGTGACCGATGGCGGCTACTAGACAGGTTTGTAGTCATCTATGTGCTTGTATGCCCTGTTTTTGTTCCCCCCTGAGTTCTACAAGTTGATTAAGCTTTTTACTGTTGAGATTATATGTTGGATGACCTTGGGATACAACGTATCTGATCTTTTTCTCGGTTAGTCATCAGCTCCAATTTCTTGCAGTCTTTTGGGATGCAGAAGTGTTATATCCACACATGATTCGTATATGAATCTTGATTTATATAATCAGATTAGGCCAGACTAATCCTGAATCCTAATTCACTGTCCTGCTTATATATCCTTTGTATTGAGATTTCGTGTGTGGTAACTAAAATGTAGGTCTGGTGTTGGTTACTCCTGAACCTTGGTTTTGTATGTTGGTCTGGCGTTGGTCTTGTATATAAACCTTGGTTTTGTATTTCTATTTCCAAAAAAAGTTAAAATCTGCAATTATATGAGCAGGGATCATGATGGCAAAGTAACTGCTGAGGAGGTGGCAGCTGCAGCTATGTACTTGAAGGATACTTTAGGCAAGGAGGGGGTCCAAGAACTCATTAGCAACCTTTCCAAAGACGGAGGTCAGTTATTCTTTAAACTTTCAATTATTGGTTATATGCATCTCTAGTTCCTGAGAAGTAATGGTACACTCTAAACCACAATTTTCGTTGCCATAACCTGTAACTAGCCATAATTATTTGTAACACTTCCATACGCACCATACATACCAGCATGACAAAAATGCCACAGAATATTGTTGTAACAAATCAACTACAAATCAACTTTTCTTTGCTATAAACCTAAACCACAAAACTTCGTACTAACACCACAAAAACATCTCTGTGTAACACACCATGTGTACCATAGCTTTCTCCTTATTGTTTTTAAAAGTGTGGATTTCAATCTAAATCTCAGTTGTTTTTTCAAGTTTGAGGTACATGTTTGTGTGAAACTTTCATCTACAGATGGTAAGATTCTTGTTGAAGACATTGTGAGATTGGGAAGTCGAGCAGAAGAAGTCGTTTCAGCTGAAGCTGGGGAGAGGTAGATTAGGATAGGAGGCAATCTCTTGTGCTTCTTGTTACGACTGTCAATATTTTTTCAACTATCTTTTACAATTGTTAGCTGGGGGCTATATTTCCTAAGTGATATATAGAGAAAGTTTATTGTAGTTCTTTCTAGCAGGCTTATGAAAAACAGTGTGTTTTCTAGTGCTGTAAGAATCAGTGGTGAAATTGTGGTAACAAGATGACGTTTATGTACGCGAAGGCTCCTAGTTCTTAGGCTTCATAATTACTATCTTTTGTACTTGACATTGAGAAAGTTTTGTCAAATATTGATGCATGTTTGAGTATAATTGGTAATTCTGGTTTGTCTTCTATGCTGAATTTAGTTGAATATCTCGAAGTTTCTTAAAGGCTCTTTTTCTTCAATTTTGATAACTTTGACAGAATTACAAGTTCTCCATTTTGTAAATTTTCACCACATCCTAGTTCTACGTTCTTATGAGTTACGTTCAGTGTGGCCTAAGATATGCTCATTCTTGGTGGTAAAAACGACTGCCTGGAGATTTGCGTCTGTTTGTATTCAGTTGTGCGTGATTACTTACTAAATGCTTGTTGATTTTAGGAAAATAATAATTATGGCTATTGGTGGTTAAAAGGAATTGAGCTGTTTGCGAAATTGGCTCAGTAAGGGCTTGATTTGTCTCGTTAACAAACAAGCTCAAGCAAGAATACTTGATTAGGATACGAGCCGAGTTGAGTAAGCTAAAGCTTGGCTCGATAAGAGCTCGACAAAGGCTTTGCTTGGTAAAAGGCTCGATAAGGGTTTGTAAGGGCTCGTTCGCCATTCTATTTGATGATCAGGAGGAGTTGTTTTCTATTTTTGTATATGGCAACCTTTGGCTAGGAAGGGTGTGGCTTGCAGCATACGAACACAATACTTTTGAGGCGAGTAATGAGTTTAACAAAAACAAATAATGTACTTTTGTGTGACTCGATTTTTCAGTTTTGAACACAAATAATAAGATCTCAATTAGATCTTGCGGAAAAAGTTTTAAGATAATTAGAATATTGAAGAAAATAAAAAATATAAACAATTGTTTGAGACGTTCAGGAGAACATGGGACTGAGGGAGTAATTGTATGTATCAGATACTACTCAGTTGCACAATTTCTGAAACAAATTGATCAATGTTCTTAGCTGAGCTTCCACCTTCATCAACTGCCTCTTTGGCCATTTCTTTCCAACAAGCAGCATTCCTTCTAAGCTCATTCCCTCTTTCTCCCTCCATAACTTCTTTTACACTCACTTCTATCTCTTCTCCAGTAATAATACCCTTGTCATTGGCCTTTACCCTCAACCCTACATTCCACACATCCACAATAAACTTCGCATTGGTCGCTTGATCCGTCCACTGTGGCACAGCCACCACGGGAACCCCCAAGCTTAGAGCCTCGAGCGTTGAGTTCCAACCGCAGTGAGTCATGAAACACCCCACCGCCTGGTGAGCCAGGACTTCGACTTGAGAACACCAGTTGACAATTAGACCTGTCGTGGGGTTAAAACACTAATCAATTTATCAAGAACTACATGCCATAGAGCATTATGAACCAAAAATGACAAAGAAATTAATAAAGCAATAAGCTAGTAGACTTGAGAGATGAAGGAAAGTTGCCGATGAAGTCTGCGAGAGGTTCAGAGGCACAACAAGTGTCATTTTCTTTGAGGCATATTTGCCTCCTTTTGTACAGGCACTTACAAATCATGAATCTCCTAGTGCACCATTCACATGGATCATAACAACAGGAGTGTCAAAAATCTTTCTCAAGTATCCAGAAAATCAGAACTAGGTGTGCTGTCTAAGCAGCACAGACACACTACCGATCTCACGTATTTGTGTCCGACACGCAACGGACACGACACGACACGACAGTTTCTGAATAAGTGTTGGACACAGCTAGATACAGGTCCAGTTTTTATTACATTTTGTTTAGTCGAACCCATTTTGGACACTTTACACAGCTAGATACATGTCCAGTTTTTATTTCATTTTGTTTAGTCGAACTCATTTTGGACACTTTACGACACGTTTGAGAACACATCAAGAACACGAGGTTAAAAATGCATTTTCCAAACGTTGGCCTACAGTTAAAATTAACCAGCTGATGAAGCAATATTAACATCCCTCGAGAGTAAACCAATTCACTAACGTCCCATCCCTAGCCATAATGTTTAAATTGAATAGAACAGACCTGTACATCTTTTTTTCCCCTACCAAAAGGCAACAGCTAATATGAGAAAAAAAAATTAAATGTGGACCTTTCTCTGATGTTTCTTTCATGAAACCGCGGGGAAGCTTGCTCTCTTCAGAATCCCTAACCACCCACAAGAAGTAGCTGCCGCAGTTTTTCAGGCCACATGCAATTTCCTCCATCTGGTTTTCGGTTAAGCACGCCAAGCTCCCGAACGATGCGTAAACGACCGAACCTTTTTCCATTGTGTCTAGCCATTTAATGCAAGCTTCAGCACCGGGCTGGAAGAGGTTGAGGCCATAGTCTTTGTCATTCTCCAACCTCCTGTCCAAATACATTGATGGAATGGTTGGCCCTATCGTCTTTATAGGCCATCGACTTGCCATCCAGTTCACTATCTAGTAGATGGAAAGTTTGCAACATGGATAACAATATGGTTAAAACACAAATATGAAGAAAATGCAGCCTCCCCAATCCATTTTATATGCTAGAATTTTACTCTCTCTGCTCCTGATTGGTTGTCTCTTTCGGGGATTCATACTTACTAAGGAACTCATCGTTGCACTTTTCACATTTTACTTCTCTACTATTGTATTCAATTTGTTGCACATTGTGTGGTGGCAAGAAAGCTTAGGATTTGGGGCAGGGGATGACTAGTTTGCCAAGATGTCACTCTTTACGTTTGTATGCATTGAAAGATGATATGAGATTGTCCTTGCCAAAAATCTGTCCTAATGCACTCTCAGGGTCCTTAAGGCTAACTTTTCCAGTGACTTTTCCCTACTAGTTTGCCAAGATGTCACTCTTTTCGATCGTCACTAGGGCTCCGTTTGTTTGAGAGTAAAATCTTTCACCTATTTTTTAGTGTTTGGTTGTGTAAAAAATGAGGAAAATATTTTCCATTAATTGGATGAAAATGACTTACCCTTAAATCTTCCGTAAGTTAATTTTTGAAATGAACCCGTTGTCTTCTACTGGAATTTTCACCGTTCAGTGTCCTTGATCGTCAGTCATAATCCACGTTCAATTCCAATATTTTCAAATCTCACCATCATTTAAGCCCTCTCTCTCTCTCTCTCTCTCTCTCTCTCTCTCTCCACTATTTTGTTGATTTTTGAAAATATCTTGAAGTGTCAACCAAACACCGGAAAATAAAAGTTTGAAGTTTGTTTTCTGAAAAAATATTTTTACATCGAAACAAACGGAGCCTAGATCAAAGTCGAAAAATATTCATATAAGATGACATAAAAGACCCAAAAACTTAGTATTTCCTAAAAAGTCGGTCTTTTCAGGATATGTAATTTTGCGATACTCCTATCACTTCCTGCCGGCTGCAGCTGTACGTGCATCGGTACAAGAGGAGCGAGTTTTCCAGATGCCATAAGGTACATACCTCTTCTTCCAACTTGTCAAAGGTGTTAAACAAGAGCCAATCTGCCTTCTGAATATTGGAGAACTGGTTGATAACTACGCTCAGCAGACCAGGGTACATGCCCGCGTCAGAAATGAAAGACGGAAGGTCGTTCGTCTCCAGTAGTGGCATTGAAGGCAACGCAACCGTAACCCCTTGTAACGGAAGCTTGAAATTCCCTTCGTACACGTGATAGTAGATGGCAGTAACAGCACAGGATTGTGTAAAGAATGGAGCTCCACGGAGGCCAAAGCGTTGCGCTATATCTAGAGCCCATGGCATACACGAGTCATACACGAGTACCTTGTTGGGAATTCATCACAAAATTAATATTGTTCAAACAAATGACATGTCCAAAGTTAGTAACACTTTATCCAAGTTCAAGGATCAAATTATCCAAAATACCTTGGCAGGGTCGTCGTCGGAGCTCTTTTGATTATCGATGAGTTCGGCTAAGCTCAGAGACACTGCAGCTCTGAAGCGCTCGAAGTAGGCGACCATGCCCTCAGCTTTGTCGCCTTGACCGGAACCGTCGGAAATGCACGCAATGTTCACGAAGTTGGCTTGGACTTGGATGTTGGTGCTAAAGGCTCCGGGGGTGAGTAATAATGTGACCTTCACACCTTTTGAAGTCAAGTGCTTGGAGAATTGTAGCATTGGGTTTATGTGGCCTTGTACTGGGTAAGGAATGACTAGAACATGAGTTTTTCCAGCCATTTGTTCCTCTCTCTCTCTCTCTCTCTCTCTCTCTATAGTATCTACTTAATCAGCAACTGACCACATATAGTGTGGTGACCAGATCTTCTAAAATTGCAGGCTACGAGTGTACAAACTGGTCCATATCGCTTGATGATGTAGTGCAATCTGGAAAGATTTGATAAGCAAAAATCAAGGTATTTGAATCGTTAATTGAGCTATTTTATTGGGAAAATGACAATGTCAAAATTGTGTTTGTTAATGCCAAAATTTTTTGTATAGAAGAGTCGTGTAACCTATATATATGGTACAATTCTTTTATGCATTAGAATATTGGCACTATCACCATCCATTTTATTATGACAACTTTTGTAATAAAAACTAAAGTTAATCCCCTACGAAATTATGTGCAATTTTCAAGCTTAAAAATAACGTACTTACTGAATAATTTTTTGCACAACATGGATCTTGTTTGATGAGATCTTTTGAACAGTGAAAAAAAATAAAAAAATTATTTTAGTAAATACATTAATTTTTTAAATTTGAAAATTGTAAGTAATTTTGTAGAAACTAATTTTATGAGACGGAGGGAGTATTATATTATATATTTTTCTTTCTTTAGTATCACTTGTTTTGTCATAATTTTATTAGCTTTTATTCTTATAATTTAGGATTTCTCTACGTATAAGTAAGGACTAAGGGTGCAACCCTCTTTGGCAATTCGTTCAACTATTCAATAAAATTTATACTGTAATTCTCTAATTCATCATATGCAAGACATTAATCTTTTTCCTCGTAATCAAGAGCCCGTCTTTTAAAACAAGATACACTCAATCCGTCTGTCAGATCGATATCTAACCCATTATTCTACTAGAACAATTCCGTTAGTTGCATTTAGAGATAGTATCAGAGATATTAAGAATGTATAATCATACGGGATTCCAACTCAAATTCAATTTTTCGAACATCCACTCACTCAAAAGTGACACCCCTCTCATACTTGTTTCTTTAGCTACCCTAGAAAAATGGAAAAGCAAAATAGTTTCAAGATTATAACTAAGTGATGAGCACCCAATATTGTAGATATTTTGTGCGACTAGTCCCTTAGTATGTTGGCTTAACTTATGTTTATTTAGATTTTATAGTAATATTGCACGTAAGGTGTGTTTTTGTGTATTTCAGGTAATTAGTACAAATAAGGCGCGTTTGAACGCCAAGGAATGCTCCGGGGGCAACCAAGTACTCAAGGCCGCATGCCACCCCGTTGTGGTCATGAAAAGATGGTTTGGAGGTTGTTCGGGTCGCCCAAGGGTCAAGGGAATTGAAGGACATGTGAGGATTTTACCAAAGGAATTCTTCTTCCGACGTGTTGAGGGTAGAATCGTCATAACTTTTGATGTACAAAGTACTTTTGATCCAAACCACTTGGGTTAGAAAGTAGACTCAACGAGCTTTCCAACGGTCCAAAGAACGCCTAAATCCGAGTTCAGGAGTGTCCCGAGCGAGCCCGCGAAGTTGCCCAAAAAAGCTGTCAAGCTTGTACCGGTACGGGTTTTGGCCGTACCGGTTCATGCTGTCCAGAGTTTGTCTTTCAGTTTTTTTGAAGACATGAACCGGTACGGGTTTTGGCTGTACCGGTTCATACTGCAGAACTGAGCCGCGTTTTTGCTACTTTCTCTACCTTCCATTTATAGAAAGTTTCCAGTTGTGGAATGTTTTTGGGATATTTTGGGGACTTTTTAGTCTTTTGTAACTTAACTTTAGGGCCCTATAAATAGGCTTATATGCCATATATGGGAAAGTATGGCCATTTTAGTTAGATTTAGGCCTTAGTCTTCCTTCTCTCTAGGATTTACTCCATTAATGTTCTTCAAGCTTTTCTAGTCATTTCTTCAAGAACTCAAGTAAGTATTTATCTTATGTTAATTTCTTGTTTATTAATGTTGTAGCTACTCTTTAGATCTTTGCTAATATCAAGTTTATTTCTGTTTTTATCGGTTAATCATGTTTTCATTTCCTAGCATAAAGTCTAGTCTTTTAGCTATGTGTGAGTAGTCTTTTGGCTAAGTCTTGGGCTAATCTTTCCCGATGATTTAGGTAGTTATTTGGTTCTCAAACCATTCGGGCTTAAAATCATGGTTTTCGGAAATGAATTAATCTAGCCATTTTGGTCTAAGCGAGGGGTGTTAACTCCTTAGTATGTCGTTTAGTCAAGTGGTCTTGGCAAACGATATATCGAGGGCTCGTGGCCTCCTACGTGTTAGACACATTAGCAAGAATAGGTTGGTTTAGTCCCGATAAATCACATCTTTTGATAAACGTAGTCGTTAAAGCTAAATCTTCCGGGCGTGAGCACGCGGTCGTGACTCTCGCTTGAGTTATAATCGAGAACCGGTAACGGCCTTTGTTAAGGGTTGGATGATCCCTAGACTTGCCTCTTTTAAGTTTACTAAGCTCATTTCTAGTCTTTTCCTTAGTTTTCACTTTTAAAGCAAAATCAAGTTGGCCGTCTTGAACGCCGAATTCCACCATATAAAACCTACAATCCAAACAAGCTATATTCCGATTCTCTGTGGGTACGATCCCGGACTTCCAGATATTATGCTATCGACGACCTAGCCCTACGCTTGGGGTGTCTCAACCTTATTTGAAGGCGAGGTTCGGAAGCTAAGCACTAGGCAAGGAGTAGAGTTTGAAACTCTATCTACCCAAAAGGCTCCAAAAAAAAATCTACAATCTTCAATTCCAGACAGATCACAAAACTCCAAATCATCCAAACCAATAACTCAAGTTGCATTGAACAATAATTTTGTTCTATTACCTATTAATTAAAAAGAAAAAGAATCTGATGTGAAGAATTATTATTCGCCGCAAAGAATTACTCCCGGCCGTGAAGAATTACTCCTAGCTGCGAAGAATTACTTCTGGCCTCAAAATTTTACTCATGGTGTGAAGAATTACTCTTGGTTGCAAACAATTACTCCTGGCCGCATCGAATTACTTTTGGCCACATTGAATTGCATTTGGCCGCATCGAATTATTTTTGGCCGTATCAATTCGATGCGGCCGGCCCAAGAGTAATTCGTAGCGGCCAATTGCAATTCAATACGGCCAAGTGCAATTCGATGCGGTCTAGTGTAATTTGATGCGGCTAAGATTAATTCTCAACCAAGATTAATTCTTTGCGGTCACGAGTAATTTTTTGACTGATAACTGTTAGGAAAGTAATGAAAATTCGAAAATAAGGAATTAGAATAAGATTAGGAAACATTAATTTTAGTTTTTCTTTCATCCTTCTCCCAAATATTCATTCTTTCCAAGTATATTTATAGTCTTACTATCCGTAAATCTCAGCTATAAAAAAATATGTACGAATTCGACGGTTTAAAATATAGAGAATTGAAAGACCGCTGCTCCATATTATATAGATTAGTACTATTCATGGACGTTGATTATAGGATCCTTCTATTCATCAGCACCCGAAACAAACATAGCTGAACTGTACTGGGGAAGGATCGATCAAAACATAGACGAATAAACAATAAGCGAGAAAAAGATAGGAGGAAGGTTTTTGATATGTTGGAACAATTTATGAAGTGGTCCTAATCCTAAGAGAGAGACGATACATATGCTGGTAAAGGAAGGATTTAATGGCAGCCACTTCTTTTTATGTATGTTCACATCACATGTGATTAACAAATTGAATGATTACTATGAAATGTTGATGAAGTGACGGGCCTTGTAATATGACATTTCTCGTGCCATCTGCACATATATGATTGAAGAGTTCCGAGTCACACATTCTCGTGCCATCCACACATATGATTGAAGAGTTCTGAGCCACACAAAGTTGACGATCATCTATATTAACAGAAGGTTCCGCTAAAAATTGCCCAACGGACTTCTTGTTTAGTAGAGCATGTAAAATGGTTTGAGCCAAAATACATGGTAAAAAATGTATAAAATCTATTTTAAGTAGCCACTTTTTAATTTCACTCTCCAACAATCATCTCTAATTTTTATTTTTATTTTTTCGAATGAATCGTATTATTATAACAAACAAAAAAAAAAAGGTCAGAGTTCAGAGCGAAGGGGAGAAAATAGTCATAACCAACAACAGACACCACCTGCTCTAAATCAATTGGTAGCACATACGGCCCCAAGAATTTGTATTTGGAATTTTGAGTTGATTGCAAAGACACATTCCCCTAGCTGGGACATGCATCTGATGTACCTCTTACAAAAATGCCAGGGTTCCTCTGCATCGATACTTGGTAAATGGCTGCATGCAGCTAGCTAGCTAGAGAAAGGTTATACAGGTCGGTTCTCAAAGAATTACCAGTTGAGTTCTTAATGTGATTTCTTTGTTTGAATGAAGATGTTTGGCTAGGCCCACTTTCTTACTTTTGTAATCACAATTGGATCCATCATTGTTTGGGATCTTCTCAAAAATAATTTCTCGAAAATTTTTGACTGTTTCGTCATTTGTGTTTTTTCGTCTTTAGTATTTTTTGTCAAAATTTTTACTTATTTTATACTTTTTGGCTGTACATAGCGTACCTCTATTCAAAAAGTAAAAAAGTTTGTTAAAATGTTAAATTTTTTTTACTAAAGACGAAAAAATACTCAAACTTATAGAACTTTTTTATCTCAAAAATAAATTTTAAAACTGCAAACCAAACACATTGCATCGTCTATTCTACGCTAGTTGTTCCATGAATACAACTTAACAACTCAAGTAAAGACGTGTCAAGCACGACACTACATCTCTTACATATATACCTTTACTTAAAAAAACATAATTAAATATGAACCATTCTCATGGATTATAATATACTTAAGTTTTGAAATTAAGACTGTTTTATTTGAATAAGGCTTAATTTGATATAGCAACGAGTCAAGAATTGAAACAATTTAAAAAATATCTTACATTTTAGTTTTGACTGAAAAAATGATAGACTCTTGAGATGCTCTTAAAAAGCTGAACTATCATTTAGGAAGACTTCGTTTGTGGCTTCTTTTCTCCTTCACTTTTATTTATAAGGTTTCGATCTCCTACCAACGTTTATCATGCGTTTTACATGCTATTCGCGGCGTTTAATTACACTTGACCGCGTTTAATTACTTGTAGCTTGCAAACTTTTTTTGTAACAGTATCGAAGATATATTTCTATATATTCCATTAAGCAACAATTGTTCACAGCCTTTGAATGAAAGTTCAAGCAAGGTATGTTGAATTCTGATTCTACGCAAAATTCCCTCAAGAATTTTCCGTGATTCAAATGATTATAAAGTGATTATTTGATAGTCGAACAAAAAACGCGGATGGGCCGTGGAGTCCAAAAAGCTTACCTTACCTTATGAGAATACACCTAGAAAAGGCACTTTCATATGGTTCTATGGTGCACTTAGTTTAATAGAGTTTTAGTAATTTAGGCACTTTCTATGGATTTAGAATTTTAAGCGCTTTTATAGGGTTTTAGGGTGCACTTAGTTTTATAGGATTTTAGTGATTTAGGCACTTATATAGGATTTTAGTGATTTAGTTACTTAGTTTCATAGGATTTTGGTGGTACTCCGGCGAATTTTCCGGTAGTGAAGGGTGGGCTTATTAAGAAAGTGGACTAGGGACTCTACAAATTATTGAGGTAGACTAGAGACTCTACATGTTCCTTATAGTGGACTTGTCACTAAATCATCAATAGAAAAAGAATCTGTATGATGAGGAAGGACTGATTTTGAAAATATGCTCTCAAATTAAGGGCTCAGATCTGTGTTGCCCTAAATTGATGGTTTAGATTGCTTGCAACATTTTAATAATTGCTTAGATTTTGATCCAAAAAGATGAAGGATCCCTTTAAAACTTTTCCATAGAAAAACTGACTCTTTCCACAACATCTAAGTGTTTGGGCTGAATTAGCTCAATCAAATGACAAATGATTGTGTGCGGGCGTGCCAGAAAAGAAATAACTTCAAAAAAGAAATTACTCTTTTCAAATTGATTTGAAACAACTAATTTGCAATCAGGCAATTGTGTTATCCGTTCGATTACCTCAACTAAGAGTATTTTTCCTTAAGGTATCAACCAAATAAAAGATTGACACACTTCGAATCAGAAAAGATGATCGAACACAAACAAACCCGAATTTAATCAAAGGTACGTTTGTATACAAACACTCTTAAGATTCTATCAAGAATAATGTAGAAATATAAGCACACTGAATTTAATCGAAAGTGAACTTACAAACGACTATTCTTTGGTAAGAAAAAACTTAAAGGAAAATAAGAGAACTTGAATTTAATCGAAAGTAATCTTACATGCAAATAAGCCTTCAACTTACAAAAGATCCTATTCTAAACTAATCTAAACACTAATCTACGATAAATCTCTGAGCAATCATGTTGTATGAATTGTCAGATGATATGAATTTTTGCGGGGCTTCTCTCTTCACTTGCTTCTTCTATTTATAGACGATGGACCTGCCTTCGATCTCCACTTCCCACATTAATCTCCACGTCCTGCTTGAACTGCCCATTTCCCCTTAAAACGGTTAAAGGGGCCTTCGAACGGTTACTTCGATATTGGTGTTTGTGGTCTCTCTTTCTTCATGCTTGAAAATGGGGTTCGTGGCCTCTTCATGGATCGTGATAATCCTGCTTTTATTCAACGTGGGTTAGTGTCACATGATTGACTCAAATGATTCCCTGCAATCACGTCTATCTTGCGTTATAAATCAAAGTAGCAATGGCACCATTCGATGATTCCCAGGTTTAATCAACGGTTAAAATTCCATCATGCTTTAAGATCATCTGTGTTTGACAACAAAACGTCGTCGGTTCCAATCAAAACGATACCGTTTAGTACTAAAATAATGTCATCATTAAACCCCGTAATCCTCTGCATCTCGGGTCCAATTAAGACATGTTCTGATTGGTCACCACGTTTTTCGATAACACGTGTATTTTTCTCATTGGGTGGTATATTTTAGGATGTAAACACACCCCCCGCATTAACATTTCATTTAAGCTAAATGAATGTTAATGACACACGTACTCTACCCATGTCCCTTCAAATTCGGATGCATGGGGTATGAGAGGGATTTACTTCATGCACGACTATTGAGCTTCCCAAAGATAGCTGCAATTACTTCCCTATAAATAGCGATCAGTGTTAGGGTTTTTAATGAATCATATTACTTCCCAAAACCCATTCGAAATTAAGTTCTCCTTACTAAATAATCCTTTGATTATGGATTCTCACCTAGAAATCAACTTAGTTCTAGAAAACCTTGATCATCAATCCCACGCATCTCAAACTTCTCCTCCAAATTCTCCTCGAATGTTGGTAGGAAAAATTCTTTCTGACCAAATATACTCCACTCCTAACTCGTTGCCCACAGGTTGGGACTCTTCTCTGACCCGTTCGAGTTCATTCAATGGGTCCAATTGGGGCACTTGGGAGGAAAACCCTGTCAATACCAATGCTGGCACCATCCTGGTCAAGTTCGATCAGCCTGACCCCACACCCAATAAATTCCACCACTTTCGAACTCTGTTTGCGAGTCAATTCCTGCCCCTGAATGGTAGTGACACTGTTCACATGGGCATGCTTGAGTCAATTTACTCTTCTCTCAAATTTTCTCCTTTCCTAAAACAAGAAGAGAACTGGTCTGTCGTTTTCGCACCAAAAATATAATTTATAAAAACAAGGAATTAACTAGTATTCCGAAGAACAGTGGTTAAGTCCAGGATCGTCCGCAGGGAGTAAAAAGCTAAGTTACGATACTTTCAATTAATTTCTAATTTAATTCTGAAACTAAAAGAAAGTTGGGTTTGAATTTGGATTTGATTAAACTAAAATTAAACTAGAAAGCAATTAAAGATTTTGAAACAAATGAGAGAAAAGACTAGGGTTTCCGATTCAGTCTCCCCTTGTAACATAATTATTTCGAAACCTAGGGTTCACATTCAACATTCAACCAGATCACCATAGGGTAGCAATTCCTATCGATAATCCCCAAAAATATAATCAAGATTTGTACTCCGTATAGGCTATCTCAACACGGCACGGATCGTCTCATTGGATTTAACCACGGCACGACCCGTCTCACGTCGTATAGTCTATCTCAAAGCCTATCTCGAAACATTCAAAATCATTGTATGACAGTGCTTGAAATCATGAATACAAACACATTCGAATATCAGAAAAAATATAAACTCTCATAAAAAGTTATGAATCGACCAAGTCATACAATCAAATCGAATATAAAACCCTAAGAATCAAGCAAGTACGCTACTTGGAGAGACCTCCTCGTTACCCTAGCCAAATAGTTTAGCCACTCATGGAGTGAGAACAAATAAACATGCAAGAATAAAGCTCCATTGGTAACTTAAAGCTTTTGAATGAAAAGCAAAAGAATAAAACCCAAAGCTTCTGTGACTGGTTCGGTCGTGATCTGCATCAATTGCCGTGGCTCTTTGCTTGTGCGTGAACCCAGTCCTCTGATTGCAGCCCCGTTTCTCTTTTTCTGCGTGGGAGAAAAGATCCAGATGGCAGCCCCCTTTTGTTTCTGCCGAGAGAATCAGATGATGGCAGCCACCCCTTCGATTATACCGTGATGATTCAAGATAAATAAAAGCACCCGCTTTTACTAAACCCTTCTGCCCTTTTGTATTAGCCATGACTCAGCCACATGGGCTCCCATCTCCGATCCATATTAACTTCCTTAGGCCCACAAGTCAGGCTTTTATTCTCCAAGATTAGCCTCATTGGTCCATTACAAAAATGGACCTAATAATTAAAATCATAAGCTCAACAAACTTCCGTCCGAACTGAATTTGCTTTGTACGTGGGCCCATCACATAAAATAATTCTCAATTTAGCTCCGTACGCTATTTAATTGCTCCGCGGGTCCTGAAATGCAATTACCAAGTATCAAACTCCAAGTAGCGCACTAAACGGACATAACAAGCCGAACTTAGGGGGCGTAAATAGGCATATTTACGCACCTATCAAGAACTATCTTGGGCCTGCCCCTTATTGCGACTTCAAACGCATGGCCCAATCCCAAAGGTCTCTCTGGCTCACAGAGGTGAAAACTCCACACTATCCAGCTGACTTCGAAGAGACCAACAAGCTGGCTCCTCTCCCTGAAGAGCCTGATTGGTTTGGCGAGGTGAACAACCTATCAAGCAAGATTGCATATAAGGTTAAGAATGTCAATTCATTGCTTGATAGAATCTGCAAAGAGGCAAATGAAGTTGGCCTTACTCCAGCAAATCAGCTCATAAATGCTAGTGCTGTTGTTGAGCCTAGTGAATTCACTAGTCTGACTCACCCCTTTGTAGATGATTCAAAGGTTTTGGGAAGGGATGGTGATGTCTCTACGGTGAGAGACATGTTACTTGGCTCTGGTGTAGAAGATGATTTGTCTGTGGTTGCGATTGTTGGAATGGCTGGGCTTGGGAAGACAACCCTTGCTCAGCTACTCTACAAAGACAAGGATGTGGTGAGTTATTTTGATCTGAAAATGTGGATTTGTATATCTGATGATTTCGATGTTCAAAGGCTACGGAACAAGATTATGCAATCTTTGGGTGGACATAAACTAAGTGGCGAGAAATATCTCCTTGTACTGGATGATGTTTGGAACACAAGTTTTAACAAATGGGAATCAATTTGGAATTATTTGAGAGAAATTGGTGGTTGCAAGGGAAGTAAAATTATAGTCACAACCCGTAGTGTAGAGGTGGTATCAACCATGCAAACGTATCCATCTCGCACTCATCGTTTGAGTGAGCTATCGTATGATGATGGTTGGAACATGTTCAGGAAAAGAGCTTTTGCCCATGGTGGACCAAGAGAAAATCAAACTTTGGTGGATATTGGAAGAAGAATAGTTGCACAATGTAAGGGTGTGCCGTTAGCGATAAACGTGTTAGGAGGTCTATTGTACTCTAAGCAGGATCAAAGGGAATGGGAGTTGATTGAGAAGACTGAAATGTGGAAATCACTTGCTAATGAGAATGGGATTCTTCCTGTATTGAGGTTGACTTATGATCATTTATGGTCCCCATGCTTGAAACAATGTTTTGCATTCTGTTCATTTTTTCCAAAGGACTTCAGAATTCAAAAGGATGAGCTAATTTGGCTATGGATGGGTCTGGCTGGGATATCTTCAGTCTCCTTTAGGAGGCAGTTTGGAAATGGAAGATGTGGGTAATGAGTATTTCAACATTTTGTTGTGCAATTCGTTATTGCAAGATGTGGAATTGGATAAGAATGATGATATTAAAAGTTGCAAGATGCATGATCTAGTGCATGATCTTGCACTTAATGTATCAGAGGGTAGTTGTTTGACTTTGAAGGCCGGTGAGGTGAAAGACCTTTCCGAGGTTCAACATCTAACATTGCATCTTGGAGAAGGAGAAGGGTTTGAGAAACTAAAAGATGCTAAAAAATTGAGGACGCTCTCATTAACTGGACATCTTCCCAAGGACTTTAAAGATGTCAAACATATTCGTGCCTTAACTTTAACGATGACTGATGTCAAAGAGTTGCCAAGTTCAATGCGCAAGCTAAAACATTTGAGGTATCTCGACTAGTCATGGACTGCAATTGAGAAGCTACCAAATTTTATCACCAGTTTCTACAATTTGCAGACATTGAGACCAAACAACACCACGTTGGCAGAAGTTCCAGAAGAATTTCATAAGTTGTGTAGCTTGAGACATTTCTGCATCAGTCATCCACCAACTAATTGGAAATGGGAATGGAAATTGATGATGCCGAAGATGATAGGGCAATTGACATCTTTGCAGACACTTCCATTCTTTGTGGTTGGCAAGGACAAAGGCAACAACATTGAAGAGCTTGGAAGCTTAAGCAAGTTAAGAGGGAGATTTCATGTTTTTGGTCTTCAGCACGTAAAAGACGAGGAAGAAGCGGAAAAAGGTAAAATGCTAGAGAAACCAGGCATTACAGAGTTGGAGTTACATTGGGACGGAGACTTCGGAAAATCCCAAGTTAACCATGAGGATGTGTTGCAAGGACTTAAACCTGGTAGGAATGTGAAGAATTTATTACTCGAAGATTTTGGGGGACGAAGACTTGCATCATGGACGAGGGGGGATGTCCAGTTCCCACAAAATTTGGTTAAGATCGAATTAACGAGATGCAGAGATTGTGAACAAGTCCCAACACTCGGACACCTACCACATCTTGAAGTTGTTGTAATGGATGGTTTCGATAATCTGAAGCATATTGGTCCTGACTTCTACGAATTGAACGAAATAATTGTCGGTGCTGGTAGTAGTAGACAACGGGCAGCACCAGCAGCAGTAGTATTCCCGGCATTGAGAAAACTCACTCTTTATCGTATGCCTCAACTAGAAGAATGGTCAGACATATCATCATCGCATGTCGTTGCCGCGAGTACAATGGAGTTCTTTCCTTGTCTTGAGAAGTTAGGTATCTTTTTTTGCCCACAGTTGAGAACAATTCCAGGCCATTTGTTGTAAATTCAAACTTTAGATACATCTGGGGGATGTGGTGGCTTTCCGACAGAATGGCTGGGTAGCTCCTTCCGGCCCTACTTGGTTTTAGACATAAGCAGTTATTCAACAAATATTGCTATTCTCATCGCAGAATTGCTTGAAAAAAACCGTAAATCCCTAAAGGTTCTGAGAATAGATATCTACAAGCTGTGTTATTTGCCAAACCAGCTACTAGACCTATCTTCTCTTGAGATATTAGTGATAAGCCACAACCATAATCTGGTGGATATGGTTGAAGATAAAGAAGCAGCATTCGATGGCCTAATTTCTCTTCAATATCTTTCGATTTCGGGGTGCTATGAGTTGAGATTTTTGCCAAAAGGGCTACAAAAGCCAACCCTTCTAACATTAAAGATTCTGAAGTGTCCGAATCTGGTGGATATAGTTGAAGATAAAGAAGCAGCATTCGATGGCCTAACGTCTCTTCAATTGGTTTCGATTGAGGGGTGCGATAAGTTGAGATGTTTGCCAAAAGGGCTACTACAACCAACCCTTGTAACATTAGAGATTTCTGAGTGTCCGAATTTAGAAATGGCGCATCCAGAGGAATTGTGCACCCTCTCATCCCTTGAGAATCTGAGAATAAAAAGCTGTCCAAAATGGAAGAGTTATTGGGAGGAGCGGCTGCTCTGCCTTACCAGCCTTAAAAAATTGGAGATAGGGGAATTCTCAAATGAGCTTGAATATTTCCCCTGGCCCTCCTTCGCTAGTAGGGCAGCTGCTGCTTCCCCCAGTAGTGCTGCTTCCCCTAACGAAGAATTCCCCTTCATCTCCCTGGAGTCTCTGAGTTTAGTGGGCTGGTGGAAGCTTAAGGATCTGCCTGACCAACTTCAGCACCTCACTACCTTGAGAGAGTTGAAAATTTGCTCTTTTGGAGGGTTGGAAGATCTGCCTGAGTGGCTGGGTGACCTTTCATCTCTTCAAACTTTGCACCTCAGATTTTGCCACAGCTTGACGAGTTTTCCCTCACTGGAAACAATCCAACGCCTCACCAATTTGCATCCTGTGTCTCTGTTTCGATGTCCCCATATAATGGAAAGAATCAAAAAGGAAAGCAGCGAAGATAGGCCCAAGATTTATCGCAATCTGTCGATCAAGTACCTAGACTATCTCCGACCAAGTCCTTTCCGATTTCCATTCTGCACAAACAGAGTCGTTACCGGCGTTGACCCAACCCCACCGACATCGACCGCTGTTGCCTCCAGCCAGAAGTCACCCTCCTCTCCGACCACCACTCCAACTGCTTCTGCAGCGCCGTCCGCACCACGTCGTTTTCTTCGGTTGACAAAACCAGGTATTTAATCTCCTATCTCCCAAATGCCATTGGAAAACAATAGCTCAAATCTGGAGGTGGTTCTTAGTAGTTTTTTTTTTTAATTTTTTAAAAAGGTGTGTTTTGAAATACAGTGAAATTTGCGAGATCAAATTAAAATTTAGTGAATTTCACCAACTTTTATTGTTGCCGGCCGGAGGTGTGGTCGTCGGTTACCAGCTGAAAGTAGTTCCTGGGCGGAGGTGGGAGGGGAGTAAAGTGTGAAATTGTATTTAGTGAATTTCACCGGTAGTTGAAGGGTAAAAAGATAATCTTCATCATGAGATTTTCTTTAGAGGAAAATCATTAGTGGCTATATTATCTTATCTCCCCCACTTGCCGGTATTCGTGATTTCTTCTCCTCTATTCAGCTTTGTGTGTGTGTGTGTGTGTTTTTGTGCGGTAAATCTTCTATTGGACAAAATGCAGGTGTGACCTCTTCATTAACCAACCACAAGAACTCAGGTGAAGAGAAAGAGAAAGAGAAAGAGAAATGAAAATTCAAGACAATATGGACTAGCGGCTTAAGCTTTCAAAATTGAGTCCAAGGTAATAAGTTATTTTCATGTTCTTTTCGTACTTTAGTCTGTTTCAAGATGTACTTTATTCAGAAAGATAAATTACTATTCTGATACTTCCATTTCTTTATTGTTTTTGAGGAACGAACGTAGGCATAACGATACTTTCATTTCAATAGGTAGCCAACAAATAAAAATGCAGACTTGATGCATTGATTCTCTTAAATCTGTTGAGTTTAACTCTTGGTGTCTAGTTTTCAGACCTGATGCATTGGTTTCCCTTTTTGTAGTCTTCGTGCGTTAAAAGTAGGCTAGCATTTCTATGCCATCTTAATGAGGAAGTTTTATGAGTCCAACTCTGTTTGCACTGATGGAGAGAATACTGTGGAGGTAGAAGTATGAGATTATGAACTCATCTGCGGGATTCTTAGAAATGACATGTTTTCAATTTTTAATCACTGATCAGTAATTATCTATCTGACGGTTTCTGGGTTTTTTTTTTCATTTTACCTAATGAAGCTCCTGCCCTGAATGATCTAATGTGTACCTTGTCAACTGAACTTATGTCTTATTGTGCCAACTGAAAATTCCTGTCAGTAGTAGAGCATATCCTGATGTGGCTGAAAGTGATGAGGTTTCATCAGCACTGTAACTCCTAAGGAGATGGCAGCTGCAGCTATGTACTTGAAGGATACTTTAGGCAAGGATGGGGTCCAAGAACTCATTAGCAACCTTTCCAAAGACGGAGGTCAGTTATTCTTTAAACTTTCAATTATTTGTTCTATGCATGTTTATTTCCTGGGAAGTAATGGTACACTCAAAACCACATTTTTCGCTGCCATAACCCGTAACTAGCCATAATTATTTGTAACACCTTCATATGCACCATACATACCGGCGTGACAAAAATGCCACAGAATATTGTTGTAACAAATCAACTTTTCTGTGCTATAAACCTGTTCATTCCTATACCACAAAAACATCTCTATGTTACACACCATATGTACCATAGCTTTCTCTTTGTCGATTTTAAAAATGTTTCAAAAGCTTCTCTTAAATATCTATTTCAAGCTAAATCTTAGTTGTTTTTTCAAGTTTTTGAGGTACACATGTTTGTGTGAAACTTTCATCTTGTGGAGTGATATTCTTATGAACTTGATTTCTACAGATGGTAAGATTCTTGTTGAAGACATTGTGAGATTGGGAAGTCGAGCAGAAGAAGTCATTTCAGCTGAAGCTGGGGAGAGGTAGATTAAGATAGGAGGCAATCTCTTGTGCTTCTTGTTACGACTGTCAATGTTTTTTTTTAACTATCTTTTACGATTGTTACCCGGGGGCTATATTTCCCAAGTGACATATAGAGAAAGTTTATAGTAGTTCTTTCAAGCAGTCTTATGCAAAACCATGCGTTTCTAGTGCAGTAAAAATCAGTGGTTAAATTGTGGTAACAAGACGACTTTTATGTACACGGAGGCTCCTAGTTCTTGGCTTCATAATTACTATCTTTTGTACTTGACATGACAAAGTTTTGTCAAATATTGATGCATGTTTGAGTATAATTGGTAACTCTTCTTTGTCTTCTATGCTGAAATTAGTTGAATATCTCGAAGTTCATGATGGGCCTTTTTTCTTCAATTTTGATACCTTTGACAGAATTACAAGTTCTCCATTTTGTAAATTTTCACTACGCATCCTAACTCTATGTTCTTATGAGTTACGTTCAATATGACTTAAGATATGATCATATTTGGTGGTAAAAAACAACCGCCAGCAGATATGCGTCTGTTGGTATTCAGTTATGGTATCTTTAGGTAACGAACAGTTTGATTGCAGAATATATTCAACTTTGCTCAGTGGAAAGAAGTATATAAGAAGAAGAAGAAGAAAAGAGTGCAATACAATGACATGAGATGAAACAACAAGAGGAAAAGAGTGCAATACTAGGGTTAGTCTGATGGTAAATACTAAAGATTTGTGCTTCACGAGTTTTCTCAACTTACAGGTTCCAATCATGGACAGTAGACAGTTCATAGGTGGCTTTATCCCGATTTTAATTGATACCTTTGTCAGTGGATGGTATGATTGATTCTTGAAAATTAGTCGAGGTATATATATATAAAATTGATTTAGACAAGCTGAGTTAGGAAGGAAAAAAAAACTTACAAGTGAGATAAATTACCAGAAATGAGAGGCATACTGTATACTCATATTCATAATTTAAACCAACAAAATATGTAGTAACTAATACAACAAATATACATAACTAATGAACCGAAAAATATGCGTACCACATACCAAAAAACACTCTTAACAGACACAAAATATGTGTACCATTCCCCACAACTATTTGTCTGATAGTAATTCATAGGCACACCCCTTCCATAAATAACCAAAAACATGCGTACCATACACCTACACAATACATTAATTAATCTCCTAAATTACCAAGCAATAGCTCGCAATGAAGAGAGAAAGGTGAATTTTTTTTGAAACAGAAAGGTGAATTTAACACACGAAATTTTTTCCAGTGCCGAGCGGAGAGAGAGTGTTTTAATCCGAGCCGTCCAAAAAAGTATCGGACGGCTTGGTTGCGCCAAGCGGGTGCCACGTCGGCAATACTGGCTCGGCACTGAAAAAATTCCTCGTAACACACACAAATTAAGCTGAGAGCTAGTAACAAAAATAATAAATAAATCAGGTGATAAAGTTGCACTTGGCCGGTCAAACTGGATATTCCGACAACTAAAACGGAAAAAATGAACGAGAAGCAATTAAGAAGATGTGGAAAAAAGAATTAACAGTGGAAGTCTTTTTAGCCTAGCAGGAGCAGGGGGGAAGGTTAAACAACAGATCCGCCGTTGGCACGAATGATCTGGCCGTTGATCCACTCCCCAGCATCACCAGCCAAGAATCCAACAATCCCAGATATATCATCAGGCTCACCTAGCCGACCTAGTGGGCAGGCATCCGCAATTCTCTTCACCATTTCCTCTGTCTTACCCGCGAAGAATAGCTCCGTCGCCACCGGACCTGGCGCAACACAATTGGCAGTGATACCTGAGCCCTTCAACTCTTTAGCCACAATCTTGGTCATGGTTTCCACGGCCGCCTTTGAGGCTGCATAAGCCGCGTACCCAGGTAGCAGGCTCCCCACAAGCGATGTTGTTATCATAATGATTCTTCCTCCGCCTCCGCGTATCAAACGGTTAGTTGCCTCTCGACAACACAGGAACGCGCCTTTGGTGTTAACATTCATTATCATATCCCAGTCTTCTACTGTTGTATTGGCTAGGCTTGGGTACTTTGGATCCAACACCCCTGCACAGTTCACAAGGATGTGAGCTTGGCACCCAAATTCTTCCTCTGCCCGATTGAAGAGTGTTTTCACTTGTTCTGGGTTCGACACATCAGCTTGGACTGTTATTGCCACAGGGGAAGAAGAATTGACCGCAGAGTTGAGCTCAGATGCTAAGAGGTCCGCTTGGTTGGAATTTGAAGCATAATTGATGACAACTTTGGCACCGAGGGATCGGAGATGGACCGTAATGGCACGGCCAATACCACGAGAGCCACCGGTTACTATTGCCACCCGGCGATCAAGTGGAAGGGAAGCGGATGGTTTTCCCCTTGTGGTTTCCTCAGCCATGGTCAAGATTCAGCAAGAGTGGAAGTGTTGAACAGAGAGAGAGAGGGAGAGAGTTTTCCGGGTCTGGTAGCGATCCAATGTCCTGATGTGATGTGGAGTATTAATACACTACTGGAACAAGAGGTCAAAAGGAATCCTCACATTGAAAATGCCATTTTACTGTTGAAAATACCAAACGTCATTCCTTACGTGGGAAGGCAGAACAGAATCAGATGAGTTTAATGTAAAGTTTCAAAGGAAAAGTCAAGATTGGGTACGTGAAACGCCTTGGCGGTCAGGTTAATATTCCCTCTGGCGGTCAGGTTAATATTCCCTCTGGCGGTCAGGTTAATATTCCCTCTGGCCCAAATTGACCGCCTCCTACTAAAAGTCGTACAATTTTCGGTTCAAAAAATAATACTTTCAAGTATCATTTTTCAAGTTTCTTTATACCAAACTAAAGTACGTTAAGAGCTCTTCAATATGGTGCAAAAAAATTTTAAAAATGATGTGCAAAAGTATTTTATTTTTATCTCAAAACTTGCATGTCTTTTCGTAAGAGTTTAGCAAATTGGGAAAAAGAAAGCAGTAATTTAGAAAAGGGGTTCCAATATGTACAGGTTTATCAATCTGAAGGTCAACTACGACTTCAAAAATTCTTTTTGAAGACACGTGAAAGATTTCGATCTCCTAAAAAACACATAACTATTCGTGGTAAAGGGCCGGTCACAAACAGATTGATTGCTCAATAGATTCAACTTTGCTCAACGGAAAGAAGCGAAGAAGAAGAGTGCAATACGATGACATGAAATGTAAGTACTGGCTGAATTAGAAGGCTACTAAAACAACTTCTTGCCAATTCCAAATAGATAAATTCTGGATCTGGGATGAGCTTATGTTTGCCAACTCAAGACTGCCTCAACTGATGCTACAGAACTTTTGCTTTAAGCCGCATCAGTATAAAATCTGCTTACAGTAGTCTACATTTTAAAAATATTTTTAGATTTTGTAACTACTTATTCAGATAATTGGGTGTGCGGCACAGAAATTAGCACCTAATTCAAGCAGTTACACAGGTTTTTTTCTTCCAAACCAAAAGCAGATTTTGCCAATATCCATTCACCCATGCTGACCCCTTTGCACAACTGATGTAGAGTTGTAAGAGATGGAAGTGGATTAAAGTAGTCACTCGAGGCCACAACTTTTCAATTCTTAAGTCCATTAAATTCACTGTGGGTAATGCAATGCCAAGTACTCTAATTTCTATGTTGACTGATCATATTGACTTCAGTACTTCCAACATATTGGCATACTCGAAGGTCAGTTAAACCTCCTGTAGATCCTTACAAGTTACATGCAATTTGGAACACAGTTTTGGAAAATATCAAAAGAAGAGCAAATAAATGTCCCCTCGGTCCCACTTTAAATGTTCTCTACGGAAATTCGTGCAATTTCAAAACATATGTCTACGTATAAATGGTACATGCAAATAAATAGAAGCCAAAAAACAAGGAAACTGGAGTCTTAGAGTGCACTAAGCAAACTGACCTGCGACTCTTACAAGCAGAATCAAGCACCGTAGCAGAAATGAGTAGAAGAATGGGAGCGATTGCATGACGGTGTGAGATGTGCCCGGTGGTGTTTTGATAGCTAGAGAGAATGAGAGGTCTTCACTTTTTTATGAATTGGGGTTATCTCGCCGGTTTAGTGAGGAATAAACATGTTAGTGCTTGTTGCTCATATTATATTATACTACAGGCCGGGCACACGCGATCCGTGTGCAAGTAAGATTTTCACATTATTTTTGTAAAAATGCTTCCCACTTATTGTTTGTTCAAATTTTCACAAATGTTGTAAAATTCAACTTGCACACACATCGCGTGTGCCCCGACCTCTAATGTTCATTAAATACATCCACATGGAAATATATATATATATATATATATATATATATATATACACACACACACATTGACGTAAAATTCCAAAATTAATTCTACCTATTCAACTTCCTCCATAGCAATGAGTATTAGATCTAGATTTTTGCATAGTGGAGTGTGTCTTTGAAGTGGTCCAAGTGGAGTTTATTGGCATGGAGAACCGCCAGCAATTATAATTGAGTGCTTCATTTACTTGTGTACTAGCCCCTTTCGGTTAACAAAGCTTAAAAATGGCATGTGCATATAAGGGATGTTTTTGACGCAACTCTATATTTCAAAGTCCCTCCACGGTTTAAAAATTCTTCTTCTGTAAGAAACTGAAATTAGGAAAAAAAAAAAAACAAATACAAAATTATTAAAAATGGCTAATCATTATGGATAGTGTCGATGGCGTGAAGAAATTTTAGGGTCCAAAAAGATGGAGGATATCAAACATATTACCTACAAAATTAAAAATGGCTAATCATTATGGACCAATCAGTGCCGATGGTGTGAAGAAATTTGATAGTCCAAAAGATGGAGGATATCAAATGTATTACTTTTTTTCACAGCCACAGTGTCTCTGGCCCTCTGGAAACCTCGATCGACCTCTCAACAACAAATTAACTAAAATCTATAGAATGAGAGGCTTAGCATTAGACTTTACTTACCTCTATGGAACCAATCTTATGCCAACTCGCATCCAAATATAAAATTCCAAAGTTTTAGATAAAACGAAAAACGAAATAAAACACTTGTCAAAATGCAGAAAGTAAAGTAATGAAAGCAATTGTTACCAGTGGAGAGGAGTTCGAAGCAGTATCATTTTCTCCCATGGCCGAAATGTTTATTTGTGAAACAACATTAAATTCGTTGTGTTCTTGTGTCCAGGTTTGGAGGAGAGAGGGGAGTGGGGGCTGTAGTTAATCCGTGGCAATTACTTGCACTGTGTATAAGCAGTTATTGTACTTTGTTGTACAAATATGCCCTTGAGAATTGGGGTTAAGAGTTGTGCAACTGTAAGGGTATTTATGGGAGAGAAAAATACATAACAGGGGAGACACCAAAGAAGTACTCCCCCTTTATATTAGAATAGATAGATAGATTTTATATATATATATATATTTATTATCAATATACTATAGAAATATTGTAGTTGAAGTCAAAAGCCTCTTAACTCTCAATTTTAAATTCTTAGAATTTTGAGGTTTTTTTTTTAAATGAAAGAGAGAAAAACGTGGGGAAGTGGAGAGAGAGAGAGAGAGAGAGAGAGAGAGAGGGAGGAAAGTGGGAGTGGGAGAGGGAGAGAGAGACTTAGGACAAATTATTTTATGTCCAGCAGGAGTCTCATCACGTGGTACTCTAAATTCATAGAACATGGGACCGAAAAAATATTAAATTATAGTTTTTATCACTAGCGTTGTGCCCATTCGATATAGAAGTTAGAAAAAATCAATGTTATTTTTTTATCCCATACACTAAACGGGTACAATGTTTGATTTTTTTTTTTGTTACAAATTAATTTGATTTAAGTTTTTTGAAGTAATTTAATTTGATTAAATATTTACTCAATGCACGGAACCAAAAAAATTCATGTTGATAATTTTTTCTTAAACTATCTTTTTTTGGGGTGTCTGCTAAGGGGACAGCATGCGTGTTGGGCCAATCTGGGTCGTCCATATTCGGCAATGGATGACTCAAATTGCATCTCAATCGAACAAATCTTGATCATCCATTGTTGTCCTGTCGAAATGCAATCTGAGAGGTCCATTGCCGAGCATGGACAGCCAGTCCGAATTGACTCAACACACATACTGTTCCAGAGAGATAACATGCACCCGGGTTATTTTTCTATCAACTAGCATTGTTCCCGTTCAATTCATGAGACAAAATGTTTGTGTGGCTTCCCGTTCAAAACTGAAGCATGGATTTCATTCACACACCATGTTCTGAGAACTATTTACCATCCGAAAAGAGATCGAGGGAAAAAAGAAGAGGCCAGTCTTTAGTCATAAGAAGACAGACCTGAATGGATTCATCATCGTCATCACTTTCAATTTTGAAGGCTAAAGACACCCCACCTTGAATCACTAGATCACTACCATCCTCACCCTCAGAAACAGAAATGTGAAGAAGCTCGAGCAGGCCCCCATGCCACATGGACGCCTTGTATGATGTGATCAAACCACTTGGAAGCATTACGGTGGCAAGACTTCCGTTTTCCAATCCCATCTTGACAACGCAGCTGTCACTGATGTCCTCAAACGTGACTCCATGGCCGCTGAACTCACTCTCCAAGTAGTCCACGTTAATGGGCGTGGGGACAGGATACGGAATTGAAGCCACTCCTGGCAATGGAAAATATCTCTTTTTGGTATATATTGATGCTGGAGTGTTGTTGCACTGAAGGAAAATAAGGGTGTAGAGATGCGAAACTCTTACTGCATTTTATTGGGGAAGGATGAATGAAGTTGGAAGGGAAGATGGAAGCGTAAACCATGGACATGTTTCATTCAAAACTGTAAATTTTTGTCTTCCAAAGTCTTTATATTATTGGAGACAGATTAACACAACGCATGTTGTCCCATGTTCGTGTGTGTGTGTGTGTGTGTGTGTGTGAGAGAGAGAGAGAGAGAGAGAGAGAGAGAGAGAGAGAGAGAGAGATGTCCTTGTCTCACTGAATGTATCCAAGTCCCATTTGGATGAAGTAACTTCTTGTTTTTCATTGGTTGTAGTAGAAGATTACAATGATATTTTTCTTAGATAATTTCTTTATTCTTTTGTTTTCTGTTTCTGTTCTCTCTTGTCAAGTCATGTATGTGCTCACCCATTTTTCACTGATGTCCGGATGAGATTTATAGTGGTTGGCCAAGAATGTTTGTAGCCTTATCTTCTTTTTGGCACAACCACAACTAACCTTAGATCTCTCTCAAGTCTGAAATCAATTTACACTTTACCGCAGATGCAGTGTAACTGTCTCAAAGCACAAATATGTTAATCTATTACTACAAAAGTTTATCCTCATTTCACTTCATGTTTCTGTTTCAATAATAGACAACCGGCTGGATCGAATTTTCGGTCGATACGCTTTGAAACTGAGGGATTGTAGAAATAACAGACAGTAGAGTTGCTTTGGCATGTAAGGCTGCAGGAACTTCCATTCTGCTAGACATTAGAAAGGATGTGAATTCTAGACTTCATGCTTTGTAATTGGACAATATTGTATAAAAAACAACATAAGTCTTATCATCTCTGCGTTTATAGTTTCAATTTTGAACAAAAAATAAATGATTGGAAAAAATATTGAGAAAAGAGACGGCAATAGACATTTTTATTTTAGCATGACAATTATTTAGATTACAAGTTATCGTGTTCAATGACTTGTGCCCCCCTCCACTCTTCACCGGGGTTCACCACCACAGGAACTAGCAATGAACCAGACCCAGTGCATATAAAATAGTCTTCACCGTATTTCTTTGATAAGGAACCTGGGCTTGATACATATATGTCCTCAAAACCAATCCTGATTACCCTGAAGAACAGCTCTCGTCCCTGCCGATCAAAAAATACAAAGAACACAACAAAAATTGAGAAAAAAGCAAGTACAACATTTTGTTAAATACAGATTCAAATAAGTCAGTGAAGTATAAGTATGTGTTCAGTTGTTCTCTAATCGCTCTTAAAAGCTATGGTCAGATTATCAGTTTGCAACTGAATCTATTCGTTCCATTACTAGAATACCACGCAGATACATTGATTCCCCAAGAGGTTATTTGATAACACAATTGAGCACTTAAAAGAGTGTTTTCAGTAATTTCCCAGCTTTTGGTTTTCAAACTGGACCTAAGTATGCCCAACTTATATCTTAACATTCCCAATACATTCTGCATCGTCCACTTCACTTGACAATTCCCAAATCCTAACTAAGTGTCAATGCATGGGCTTTGAAAAAGTAAGCTAGCTAAACAAAAATGATCTACCTGATCAAGGGTTTCATATTTAGTAGGAGCGGTGGTATAAAACTGTTTTGATCTTTCCGATGGAGGAACACTGTACACTCTGCTGAGCTTATTCTTCAAAATGGTGATGGGAACATCTTGGGTGGTCCATACTCCTGGTTTCTTCTCAGGCTCCCAAGTGAAAGAGAACCAAGCTGGGTCCTCAGTTTTCATGGTTTCGGCTGGAGATAGAATTTCAAACGGCGAAGAGAGAGGAGGGTGGGTGCAATAAGAGCATCCCTGGAGTCCTTGGATTCCTGTCCCACTTCTCCTCTTGAATTTGAAGTGGCTAAGTATAGCACCTGTCAGATTCACAGCCTGTCCCCCATTGTTTTTCACTATAACTGCTGTTGCCATGCTCAGCGGGTAGAGTGAAACGATGTAGGTTAGATCAAGAGTTCCACTGGTGGAGCTTAATTCAACCTGTAATCAAATGCAACGAAAATTTCCTTCATTACAGAGTAATCACTAGGCAGTTCGTACGCTTGTCTACCAATTATAAACAATCTTGAAAAGAATACTCCCAACTTTGTCTCAAGGGGGATCAATTTTTAACCGATAAAAGTAAAATTTCCTAACCCCTTCCAATAGTTTCGACGTAATGGAGTCCACTAAACTGTTGTTTGGATTGTAGATTTGTTGGAGGTAAGAAAAGCAAAGAGACTTGTAATGTTTCTCTTTTTCTTTTCTGTTAGTAGTTGTTTCTCCTCTGCTAATCCTTCAAGAAGACAAACACAATCTTAATCAACATTCAACATAACTTCATTTTTTTTGGCCAAATCAAACTACTTCCACAGAAAGGCCGGTATGGTATCTAACCTTGTTGGAAGCACTTTTTGAATGAATCAAGTATGTCATGTGCATGATGGTTCTAAAATTCAATGCATTTGGAGTGACTCATCAAGCAAAAATTCTAAAGTTCCAATTGGTCAAAAAAAAAGGGGGAAAAGAGCCAGGGAACAAGGCTCAATTTTGGGGTGCAAATCATTTGGATTAGAATCAAATTGTACAAAGAGTAGTGAGCATTCCATTATATTTTTCTTGCTTACCATCAGCGATTCTAATATTGGTTTTGTAAACCAATATTGATGATAAGAACTAAAACTAAGAGCATAGATAGTCCAAAAACTTTTTTTTTTATCCAGATATTCCAAGAACTTTGTTGGGCATTATATGTACCTGGACAGCATCAATGGAATCTGAATCCACATCCTTAACAGACCATTCAGAAGTTATAACACGGGATGGTCTGAAATTTGGATCAGACGCATTAACGTTCTCGATGACCAAACCAATCCCGCCTTTCGCTTTGGTGGCAGAAGTAGTGGTAGAAGTAACAGAGGAGCCAATATCAGTGCCCGGAAGAGTGTAAAGAATCTCTTCAAAGCCATCGTCTTTCCAGTAGACTTTGGGCTTGTAAGAAGTGATGTGTCCATCGGGTATCCGAAGCTTCAATGAACTTCCATTTCTAACTGTCAGCTCAACATCGCCGGAATCCGAAAACTTAATGCCTTTCCGACCAAATTTCTGGTCAAGAGTTAGAATCTCTGGTGGGGAAAGGGTGGTTGCAGTTGAGGATGATGAACAAGCCACCTTTGTTAGGTTTGGTTTTGGAAGAATAGTGAAGGATAGAAGAGAAGCCATGAATTCCACTCAAAACAAATAAGCCAGTGACTTTTGCGTTCTGCGTAACGACCTGAAAATTTAGAGACATTAATAAACATTTCAAAGATTATTTTCACAAAAGGATTTCATAGATTTACTACGTTACCATTTCAAAAGCATATGTAATTATATTACAATCGTTTCGAATAAATCAAAATATACAATTTCCAAATAAACTTAGAAGCTTCCAAAATAAAGTCGACTTAAATTTATCAGAGTGACTATGCGCACGGAAACCAAGGTTTTCAGTTTCTTCCTCAATAGGATTTGAACTTGATCGAATGGTACGACAATTCTGTTTCGTCTTCGATACCTAGTGTTCGAGTTACCAGGGTAACATAGTACAGTAAGCGATGACGCTCAGTAGCCGAAACCCACCCAAACCCATAACTTACAAGCAATAGGATAATATAATTGAAATGCATTGACATAACATAAAAAGAGATCAATTAATCATTTTATTACTATTCTTCAACCTATGTAAAATCTCGGATCTTATCCATAGATCTGTTCCTACCCTTAACCTCTGGCGTAAGGCACTAGTGTGGTCTAACTCCCCTTTTCTAGATCCAGATGAAAGATATCTAAGTTATGTACTGGGTAACCCATCCGCGACCATAAGCTTGGATAAAAACTTCACCAGATGTGCACGCGTGCACAGCTAGCCCGGGTTGTGACACAAGCACAATACCACCCTTATGTCCTGTCCCAACATCCAAAAGCCGACCACCATGCCGTACCCAGGGTTCGTAAATCAATCCTTTCAACAAATCACCAACAATCATCCATCAACAATACATCACCACGGGTTCCAAATTAGGATTGCCCAGAATCCAAAATCACAACCTTTCACATTATCCATTTTCCATTATACCTATTTTCAACGTCTAAGATGATAAGTCCGCACATCGCAACCAACCCAGTAACCTATTTGTCCATTCTATCAGTACAACAACATTTCACACAGGTCAACATTTTTCGAAACATGCTCACAGGCTAACAACAATTAAATTCGCGATAATAACAAATCATGCGATAAAGCTAAACACATATTAATTTATCATACGTTCAACTAAATCATGCGATTCAATGATCCAACTAAACATACTAACATGCTAAAACTATTTAACCTTGTGATAACACTAATCATGCGATTAAAACAAATTAAGTTTTTTCTTTTCTTTTCTCTTTTCTTTTTTTTCGAACCTAAAGTCTACGATTTACTCTTAATCACCTCGGGACTTATAATCTTAGCCTTTAATACTCAAGGGTTAGATTTATGAGCTAATCTAACTTGAGGGACTAAACTGCAAATATTCTAAGAATTTTTTTCAAATCCAGTGGCTACCATTTTCGGGAAAAACAGTGGGTTTCGGCCGGTGGCGTTGGAATTGGAAACTAATTAACCTTGGGGCTTAATATTAACTTTTACTACTCAAAAGATAAATTTATAAGCTCTTAAATCACGAGGGGCTAAACTGTAATTTATCCAAAAAAATTCAAATGAACAGAAGCATAAAACAGTCGGTCAAAAACAGGGGAGCCGGTTCCGGCCGGGTTTCGACCGGCGTCGTTGGGTTCAAATACAATCATACCATTCACAAAAATTAATATAGACACGACATATACTTAGGGAGGTGAGTTCCGAACTACCTCTCGTCCGGCAAAACGGTTTTCGGAGTGGTTTGGAAAAGAGATGGCGGTGGGTTGGAGCTCGGTAGGTGGTGCTAGCTTGTACGGCAGTGGGGACCCGGTTGGTGTTGAGGAGTGGAGTTAACTGGTGGTGATGATGATGCACAGCTGGGGTTGGAGATTGGAGGAGGTGGTGGTGATGGTGAGCACGGCTGTGAGGTGAGCTTCGGGTGGTGAGGAGGTACGGGCCGAGGGGGTGAAAACCGTGGAGGTTACGGGGTGGTACGGCCGGTTGGAGGTGGGGCGTCGAGAGGTGGTGATGGCAGGAGGAGTGGCGGAGAGGTGGAGGATGATGGTCGGGCTGCCGAGGGAAAAGGTGGAGGTGACTGGAGGTGGTGACCGCCTACTGACCGGTTGGTGGGGTTGGCCGAGAGGTGCGATGGACCGGAGGTAAGTGGCTGCAGGAGGTGGCCGAAGAACTCTCTCTCTCTCGGACAGGAGGAGGAGTGGGTGTGTGTATATAATATATACTCATAGATCTCGATCGGATTTTGATAATCTTAGCGGATTTCGATAATCTTAGCCGTTCAATATGATCAGAACGTGATTTTAAGGGTACCCTAAAGAAATCGTAAAAAAAAAATGACCAGAAAGCATTGAAAAAGACTGAAGGTAAAATTTAAAAAGAGAGAAAAGAAAAAGAAAAGTAGAATACTGACAAAGAACAAGCCCAGGTTCCTTATCAAAGAACAATAAGCGGTGAAGACTATTTTATAAGCACTAGGTCTGGATCATTGCTAGTTCCTATGGTGGTGAACCCCGATGAAGAGTGGAGAGGGCACAAGTCATTGAACACGATAACTTGTAATCTAAATAATTGTCATGTTAAAATAAAAATGTCTATTGCCGTTTCTTTTCTCAATATTTTTTTCAATCATTTATTTTTTGTTCAAAATTGAAACTATAAACGCAGAGATGGTAAGACTAATGTTGTATTTTGTACAACAGTCGAATTACAAAGCACGAAATCTAGAATTCACATCCTTTCTAATGTCTAGCAGAATGGAAGTTCCTGCAGCCTTACATGCCAAAGCAACTTTGTTGTTTGTTTACTTCTACGGTCCCTCAGATTCAAAGCGTAGACTAAAAATTCGATCCGGCCGGCTGTCTGTTACTTCTACGGTCCCTCAGTTTCAAAGCGTATCGACCGCAAATTCGATCCGGCTGGTTGTCTATTATCGAAATAGAAACATGAAGTGAAATGAGAATAAACTTTTGTAGTAAAAGATTAACATATTTGTGCTTCGAGACAGTTACGCTGCATCTGCGGTAAAGTGTAAATTGATTGAGACTTGAGAGAGATCAAAGGTTAGTTGTGGTTGTGCCAAAAAGAAGATAAGGCTACAGACATTCTTGGCCAACCACTATAAACCCCATCCGGACATCAGTGAAAAATAGGTGAGCACATACATGACTTGACAAGAGAGTACAGAAACAGAAAACAAAAGAATAAAGAAAATATCATTGTAATCTTCTACTACAACCAATGAAAACAAGAAGTTTAATTCATCCAAATGGGACTTGGATCCATTCAGTGAGACAATGACATCTCTCTCTCACACGCACAAACTTGTGACAACATGCGTTGTGTTTTTTTTTTTTTATAGGCAAAAGTAACATTTTATTAGGGAGAAAGAGGAAGAGAAATCCAACAAAAAGTTGGACAAATACAGCAAAATGGGACAACCCAACCTCATAGGGCCAAAGCCTAGTACGGAAGGCCTAGAAGCCAAGATTAATTATTTTGTTTTATTTTTTTTATGCAAGTGGAAAGTCTTAGTGCACTTGAAGAGTCTAACAAACTTCCTAGAAATGCTATGAGGGATCCCTTACGGCTTTACCGTAAAGGACTCCCCTTTTCCGATCGTTGTAGTTTGGGAGAACCCTTTAACTGATGAGGATAATGATATGATTACTTAACAGCTGAGGGCGGCCAGGGCCACCCTGCCCGCCCCCCACCCATTTTGTCCCCATCTCTGTATATCATGGAAGATGGGCTTGATTTCTATTGCTTGCGAAGTGCATTAGCAAGTTTGAGAAAGGCATATATTCTACGACTCAGTTTAGGCATCTCGGGAAAGATCAGTCTTGTCAATCTTTTTTCTTTTTTTTTTTGCTCTTGATTGTCTTTTTTGAAGGAGAAGTGCTACAATACACACCCCTTATTTGGGTGTGTATCATATGCACCCTCGTTAATTACCATTGGATGTTTGAGAAATGATCTAGACCCTTTAAAATGTTACGATAGGTTACTAACAAATAACTTGTTACCAGTGCAACAGGTAAACCCTATGAATTAACCAAAATGGAAAGAAAATCCTCTCAAGCCTCTCACTCCCTTCTCAACCAGCGTATATCTTTCTTTTCCTTCGAAAAATTAGGCTCAATTTTATTTTTGATAATTAATTTATGTTAAAAATAATAATTTTATTTTTTAAAAACTTTGAAGCTAAAATTATTTCAAGTGAAAATAATTTACTTCTTTAAAATACGTTGTTCTCGATAATTATTAAAGAAAAAAGATACTATCATTATTATAATGTAATAAAAAGTCAAGTTAAGGCTTTTTTTTTTTTTGGCAGGATTTTTAAAGGCCAATGATTTTGGCACTCCCCATTTTGTTAGTGACACTCCCAAGCAAGGGCAGAGCCAGGAATTTTGGTTAGTGAGGTCAAAAAGTAGATTCATATGCACTTAAAATAAGTTGGGGCAATTTAGAGATTTTTTGTGGAGTCAAAATTGCTAAATTATACCTATTCCTACGAAAATTTGGAGTCAAATTAGTAAAAATGGGATAAAAATTATACCTATCTCTAGAAAAATTTGACAACAAGGGGGGTCGGCTGCCCTCCCTTGTACCCATGTGCCTCCGCCCCTGCTCCCAAGGGGAGTGCCAAAATCAACACCCTTTTAAAAATGTTTCATAAATGTAGTCTTTTTTTTTTTTTTGGAATTTTTTGAAATATTATGATGTTTAACATTTTTCACAATACCTTCAATTGCATAGTGAACTTTCACATGCATATCAAAAAAAATATATATTTCACACAAATAGTCCAAAAAGAATTGTGAAGTCGATAATCCGTATTAATCAAGTAGGAAACACTAACAAAGTTAATGGGTGATCAAGAGAGTGATGGTGACGAGATAAATTTATCAATAAATTTTAGAGTTATGTGTAGAAGACAACAAAATTTAGGACGTGCTATTTATTTTTTGGTCAATAAACATACTACTAGAGTTTTGTAAATTAGTGTTCGCATCTGAATTACAAATAACTAATACTCATATTTGATAATGTAATCGATTACAAGTATTATCGATACCAATCAATTACGCAATTGAAACCGCAGAGAAAAATATAATCTATCGTGTAATCAATTATTTGTGTTATTTAGAACAATTGATTTTTAAATCTATTGCAATGTTGTTTTTAACTTATTTTGCAATTGATTAGAGGATTTACTGAGGCCCATCAATTAGCAAATCGATTGAGTAATCGACTTCACATTGTTATCCAATTGTACTCAATTCAATTACAAAATCGATTATATTGTCTAATTGATTACATAATTGAACATAATAAAATTGATTACATATTCAATTATGTTGTCTAATTGAATATGTAATCAATTGCAAAATCAATTACTATATATTTGATTATAATGTCTAATCAATTTAAAAATCAATTATAAAGTCTAATCGATTATGGAATTGAACATTCACATAATAGATTACATATTTGATTAGCTATTGTTAAAAAAAATTTGATTAAGTAATCAATTGCACAATTGATTATAGAAAAGTTATGAAATAGACTAAAATGTTACGATTCCATAGTGAAAACGTTACGAACTGAAAATGTTACGATTTTTTTTATAAAGTTATGAAACACACCAAAATGTTATGATTCTAAAAATGTTATGAATCTGTTGCTAAAAAGTTACGATTCATTCGTAAAAGTTACGATATGCACTAAAAAGTTATGATTTGTAAGAAAAATGTTATGAATCAAAAGTTACGAATTTTGGGTATAAAAGTTACGATAGACCTAAAATGTTATGAATGACCTGTTTAGCAGGTAATTTTTAATGAGATGGCACAATATAGACCGCACAATAGGTGCATATGATATGCATCTTAAAGGGGTGTGTATTAAAGATTTCTCCTTTTTGAAGTCAGTTACTAATAGGTGGATACACGTACATAAAAGCACAATCAATAAGTAAATGAATTAAGTGGAGGCCAAAGAAAATTCCACATACCATCAGATATGTATCTAGAGAGAGGTTATAGTTGACCTTGGAGGCTTAGATGTGTTTCCGAGCCTTGGACCCCTAAAATCGTGTCAGTTTTCTCTACGATCAGATCGTTTCAATTACCAGAAGTCTTTGCATGAACAGACACCACCTTTGAAGTGATGAAAGCGATATGCATCCCGTACTACAATGGCCCGGTTTGTGATTTTCGAAACGAACTTAATCCAATTATGACAATCATTACAGATGCGAAGATTCTTAATCACGCGTATTGGTAGTGTGTTAGACAAGCTTAAGAGTCCAAAAGCAATAGCCAATTTTTCACTATGTGTGAACCCAGTTGGATCTTTCTTCCCCTGATCAATATCATTTAAAAGGCTAGAACGGTCTTGATCATAACCAATTGTAACTGCTCGTTTGTTTAGGTCCTCTAAGAATTCATATATTTTATCTGCTAAGGGGTGGAGCCTGTCGCCGACAAAGAACGAATGAATTGAGTTCTTAACCTCAATCCAGCTATGACCAGGTTCTTTCTTTACACCTCTGTCCTTCATCATATGTCTCGTCTGATCCCTACGGTCCCATTTTCCAGTAACTGCATACATATTTGACAGGAGAACATAAGTTGCTGAGTCTTCAGGTTCCAGTTCCAGAAGATGATTGGCTGCAAATTCTCCAATTTCCATGTTCTTGCGCACCGTACAAGCACTTAAGAGGGTCCTCCATATCATGGCATCTGGTTCAATTGGCATCGCCTCTATAAATTCTCTCGCACAGTGCAGAAAGCCAGCCCGTCCAAGAATATCAACAACACACACGTAATGTTCTGGTTTTGGTTCTAGGCCATGTTCTTCACTCATGGATTTGAAGTAGCTGAGCCCCTTGTCTACCAACCCCACATGGCTACAGGCTGATAAAATACTCACAAAGGTGACATGATTTGGCATCACACCGAGCCATTTCATTTCCTCAAAAGAGTTCTATTGCTTCCCTACCACATCCATGTTGAGAATAACCCGTGATCATGGCATTCCAAGAAACCTCATTTTTCTCAGGCATTTCAAGAAACTCTCTCTTAGCATCATCAAGGATCCCACACTTGGCATACAATGTGATTAAGACATTGGATGCCTCAGTTTCCGCATCATACCCCATTTTTATAATTCTAGCATGAATCTGCTTTCCTTGTTTTATATTTGCTGTATTAGCAGCGGCACTGATAGCAGAACTAAAGGTGAACATATTGGGTTCAACTCGAGATTGATTCATTCGAGAGAACACCCTAAGTGCTTCCTCACAATTCCCACTTTGTGAAAATCCTGATACCAATCCGTTCCAGGAAATATTATCTTTATCAACAATTTTGACAAATGCTAAGTATGCATCTTCAATTCTACCACATCTAGCATAAAGGCAAACCAGTGCATTTCCAATTGAGAGATCAAGTGCATAACCGGAGATTATTGATTGAGCATGAATTTGTTGCCCTTGATTTAATGCTTTGATTCCAGCACATGCACTTATTGCACTTGAAAATCCTATATTGTCTGATCGGATCCCCCTGCCTTCCATTTCTTCAAAAAGTTTAAGGGCTTCAACAAACAGATCATGCTGGGCATATCCAGCAATCATGGCTGTCCAAGAGACAACATCTTCCTCATTGATTCTTCTGAGAATCTTGTGAGCGGAATCCAGTTTCCCATGCTTAGCATACATGTCTATAAGCACGCTAGAAGCATATACATTTGGATGAAAACCGGTCTTAATGACTTGGGTATGGATCTGCTCCCCTAGATCTAGAGCTCCCACGGATGTGCAGGTTCTCAATATACTTGGATAGGTGAATTGGTTAGGTCTCAACCCTTCCATCTGCATCTTTGAGAATATCTGAAACGACTGACTAAGATCACCTACCTGACCATAAGCCACTAGCATCACATTCCACAGAACGATATTTTCTTTCCGCGTTGAAAGGAATAATTCACGGGCAGCATCAACATCTGAACATTTCACATAAAGGTCAAGGAGAGAACCTTCAACAATGATATCTGAACAGATGCCAGCCTTTACTGCGTACGAGTGGAGTTGCTTTCCCTTATGAAGAGCCCCCACTGATGCACAGGCACTCAAAACACTTGCGATGGTAACACAATCAGGTTTCAAATGATGAAGCTGCATTTTCTCGAATGACTGGAGAGCTCTCGCACTAAATCCACGCTGAGAAAGCCCTGAGATGAGCGTATTATATGAGACCTCGTCCCTGCAACCCATTTTGCTGAAAATTTGTTCGGCCGATATAAAGTCCTCACTGCGTGAATATAAGGTGACAAGTGCATTACACACATAAAATTCAGATGCAAGTTCCCATTTGAAAACCAGGGCATGAAGCTGCTCTCCCACCTCAAATAACTTAATTTTGGTGCAGGCACTTATAACACTTGACAAGACGTAAGGAGAAGGAAATATTCCTGATCTGTGCATCTCAGATAATAACAGTATTGCTTCTTCTTCACATCCATTCTGAGATAAACCAGATAGCATAGCAACCCAAGAAACACTATCCCTCCAAGACAATTGTCCAAAAACTCGTTTAGCATAATCCACAAGCCCACTCTTCGTATACAAATCAAGTAAAGGATTACAAACAAGAGGACTAGCACCAAAACCAAGATGAATAATCTTAGCATGAATCTGTTTGACAAACTGGAAGGCGACTTTATCACCAATGCACGCCCTTAGGATATGTGCAAATGTGGTTTCATCTGGGTTGACATTTTCTTTTATCATTAGCGAAAATAGCTCTAATATTTTACAAGTCAGCTTCTTTCCAGCGAAATCAGAGATTAGGATTTTCCAGTTAGATACTCTTAAATCAGACATATTGTCATATAGTTGAACTGCACCATCTAAGTAGCCCAGAGTCGCATAAACATCCACAAGCCGCCAACAAATGACATGATCCACATCAAACCCATATTTCAAAATCCTCCCATGAAGCTTCTTCGCATCAGTTAAAGACCCAGAATTGAGGCACCCGGATAAGAGCAATAGATAGGTCTGATGATTAGCCTGTATACCTTGCTGCTCCATCGAGTTAAGAAAATCAGGTACCTTTGCCCTGGACATGTTGATTGGATCACGTTCGGGTTCTTCAATTGGGAAGTCATCGAGAGCTCGGGCAGTAGCTGCGTTACTAAAGGGAGGACAATTCCATCTGCGCACCCTTCCACACAAGTACTGCAACAATCCACAATTTTCATTCATCAAAAATGAAAACAAATACTCGTCAAAGCTTGAATTTCTATATGAAAATGAAGACAAAAAATTTGGAGGGGAGAGAACGAATAACCTGTTGAAATTGTATGGTAATTTTACGGGGGAAGCAAGGAAGAAAGGAATTTGGGAAGGACCCGAGAAGAGAGATAAGATTTGGAACCATGAATTCTTGGATTCGACTCAACTAGGAACTGATAGCTCTCAATCCAACAGGCATAGGTTGCTCTGTTTCTTATTTACTCAGCTATTTTGACATTGCCTGCGCAAGTAAAAAGCAGAAAAAGCTTCAATTCAACTATTGAAGATAGGCTTCCTTCTCTATGACCTTATATCCGAGGATATGCATGTACGATGGATGTGGGTATGCATGTATACTTGATGTATGTATCTACAGTTTCAGTTTGACGCAAAAAGCTCTCAACTTTGAACAATATTTCTCTCATTGAGTACGAGTGAGATGACTGCGCGCAAGTTTAGGCCCAATACAGAAATACTGTACAAGCACACTAAGCCATGAAGAAAACAATGAATTGCAACACAACCAGGATAAAATTTTACAATTGATTAACTAAAAACCACAAGTTGCATTTGAATACAGACTCCACCTCCAGTACACAAAATGAGAGAGATAGAACCTTGTAAAAAAAAAACTAAAAAAGATCTGAACTAAATTTAGGAACTTCAGGAGGGCTGCCAAACATAAGATTCGTCCGAAATTTATGAAAAGATTGCAATTAGAGACTAACGGGCAAATTGTTTAACAATCCCATTAATGAACATGTTCTCTAATCTTGTGTCCCTCTCCTGCAAATCCCAAATACTCCTATACGTGTAGGAAAAGCATGAAGCAGCATTTCCCGTAAATCATATACATAGGCACACCGAAACACACAAATATCCATGTCTTTTCGCCAATAAAATTACCTCAATTTAAAGATCAAGAAATCCAGAATTCAGAACCCTGGTATTGGAAATTGAGAGTTTAAGGGAGATGGATAAGAATGAGAGACTAAATGAATACAAAAGTGAAGGGTTATATATAAATGTTTTAAAGGGTAACCCCATGAGCGATGAGCAATATTTCTCTCATTGAAGCCTGTTTACACTTTGATATAATAGCCAATGGAACCAAAACACCCTCTCTCTCAATAGTATGCCGTTTTGGATCATGCAATGGTCGTTTATATAAAAATTGGACTAACTTTGTAATTAGTATTACATAGAGTAATGGGACAAACAAACTTTAAACGAATGAGATGCTGCCTATACAACTGACTGCAAGAGTGACATCAAAATGGTACAATAAAGAAGAATTCCTCTCATTATAACATGCCTACCTGGCAGAGTTTTTCAGCATCAATCAGTGATCGGTGTTTTGAGTAGCAGTTTTTATCGACCTAAGACAAATTTGAGTGGAGCAGGAAAAAAAAGTAATTCATAGGTAGCAACCTCTGGCTTTTGCCTTAATATAATGGAATATAGAAACCCAAATTAACTTCATTCATTCTATCATATGTCGTTATCTTCTATAGCATAAAAATATTAGCTGGCCAAAATTAAGCCAATGTTTAAGTTCATACATTATAGGAAAATGATTGATGAACCAAAAGTAGACATAGTGATTATGGCAAAGCTCACCTAGAACTTTCTGATTTACATTGTCATCATCTTTCACGATTCTGGTGTATCGAAACTTCATAATTGACTTTTCAAGGGCACATCCATCACCATTCAACTCTCAATTTGATGAAGCTCAAACCCTGATGAGTACCAACAAATCTGCTGCTCTATTAACAATGAAAAAGCAGAAACATTTCAGATGTCATATGAAGGGAACCATGAGGATTCACACAATTCCACAAAATTTAGATGAAAGTAGTACTAATTTAAACCAAGAAGTATTGCAAATATAACTCAAGATTCGTCAAATGTACACATGAAAGCAACCACAAGAAGTGTTGTTGGTGTTTTAGGAAACCACAACACAACTGAAGTGCATAGCACATGGTGCACAAAACAAATATCTCACCACTGGTGTTAACAAAGTTGGTTTACATCTGAAAAAATGGTTGCTAAATGCATTGTGTTTGACTGCCTGTACGTGCCCGCGCTCATACATGTGAGAGCAAAATGACAACATTGCACTAAAGTTGTGTCATCCATTTTGCCTCAAAACAGCCTAAGACACACGACACGTAAAAAATTCACAAAAAAAATATTGAAAACATAAACCTATAAGACAAAGACAATAAAGTTCTTATGGGAAACTCATCAAATATGTAAAGCAAAGGATTTAAGGACAAACAACACAAGAAACAAAGGAAAGATCGAAAAAAAATACTCGCCATAGAAAACATATACCAGAATCCATAACCATGGCCTGACCCTATTTTGCACCAACACCCTAACAGAAATGCTATGGCATGATACAATCACAACCACACCTAATTTCTACCACTTAACTAAAATAAACAGCTAGATGATTGTTCCCCCACTCTAACACAATAGTCAAGCTAAGGTTCCTAATTTTATTGTTTCCACCACTTATTACAGCACAAAATCCAACTTTAAATATCAATGTCTGCATTTATACTCTTAATTTCTACATTCAAGCATGTAATATCAGCATCTGTTTCTTAATTTCAGCAAGCAAATACCAGCTCTTAGCACCTAATTCAAGCAATTACACAGGTTTCTTTCTTCCAAACCAAAAGCAGATTTTGCCAATATCCATTCACCCATGCTGACCCCGTTGCCCAACTGATGTAGAGTTGTAAGAGATGGAAGTGGATTAAAGTAGTCACTCGAGGCCACAACTTTTCAATTCTTAATTTCATTAAATTCACTGTGGGTAATGCAATGCCAAGTACTCTAATTTCTATGTTAACTGATCATATTGACTTCGGTACTTCCAACATATTGGCATACTCGAAGGTCAATTAAACCTCCTGTAGTTCCTTACAAGTTACATGCAATTTGGAACACATTTTTGGAAAATATCAAAAGAATAGCAAATAAATGTTCCCTCGGTCCCACTTTAAATGTTCTCTACGGAAATTCGTGCAATTTCAAAACATATATCTACGTATAAATGGTACATGCAAATAAATAGAAGCCAAAAAACAAGAAAATTGGAGTCTCAGAGTGCAAAAAGTGTTGGAGATTTTTCAAAATAAAAAAGTTGCGAGAAGTTATTTGTGAAAAGGCGCGACACCTTTTCACATGGGGTATGACTTTATGTGAATAGTTATAACACCTATTAACTTAGGGTGTGATTATTAGAATGGAGTGTGATTGTTAGGAAAGGATGTGAAACATGGGGTGCCTCCAAGAGGCATGACCCTTCCTAATTAATTGTTTTCATGAAAGGGTGCCTACTAAAAGTCATGATCCTTTCTATTGATTAATTGTCTTCAAAAGACATACCCTTTCTAATGTGTGTTTACTAAAGACACAACCTTTCACATAAGGGTGCCTATAAGTCTATAAATAGGCCATTGGTTAAGTCATTCAAGACACCAAAAAAATATCCAAAAACTCTCCCTCTCTCTGACTTGTTGTTTTCTGTGCTGTTATTCCGTTATTCTGCAGAAACGAAATTAAGTTCAGTTGATTCTCTTAGGCTCGATATTCTGTCTATCCTTCGTTTGTGCTGTTGCAGGCAGAACATCATAGATTGGGCTTCGTTTTATCCTCAGAATAGATTCGCTGTAACCCGGTGCACACCAATTGGTGTGGGCGAATACTGTTTTCGGAAAGCATGACTCGAAACGGTTTCCATCAAATTGTTCAAGTTCCAGAAGGCTTCAGATTTTGAAGGTTCCAGTTTTGCACCAACAGAAAGCGAACTAACTTGCGCGTCTTACAAGCAGAATCAAGCACCGCAGCAGAAATGAGCGGAAGAATGGGAGCGATTGCATGACAATGTGAGTCATGCCCTGTGGTATTTTGATAGCTAGAGAGAATGAGAGGTCTTCACTTTTTTATGAATTGGGGGTTACCTCGCCGGTTTAGTGAGGACGAAGGAGAGAGGGGGGATCGAGGAGGAATAAATGTGTTAGAGGTTGCTCAAAATAATATAATATTATGAGAGGTACCGACAAGTTCTACAATAAGGGTCAGTTGCGACCGTAATGGAGTGGAACGTGTAACGAAGGAAAGCGAAGTAGAAGAGAGGGTGTTATAAGGTTAGGAATAGAGGAGATATAAATATTCTCTATTGTAAAATTTTATGTATTGTGATCATCAATAAAAAGATTGCTTTCTCGCTTTCGTGGACGTATCCGGCTCTGGGGAAACCCCGTGTATATTGTTGCGTCCATTTCTTTACTGTTTTTATACTCGTGACTTGTATGCGTGTGTTTCAATCCTAACAAAACAAAACGTAAACAGTAAAATAAATATAGGTAGGAATAGGATAGGGAAAAGTATGAATAAGGGAAAAAATAGATTAACAGAGAGTACAAGAGAAACTAAGGTGTTATTCTGCTTTCTTTTTAAACCTTCTTTTTTTTTTTTAAATGTAATTTCAAGCTCAAATATAATAAAAATGAAAAATAATTTTTTAATTTTTTTTGCACCATTTAAAAGATCTCAATGAAATCTATCAAACAATATCCCTATTGAAGAAAAATTATTTACGTAAACGCATAATTTTTGAGCTTGAAATTACCTTTCTTTTCTAAAAGTTTTTTTTTTGGGCCGAGCTATTTGCAACCACAAATTTTCTATACGTAGCCTGTTCTAAAATTAATCAATTTCGGACAAAAATATCCTTTAAAAAATGGACAAAAACACCCCAATAAAATGACTGTTGTTTTGGCAAAGGTATCCTATCATCTTCTTCCCCAACCCACCTCCTACTGTATAGCGCATAACATTTGAGAATGTCCTTTCCTTCAAGTTATTCAATGAATTAATGCATCTAAGCAAGTTTTGCTTCAACATATATTTTAAGAAATGAAAGTAGCAATTTTGAAGCAACTGGAATGGTCACTAGTTTATAGTCAAGCGAACCATAAGTAATTCAAATGCAGGACCTAGCTTTTAAGAAAAAGGAAATAAGAAACTCCGGTAAGCAAGAAAACCAAGCACCAGCTACTGATCTACGAATACAACTGTGTCTTATAGTTTTGTATAATACAGCTGACATGCCATAAACCTCAAAACACCATATCACCTTTCACGAACTGGAAGCCAGCAATCTTCCCCGTACTGATGTTTATTATCTCAAACTCTAAATTCACATATATAATACGCCAATAAAAAATCTCACACGGTGGCGGCAAGAAGCAATCAATCACGTAGTATATGAGATCTCAAAGAAGGCGAGAGAGTGAGAGAGAGAAAAACAAACCATTGGGACCGAGAGAAGTTCTGGTGATGGTAGAGAGCTGTTTGCAGGCATCTATGTTTTTTACCACAGCCTCGTCGAGTCTAGACAGGTGCTTGTGCCCTTCTTTTAGCATTGATTGTATCCCATAGGGTTGCATTCCGTACACCATTTTCTTCCAAACTCTCTTCTTTACTCTTCTTCAGTATGCTCGCTCGTGAGAGAGAGAGAGAGAAACCCAAGCAGCGAAGAAGGTTTGACGCGAAAGCAGAGGGAAACCGAAAGTCCTGGAAATCACTCTCAATGATGTGCTTGAATTTCGACAAACAATAGAACTTCGTGTAGTATGTGGTAATTGGGCCCTTTTGGTTCGGTTTAAGGGCCGGCCTGGCCTGGCTTCATGGGCTTCAGCAAGTACACCTCAGTGCAGTGCTTTCCTATTTGGTTTTGGAGGTTGTCCGTTAAACAAATTCTAACAACAAAACTGGTTAATTCTCACACAAAAAAATGGTGACAAACAGAATTTCAATTTGTTTTTGGTATAGCAACTCACTTCTATTTGGTATTAATTTTTTGAAAGAGCAACAGCAAATACTAACAACACTGGTATGATTTGACGATTTTATTAAAAATGTCACTTTGGAGCATAAACTTGCATATGGGTTTCACGATCAAGGAGAGAGAGAGAGGAGGGAGGAGAGAGAGAAAGAAACAACAAAATAAAGGCTAGCTACTGAACTTTTTACCTCATCTGGTGCAGCCTGTTTTTTTGTGTTTTTTCTCTCCAAAATAGCTAAAAAGCCTTTTTACCTCATCTGATGCACTTGCTCTAAGTACATCTTCTTCATAGGAGGTTTATTGTACTCAAAGAAAGATCATAGGGATTGGGAGTTGATTGAGAAGACTGAAATGTGGAAATCACTTGCAAATGAAGATGGAATTCTTCCTGTATTGAGGCTGAGTTATGATCAATTACCGTCGCCATGCTTGAAATAATGTTTTGTATACTGTTCTTTTTTTCCAAAGGACTTCGAAATTCAAAAGGATGGGCTGATTTGGTTATGGATGGGTCTAGGATATCTTCAGTCTTCTTCGGGAGGCAATTTGGAAATGGAAGATGTAGGCAACGAATATTTTAATACCCTGTTGCGTAATTCTTTTTTTCAACAAGTTAAATTGGATGAGTATAATAATATTACTAGCTGCAACATGCATGACCTTGTACATGATCTTGCACTTCATGTTGCAGAAAGCAATTGTTTGACTTTGGAAGCTAGTGAAGTTAAGAACCATCCAGATGTTCAGCATCTCTCATTGAACCGTGGGGAAGAAATGAGGTTAGATATTTCCAAAGAAAAAGTTGGAAACTTGAGGACACTATTTTTAACTGGACATCTCCCCCAGAAAATTGACTTTGCCAAAAGGGTACGTGTCCTAAGGTTAGGACTCTATGTGGAAGATTTGCCAATTTCAGTGCGCAAGTTCATACATTTGAGGTATCTTGACCTCTCATACACGTACATTAAAAAACTACCCAACTTTGTCACCAGTCTCTGCAATTTGGAAATGCTCCGTTTGCCATTTTATATACAAGAGCTTCCCAAAGAAATCCGTTAGTTGGTTAGCTTGAGACATCTATGTATGGATGATAGTTCGAAGGTGATTCTGCCGATGATAGGTTATCTGACTTCTTTGTAGACATTACCATGTTTTGTTGTGCGTGAGGATATGGGCCATAAGATTGAAGAGTTGGGAAGCTTAAAGCAGCTAAGAGGTAGATTACATGTTCACAATCTAATGTTCGTGAACGGCAGGGAAGAAGCAAAAAAGGCCGACATTATAGGGAAAAAAGACATGCAAGAGTTGGCATTTCACTTTGGACTTGAAAGATCTCACACAAACCATGAGGATGTGTTGGGTGGACTTCAACCCCACAAGAATCTTAAGGGTTTAATACTTGAGGAATTTGGAGGACAAAAATTTGTGTCATGGATGAACAGTGTCAATCCTCAGTTCCTTCAAAATTTGGTGAAGATTGAGTTAAGGAGTTGCCAAGCATGCGAACAAGTCCCAACACTCGGACATCTTCCACATCTTGAAGTTGTTGAAATGGAGGGATTGGATAATTTTAAACGCATTGGTCTCGAATTCTACGGATTGGATGAAGGCATTGTCGATTGTAATAGCAGCAGCAGTGGGGCTGCAAGAAGCGGAGTAGTATTTCCAGCATTGAGAAAACTTAGTCTTTGTGATATGCGTAAGCTAGAAGAATGGTCAGATATATCATCATTGCCAGCAAGTGCCACCAGTGAGATAAAGTTCTTTTCTTGTCTCAAAGAGTTGCTAATCTCCAAATGTCCTTAGTTGATAACTATTCCTGGTCAATTGTTATCTCTCCAAAGCATAGCTATTTTGTCACATGTTCCCCTATGGTTTAAGAGTAAAATGGTGGATAGCCCCTCCTTGTTGATGGTGGTCGATCAGAATTCGGAACTTATTGCACTTTTCATGGAAGATTTGCTTGGGAAAAGCGAATCCCTAAGAAATCTGGAAATAGAGGGATTGGCGGGGCTGAGTCATTTACCGAACCAGCTACTAAGTCTAAATTCTCTCGAGAAGTTACGCATGGAATTGTGCTATAATCTAATTTATATAATCAAAGAAACAGAGGTAACAATATCCACCGGCCTGCCGTCCCTTCAGCAGCTTCTGATAAAAGCGTGCTATCAGTTGAGATGTTTGCTAAAGGGGCTGCTACAGCCAACCCCTGCAGAATTTCATATAGAGTGGTGTGAAAGTTTGGAATGTGATGAATCATGCAGTCTGACGTCCCTTAAGAAGATGACTATCAGAGACCGTTCAAGATTGGGAAGTTTTTGGGAGAATGGGCTGGTCTGCCTGACAAGCCTACAGGAATTGAGGATTGGTGGATTCTCAAAGCACCTTCTTCATTTCCCCTGGCCCTCCTATCCCCCTCAACTGTGCCCCTTCATCTCCCTGGAGTCTCTAGAATTAGTGCGTTGGGGAAACCTCACATGTCTGCCTGATCTTGGCCACCTCACTGCCTTGAAAACATTGCTGTTAAGGGACTGGGAAAAATTGGAAGCTCTGCCAGAGTGGCTGGGTAACTTGTCATCTCTTCAATCACTGGAGATCTCGCGGTGTCCGAATCTGATGAGTTTGCCCTCCTGGGAAGCAATTCAGCGCCTTGCCAATTTACAACATCTGTTGATAGTTGAATGTCCCATTCTAGCGGAATGAATTGAAAAGGGAAGCGGCGAAGAGTGGCACAAGACAGCTCATCACATTGGTCGAAATGCACGGTCATTTTTTTCTCTAATTCCCGTTCTCATGATTCATTTGCACTTAAAGCAAGCACAATTGCTCTCTCTCTCTCTCTCTCTCCCTCTCTCTCTCTCTCTCTCTCTCTCATGGGTCTTTATGCGTGTCAGTGTCCATGCGATGGAATCAGAGAAAGTAATACATGGAAAATCTTATCTAACCTGTTTCTCTTGCAGGATTTGATAGGGACTGGTGTCAAGTATAGATATTCGCAGAAAGTGCCTGACCAATTCTAACTTTTGAAGGCAAAACAATCTCCAGGCAATCATGTAATTTCTCAGCTTCTGCATTTTCTTTAGTTTGCATCTCTGGTCAATGTAAACAATTGGTTTTTGACCTGAGAAAAATTGTCACACGACAGAGGCTCTCCAAGGTCTTATTTAACACTTTTAAGAACAATTTGTTCCTCAGCCATGATTCTTTCCAACTTCAACGTTGCTGTATTTTGGTTTCAGGTCACACTACAAAATGTCCACATCTAATAAGCTTGCGATGTGAGTGGTTGTTGATGGGAATAAAATTTTGGAAAGTTTGTGATCAGTGCTTAATTGTGCTCAATTAAGCCCCATAATTTACGTGCGTGTCCGTTTATATTGACTTGCTGCGGATTGATGGATTTATGGTGCTTTCAGGCCTCGTAGATTGTTGGAAGTGACAACAGGGCTTTCGGGAGTGTTAGAAGCGTTAGCATGCGAAAGAGAGCTTGAGAAGTGGTCCAGAAGCATAAACTTAGCTTGCAGCATCTCTCTCTCAAGAGTCACGTCCAGCAGCTTTAGACCTGTTTTTTATCGCCAATATGGTCTTTATTTATGGTAGTGTCAAAGAGCAATTGTTCCTATTGAGCTTCCTAGCATTCGATCTATGGTACTCTCTCTCTCTCTCTCTCTCTCTGGTCCGTGTGTTTTAGCATCCTAGCATTCTGTGTATGGCATCTTACACAGTCATGCATGCTGATATGTACGGAGTAGTAGTTACTTCTCTTTTAGCGATGAGTGTATTTACTTAATTCTAGAATGCTACGTGCTTATCTTTCGAACTTTAACGAACGTGATTTGTTTTCTATTTCCCAGTCTAACTACATCTTTATTCTCGCAAATATGGTTAGGGAACGTACTTACTCGCGCACTTCATGGTTTTAGTTAAATAAACTACTTCTTGTATGACCTTATTGCTTGATATTACTTAGAGTTCTAAGAAGTATGACGATCTTATTGCAATAATGCCAGGATAGTGGTTGCTGCAGTTTCAAGGGCTTCTGCTGTTAAGGATGCTGGCGTAATGCTATGCTTCGTCGACTGGTCTCTCAAGCTTTGAGAAGGGTGCTCTGAGGTTAAAATGCTGCAGATTTTGTCTTTCCATTTTGCTGGAATTGCTGATATGCATAGCTGCTGGGATGCTGGAACTAAGCTGAAGAAGGGGAAGCGTAGGGTCCTATGGGTCGGGTCCTTGGCTATGCTCTTGTATTTTGTTGTACCTTGTATCTTTCTTGGTTTTCAGGGACACTGGTAGACTTATTTTGGTTGGTTCCTAGCCAACCGTTTCGGTTTCTTTGGGTCCTGGGTGGCATGTGATTGTCGAGAGGCATTGGTGCCAACATAGTCGGGATGCTTGCTTCTTGTTGTGATGCCATCATGCCTCGAATTTTTTAATCTTTGTGATCCTCTTCAAAGGTTAATAAACTCCTTTCGTTGCTAATAAAAAACAAATCAAAGTGCGACTCTTTTTCGAAATAGCTGGCACAAGGAGAAGGCCTTTTTGAGTTGAGTCGGATTTGATCCTAAATTCTAGACCAGAAAGTCTACACACACAGCAGATCTGTGCACAGATTTCGTTGTGGGGCCTCCCACGGGTCCCACACAAATCATCCGAGCCGTTCATTAAATGTAAAACATTTTTTCAAGGGTCTCCGTAAAAAATAAGCTCAATCTGATACCTATAGGTGCTCGATCCAACCATATAACTTTTCATTATCCAAAAATCTGAATGAAAAGTTAAATGGTTGGATGAAGCATCTATAGGTATTGGATTGAACTTAATTTTTTACGGAAACCCTTGAAAAAATATTTTACATTTAATGAACGGTTCGGATGATTTGTGTGGGACCCGTGGTGGATACCACAACGAAAGTTGTGCACAATCTGTGCACAGATCTGCTGTGTGTAGCAGGACTCATTCTAGACCTTTGGTTATCTGTTAACTTTCCTCTGTTGATTATCCTTGTTCCTATTCGTGATTAAACTTCTTAATGTCTGTCTTTTCCATAATTTTTTCTTTATCTCGCTATATATAGCTCCTCATGTTCATGTGAGCACAGTTTAGGAAGGGAAAAGAATAATTCGGACGTCTATTGTTTTGGTTCTCAAATATTAACTGCTGCTGAATTTTTGCAAAAGCATAACTTGAGATACTCTCTCTCTCTCTCTCTCTCTCTCTCTCTCTCTCTCTCAATAGTACTATACTTTGCTACCTCATATAAAAAATTTCAAATAATAATTTCTGTAGTGCACTCGAAGAAGATACTTTAAACATAACCTTGAAACACTGTATTATCAATAGAAAAAGAATCTATGTGATGAGGAAGGACTGATTTTGAAAATATGCATTCAAATTAATGGCTCAGATCTATGTGATGGTTCAGATTGCTTGCAACATTTTAATAATTGCTCAGATTTTGATCCAAAAAGATCAAGGATCCCTTTAAAACTTTTCCACAGAAAAACTTTGACTCTTTCCACAGTATCTAGGCCCCAAATCAAAGTCCAAACACATAGCCTTTTCAAGTTCAGTATTCTCCGAATATGTTGTTAGGTTCGAGCCGGCTCATAACTTTCGGGGGCCGGAAGTGAATTTCTTGAATGAAACCCATTCTAAATTTTTCATAGGTAAGTTGATCGACAAAGAGTTTCATAATAAACACATTACAAAGGATTTACCATTAAAAATTTTAACTGGGCATATTTTGTGTAGAGAATGTTTAGATTAAATATATTCTTGCCTTATATATATAGGGGTTCTAAGAATTTGGAGGCCCATTTTTAGCTTCTTCTTGTTTTAGGCCCAAACCTTAGGATTCCTTGACTTCTCCGGTAGGAAAACCCTATTGTTCCAAACCAGTCGCATAATAGCAAGGCCATTATGGTCAAATATTCATCCACAATCCAATAATTTGATTATACTTCCAAGGACTTCACAAATGCATACTCTATTTTTCACACTTTTAGCAAACATTTTCACAAACTCTGATTTTGAGCTTTTCATAATCCAAACTCTACAGTCTATAATCCACCAATATAATCTGTGCCAAATACTCATTCAAACTTAGGCCTCCGACAATTTCGTGATATGTGTGATTTCTTCGTTAGATGATGTTTGGTTAGGTTCGCTTTCTTAAGTTTGTAATTGCAATTAGAATGATATTAGCTCTTATATTTATTTATGGTCTATGCTATGCCAGATGTTCTATGGTTGCAATTTAACAACTCAAGTAGAGACGTGACGAGCATGGTACTACAGCTCTTACGTAACTTTACTTTAAATACATATATAGATAGGAACCATTCTAATGGATTATATTCAGCTGTACATAAAAATATGAGAACAAATGTCATTGACCGCGTATTTGTAAATGTGAAAGGGAGAAAATACTCTCATACAATCCCAAGCAATTCCACAATTACTATAAGTCTAACCGAACTACAAGTTCTAGTAAGGAGAGAAATAATATCGAGATGCAGGTAAGGAGATTCGAACTTCTACCCTCCTAATAAAATGCAAAAATCCTGGACTGAGCTATCTTGCTTCAATATTTGTGAGCAATGATAGGATCAGGGGGGGTCTAGTGGCGGCGATCGCCACGACAAGAATTTTAGAAAATCCAATTATTATATGCAAAAAAAAATTATGTCCAACTTATATAGTTTCGCTACCACTAAATTTTTTTAGTATACATTTAGCCACTGCTAAGGTAAAATCTTGGTTCCGTCCTTGTTTGTGAGTACTATGAAAGAATACGTTGTACTTATAAAAGTGAAGGTTTAAGTTTGAAACTATCTTTTCGTCCATCTTATTCCTATACCAGTTTTTTTTTTTTTTCCATATTTATCTATATCCAATAAAACTAATTTTTCGTATATGCATTGTTCTTCCCGGGTTGGGTGTTGACTTCCTGGAATGGTTGCTTATTCTCTTTGTCTTGGCACGGCAAAGTTTTCTTGTTTCTCACGCTCGCTCTCTCTCTCTCTCTCCATTGTTTCCCATGTTTGCAATTCTCTTTTGAGGCTTGAGCGATCCAACAAAACTCTGTTTCTTTATTTTTCAAAATCGTAAAAGGAAAGATGTCTGTTTATCCACTCATCTCTGTTCTGGCAGGCCTTAAAGTCTTGATTCCACTCGCAAAAGAAGCAAATGAATTAATCGAAGGTGCTACGTCGGATTTCAAAGGAGACCTCGAAACACTCGGCAGAAGGTTAGAAATGATTGAAACTCTCTTGAGCGACACTGAAAATAGCGCAAGAAAGAGAGAATCAAAAGTTCTGAAACTGTGGCTGAAGAATCTCAAACTTGCAATTTGTGATGCCGAGAACGTGCTGGATGAGATTGCCTAAGAATTTCTTCGAAGCAAGTTGGAGGTAGGAACAACAAGCCACAAGGTAAGCAAATTATTTCGTCCCAAGATTGCTTATAAGGTTAAGAATGTCAATTCGTTGCTTGATAGAATCTGCAAAGAGGCAAATGAAGTTGGCCTTACTCCAGCAAATCAGCTCATAAATGCTAGTGCTGTTGTTGAGCCTAGTGAACTCACTAGTCTGACTCACCCCTTTGTAGATGATTCAGGGAAGGGATGGTGATGTCTCTATGGTGAGAGACATGTTACTTGGCTCTTGTGTAGAAGATGATTTATCTGTGGTTGCCATTGTAGGAATGGCTGGGCTAGGGAAGACAACCCTTGCTCAACTACTCTACAAAGACAAGGATGTGGTGAGTTATTTCGATATGAAAATGTGAATTTGTGTGTCTAATGATTTCGATGTTCAAACGCTACGGAGCAAGATTATGCAACCTTTGACTGAACATAAACTAAGTGGCAAGAAATATCTCCCTGTATTGGATGATGTTTGGAACACAAGTTTTAACAAATGGGAATCAGTTTGGCATTGTTTGCGAGAAATTGGTGGTTGCAAGGTAAGTAAAATTATAGTCACAACCCGAAGTATAGAGGTGGTATCAACCATGCAAACATCTCCATCTCGCACTCATCGTTTGAGTGGGCTATCTTATGATGATTATTCCATCACCACACTCAACTACACACCCAATCACACACTCATTTATAATAGGGGTGGAACCCGCACACACTACATACCCAGTGTGTGTAGAATCCACCCTTATTGTAAGTATGGGTGTGTATTTGGGTGTGGTGAATTATTGCGGAAAAAAATAGGTTTTTGAAATGGGATCTTTAATACTGTTCCATACCGCCCAGTACCAAAAATTTCGGACAATACCGGATGAGATGGTGTTACCGGAAATTCCGGCCGATATTTTGCAATGACTGTGTTTCAAAATGAACGAATCAAAACACTTACGATGATAAATCCAAACGTACAAATCTGAAACTGACGACTTCAATTTGAAGATCAATGTTGGCAAACTCGGTTTGGTTGTACTGGTAGGCGTAGAATCAAAATCTCTACAGGCGGTCGCCGGCGACGGTTTTTGGTTTTCCATGGTATATCTCTGGGTGAATATTTTAAAAATTGGACCGGTTAGCAAATCGGAAAAAAGGCTGGATGGATGAGTCACTAGATCCGAAACGGTATTTAGAACCTCGGTTATCGAACAGTTTAATATTTTATTTTGTCACAATGCAGGATATCTTCACGTGAAGAGTACTTGTGAGACGTTTGTCCGGTGCGATTACTGGAGAGGATCCACAATATTTTATTTTAGATCTGTCATGGTGTTTAAGTATGTGCAGGTTCCACCCCTATTATAAATGAATGTGCGATTGGGTGTGTATTTGAGTTTGGTGATGGAATAATTATTTCCCCAGACACATTTAGGTCTGGAAAAAATATTCTAAAAAATGTGTGTCCCTTTAAACGGCTGAGATTGCGAATCCAGTTACGACATTTTACCCTTTCTGAGCACGCCCTTTGCACCGTCAGATATGGAGATGACGTCGACAACCCTTTTTCCCTTCTAGGATTTCTTGGAGATTACGTCGGCGAGTGTACTGCGGCCCTTTGCCTATATATACATACTTTTGCAGCCCCAAAAATGTGCATAAAGCCCTAGATTCCCACCCCCTTTCCTCTCTGTGTACGGCGATTCAATACCCTTTATGGTCCGTTTCATTTGTTTATATTAGAGTTGCTCGCGATTCGGTTCGATTCGGATTTCTAGGAATCTAAAGATCGAATCACTAGTCACAGTTTATACAAAATGAAATTTGTGTCCGGACCAAAAGTCCTACGGTCCTGTTCCAATCCGATCCGTGACTCACGGATCGGTTATGATTTTATCCACGGATTTTAGCAAAGAAATTCGTGTCCGGACCAAAAGTCCTACGGTCCTGTTCCAATCCGATCCGTGACTCACGGATCGGTTATGGTTTTGTCCACGGATTTTAGCAAAAATAAAGCTCAAACATATATTTCACAATAAAAGGGAAGAATGTTACATTCAGAATTAAGTTTAACACCACCAGAAAGTATTTGTTATATAAACTACCAAAGACTTACTTCAAAAATCAAATTCAAAAGAATTTAAAATACAAGTAGGATTGTATCATTATAGTATATTACATAACATAAAGGAATCGGAAAAGAAATGAACTACTAAAACTCAACTAAGGTTACCCGTAATTTTTACAAAAAAACTACGATTTACTCCCTATATTTTATGGACATTTACACTATATCCCATTATTAAGATAAAATACTAAAATTGGTGGAAAAAAGTGTAAAAATTACTAACAATTTATTATATAAATACACACATATATATTATTTATATAAAATAAATATCTCACGGTCCAGTTCGGTTAATCCACGGTTTCGTAATAAAAATCCGTGGACCGAACCGCGAGTCACGGTTTTCTAATTTTTCAATCCGTATCCGGTCCATTAATCTACGGACAAAATCTAAAAGGTACGGATCGGTTCGGTCCTGACCGGTTTCATGCTTCACCGAATTTTTTGAGCAACCCTAGTTTATACAGAGAAATCACGGTCGAGAGGGTCTTGTGAGTTGTGATTGATTTTTGAGAGACCAGTCTGTGTCTCTCTCTCTACCGTGTTTCTTTGTATAAATTGATGATTCGGGTCAAGATTTGGGGCTAGATCCAAGGCCTCACCAATTTGCATTCTGTGTTTCTGCTTTGATGCCCAAGATTGCGGTACAAAGATATTATTTTTCTGATTATTTCATCGTAAATTCATAATAAATTTTTGGCTCTACGGCCTTTCAATGGGCACTCTAAACTTTTTTAGGGTGCCCATTGAACGGCCTTAGGGTGCTCGTTGAAAAGCCTTAGAGCCAAAAATTTACTACGACCGTTTATGATGAAATGATCAAAAAAATAACATCTTTGTACTGGTTCAAATGAATTGAAAATTGAAACACTTATTTTTTTACACCGATTATGTATTAAAACATATAGTTAAAATTTAATCCGTTTAAATCCGGCTGTTTAATGGATACAATTATTTTTCTAATGAATCTGACTGTCTTTTTTTTCTTTTTTTTTTCTATATATATTACAAAAAAATAGTTAAAAAATATGTCCACATTGCATAATGTTGGACTGTCGGTAGCTTAGACTCTGTAGCAAATTGTATTGACACTGACAGCACCATATGCCATCCACCACGGTACATACTTCTTCACCTTATCTTGTTAGCAATGCTTTTGTTCTTTCTTCATTGATCCCCAAGCTTTGCGTTTTTTCATTTCCTTTGATATCCAGCCCAAGTTTCATTTTGTGAACAAGGATTAAGATTAGAGGTGGCTCAGATCATCAATTTGGTTTCTGGAAGTGTGGTTATGTAATATGATTGACGTGGAAGCGGAGCAACTTTTCTTGTATTTTTTATTTTATTTTATTATATTGATTGTAATTTTGTTCTTGTTTTATATGGGCTGATCTACCCTTAAAAAATGGGGGAGTACTGGGGGAGCCCGAACGCACCCTACTTTGCTTCCTCGAACGTAAGGAGGAGGAAGATGACACGATGATGAGGAACAGAGAAAAAATCCCTGACATTATTATTGACCATTGGGATTATCATTTTGCACCTCGTTGAGAGATTCTCGTAAGATTTTGTTCGGGAGAGGCTCCTCTCCGATCCATGGAAAAAAATTGGACCGTCATGTTTGTCCTTTTTTTTTTTTTTTTGGATTAAAAAAAACCATGTTCGTTTTAGGGGTTGTGTTTTCGGTAGTAAAAAAGATAGATTTTTATTTGTGATTGAGAATTTATTAGGTATTTTCGGTAGTGAAAAAACTTATTTTCGGTTGTGAATAAGTTGTTGATAGATTTGTGAGTAGAGTTACCGTAACAAAAATAGTTTTTGTTTGACAACTTTTTTATTAGTGGAACTAAGATCATAAAATGTTGAAATTTTGTTGTTTGTGAAAATGAGATGGCAAAATGCATTATGTTTTTAGTGATTTTTTGTTAGTGAAAACGACCTTAGTAGGTTTTTAGATCCAACCTTTTTTCTTTGTGTACGATTTTCAATAAATTTTTGTTCATTTATTACAGTCATTTTTCTATCTCTCTCCACTCGTTAACCTAAAAAACTTTCCTCAAGTCTAAAAACTAACATGGCTACGTACAGTCTTAATTAATTTTTTCTCTAATTAATACCATTATTTCTTTATCTATCTCTCCATTAATTACTCTAAAAATTTGCCTCAAATCTCAAAATGAACATGGCAGTGCATGACTTTTTTCATCCATTCTATTCATATAGTTTATACCTTCTTAAGAACAATGACGATGTCGAAAAAGATGTAAATTGAATCTCAGTTGACATGGTTTTGCAATTTATTTTTCTCGAGACATGTAATTAAGTGTGTGAAACCGCTAGTTAACCCAAAACACTTTGACCCTGTTTGTTTTGAATTTTAAGGCAAGTTTTTAAAAGTAATAAACGAAAAAAGATAGAAAAAAGAATATTCAAAAAATTGTGCCCAAAAATTTTAAGACCCCAAAATAAACAAAACCGAAAATTACAAAAATGGAAAAAAAATGGTAGCGGGTGGAGATGAGCTGTAACCGTGATAGCAAAACTTCTAGACTTTTTTTTTTTAAGAAAAATAAAGATGATACTACAAATTGGCGGGGCTAACCAAAAGGGAAAAATAAAAAATTATTCATGGTTGCCTAGCATCTCCAATCCATACTCCATTTCTGCATTTTAGAGGAAAAATATTTTTCAACCCATCCTTTAAAACTCTTTTTCATTTGGGAGGATGAACTTTGATCCTCTAAATATAGAGGATGAAAGAAAAAATAGAGGATCTCCTCCAAATATGTGTTAGAGTTGAGAAATAAAATGTTGGGTTGAAATTGATATAAATAGTACAATTCTCTAAATTTATTTTTTAAATAAAATAGATTAATTTGATACTCTCAAATAGAGATTTGAAGGGTGTTGGATTGGAGATGCTCTAAGTGATCCAGCCCAGGCACGTTCCGAGGCACCGCCACTAGATAATTACTCCACCAAAACATTGTCTTGCCACAACAAAACTCTCTTGTTTCTCTCTGCTCTCTGTCTCTCTCTCTCTCTCCATTCTCCCATTGTTTCCAAGCTTTGCAACTCTATGAGGCTTGAGCCATCCAGCAAAACTCTGTTCTTTTTCCCCGAAATCAAAAAGAACAAAAAAAGAAAGAAAGATGACTATGTCTCCTCTCATCTCTGCTGCTCTGGCAGGCGTGAAAATCTTGAATCCACTCGCAATAGAAGCAAATGGAGCAATCAAAGGAGCGACGTGGGGTTTCAAAGGAGACCTCGAAACACTTGGCAGAAGGTTATCAACGATTGAAGCTCTCTTAAGAAAGATAGAATCAGAAGTTCTGAAACTGTTGCTGAAGAATCTCAAACTTGCAATTTGTGATGCCGAGAACGTGCTGGATGAGGTTGCTTATAAATCTCTTCGAAGCAAGTTGGAGGTACGAAAGACGGACAAGGTAAGCAACTCCTGTAATCCTCTGGCATTAAAGAGGTTAAAGATAAATAAGTGTGTGATCGGGTGTGTAGTGACGAGTGTGGTGATGGAATAATTATTTCCCCAGACACATTTGGGTCAGGAAAAAATATTCTAAAAAAGGAGTGTCTTTAAACGGCTGAGATTGCAAATCCAGTTACGAATTTTACCCTTTCTGAGCACGCCCTCTGCACCGTCTGATATGGAAATGATGACGACAGCCCTTTTTCCCTTCTAGGGTTTCTTGTAGATTACGTCGGCGAGACAACCCTTTTTCCCTTCTAGGGTTTCTTGGAGATTACGTCGGCGAGTGTACTGCGGCCCTTTGCCTATATATACATACTTTTGCAGCCCCAAAAATGTGCATAAAGCCCTAGATTCCCACCCCCTTTCTCTCCGTGTACGGCGATTCAATACCCTTTATGGTCCGTTTCATTTGTTTATACAGAGAAATCACGGTCGAGAGGGTCTTGTGAGTTGTGAGTGATTTTTGAGAGACCAGTCTGTGTGTATGTCTCTCTCTCTCTACCGTGTTTCTCTGTATAAATTGATGATTCGGGTCAAGATTTGGGGATAGATCCAACGCCTCACCAATTTGCATACTGTGTTTCTGCTTCGATGTCCCCTTCTAATGGAAAGAATGAAAAAGGAAAGCAGTGAAGACAGGCCCAAGATTTACCGCAATCTATCACATTCCTAGACTATCTCCGACCACCTCCTTTTCGATTTCCGGTCCGCACAAACAGAGATTTTGAAATTGGTAGATCGTAGAGTCTTCCAATTCAATTTTTTCACCAGAGTCGTTACCGGCGTTGACCCCAACCCCACCAACATCGATCGCTGTTGCCTCCCGCCAGAAGTCGCCCTCCTCTCCGACCACCACTCCAACCGCTTCTGCAGCACCGTCCCCACCACGTCGTCTTCCTCGGTTGACAAAACCAGGTATTTAATTTCCTATCTCCCTTTTTTTTTTCTTCTCTAGAGAGTAAATTGAGTAAAAGCCATTGGAAAATAATAGCTCAAATCTGGAGGTCAATTGCACCAAGTATTCAATTTGACGTATTGAATCAATTAAAAAGTAACTTAATGAAATTCACGAGCTCAAAGTTAATGAAATTCACTTGGTGGTTGTTGTTTCGAAATCTAGTGAAATTCGCGAGCTCGAAGTTAATAAAATATTCACAGGTGGTTCTTACGTTGTTGCTTTTTTTTTTTTAAGTAAAATTTGCGAGCTCAAATTAATATTTAGTGAATTTCACTACCTTTTATCGTCGCCGGTTGGAGGTGTGGTCATTGGTTGCCGGCCGAAAGTAGTTCCTGGGAGGAAGTGGGAGGGGAGTAAAGTGTGAAATTGTATTTAGTGAATTTCACTAGTAGTTGAAGGGTAAAAATATAATCTTCATCATGAGATTGGCTTTAGAGGTAAATCATTAGTGGGAATTAAGTATACTTTTCTATCTTTAATGGTAATTGGATATTATCTTATCTCCCCCACTTGCCGGTATTCGTGATTTCTTCTCCTATATTCAGCTTTACTTCGATTGCTCTCTCTCTCTTTCTCTGTGTGTGTGTGTGTGTGTGTGTGTGTGTTTGTGTGTGGTAAATCTTCTTTTGGACAAATGCAGGTATGGTGACCTCTTTATTAACCAACCACAAGAACTCAGGTGAAGAAAAAAAGTAACAGAAATGAAAATTCAAGACAATATGGACTAGGGGCTTAAGCTTTCAAATTTGAGTCCAAGGTAGTAAGTTATTTTCATGTTCTTTTCAAGATGTACTTTATTCAGAAAGATAAATTAAATTCTGATCCTTCCATTTCTTTTTTGTTTTCGAGGAACATAGACATCACATAACGCTACTTTCATTTCAATAGGTAGCCAACAAGTACAAATGCAGACTTGATGGATTGATTTTGTAAAATCTGGTGAGTTTAAATCTTGGTTTCTTGTTTGCAGACCGAGAGGTGCTAGGGACACATCAGGTGTGGCACACCTCAGCCACACTCCTCACACACATACAGGTCACAAACAGGTGGGGCCCATTCCAGTAGGCCCCACCTATATGTGAGAGGTGTGTGGCTAAGTTGAGCCACACCGATGTGCCTCTAGCATTTTTGTTATAGACCTGATGCATTGGTTTCTTTTTTTTGTAGTCTTTGTGCCTTAAAAGTAGGCTAGCAGTTCTCTGCCATCTTAATCAAAGTGCCGAAAAATTAAAAGAGGATGAAGAAGTTTTATGAGTCCAACTCTGTTTCAAGCACTGATGGAGAGGATATTGAGGAGCTAGAAGTATGAGATTATGAACTCATCTAAGGGAGTCCTTGAAAAGACGTGTTTTCAATTTTTAATCACTGATCAGTAATTATGTGACGATTTCTTTTTTTTTTTTTTAATTTTACCTAATGAATAAATGACTTAATGCATACCTTGTCAACTGAGCTAATGCCTTGTTGTGCCAACTGAAAATTTTGTATCACTAGCAGAGCATATCACAGGTTTTCCCATGCGTAGATTTTGTTTCATTAATTTTAATAGGCATAGTTATTGATGTTACCTACAGCTATGTGAAAGTCCCCTTGCTAATCAATCTCAAGTGACCACTCCAATTATAGCACTTTCGTGAGTTTTATTGATTTGTTTCATGCACTGATGCACGAAGGCACTTTGCGTGGGAGGGGACTAACTTGATGGGGTTGAAACATGCATCTAGTTTAAATCCAGAGTTCTGAGGATATGATTTTGTATATTTCGACATTTTAGCTACATTTACATGTTGATCATCCTTGTTCTTATTGTGCGTTAAACTTTTGTACCGAGAACTAATTTATTAATGATTGTTTCTGGTATTATGGAACTATATCTCTAATATTTTCTGTAACATTTGGACACTTGAGTGTATGATGCGTTCCTTTTCAGTGTCTAACAAGTTACTTGCAACATTTTTTTTGCCTTTTTCCTCTTACTCTTCATCTTGCAAGTATTTTTGGTTCAATTACAAGGTAAATATGCACATCAGCCTGAAAGTTTTGTATGTTCATTTGTAAAAATAATTTGGTCGACAGTTTCAGTTGGAAAGATTAAGTGCCTCAATGCCAGTACCTTAAGGGTCCCATCCCATCCATATTCTATTAATTGGATTTCGAACCTGAACTCTACTATCTAAGTCATCAGACTTTCTGATGATCGATTCTCTACCCTTTCTTCTTTCAAGTCCGGTCTGTACCCAAGATTTGCATTCTTAACTCCCCAAGTGCTCAAGATATTATCTCATTGGTACACTCAGTCTCTCTCCCTCTCTCTATGTCTCTTTACAAGATGTCACAAACAGTATATCAACTCTTTAGATTACATTGCAGCATTGATGAATTGTGGCCTTAGAGGCTACAACTAAATTTGATTTGATTGCTTGTTGGGACCCTTTCTGCGATGGCTTTTTTTTTTATTGGAGCTTTCTACTGTTTTACAATGTAACTAGTTAAACGCCAAGACGTCTCCACTGCATGTCTTAGAAGAAAAACTACTTTTTTCTTGACGGAGTTGGTAAAAGAGGTGCTCTTATGAAAGAGAATTTGTTTGATGGTGATATAGCTCAACTCGAGGAAGCACATACTGGCACCCTCGCAGAAACTTAGCCGGACTTTGGGCATCATCAGTACTTCTGCCAATTTGCAAAAGGAGGTGTAAGTCTCCTGATTACAGCTATGTAAAAGTCCCCTTATTACTCAATTTTTTTCTGAGCACTCCAGTTACAAAAACTTTGCGACTTATGGTGATCTGTTTATGCAGGAAGGAAGTTTGAGTGGGAGGCAACTAATCCGAAGGCGCTGAAACATGCATCGAGTTTCAGTTTGGATATCAGAGGAAACGATTCGGTTTATTTCAACTTTTTAACTAAATATGCATAAATACATGTAGATGTAGGCGTTGATTATTCCTGTTCTTATTCTGGATTAAAACTAATGTACCAAAGAATTTAAGTCTTATTGTGTTTCATGTGGTATAACTCCATATCTGATCTTAATGCAGAGATATTGTGCTAAAATTCTCCCATTTAATGCTTGTCTTCTCCTGCGACCGGGTTGTATGTATTGATTTCCGCATTTTGAAAAACTTAGTGTATGGTGCATCTATTCTAATATCTTAAGGGAGAGCACCATTTGGTGTCACCCTAAAAATTAAACTGTACGGATTTTTCTATACCGGAAATGTCTTATTAAAAACTTACTATTTACAAGTCATACAACCACCGTGGGTAAAAACTGTCGGGGCCAAAACAGGAAGACCCGAAAAAGACTGCCTCCCAACTGCCAAAACCATGTTGACACTTTCACACACAAAAAAAAAAGTTTTGGCCAATCTTCGACTGCTGAACGAAGGACTTCAACGATCAGTTCTAGATAATGGAGTAACTGAAAATTGAATTTATTACTTCGCAGGCATTATTACACTTCTAATGATTCAATTTCTTTTCCTGATAAGCAATGATTCAGTTCAATCCCAATATTTTTTTTTCCCAATTAGAATTCCTGTTCTTCATTTATGGGGAATAACTGCTGGTAAAATTAACAAATTTTCCCCTTTGATTCTAGCCTCGTACGGTTACTTTACTTAGGTTGACCAAACTACAATGAGAGGGAATACAACATCGATGTTTTCACACTGAACCATGGGGGTCAGCTCCCCTCAATACCTTAATCAACCGTACTTGTTCATAGTTCCATTTGTAGTCTTGTAGGCCATATTTTGAACTCACATTGATGATATGAACCATTGATCTCATACATCTTTGAAAGGAAAATATTTCTTCTAAAAAAATCACCTTGCTCCAATATTCGTAAGTATGTGAATAACTCGTATAAAAGCGACGGCTTAAATTTCATATTATTTTTTTGTCCATCTCATACAAGTTAGTATTTGCGTGTATTAGTTGATATCAACTATTTGGATTATTGGTTGGGGTGTTTACTTTAAGGGATGGTTGAGCCCACCACCACCGATAGATTCTCGTCTTTGGCTCAACGAAATTTTCTTGTTTCTCAATATTGCCATCTCTCTTTGAGGCTTGAGCAAACCAACAAAACTCTGTTCCTTTTTCCAAAACTCAAAAAAAAAAAAAAAAAAAAAGAAAAAAGAAAAAAGGAAGATGACTATTTCTCCTCTCATCGAAAAGATTAAGCGCTGCTCAAGATTTGAAATTCGCTAATTCTCCATGTAGTTAAGATACCATCACATTGGTATGCTCTCTATCTCGTTACAAGATGGCAGATGCCACCAAAACAAGTTATTCGCAAGCTATTCACAAGTTATTCACGGCTTCAGATTATTGCAACAATTGATATATGGTAGTATCGCAATTACGGTCTAGGATCTTTTCAAAAAAAAATTATGGTCTAGGAGGTTACTAGTTGTTGAGTGGAGTATATGTGATTGCTTGTTCAGGTCTATCGTGCAATTGCTAGTATCATTGGGAATTCTTGCTGTTTTACTGTGATGCTTCTCAAACAGCAGAATTCTCCCTTACATCTATAAGGAGAAAAACTGTGGTTCTTTTGATAGAGAGAGGTTCTAAATGGAAGAGAATTTCGCTAACATATATCCATATATAAAATCTACGGTAAATATGCACCTCAGAGTTGGTGGTAACTGTTCCATGTTAATCACCAAATCGAATGACGATAAATCAATAATAAGCCTCAATGTCAACCACACAAAAAGAACATGTTTCGTTGTTCAGTAAATAGACTGCAAGTCTAAAATTAGACTAACGTACTTGGTATCAATTTGGAATGTTTAGCTTCCACAGTAGCAGGTTCACTGGGTTTCGGTTTGTTCCATCGTTGGGTGACCAGTGGTGGTTTGGTGGAGGATGATGGTGGCTAACGGGTGGTGGGTGTTGTGCTACCAGATTGGGTTGCGCGGCGGTGGGTGGTGGTCTGATCTGCTGTGATTGTTTGAGCGGTTCGTGTGTGGGTTGCAGCTCCATCGGGTGGCCAGTGGTGGTTCAGTGGTTGGCGGAGTTTGTTGGCCGGCAGTTGGGGAGGACAGTGATCTTGCGTAGGTTTTGGTTTTCTTTTGGGTTGGTCTGTATTGTTTTTATCTGGGCTTTTTGGCTCTTTGTGGGTTTATGCTTCATTGTTTTATCTGGGCTTTTAGCCCTTAGATATTTTTAGGGCTTCGGCCCTTTGGATATATTTTCCAATTGGTTGGAATTCTCTCTTTTTTCTTAAATAAAATGTTTGCTTCGCCTTTCAAAAGAAAAATAGTGTAAAAGAAAAATTAGTGGTGTTTTCGAAGAGTCGATGTATATCAACTTCACAAATACAATTTGTTGATGTAGTTATTGATATCTGATCAAGCTAAATTTTGACATGAATTTCCTTCTCCGCCAATGATACGAACATTACGGTTTCCATCACCCAAACCAGCCTAAAACTCGACTAAGGAGCATCCAATGTGTAACGCTTGCACGAGAATGTTGACTTTTTTTCATGTTCTACTCACTTCCGCAGCATATTCGAGAAGAAAGGCACATCCCAGCTCCGTTTAGCACTCTCTATCCTCCGAATCAATTAAATGTGATGTATAAATAATCATGCAACAAGTTGTTGAATTTTCAAAATTAGCTGTCAATTTGTTTTCATGTGCTGCACATGGGAGTGGGTGGCAATTGGCCATTGTTAATTCAGCTGTGTCATGAAATTGTTGTCTTTTCAAATTGTAAAATGCGACAGCGCGGCGGTCAAAGACTATACTGAGGAGGGATCCGATTAAGGTAGAGTTCTTCCGAGTCTAGTTGGTAAAGTTTGCAAAATGGGGAATTCAACTTAGTCTAGATTTATTCTAACCACATCTCTCCTGGTTATGCCTCTTTTTATTTAAGGAAGTTTCGAAATTTCTATTCTTTCTTTCTAGATTTATTCTAACCAAAACTGAGTGTGTGGGCATTTGGCTCGGCCCAATGTCCCCACGCTGGTCGTATAATCGTCAGCCCATATGTTCATTCGGGTTCGTCCCATGGACATAGTCAGGTTTGGCCCACCACAAAACCTAATTTGATATTGCTATAAGTCAGAATTGAAATAAATTTTGAAGAGAAATTCTCACATTTTAGTTTTGACTAGAAAAATGATAAACTCTAGAGATGCTTTTAAAAAACTGAACTATCTTTAAGGAAGACTGCAATATTGTTTGTGGGTTCTTTTCTCGTTTGCTTCAATAGGGAGCGCTAATTGATTCATCTCAGTAATGAACAGCTCTCGATCATTGATTATCAAGATGAGATCCGAGCCGTCGGATGCACGATCCGACAGTTCGAAAGTGCGCAGCACCAACCCGAAGTCTTCATTGAATTAAGTAGCATCTGTGTTTTCACATTGAACGTTCGAGGAAGCAAGTAGGGTGCGTTGGGCTACCCCAGTACCTTTTTTTTAAGGGGAGATCAGCCCATGCCATATAAAAAAAACAATAACAAAATTCCAATCAATATAACAAAATAAAAAAATACAAGAAAAGTCGTTCAGCTTCGATGCCAACCATACTAAATAATCATACTTTCATATACCACATTGATGATATGAGCCAATACGTGTTTAATTAATGACACGTGGACAAAAATATCTATACAAAAAATAATCATGAATCAATATTCGTATATAATTGGCTCTATGATACATACCTAATTGATATTCGCATACGAATGTTGTTCTCCGCAAGATGTATGACAACAACGGCTTCAAATATTGATGTAGGCCGAGAATGAACCCACAAAGAGGAGTACGGAGATGTATGGTTAATTGGAAGCAATCTCGGAATTGGGGTGTATCTCATCACGGATGAGAAATGACTATAACATGCGGTTTCAATATTCATTTTACAGACACCCAACCAACAACTATTCAACTAAGCACATGACTGAATTTAGTATAAGTGTCTACTAAAGGGAAAAGTAATCACTCATGTGTAAAGAAATTCAATTAAAAGCAAACTAATACGTTCTTGTAGAATAATTTGACATAAGTTTTCCTGTGAACCGGAGGACCACAGTAGGCGCTGTTGTAACGCAAAACATGGTCGTTTTCTTTTTACTCTCTCTCTCTCTCTCTCTCTCCATTGTTTCCAAGCTTTGCTACTCTGTTTGAGGCTTGAGGCATCCAACAAAACTCTGTTCTTTTTTCCCGGGAAAAAAAAAGAAAAGGAAAGATGACTATTTCTCCTCTCATCTCTGCTGCTCTGGCAGGCGTGAAAATCTTGATTCCACTCGCAAAAGAAGCAACTGGAGCAATCAAAGGAGCGACGTGGGGGTTCGAAGGAGACCTCGAAACACTTGCCAGAAGGTTAGAAACGATTGAAGCTCTCTTGAGCAACGCTGAAGATAGCGCAAGAAAGATAAAATCAAAAGTTCTGAAACAGTGGCTGAAGAATCTCAAGCTTGCAATTTGTGATGCCGAGAACGTGCTGGAAAAGATTGCTTATGAATCTCTTCGAAGCAAGGAGGAGGTACGAAAGAGAGGCAAGGTAAGCAGCTTCTTTTCACACTCAAATCCCTTGTTATTTCGCCCCAAGATTGCTTATAAGGTCAACAATGTCAATTCATTGCTTGATAAAATCTGCAAAGAGGCAAGTGAAATGGGCCTTAGGGCAGCAGATCAGCTCATAAATGCTGCTACTGCTGTTAAGCCTATTGATCAATTGAGGCTGCCTGGACCTTTTATAGATAATTCAAAGGTTGTGGGAAGGGATGCCGATGTTGCTAAGGTGAGAGACATGTTACTCGGTTCCGGAGTAGAAGATGATTTATCTGTGGTTGCCATTGTAGGTATGGCTGGGCTTGGGAAGACGACCCTTGCCCAGCTACTCTACAAAGACGAGGAGGTGGTGAGTTATTTTGATAAGAAATTAATGTGGATTTGTGTGTCGGATGATTTCCACGTTCCAAGGCTGATGAATGAGATGTTGCAATCTCTGACTGGAAGTAAATCAGACACGACAAACATTGAAGGAATAGTGAGAAATCTTCGAGACAAACTAAGTGGACAGAAATATCTCCTTGTACTAGATGATGTTTGGAACGAAAGCTTTACCCTATGGGATCCCATGAGGGTATATTTGCAAGAAATTGGTGGTTGCAAGGGAAGTAAAATTATAGTCACAACCCGTAGTAAGAAGGTGGTATCAACCATGCAAACATCTCCATCTCTCACTCATCATTTGAGGGAGCTATCGTGTGATGATAGTTGGAACATGTTCAGGAAAAGAGCTTTTGCGCATGAGGGACCAAGAGAAAATCAAGCTTTGGTGGATATTGGCAGAAGATTGGTAGCACAGTGTAAGGGCGTGCCATTAGCGATAAACTCTTTAGGAGGTTTGTTGTACTCAAAGCAAGATCATAGGGAATGGGAGTTGATTGAGAAGACGGAAATGTGGAAGTCACTTCCAAATGAAGATGGAATTCTTCCTGTATTGAGGCTGAGTTACGATCATTTACCGTCCCCATGCTTGAAACAATGTTTTTGGTCTGTCGTTTTCGTACCAAAAATATAATTTATAAAACAAGGAATTAACTAATATTCCGAAGAATAGCGGTCAAGTCCGAGATCGTCCACGGAGAGTAAAAAGCTAAGTTACGGTACTCTCAATTAATTTCTAATTTAATTATGAAACTAAAAGGAAGTTGGATTTTGATTTGGATTTGATTAAACTAAAATTAAACTAGAAAGCAATTAAATGAGTTGTAAACTGATGAGAGAAGGGACTAGGGTTTTCGATTCAGTCTCCCCGTGTAACGCAATTATTTTGAAACCTAGGGTTCACATTCAACATTCAACCAGATCACCGTAGAGTAGCAATTCCTATCGATAATCCCCAAAAATATAATCAAGATTCGTACTCCGTATAAGCTATCTCAACACGGCACGGATCGTCTCATTGGATTTAACCACGGCACGATCCGTCTCACGTCGTATAGTCTATCTCAAAGCCTATCTCGAAACATTCAAAAATCATTGTATGACAGTGCTTGAAACCATGGATACAAACACATTCGAAGATTGGAAAAATATAAAACTTTATAAAAAGTTATGAATCGATCAAATCACACAATCAAGTTGAATATAAAACCCTAGAAATCTAACAACTACGCTACTTGGAGAGACGTCCTCATCACCCTAGCCGAATAGTTTAGCCGCTCATGGAGTGAGAACAAATAATCGTGAAACAAATAAACTCCATTGAAGAATAAACTAAAAGCTTTGCAGAGAATAAAAAGATTAAACCCAAAGCTTGTTTTCTTCTTCCGTTGTGTTGCTACTGCTCTGGCCGAGGCGGGATATTCCTTCCTCTATGTCCTTTCGTCCGTAGGGGGGTGAGGTCTCGGGCCAGCGTAAATTGGTGGCCTTAAGATGCTGATTCTCAAGAATATCTTATTGAGACGCATAATTAAGTTGTTCCAGGAATTGTTTTGACAGCTAATTATTGATTATTAATAATCTTGATTGAACTGCCATTTATTTGATTATTGATCATTTTCATGGATTAGAACTGCTTCCTTCTGTTTCCCAATCCATCTCATTTGGCTCTTGCTTGTGGTTGTTTCATTTTGCTCATCAGCCCAAATCTTCAGGGATTTCTTCCTCTTATTTTTTTCTTGTGGCGGTTGTTGCAGGGCAGCTTGCGCACACCTCGAATTAATCCATACGGGCTCTCTCACATTCGTTTCACACAATTATGCGCAATGTGAGGTGGCCTCAAGATAGCTTGACAATGAGAGTTGAACGTAACACATAAGAGGGTCCAAGCCCTTAAATCTCATGCCTCTGCCACAATGCCTAAACTCCTTGAGATTCTTCTTCTGCTTAGCCTTGGACCTGCTACATTGGGTTTAGATATGGTGTGGTTTCAGGTTGACATTCTCTCTGGGATGCTTGAGAGAATGTCGTTTTAGGTTTCGGTAAAGATGGCTGTGATGGTCCTTTGATGAAGCAAGGCAATGACAGTGGTGGTCCAATGATGATTTAGATCGGTTGGATTGACTTACCATCAGCTTGTGCTCTTGCTCTGCGGAAGTGGAAGTTGTCATCGAAGATATTCGCCTCGAAGTCGATCGGTTTAGGATTTTTATTTTCTTTTTATTCGTAGATTGGCAAATGTAGTTGCACACACTTTGGCAACTTCAGATTGATATAAAAAAAACCATGGTTCTGCTAATTTTCGTGAGATGGTTCATGGTTCTGTGTATTGATTAAAAAAAAGAAAGAAAGCATAAACAAAGAAAGGGTTAGATTTATATTTATTCTAAGCAAGTGGTTAAAAAAAGAAGGCATGGTAGCATCAAATAAAGATAGGCTCTCTCTCACAGTAACAGTAGTACTAGTAGTGAGTGAGTATCTCCTTTCTATGATGGATCACGAAGACCGTGACACGTGCTCTGCCTATTGATCTAGAAGCCAGCCTAATAAACGCATTGGTAGCTTGCACGCATTGGTGTCGGAATGGCGTCGATGACATCCCCTCTGTACAGACCAGGTGTTAATAAAATTAAACTAAAAACGCGTCCCAAGCGTAGGACTCTCGACCAGTGTAGCACAATAATTCCGGAAGTACCGGAGTCGAACCACAGAGACGGACAGACGGTGCTGACTCAAAAGTGTTGAATTCTAGTTTTAATTGGCTCTTAGGTAGCCACCCTTTGTTTGACTGGTTTGATTAACTAATTACTGAAGAAATTGACCTCTAATGAATTTAAAAGGAGAGCGCAGCCGTGGGAACCCAGCGTCTGCAACTAGCCTAACCAATGTTTACTCGGGCCACAATGATTCGATTTACTGATTTTAGAATTGGAAAATATTCCCTAACGAATGCGCACCACCTGTCACCAATTTCCGTGCGCATTCGAAATCTGGCAATGCCTGGGTTCGTTCGTTAGAAAGATTTCGTTTCCTAAAACTGCTCAAAATTGAATTTATTCAGCCACGAGGTAAAACAATGATTGGACTAGCCACGTGACGCTTCCATCCCGCGGCCGCACCCTATGCGACTACTCACACATGATTATAACGAACGCAATAACAAACATAAGAGAAAACTTAAATCTAAACATATTTAAATAATCGAAATAGCAAGAAGAGCGGATACCGCAATTAAACTGAAGAAACTATTGATTAATGAAGCAAAAACACCAATCCGATGCTGGAAATCCGGAACAGAACTGAAGAAAACTTGAATCTCGTACTAGAACTAGAAGAACTGCAGCCAAAAAGTTAAGAGCGATGCAAAATAAACAAAACGTTGTTATGAAAAGCTGCTACAAACCTAAGTAAAAACGTATGTACCCTAATTCTGAGTTAAAACGGGGTATTTATACTAACCCCTATTAATTACAATTAAAAAAAAATGCTTAAAACAAATCGAAATCGGGCACCGGACGACCAAAACGGCGCCGTTCCTGGGCCTGCTAAGCCCTTCGGTAGCGCTACACCAAAAATGGTGTAGCGCTCGCGAGACCCTTAGCGCGTTTGACCGTGTTGACTTGCCTTGCCGGCGTTGACCCCTTTAATTCCAAGGTAGCGCTACACCAAAAATGGTGTAGCGCTCGCTAACTCTCTGTCCACTTCGAGCACAACTATGCCACGTTTGAGCGCTATACCACATCTTCTGTAGCGCTCACTAAGGTTCTGTTCACCTTCTCACGAATTTGTGTCCAACACTTAGTCTCCACGGCCCTCCTTGCTCTCAAGCTCCATCTCGGCTTTCCAGATACCTCTCATTAGCGCCAAAATATCTCAATTTCCTGCAAATTAAGCACAAACACAAAATCCAACCACGTGCACGCATTAAATGGAAAATGAGAATTAAATGCACGTCTAACGCGCTAATTTCCCTACTTAGGCGCTTAAATTCACGAATTCCGCGCGCCTATCAATATCGGAAGCTTCTCCGGCGAAAATCTGTGGTGCATTGGTCAGTACAAATGGGTTCTTGATCACTGGTGGACAGTTCCTATCTTACCTTATTAACTTGGCCTTTACCAAGGTATGTTCCAAATATATTTGGGGTCTACGTAGGTATTTCAAATGTTCTATTCTATGTGGGTAAGGCATCAGTTCATAGGCTTTTGTTAGGCATGTGTTGTGATCTTTGGTCTTTTTGGATAATTGGGAGTCTGGACTAGCTTAGCACACTTGACTAATTCTAGAGTTCTGAAGTTGACCCAAGCAGTGACAGAATGGATTTCAATCAAACTCGTTTTCTCGTCTGTTGCTGTGATTTCATCCTCCAACCTATGGGTAAAAGACTCTTGTCTTCCTTTGTCATAGATTTCCTTTGTCTTCGTTTGTTGGCAATACGAGTCAAACCTGCGAGCTTGAGGAGTGATCTCCTTACTTGCTGCCATGCTCCCTATTGACCACCCCTTGGGTTTGTCTTGTGATCTTTGTCACATGAATCTAAAGAGAAATCAATTCCCACATGAGAAACTGGTTCCAAAAACCAGTCATAACATAGAAGATGTTAATTACCTTTTGGTTGTCTGTAATTAGGCTCCAGGGACATGGCGATGGATGCTAGGAGTTGCCGGAATTCCAGCTTTGGTGCAATTCATTCTGATGCTCCTGCTTCCAGAATCACCCCGTTGGCTTTACCGCAAGGTTCCTCCCACACTTTTTTCTCGGAAAACCATTCCCAAACAGCATTTTCAAAGCGGAAATCCCACTAGAACAATGTGGCACTGTGGTTTTTATATCACGCACTGCCGCATCATTCTGTGCAAAAAGTATGAACCAAGATTCTGTTTGGAAGTCATTATCTAGTTTGTCTGTTAAATTTTCAGGTATCGACCAATTTGTAAATTTTCTCTGCTAAATTTCTCACAAAAACCATACTCTCTTCTCTTGGAAAGTGATTCACAAACAGCAATTTAATGCAAAATTTTCATTTGAATAATGTGGCACCGGAATTTGTTTACTACATGTGCCACTGCCACATTAGTCTTTAGGGAAACTACATGGAAAAAAAATGCTTGTATTGCATTACTCTTTTGCTTTGTCAAATTCTCAATTTGCCAACTAATATTGAACACACAACACGGTAGAGAAGAAGAAGCCAAGACCATTCTAAGGAAAATATACCCAGCAGAGGACGTGGAAGCCGAGATCCAAGCCCTAAAGGAATCAGTCGAAACAGAAATTCAAGAAAAGGGTTCTTCCGAACAGATAAGCTTTGTGAAACTTCTGAAAACGAAAACAGTAAGAAGAGGACTAATAGCCGGAGTAGGACTCCAAGTATTCCAGCAGTTTGTGGGCATAAACACGGTCATGTACTACAGCCCCACCATAGTTCAGCTAGCCGGTTTTGCATCTAACCAAACAGCCCTCCTCCTCTCTCTTGTCACTGCAGGGCTCAATGCCTTGGGCTCCATCGTGAGCATATATTTTATTGATAGGACGGGAAGGAAGAAGCTTCTGGTTTTCAGCTTGTGTGGTGTTATTATTTCGCTTGGTGTTTTGTCGGCAGTATTTCATGAGACTACAACTCACTCACCGGCTGTTATTGCAGCTGAGACAGCTAGTTTTGGAGGGTATATGTGTCCAGATTACAGTTCTGCTGGAAGTTCTGGTGGAAACTGGGACTGTATGAAGTGCTTGAAGGCCTCTTCTCTTGATTGTGGGTTCTGTGCTTCATCAATAAGGTAAATACATTGCGATTCATCAACTGGTAAGGATAGCAAACCAAGGCCTCGTTACCCACTATGTCATATGGACACGGGTAGGGATATCTAGTTCGGGTCAGCTTCACATACACGCAGACTTGACAAAAGATACGGAAGTTCATAACCTAGTTTTTTTTTTTTTTAAGGGTAAAATGGTGGTCAACTTGAATATAGCATAGTTTTATCCATAATCCTGTTGCAAACTCGAATGATAAAATCTTAAGGTGTCTAATGTCTGACATGGATGCTTGATACATTCTGTATAACAGGTAAGTTCTATGTCCATCTCTACTGTTCATATGTCTTGAATCCCCAATAAGTTGCATCATTCCCCCAGAGAATGCAACTGATCGAAATTGATAACTTTGATCTAGGGCGTTAGCCAAATATGCATTTCCTGGTGATTTCTTGTTTAAAACTTCATTACACTCATAACGTGGTCTGATATCATTGCAGCTATTTCCCGGAGCTTGTCTGATCTCAAACGACACCGTGAAGGACATCTGTCATGATGACCACAAGCTGTGGTACACAAGGGGGTGTCCAAGCAAGTATGGGTGGCTAGCTCTGATTGGCTTAGCCCTCTACATCATATTCTTCTCTCCCGAAATGGGCACAGTGCCATGGATTGTCAACTCTGAGATATACCCACTAAGGTTCAGAGGGGTCTGTGGGGGATAGCTGCCACAGCAAACTGGATTTCTAACCTCATCGTCGCACAGTCGTTTCTCTCGTTGACACAAGCGATTGGGACTTCGTGGACGTTCCTCATGTTCGGAGTCATATCTGTTGTGGCCTTGTTTTTTGTGCCGGAGACCAAGGGGCTTCCAATCGAGGAGATTGAGAAGATGTTGGAGATGAGAGGGTTGCAGTTGAAATTTTGGAAGAAGAGGGGTGATTCAGAACTCAAGAAGAATCAAAATGTGTGAGAAAAGAAGAGTGGGGGGAAGGGTAATTGCCTAGCTAGCTACGTATTAGTTTGTCTTAAGAATGCTGATATAAAGTCTCAGGACTCAGGTTCAATGTGTGGGGATATACTTGTAAATTCTCAGATGTATCTCATTGGCATTGCTTGAACGTAAACTAATCAACATATTTATAGTTATTTACATGATTTCAGTTCTGCTGTCTTTAATTGATTGTAAGGAAACTGTGATCTTGGTTTTGTCGTCAGGGAAAACTAGGAAAAAATCAAGAAAATCAATTAAGACCTTTTCAAACTCAATCGGTTTTTGTTTTTTTGGATATTGGAGTAGTAATAGGTTTATTAGAGCATCTTCAACACTTACCCATTTTTTTACGAGTACTGCTATCAGTATCGATAGCTATGTAGGGAAACCATACTGGCCGGCCTTGTAGGGCCGTCTCCGGCCACCGGACGACCGATCCGAGCCGTCCAAAAATTTTTTAAAAAAAAACCCGAGGGGGCCTTCGTGGGAATCAACAGCATCCGATGTGTGTAGGGTGCTTGATCTAAACGCCATATGTATACACGAAAAATATGATATTTAGATCAAGCATCCTACACACATCGGATGCCGTTGATTCCCGCGAAGACCCCCTCGGATTTTTTTTTAAAATTTTTGGACGGCTCGGATCGGCCGTCTAGTTGCCGGAGATAGCCCGTCGCGGCCGGCGGTACGTTTTCCCTATAAAGCTATTGGTACCTATATCATTTTCATTTTTTTACCTAGAATTCGAGTAAAATTCCTCAAAATCCACCCCACTCCTTTATTTAAACATATACCAAATTAACTTTCACTCAAATTTTTACCCCGAGGCTCCAGTTTTGGAAGACGTCGGAAGACCGGTTACCGACAAGGTAGCAGACGACCTTCTCACTATCCCCCTCACCGAAGATGGCTCCCGTTTTTTTCTTATCAATTCCTCCCTTTCGGAAGTTGATCGGAACGAGACGGTCGCCTTCCTTAAGCGGAACTTGGAAGTATTCGCATGGACCCCATACGACATGCCCGGGGTTGATCCTTCCTTCATCTGTCACGAGCTCAACATCGACCCCGCTAAGCGCCCGGTCGTGCAGAGGGCCCGGCGATCCTCCCCGGCTCATTCCGACGCCGTCATCGAAGAGGTTAACCGACTTCTAAACGCAGAGGCCATTCGAGAAGTCCAGTACCCCAAATGGTTGGCCAATATCGTGGTGGTCAAGAAGAAGAACGGCAGGTGGCTGGTCTGTGTTGACTACTCCAATCTCAATGACGCCTGCCCGAAGGACTTTTTCCCCCTTCCTCGGATCGACCAGCTCGTCGACGCCACCGCCGGCCATGAGCGACTCAGCTTCTTGGACGCATACCGAGGCTACCATCAGATCGCCATGAGCGAAGGGGATGTTGAAAACACCGCCTTCATCACCCCCCATGGTATCTTCGGTTACCTCGTCATGCCCTTCGGTTTGAAGAACATTGGGGCCACTTTTCAGCGAATGATAACCAAGATATTCGAGTGCCTGTTGGGAGACACGATGCTGGCTTACATCGACGATATGGTGGTTAAGAGCATGCGTGCAAGCGATCACCTAACCCACCTCGCCGAAGTATTCGAAATCCTCAAAAAGCATAAGCTCCGCCTCAACGCGGAGAAATGTGTTTTCGGTGTCAGCTCCAGGAAGTTCCTCGGTCACCTCATCTCCCGACGAGGCATCGAAACCGACCCGGCCCAAATATGCGCCGTCGAGCAGCTCTCCGCCCCACGCAACAAAAAGGATGTATAGCGATTAACCGGCATGGCCGCTGCTCTAAACCGGTTCATAAGTCGCTCTTCGGATAAATGCCAACCGTTCTTTGCGCTCTTGAAAGGAAGCCAGCGCAGCTTTGCTTGGTTAGAGGATTGTGACTGGGCCCTTCAGCAATTGAAGACTTATCTCTCCGCGGCCCCACTCCTTGTCACCCCTCGGGACCAGGAAGATTTGTTTCTCTACCTAGCTGTCTCTCAACACGCTATAAGCTCGGTGCTCGTCCGTCAGGAAGGAAGGAAGCATCAGCCAATCTACTACTCCAGTAAAACTATGACTCCTGCCGAGACACGCTACCTCCCTTTGGAAAAACTTGTGCTCGCTCTCGTTTCTGCTTCCCGAAAGCTTGCCCCCTACTTCCAGTCACATCGTATCACCTTCCTAACAGAGTACCCCCTCAAGTCCCTCCTTCGGAAGGCCGACCTCTCTAACAGAATCTCACAGTGGGCCGTTGAGCTCACGAACTTTGAGATCCACTTCCAACCTCGGACAGCCATCAAAGCTCAGGTACTCGCCGACTTTATCGCTGAGCTTACCCCAACCGACGCTCTCAGTTCAGTCCCGCCCCCGCGCCCCGAAGCGTCTAATCAGGCAACACCAAGCTCTGCATGGAAGCTCTTCCACGGAGATATTTGGAAGATGTACGTCGACGACGCCTCCAATAGCCGAGGCGCAGGAGCTGGGATCGTGCTCCTCTCCCCCTCCGGCGTCCTACACGAAAGCTCTGTTTCTATCAATTTCCCGGCCTCCAACAACGAGGCCGAGTATGAGGCCCTCATCTCAGGGCTCAAGACTGCCCAGGCGCTTGGTATCGAGGAACTGGTGGTCTACAGCGACTCCCAACTCGTGGTCAATCAGCTGTCAGAGGAATACGAAGCTCGGGACGACAGAATGTGGACCTACCTTAGCTCCGCTGTCCAACTCTTCAAAGCCTTCAAGGCCATCCGAGTCGAGCACATTGCCCGAGAGCAAAATGCCCACGTCGACGCACTCGCAGGACTCGCTTTGGCTTGCTCTTCCTCAGAACATCGCTCTATCTCCTTCAGCTCCACCGACAAGCCCAGTTTCGAGCTCGAAGCATTAAGCCACGAGGTCCTTAACATAGACCTCGGTCCAAGTTGGATGGATGAAATCGTCGGTTACCTACGTGATGACATCCTCCCATCTGACAAGAAAGCCGCCCACCGCCTTCGGAACAAAGCTGCCCTTTACTGGCTCAACCCCAATGGCAAGCTTTACCGACGATCATTTACCGGGCCATACCTGTTGGTCGCACACCCACATTAAGTTCCAGGCATTATCGAAAAGCTTCATTGTCGCCCACCGAGCCATTTCACAGGGGTATTGGTGGCCGACAATGAAGAAGGATTCTGAAGAGTTCGTCAAGCGCTGCAAGAAGTGTCAGATGTTTGCCCCTATAATCCATCAACCGGCTCGGGACCTTAGCCCTCTCACCAGCCCTTGGCCATTCTCCCAATGGGGCATGGATATTGTTGGTAAACTCCCAGTCGCCTCGGGTGGATTCAAGTTCCTTTTAACTGCAACCGACTATTTCTCGAAATGGGTCGAGGCCGAGCCCTGGTCACCATCGAAGAAACAAACGTAATCCGTTTCGTGTGGCGCAACATTATCTCCCGCTTTCGTGTGCCGTTTGCCATCATCACAGACAATGGGAAGCAGTTCACAGGGCAGAAATACCGAGCCCTGCTTGATGAATATGGTATCAAATGGGACACGTCTACCCCGGCCTACCCCCAGGGCAACGGCCAGGCCGAAGCAGCAAATAAGGCAATCTCATCTGGACTCAAGCGCCGACTCGAATCCCGACGGGGCAAGTGGGCTGAAGAGCTACCCAGGGTGCTCTGGGGCTACCGCACAACACCTCGTCGGTCCACTGGTCGCACTCCTTTTTCCTTGGCGTTCAGCATGGAAGCTGTCATTCCCATCCAAGTCGGGCTCCCCACCATCCGCACTGAGAATTTTGAGGAATCGGTCAACAATGACAACATTGCTGCAAACCTCGACCTGGCCGAGGAGGAACGTGAGAATGCTAGGATCAAGCTCGCTTCCTACCAACAAGAGGTTGCCAAGGGCTACAACCGCAGTGTCCGCCTTCGGTCTTTCAAGCTAGATGATCTTGTCTGGAAGAAGGTTGTGGAGAAATCCAAGAAGAGGAAGTTAATGCCCAAATGGGAGGGTCCCTACCGAGTTCTTAAGCACCTCGGTTCAGGGAATTACAAATTGGAAAAATTGGACGGCTTGCCCATCGCTTACAAAGTTAAAAAGTTCTACGGCTAGCGCTCGATAACAGAAGCCCAGTTCCCCGTTCAATTGTATTTCTTTTACTTTCCATATCCAAGGCACTATGCTTATGTAATGACAGCATCCCACTGAGTTTGAATGAAAATCTATCTTTTCCTGAGTTTTACTTGTATTCTCTGTCTATGCTGTTTCAATTACTAACACTCGGTTCCTCTTCACCGGACCGTTTTACACCGACTTCAGGGATATTGTCCTCCTATAGGTGATACCCTTGGACAAAATTCTCACTAAGTCGCCCCGGCCCCTTCGGTCGTTTGGACTTCTGGTCACTCGCATTAAGGACACTCGGCTTCCCACCGAGCCCTTTATATCGACCCACCAAAGTCTCTAACTACTCGGGCTCGCTGCGTCCCGAACCTATGGCCTAGGCCATATTCCTTCGCGACCCAGCTTAGGTCCCCTAGTGGTACTACCGTCTCACGCGCCTAAGCTTCACTGCGACCACTCTCGTTGGCAATGCTTCAGGCTGCACTAGTCCGACGTAGGGGCAAGAAAAACTTCACACTGCTCTTTACTTACTTCAGACTAGGTCACCCGATTGTCCCTAATTTTGCAAGACTGGGGCTTCGGTTTTCAATTCCTTTTACTAGATTAACATTTTGCTTCGGATCATGCTTCCGATAACTGTTCAGTACAAGTTTGCTTCAGAATCACAACCGAAGCAGGGGCATCGATACACAACATAGCAATAACGAAAGCAAGCACAACAGTTCATAAGGGAGAGACATCTATCCACAACAAAAGCGAAATGTTGACATACGATTCAAAATTGAAATCCTAACAAAGCTATTACATACTCTGGAATGGCAAACTCCATATGTCTGGAGCCGTCCAGCCAAAAACAAGTTAGTCAAAAATTCACAGAAACATTCAAAAAAAAAGGGGGGGGGGGGGGGGGGGGGGGAGAGACAAGATTAAAGCAATCCTAAGCATCTTCAGTAGGAGCGGTGGCATCGGTCCCGGCTCGATCCTCTGGGGCTTGTTGCCCCTCGGGATTCTGCTCCACCACGTCCTCCTCTTCGGGCAGCACGAGCTCCTCGGGAGGTGGCTGAGGTAGGCTTCGGAGCTCGGAGTCTTCAGCGAGGTTGAGTTTGCTTAGTAAGGTCTCGTGACCGAAGCGTAACCCGTCGAGGAAGCGTTCTTTGTGCAGCTCAGCCTCAATCTCCCGGACTTGCTTCTTATACTCGACCCCAGCTGCATCCCAACCTTCGCCGTAGCCTCTGTCCCTCGCCGCTTCAACCTCCCGGGTTCGGGTGACCCTCAGAGTTTCCGCGTCTGCCTCGGCCTTGGCAGCCCGGCTCTCGGCAAGCGCACGTGCCCCCTCGCTTCTCTGAAAGTTGGCCAGGTAAAGGTCACAGGATGCCCGAGCCGCTTTCAGGTCATCCCCTCTCTCGGCAAGAGCCTGTTTCAGCTTTTCCATCTCCTCTTCCCGGGCCCTGTTCTTTTCATTAATAACCAAGGCTAGGGCGCCGGCCTGTCAACAGGAAAAAGAGTAAAATAGGCGCAGAAACATTTGTCGAACGCAACAAACGGACGAAAATAAAATGGCTCATCATCAGAAGTGCTTGCGTGATTTCCCCAGTGAGGTCCTCGGTCCGCCCGCTGATAGCTTTGGCGTCCCGAGGGAGGATACAGGAGCGCATCAGCCCGAACACCGTGCCGATGTTGCTGACGGCACTGTCAGCATGGTGGATCAGGCGTCCGGAGTAATGGCGAACCTCCGGGGCCCATGGCATCTCCCTTGCCGAAGTCTGAACCTCGGCGTCGGTCGCCGCGCCGTCGGTGCCCTCCTCCTCATCTTCTTCCTCAATAACAATGGGATCTTTGTCCCTTGCCTGGGTCTCCTCAGTCTGCTCCTGCCGAGCCCTCTTCTCAGGGGGCTCCTCCGGCAAGGTAGGGGTGGCCCTTGACGGCCCGGCCCCTGCAGTGCCCGTCGGACCGCCAGTGCCTCGGCCAGATGGCCTTCGGCGACAAAGATTCAGGACTTCTCTTCCACGTCCGCTCATTTCGTCGCTGAGTCCGGTTCTCTCCGGTGTGTCCCGGTCGAGTTCCTCCCGAATTACGCCTTGGGGGCCCGAACTGCTTCCCATGGTATCCTGGGTCCCGGCTCCTCTTCCTTCTCCTCTTCCTCGTCCCCTTCCCGCCCTCGGGACGCCTTGCTGCCTCGGCTTCTTCTTTAAGAAGCTGGTATATGTGGGGATGTACCCGAGCAGATCGGAGGCGTACCGACTTGTGAGGGGGATAGCGTAGGGCTGTTATGCGGGAACGAACGGCCCTCTCCCGAAGCCCGGCTACGGTACCCTCAGCCGCAAGAAAAGCATCAAGAGACAACAGTCAGTACGGGAGATAAACAGAAGCAAATATAGTACGAAAAATAATGTAAGGGCTCAACCGACCAGGAGCCCCGGACTCGAATGGAACTGTAGTGGCGGTATCCATGTTCTCCGCTGGTCCTAACATAAAGTTGCCGGTGACCGAGACATAAACGCTCGCCCACTCCTCAGAATCGGGAAGATGATCGATCAGGAACGTGTCATATCCCAACCTGCAGGAAAGGTAGTGTCGGTCGCTCTCTCGGTTTACCCCTACTGAGTATACTCCAAAGAGCTCCTCAAGACCGAAGGTTAGGTTGTACTGCCTCCTCAGCTCAATGATGCTGGTTATCATTCGATAGGAGTTCACCGTAAGTTGGGAGCAGGTTAGGGTGAGGGTTCGGAGCACCCGTCGGACAAACTGGTGGATGGGGAATCTCACCCCCCCCCTCGGTGATCGCCATCTGTGGGCACACGCCCCAAAATCTCGAATTTTGTGGTTTCTGAAACATTGGGTGCGGCCCTCTTTGGAAAAGCGCGGCGAAATGCTTCGATTCAGAGTCGCCACTCGGGTTTTAGCGGAAGAATACCCAAGGAACCGAACTCGAAAACGCTTGCTACGTTTGCTTGATTTGAAAACTTGTTTGATTTGAAAAGGCGTAGACCGGTCCGTCGTCACCTTCGATATCTGAGGTTCGGGAGCCAGGTTACGAGAGGGGAAGGGTTTTATGGCACCCCTCTCGCCCAATCCGGAGATCGGTCTCTACTCAGGCATTTTTGTTAAACGTTTGCATTTTTCTCTCATTTGATCATTTTTTAGCCAGTTAGGGCGGGGGAGCAGATAATGGGGATCAATACTGTAACAGCTTGCAGTTTATATGACGAAATGTTTGTAAATGATGATTTGCTCTAATTAGTTTTGACAGAAGGAAATAGATTGAAAATAAGCACTGTGAACAGTTTTAATGAGATGGTGTACGCTGCTTTTCGGGCGCGTGAGCAGGCAGCATACTGGCACGCAGTGGCTGAGCCACTGCACGCCACCATACCCTGCGCACGCCACCTAAAAGATGGCGTACACTACCTTTTTGTTTGTTCACAGCTTTTGCTCTCAACCCTCTGGGGTCTGGAATGGACCAGTGCACACCCAGGACAAACCACGCAGTGGATACAACAGTTTATGCACATACGCAGACATAAGAAATGAATAAGAGCCAGAAAAGGACAAACAACCCCATAAACAGAGTGGGGTAATAACAGGAGGCCAGGATTGAATCATGATGTAAGAACCAGGCACTGGACTTCAACACACATGCCGTACGCCACCCTGTAGGGCCCGTACGCCACTAGCGCATGTTACCCAGTGCTTGGCTTTACACCATCTGGGCTCTGGAACATGACCAGAAACACCCCAGAGGCCTTAAAGAGCAAGAAAGGGACAAGTATTGAAAGCTACACTTTAGACAACTCTAAAGTACAGAAAGCAGTAAACTGGTTGTTAGCATGCCAGAAAGTGATGACAGAAAGGAAATGAACAACAAATGGACATTCCATGATCCCTACGCCAACCGTGCACATACAGCCAAAGGTGGCGTACGGCTAGATGAAGCTGGCGTGCGCCATGGTTTGTCCTCTACGACTGGTTTATTTTACCAGAGAGGGGTCTGGATTAGTATCAGCTACTAGCCAGAAACCTTCTGGTTCCCCTCAGGAACTGAAAACAGAAAGCAGTACCAAGGTGGTATACCTTTGGTGCAAAGTATGGAAAGAAGGAGGTGAGCTTTAGGGGTTGAAGATGGAAGCTGTGTGGTAACTGGACAGTACTGTAGGGAGTATGAAGCTTCTCTATCTCTACTCCTTCAATGGGGAAGCAAGGAACAAGAGAGAAGAGAGGAAGAAACTTGGCTTTAATGTGGTTAACCTTTGCAAATGAATGCAAGGAGGGGGTATTTATGGAGGAGAGAGGCTGAGACCAGGGGCTGGTCAGTTGGGGTTAGGGGTTTGGTTAGGTTAGGAAGGGAGCTCCCATGCATTAAATGCATGGGACTAGCTTGATGGGGTGTGTAGGAGAGAGAGGGGGACGGCCCTGCAGAATGCAATGATCAAGGGGCTCTGCAGTGTACTCTGGCAGTTACAAAGTCTCAAGCACGTGACAGAAAAGCGGTGATTGGACCGGTCTTGACTATGCGTACGCCACCTACATCCTACCGTGCGCCAGGTCAAACTCAGTCAACGGTCGATGTCCGACACGTGGCAACTTCCTGGCGCACGCCAAGTAAGAGTTGGCGTAAGCCATCAATGTTCTGCTGGGGCTTATTTTGGTTCTGGATTTGAAGGGTTTTGAAATAGGCTTGAAGGTGGGTTTGAAGGGGGAGAGAGTTCAACGCTCAAAGCTCAAATCCTTCCATCGACTTTGAAATGTTTTCGACCGTTTATCATCATCGGAGCAACAAAGAAAGTAAAAGGACTAATCCGGACAGTCCAGAATGGGGTGTCTACACCATCAAGGGGAAGACCAGCTCTCCTTGACGGTGGGGGAGATCCCTTGGATTCCTGTTCGGTAGCAACTGAACTTCTACATCGGGAGGGATGCTGTAGACCCTCTTGAACTCGGCGTAGGCTGACGCCGTTCCGCTGAAATATTGGTTCAGGTACGGGGATGGCCTCATCGGTCTCCTCCGCCCCTGAACCTCCTCTGGAGCGTTCGCGTAGGGCCCCGGGCCCTGGTTCGAAGTGCTTGGAGCTTCTGTCATTTCGGGGTTGAAGGAAGTCACCTGTCGTGGAGCCCTCGAAGGGTCTGAAGGTTCGATGTAATCCACTGGAGTTCGATGTGTGACTCGGGAACGAACTTCCGCGAATATTCCCTTAAGGTTAGCAGAAGAAACCGAGCTACTGGAACTGCCCGAAGAGAGCTCAATGACCATTCGCCCCGACCTAACAAAGAAAGATGTGCAAAAACCCGTTAGCTATGTGCTCAGGGAAAAGCGAAAAAGTCTAACGCTCGGGACAGAATGGTCATTACTTCTCGGGACCTTTTGGTCTCGGTTAAGGTCAGGTTACCCTCTTCGGGAAGGCCTCATCTTGGGACTGACATTAATCCTAGGGTCTCGGGATGAAGATAGGTCTCGGGAAGAATTTAGGCCTCGGGAAGAATGTGCGCCTCGGTCGCGGCACGAACAGCGCTGGAAACTCCCAGCGCCGCCGCGAACCAGAGGCGGCGAGCGGTGGTTCGATTCGAAAGCGTGGCGAAAACGACTCGAAACTTGAAGAAGATGGTCGAAACGTAAAGAGAAAAGTGTGGAGATCAACTTACCACGAATCCGCGTGGCGATCGTCGTCCAAAACGATCACAATCTCGACTGGAAGATGGCGGTAGACGGCGGCAGCGGTTGGGCTTCAGAGCAAGTGGCAGAATGGCCGTTCTCCCTCTCTCTCCCTTATTTATATTGAGAGGGACGGAGCGTTGCGTGGGAAACGAAGCGTCGTGCACCGAACTGTAGGATCATTGACACGTGTCCTCATCGGACGGCCACCATATGGGGCTCTGCACCGAGGTAGGAGTGCCGTATGGCCGAACCACTGGCCTTATGACTCGTGTCCCCGAAACGACGTTTCGTACAAATCAACTGACGAGGCATGTGCCGAGACAGCTTTTGCCTTCTGGCATCTCGGTGGGTTCGACACGTGGGTTTTTCTGTCAGAGGCAGTTGAGACGGTGGCCACCGAAGCGTATTTGCTCCTCGGCAATCCCATTCGAAGAAAGCTCGGGACATGGCTCACGAAAGAGTCAAGACCCAGGAGCAGAAGCCTAGGGCTCCTGGGACTTGAGGGGCTATTGTGGTGGCCTCGGTTATTACGTCGGTGACCGGGTCGGACTTTTGAGCTAGCACCTCCTTGGACTTCAATGATGAGCCGAAGAGTGTTGTTACTCCTGACCCTGGGTTCGGTATCCTGCCCGGGTACACGCTTCGGTTTCAACTTTATCCAATGCGTCAGATCGAGGCGGTTACGATGGATGGTCCCCACTTCAAATCCAATACAGTAATAATCATTTGGATCAGGTCAGGTGCTTCGTAACCGCTTTGTTCCCTTTGTCATAAGTGACGTCACCCGAAGCCGTTACCTGAGTGTGGCCACCACGCGTTGGCTTGAAGGCCAAGTAAGCCTAGGTCTATAAATACGAAGGGATGCTCATTGTGAGAGGTATGCCATTCTTCCCTAACCCTAGACCTAAAACTCCACCCCTGAGATCTAACTTGATCGTCGGAGGGTCACTGGGCAATCCAAGCCCTAGTGACTTGTTGCAGGTCTGAAGACAGGAGCGGAGAAGGAAGGAGACCAATCCTACACCACCGTCTAGGTCCTGATAATTCGAACCCCTACAGCTAGGGACACATCAATGTGTCACACATCAACCACACCTTTCTCACATGCATGTGTGGGAATTTCACAATAAATAATGTTAGGAATTATCTTGTAGTGTTGTGATCTAGGAAATGGCATTGAAGAGAGCAGAAATGAAATACGTAATTTCAAATAATGGTTCAACTACTCAACACGGTTTACTATGGTTGGGGATGTCGAAATTATTGTAGTAAACTTCGGGAAAGTCGGGTAGGAATTCCATTATTTGGCTGCTGTTCAAGGAGTACTTACTCATATTGTATTTCTCAAGTGCTACAACATTGATGAGGAAAATCAGAATATAATTTATGAGAGATGGAATAATACACTTTCGAATTGGCTGAAAAATGGAGTTGTTTATGAGAGATATTGGCCACAAGCTTTTCTTAAGTTAAGGTACAAGGTATCAAGAAAAGTGAAAGATTGCTTACGATATCTATTATAGGGTGTAATGCACTTGCACAAGAAAACTTACACATGCAAGAAACAAAAGTGCATTAGTGGGGACTTTGATGGAACTAATGTCGTCGTCATGGTCGGCAACTTATCGAAATTTGTCGATATTGGAGTGAAACCGCTGTACCACACATCCGAGAAGGAAAGAGACTTCAAGAATTTATTCAATGTAGTTAAATACAATATTTTGGGAGGTGCTGGGACGGACTGCTCTCGAGATATGGTCCTCTTTCTGCAGTTGATGGCAGCTAATCCAGAAGACACAAAAGAGGATGCAATTGAGAACCCAACAAACAGGCACAACAGTTAGGAGACAGAGTAAGGCAGAGCAGAAAACCACAAAAATACCAGATTACTCAATCCCCAGTACAGAAAGAAGCAGTTCCAGTCACTCCAAACCCAGAAATAGAAAAAAGTAGGCAGGTGAGAAAAATAGACAGGATAGATTGGTATTGATGACCTCTGTTTGGGTGAGGTTGATACTTATGCTGCTTGAGTGGTTCTTATTCCAGAGAAGCTGCTTTCCTTGCCTTTTGTAACCAATCTAATGTTAGTAATTGGTATTGCATTGTCAATTATTTGGATTTTACAGAAAGAGAAGTGAAAGTTTTTTTCAGAAAAAAGTTCAATTTTCTTTCCAATTTCTTCTTAACTCTCCCTCTAGTTTTCCTTTTCATTATTTTCCCTTCTTTTCCATTTCTTTACAACCATGAATTAAAGAGGTTTAGGGTGATAATATTTCGGTCCTTTTCCCTTTTTCGGTAATGTAGACACAATACCAACTACCTGATTCTGCTTTCACCATGACACTAATTAGATAGAATTTGAAAGCAAGAGGTCTAGTAATTTGATTTTCACATCTCTCCCTTATTGGGCCGATTCGTAATCCAAGCTCCAAGCCTCCAATGACATGATTCTTTACGGGCGCACGACTGTGCTTGTCGAACGCCTCTGGTTTAAAAGGAGTTAAGTCACCGATTTTGTAACAATCCAGTTGCAAGAGTGGAGACTCAGTAGCCGATTAGTATCAACTCCTTGAATTTGCATCATGACTAGTAGGTAGACTTTGAGATAGGCACCCCCGGTGCCGTCGCTTGAAGGGACAACGCAGACACCGAGCGTGGTTGGTATTGTAAGAAACATAAGCTATTTTGAAAAGTTGTTCATTAAATAAGTACTGTATAAGATACTTTTCAGTTCACAATTTGTTCATTAAAGCAAAAGAACATTCCAACGCATCCAAGCAAGAAACTCTTCCTATCACATCTCAAGTCAAACGTATATACACACAAAAAATGCAAGGCGACTCATTCATGAGCAACCAACACCACCTGTTTCCCAATATTGCGACCAGAGAAAAGACCGATAAGAGCTGCTGGTGCATTCTCCAGGCCTTCTGCTATGTCTTCCACATATGTAATTTTCCCTTCTCGTATGAGGGGCAGGACCATGTCAAGATACTTTGGGTACATGGGATAGTATTCGAAAACCGCGAATCCTTCCATTCGGATTCGTTTTGTGATGAGGCAGAACAGGTTGTGTGCACCTTCCCGTTCTTCAAGGTTGTACTGTGAGATCATCCCACACACAGGAATGCGACCGTGGAGTCTCATGTTCAGAAGTACCGCATCAAGCATCTTTCCTCCAACATTCTCGAAGTAGATATCAATGCCATCAGGTAAGCACCTGGCAAACAAATTAAAAAGAGGCATAGAGAATGTTGGATATCCTAGCTAAGAGCATATCTAATGCAAAACAGCAGAAAAGACATCCTGATGTCAATTATTGGCACGCAGCACGCTACATTCCCTACAATGCAAAAATGTAGCAACCTTGCCCCAATCCAAAAAAAGTTATTTCTTCGATTTTCTTCCTAAAGAGCCAAATACAAACTGCATTTTGGGGTCCTGATAAAGAGAGAAAACTACGATCAAATTTTAAAAGATTGAAGAAGAAATGGCAAACATGACCCATTGTTTGGCCATCGTTTCAAAAAGTGGACAATTGGCATTTTCGCATTTGGCAGGAGGTTTACCAATGCTCGGATCAGTTGCTCTAATAAGGCATGCAATGTACTGGAAGTTTACAGCAGAAACAAAAAAGCCAACTAAGGTATGTAATGTTCCGAAACTTTAATCGGCCTTATTCAATATAGGGTCAAGTAAATAGGGTGACTGTGGTATGCCTGCCAATTACTTGTTAAAAAATTTATGAATTTTAAAGTGAAGTTACAAAACTTAAATGCATTAGACAAGTGTAAAAGGGTTTTTCCTTGGATCCCTGAACTGCCGTTGGAAACCCATGCCCTATGCTTTACAGAGAAAGAATAAACAATCAGCTTTGGCTTCTTCTTCTATACTTCTATTCTTCTTTGCTTACAAAAAAAGGGCTCTCATACGTAGTCAATATTTTCTAATCATATCAATATACTTTTGACAACTCAGTTCGTGGCTCATTCAAACCTCCCAATGGTCGTGAACATCAGATGAGGAATGCTTGTGAGCTCTCTTGGGTTTAATCTTGGGGCTAACACACTCCGGTTGTACCTTCATGAGAGGAGGAATATTAGCCTTAACACAGTGCCTAGCATGACTCTCATTCTCACAGGCGATATCTTTCCTGCTTTCACTATTTTCCTACGCTCTTGATTTACTTGGTGTATTTCAATATTCCATGACTTCTAACAGTCTAAATAATTAGTGTGCTAACATGGTGTTTTTGGAATATAGTTCTAACATTACTTTCCTTGAATCAGCAGTCCTTCTACCCATTAATGTACTTGGGCTCTGAAACTACATATTGCTATCGTGTCTTTCTGGTAAAGAAATATGAAAAACTCACCTTTTGAGTGCTTTATCCAAGTCGGGTTCGTCTTTATAGTTGAAGGCTTCATCAAACCCGAATTTGTCCTTCAGCAGATCAACCTTTGGTCGGAAAAATGGTTGAACAAAGAAACAATAGGACAACAGAAACCAATAAGAGAGTCATGACCAGTATCTACTATTCGTGCAATTTGGGATATGATAAAATTCAGAAACAGAATGATGGTATTTGATAATCTGAAACAACGATTATGCACAACAGCCACTCTCACACACAGACGTACGCAGAGAGAGAGAGAGAGAGAGATGAATTATGCTCATTGCTCTGAAAAGATACTACTCAGCAAGGAAAGAGTTCCTCTGGTCGACAAATACAAGGGAACATGTTCGGAGTACCAGAAATTGTGATCGGGACATTTGAAATGTGTAACTCAAATACTGGTAAAGTACTATCAAACAATGGTAAGGTATATGACATTTCCATTCAGCGATAAATATAGACATGCGCTAAATGGTAATTTAGCATAAATAGCAGAATGGACAAGTGAAAGGCAATAACCTTTTCTTTGGATCCAGCACTTCCAACAACATAACAATTCTTTAGCTTTGCAAACTGGCCAACAAGCTGACCAACAGCTCCAGATGCAGCTGAAACGAATACGTACTCTCCTTCCTTAGGAGAGCCTACCTCATAAAAACCAGCATAGGCTGTCACACCAGGCATACCTACAAAGTTCAAACTCAATGCAATGAGGATCCATCCAATGTAGCTGAAAGTATAAGATCACAGTACAAACTGATCACGACTCATGAGTTCCCTTACAACTGTCTGAATTTTTCAGAAAGAGGTGGTGCACAGAGCTTTGAACAAGGGATGCTACTTCATCAACTTGTCTTGTTTTCTAAAACTGAAAACCATAATTACAAGCCAGTAACTAAATATTTAAGTATTCCTTTGTATGTATCCAGTCTTAGGGGCTGTCCTGTCTAGTTTTTGGCTGCTAGATGCCGTGGTGTACCCCTTGTATAGGGGTTTTCTGTAAGGTTTTGTTTTTGTCCAGCTTTGGTCTTGTTTGTAACTTCAAGGCTATCACCTGGATCTGATTGGTTTGGTTTCTTAATGAAAGTCACTAAATTCCAAAAAAAAAAAGAAAGCAAAAGGGAGAGTTGTCTACAATTTTCTGCATCTATTTAATGGGAGAGAGAGAGAGAGAGAGAGAGAGAGAGAGAGAGAGAGAGAGAGAGAGAGATTAGTGCCAAATGGAAAATGTAGTTAGCCGATTATTTTCAATAGTAGGAATACTTAGCCCGAGATATCCCCTTATTAGATCTCACTAATTCATTGGCCTACTTGAAGTTAGCAAATAACTAAATGAAAAACAAAAAAAACTACTATTTTCTTTTCAGCTCTATATCCTGCTACATCCATAAGCGGTGAGGTTCCACGACAAATAAATTGAATGCCTTCTTATTGGGATGAGAAAAAAAGAAGATAATCTACCTATTGTACCTGAAGTAATTTGGAGGAAACAAATGGAATGAACTTACCAAGGATTCCAGTATAATAAGAAAGAGGCACATCTGTGTGTTCAATTTTAAAGAGTGTCTCTGGTTCTGTAATGAGACTATACTCTTCCCATCCAATGATTCCCCAAACTAAGTCACCTATCTTGACATTTGGATGTCCAGAATCAATCACTCTAGCCACTCCATAACCAGTTATAGGCTGCACAACATCAACATGATCAGTCATTGATGCAGATTTAAGAACTTTCGGGAAGTGGAAAGAAGTTCCTACATATTGTAGCTATAATGCAATACTGGCCATTGAGTTGACTCAAGAATATTTAAAAAATGATACAACTAATCTCTAGGCATCGATTAATCCCCAACTAATTGGCCTAGGCGCTAGGTGGTGCCCGGCTGCCCGGCTAGCACCTGGGGACTTTTCGAACACTGGAAAAAGTTGTTCCCTTAGTAATAGTAATAGATGATAGATGTATATAGTTATATACTATATTCGTTTTTTGTTAAAGGTTGGAATCTTTTTTCGCTGTTCAAAAAAAAAAAAAAACATTACGGATGCAAGGATTTTCATAAGAATCCTTCAAAAGGTCATACATAATTTTTCTAATATTGATTTCCAATTTTTTAACAGTAGAAAGTCACATGGAAATTGTATTGAAACTTCTTATAGTCACATATACTCCTCTCCCCCACTTAGCCATTTATTTTCTCCTCCTAAATTAACTAACCCCTATTTGTTTTCCCTTTCTTTTTCCAGCGATAGGAGAATACAAGTATAAGAATTAAATGAAAACAATTCCACGATCACTATAAGCCCAACCCAACTTGTAGCCCCATTAGGGGGAGAAATAATCCCAACAAATACAAAAGGAAGAACAACACATGCAGTTAAAGATATTTGAATTCCCAACCTCATAGTGAAACCGCAAAAGTCCTAGCCAACTAAGCTAGCCCCAGTTTGATACTCCAATATTGTTTTCCCAAACAATTATATACCCCCATTATATTTGACCAAACAATTGTAAAATATTTTCCCTAACAATTGTCTAGGCATATAAACGAGAGCAACATCTACAACTGTTAAATCACACTCTCCGGTAATTTTGTAGCCATCGAATTATTTCTTTTTTTATTATAATATATAGAAGGTGTGTATATAGATAGATACAGATTGAATCAGGAGTTGGAAGTGACTGACCGAACCAGGAGTGAATGAGGCACTATTGCTGCCTATCGAATTCCTCATGCGGTTACGCATGTAGGGATCGCAAGACAAGTAGAGATTCTTCACCACAACCGATTTCGAACCTTGTGCTGCGTTCAGTCGAATCTTACTGGTCCTCACCTCGAAATCTGACTCTTTGGGGAAACCACTCACGTAGTCCCTCAGAATCACTTGCTTGTTGCTCGCCTCCTCTACTCTCTCCGCCATATCAACACCCGCTCTCTCTCTCTCTCTCTCTCTCTGTGTGTGTAAATTAAAATGTGGAGGATGAGGGAGGCGATGAAGGTCAACTAGTATGCATTTTGTCGTATAATTTATTAATTTTTTATACTGGAAAATAAAATAAAGTAAGATTGTAATCGTGTTAGGAGCAATAAGTGATTAATTTAATTTTGTTCATCCTCTTTTGCTGTTTTGCAGTACCCTCGATTGAAATAATGTGACTTCCATTACATAGTAATGTTTATTAAAATGTGTATTACAATAGTGAAATCTACACAATTTTGGTAGTTTTTGATTGAGAGTTTAGTTTAGTTTAGGTTGTAGGTGGAGAGAGAAATAGAGTAATGATTGAAGATAGAGGTAATGATTAGAGAGATAAAAAGAGATGAGAAAGTAATAATTGAAAAAATAGGGTAATGATTGAAAAAAAAGTAAGGTAATGATTAGAAACAAAATTAAAACTAAAACTAAATTGGAGTCCGAACAAAGCCTTCAAGTTTTCAACTGACAAAAATAGAATAACGTTCAACCTCTCTTAAGGAAGATGAACAAAATTGTAATCATAATAAATGGTGCTAAAATAATGACGAAAAAAGGGAGTAAATTATCAAAATCACCTGAGATGGTTGCGATGGTTGTCACGAAACCTAGACTGGCCAGTGACGGGCGATTTTGGGCTTGAACCGGCGAGTTTGGTCTCGAACTGGCGATAGGTTTTCAGGCGCTTAGAGAGAGAGAGAGGAAGACGTTTTTGCATAGTAGTATTTGTATCTCAAATAGTATTGTTTTCGGTGGTAATTTGCAGAAAAAAGACGTTTTTAGCATGTCGTTCACACAAATCAACAAGTTTTGACATTTTACCAAGTTGTTTCCGGTAATTAACAATTTGTCAACAAATTATTTTTATTACAGTAACTCTACTCACAAATCTATCTACAACTTATTTACAACCAGAAATAACTTGATAACAAATTACTCACTACTGAAACACCTAACAACTTTGATTGCAATATATTTTTTCTCAAAATTTATTCACTACAGGAAACGCTCCTAGAAAATTTTAGGTTGTGTTTGGAACTTGAGGAAAGAAATGGAAGAGAAGAGAAATTATTTAATAAATAAGTTTATTTTTCTTTTCAATTGTTTGGTTTTTAAAGAAAGAGAAGTGAAAAGTTTTTTAAAAAAAAAAGTTCAATTTTTTTTCCAATTTCTTCTTTAACTCTCCCTCTAGTTTTCCTCTTCAATATTTTCCCTTCTTTTCCATTTCTTTGCTGAAGCTCCAAAAATGCAAACGCCACCAGTTAATCTAAAACACCAATTTCTTGCAGTGATGCAAAATCAACGGAAAAAAAATTTTAAATACAAAAGCAATTGGTGCCTTCCACTTTTGTGTTTTTTGATCCTCATTGGTGCCTTCCACTTAATCCAGGTATTAAAACATACACTCTTCAAAAGAATTCTGTGTATGTGTGGGTGGCAGCCTTAAAAGGGATGAAGCATTGTCCAAAGCCGAAGGCAAAAATATACTCCACCATCTTGACGAACGGGTTGTTCATACCAAACACGAGTGCGCCAATGAATTTCGAATGCTACATGATCAGACCCATTCCGAAGTTATCCTCGCCAACGACATTACACTGCGGAAGAGCATTGTTTGTTCTAACATCATTGTAAAGCAACACATTCCTAAGATGCAATCACCGTAATTTTTTGCTATTCTACTTACAATTTGAAGTTAACCCAAGCATGATTTTAAGAGGCAATCACCGTCTCTCTCTCTCTCTCTCTCTCTCTCAACTGCCTCCATGCCTTCCAATTAATCGATCTACTAGGTAGTGATTTTTATTGAAACATAAAAAATGTTGGCATATAGGCATGGGTTGATTATCTACACACTTCTACATTTTTATTATTGAGCCGGTTATTTAAACAAAATTTACAAACATGAATTAAAAGAGGTTCAGGATGATACTATTTCGGTCCTTTTTCCCATTTCTAGTGATGTGGACACAATACCTGAAAGCAGAATCACATATTATTTTTTTTCAATTATTTTTGCGGATAAAAAAAATATATGCTTTCACCATGACACTAATTATACAGAACTTGAGAAGCAAGAGATCTGATAATTGGATTTTAGTCTATCTCCCCTATTCGGCCAATTCGTTAACCAAGCTCCAATTGCATTTCTCTTTATGGGCGCACGACTGTGCTCGTCTGGTTAGCTCAGCTGCCTCAAATTGTTGATCTCTGCAGCCTCTTTCTCACTTCACGCCACCTCTGCGACCAATTTATTTGGGTGGAATACTATAGCAGAGATAAAGGCAGTGAACTTGGAAAAAAAAATAAAACGAAAAGAGAAAGCGGTTAATGTATTGGAAGGTAGTGGATATTGTTAGTGACCCAAAAACAACTGAAGTCGGCCGGGGAATCGGAACCGCCTCTGTATTCCGGTGTCCTTATTGTTCTCTGTGCCTGTGGTGTGCAGTAAAATACGATTTGTTTAATATATGCAGTGTTTCGATTCTGCAAATTAATGTAGAAGAATTTGATTGGTTGAACCACCGGTAGTGGAATAAACCAAAGGATTGTATACTACTAATAACATATGGAAGAGTCATACAGCTAGAGCAAGGAAATATGGAGATGATTTCAATCCTTTATTAATTTGGGCGGCAAATAAATGAGGAGTTGGCTAACTACCTTTCCCGCTTTTATAATGGTTTTGGCTTCCAAAACAGAGATTTTATTTTTTTCCAGACCTTAATTGGAAAAGTCAGTGTGATTTATTAGTAGTAAATGGTAAACTTTTGAATTAGGGGGTAACTCCACAAAAAGGAACAATATTTTGGTTGGCTGCACTGCAGGGTTCCTCCGGCGGCTGAGAATTTCATTATTAAACTCTCAATACATTACAGATGGTAGTTATTATAATAATAATAATTCCAACATGGAAGATATTTATTACTATATGTATATTATTAGGCTAGCTCGATCAACTTTTGTTAGTTAGAATTGTTCAATTGCTTTCTTAATTGAAGCAGACAGGGGCGGCGCTACGATTATAAGAGTGAGAGGGTATAGTACTACTGGAACCTCAAGAATGAGTACTAATAATAACGAACACCCACTCCGCTATAATATTATAGTAGTATTCTAGAATAATGTTGACATGGTTGTTGAAAATGAGATTAAGAGAGAATAAGAAGCAGCATTGGAGAAGTACGAAGAAAATGTGTTTAGATCCATGCATGTTTGACAATAGTAGTATTTTTCTTTTTCATGAAGAAACTTGGAGGATAGTGTTTCAGCTGAAGTTTGTTGCATCTTTGGAGTCGGAGTTAGTATATGATTCTGTTTTGGTTTTAGTTTTGCTAGCAACAGAACCGAACTGAATCGTTGTGAAAACCCCTAAAAAATGAACGATGCAAATTACGACAATAAATACATGATGATCTACAATCACGGTAGCAAAAACCCTGCAATTTCCACCTCCTGCGGACACAAGTTAACCTCGCTGCTGTAAGAAGCATAGATACTTTGGAAATTAGAAGTTGTAAGAAACATAGATACTTTTCAGTTCATAAATTTATTCATCAAAGCCAAAATACACTCCAATGCATCCCAGCAAGTAAGAAACTCTTCTTGACACAGATCAAGTCAAAAGTATAACAAGGAATTTACATCCAGAAAACGCGAGGCAACTTTCACTCATTCACGAGCAACCAACACCACTTGTTTTCCAATATTGTGACCAGAGAAAAGCCTAATAAGAGCCTTTGGTGCATTCTCTAGGCCTTCTGCTATGTCTTCCACATACGTAATTTTTCCTTCTCGGATGAGGGGCAGGACCATGTCAAGATACTTTGGGTACATGGGATAGTAATCGAAAACCAGGAATCCTTCCATCCGGACTCGTTTTGTGATGAGGCAGAACATGTTGTGTACACCTTCAGTCTCTTCAAGGTTGTACTGCGAGATCATCCCACACACGGGAATGCGACCGTGGAGTCTCATGTTCAGAAGTACCGCCTCAAGCATCTTTCCTCCAACATTCTCAAAGTAGATATCAATACCATCGGGTAAGCACCTGGCAAACAATTAAACAGAGGCATAGAGATTAATGTTAGACATTCAAGTTAATAAAATGGAAGAATGTAGCAACCTTCCTCCGATGCAAAAAAATGCTATTTCTTCAATTTCCGTCCTAAAGAACCAAATACAAATTGCATATTTTGGGGTCCTATTAAAAGATAAAGCGAGAAGACTACGGTCAAATTTTAAAAGGCCGCCAATGAAATGGCAAACATGGCCATTGTTTGGATATCTACTTAGACATGCATTGGAAACGTTTAAAAACTGGACGATGGCAATTTCCCGCATTCGGCATGCGGGTTTAGCCATTGCTCGGAGTTGCTCTAATGAGGCATGTAATATTGTAATGTACCAAAAGTTCATGGCAGAAATCCAACAAAGCCAAATAAGGGCTGAGTTTAGGGCTCCATAAGCACGTTGTAAGGACTCATGATCGATTGGTGTCCTTGAATTAGGTTGATCAAATCAGCTGTCCTACCCTACAATCTACTCAAGTTCTAAAACTCCGATTACTATTACTTTTTTTTTTGGTAATGCATGGTTTCCCACGCCTACTTGTGCGCACTTCGGACTAATCCTGGCAGCTTCTCTTACAACCTCTAATGCTTACGCATGGAGTGAGGTGGCCCCAACAGTTGCTATCACATCTTTCTCCAAAGGAAATATGAAACCCTCACCTTTTGAGAGCTTTATCCAAGTCTTGTTCCTCTTTATAGTTGAAAGCTTCATCGAATCCGAATTTGTTCTTCAGGAGATCAACCTTCAGTTGAAAAATGGTTGAAGAAAGAAACAATAGTAAAACGGAAAATGAAGAAGAGTCAATGACCATCATCTAATAATAGTATAAATTGTAGATATGATACATTTCATAAAGAGAATCTTTAGTATTTGATAATTTGAAACATCGATTATGCACCCCGAGAGAGAGAGAGAGAGAGAGAGAGAGAGAGAGAGAGAGAGATGCAATGCATCATGCCCCGAGCAGACACTACTCAGCAATGAAACAAGTTCTTCTGGTTGAGAAATAAAAGAGAACATGTTTGAAGCAACCGAAATGGTGATCAGGAAGCTTGAATTCGCAACAGAAATACTAGTAAACTGCTATCAAACAATGCCAAGGTACAAGACATTTACACAAGCAATAAATATAGACAAGCAATGAATGGTAATTTAGCAAAAATAGCAGAATGGACAAGTGAAAAGCAATCACCTTTTCTTTGGATCCAGCACTTCCAACAACATAACAATTCTTTAACTTCGCAAACTGGCCAACAAGCTGACCAACAGCTCCAAATGCAGATGAAACGTATACGTACTCTCCTTCCTTGGGAGAGCCTACCTCATAAAAACCAGCATAGGCTGTCATACCAGGCATACCTACAAAGTACAAACTCAACACTATGAAGATCCAATTCCAATGTGCTGAAAGTATATAGAAGTGAAATACCAGTGCAGGACATTTCATAGAGCCAAAGCATAGTAACGGAATGAAATATAAGAAGATGCTTTTCTTGGTGGAATCTTTATCAATGAACTTGTTGAGTTGTCCAAGAGAGAATGCAATGCCATTGTAAGAGAGGAACGAAAATGAACATGTCAGTTATTGAATTCAGCTTATCCTAAAATCACAGATTCACAGTACTAACTGATCACGAGTTCCTCACAGCAGTCGGAATTTTCATAAAGAAGTGGTGCAAAGGGCTTTGAACAAGTGAATGTTACTTCATCAACATTTCTAGTTTTCTAAAAATGAAAACTGTAATTTCACGCAAATAACTCAATAAAAATCCTTCCAGCTATTTTCCTTCCTAGTTGGACCTCCTCAATATAAAAGTGAGGTGACAAACTTTGTCGGTTAGGATAGATAGCATAATTCTGAAGAAGTGAGCAATAAATTTTCTCTTAGTAAGAAAGCATATACAATTAGGGATAAGGAAGGTAAGAAAAGATTGATTAGATTGCACATTTAGTCTGACTTGTAGAAACTGCCAGTCAAAAAAATAGTAAAGGAACTGTTAAATCAGCTAAGCAAAAGGAGGGTTGTCTGCAATTTCAAGCATCTATTAAAAAACACACATATTCTCCGCAACATCCATCACTTACGGTAGTAATATCATTGGCTTACTTTCAGTAGTTACCCACATAGTAGGAATGCCTAGCCCAAGTTATCCCCTTCTTAGCTTTCATTTAATAATATCATTGGCCTGCTTTAAGTTAGCAAATAACCAAATGGAAACGAAAAAAAATATACAGTTCTTTCAGCTCCATATCCTGCTATTGTACCTAAGTAAGTTGAAGGAGAAAATCTACCTAAGTAATTTGAAGGAGATAATCTACCCAAGTAATTTGAAGGAAAGAAATGGAATGAACTTACCAAGGATTCCAGTATAATAAGAAAGAGGCACATCTGTGTGTTCAATTTTAAAGAATGTCTTTGGTTCTGTAATGAGACTATACTCTTCCCATCCAGTCATTCCCCAAACTAAGTCACCTTTCTTGAAATTTGGATGTCCAGAATCAATAACTCTAGCCACTCCATAACCAATTATAGGCTGCTCAACATCAACAGGATCAGTAACTAACTGATGCAGATATAAGAATTTTTCGCAAGTCGACAGAAGTCCTTAAATATTCTTGTTATTCTGCAATCCTGGCCATTGAGTTGACTTGAGAACCATGGTTTTAACTTTTTTCCCAAACTAATCGACTAAATCCTCGAGGTGAATTATAGAGAGGCTGTGGAAATTATGTTCCCTCATTAACATAGAAAGATGCAAGATCATCAACTAGATATTCATCTTGGTAAGATTTCAAACCGAACTGATAAGCATGATCCGGTTTTGGTTTTAGTTTTGCCAGTAATTGAACCGAACCGAATCGCACCGTTGCGAAAACCCGTAAAAAATAAACGATTCAAATTACAGCAATAAATGCATAATGGTCTACAATCACAGCAGCAAGAACCCTGCGGTTTCCACCGTCTGAGGACACAAGTTAACTTCACTGTAAAAAGCGTAAGATATTTTGAGAAGTTAGAAGTTGTAAGAAACACAAGATACTTTTCAGTTCACAATTTATTCATCAAAGCCAAAATACACTCCACGCATCCCAGCAAGAAACTCTTCCTAACACAGCTCTAGTCAAAACTAGCCATAGTTTTACAAAGAACCAAAAAAAAGTATGCTAGGCATTTACATGCAGAAAACGCAAGGTGAATTTCACTCATTCACGAGCAACCAACACCACTTGTTTACCAATGTTGCGACCAGAGAAAAGCCCAATAAGAGCCTTTGGTGCATTCTCTAGGCCTTCTGCTATGTCTTCCACATACGTAATTTTTCCTTCTCGGATGAGGGGCAGGACCATGTCAAGATACTTTGGGTACATGGGATAGTAATCGAAAACCATGAATCCTTCCATTCGGACTCGTTTTGTGATGAGGCAGAACAAGTTGTGTACACCTTCAGTCTCTTCAAGGTTGTATTGTGAGATCATCCCGCATCCAAGAATGCGACCGTGGAGTCTCATGTTCAGAAGTACCGCATCAAGCATCTTTTCTCCAACATTCTCAAAGTAGATATTGATACCATCGGGTAAGCACCTGGCAAACAAATAAAACAGAGGCATAGAGTGTGGGGGTGTGAAAATCCGACTTCGACGTTCTCCGATGATTTGATCCGTAGCATAGCTCCTTTTTTATCCCATCGTCGGAACAGTACATCGTACCTGCAAACCAGATATCTATAGGCCATGTTTATTGACGGGACTACCAGTGACCCGACCTATAACTATTCCAACTAAAATTAATAGATAAAGGATTAACAACATCTCATGTTTTAGATGGTTAGTTATCTGACGCAACCCATGACCCACTGATATGACACTCCCATCCAATTGGCTTCAAATCCCAATAATGACCTCTCACCACAGTTATAATCCTGTCTCGTGTCTAAGTTGGCCAATCAAACAGGCCTATAATCTCTCCAATATACAACAATTTCAATTCACGAGAACCTCATCTTCAACTGGTCTTGAAAGACACTTTTTGGCAAACAGTTGGTGTGCATAATTATGGTCTACAGAATTGGTGAAGAAAGGGGCGCCTAGCACCTAGGCGCCGACTAATCGACCGACTAGTGCCTTGGCGAGGACTAGGAGCATACTAGTTAGTTGCCTAATCTAAGCGTTGGATCACAGCCTAGCAGCTAGGCAGCCGACTTTTAGAACACTGGTTCTGACATTTGACTTGCTATCCAGTTACCATTTAAATTTTTGGATCTTTCCCATCAAACAAAAAAACTACAAAATGGGGCAATAAGCATTGGGACCACAATCAATTTTGCCAATCCAGAAATTTCAACCAACAGTCTACTCCTACAGGCTATTACCTCAACAACCCATATCTCCAAAGTCATCAGACCAGTCTATATCTTTCCACACAAATCTCAACAACCATAATGCTCTGTTTGGATAGTCCTGGATTTCAAATGAAGGGCTTTTTTTCCGAAATGAAGAGATTTTACTTTCAGTTTTGACCTAAATTATGTTATCTCAAAACGACGGCATACTTTTAGTAATCTTTTCATTAGTTTTCCGTCAAAATTTCTGGGATCAATTATTCTTTCAGACCAGAGGGACAAAAATTAGTATGAAAATATCAACCGAAACTCAAAATGTCAAAACTAGTATAAAAATATCAAAATTTATGGGGTCAATTATTCAGATAGAACGGCACTAAAGACAGAGAGATTTCAAACCATTTTCATCCTTCATGATTTTTGTTTTTGCTTTTGGATGTAATTTTGTACCTTTTTAGACTAGTCTTGTCGAAACAAACAATTAATCTGAAATTATAGATGTGAATCTAACAAAAATTCAAAAAGGAACAACAAAAATACCGAAACAAAAGTTTAGGCGTTACAGAGAGATAGCTATAGATGCATGCGTTGTTAAGTGACTGACCGAACCAGGAGTGAATGAGGGAATGGAGCTGCCGCCACGCAAGAAGGGGTCGCAAGACAAGTAGAGATTCTTCACCACACCGATTTCGAACCTTGTGCTACACTCAGTCGAATCTTACTGGTCCTGAACTCGAAATCTGATTCTTTGGGAAAACCACTCATGTAGTCCCTCAGAATCACCTGCTTGTTGCTCACCTCCTCTACTACCCTCTCCGCCATATCAACTCCCTTTCTCTCTCTCTCTCTCTCTCAAAAAAAATTAAAAAATAAAAATGTGGTGAATGAGGCGATGAACGATATCGAAGGCAATAGTTCATGGGGATGTGGAAAATGGGGATTGGAGGGTGAAACACGCAAGAGAAGAGGAGGAAATGGTTTTGTCTTCCAAAACAGATTTTTTTTCCAGAACTTGGAAAAGTCGATCGTGTAATTATTAAATGGTAAACTTTTGAATAAGGTGTAACTGTAACTCCACAAAAGGAACAATGGTTCCTCCGGCGGCTGAGAATTTCATTATTAAACTCAATCCAGATGCAGCCTCCACTGAGGATCGAGGTCTTCTCCCCGACCACCATGGAAGATATTTTATTACTCCATTAGGCTCAACTTTTGTTAGAATATTTGTTCAATTGCTTTCTAATTAATTGAAGCTAGCAGACAGGGGCGGGGCAAGCTACGATTAAGTGATCAGAGGGTGTATATATATATATAGTGGAACCTCAAGAATGATTGCTAATAGTAATAGTTAGTACTGTATAAAAGATGGTTTAGCTTCTGGTGATATCACCACTCAATCATCCATATTGAGAATATGATAATTTTGGCGGAGGATGCGTATGTATGTGCGTTTCACTTTGCACTGTTCCGTGACTTTTTTAATTTATGGGGTTCGCAATTTTTTATTTTCTCCATTAGTCCATTAAAAATTTTCAAATAACTATGACATGACCCCCAATACAAAATGATCCCAATACAAAATGTCTTACTTGTCCTTCTAATTTTTTAGACACAACCCATCATCATCTTCTTCCTTTCTTCTCTCAGTCAATTGATGCCTCCTCCGTCTCCATAGCTCGCTATAGCCACCACCACCCGATCAAGAACACCCGCTGCACCACCTCCACTTCTCTCTCTCTATCTCTTAGTACAGTTGCCATTGAATTACCACACTGCGACCATTTTGAAAACAATACTTTCGGTAACTAACTGTTGAAAAAATATATATATTTCAGTAACTAACGGTTGAAAAAAAATATAATTTAGTAATTTCAAGCTCAAATATAATGAAAATGAAATTTTTTTTAATTTTTTTTGGGACCGTTTAAAAGATCTCAATGAGATTTATCAAACAAGATCTATATTGTTAGGAAAATTATTTACATAAACTCATAATTTTTAAGCTTGAAATTATCTATCTTTTCTAAAACTTCCTTTTTACAAAACTGAAACACCATTTAATTGCATTCTTAATGGTTTTAGTTTTAGCTTCTGGTGATATCACCACTCAATCAACAATTCAATCATCCATATTAATTGAGAATATGATACTTTTATATGTGTTTACGACGCACCAGACGGCCGGGTGGGGGGCGGAGGGGCAGATTCTCGGGGCGCGCCGATGACCAGGGACATGCAAACGATCCAGGGGGCGAAGAAGAAGTTGACGCGGACCGGGTGGAAGTACTTGCGCTTGACGGCTTCGAAGTAGAAGATGCATTTCAAGAAGTAGGTGGCGGAGACTAGGAGGAGGGCCAGGAACCAGAGGGAGAGGGTCGATGTGAGGTGGGATGTGGAGGAACTGGGTGGACGGGCTTGTGGAGAGGGAGAGCCAGAGGATGGATTGGCTGATGAGGCCTAAGCAGATGCCGAAGCAGCCGATCGGGAAGCGGAGGAGGAACGGCCATGGCTCGTCTTTTGGTAGGAGGATGTCTTCGTAGTCCTGCAATTACGGTCGGAGATCAAGTTAATTTTGTTTGGAACACCACAATGGATATATCTATGGGAGTATTGTTGTGGCACCACGTTGCTGTTTGCAAGGACTTTACTGCATCTATGTCGGGGCCGAACTTGAGATCTCATTGTTGTTACGGGCATGACAGGAAACAGTATGTTTAGCCTCACCAAGCGGCTTTGGAGACTTCAAGTACTTAATTATTGAACCGGTTATTTAGTGGTGAGCACAAGCTAATTGAAACATTTTATGAATACAATGAGAATGGCTCCATTAATTAAGACCGGACTGTGCATAGCGAAATATTGGGTCCATCTTGGCTTTTGATTATATGATCTGAAATGTCGTCTTTTGTCGTCTTGCCGAGTAGGCGCTTCTGGTGAAATTCAAGTCACTTGGACATCGATAGGTATGCAATAAGAATACATTTTTTGTTTTAAAAAAAAAGCTAGGATGATTTTCAAAATAAACTATAAAACAAAGAAAACTCCGATCACATGACTAACAACGTCCGATTGACCTCAATTTTTTAGAAATCATCTACTCAATGAGACAAAAACAATCAACATAAAAGTATACAAGTTAATTAAGGATATAAGTAAATTTCAGTTGATCAGACTCATCCTCAACATATAAGTAAATTTCAGCAGGGACACTTCTATTGACAGACTCATCCTCAACCCCTCCAAATCCCAACCCAAACCCATCATTTTTCTGTCACCAATTTCACCACTCTCGACAAAAAACTTCTATTGCAGTGTGCCTAATATTTTCTCATGACAACAAACAACTTCCAGGATACTCTATGGTTAAATTAAATGTGTCAGATTAATTTCCAGAAAAAACAAAACAAAACAAACATCATGTGTTTCGGTAGTTCAACCATCTGAAGAAACCAACAATCACGTACTGACGAAGAGAGAGAGAGAGAGAGAGAGAGAGAGAGAGAGAGAGAGAGAGAGAGAGATATTAATTAACGAAGACCAACTCCGCTAATATTATAGTATTCTAGCTAGAATAATGTTGACATGGTTGTTGAAAATGAGATTCAGAGAAAATAAGCAGGAGCATTGGAGAAGTATGAAGAAAATGTGTTTTTTCATAAGAAACTTTGACGATAGTGTTTTCAGCTTAAGTTTGTAGCATCTTTAGAGTCGGAGTTACAATGGCTGGTATATGATTTGATTTTGATTTTACTTTTGCCAGTAAATGAACAACCCTAAAAAAAGAACGATGCAAATTACAGCAATAAATACAAGATGGTCTACAATCACCGTAGCGAAAACCCTGCGGTTTCCACCACTACGGAATAAGTTGACCTTGCTGGAAGAAGCATATGATACTTTGGAAATTAGAAGTTGTAAGAAACATAAGATACTTTTCAGTTCACAATTTATGCATCAAAGCCAAATACACTTCAACGCATCCAGCAAGAAACTCTTCTTAACACTGCTCAATTCAGGTATACTAGCCATAGTTTTCCGAAGCACCAAAAACAAAAAAGGTATGCAAGGAAATTACATCCAGAAAACGTGAGGCGACTTTCACTCACTCACGAGCAACCAACACCACCTGTTTCCCAATATTGTGACCAGAGAAGCCCAATAAGAGCCTTTGGTGCATTCTCTAGGCCTTCTGCTATGTCTTCCACGTACGTAATTTTCCTTCTCGATGAGGGGCAGGACCATGTCAAGATACTTTGGGTACATGGGATAGTAATCGACAACCACGAAGCCTTCCATTCGGACTCGTTTTGTGATGAGGCAGAACAAGTTGTGTACCTTCAGTGTCTTCAAGGTTGTACTGCGAGATCATCCCGCACCTGGAAATGCGACCGTGGAGTCTCATGTTTAGAGTACCGCATCAAGCATCTTTCCTCCAACATTCTCAAAGTAGATATCGATACCCGGGGTAAGCACCTGGCAAACAAATTAAACAGAGGCATAGAGAATGTTAGATATTCCAGTTAATAAAATGGAAGAATGTAGCAACCTTGCTCCGATGCAAAAAATGTTATTTTCTTCAATTTCCGTCCTAAAGAACCAAATACAAATTGCATTTTTTGGGGTCCTATTAAAAGATAAAGCAAGAAGACTACGGTCAAATTTTAAAAGGCCGCCAATCAAATAGCAAACATGGCCATTGTATGGAAATCTATTTAGACATGCATTGGAAACGTTTAAAACTGGATGATGGCAATTTCCCGCATTCGGCTAGTGGGTTTAGCCATTGCTTGGAGTTGCTCTAATGAGGCATGTAATATTGTAATGTACCAAAAGTTTATGACAGAAATACAACAAAGCCAACTAAGGGCTGAGTTTAGGGCTCCATAAACACGTTGTAAGGACTCCTGATCGATTACTGTCCTTGAATTAGGTTGATCAAATCAGTAGTCCTTCTACCCAACAATGTGCTCAAGTTCTAAATTAAAACTCCAATTATTATTACATCTTTTTTTTTTTTTTGGCAAGGCCTGGTGTATCGGGCCAGCTTGTGCGCACTTTGGACTAATCCTGGCAGCCTCTCATACAACCTTTCAAACTTACGCATGGGGTGAGGTGGCTCCAACAGTTGCTATCACATCTTTCTCCAAAGGAAATATGAAACCCTCACCTTTTGAGAGCTTTATCCAAGTCTTGTTCCTCTTTATAGTTGAAAGCTTCATCAAATCCGAATTTGTTCTTCAGCAGATCAACCTTCAGTTGAAAAATGGTCGAAGAAAGAAACAATAGTAAAACGGAAAAAAGAAGAGTCAATACCATTATCTGATATTGGTATAAATTTTAGATATGATACATTTCATAAAGAGAATCTTTAGTATTTGACAATCTGAAACATTGATTATGCCCAGAGAGAGAGAGAGAGAGAGAGAGAGAGAGATGCAACGCATCATGTCCTGAGCAGACACTACTCAACAATGAAACAAGTTCTTCTGGTTGACAAATAAAAGAGAACATGTTTGAAGCAACCGAAATCGTGATCAGGAAACTTGAAATTCACAACAGACATACTAGTAAAATGCTATCAAACAATGCCAACGTATAAGACATTTACATAAACAATAAATATAGACAGGCACTGAATGGTAATTTAGCAAAAATAACTGAATGGACATGTGAAAGGCACTCACCTTTTCTTTGGATCCAGCACTTCCAACGACATAACAATTCTTTAACTTAGCAAACTGGCCAACAAGCTGACCAACAGCTCCAGATGCAGCTGAAACGAATACGTACTCTCCTTCCTTAGGAGAGCCTACCTCATAAAAACCAGCATAGGCTGTCACACCAGGCATACCTACAAAGTACAAACTCAACGCAATGAGGATCCAATTCCAATTAATGAGGTGAAAGTAGAAAGAAGTGAATACTAAAAACCAGTGCAGGACATCTTATAGAGCAAAAACATAGTAACGCAATGAAATATAGGAAGATGCTTTCCTTGTTGAAATATTTATCAATGAACTTGTTGAATTGACGTCCAAGAGAGAATGCAATGCACCATAAGAGAGGAACGACAATGAGCTTGTCAGCTATTGAATTTGTTAAAACATCCAACTCAAAACCAATTAGTAATAAGTGGAGAGGCCGCCCAAGCTCGTATATTAAATTTTGGATGTTAAAATTACTAATGTAGGACAAGTTCTGTTAAGCATCCAACTTATTATCAATGGTGGCACAAATTTCATTACGTAGAGTAGGAGTAAGAGCATCTTCAACCCATCTATCACAAATTCTCTATTTTAGAGACTCATATAATAATATTTTATTTAAAAAGTGTGTTTGGAGCACAATTTAAAAACACAAGTTTCCCTCCAAATCTTTAGTTTTAATATTTTCAATATAAGTTTATATCATCATTCATCGATACCTTTATAACGGTACCATTTTTTATACATTGAATCTATGTGTATTGGGTTATTTGCAATTTACATAAATGGAGATCCATCTCCATTTTGTGAGAGAGTCTCCATATATAGAGACTGAAACTTGGTTCTCTATTTAGAGCAACTCTAACCCATGACTCTTCATTTTTTTATTTTAGAGACTTAAAAACTATATTTTATCAAAAAGTGAATATAAAAAATGTTACTATTCACATACACTCCAACCACAAATCTCCATTCCAATCTCTATATTTCAAAAATCCATTCATTTCTTTTTAAAACTCAAGTTTCCCTCCAAATACTAAATACTAATTTTTCCAAATGTTGACAAAATATATTCAATAGTGGTCTCATTTTGTAGATATTGTCGATATGTGTTGAACAATACCAAATTTATATACATTGGAACATTATATTTTATAATATACATAAATGTTTTATATAGAGATCAATCTCTATTTGTTGCAAACATCTCTAAATATAGAGAATCAAATTTGAGTCTCTAAAATAGATACCCAATATAGAGTATGGTTGGAGTGAACTTGTTCTCTATTTTAGAGTTAGAGAACCAATATAGAGCTTGGATGGAGATACTCTCAGAGGCCCAAAATGGATATGGGTTGGAGCCTTTCCGTTATCCATTTTGTCACATCCTTTCTCCATTTTGGAGTATGGAGATGCATTGGAGATGCTTAGCATTTCCCTACCATGCTCTAAAACTCCAAAATGAAGAATGGATATAACATATTAAGGGAAGAATTTGTAATCTATCACATATTTTCTTAACTTTTTGTAATTTATGAAGGACTTTAATTTTGGAGGGACCCATTGTTCTTTTTTAGAGATTTGTTCTCTAAATTTAATTTTGAGTCTCCAAAAATGGAGAATATTACACTTCCATTTTGGAGATCAAATCTCTTAAAAAGGACGATGGGCTCCTCCAACAGTTCCCCATAAAGTTAAGAAAAGATGGGATAAATTACAAAATCTCTCTTTAATATGTCACATTCATTCTAGCTCCATTTTGGAGTTTTGGAGCTTGGTAGTTACCGCATTATCTGTCACGTAGCAAGAATGCCTAAGTAATATCATTGGCCGACTTTAAGTTAGCAAATAACCAAATGAAAAATATATATATACAGTTCTTTCAGCTCCATATCCAGCTATTGTACCTAAGTATGTTGGAGGAGATAATCTACCTAAGTAATTTGAAGGAAATAAACTGAATGAACTTACCAAGGATTCCAGTATAATAAGAAAGAGGCACATCTGTGTGTTCAATTTTAAAGAGTGTCTCTGGTTCTGTAATGAGACTATACTCTTCCCATCCAGTATATCCCCAAACTAAGTCACCTTTCTTGTAATTTGGATGTCCAGAATCAATAACTCTAGCCACTCCATAACCAATTATAGGCTGCACAACATCAACAGGATCAGTAACATTACGTTGCCTCGAGAACCAAAATATTCTAGTTATTCGGCAATCCTGGAATTGACTCGAGAACCATGGTTTTAACTTTTTCCCAAAGTAATTGACTAAATCCTCGAGGTGAATTATAGAGAGGCTGTGGAAATTATGTTGCCTCGTTAACATAGAAAGATGCAAGGTCATCAACTAGATATTCATCTTGGTAAGAAATTTAAAAACAAAGTTGAAGATCAAATAATTGTCATGATACCCTAAACTGTTAAACATAGTCGTACTAATGTAGAAACTGGAGTCTTCTGATCACATTGTTACGATAGTTTCAGAATTTCTCCAATTTTCGACTGCTCCTCCATGTTCAGATTTAGGGAATGACTTCGGTGTCCCGGTCATTTTGGGGACACCATAACTTTTGGCATAACAAAACCATTATGAGCATAACCAAAATCCATTACAAACATAACAGAACCATAACAAGGCATAACCAAAATCATAACAAGGCATAACTTATTTGTTATGCCTTAGTTGGGTTTGGTTACGCTTTGATTGATTTTTTGGATATTCCTTGGTTATGCCTTATTTGGGTTCTGTTATACTTATAATGGATTTAGTTATGCTAATAATGATAAAGTTATACCAAAAATTACGGTGTCCCCAAAATGACCGGGGACACCATAGCATCATCCTTAGATTTATGTTTTAAAAATCTCTAGGCGCTATTTGAGTAGAAAGGGGCGCCTAGCACCTAGGCTCTGACTAATCGGCTAACTAGGGCCTAGGCAGGGACTAGACGCGGATTAGTCAGCTACTTAATCTAGGCGTTGGATCACCGCCTAGCGGCTAGGCAGTCGACTTTTAGAATACCGGTTATGATGTTTGGCTTGCTATCCAGTTACCAATTAAATTTTTGGATCTTTCCCATCAAATAAAAAAACTACAAAAAGGGGCAATAAGCATTGGGATCGCAATCAAGTTTACTAATGCAGAAATTTCAACTAACAGTCTACTCCTACCCGGTATTACCTCAACAGTCAATAACCCATATCTCCAAAGTCATCAGACCAGTGTACCTCGTTCCACTTTCTTTCTAAACCTTCTTTTTAAAAAGAAGGTAATTTCAAACTCAAATATAACGAAAATGAAAAATCATTTTTTAATTTTTTTTTGCACCGTTTAAAAGATCTGAATGAGATCTATCAAACAAGATCCATATTGGTAAATAAATTATTAGCGTAAACACATGATTTTTGAGCTTAAAATTATCTTCTTTTTAAAAAAGTTCTTTTTGTAAGAAAGTGGAACACATATAAGACCACTTAAATCTCAACAACTATAATGCTCTGTTTGGATAGTTCTGGATTTCAAATGAAGGGATTTTTTCGGACAAGACGAAATAAAAGAGATTTTATGTCCAGTTTTGACCTAAATTATTTTATCTTAAAACGACGGCATACTTTTAGTATTCTTTTCATTAGTTTTCCGTCGAAATTTCTGGGATCAATTATTTTTCCCGACGAAAGGGATAAAAACTAGTATGAAAATATCAACCGAAACTCAATCAAAACTAGTAATATAAAAATATCAAAATTTATGGGGTCAACCATTCAGAGACAAATAATTTCAAACTTTTTTCATCTTTTAATGATTTTTTTTTTTGGCTTTTGGACGTAATTTTTATCTTTTTTTAAGACTAGTCTTGTCGAAACAAATAGTTAATCCGAAACTATTGACATGAATCTAACAAAAATTCTGAAAGGAGCAAAAGTATAGGCCTTATAGAGATTTAGCTATAGATGCGTTGTGACTGACCGAACCAGGAGTGAATGAGTGAATGTAGCTGCCTTTCAAGTTCCTCATGCGGTCAACCGTGAAGGGGTCGCAAGACAAGTACAGATTCTTCACCACAACCGATTTCGAACCTCCTGCTACATTCAGTCGAATCTTACTGGTCCTCACCTCGAAATCTGACTCTTTGGGGATCAAACCACTCACGTAGTCCCTCAGAATCACCTGCTTGTTGCTCACCTCCTCCTCTTCTACTCTCTCCGCCATATCAACACCCACCCACCCCCCTCTCTCTCTAAATCAAAATGTGGAGAATGAGGCGATGATCGATACCGAAGGCAATAGTGTCGAGAAGTTAAAGTGTCGAGGTGGAGAATGTAGGGTGAAACACGCAAGAGGAGAGAGGGAAATGGTTTTGGCTTCCAAAACGGAGTACTACTACTATTTTTTTTTTCAGACCTTGGAAAAGTCGTGTGATTATTGAGTGGTAAACTTTTGAATTATAGGGTATTCGGATAAATAAGTTAAAATGGCTTATTTTTTGTCTTTATTCAAATTTTTTTCGTATCACTTAGCTTATTGTCAATTTTTTGGGGATTATTGCATCCTCATGACAAGAATCTAAAAAGTAAAATTTTTTGACCAAAATCCAATTTTTTTTTGAATAAGGACGAAACAATTCGCTTATTGGCTTATTTTTGTTTTTTGTGGCTTTATTTGGCTCATTTTTTGCGGAAAAGTCAATGGCTTTTTTAGAAGAACACTAAGGGGTAACTCCACAAAAGGAACAGTGTTTTGGTTGGCAGCAGGGTGGAAATTTTTTCAGTGCCGGCTAGGTAACGTGTGGTGTTCGCTCGGTGCATCTGAACAGTCCATTGCGTTTTTCAATGGCTCGAATTTTGAAACAGAAACAAGAGAGAAAGTGTTGGAATGAGAGGAGAAAGAGGATTTCAATTCGATCTGTCCAAAAGTATATTGAAAGGCTCAGATATGGTAAACGGGTACCACGTGGGATATACCCACCCAGAACCGAAAAATTTCTGCGGCTGGGAATTTTCAGCTTCCGGTTCTCAATCTTCGAAGGAGTATCAAATTCAGCCAAAGAGCAAAGAGTTTAATTAGTGTTAAAGGTGTTGAAATCAGCACATGTTGAAGCATGGCTCCAATTCTCTCATTGGTCAAAGATTGGATAGAGGTGGCAGCCTTTGTAGACTTCAAAAGGCATGCCTAAAGTCTGGAAAAATCTCAGGCGTGGGTTCGGAGTAATTGCCATGTTTGGCATGGCTTGTGAATATAAAGTTTTGAATGGTCTATAAATTGAAGACCTTGGTTTTTTTATTTATTTATAGGCAATCTTGACAATGGGTACATCAAGTTGGGAGACGGGAAGGAGAATTCAACAAAAAGTTGGAAGAAAACACATATTGGGACAAAGCTCAAAACACCTTAAGGACCTCAAGATGTCCAAATTAAACAATAAAGCTCAAAACCCAAAAGGCCAAAAGCCCAGAATTACAATTCAGCCCAAAACCAAGGTCTGGCCCAGAAGGACCAAATGAAACCCTAACGCACCTAAACTCAGACAGCCCCAGAATTGCCGCCACACCCGCTGTTGCCGCCACAACCACACACCCCAACCACGACCCAACTGCCAACACCACTACGATGCCCACGAGCCACTGGATCCCACAAGAGGCCAAGAAACCGACCACCTCCATCTGCAAAACACCAAACAAACCCCAGCGACAATAATCTTCAACAGCAAAAGTACCGCCCCATAGCAACGAACTGCCGGCCCCACGAGATGTGTATACCTTATTTGTGCCAACGTTTTACCATATTAATCTATTAAAACCTTTTGAAAGAAATTATACTCCCTCCGTCCCTTTTTAAGTGTCCTGCTTTGTAACTCCAACTTATTAAAAAGACATCATCATTATACCTTTCACAACAACTTTTCCCTCCACTTTCCCTACTTACCCATCATCATTACACTTTTACTCACTTACTTTACAAAATGGACACTTATTAAGGGACAACCCAAAATGGAATACCGGACTATAAATAAGGGACGGAGGGAGTAGTGAGTACGTTGGGGGTAAACTTCTCAAAAATATGTTGTCCTTTAGGATGACATGATGAGATTTTCTATAGCAGTCTTAAATTCGAAGAATATTATTCAAGTTAACGGGGTTTGCAATGTAGTTGAGTTTTTTTTTAAGCTTTATTTGTAATTTTATAAGCTAACTAGACAAAAAAAAAAAAAACAGTAGTTATTGTAATGAATGCAAAATTAACACATTTAAACCATCGATAATAAAAATAGATAGAAGCCAAAGCCTAACACTTACATCTATAGATTCTTCATTTCTCTTTCTTTTTTCAATGTTTTAATTATGATTAGGAGCTTTTATTTAAGGTAATGTGTTAGGTGTTCAAATTATCTAGATTAATGGGCTGTAATTGGGTTGTGATTGAGTATTGAACTAGTTTTAGGTTTGGTGTTCGATTTTTTTTTTTTGGTTTAGGTGTTCAAGACTATTAGAAATGGGTGTTCAATGATATTTGAGTTGGGTGTTCATAAAAAGGTTAACACATAATTTTTACATCGATTCTAAGAAAAAAAATTGTTCGGGTATTTAGTTGACCAAGCAATGCCCTACATTGAGCCGCCTCTGCTAGTGCAGCAGAGAAACCGATTTGTCGTTCGCGATTAGCTCGAGGCTTGGCACATTATAGGCTTGACTCATTAATAAATCAAAATCGAGCTCGAGTTTGAATCTCATTTAGTAAACGAGCTTATCTCATGTTAGATTTCTTAAAGGGTTCCAACCTAAAATCAATTGGTTATAGGTGGAGTAGCATCTAGAATTTATTAACCAAGTTTGGGTGGCTTAGATGAGCGATGTGGGACAAGTCTAACACTCCCCTAGCCCGGATGCATGTGGAGGTGACTCACTGACTCGGACGACAGAGATGACAGAGACTTTTCCACGAGAGGTGAGGCTACCCAAGACCTAGCTCTGATACCATGTTAGATTTCTTAGAGAGTTCCAGCTCAAAACCAATTGGCTATAGATGGAGTAGCCTCTAGAATTTATTAAACAAGCTTTGGTGGCTTAGATGAGCGATGTGAGACAAGTCTAACACTCTCCCTCACGTGCAGCCCGGATGCACGTGGAGGTGACTGACCAGGAGTTGACTGATTGACTCGGGCGATAGAGATGACAGAGACTTTCCCACGAGAGGTGAGGCCACCCAAGACCTAGGTCTGATACCATGTTAGATTTCTTGGAGGATTCCAACCTAAAACCAATTAGCTATAGGTGGAGTAGCCTCTAGAGTTTATTAACCAAGTTTGAGTGGTTTAGATGAGCGATGTGTGACAAATCTAACATTTGATGTAATTTCACTCCGCCATCTTCTCTCTCGAAAACCCAACTAGTAGAGCAAATTCAGAATGAGGCAACACGAACGATGAAAATTCAGAATGAGGCAACAAGACAAGTACTCAAGTGTTCGTCAAAGTTTTGCACCTCTTTCTCTCTCTCTCTCTCTCTTTCTCTGATCTCTTCCTCCCGGCGGTAGTTTACCACCCGATCCAGGGTTGTTGATACCGTTCCGTACCGGCCAGTACGTTCCATTTCAACGCATATCCGGTACTCTTTACCTCCATTTCTGTCTCGTCCAACTTTCCGGCTGATCTCAGACGATTCCGACGTATCGGGCGAATCTCGGCCAAGACGCTGTTACCGGGATTTTCGTCCGAGATTTTGCAGATCACGACCGGAAGCTGTTACAAGGGCATCTCTGCTAAATCGCAACAGAGAGAGAGAGAGAGAGAGAGAGAGAGAGAGAGAGAGAGAGAGAGAGATCTAGAGAAGCTTGTCGAGTTGTGGCTGATCGCATCTCTCGTAGAGCAGATACCTGTGTATGCACTTCGCCATGACTGGGTCTAATTGACTGGTTGAGGAGAGAGAGAAAGAGAAGTTGAGGCGGGGAGGATGTGCTGGACCTGCTGGTAGAAATTTTTAAAAAGAACTTGAAGCCCTAAAATGATAGAAAGAAGAAATTACCCTTGGTTATTACTAGTATTACAAGTTACAACTTACACGTGGGGCTAGTACTTACTGAGAAAGGTATAGTTTTTTTTTAAAAATAAAATTTGAACTCTCATGATTTGATATTTATGGGAACTTATCTTAATGAGAGTGCAATTTGTGTTGTTTAGTAAAAGGTTATGGTATAATATATTAATAACATGCAAAAAATAACTGATTTATAACTATACTAGTGTTTGCCCGTGCATACGGCACTACCCACCCCGATTGAAATTGAAATTACCCTTTGAATCTTGATAGTGGCTCAAAAAAAGTTTATTTCAATTTTTAGGTAGCTATAAAAATTTTAGATAGCTACAAATTGTTGGAAATTAACCCTTTTTTTTTTAACAGCAAAGATTTTTTTATTGATATGAAAAAAGGATTACCCGCAATAATCATCTGCAACTTAGCACAAAATTGATAAGGTAGAAAATATATCTGTTGAGAAGAGAGCATTTTAACAAACACATGATGAGCAACAGAAAATACCTCTCCCGATTTGATTTCTCCCAAAGGGTTTAACGGTCAAGGAGTCCCGGTGATCGACAGTCCACTGGGGGAACCCCTTCCCCGAAGACAGTCACTCGAGAAAAAGGAGAGGAAAAGTCCTCTAGTAGAAAGGAAGTAAGGAGAATTGCTTTCCCCCCTTCTTTCTTTTCTTCACCGTTGGGGAAAACATAGACAGAAAGAGAGAGTAGATGGCATTTGTGTAATATGGTGGGCAAATGTGGATACTTTCATAAAATGTGAAAAAATGCATCTCAACCCTTGGATCCAATAAATCTGAGCCGTTACAACAACTTGTCCCCACACCCTTTTGTTTTATAATAGAGATGATGTTAATAGCGCTAAATCCGAAACGGTACCCGGTATCTGACCGGTACCGGTACGTACTGTACCAGTAGAAAAATCGATACTCTAACCGGTACGGTATTCAGAACCTTCACCCGATCTGAAGTAAGTAAATACTAATACTATATTTCTTCCACTTCTTGCATGAAATTCTTATTGTTCTTGTTATTTGCTTAGTGTCTTTTAACCTACGGTTTTTGCCTTTTTTTTTTTTTGATATTTTGTTATTGGATGTTTAGTGTTTTTAACTCTATTAAAAATGATGATCGGTTTTGGTAAAAAACCAAACCGAACTGATAAGCATGATCCGGTTTTGGTTTTAGTTTTGCCAGTAATTGAACCGAACCGAATCGCACCGTTGCGAAAACCCGTAAAAAATAAACGATTCAAATTACAGCAATAAATGCATAATGGTCTACAATCACAGCAGCAAGAACCCTGCGGTTTCCACCGTCTGAGGACACAAGTTAACTTCACTGTAAAAAGCGTAAGATATTTTGAGAAGTTAGAAGTTGTAAGAAACACAAGATACTTTTCAGTTCACAATTTATTCATCAAAGCCAAAATACACTCCACGCATCCCAGCAAGAAACTCTTCCTAACACAGCTCTAGTCAAAACTAGCCATAGTTTTACAAAGAACCAAAAAAAAGTATGCTAGGCATTTACATGCAGAAAACGCAAGGTGAATTTCACTCATTCACGAGCAACCAACACCACTTGTTTACCAATGTTGCGACCAGAGAAAAGCCCAATAAGAGCCTTTGGTGCATTCTCTAGGCCTTCTGCTATGTCTTCCACATACGTAATTTTTCCTTCTCGGATGAGGGGCAGGACCATGTCAAGATACTTTGGGTACATGGGATAGTAATCGAAAACCATGAATCCTTCCATTCGGACTCGTTTTGTGATGAGGCAGAACAAGTTGTGTACACCTTCAGTCTCTTCAAGGTTGTATTGTGAGATCATCCCGCATCCAAGAATGCGACCGTGGAGTCTCATGTTCAGAAGTACCGCATCAAGCATCTTTTCTCCAACATTCTCAAAGTAGATATTGATACCATCGGGTAAGCACCTGGCAAACAAATAAAACAGAGGCATAGAGTGTGGGGGTGTGAAAATCCGACTTCGACGTTCTCCGATGATTTGATCCGTAGCATAGCTCCTTTTTTATCCCATCGTCGGAACAGTACATCGTACCTGCAAACCAGATATCTATAGGCCATGTTTATTGACGGGACTACCAGTGACCCGACCTATAACTATTCCAACTAAAATTAATAGATAAAGGATTAACAACATCTCATGTTTTAGATGGTTAGTTATCTGACGCAACCCATGACCCACTGATATGACACTCCCATCCAATTGGCTTCAAATCCCAATAATGACCTCTCACCACAGTTATAATCCTGTCTCGTGTCTAAGTTGGCCAATCAAACAGGCCTATAATCTCTCCAATATACAACAATTTCAATTCACGAGAACCTCATCTTCAACTGGTCTTGAAAGACACTTTTTGGCAAACAGTTGGTGTGCATAATTATGGTCTACAGAATTGGTGACATTGGTGGACGAAGGGGGAAGTTGAGTGTCTGGTCTTCGAAGGGTCATTTTTGCCAAACAGTTGGTATGCGTATTTATGGTCTCCAGAGGTGGACAAAGGGGAGAGTGTTTGCAATCAAAGACGAGGTGAAAATTTGAATGCATGACTTGCCTGTTTTGGCCTTGTGTAGGGATGCACTTGGGTTCAGTCCGGTACGTTGTTGTTGTTGGAGTAATGGTCAGAGGCTGCCGGAGTAATTAAGCATGAGAACGGGGTGCCAGAAGGATGGTGCAATTTTTTTTGGAGGCCAGGGGAGTCGGAGGTGAAGGGGCTTCCAGAAGGAGGATGGATTGGTTTTGTGGGAGGCTAGGGGAGGCGGTTGTTGTTGTGTGTAGTGTTTCCTTTTGGGGTGTTGCATTGTATCGTTTGGAAAGAACTGTTAGTTGGAGGGTTTCATTGTTTCGGTTGGGAAGAGGTGTGGGGTGGCCTGGGATTAATTGAAATTGCAAGGGGTATTTGTGGAAATGAAAAAATAGGAAACACTTTCGTACATTTAGAAGAAGTAGTATAGTATAGATAAGAAACTTTGACGATAGTGTTTTAGCTTAAGTTTGTAGCATCTTTAGAGTCGGAGTTACAATGGCTGGTATATGATTCGGTTTTGGTTTTACTTTTGCCAGTAAATGAACAACCCTAAAAAAAGAGCGATACAAATTACAACAATAAATACAAGATGGTCTACAATCACCGTAGCGAAAACCCTGCGGTTTCCACCACCTACGGACATAAGTTGACCTTGCTGGAAGAAGCATATGATACTTTGGAAATTAGAAGCTGTAAGAAACATAAGATACTTTTCAGTTCACAATTTATTCATCAAAGCCATAATACACTTCAACGCATCCCAGCAACAAACTCTTCTTAACACTGCTCAACTCAAAAAGTATACTAGCCATAGTTTTCCGAAGCACCAAAAACAGGTATCCAAGGAATTTACATCCAGAAAACACGAGGCGACTTTTACTCATTCGCGAGCAACCAACACCACCTGTTTTCCAATATTGTGACCAGAGAAAAGCCCAATAAGAGCCTTTGGTGCATTCTCCAGGCCTTCTGCTATGTCTTCAACGTACGTAATTTTTCCTTCTCGGATGAGGGGCAAGACCATGTCAAGATACTTTGGGTACATGGGATAGTAATCGAAAACCATGAATCCTTCCATTCGAACTCGTTTTGTGATGAGGCAGAACATATTGTGTACACCTTCAGTCTCTTCAAGGTTGTACTGTGAGATCATCCCGCACCCTGAAATGCGACCGTGGAGTCTCATGTTCAGAAGTACCGCATCAAGCATCTTTCCTCCAACATTCTCAAAGTAGATATCGATTCCTTCGGGTAAGCACCTGGCAAACAAATTAAACAGAGGCATAGAGAATGTTAGATATTCCAGTTAATAAAATGGAAGAATGTAGCAACCTTGCTCCGATGCAAAAAATGTTATTTCTTCAATTTTTGTCTTAAAGAAGCAAATACAAATTGCAATTTTTTGGGGTCTATTAAAAGATAAAGAGAGAAGACTACACTCAAATTTTAGAAGGCTGCCAATGAAATGGCAAACATGGCCAGTGTTTGGACATTTATTTAGACATGCATTGGAAACGTTTAAAAACTGGACGATGGCAATTTCCCGCACTCGGCATGTGGGTTTAGCCATTGCTCGGAGTTGCTCTAATGAGGCAGAAATACAATAAAGCCAACGAAGGGCTGAGTTTAGGGCTCCATAAACACGTTGTAAGGACACCTAATCAATTACTGTCCTTGAATTAGGGGTTGTTTGATAAAACTGAAAACTGAAACTGAAAGCTGAAAAATTAAGTACTGGAAACTGAATGCTGAAATTTTTAAGCTGAAAAGCTGTTTGATAAAATATATTAAGTACTGAATTAAAAAAATGATGAATTAATTTTGTTTCAATTCTTTCTTAATTTACTAACAGTCACAATATACTTCTGATAACAGTGGTGGAGTGGTGGTGGTGAAGTAGTGGTGGTGGTGGTGTAGTGGTGGAGGTGGTGATGGTGGTGGAGTGGTGGAGGTGGTAGAGTGGTGGTCAGAGTGGTGGTGTGGTGCTAGTAGTGGTGTGGTGGTGGTGGTGGTGGTGGTGTAGTGGTGGTAGTGGTGGTGGAGTGGCAGTGATGGTTGTGATGATGGTGGTGGAGGTGGTGAAGTGATGTAGTGATGGTAGTGGTGGTGGTTGTGGTCGAATGGTGGTGGAATTGGTGGAGGTGATGGAGTGGTGGTGGTGGTGGAAGTGGTGGTGTAGTGGTGGTGGTGGTGAAATGGTGGTAAGAACGGTGGTGGTGGTGGTGGAGTGGTGGTGGTAGAGTGGTGGAGTTGGTGGTGGTGGTGGTGGTAGTGGAGGTGGTGGTGGTGGAGTGGTAGAGTTGGTGGTGGTGGTAGTGGAGGAAGTGGTGGTGGTGGAGCTGGTGCTAGTGGTGGTGGAGTGGTGGAGCTAGTGGTGTTGATGTGGTGGAGGAGTAGTGGTTGTGGAGGTGGCGGTGGTGGTGGAGGTGGTGGTAGAGTGGTGGAGGTATTGATGGGAGTGATTGTGGTGGTAGTATGATGGTTGAATATAAGTATTTATAAATTTAGCCAGAATTAAGTAGCTCAAAGCTACTTAATTTTTTTTAACTTTTTGGCCTATATTTTAAGTGATACTTAATTTGTTAAGCAATGTAAGATGTGGTTATTAAACCTACTGAATCACTTATTACTTAATTGATTCAGTTTTAAGTGCTGAATTTAGGTTATCAAACAAGCCCAAGGTTGATGAAATTAGCAGTCGTTCAACCCAACAATGTACTCAAGTTCTAAACCTCCAATTACTGTCATGTCTTTTTTTCCTTTTTTGGTAATGCATGGTGTCTCGGTCAAGCTTGTGCGCACTTTGTAGATAATTTCGGTAGCCTCTTGTACAACCTTTTACACGCTAATGCATGAGGTGCGGTGGCTCCAACAATTGCTATCACATCTTTCTCCAAAGGAAATAAGAAACACTCACCTTTTGAGAGCTTTATCCAAGTCTTGTTCCTCTTTATAGTTGAAAGCTTCATCGAATCCGAATTTGTTTTTCAGCAGATCAACCTTCAGTTGAAAAATGAAGAAAGAAACAACAGTAAAACGGAAAATGAAGAAGAGTCAATGACCATTATCTAATATTAGTATAAATTTTAGATATGATACATTTCATAAAGAGAATCTTTAGTATTTGATAATCTGAAATATCGATTATGCAGAGAGAGAGAGAGAGAGAGAGAGAGAGAGAGAGAGAGAGAGATGCAATGCATCATGCCCTGAGCAGACACTACTCAGCAATGAAACAAGTTCTTCTGGTTGACAATAAAAGAGAACATATTTGAAGCAACAGAAATCATGATCACGAAACTTGAAATTCGCAACACAAATACTAGTAAACTGCTATCAAACAGTGCCATGGTGTAAGACATTTACATGAGCAATAAATATAGACAGGCACTAAATGGTAATTTAGCAAAAATAGCAGAATGGACATGTGAAAGGCACTCACCTTTTCTTTGGATCCAGCACTTCCAACTACATAACAATTCTTTAACTTTGCAAACTGGCCGACAAGCTGACCAATAGCTCCAGATGCAGCTGAAACGAATACGTACTCTCCTTCCTTAGGAGAGCCTACCTCATAAAAACCAGCATAGGCTGTCACACCAGGCATACCTACAAAGTACAAACTCAACGCAATGAGGATCCAATTCCAATGTGCTGAAATTAGAAAGAAGTGGATATGGAAAACTAGTGCAGGACATGTTAATTATAGAGCAAAAACATAGTAACGCAATGAAATATAAGAAGATGCTTTCCTTGTTGGAATCTTTATGAATAAACTTGATGAATCCAAGAGAGAATGCAATGCTCCGTAAGAGAGGAATGACAATGAGCATGTCAGCTATTCAATTTGTTAAAGCATCCAACTGAAAATCAATTGGCAATGAGTAGAAAGGCTTTCCACGCCTGTATACTAGATTTTGGATGTTATATTAACCAATGTGGGATAAGCTCTGTTAAAGCATCCAACCGGTTATCAGTGGTGGGCACAAATTTCATTACTTGGAGTAGTAGTAAGAGCATCTTCAACCCATCTCTCACAAATTCTCAATTTTAGAGACTTAAATAATAATATTTTATTTAAAAAGTGTGTTTGGAGCACAATTCAAAAACACAAGTTTCCCTCCAAATTTTTAGTTTTAATATTTTCATAAGTTTATCGAATTATGTCGAAGATGGATCTCATTTTAAAGGTGTCGTCGATACCTTTATAACGGTACCCTTTTTTATACATTAAATATGCATATATTGAGTTATTTGCAATTTACATAGATGGAGATCCATCTCCATTTTTTGAGAGCGTCTCCAGGCCCAAAATGGATATGGGTTGGAGCCTCTCCGTCCTCCATTTTGGAGTTTTGGAGATGCTAAGCATCTCCCTACCAAGTTCTAAAACTCCAAAATGGAGAATGGAGGTAACATATATAGGGAAGAATTTGTAATCTATCACATATGTTCTTAACTTTTTGTAATTATGGAAAAATTTTGGAGGGACCCATTGTTCTTTTTTAGAGATTTGGTCTCCAATTTAAATTTTGGGTCTCCAAAAATGGAGATTACACTTCCATTTTGGGGATCAAATCTCTAAAAAGGATGACGAGTTCCTCCAACATTTCCCCATAAAGTACAAAATGTTAAGAAAATATGGGATAAATTATAAAATCTCTCCTTAATATATATGTCACATCCATTCTCTATTTTGGAGTTTTAGAGCTTTGTACTTACCCACATTATCTGTCACGTAGCAGGAATGCCTAAGTAATATCATTGGCCTACTTTAAGTTAGCAAATAACCAAATGAAATATATATATATGATTCATCTCCATATCCTGCTATTGTACATAAGTATGTTGGAGGAGATAATCTACCTAAGTAATTTGAAGGAAACAAACGGAATGAACTTACCAAGGATTCCAGTATAATAAGAAAGAGGCACATCTGTGTCTTCAATTTTAAAGAGTGTCTCTGGTCCTGCAATGAGACTATACTCTTCCCATCCAGTCATACCCCAAACTAAGTCACCTTTCTTGAAATTTGAATGTCCAGAATCAATCACTCTAGCCACTCCATAACCAATTATAGGCTGCACAACATCAACAGCATCAATAACTAATGCAGATTTAAGAATTTTCCGCAAGTCGACGGAAGTCCTAAATATTCTAGTTATTCGGCAATCCTGGCCATTGAGTTGACTTGAGAACCATGGTTTTAACTTTTTCCCAAAGTAATTGACAAAATCCTTGAGGTGAATTATAGAGAGGATGTGGAAATTATGTTGCCTCATTAACATAGAAAGATGCAAGATCATCTACTAGATATTCGTCTTGGTAAGAAATTTCAAAACAAAGTTGAAGATCAAATAATTGTGATGATACCCTAAACTGTTAAACATAAGTTGTACTAATGTAGAAACTGGAGTCTTTTGATCACGTTGTTATGACAGTTTCAGAATTTCTCCAATTTTCGACTGCTCCATGTTTTGACCTATGTTCTAAAAATCGCTAGGTGCTTGTTGAGTAGAAAGGAGCGCCTAGCACCTAGGCACCGACTAATCGGCCAACGAGTTCCTAACCGGGGAGTAGGCGCAAACTAGTCAGCTGCCTAATCTAGGCGTTGTATTACCTCCTAGCGGCTAGGCAGCTAACTTTTAGAACATTGGTTTTGACGTTTGACTTGCTACCCAATTAGCAATTAAATTTTTGGATCTTTCCCATCAAATAATAAAACTACAAAAAGGGGCAATGAGCATTGGGATCGCAATCAAGTTTAATAATGCAGAAATTTCAACCAACAGTCTACTCCCACATGGTATTTCCTCAACAATCAACAACCCATATCTCCAAAGTCATCAAACCAGTCTATATCTTTCCACACAAATCTCAACAACCATAATGCTCTGTTTGGATAGTTCTGGATTTCAAATGAAGGGATTTTTTTTCCGACATGACGAAATGAAGAGATTTTATGTTCAGTTTTGACTTAAATTATTGGGAAAATTTTAAAATAGCACCTGAACTTTGGACTTAATGTCCCATAAACACCTGAACTTCAATTTATTTCAATTGAAGACCTGTGCTTACAAAACCCCCTAATTCAAACACCTACTGTTATATTCCGTTCATTTTGTCAAAAAAATACTGATGTGGCATCTTTTTGCCGTTAAGTGCGTTAGTTGCACATGATACGATTTTAAAAGATGCACACAATCAAATCCCTCCTTTCTCTCTCAATCTCCTCGCCTCCCTCTTCTCCCACATCGTCATTCACTCTTCCAACGAGAACCCCAATACTACTCCCATGGAAACACCACCACTGACCCAAAAAATCCCCAACGATCTCCTCAACCTTTTGCGTCGGCTCCGACTGCCTCGTCTACCACCTCCTCAACCCATACCACACCGTACCCCAAGGCCTTCCTCTCCTTCTCTAACCCCAACGTCATCGCCGTAGGCATTGATATGGCGTCGGTCGCGAAGAAACTCTACGAGGTCCACGAGATTAAAATCGCGGATGTTGTCCGGCAACTTACAATTGAACCAAATCGAAGCTATCCGGTGACTTACTATCGAACAAATTCATTTGGATTTACAAAATTCAAAAATTCCGTTGCGTTTCGGCGACTAGAAATTGTTTAATTCCATTTTATTGGCGCCCAAAAATTGAAACAGATTAGGGAAATGGGTTTTTAAGCAATCGTTTCCATGATTGGGTGTAAACTTTTTAATTGGGCTTGGAGGTGGCGTACTGAAGAGGAGTTGATTCGCCGAAAGCAGGAGATGGGTGGTAAGCTCACTAGAGAGGAGTTTATTCGCCGGCCTCGGAGGAGTGGGAGGGGAGTTGGGCGGCGATGGAGGAGGCGGTCGAGAGGAGGGGAGGGTGAAAGAGGGAGGGAGGGAGGCCAGGGGGAGAGAGAGAGGGGATGGGTTTTGATTCTATGCTTTGCAAGGACTGGATTTCATGTGTCAAAGGGTCACTTAACGGAATAAACATGCCATGTCACCACATTCTTGATATATTGGACGGAATATGACAGTAGGTGCCTGAATTTGGGGGTTTTGTAAAGCACGGGTGTTCAATTGAAATTAAGTAAAGTTCAGGTGTTTATAGGACATTGAGTTTAAAGTTGAGGTGCTATTTTGAAATTTTCCCAAAATTATTTTATCTCAAACCGACGGAATACTTTTAGTAATCTTTTTATATTTTTCCGTCAAAACTTCTGGGATCAATTATTCTTCCCGACGAGAGGGATAAAAACTAGTATGAAAATATCAACCGAAACTCAAAATGTCAAGGATGATGCTATGGTATCCCCGGTCATTTTGGGGACACCGTAATTTTTGGCATAACTTTACCATTATTAGCATAATTAAATCCATTATAAGCATAACAGAACCAAAATAAGGCATAACCAAGAAATATACAAAAAACCAATTAAAGCGTAACCAAACCCAACTAAGGCATAACAAATAAGTTATGCCTTGCTATGATTTTGATTATGCCTTGTTATGGTTCTGTTATGCTTATAATAAGTTTTGGTTATGCTCATAATGGTTTTGTTATGCCAAAAGTTACGGTGTCCCCAAAATAACCGGGGACACCGAAGTCATTCCCAAATGTCAAAACTACTGGAGTATATATAAAAATATCAAAATTTTATGGGGTCAATTATTTAGATAGAATGGCACTAAAGACAAGTGATTTCAAACTTTTTTCTTCTTTCATGATTTTTGTTTTTGTTTTTGGATGTAATTTTTACCGTTTTTAGACTAGTCTTGTCTGAAACAAACAACTAATCTGAAATTACTAACGCGATTCTAACAAAAATTCAGAAAAGGAACAACAAAAATACGGAAAAAAAAAAGTGTATCCCTATATAGCTTGTAATTAGTGACAGACCGAACCAGGAGTGAATGAGGGAACGTAGGTGCCAGTCAGGTTCCTCATGCAAGCACGCATGTAGGGGTCGCAAGACAAGTAGAGATTCTTCACCACAACCGATTTCGAACCTTGTGCTACACTCAGTCGAATCTTGCTGGTGTTGAACTCGAAATCTGACTCTTTCGGGAAACCACTCACGTAGTCCCTCAGAATCACCTGCTTGTTGCTCACCTCCTCTACTACTCTCTCCGCCATATCAACACCCTCTCTCTCTCTCTCTCTCTCTCTAAATCAAAATGTGGAGAATGAGGCAATGATCGATGTCGAAGGCAATAGTACGTGTGTGTGTGTAAGTATGCATGTGGAAAATGGGGATGGGAGGGTGAAACACGCAAGAGGAGAGGGGGTAATGGTTTTGGCTTCCAAAACAGAGAACTAATATTTTTTTTTCCAGACCTTGGAAAAGTCGTGTGATTATTGAGTGGTAAACTTTTGAATGAGGGAGTAACTCCACAAGAGGAATAGTGTTTTTTGGTTGGCTGCAGGGTGGAAAATTTGGAAAAAGGTGGGTAACACGTGGTTTTCGCTCGGCGCATCCAAGCCGTTCATTGTGTTTTTATACGGCTCAGATATGGAAAGAGAGAAAAGAGAGAGAAAGTGTTGGGATGAGAGGAGAGAGAGAGTTTCAATTCGAACCGTTCAAAAGTATATTGAACGGCTCGGAAGTGCCGAGCGGGTACCAAGTGGGATATACCCACCTGGCACTCAAAAATTTCTCAGGGTGGGTTCCTCCGGCTGAGAATTTTCAGCTTCCAGTTCTCAATCTTCATAGGAGTATCAAATTCAGCCAAAAGCAAATAATTTAATTAGTGTTAAAAGGA